>BSWB01000001.1:36290000-37555000 GCA_033239125.1 Fagopyrum homotropicum | reverse complement strand
AATTCATTTCCTTTCACGTTTCCTCGTAAAAGCTCTAATTTCTCTCAAACTTCAAACTTAGATCTACTCTCTGTTTCTAATCCGATTTCAATTCCGTTTGAGTATTTGGATTTCTCTCTTCATTCTCTTCATATCGGTACTGAGTTTCTGCATTTCCGAGCAGTTGAAGACCTGGTCGAGCATATGTGTCACCAGGACGGTTCCGTCGCTCAGATTCCGGTGAATTTGATGTTGTGCATGTGTATCCTGTGTCGTTGTGATTCCGAATCTTCTTTTAGATCGTTAATCGGGTTAGTAACGAATAAGTTATGAATTTATTCGTTTTCTGTACTACGATTTGTCCTAAATTGACCTTAGGCTTTTCAAATGGATAATTAGAAATTCCATTATGATCATTATATTATTCTAGTGTTATGATTTGTTTGTTTGATTAAATCTGATGACAGGTGTGTTTAGAAATGGCATGCGGGCAAAATATTATTCTGCCGAAATTTAATTAATTAATTAAAGGTTAATTAATTAAATTAGGGTTAAATTTGAGATTGAGGAATACTGATTAGATGCATGCTAGGTGTCAGAATTAGTTGAGGATCATGATGATGTTATGGATATCAGTTATGGCTTTAAGGTTTAGTATGTGTCCGAGTATTATGAGATGTTATGTTGAGGATATACCTTAGGCATTTATGAATGTGTTGAGGATCTGAGGTTTAGATTTGAGATATAGGTTGGTTGTGGTTAGTGAGACAAGTCTCCTAACCTTTGCAGTATGTGATTGTGTGTGCCTTGCTATTTCAGGTGTTGATTACTTCCTCAAGGGGAAGCTGTGACGTGGTACAAATTACGAGTATATCAGGTAAGTCCATAGGACTTACTTAGCGTGCAGTTGTGGATTGTATGATTGTGATGGTTGTGTGTTCATATGATTGTGCATTTATAACCTAAACCGGACTAGGATGACCATTTGTTACATTTATTTGACCCAAGTGTATTATAACGGGCGGTAACCACCGGTCTCCGCCCGCTGGTTAGAAGGAGGTGCCTGGAAGCCAGTAACACAGGGGGGACGAGTGACGATCACCCCCAATGCAAACCCCTGTGTTAACGGGGAAAGGGACGAGGTTCTTTAGGTTCCTCGTGTTACAAAAGAAGTTGAATTAGTAATGGAATAACGTAATGAAACATAATAAATGAATGTGTGTGGCATTGCATGTATGAGATGTTGATGTGTGGTTGTGCTATTACCTTCATGCTTTTCATTGCTATAGCTAACGGTTTCATACCGTGTTTTAGATGATCTGCAGGTTAGGAAGACTGTAGGGTGAGACAAATGGTGTGGCCAGCCGAGGACTTCTGTACATTATGATCGCGGGATATGGGATCTTTTGTATCATATGTTGTTGTTTGATGTTTTGTACTCGGCTCTGAGTTTGTAAACTCTTTTGATGTATCATATATAACTTTTATGTATTTGGTTTTAATCTACCTGTGCCTTGTTGTAAGATCCAGTGTACTTGTTGTTAGGTTAGGGTCAGGATCCATTGTGAGATCCTAGCCCAATGTGACACTCCAAGTCCCGTGGATTTGGGGTGTTACACATGCAATGCCACACACATTCATTTATTATCTTTCAATTACGTTATTCTATTACTAATTCAGCTTATTTTGTAACACGAGGAGCCTCAAGAACCTCGTCCCATACAACGTAACACATGGGTTTTGCATGGGGTGATCATCACTCGTCCCCCCTTGTGAGATCATCTTCAGGGCATCTCCTCCTACCCGCAGGCGGAGGCAAGTGGTCACGACCCGTTATAATACACTTGGGCCATTTAATGTAATAAATGGTCATTCTAGTCCGGTTTAGGTTATAAATGCACAATCATATGAACACACACAACCATCACAATCACACAAACTCACAACTGAACGCTAAGTAAGTCCTATGAACTTACCTGTAATACTCGTATCCAATACCACGTCACAGCTTCCCCTTGGGGAAGTAATCAACGCCTGCAATAGCAAGGTGTTACGCTCAGGATGTTTGTGATACGCAATAGGTTTTAAATTTATACTCGTTATATTTCTCCTAACTCCTAGCGAACCCGTAGTGTATGGGACGTTTGTAGTAGGGATAGTATTCCGAGGTCGAACACGAAGACTGAGGTGAAATCGAGTCAACAAGTGAGCATAAATAGTGTGGATCTAGTCTAAGAAAAGATCAAGGAACAAAGAAATGAAAATCTCGGTATTTTTGGTTGGTTTTTGTGGTGATCAAGCAAAGATCACAAATCAAGCAAGATATCAAAACAAACTAACAACTCAAGATAGCAAGGTAAACAAGTAACACAAGCACAAAATATCTAATCAAAGAGAGGAATGTGGATTGTAGAGGTCAAGATTTCCGGTTATGGCATTGGACTCAAGGTTCTAAGGATTCTAAGGACAAAGTTGCGGTGTTGGGAAAGGGTGTTTCACTAATGGAAGCAATTACCGGGTAGGTCTCTCACTTCTCTAATCCCAAATCAAACTCCTATTACCGGGTAGGTCTCAAGGGGCTAAAGTAGGGAATTCTACACGAACCGGACACTACTTAAGTGGCAAACTTCTCCTTACCGGGTAAGTCTCGGAAAAGTAAGTCTCAAGCAATAATCCTAGCACACTCAATCCAATAGCGGCTTGTGAGGCTCACTACTACCTAGAATTCATCATCTTAGGTATCTAAGATCGGAAATCATCGGGTAGATCTCTTCCCTCACTTAGGTTGATAGCATTAGGTGATCCTAAGCTAAATTAGGCTAAATAAACACTAGGATTTCAACACCCTAACACCCTAACATATAGATTCATCAATTAAAGAGCAACAGAGAGGAAAATCGGGTGGATCATGGCCAGATCGGCCGATTTGACTGAAGAACAGCCCGATTTTTCTCTCTGGAATGGGTTTCGTGCATACAAATCATCCTAAACTAACATATAAGTCCATCCTATCATCACCCAAGCCATAACCATCAATCCATCACTCCAGAATCACAATAAACTAGCCAATAATATGCATATCAAGATCCAAAATCATCACACAAGCATACATAGTTTTCATAGATGGATGATGAAAGATAAGCAAGTAAAACAATAAATCTCAGCTGAATCTAAGTTTTAGCAAGACTTACAACCCTTCAAATGAAGTTCCAAAACGTTTCTAACAATCCTTGCAATAGTTCTTCAATCAAAGACTCCAAAAATCACTCAAAATCACTCAAAATCACTCAAAACCTCCCTATCACTCTTAGATTGGTGTTCTTCTTCTTCCTTCAATTTAAGAGAGTTTTTCTTCTCCTCCAAGTCTACCCCAATCCAATGAGCTGTGAATGAGAATGTGGGAGAGGAGAGATGCTCAGCAACAGCTTGCAGGCCCACTTATATTTTCCACCAAGAGCAAGGCCGGATCAAGAGATCGTGGGACACGTGGCTTAAGCTGTTGAAGGCCTAAAAATCGACCTACTTAGGAAAATCGGCCGATTTTCCTGAGTGATGGTCCGATTTTCTTCAACAGAAGCATGCTATGATCGTCTAGCCATGAGTTGCTCCATTGCTTGCACCAATAGTGGTCTTTGTGTCCTTTGTTGCTCCAATTATGATCCTTCAAAGCTTTGGATGTGTACCACCATGAGGCTTGACCCTCGAATGCATCGGTTAATGTCCAAAAGATCCCCGAAATACCTACAACACCGACAAAAGCTCGTGTAGACGTCTTTTCTAGGAATATGCACGAAATGAGTGTAAAAGTCGTGAACTAGTGCCAAAATGTGCATGAATAACGGAGAAAACTATCTAAATGTATGCCTATACTAATGTCATAAATCACGTTATCACAAGGCACACAACATCACATACTACAAGGGTTAGGAAACTCGTCTCCATAACCATAACCAACCTACAACCTCAATATAAACATCTAAATCATAACATGCTCACAAATGCTTAAGCCATATCATCAACATAAACACAAGTGCATAAGGCACATCTCTATCATACAACTCATCCTAACCAAGCTAGCCTAGCCAACATCTAGGCCAAGACCAAAGGAAAGGAAAGATGGAATCATACCAACAAGGTATGCCTTGAATGCACCAGCAGAAACAAAGGACTCAAGGGCTGAACCACTGAGGCGCATGGGCGGCTCACTCAAGGTGCATGGGCGGTCCACATCAGGCACAGGGGCGGCCTAGTGCAGGGGCAGCTGTCTGTGCAGAATATTGGCCCCTACTTCTCTTTGATCTCCTTCTCAAATCTCTTCACTTCTTCATCATACCACAACAACACACATACATATATACACATGTATGAACATCAAAACCTCAAGAAAGGATCCACACAAGCTCTGCTTGTGATCCTAAGCTAAAGAAGAAAGAAAGAAGCAAGGAAAGAGAAGGAAAGAAGATGGGGATGTAGATCTTACAACAACAAACCCTAAGCAGCAACTAGGAGCATCCAACACACCTCACAACCTCAGCACAACAGCAACAACTCTCATCATCATCATCCTCATGATCATCCAAAGCCAAAGCCATAAACAAACTCTCAAAAACTCACACACAAGATCAAAGAGAGATCAAAGAAGATCAAGGAAGAAGAGAGAAGAAGATGAACGTGAGGAGGAAGAGAGAAGCTGAAGAGATGAAGAAACCCTTCATCAGAAGCATTGAGAAAGCTTATAAAGGAAGCTAACCAAAAGCAAGGTCAAGAGGTCAACAAAGGTGGCTGCAGCCGCACAAAACCGCAAAGGCGGATCAGGCAAGGCGCAGGGGCGGCCCTCCTGAGGCGCAAGGGCGGCTAACAGAGTCTGCAGGGGCTACTGCCTGGGTCAGATAGGGCTCAACAAGGACACAAGGCTCCTAAGACTAAGGCTCTTATAGCTTCCAAGACACATCATCAAATGGAGCTCAACTCTCTTCACTTAGCAATGAAGTAAAGGCATTGAAGGATCTTTTAGTAGCTCAAACGAAGAAGTAGCAAGATGGTGGATACCAAGGAAGAAACAATTATCAAGGGCCGCAGAACAACAATTACAACAACAATAGAAACTCAAACAACAACAATTGGAGATCTAATCAACAAAATTCCGGTAACCCTTATTCTCATAATAAAAATGCTCTTAGTGTCCCCTCTTCTACTCCATTGAGAAGCCAAAAGTCTGCATCAAGTTCGTCCCAACCACCAAAGAAACCAGATGTTGTGCTGGAGGCAAATTTGATCAAGCTCAACGCTTTGGAGATATCTATGAATTCATTTTCCAACGCACAAAAAGCCTTAGAGCAACAATTTTTCAACAAGGCGAATGAAGCGCCAAGAGATCCAGGAAAGCTCCCAACAAGGACAGAGAGCAACCCTAAAGAACAAATCATGGCAATTACAACACGTAGTGGATTGAAGACTACAAATTTAGTACCTCGGTCGAGCCCCGACCAGATGAGGAACACCTC
Organism: Fagopyrum homotropicum; assembly: GCA_033239125.1. Classification (NCBI taxonomy): domain Eukaryota; kingdom Viridiplantae; phylum Streptophyta; class Magnoliopsida; order Caryophyllales; family Polygonaceae; genus Fagopyrum; species Fagopyrum homotropicum. The sequence continues at coordinate 37,549,517 of BSWB01000001.1, read as the reverse complement.
TGACCAAGATCAGGCGAGGAACACCTCGGTCGAGGTGCCAACCGAGATGGAGCCCTATAAAGCGAAAGAAAAATCTGAAGTTTATGTTCCACCTCCTGCTTATAACCACCACTCCCATTCCCTCAGTCAAGGGCGAGGGTACATCTAGACATGCACTTTGGTAAGTTTCTAGACCTTATGAATAAGCTACATATTAAAATCCCTTTCATTGATGCCATTCTAGGGATGCCCGCCTATGGGAAGTTTCTGAAAGAGATCCTATCAAGGAAGAGGAAGCTGGAGGATGTTGGTGAAGTAAGGATGACATCTAGATCTTCGGAGCTCATTCAAATCATGAAGGAGAATATGCCACCTAAATTAAGAGATCCCGGTTCATTTTACATTCCCATTCAAGTTGGGGATGTGACTTATGATGCATTATGTGATCTAGGAGCCAGCGTTCCATTACCCGTCCCGTCGGTATTTTGGAGGACGTTTCCATCAAGTTAGGTAACTTCTACATACCTATAGACTTTGTTGTACTTGATATTTGACAAGCGGTATTTCTATGGTCGTCTATACCCTATCAAAAATATAATCCCGACTTAGCACTAAAACAATTATAGTGGTTAAGTAAGGGTCGAACCCAAGAGAGTTAAGGTATTTTTATTAAATGCGATTATTGATTATAAGAACAAGTAACAAGGGGGGGGGGGGGGTTGGTTGAATTAACGCACACAAAACTTATGAAAACAAGTAACGCAACAAATGAGACAATAATGCTACACTAGGTTGATTCTTAGCATGCAAATGCTACTTTGATGAGTTCCTTTTACAAGTTTTAAGTAATCTCCCGTCTCGATCATATATATGTGTTGAGCCAACCGGCATCAACACAACTTAACATGTTAGTGTTCCGTAAACCTACAAGAACAATTAACAAGTTAGCTTTCAAATAAAGACTAATGGATATAAAGAATAGATTAAAACCGTTAACCTTATCTTTATATTTGTGTTCCTTTTCCTTAAGTATTTACAACCCGTTATTACTTAAAGTTTACTACTAGATTAAAGACCCGAACCCGAAATCTATTAATCCTAGTTCTTTGCATGCACTTTAGAACCTAAGGTGATCAATCTTAAGTGTTAATCAAACATGCAATTAGACAATAAAGATCAAGGAAACACAAAGCATTACTGAATGTAAACTTATATTAAAGATAACTTACAACCAAAGTAACAATGCAGCTTCAAACCAACCCAATGTAGCAAGGGAGTTAGCAACTCATAACAATGAAAATGATGAGAAAATTGGATTCTAAGTGGATAATGATGGATGATAAGCTTGTTCTTCTAGCAATTAACCAAGGACTATTTATACTACGAAAGACACTAAATAGGAGTAAATGGCCGGCCCAAAACTGCCACCTTTAATGCCTTAAAGGTGGTGTAAACAGCCGGAGTAAAGTTTCTGTCGTTAAACCGCAGGGGCGGCCTTCAGAACTGCAGGGGCGGTGAAGGCAAAAACGCTTGATCTTCTTCATGACCGCAGGGGCGGCTAGGCAATTCCGCAGGGGCAGATCTTTAATGCTCTTCAAACGTCTGACTCTTCAACTTCGTGCCGTTTCTGAAGCCAAGCTGCCGGGGCGTCCCAGTGTCAACGCAGGGGCGGTGGCACTGACTCTTCATCTTCTAGCTCCCAGGTTGAGGCGCAAGCGGAGGTGCAGGGGAAGGCGCAGGGGCGCTGGTCTTCGCTTCTTCAAGGCTAGTCACCGCAGGGGCGCCAAGGGTAGACGCAGGTGCGGTGACAGTCTTTGTGGCTGGCGCTGGCGAAGGCGCAAGGAGCGCTCGGAGTAAGGTGTCACCCGCAGGGGCGGTGACAAGGCTCCGCGGGGGCGGTGAAGCAACAGAAGCTTTGCTTCGTGAACGATCTTCACTCCTAAGTGCTTATAACTCCTTCCTTAGCTTATTTTAGTCTTCTTCTTCTGGACCAAGGAGTTAGTAGCATAAACCGACATTAATGCAATAAAAAGACTCTAAAAACTATCCTAAATGATAGTGATTCCATCACCTATCAATATTCCCGCAGATTATCCCATCCCTATCATTCTTGGGAGACCATTTCGAGCAACTTCGGGTTGCAACGTGGATTGTAAGAACGCCAAGTTGAAGTTCAACATTGGTGGCGATCATGTGGAGTTTGCATTACTTGCTGCAATGAAGGGAGAGCCACTGGAGGATGACATCTTCAACATCTATGATGAAGAAGAATCGCAAGAATTGGTGAGCTCTATCCTTATTAAAGATCCTCTTGAAAAAGTTCTTAGTTTTAGTTTAATGGAGGAAGATATAGATGTTTTGTGTGATGCAGATGTGCGAAGCTTGAAGGCATTGGAAGCAGATCCTGGAGCTAGATTCGATAAACTGATTTAGGAGAAGAAAATCATGTTAGGTTTCGGTTCCAGTTCCAGTACCTCGACCGAGGCACTTTCTGGACCAAGCGAGGTGTTCTTATCTGAAGAACATTTCGGTCACCCACCTCGGATCTCGACCGAGGTAGAAAGCAAGATGATGTCAACTGATACTTCTGGAAGTCCAGTTCTTCGATCTAAGTCCACTTCACTGGAAGGAGGAGGCACATACCCTCCTCAGAAAGCACCCCCAGTCCTGGAGCTTAAACCACTTCCGAGTCACTTGAGGTATTCTTTCCTTGGTCCGGATTCTACTTATCCCGTTATTGTTAGTGCCTCCCTTTCTGCAATTGAATGGTCTAAACTGATGCATGTTCTGAAGAAACATAGAAAGGCTTTGGGTTATACTATTGATGATCTTGTTGGTATTAAGCCTTCTTTTGGTATGCATAAGATACTAATGGAGGACGATCATAAGACTTTAGGGGAACCTCAAAGACAATTAAATCCGATCATGAAAGTGGTTGTGAAGAAGGAGATTCTTAAGTTGTTGGATGCAGGTATCATATTTCCCATATCAGATAGCAAATGGGTGAGCCCAATGCATGTAGTTCCCAAGAAGGGAAGGATGACCGTTGTGACAAACAAGAACATCAAGTTGATTCCAACTAGGACCGTTACGGGCTGGAGGATGTGCATTGCTTATAGGAAGCTGAATGTGGCCACTCGAAAGGACCATTTCCCGCTTCCGACCAAATTCTTGAACGGTTAGCTCAACACTCTCATTTTTGCTATTTAGATGGTTATAGTGGCTTCTTTCAGATTCCTATCCATCCGGATTATCAAGAGAAGACCACTTTCACTTGTCCATGGGGGACATTCGCTTATCGGAGGATGCCAATCGGATTGTGTAACACACCAACTACTTTTCAGCGTTGTATGATAGCTATCTTTTCCGAGTATATAGAGGAGATCATGGAGGTATTCATGGATGACTTTTCGGTATATGGTTCCTCTTTTGATAACTGTTTGACTAACCTTTCTCTAGTGCTATAACGTTGTGAAAACACTAATCTTGTTTTGAATTAGGAGAAGTGTCACTTCATGGTTAGCGAAGGAATTGTTCTAGGACACCTCGTTTCCAACCGAGGTATTGAGGTAGATCGAGCTAAGATCGAGACTATTGAGAAACTTCATCCCCCTTGTTCTATTATGGGTGTGCGGAGTTTTCTCGGGCATGTAGGTTTCTACAAGAGGTTCATCAAGGATTTCTCTAAAATCTCTAAACCGCTCACTATTTTTAAGTTTTCGCAGGAATGCCTTGATGCTTTTTACAGGATAAAAGAAGCGTTGATAACCACTCCCATCATTCAACCTCCCGATTGGACCTTGCCCTTTGAGATCATGTGTGATGCTAGCGATGTGGCTGTAGGATCGGTACTTGGACAAAAGAAGGATGGCCGGACCAACGCCATTTACTATGCTAGCAAGACGCTAGATGAAGCTCAACTAAACTACGCCACCACCGAAAAAGAGCTTTTGGTAGTTGTTTATGCTTTTGAGAAGTTTCGCTCTTACTTAGTGGGAGCGAAAGTTATTGTTTACATTGACCGTGCAGCTATTCGCTACTTGCTTGCTAAGAAAGATGCAAAGCCGCGGCTTATTCATTAGATTCTCTCTATTCAAGAGTTTGACTCAGAGATTCGTGATAAGAAGGGATATGAGAACTCTGTTGCGGATCACCTCAACCGGCTACCTCCCACCTTGCTCAAGAAGGATGACCTACTCATTGATGATTCGTTTCCCGATGAGCACTTGCATTTATTGGAACATTTGATGGAATCCTTTGTTTCACCCATGACGAAGATGAAGTATGGGGCGAGTACACCTTCTAGCTTGTTTGAGGATGATGTACGGTCCAGCTAGCGACCTTAAACCTAGTGCTTCTTGGGAGGCAACCCAAGGTATCACTTTATTTTCCCTTTTCTAGCTTAGTTTTAGATAGTGCTTCGCTTTGTTTTTGCGTCCTCTATACAGGAACCAGGTACTTTCTAAGGATGGATTACAACTCAGGAGCTACACTAGAAGGACAGAAGTTCGAGAAATTGAGAAGACAGAGCTTGACTGAGATACATCTCGGGTGCAGTCACAGGACCTCGACCGAGAGGTTCTTGGTCAATCGAGGCGACTTGGTCTGACATCCAGTTTGACACCTTGGTCCACTCGGGACCATCTCGACCAAGGTGTAATCAAATTCAGCGAGGAGTATAAAAAGCGCGACGGTTTCTCACTCTTCCACTTTTTCCCTCTCCACTCTCACCTTGACCGCAGCGGCCTCCTTTTCCTAAATTCTCGATTCTTGCCCGTTTTCCACGTTTCTTGGCTCAAATTCACCACAGGAAGCAAGAGATTCAGTTTCCAAGCATCAAACAGCAAGGAAAACGCTTCAATTTGCAGAATCTAGGGTATTTCGTTCCAAACCCTAACTCTTCCCTTCTTTTGACGATTTTGAGTAGATCTGGCTTTGGTTGCCATAGTTTGTTGCTGAAAAGGATATAAGTACCCCTTAGGAAGATTTTGGTAGTGTTTTTTGGGGAAAAAGCTTACAGATTCAGAGAGTGCGTTCGAACAGCAGTTCGCCTCGGTCCAGTCGACTGTGTCTCGGCCGAGGTGTTCTCAGGGCAACCGAGGTGTTCTTCATCAAGAAACATGAGCACCAGATCTGATCGTCTGTTGGCCTTGAGGGACATGCCTAGCAGTTCACACCAGTCTTCCCCTTCCTCTACTTCTCAGTTTTCCATTCAAGTGATCCACAAGTGACACCAAAAGGATTATGATCGTATTTGCGGGCGTCCGATTGTAGCCCCGCGTTTCCTTCATGTTGATGCCTTCGAGTGCCTCCATGTGGTGGAGGACTTGAAGAAGATGATCTCCATCGTTGGGCTGGAGGAGTTCATGGATATCAGGGCGTCGGCCTATCTGGAGCCGACGTTGGAGTTTGTTAGTTTTGTGACTTACGTGCCGGAGCGTCTGATAACACGATTTATGAGCTAGGTTTAAGTAGTCATTTAGATAGATTTCTCACTCATTCATGCATGGTTTAGCATTAGTTCGTGACGTTTTGCACTCAATTCATGTATTTTGTCAAGATAGACGTCTACACGGACTTGTGCGTGTTTTATAGGTAATTTGGGAGATTTAGGAGCTTAATTGATGCATTCGAGAATCAATCCTCGAGATGACACACCTCCGGGCTCATTAGGATGCAAACTAGAGGCTAAGGAAGACTCATGGAGGCTTTCCAACACAAGCCATGCACCAAATCACAGTTTAATGATCCAAGGCGAAGTTTCTGGAGCAAACCACGGTTCACTGGCACATTCCACGTCCGTGATTTTACCCGTGGATTTTGCCAGATTCTTGTGACAGTTGTGCCACGACTCTCATGGACAGCTCACGCAAAATTTGTTATAAAAGTGGTCCTGCATTGGTTGTGAAAGGCATCTTGGAGCAGCTCTCCATTATAAAAATCTTCCAATAAAAAATACTCTCTCAACAAGAAGTCTTTCTAGGAAGGAAAGTGCCAAAAAGGAAGAAGAAGAGCTCCATTGAAGAGGAGAAGAAGAACACACACCATCACCACACCTTGATAGTTTTTGTAGTGAAGAATTCCGGATTCTATTTCTAGAGTTGTATGAACCATTTGAACCTTCTTTAAGAAGGATTGTGAGTTACTCTAATTCTATTTTCAGCTTGGTTTTGTTTTAGTTCACTTGTTCATCTTTTTTCCTTCATCATCTTGCAAATGGGTGTCATCATTTTATGTTTGTTTATTTCGATTTCTATTATGAACGTTGTAGGCTAAATAGATGTGGTTCTAGGGTAAGGAAAGGATGGTTATGGCTAGGGCTATGATAGGACGGACTTAGATTTATCTTTGGATGACTTGTGTGCATAAACGTAGCCTTTGTTAGGAATCACGGTTGGTTCTTGTCAAACCACGGCCGTGGTTTAGGTAGAACAAACCGTGATTTTCCCTGGTTCGGTGGATCTAGTCTTAGATTGTTAGAATGTTGAAATCCTAAGTGTTTGTTGAGTTAAATCTATCCTAGGGTGACCTAGTGTTAGCAACTAAGTGTTAGGCGAGACTTACCCGGTAATCCTTACTCTTAGATTCCAAAGATAACAAACCTTAGGTAGTGGTGAGCCTAATAAGCCGCCATTGGATTAAGTGTGCTGGATGGTAGCTTAGGACTAACCCTTCCGAGACTTACCCGGTGAGGATAGGTTGGATCTTTAGATAACAATCCGGTTTGAGTAAAATTCCGTCCCTTAGGTTCTTAGAGACTTACCCGGTGATGAGACCTCGGGAATGGACTAGTGGACCATGAGACCTACCCGGTGATTGATCCCAATTTAGAAACACTTAACCCCAACATAGTTAATCCAAGGAACGAATAGATAGCTTGAGTCCTATGCCATAACCGGAATTTCCAAACCCTAGAATCCGTCTTTTCTTTCCTTGATCTATATCTCGTATTTTTGCTTGTTTGTTTGCGTTGATTTGTTAGCTTAGTTGAATTATTATATTTCGCATGATTTGTGATCTTTGATTGATCACCGAAAACCAACCAAAAACAATTGAGATTTTTCATTTCTTAGTTTCTTTCTCTTTTCTTTATCTAGATCTCCACTAGACTTAATCACTAATTGAATCAATCTCACCTTAGTCTTTGTGTTCGATCTCGGAATACTATCCCTACTACAAACTTCCCGTACACTGCGGGTTTCGCTAGGTAGTTTAGGAATTAGTTCGAGTTTATAAATGTAAAGCTTTTTGTGCTATTTCCTAGCGTAACAAGTTTTTGGCGCCGTTGCCGGGGACTAGGTCTAGATTGAGTCTATTTTGTGATTGTTATTAGTGTAGATCTTTCTTGTTGCTTTTGATCTCTCTTTGGTGTATGTTTTTGCTTTTCAGGACATCTCTTACTCTTTAGGTGTATGCGAAGATCTCGTGGCAAGGATTTAGCTCCATTCGATCTCGAACCGGAGAAAACCCTTAGATCTAGATCCAAGAGTATTAAAAAGGGAAAATAGATGGCCGGAAGAGATCTCCTAGCTGAATTGGATGAAGCCTTAGAGCAAATAAGGCTAAGAGATGAGCTCTTGGAGGAAGAAAGGAGACTTACCAATGAGAGGCAAGAAGCAACTAGGAGGGAGATTGATGAGATTAGGCAAGCCCTTGTACAAGGGGAGCTTAATCGTCAACAACCTCCACCTCCTCCACCACCGGTGGTACAACCGCAACCAGCGGCTAATGTTAGGGTTGTTCCCATTGCATTTGAGGAGCCACAAACCCTAGGGAGACGTATGGATCCGGCACAAAGAGCACACCGACCGGGTGTGAACTTAGGAGATCCCGCAACCCACAACTATGAGCTCCGTCCTCAAGTTCTACAAATGATCCGGCATAATCAATTTGGAGGGATGGAAGGAGAGTCTCCTCATCAACACTTGATGAATTATGAGATCTTGATGGAGACTCTTAGACCGCCAAGATTGGAGAGCAACAACCATAAGCTTAGGGCTTTTTCCTTCTCTCTTAAGGATAAGGCCTTAGCTTGGTATCAATCTATTCCACAAGGGCGAGTTGGTACTTGGGAGGAGATGACAACCGAGTTTTTGACTAAGTTCTACCCACCTTCCAAGACTACCGAGTTAAGAGGGAAGATCAATGCCTTCGTGATGAAGGATAGAGAGAGTTTATTCAAGTCTTGGGAGAGGTTCAAAGATCTTCTCCTAGATTGTCCATACCATGGCATACCGAAAATTGAGCTATTGGAGATCTACTTCAAAGGGCTTGATGAAGATAGCCAATTCAAGCTCCAATCTCTTTCCGGTGGGACTTTTATGGAGAAGCATGTAGATGAGGCTTGGGAGTTTGTGGAGAAGCAAGCTCTAGTGATTGAGAAATACTCCCATAGGAAGAGTGAAGGGAGAAAGGCGGGAGCATATGAGGTGAGTGAAGTCACCATGAGCAATTTCAAGCTTGACGCCATCAACAATGAATTGAAGTCCTTGAGGGAGTTGTGTGCTACAACTTTGAAGAACCAAGCAACTCCTCAAGTGCTTCCACAAGCCAACTTGTCTTCCAAGGAGGAGGATGTGAATTATATGGGAAGGGGCAACTTCAACAATTATCAAGGCCCAAGGAACGTCAACAACAACCGGCAATTCAACAATTACCGGCCCAACCACAACCACCCCGGATTTTCTTACTCTAACCCGGATGGAGCCTTGAACCCTCCCGCTTCCACAAGCACAACTCCACCACCAAGAGCTTCACAAGAACCTCCACCCGGATTTACTCAACCTCCAAAGGATAGAACCGAAATAATGTTTGAGCAATTGCTTGGAAGGTTGAGTGGTCTTGAGAGCACCGTGACTTCAATCTCTAAAGCCCAAAAGTCTTGGAAGCGCAAGTGTTCCAAAAAGCGGGTGAAGCCCATAGAGATCCGGGAAAGCTTCCCGGAAGAACCGAAGACAACCCAAGAGGCCAAGTGTTGGCTATTACAACGAGGAGTGGGTTGAGTATGAAAGATCCTTCGCCCATGGATAATGATAGGGGAAAGCAAGTAGTGGTAGAAGAGGGAAAGTTGCAAGAAGATGGAGGCAAGAGCAAGGATGTTGAGCCTACGTATGTGGCACCGCCTCCATACAAACCACCACTACCGTTCCCACAATCACAAGCAAGAGCTCGCTTGGACAATCACTTTGGTAAGTTCCTTGAACTAATGTCTAAATTGCATATTAACATTCCGTTCATGGATGTTATTTTAGGAATGCCGGCATATGGCAAGTTCTTGAAAGAGATACTCTCCAACAAGAGGAAGTTGGAGGAGTATGTGGAGATAAGAATGACCAAAAGATCCTCGGAATTGATCCAAACGATGAAGGAGGAAATGCCTCCCAAGCTAAGAGATCCGGGTTCCTTTTGTGTCCCAATTGGAGTGGGGGATGTGAAGTATGAGGCCCTTTGTGATCTTGGGGCAAGTGTAAGCATCATACCGCTTGCACTTTGCAACAAGGTTGGACTAGGAGAGCCAAAACCGGTCAAGATGACCCTATACATGGCGGACCGTTCTATCACTCATCCAGTTGGGATCCTAGAAGACATCCCGGTGCAACTAGGAGGATTCTATGTGCCAATTGACTTTGTCGTCTTGGACATTCCGGCGGATTGTCCGGTTCCCATCATCTTAGGAATACCTTTCCTAGCCACTTCCGGATGCCTAGTGGATTGCAAGAATGGGACTCTCTCCTTCAACATCAGAGAGGAGAACATCAAGTTCAAATTGTCCACAATGATGAAAGGGCCAACCCTTGATGAGGATGTCTTCAACATAGTCGAGCAAGAGGAATCTAGAGAAATTGTGAGCTCGATCTTGATCAAGGATCCCTTGGAGAAGGTTCTTACCTTAAGTATGATGGAGGAAGGTGTTGAGGAGGGTTGCAATGAAGAGATCAAGGCTTTGGAAACATTAGAAGAGGAGCCAAGAGTTGGATTTGAAGGCCACGAAGAGGTGTTGAACAGCTGCAAGTTCCACGGTCGAGATTTATGTTCCACGGCCGTCAAACTCTCTGGACAACTCCGGGAAGCAGGCTTGGCAAAGTCCACGGCCGTGGACTTGGAGCAGACCGTGATTACAACCGTGGTTTCCCCTGAATCAGCCCTTGATGATGATCAAACTTCAAGGAGCCTTGAAGGGTCTTCATTTGCTTTGGATTCATCTCATCCAACATTGTTTGGATCGTCTCCAATCGATAAAGGTCCTCCTCAACTTGAACTCAAACCCCTCCCCTCTCATTTAAAGTATGCTTTCCTTGGTGTTGATTCTACATATCCGGTGATTGTGAATGCATGCTTGAGTGATGATGAACTTGCTAAGTTGTTGCATGAGCTAAGATTGCATAGGAAAGCCATTGGCTATACTATTGATGATTTGGTTGGCATAAAACCTTCTTTGTGCATGCATAAGATAATGATGGAAGATAACCACAAACCCTCTATTGAACATCAAAGAAGATTGAACCCTATAATGAAAGAGGTAGTCAAAAAAGAAATCATTAAGTTGCTAGATACGGGAATTATCTACCCTATCTCGGATAGTAATTGGGTTAGTCCCGTTCATGTTGTTCCTAAGAAGGGTGGGATGACCGTAGTGACTAATGAGAACAATGAACTAATCCCGACTAGAACGGTTACAGGGTGGAGGATGTGCATTGATTATAGGAAATTGAACATGACCTCTAGGAAAGATCACTTCCCTCTCCCCTTCATTGACCAAATGCTAGAAAGGTTAGCTCAACACTCTCATTTTTGCTATCTAGATGGCTATAGTGGATTCTTCCAAATCCCTATCCACCCCGATGACCAAGAGAAAACTACATTTACATGTCCATGGGGTACTTTTGCATATAGGAGAATGCCATTTGGGTTGTGTAATGCACCCGCCACCTTCCAAAGGTGTATGATGGCTATCTTTTCGGAATACATAGAAAATATCATGGAAGTGTTTATGGACGATTTCTCTGTTTATGGTTCTTCCTTTGATGATTGCTTGGCTAACTTGTCATTAGTATTACAAAGATGTGAGGAGACAAATCTTGTCTTGAATTGGGAAAAATGCCACTTCATGGTAAGTGAAGGCATTGTGTTAGGACACTTGGTGTCTAACCGCGGCATTGAGGTTGATAGGGCCAAAATTGTAACGATAGAGAAGTTGCCGCCACCTACCTCGGTGAAGGGGGTAAGGAGTTTCTTAGGGCATGCCGGTTTTTACCGGAGGTTTATTCAAGACTTCTCTAAAATTTCTAAGCCTCTCACTAACCTACTAATGAAGGATGTTGATTTTGTCTTTTCCAAAGATTGTCTTGAGGCTTTTTGTAGGTTGAAAAACGCCTTGGTCTCCGCACCTATCATGCAACCTCCAGATTGGAGTTTACCATTTGAGATCATGTGTGATGCAAGCGATGTAGCCGTTGGGGCTGTTTTGGGGCAAAGGAAAGATGGGCGCACTCATGCCATTTATTATGCTAGCAAAACGCTAGATGATGCCCAACTCAATTATGCTACCACCGAGAAGGAGTTGCTAGCGGTTGTGTATGCGTTTGAGAAGTTCCGCTCATATCTTGTTGGAGCGAAGGTCATAGTTTATACGGATCATGCTGCGATCCGTTATCTACTTACCAAGAAGGATGCCAAGCCTAGGTTGCTTCGGTGGATCCTTCTTCTACAAGAATTTGATTTGGAAATCCGGGACAAGAAGGGATCCGAGAACTCAGTGGCGGATCACCTTAGTAGACTCCCACCATTAGAGCTTGAAAGAGATGACATCCCAATTGATGACTCATTCCGGGATGAGCAATTACAAATGGTGGAGGAATGCTTGTTCCAAGTGTCTAGAGGAAGTGAGCCATGGTATGCCCACATTGTGAACTATCTTGTGTATGAAGAAGTGCCTCCCGGCTTGTCATATGCCCAAAGGAAGAAGTTCTTCAATGATGTGAGGCATTACTATTGGAGTGAACCACTTCTATTCAAGAGAGGGCCGGATGGAATGTTTAGAAGATGCATACCGGAAGATGAAGTGGAGAGTGTGATCCGGCATTGTCACTCCTTACCATGTGGAGGCCATGCTAGCTCACACAAAACGTGTGCAAAGGTATTACAATCCTGTTTTTATTGGCCTAACTTGTTTAGAGATGTGCAAGTTTTTGTAGCGGCGTGTGATGCTTGCCAAAGGACGGGCAACATCTCAAGGAGGAATGAAATGCCCTTGAACAACATCCAAGAAGTCGAAATATTTGATGTGTGGGGTGTGGACTTCATGGGACCATTCCCTTCTTCATGTGGCAATCTCTACATCCTATTGGCGGTGGACTATGTGTCAAGATGGGTGGAGGCAATCGCCTCTCCTACAAATGATGCCAAAGTGGTGGTGCGGTTCTTCAACCGAGTGATCTTCCCTAGGTTTGGTACACCAAGGGTGATCATTAGTGATGGAGGGAAGCACTTCACAAATAGGAACTTTGGAGCGCTTTTGGCTAAGTATGGGGTGACTCATAAGGTGGCAACACCTTACCATCCCCAAACTAGTGGCCAAGTGGAGATCTCCAACCGGGAGATCAAAGCCATTCTTGAGAAGACGGTATCTAGGACGAGAAAAGATTGGGCTATGAGGCTTGATGATGCCTTATGGGCATATAGAACCGCCTTCAAGACACCGATTGGCACCACTCCTTACAAGTTGGTTTATGGCAAGTCTTGCCACCTCCCGGTAGAGATGGAGCATAGAGCTTATTGGGCCATTAAGTGGCTAAATTTTGATCTCAAGGAGGCGGGAGAGAAGAGGTTGCTTGAATTGAATGCCCTTGAGGAGATCCGGTTGGATGCTTATGAGAATGCCCGGATCTATAAGGAAAGAACCAAGCGGTGGCATGACAAGAGGATCATCCCCAAAGAGTTGAGTGAAGGAGACCTTGTCCTTCTCTTCAACTCAAGGCTGCGGCTCTTTCCCGGAAAGCTCAAATCAAGATGGACCGGACCATATGTGGTGAAGAAGATCTTTCCCCATGGAGCTATTGAGATAGGAGGGGATCATTGTGGGAACTTTAAGGTGAATGGACACCGGTTGAAGAAGTATATCCCGGGAGCTCCGGTGGAGATAATTGCCCCACTTCACCTTGAGTAGACGCCCCCGAGTTTGGTCAAGCTAATGACCTTAAAGAAGCGCTTGGTGGGAGGCAACCCATTGGTAACGTTTTTCCCTTTTCATTTTTCGTTTTTGCTTAGATCTTTTCTATTTTTGTGTGCTTTGTGTGTTTGGTGTGTTTTATGTGTGCTAGAACCTTAGTAGCATGGGAAGCCTTGTTTGGCATGTGAATGATGATGATGAACCCCTCATCAACTATGGGTGGAGCGGACGCGGAACTTGGACGGCTAGCGGTGCCTAGCGCGGGTTCCAACGCTTTGATGAACACTTAGAGCTCTCTACCATTCTTGATAGGATCATCCGCCATCAATCCATTTAAGTCATCCCAAATACCATAGCAAACCATTTTTACATTGTGAGAACCCTCTTTCACTCTTCTCTACTTCATTTACACATTGGGGACAATGTGTTTCTAAGTATGGGGTGGGGTTTGCATAATCCTTTGCATGATGAGCATCTAGGATAGTTTAAAATCTTCACATGTCTTGCATTGTACATACATGTTTCGAAAATTCCAAAAAAAAATCAGAAAATTTAAAAAATTTTGTGCTTTCTAGGCTTGGATATGATCCTAATGATGGATCTTGTCTTGTGAATTGGCTATGGATGGCCTCATGTGTTAGGATTGATGAATGCATATGTGGACATGAAGTACTTCTCTTGAATTCTATGAATGATTTGTGATCATGATGTTTGCCTAGAAATGATTGAGTATTGAAGATCGAAATTACATGATAGTTCTTGCATACCATCTAGGAATGAATGAGGCAATTCATCTTTCTCTACTTCTCATCTTAATCATGATTGCTTGAGCACCTCAATTGAGATAAAGTCGACCTCTTTTAACCCATCCGGGAATAGGAGCATGCTAGTGTGTTGATGTGTGTGAAAAGCAAGTGTGGGGTGAAGTTGTTGATGAAAAGAATATCATGCATAAAATGCTGAATTTGTTGTGAAAAGTGTAGCCAAAAATATAGGTTTGGGGACGTTGGTTTAAATGACAAGTAACTCGGTACACTTCACATAATCGGGTGTTGGTGCCTTGCCGAAGTCAAATAAACCAATAGTCCTAACGAGCTTTGGTATGTGTGCCCGGTGTGGATGCACCTCGAAAACTAAGAAAAAGCCCGAGGACGGCTAATCACCAAGGTTTCGGCTTTTGTACACCAATGCCATTGTCTCAAAAATAAGTCAAAGAAAAAGAAAAGAAAGAAAAGACAGAGAAAAATATACACTCGAGGGAAGTTGATCGAGGACAAGATTGTAGAGTTAGTTCCATTCCCGGATTAGCATCACATAGCCTAGAAAAATCCCCACCTAATCACAACATTTCTTGACCTTCTATTTCACAAGACCTTGTGACCTATTTGCATGTTTGTAAGACTTAGTAATCTAGATTGGATATGCTCTTGATCTTCTTAGCCTCTTCATTTTTACATTTCATGCATGTTTTTGAGTTAAGTACAATTGTCTTTCCATGCTTTCACTTATTTGATGCATGATCGCTTATCCGGAGCTAGGAAACATGACTATGAAGGTGATCCAATAGTAGAATTTGCTCGGGGACGAGCAAACCTTAAGTATGGGGTATTTTGATAACACGATTTATGAGCTAGGTTTAAGTAGTCATTTAGATAGATTTCTCACTCATTCATGCATGGTTTAGCATTAGTTCGCGACGTTTTGCACTCAATTCATGTATTTTGTCGAGATAGACGTCTACACGGACTTGTGCGTGTTTTATAGGTATTTTGGGAGATTTAGGAGCTTAATTGATGCATTCGAGAATCAATCCTCGAGATGACACACCTCCGGGCTCATTAGGATGCAAACTAGAGGCTAAGGAAGACTCATGGAGCCTTACCAACACAAGCCATGTACCAAATCACAGTTTAATGATCCAAGGCGAAGTTTCTGGAGCAAACCACGGTTCACTGGCACATTCCACGGCCGTGATTTTACCCGTGGATTTTGCCAGATTCTTGTGACAGCTGTGCCACGACTCTCATGGACAGCTCACGCAAAATTTGTTATAAAAGTGGTCCTGCATTGGTTGTGAAAGGCATCTTGGAGCAGCTCTCCATTATAAAAATCTTCCAATAAAAAATACTCTCTCAACAAGAAGTCTTTCTAGGAAGGAAAGTGCCAAAAAGGAAGAAGAAGAGCTCCATTGAAGAGGAGAAGAAGAACACACACCATCACCACACCTTGATAGTTTTTGTAGTGAAGAATTCCGGATTTTATTTCTAGAGTTGTATGAACCATTTGAACCTTCTTTAAGAAGGATTGTGAGTTACTCTAATTCTATTTTCAGCTTGGTTTTGTTTTAGTTCACTTGTTCATCTCTTTTCCTTCATCATCTTGCAAATGGGTGTCATGATTTTATGTTTGTTTATTTCGATTTCTATTATGAACGTTGTAGGCTAAATAGATGTGGTTCTAGGGTAAGGAAAGGATGGTTATGGCTAGGGCTATGATAGGACGGACTTAGATTTATCTTTGGATGACTTGTGTGCATAAACGTAGCCTCTGTTAGGAATCACGGTTGGTTCTTGTCAAACCACGGCCGTGGTTTAGGTAGAACAAACCGTGATTTTCCCTGGTTCGGTGGATCTAGTCTTAGATTGTTAGAATGTTGAAATCCTAAGTGTTTGTTGAGTTAAATCTATCCTAGGGTGACCTAGTGTTAGCAACTAAGTGTTAGGCGAGACTTACCCGGTAATCCTTACTCTTAGATTCCAAAGATAACAAACCTTAGGTAGTGGTGAGCCTAATAAGCCGCCATTGGATTAAGTGTGCTGGATGGTAGCTTAGGACTAACCCTTCCGAGACTTACCCGGTGAGGATAGGTTGGATCTTTAGATAACAATCCGGTTTGAGTAAAATTCCGTCCCTTAGGTTCTTAGAGACTTACCCGGTGATGAGACCTCGGGAATGGACTAGCGGACCATGAGACCTACCCGGTGATTGATCTCAATTTAGAAACACTTAACCCCAACATAGTTAATCCAAGGAACGAATAGATAGCTTGAGTCCTATGCCATAACCAGAATTTCCAAACCCTAGAATCCGTCTTTTCTTTCCTTGATCTATATCTCGTATTTTTGCTTGTTTGTTTGCGTTGATTTGTTAGCTTAGTTGAATTATTATATTTCGCATGATTTGTGATCTTTGATTGATCACCGAAAACCAACCAAAAACAATTGAGATTTTTCATTTCTTAGTTTCTTTCTCTTTTCTTTATCTAGATCTCCACTAGACTTAATCACTAATTGAATCAATCTCACCTTAGTCTTTGTGTTCGATCTCGGAATACTATCCCTACTACAAACGTCCCGTACACTGCGGGTTTCGCTAGGTAGTTTAGGAATTAGTTCGAGTTTATAAATGTAAAGCTTTTTGTGCTATTTCCTAGCGTAACAACATCAAGGAATCAAATACCGGCTGCTGAATAGGAACTACGTAGGATGAATCAATTTAGGGAGATTTTCGGCTTCCCTACACCGACTGTGACTGATTTCCCTTCCCGAGCGGTGGCTCGGAGTTTCTAGGGTGAGATAGCCCATGTGATGGACCATAGTGACAGGTGGCGACCTGGAGATTCCCGGGAGCATATTATCTTTCATCTTGCCTTCCGCCTTGCTCGCAGGATTTTCAATGAGACTCTTGTGGCGCGTACTGAGACGCCCCAGAAGGTCCATCAGGGGGAGCTGCTGAGTTTGTTCTATATGGTGTCTGGAGGAGTGCCTGACTTTGCTGCCGTGCTGGTAGATGATTTGCATAAGATAAAAGGGAAGTCAAAGGGCGATATCTGTTGTGGTGGGCTGGTGACCCACATCGCTACTTCCATGGGTTTAAATCTTTCAGCTTATACACTTGTCGCGGTTGCGAAGCCGTTGGGACTGCAGGAGATGATCACCCGACGTATTCTAGTTACTCATGGCCTTGACAAGCCTTACGTTGTCATGCCATGGGAGATGACAGCTCCACATGGCATTTTGTGGTCATCCCAGTTTTCTATTTTCGATCATCAATATTGGTCTTCTGCTTGGTTCCTTTACATGCAGGATGCTGGAGACGCAACAACTGATGATGATGATGATGAGGGGTATGATGGAGGAGCTGCCATGGAGACCGGTACTGATACCGGCGGCTCTAGTGTTCCCGTTGTCGATCTTGATGATGAGGCGACGGAGGATGATTGAGCAGCAGCACCGCCACCACCACCTCAACGCAGATCCCGAGGCCCACTAGAGGATTGATGATCTCACTGATTAGATGATAGATGCATATGCAACCCTAACAGTTGACATTCATCAACGCTTCGATGATGAGCGCCGACATATTGAGGGATGGACGCATAAGATGATGGAGAGCCAACACTTCACTAGACGGATGATGGAGATCTAGCATCAGCAAGTTATGGGCTATCCATTCGACCCGTCCCAGCATCCCTACATTCCATATCCACCACCGCCAGCTTACGAGGATTAGAGCGTCATAGATTTCTTATTTATTTATTATGCAGTTCAGCTAGGTTGATAGCATGTATTATAGTCTATATTTTGGTACTTGTTTAGACGTTTTATCTTCAATAATCTGCATGTATGGATGTATATTATGTGATTATATTGTGGTTTCGTCTACCTTTACGGGAATCGAGGTCTACATCAAGTTTCGTTGCAATTGTAGGTAAAATGACACATTTTGGACCGAAATGAAGCTAAGGAGCTAAGGAGTTATTGGGGCTACATTCTGGAGCTTAAGGAAGAACTCAGGAAGCATGGAAATGATTAAGAAAGATTGACTTTGGACCAGATTTGAGAGATTTCACATTCAGTTGAGATTCACCTCGGTCAGCTATAGTTCACCTCGACCGAGGTGATCTTGAGGAGCATCCCGACCGAGGCGAACACCTTGTCGCCGGCGAGATCCATATTTTTTTGCTGAGATCTTTTATTTTTGGAAAGAAGATATCTTATATTTTTGGGCTGGATTTCAGGAAGGAAGATATTATTTTTGGGAGATCTATTTTAGAGAGATGGATATATTTTCTAGGAAATTATCTTTTTAAGATATTATTATCTTTGGAAGATAATTTTCCTATATAAAGGGTTGGATTTTCCACAATTCAACCATCCTGATATAGTCGGATCTTCTACACACCCGATTAGGGATATTTCTGGAGTATTTTTTGAAGGTTTGAAGGAAGGATTGAAGGATTGAAGATCAAGGAAGGAAGGATTCATAGTTTGGAGTTAGCTTTAGAGGGAGTTTGTAAGACTTTCTTAGATTCCCTTTTGGTTTGTTGTCTTGTTCGATATGTGATTTGAGGAATGCTGATTTGGTGTTAGTTGATTCAGTTATTGAGACCTTTTTCTTAAGGTTTTCTTGTTCGAATATTCATTCCTTTCCCTTTTATTTGATTATTGTTATCATGATGATGATTGGGTAAGCTTTTTATGCAATTCTAGGGTGATTGGCTGAAAGTTGTGGGAAAGACGATGATAGAATGATCTTAATCCTAGCAGGACCCTGAAAGCTCGAATCTTTAACCTTAACCCTAGAGTACCTCGCTCAGTCGATGAACATCTCGGCCGGGGTGGAACTTGACTGAACAAGGTGACTTTTCTAATCCGAAACTGAGAGTTAAGAGTTCTAGTTTTCCAAATCCTATTCTTATTGCACCTTTCCTGGTTCAATGCAAGCCTAGGATGAGACTTACCCGGTGATTCCTTTGTTTGTTTACCCAAGATCATGAGTGTAGGTAATAAAGGTTTATCCTTTATTGGGGTTTGAGTGTGTCTTCACCCCATCTTTGTGGGTTAGCCTGAGACTTACCCGGTAAAGGTTGATTCTATTCCCTTAGATGGTGTGTTGGTTTGAGATTATGATTCCTTTCCTTAGTACCTTGAGACTTACCCGGTAATTGGAGCTTTGGTTTGGGATAGTGAGTAGTGAGACTTACCTGGTAATCTATTCCCACCTTAGAAACACCTTCCCTTTGCAAACCTCAGCTTTGTCCGCGTTATCCTTTGAGATCTTGAGTCGGAACCACAACTAGATGCTTTAATCCCTAGAATCCGCATTTCCCCTTACTTGACTTTATATCATCTTTGATTACTTTAATTGCTTTGGTTAATTGCAATATTTGACAACCAATAATGTGCTTTGCTTCACCATTGTCCCTGTGTTCGACCCCTGGAATTCTTGCTTTTTATTACAACTGACCCGTACACTGCGGGTTCACATATTTGTTCAAGCATACTTCTTGGGTTATAAATTTAAAGCTTGCACACACCGTTTGGAGCAAACATAGGTCCGTTGAGTATTATGATTTTAGACTTATATTTGACCCATTGGGACAATGTGTCCCAAGTATGGGGTATTTGGATGTATTAACTTGACTTATGTGCTACTATGGTTTGTATGACTCTCTTGATGGATATTATTGTCTTATTTATGCTCCGTGTGCTTATCTGTCATTACATGCATACATACCGGTTTCTGTTTGAGAAAAACGTCAAAAACTGGTTTGAAAATAAAAATTTATGACCTGGACCGAGACGTTCATGGCCGATCGAGGATGAACACCTCGATTGAGATGGTTCTTAACTCAGTTTTTTGAAACGTTTTGTGCTTCTTTTCTAGATATGACCTCGATGGTGATTCTGTTTGCAGATTGGTTTTGAAATCTGTATATGCTCGAAAGGTTTTATAATATGTTTAAGTTGCAAAATGCTTTGTTTGAAGTTTTAGCATGTTTAATACTTTGTTTTTATCAAAATTATGTTGGATTTGAAGGTTGACACCACATGATGAGTTTTATCACATTCTTTCTGGGATGACTAAGGCAATTCATTCTCTTCTTCTTCTTCTTTTTGACCATGCTTTAGCCCCTCATATACATTTTTTTTTGCCTCCCTTTACTTATCCGGGAATTTGAAAGCAAGTGAAGAAAACCAAGTAGAAGTGAAGTTGAGATCTTGATTGAAAGTGTTAGAAAGAAACAATTAGGTTTGGGGACGTTGATCTTGATAATGAGTAACTCGGCACCATTCACATAGCTGGGTGTTTGTGTCTTGCCAAAATTGATGATTGCTGATCTTCTAGGCTTTGGTTATTGTGCACCTCTGTCCATGCATTCCAAAAAGTTAAGTAAAGTGAAAATAAGCAAAGCTTATTGGTGGAAGATGTTGAGATTCAAAGAAATTGAAGTAAGATCATATTCCCAGATTCTAGCACCACATTACCCTATATACATCCCACCCTGACACGTTTCTTGACCTCTTTTGGAAGCCCTTGAGACCTCGAGCTTGTTGATTGACTTGGTGGTTTAAACTGGATTATACATGATTGATTTCGATAATTATGATTTATTATGCATTATATGATTTTATGCAAAGATGATCAGTTTTCTTATATTTATAAAATGTTTTGATTATGTTTTGATTTTATTTACCATGAAGCATTCTCTTAGGGTTATCTATGAGTGGAGCATACCACCAAAATGTTTTGAAATGTTTTTCATTGATCTTTTTGATGACTTATAATCCAGTCTATCTTGTATCTAAGATTTGGATCTTGCTTGGGGACAAGCAAGGGACAAGTATGAGGTATTTTGATAGCATGTATTGTAGTCTATATTTTGGAATTAGTTTAGATGTTTTATCTTCATAAATCTGCATGTATGGATGTATATTCTTTGATTATATTGTTGTTTTGTCTACCTTTGCGGAAATCGAGGTCTACACCTAGTTTCGTTGTAAATGTAGGAAAAATGGCACGTTTTGGACCGAAATGGAGCTGAGGAAGCTAAGGAGTCATTGAAGCTACATTTTGGAGCATTAAGGAGTTATAAGAAGATTGCAGAAAACATAGAAATGATTTAGAAGATTGATTTTGGACAAGATTAGAGAGTTTCATTCTCACCTGAGACTCACCTCGGTCAGCTACAGTATCACCTCGACCGAGGTGATCTTCAGGAGCGTCTGGACCGAGGCGAAGTGATGACCAAACGCGAGATCTTTATTTTTGGCTGAGATCTTCTATTTTTGGAAAGTGAATATCACATATTTTTGGCTGGATTTCTGGAAGGAAGATATCTTTTTTGATGATATATTTTGGAAGATATGGAGATATATTTAAGGAAATTATCTTTTTTAAGATATTTTATCTTTGGAAGATAATTCTCCTATATAAAGGGTTGGATTTTCTACAATTCAGCCATCCTGGGATCCTTGGAAAATCTCCGGATCACCCATTCTCTAAAGGAAGTTTGATGGAAGTTTTGAAGGTTGAAGATCAAGGAAGGAATGAATCTAGTTTAGTTGACTTTGAAGGAAGCTTGTAAGACTTTCTTTGTTGGTTTGGTTTTGTTATCTTTTCTGTTTTGTGATTGAGGAACGCTGATTATTTATTTGTTTTATTCAGTTATTGAGACCTTTGTGTTAAGGTTTTCTTGTTTGAATATTGATTCCTTTCTCATATATTTGATTATTGTTATCATGATGATTATTGGCTAAGTTCTTTATGCGATTCTAGGTTGATTGGCTAAAAGGTATGGGAAAGACGATGAGAGAATGATCTTAACCCCAGTGGACCCTGAAAGCCCGAGCCTTTACCTTAACCTACGAACACCTTGGTTAGTCATTGAACATCTCGGACGGGATGGGATATTACTGAACGAGGTGAGTCCTTTCTTGATCCTTATCTAAGTTGAGGTTCCAGTTTGCAAAATCCTATCCTTGTTATACCTTTCCTTGTTCAATGCAAGCCTACGATGAGACTTACCCGGCGATTCCTTTGTTTGTTTACCCAAGATCATGAGTGTAGGTAATAAAGGTTAATCCTTTATTGGGGTTTGAGTGTGACTTCACCCCATCTTTGTGGGTTAGCCTGAGACTTACCCGGTAAAGGTTGATTCTATTCCCTTAGATGGTGTGTTGGTTTGAGATTATGATTCCTTTCCTTAGTACCTTGAGACTTACCCGGTAATTGGAGCTTTGGTTTGGGATAGTGAGTAGTGAGACTTACCTGGTAATCTATTCCCACCTTAGAAACACCTTCCCTTTGTAAACCTCAGCTTTGTCCGTGTTATCCTTTGAGATCTTGAGTCGGAACCACAACTAGATGCTTTAATCCCTAGAATCCGCATTTCCCCTTACTTGACTTTATATCATCTTTGATTATTTTTCTTTGTTGCTTGTGGTTATTTGACAACCTGAATTACCGATCTTTGTTTTACCATAGTCCCTGTGTTCGACCCTGGAATTGTTGCTTTTATTACAATTGATCCGTACACTGCGGGTTCACTAATTGCAATTATTCTTGGTATAAATATTAAAGCTTGCACACACCTTTTGGAACGAACCGATTTCAACTCTCAAAATCCCTAACATGAAGATATAACACTATAGGAACAACGACTCACACACCTCGGGTGGATCAAGAACATCTCGGCCGAAATGGTTGAAGAACAACCCGAGATTGCAAACTGAACTAGGTATATCGAGCATACAACTATCCTAAGATACATATAAGTCCAATCTATAATTATCCTAGCCATAACCTTTCATCCATCTCCCTAGAATCACATGCTACTTAGCCAACAACTATCATCTTAAGTTCATTCATCATCAAAACAACAAACATGCATGCCATCACTAGATGAAAAGTAAGGAAGCAATATAAAACAAGAACAAGCCGAATAATAAGTTTAGAACAAGCTTACAACCATCCAAGAGTAGCTCAAAACGAGGTCAAAAATCTCTACAACTTTCCTCACTACAAGTCCCTCAAAAACTAACTCTAGACTATGAAAATGGTGTTCTTCCCTTCTCTTCAATGGAGTCTCTTCTCTTCTCTACACAATGGACTCTCCCCATAACTGAATTGGGATCCCCTGCAAAAGTGTCTCTGCAGCCATACAACCCCTCACTCTACCAAGGAAAGCAAGGGTCGGAAGTTAGAAGATGTGTGCCAAGTGTCATGTATGTCCAAAGGGCGATCTCGGTCGGCCCAGAAAGCATCTCGGCCGAGATGGGTTGGCCTTGGACCGAGGTGAGGGCTGCATGGCTTGGATCATGGCTAAACACAAAGCCGGGGCATGGCTCTGTTCGCTCCAAAAGGTGTGTGCAAGCTTTAAATTTATAACCCTAGATGTATGCCTAAAACAAGGATGTGAACCCGCAGTGTATGGGTCAATTGTAGTAAAAGCAAGAATTCCGGGGTGTTGATCTCAGGGAATTCGGTGAAACAAAACCAATATAGGTAGTCAATGCAACTAATAACCACAAAAGCGATTAAAGCAATGAAAGATGATAAAAAGTCAATTAAAGGAATATGTAATTCTAGGGATTAAAGCATCTAGTTGTGGTTCTAACTCAAGATCTCAAGATAAGCGGACAAAGCTGAGATTTTGCAAAGGGAAGGTGTTACTAAAGTGGAATAGATCACCGGGTAAGTCTCACTACTCACTAACTCCAACCAAAAGAACCTATTACCGGGTAAGTCTCAAGGTACTAAGGAAAGGAATTATAATCTCAAATCAACATACCAACTAAGGGAATAGAATCAATCTTTACCGGGTAAGTCTCAGGCTAACTCACAAAGATGGAACGAAGGCACATTCAAACCCCAATAAAGGATAAACCTTTATTATCTATACTTATGATCATGGGTAAACAAACTAAGGAATTACCGGGTAAGTCTCATCCTAGGCTTGCATTGAACCAGGAAAGGTGTAATAAAAATAGGATTTGGCAAACTCTAACACTTAACTCTCAGTTTCGGATCAGAAAAGTCACCTCGGTCAGCCAAATTCCACCCCGGCCGAGATGTTCATCGACTGAATGAGGTACTCTAGGGATAAGGATAAAGACTCGAGCTTTCAGGGTCCTACTGGAATTTAAGATTATTCTATCATCGTTTTTCCCACAACCTTCAGCCAATCACCCTAGAATCACACAAAGAAATTAGCCACTCATCATCATGAAAGCAATAATCAAATATATGGGAAGAAAATGAATATTTGAACACAAGAACCTTAAGAACAAGGCTTCAATAACTAAATCAAATATCACAAATAAGCGTTCCTTGGATCGCAATCCAACAAGACAAGTCAACAAAGAAGGGAATCTAAGAGAATCTTACAAAACTCTTCACAAAAGCTATAAAAGCTATCAACTTCCTTCCTTCAATCTTCCAAAAATTCTTCCTAACTGCAGCTTCTTCAATCCCCAACTGTTATGATGGCAGCGGGTTGCTGAATTTGTGGAAAATCCAGCCCTTTATATAGGAGAATTACCCTCCAAAGATAATAATATCTTGAAAAGATATTTTCCTAAAAAATATATCTATCTCTCATAAATAAATCCTAAAATATATGATCTTCCTTCCAAAAACCTAGCCCAAAAATATAAGATCTCTCCTTCCAAAAATAAAAGATCTCAGCCAAGAATAAAATATATCTCGCCGTGTCCAAGGTATTCGCCTCGGTCGAGCCGCTCCTTAAGATCACCTCGGTCGAGGTGACACTGTAGCTGACCGAGATGAATCTCAGCTGAATGTGAAATCTCTTAAATCTGATCCAAAGTAAATCTTCTTCATTAATTTCATGCTTCCTGAGTTCTTCCTTAAGCTCCAGAATGTAGCTCCAATGACTCCTTAGCTCCTTTAGCTCCATTTTGATGTAAAACGTGCCATTTTACCTACGATTACAACGAAACTTGGTGTAGACCTCGATTCCCGCAAAGACAGATGAAACGACAATATTATCACATAATATACATCCAAACATGCAGATTATTGAAGAGAAAACGTCTAAACAGGTCCCAAAATATAGACTATAATTCATACTATCAAAATACCCCATACTTGTCCCTTGCTTGTCCCCAAGCAAGTTCCAAATCTTGAATACAAGATAGACTGGATTATAAGTCATGAAGATCAATGAAAAGTACTTCAAAACATTTTAATGGTGTGCTCCGCTCATAGATCACTCTAAGAGAATGCTTAAGGGAATTTCAAATCAAAATATGTTCAAAACATTTTATAAATATAAGAAAGTTGTTCATCCTTGCATAAAATCATGGAATACATAATAAATCATAATTATCGAAATTAATCATGTATAATCCAATTTAAACCATTAAGTGAATCAACAAGCCCGAGGTCTCAAGGTCTTTTCAAAAGAAGGTCAAGAAACGTGTGAGGGTGGGATGTATATAGGGAATGTGGTGCTAGAATCCGGGAAAAGGGATCTTACTTCACTTCCTTTGAACTTCAACATCTTCCACCAATAAGCTTTGCTTATTTTGTTTTTTTTACTTTTTGGGATGCATGGACAGAGGTGCACAATAACCGAAGCCTAGGAGATCAACAATCATCAATTTCTCGAGATGCCTCAAACCCTTGATGCACATACCATGACCCGTTAGGAATATCGCTCAATCCGACTTTGGTAAGACACAAACACCTGGCTATGTGAATGGTGCCGAGTTACTCATCATCATGATTGGCTTCCCCAAACCTATTTGTTTCTTTCTAACTTTTAGCCAACATCTCATCTTTTCTTTCACTTGCTTTTTACTTGCTTGCTTCCAAATTCCCGGATAGGTAAGGGAAGGCAAATATATATATGAGGGGTTAAAGCATGATCAAGAAGAAGAAGAGAAGAGAATGAATCTCCCTGGTCTTTCCAGGAAGAAAGTGAGAGAACTTATCATGTGGTTTCAACCTTCAAATTCAACATAATTTGGGTAAAAACAAAGTATCAAACATGCCACAAATTTCAAACAAAGCATTTAGCAACTTAAAAATATCATAAAACCTTTCAAACATATAAAGATTTCAAAACCAATTAGCAAACACAATCATCACTGAGGTCATATCCAGATAAGAAGCACAAAAATCGTTTCGAAAACTGTCTCAGTTAAGCCACCTCGGTCGAGATGTTCTAAGTCAACCGAGGTACTACACCTCGATTGGTCAGAATCACTTCGGTCGAGGTCAAATTTTTTTTCTTAAATCAGTTTTTTGACGTTTTTCTCAATCAAATAACCTGCATGCATGCATGTAATCTCAGATAAGCACATAAAGCATAACGAAATCATAAATATCCGAATCAAGTCATACAAACATCCACATAAGTCAAATAATACATCTACATACCCCATACGTGGGACACATTGTCCCAATGGGTCAAAATAAGTCTAAAGAAACAAAGTACTCACCGGACAATGCTGAGTTACATAATAAATAAATAAAGAAATCCTGCATGCTCTAATCCCAATCCGGTGGTGGTGGTGGTGGTACGTACGTGTACTGAGATGGGTCAAACGGGTAGCCCATGATCTGCTTAAACTGAATCTCAGCCATCCTGCGCTTGTAGTGCTGGCTCTCCCGCATGTCTCTCATCTCTAGGGATAAAGCGGCGTAGGAATATAACATCTGATCCGTCAGATCATCGATCCGGCGGTGAGCGACTGGATCCCTCTACCTGCGTACCCTACGCCTGGCAGGACGTGCTGGTGCTGTAGCTGGCTCCTCCTCTGTCTCCTCGTCGTCTAGATCGACGACTGGTATGCTGGTACCAGCTGTATCCGTACCTATGTCCATGGCAGCACCTCCATCCTCATCCTCATCCTCCTGCTCATCAGCCTCATCACCCTCATCCTGCCCTTGAGCTGCTGCTGCTGCGTCCCTAACGTCCTCCATAAGAGGGATCCACGCGATGTGCCAATACTGAGCGTCGAACACTGTAAACTGAGATGACCATCTAATACCCTGAGGTGTAGTCTGCTCCTAGGGCATCGCCGCATATGGCGTAGTAAGTCCGCGAGGAACCAAGATCCTCCTAGTGATCATCTCCTGCAGCCCAAGCGGCTTGGCAGCCGCCACCATAGTACATGCACTCAGATCAAGGTCCATGTAACTCGCAATGTGAGTCACTATACCTCCACAACAGATATCTCCCTTCGCCTTTGCCTTGATCCGGTGGAGATCCTCAGCCAGCATCACTCCAAAATCCGGAACTCCTCCGGTCACCATATAGTAAAGGCTCAGCAGCTCCCCCTGTCTAATCTTCTAGGGCGTCTCAGTACGCGCCAAAAGTGTCTTGCTAAAGATCCGGTGGGCTAATCTGAAGGCCAGGTGGAAGATAATACGCTTCCTGGAATCTCCAGGTCTCCACCTGTCAGCGTGCTCAACTATGTGAGCTATCTGGCCCCAGAACTCTCGAGCTACAGCTCGAGAAGAAAAATCAACAACTGTGGGGGCCGGGAAGCCAAAGATGTCCCTCCAATGGTCCATCGGAACTAAGTAGTTCCGGTTCATCAACCGGTACTTGATGGCATGCTCAGTAGGCAAGTAAGTAACTGAGCTAACAAACTCTAGAGTCGGCTCGAGGTAGGCTGGAGCTCTAATCTCAGTAAACTGCTCCAACCCCACCATAGCTATCATCCGCCTTAGATCATCATCCACGTAGAGGAAATCAAAAGCAGAAATGTCAAGAAATCGTGGTGCAACCACTGGACGTGCAGCAATACGGTCATAATCGACCTGATGGCGCTCGTGGATCACCGGTATGGAGCGGCGTGAAGAAGAAGAAGGAGAAGGAGAGGCTCTATCTCTCAGAACCAGCTGTCTTTCAGAACTCATCTTTATCTCTCTCTATCACACCACCTCGGTTTCCCTAACAACTCCCAAGAACACCTCGGCCGAGGCACAGGTCGACTGGACCGAGGCGATGTGCTATTCGATCGAAACTCTTAGAAATCCAGTTCTTTTCCCCCGATATCACTACCAATGGTTCCTATGGGGTACTTAATCCTTTTCCAGCACAATGCAAGGGCAACCAAAGCCCAAATTAATCAAAAACAGTGAAGAAGGGAGAGTTAGGGTTTTTTCCAAATTACCCCAAATTTGGTCGATTTGGAGGGTTTTTGTTGCAGATTGTTGCTTGCAAACCGATCCTCTACCCTTTCCTTGCAGTTTTGAAGCGAGAATCGTCGAAAATGAGCGAGAATCAGAGAACGAGGTGATTTGGGGTGTTTCGGTTGAGAAGGTGAGAGAGGGAAGAGAGAGAAATCTCAGCCCCCTTTTATACCCTTTTCTGGAATTGTTGTCACCTCGGTCGAGATGGTGTCGACAGGACCGAGGTGGTACTGACCGAGGTGGATCTTCAGTAACCCTAGTCGCCTCGGTTGCTCAAGAATCATCTCGGTCGAGGTGCTGTGACAGCAACCGAGATGTGTCTCAGTCAAACTCCGTCTTCTCGAATTCTCGAACTTTTGTCCTTCCAGTTTTGCTCCTGGGTTGTATTCCTTCCTTAGATGTCACTTGTTTTCTGTCCAGGACGCCAAAAACAAAATAAGGCAAAGCAAAAGCAAACTATCTAAAGCTAGACTAGAAAAAAAGGGAAAAGAAAATAATACCTTGGGTTGCCTCCCAAGAAGCGCTTGATTTAAGGTCGATAGCTGGACCGTACGACATCTTCAAACAAGGTATAGTGGTGCAACCTCCTCAACCGGGATTTCCGGTTTGTATTTCTTAAGTCTATGACCATTGACCTTGAAGCTTCCACTTGTGTCTCCCCAAATCTCAACTGCACCATAAGGGAAAACATGTTTCACAATGTAAGGTCCTGTCCATCTAGATTTCAACTTACCTGGAAAGAGGCGGAGGCGGGAGTTGAAGAGTAGAACTAAGTCTCCTTCTTTAAGCTCCTTAGGAATGATACGCTTGTCATGCCATTTCTTCATCCTTTCTTTATAGATCTTGGCATTCTCATAAGCGTTCAAACGCAGCTCCTCCAGCTTATTGAGCCGCTTCTCGTTGGCTTCCTTGATGTCAAAGTTCAACCATTTGATTGCCCAATACGCCTTGTGTTCTAACTCAATGGGCAAATGATAAGACTTCCCATATACCAAATTATAAGGGGTGGTACCAATGGGAGTCTTGAATGCGGTCCTGTAAGCCCAAAGAGCGTCGTCCAACTTCATGGACCAATCCTTCCTCGTCCTAGAGACGGTCTTCTCCAATATTTCTTTAATTTCTCTATTTGAGATATCGACCTGTCCACTAGTTTGAGGGTGATAAGGGGTCGCTACCTTGTGGGTCACCCCATAGTTCGATAGAAGTGCCTTGAACTTCCGGTTGATGAAATGCGTCCCTCCATCGCTGATGATGATGCGTGAAGTCCCAAAACGTGGAAAGATAGTCCTGTTAAAGAACTTCACAACCACCATGGCGTCATTGGTGGGAGAGGCAATGGCTTCAACCCATCTAGAGATGTAGTCAACAGCTAGGAGAATGTAGAGGTTTCCTCCGGACGATGGGAAAGGTCCCATGAAATCTACCCCCCATACATCAAAGATCTCCACTTCCCGTATGTTATTGAGTGGCATCTCGTTCCTCCTAGATAAGTTCCTTGTTCTTTGGCATGCATCACAAGAGACAACAAACGATTGCACATCCTTAAATAATGTAGGCCAAAAGAAACCGGAACGTAATACCTTGGCGCATGTTTTGTGAGTGCTAGCATGCCCTCCGCAAGGAAGTGAGTGACAATGCCGTATGACGCTAGTAACTTCATCTTCCGGAATGCATCTTCGAAGCATCCCATCCGGTCCTCTCTTAAATAGCAGCGGTTCATCCCAATAGTAATGGCGTACGTCTTTAAAGAATTTCTTCCTTTGAGCGTACGTCAATCCGGGTGGTATTTCCTGGCAAACAAGATAAGTAACAATGTCAGCATACCAAGGTCCTTTATTATCAGATATTGGGTGGAGAAAGTGTTCCACCAACTGAGGATGAATGTCAGAAAAGGGAGTAAGAGGTTTGTTATTCTCAGTTGACATCATCTCGCTTTCGACCTCGGTCGAGGTCCAAAGGGGGTGACCGAGATGTTCTTCAGTCAAGAACACCTCGCTTGGTCCAGAAAGTGCCTCGGTCGAGGTACTGCAACTGGGACCGAAACTGGAGATCTTCTTCTCCTGGATTAGCCTTTCAAATTCAGCTCTTGGATCTTCTTCCAGCGCCTTTAAGCTCCGTATATCTGCATCACAAGAAACATCTATACCTTCCTCCATTAAGCTAAAGCTAATAACTCTCTCAAGTGGATCATTAATAAGGATAGAGCTCACCAATTCTCTTGATTCTTCTTCATCATAGATGTTGAAGATATCATCTCCTAGCTGCTCTCCCTTCATTGCCGCGAGCAATGCAAACTAAACTTGATCACCGCCAATGTTGAATTGGAACTTGGCGTTTTTACAATCCAAATTGCAACCCGAAGTTGCTAGAAATGGCCTCCCGAGAATGATAGGAACGGGATAATCTGCGGGAATGTCAAGTACAACAAAGTCTATAGGTAAATAGAAGTTACCAAACTTAACCGGAACGTCTTCCAAAATGCCCACGGGATGGGTAATGGTGCGATCCGCCATGTACAACCGTATCTTCACCGGCTTGGGCTCTCCAAGTCCGATCTTCACACATAGCTCTAGCGGGATGATGCTCATGCTGGCTCCTAGATCACACAATGCTTCACAAATGACATCCCCAACTTGAATGGGAATGCAAAATGAGCCGGGATCTCTCAATTTAGGTGGCATCTTCTCTTTCATGATTTGAATAAGCTCCGAGGATTTAGATGTCATCCTTACTTCACCAAAATCTTCCAACTTCCTCTTCCTTGATAGATTCTCTTTTAAGAACTTCCCATATGCGGGCATCCCTAGAATAGCATCAAGGAAAGGGATGTTAATATGTAGTTTATTCATCAAGTCAAGGAACTTACCAAAATGCTTGTCTAGATGTGCTCTGGCCCTTGACTGGGGGAATGGAAGTGGTGGTTTATATGCAGGAGGTGGAACATAAACTTCAGTTCTGTCCGACGCTCTCTGTGGCTCAACCTCGGTTGGCACCTCGGCCGAAGTGTTCGTCGACTGTACCTGGACCGAGGTGGTCTTCGTCTGTACTGGCATCGACCGAGGCACTAGATCTGCAGTTTTCAATCCAATTCTTGTCGTTATTGCCATGATCTATCCTTTAGGGTTGCTTTCCGTCCTTGCTGGAAGCTTCCTTGGATCTCTTGGCGCTTCATTCGCCTTGTTAAAGAGTTGTTGTTCTGAGGCTTTTTGTGCCTTCGAAAATGAAGTCATGGATGTCTCCATAGAGTTGAGCTTGATCAAGATGGCCTCTAACACCGTATCTTTCTTTTTCGGCTGGGACGAACTCGATCCTTGCTCCTGGCTCTTCAATGGAGTAGAAGAAGAAGAAGAAGAGAGGAAAGGATTAGAGGAGTCATTCGAATTTGAGTTAGAGTAAGGGTTACCCGAATTTTGATTGTTTGCCCTCCAATTATTGCTGTTGGATCCTCTATTATTGTTGTAGTTGTTGTTCCGGGAACCGTTGTTGTTGTTCCGGTAACCGTTGTTCCTTGAATTTTGATATCCTTCCTCCTCTTTCTTTGTTTGAGCAACCAAAAGTTCTTTCAATTGCTTTACATCATTCTTCAAAGAGGTGAGTTGATCATTGTTTGGTGGAGCTTCTTGAAAGTTGACTCTTTTAACTCCACCTTCAGCTCCTTGGTGGGAGTATTTCTCCATGTGCAAAGCTTGCTTCTCTATGAACTCCCAAGCTTCGTCAATTGGCATGTCCATGAACGTGCCGGCGGATAGTAGTTGAAGGTTGAACTGGGTGTTGCCGTCCAGCCCCTTGAAGTATATTTCCATCAACTCTATCTTTGGAATCCCATGATGTGGGCAATCCAAAAGGATGTCTTTAAATCTCTCCCATGACTTGGACAAACTCTCCTTGTCCTTCATGATGAATGCATTGATCTTCCCTCTCATTTCAGCGGTCTTAGAAGGAGAAAAGAACTTAGTCAAGAACTCCGTCCTCATCTCCTCCCAAGTGTTGATCTTTCCTGGAGGAAGAGATTGATACCAAGTAAGCGCTCTATCTTTCAAAGAGAAGTAGAAAGGCCTTAGCTTATAATTGTTGTTTTACAGCCGTGAAGGTCTCAAGGTCTCCATCAAGATCTCATAACTTTGCAGATGTTGATGCGGAAACTCCCTCTCTAGCCCTCCAAACTGGCATTGGCGAATCATGGAAAGAACTTGCGGTCGAAGCTCATAATCGTGGTCCACTGGATCACCTAGGTTGACTCCTGGACGCCTCAGCTGTTGATTAGGGTCCATCCTTTGCCCTAGGGTTTGTGGAATACCTGCAAAAAGAGCATCTCGGACTGGTATCCGAGGTTGAAGTATCTCGGCCGGGGCACTTGGAACTGGGTCCTGCATCGGTCGAGGAGCTGGAGCTGGTCGAGGTAGATATTGGTCCCGTAAAGTCGCCATTCTGCTTTGATCGCTTTCGTCCTTGCGCGAGTTTCTTCTTTTTCCAGTCGCAATTCTTCTTTGCTGAGGCGTAGTTGTTCCAATGCCTCCTTCAATTCGGCCTCAAGATCGCGATTCTCTTGATTGGCCATCTTAGCTTCTTTCAAGCGTCTTTTGTATGTCTTTTCTGGTTCGGGATCGTAAGGAACGATTTCCAACCCATCGGGTTCTTCGCAAAAACCTAAGAAAAACTTGTTCGCTCCAAAAGGTGTGTGCAAGCTTTAAATTTATAACCCTAGATGTATGCCTAAAACAAGGATTTAAACCCGCAGTGTACGGGTCAATTGTAGTAAAAGCAAGAATTCCGGGGTGTCGATCTCAAGGACTTAGGTGAAACAAAACCAATATAGGTAGTCAATGCAACTAATAACCACAAAAGCGATTAAAGCAATCAAAGATGATAAAAAGTCAATTAAAGGAATATGCAATTCTAGGGATTAAAGCATCTAGTTGTGGTTCCAACTCAAGATCTCAAGATAAGCGGACAAAACTGAGATTTTGCAAAGGGAAGGTGTTACTTAAGGGGAATAGATCACCGGGTAAGTCTCACTACTCACTAACTCCAACCAAAAGAACCTATTACCTGGTAAGTCTCAAGGTACTAAGGAAAGGAATTATAATCTCAAACCAACACAACAACTAAGGGAATAGAATCAACCTTTACCGGGTAAGTCTCAGGCTAACTCACAAAGATGGAACGAAGGCACACTCAAACCCCAATAAAGGATAAACCTTTATTACCTATACTTATGATCATGGGTAAACAAACTATGGAATTACCGGGTAAGTCACATCTTAGGCTTGCATTGAACCAGGAAAGGTGTAATAAGAATAGGATTTGGCAAACTCTAACACTTAACTCTCAGTTTCGGATCAGAAAAGTCACCTCGGTCAGCCAAATTCCACCCCGGCCGAGATGTTCATCGACTGAACGAGGTACTCTAGGGCTAAGGATAAAGACTCGAGCTTTCAGGGTCCTACTGGAATTTAAGATTATTCTATCATCGTTTTTCCCACAACCTTCAGCCAATCACCCTAGAATCACACAAAGAAATTAGCCACTCATCATCATGAAAGCAATAATCTAATATATGGGAAGAAAGTGAATATTTGAACACAAGAACCTTAAGAACAAGGCTTCAATAACTGAATCAAATATCACAAATAAGCATTCCTTGGATCGCAATCCAACAAGACAAGTCAACAAAGAAGGGAATCTAAGAGAATCTTACAAAACCCTTCACAAAAGCTATAAAAGCTATCAACTTCCTTCCTTCAATCTTCCAAAAATTCTTCCTAAAATTCTTCCTAACTGCTGCTTCTTCAATCCCAGCTGTTATGATGGCAGCGGGTTGCTGAATTTGTGGAAAATCCAGCCCTTTATATAGGAGAATTACCCTCCAAAGATAATAATATCTTGAAAAGATATTTTCCTAATAAAATATTTCTATCTCTCATAAATAAATCCTAAAATATATGATCTTCCTTCCAGAAACCTAGCCCAAAAATATAAGATCTCTCCTTCCAAAAATAAAAGATCTCAGCCAAGAATAAAATATATCTCGCCGCGTCCAAGGTATTTGCCTCGGTCGAGCCGCTCCTCAAGATCACCTCGGTCGAGGTGACACTGCAGCTGACCGAGATGAATCTCAGCTGAATGTGAAATCTCTTAAATCTGATCCAAAGTAAATCTTCTTCATTAATTTCATGCTTTCTGAGTTCTTCATTAAGCTCCAGAATGTAGCTCCAATGACTCCTTAGCTCCTTTAGCTCCATTTTGATGTAAAACGTGCCATTTTACCTACGATTACAACGAAACTTGGTGTAGACCTCGATTCCCGCAAATGTAGATGAAAAGACAATATAATCACATAATATACTTCCAAACATGTAGATTATTGAAGATAAAACGTCTAAACAGGTCCCAAAATATAGACTATAATTCATGCTATCAGGCTCCCACCAATTTAGGTCAATTTCTTCTTATTTTCTCCGTGCTTGCTCCATTGGGACCTTGAATTCGTGTCGTCACGAGGCTTGAACCTCGAATATGATCAATAATGCATGGAAGTTCCCCAAAGTATCTTCAGAACCGACATATGCTCGTGTAGACGTCTATTCCGAAGATATGACTCGATAAAGCATAAAACGTCCCGAACACGTGCAAAACCATGCATGAAAGAATGTGAAAACTATCTAACTGAGTGCCTAAACTAGTGTTATAAATCACATCATCAAAATACCCCATATTTATCGCTTGCTCGTCCCCGAGCAAGGTCCAAATGTAGGCTACGAGATGGCGTGAGTTATGAATGCGGAAAAACTTAAAATATTTTTGGAATTGTGCTTCAAATCTAAATCACCTTCATAGTTATACTTCATAGCAGTGGATGAACAAATATGCATTAAAAAAATAGAGGCACGGAAAGATAATCACACTTAACTAAAAAACACGCATGAAAGGCAAAAATGAGAATGTCAAGACGATCATGAGAATATCCAATCTAGATCACTAAGTCCACACATATGCAAATAGGTCACAAGGACTTAGGAAAGAAGAGTCCAAGAAACGTGATGATAGGGTGAGAATTTTCAAGTCAAGTGGTGCTAATCCAGGAAAGGAACTAAATCACAACATTTTTGTTCTTCCTCTACCAAAGTGTATTTTTCTCCTTCTTTTCTTCTTTTTCTTTTACTTATTTTTGAGACAATGACATTGGTGTACAAAAGCCAAAATCTTGGTGATTAGCGGGCCTCGGGATTTTTTCGAGGTGCCTCACACCGGGCACACATACCAAGGCTCGTTAGGACATTCAATTTATCCGACTTTGGCAAGACACAAATACCCGATTATGTGAATGGTGCCGAGTTACTCGTCAATAAAACCAAAGTCCCCAAACCTATTTTTTTCTTCTACAGTTTTCAGAAAACATTCAACTTCTTCATTCACCACATTGATTCACTTCACATCACCCCACACTTGCTTTTTGCACACAACACACTAACATGCTCCAATTCCCGGATGGGTCAAAAGAGGTGAAATTTTCATTTCAAGTGAGGTGCTCAAACAACATGATCAAGATGAGAAGAAGATAGAGATGAATTGCCTTAATCATTCCTAGATGATGTGCAAGAACTAGCATGTAATTTTGACTAACAACTCTCAATCCAATCAAGGCAAACATCATCATCACAATTCATACATGAGATTCAAGAGAAGTATTCAAGTCCACATATGCATAAAATTCATTCAACACACAAGGCCATCCATAGGCAATCTACAAAACAAAATTCATCATTTGGGTTATATCTAAACTTAGAAGCAAGGATATTTTTAAACTTTTTGATTTTTTTGGAGTTTTGATATATGTATATACAATGCAAAACATGATAAGAAACGTGTGACTAAGAAATGAAACTATCCTAGTTGCGATCATGCATGGAATCATGAAAACCCCACCCCATACTTAAGAATCACATTATCCCCAATGTGAAAGTTAAATAGTGAGTGAAAGAAGTCCTCACAATGTAAAATGGTCGGGATGACGGTATTTCGGTTCACTCAAGTAGAGATGAAAGTGCAAGCTGCATCCATGAAGTATGGGCACACACCAAGGCAAACATGGCTCAGCAGAGGGATCTTGGACCATAACCAAGGCATCTAGACCGAGGTCCAGACCGAGGTGAGATTCAGTTGAGTGCTTCTCGGTTGGAGCATGCACCACTTCGGTCGAGATATCATCCAACTCCTCCCTTGACTAAGTGCTTGGATCTTGCACTTCACTCCAACGAATCCATAAGGTCCACAATGGCTTCCAATAATATCAATACTCATCACAACTCCTACAACCTATCATCAAAGACTAAGAAAACACACACACAAGCAAAAAAAACAAAACGAAAAGGGAAAGATGTCTACCAATGGGTTGCCTCCCACCAAGCGCTTCTTTAAGGTCATTAGCTTGAACAAACTCCGGAGCGTCTACTCAAGGTGAATCGAGGCAAACACATCAACCGGGGCTTCCCGGATGTACTTCTTCAACCGGTGCCCATTCACCTTAAAGTTGTCACAATGCTCTTCTCCAATTTCAATCGCTCCATGAGGAAAGATCTTCCTCACCACATACGGGCCAGTCCATCTCGACTTGAGCTTTCCAGGGAAAAGACGCATCCTTGAGTTGAAGATAAGGACCAAATCTCCTTCACTCAACTCCTTCGGTATGAGGCGCTTGTCATGCCAACGCTTGGTTCTCTCTTTGTAAATCCGGGCATTCTCATAAGCATCAAGCCTAAGCTCCTCAAGTGCATTATTATCAAGAAATATCTTCTCACCAGTCTCTTTAATATCAAAGTTAAACCACTTGATGGCCCAAAACGCTCTATGCTCCATTCAACCGGGAGGTGGCAAGACTTACCATAGACCAACTTGTAGGGGGTCGTTCCAATTGGTGTCTTGAAGGCGGTTCTATATGCCCACAAGGCATCATCAAGCCTCATGGCCCAATCCTTTCTACCCCTTGACACCGTCTTCTCTAAAATCCCCTTGATCTCCCGGTTGGAGATCTCGACTTGCCTACTTGTTTGGGGGTGATAAGGTGTTGCAACTGTTACGCTAAGATTGTGTAGCACAAAAGTCTTACAATTTATAAACTCGATATAATTTCCTAACTCCTAGCGAACCCATAGTGTATGGGTCGTTTTGTAGCAAGGATAGTATTCCGAGGTCGAACACGAAGATTAAGGTGAAATCAAATCAAACAAGTGATCATAGATAGTGTGAATCTAGTCTAAGAGAAGAGAAAGAAATAAAGAAATGAAAATCATGATATTTTTAGTTTGGGTTTTTGTGGTGATCAAGCAAAGATCACAAATCAAGCAAGATAATAAATCAAACTAACAACTCAAGCTAGCAAAACAAACAAGCAACACAAACACAAGATATGTGATCAAAGAGAGAAAAGTGGATTCTAGAGATCAAGATTTCCGGTTATGGCATTGGACTCAAGCTTCTAAAGAATCTAAGGACAAAGTTGCGGTGTTGGGAAAGGGTGTTTCTCTAATGGAAGCAATCACCGGGTAAGTCTCTTGCTTCACTAATCCCGCACCAAACTCCTATTACCGGGTAGGTCTCAAGGGGTTAAAGTAGGGAATTCTACACAAAGCGGACTCTACTTAAGGGCAACCCTCTCCTTACCGGGTAAGTCTCGGAAAAGGGAAGTCTCAAGCAATAATCCTAGCACACTCAATCCAATAGCGGCTTGTGAGGCTCACGACTACCTAGAGTTCATCATCTTAGGTGTCTAAGATCGGTAATCACCGGGTAGGTCTCTTCCCTCACTTAGATAGCTAGCATTAGGTGACCCTAAGCTATATTATGCTTAATAAACACTAGGATTTAAACAACCTAACCTCCTAACATACAGATTCATCAATTAAAGAGCATCAGACAAACATCGGGTGGATCATATCATAAATCGGATGATCTGGCTATGAACAGGTCGATTTTCTCATCTTGGTTAGGTTTTGTGCATACGTATCATCCTAAACTAACATACAAGTCCATTCTATCATCACCCAAGCCATAACCATCAATCCATCACTCCAGAATCACAATAAACTAGCCAATAACATGCATTTCGAGATCCAAAATCATCATATAAGCATACATGGTTCTCATGAGTAGATGATGAAAGATAAGCAAGTAAAAACAATAAATCTCAGCTGAATATAAGTTTAAGCAAGACTTACAACCTTTCAAAAGAAGTTCCAAAATGTTCCTAACAATCCTTCCAAGAGTTCTTCAACCAAAATCACTAAAAATCACTCAAAAACTCACTTTCA
The DNA here is from genome assembly GCA_033239125.1 of Fagopyrum homotropicum. Classification (NCBI taxonomy): domain Eukaryota; kingdom Viridiplantae; phylum Streptophyta; class Magnoliopsida; order Caryophyllales; family Polygonaceae; genus Fagopyrum; species Fagopyrum homotropicum. The sequence continues at coordinate 37,511,108 of BSWB01000001.1, read as the reverse complement.
CTCTAAGTTTTGTGTTCTTCTTCTTCCCCCAAAATGAGAGAGTTTTTCTTCTTCTCCAAGTCTATCCTCCAATTGGAAATGAGGTGTATGTGAGAGAATGTGGGAGAGATCCCTCAGCAATAGCTTGCAGGACCACTTATATTCTCCATCAAGAGCAAGGCCGGACAAAGAGATCGTGGGATACGTGGCTTAAGCTGTCAAAGGCCAGAAAATCGACCCAGTCAGATAAATCGGCCGATTTTCCTGAGTGCTGGTCCGATTTTCTTCAACAGAGGCTTGTTATGATCGTCTAGCCATGAGTTGCTCCATTGCTTGCACCAATAAGGGTCCTTGTGTCCTTCATTGCTCCAATTATGTTCCTTCAAAGCCTTGGATGTGTACCACCATGAGGCTTGACCCTCGAATGTATCGATTAATGTCCAAAAGATCCCCGAAATACCTACAAAACCGACAAAAGCTCGTGTAGACGTCTTTTCTAGAAATATGCACGAAATGAATATAAACGTCGTGAACTAATGCCAAACCGTGCATGAATAACGGGAAAAACTATCTAAATGAATGCCTATACTAACGTCATAAATCACGTTATCAAAATACCCCATACTTAAGATTTGCTCGTCCCCGAGCAAGATCCGACTATAGACTAAGAGATGACATGATTTATGCATGCAGAAAAACAACAAAATCTTTTTGGAATTGTGCTTCTAACATTGGATCACCTTCATAGTCATGTTTCATGGCAATGGATAATCAATCATGCATCAAATGAATGAAGGCATGGAAAGACAATTATACTTAACTAGAAAGCATGCATGAGAGGTGAAAATGAAGAAGTCAAGATGATCATGAGTACGTCCAATCTAGATCACTAAGTCTTACACACATGCATTTAGGTCACAAGGACTTAGGAAAGAAGAGGCTAAGAAACGTTGTGATTAGGTGGGAAATTTTTTAGGTCATGTGATGCTAATCCGGGAAAGGAACTAACTCCACAATTTTGTTTTTGCTCAACTTCCCAACAAGTGTATAATTTCCTCCATCTTTTCTTTGTTTTCTTTTCTTTTTTCACTTATTTTTGAGACAATGACATTGGTGTACAAAAGCCGAAACCTTGGTGATTGGCCGTCCTCGGGTTTTTTTATTTTTCGAGGTGCATCCACACCGGGCACACATATCAAAGCTCGTTAGGACTATCGGTTTATTTGACTTTGGCAAGGCACAAACACCCGATTATGTGAATGGTGCCGAGTTACTCGTCATTTAAACCAACGTCCCCAAACCTATATTGTTTTTCTACACTTTTCACAACAAATTTAGCACTTCATTCACATCATTCATTCATCAACAACTTCACCCCATACTTGCTTTTCACACACATCAACACACTAGCATGCTCCTATTCCCGGATGGGTCAAAAAAGGTCAAATTTTTCATCAATTGAGGGTACTTAAACAACATGATCAAGATGAGAAGTAGAGAAAGATGAATTGCCTTAATCACTCCTAAATGATGTGCAAGAACTAGCATGTAATTTCGACTATCAATCCTCAATCCAATCAAGGCAAACGTTCATGATCACAATTCACACATGGGATTCAAGATAAGTACTTCAAGTCCACATATGCATACATCAACTCAACACATAAGACCATCCATAGCCAATTCACAAGACAATTTCATCATAAGGGTCATACCTAAGCTTAGAAGCACTAAAATGTTTTTTTAAATTTTCTGATTTTTTTGGATTTTTTGAAATATGTATGTACAATGCAAGACGTAATGAAACATGTGACAATATTAAACTATCCTAGATGCTAATCATGCAAGTGATCATGAAAACTCCACCCCATACTTAGAAACACATTGTCCCCAATGTGCAAACTAAATAAAGAAGTGAAAGAGAGTCCTCACAATGTAAAATTGGTGATGCTTTGGTATTTCGGTTCACATCGAATGATGATGGTGGATGATCGATCAAGGATGGTAGAGAGCTCTTGATGTTCATTATGGTGTCGGAACCCGCGCTTGGCACCGCAAGCCGTCCAAGTTCCACGTCCGCTCCACCCATGCTTGATTGAAGATCATCACTTTCCTTGACAGAAGGAAAAATCGGACCATCTACCCAGGAAAATCGGCCAATTTCTATGAAGAACAGTCCGATTTTCCTGGGTGCTTTCTTCCTCGTCCATGTGCTTGGATCTTGTACCTTCAACAGTTCCATGAGGTTTTCACATGACCTGCAACATCTCATCACACATGACAATCAACAAGATCTAGTACCAAAAAACACAAAAGAAAAACAAAGCACACCAAGAGTAAGATCAAACAAAAACAAGAAAAACAAAAGAGAAAAATATGTACCAATGGGTTGCCTCCCATTAAGCGTTTCTTTAAGGTCATTAGCTTGACCAAATTCAGGAGCGTTTCACTCAAGGTGAAGTGGGGCAATCACTTCCACCGGGGCTTCCGGGATGTACTTCTTCAAACGGTGCCCATTCACCTTAAAGTTACCACAATGGTCTCCTCCTATCTCCACCGCGAAGAGGAAAGATCTTCCTAACAACATAAGGACCCGTCCATCTTGACTTGAGTTTTCCGGGGAAGAGCTGCAACCTCGAGTTGAAGAGAAGCACTAAGTCACCCTCACTCAACTCCTTTGGGATGAGGCGCTTGTCATGCCAACGCTTGGTCCTCTCCTTGTAGATCCGGGCATTTTCATAGGCATCCAACCGGATCTCCTCAAGGGCGTTCATGTCTAGCAACCGCTTCTCACCGGCCTCCTTGAGGTCAAAATTCAGCCACCTTATGGCCCAATATGCCCTATGCTCCATCTCTACCGGAAGGTGGCAAGACTTGCCATAAACTAGCTTGTAGGGAGTGGTGCCAATTGGTGTCTTGAAAGCGGTTCTATAAGCCCACAAAGCATCATCGAGCTTCATAGCCCAATCCTTTCTTGTTCTAGAAACCGTCTTCTCAAGAATTCCCTTTATCTCCCGGTTGGAGATCTCCACTTGGCCACTAGTTTGGGGATGGTAAGGTGTTGCCAACTTATGAGTCACCCCATACTTAGCCAAAAGTGTTCCAAAGTTCCTATTAGTGAAGTGCTTTCCTCCATCACTTATGATCACCCTCGGAGTCCCAAACCTAGGAAAGATCACTCGGTTGAAGAACTACACCACAACCTTGGCATCATTTGTGGGAGAAGTGATTGCTTCCACCCATCTCGACACATAGTCCACCGCCAATAGGATGTAGAGGTTGCCACATGAAGAAGGGAATGGTCCCATGAAGTCCAGACCCCAAACATCAAATATCTCCATTTCTTGTATGTTGTTCAAGGGCATCTCATTCCTCCTTGAGATGTTGCCCGTCCTTTGGCAAGCATCACATGCCACTACAAAATTCTGCACATCTCTAAATAAGTTAGGCCAATAAAAACTGGATTGCAATACCTTTGCACACGTCTTGTGTGAGCTAGCATGACCTCCACATGGCAAGGAGTGACAATGGCGGATCACACTCTCCACCTCATCCTCCGGTATGCATCTCCTAAAGACTCCATCCGGCCCTCTCTTGAACAAAAGCGGTTCACTCCAATAGTAATGCCTCACATCCTTGAAGAACTTCTTCGTTTGGGCATATGACAAACCGGGTGGCACTTCCTCACACACAAGGTAGTTCACGATATCGGCATACCATGGCTCATTACCCCTTGACACTTGAAACAAGCATTCTTCCACCATTTGCAATTACTCATCCCGGAATGAGTCAACAATCGGGATGTCATCTCTCTCAAGCTCCAATGGTGGGAGCCTACTAAGATAGTCCGCCACAGAGTGTTCGGAACCTTTCTTATCCCGGATTTCCAAGTCAAACTCTTGAAGAAGAAGGATCCACCGAATGAGGCGAGGCTTGGCATCTTTCTTTGTGAGGAGGTAACGGATCGCAGCATGATCCGTATACACAATGACCTTTGCTCCAACAAGATATGACCGGAATTTCTCAAAGGCATACACCACCGCTAGCAACTCCTTCTCGGTTGTGGCATAGTTAAGTTGGGCATCATCTAGCGTCTTGCTAGCATAATAGATGGCATGTGTACGCCCATCTTTCTTTTGACCTAAAATAGCCCCAACGGCCACATCACTTGCATCACACATCACTTCAAATGGTAAGCTCCAATCCGGAGGTTGCATGATGAGAGCGGTGATCAAAGCATCCTTCAACCTACAAAAAGCCTCAAGGCAATCCTTGGAGAAAACAAACTCAACATCTTTCATTAGTAGGTTAGTAAGAGGCTTAGAAATCTTAGAGAAATCTCTAATGAATCTCCGGTAAAAACCGGCATGCCCTAGAAAACTCCTTACCCCTTTCACCGAGGTGGGTGGTGGCAACTTCTCTATCGTCTCTATCTTAGCCCTATCAACCTCAATGCCACGGTTGGACACCAAGTGTCCCAACACAATGCCTTCACTTACCATGAAGTGGCATTTCTCCCAATTCAAGACAAGATTTGTCTCCTCACATCTCTTAAGCACCAAAGACAAGTTAGCTAAACAATCATCAAATGAAGATCCATAAACAGAGAAATCATCCATAAACACTTCCATGATGTTTTCGATATATTCAGAAAAGATAGCCATCATACACCTTTGAAAGGTGGCGGGTGCATTACACAACCCAAATGGCATTCTCCTATATGCAAATGTACCCCAAGGACATGTGAATGTAGGTTTCTCTTGGTCATCGGGGTGGATAGGGATTTGGAAGAATCCACTATAGCCATCTAAGTAACAAAAATGGGAATGTTGAGCTAATCTCTCTAGCATTTGATCAATGAAAGGAAGAGGGAAGTGATCTTTCCTAGAGGCCACATTTAGTTTCCTATAGTCTATACACATCCTCCATCCCGTAACCGTTCTAGTTGGGATTAGTTCATTATTCTCATTAGTTACTACGGCCATACCACCCTTCTTAGGAACCACATGTACGGGACTAACCCATTTACTATCCTAAATCGGGTAGATGATTCCCGCATCTAGCAACTTAATGATCTCTTTCTTGACTACCTCTTTCATTATAGGATTCAATCTTCTTTGATGTTCAATAGAGGGTTTATGGTCATCTTCCATCAATATCTTATGCATGCACAAAGAGGGCTTAATGCCAACAAGGTCATCAATGGTGTATCCTATTGCCTTTCTATGCAGTTTCAATTCATTCAACAATCTATTAAGATCATCATCATTCAAAGATGCATTCACAATCACCGGATAAGTAGAATTTGAACCAAGGAAAGCATACTTTAAATGAGAAGGAAGAGGTTTTAGATCAAGTTTAGGAGGACCTTTTTCGGTTGGAGATGATCCATACAATGTAGGTTGAGATGATTCCAAAGCCATGGAAGCCTCACCTAAATCCCTTGATGATTGCTCACAAACACTTGGATGATGCTCAAAAGACTCAGGAAAATCGACCCTCTGTGAAGAAAATCGGCCGATCTGGGGGTCGATTTCAGTTTCTGCATTTGCAAAATCGGATGGAAATTCAGGATTTGTGCAAAAATCGGCCGATTTGGGCCCCCTCTGTCCGATTTTTCTACAGGTATTTCTCTCTTCCTCTAGTACTTCAAATCCAACACTTGGTAGCTCATCCAATGCATTCAAGGCCTTGATCACTTCATTGCTACTCTCCTCAACTCCTTCCTCCATCAAACTCGAGCTAAGAACCTTCTCAAGTGGATCCTTGAGCAAGATTGAGCTCACAACCTCTCTAGACTCCTCTTCCTCAACAATGTTGAAGACATCTTCACCTAGGGCTGGCCCCTTCACCATTGTGAACAAATTAAACTTGATGTTCTCTTCTCCAATGTTGAAAGAGAGAATTCCATTCTTGCAATCTACCAAACATCCGGAAGTAGCTAGCAAAGGTCTCCCCAAGATGATAGGAACCGGATAGTCCGCCGGGATATCCAAAACAACAAAGTCTATGGGCACATAGAACTTCCCTAGTTGCACCGGTATGTCTTCCAAGTTTCCAACCGGGTGAGTGATTGAACGGTCCGCCATGTAAAGGGTCATCTTGACCGGCTTTGGCTCTCCTAGCCCAACCTTGTTGCAAAGTGCAAGTGGGATGATGCTTACACTTGCCCCAAGATCACATAGGGCGTCGTACTTCACTTCTCCCACTCCAATTGGCACACAAAAGGATCCCGGATCTCTTAGCTTAGGAGGCATCTCCTCCTTCATAGTTTGAATCAATTCCGAGGACCTCTTTGTCATCCTCACTTCTCCATACTCCTCTAACTTCCTCTTGTTGAAGAGTATTTCCTTCAAAAACTTCCTATATGCCGGCATACCTAGAATAGCATCCATGAACGGAATGTTAATATGTAATTTAGACATATGTTCAAGGAATTTACCGAAGTGTTTGTCCAAACGAGCTCTTGCTCGTGATTGTGGGAATGGTAGTGCTGGCTTGTATGGAGGTGGTGCTACATATGATGGCTCATCATCCTTGCTCTTGCCTCCATCTTCTTGCAATGGCTCTTCCTCCACCACTACTTGCTTTCCCTTAGTATTCTCCTTGGGTAAGGGGTCCTTCATGCTCAACCCATTCCTTGTTGTAATAGCCAACACTTGGCCTCTTGGGTTGTCTTCGGTTCTTCCGGGAAGCTTTCCTGGATCTCTATGAGCTTCACCCGCCTTTTGGAACACTTGTGCTTCCAACACCTTTTGAGCTTTAGAAATGGAAGTCACCGTGCTCTCAAGACCACTCAACCTTCCAAGCAATTGCTCAAACATCATTTCGGTTCTATCCTTTGGAGGTTGAGTAAATCCGGGTGGAGGTTCTTCTGAAGCCTTTGGTTGTGGAGCTGCGCTTGTGGAAGCGGGAGGGTTCAAGGCTCCATCCGGGTTAGAATAGGAAAAACCGGGATGGTTATGGTTAGGCCGGTAATTATTGAATTGCCGGTTGTTGTTGAAGTTCCTTGGGCCTTGATAGTTGTTGTAATTGCCCCTTCCCATGTAGTTCACATCTTCCTCCTTGGAAGACAAGTTTGCTTGCACTTGCACTTGAGGGCTTGCTTGACTCTTCAAAGTTGTAGCACACAACTCCCTCAAGGACTTAAGCTCATTGTTGATTGCATCAATCTTGAAGTTGCTCATGGTGACTTCACTCACCTCATATGCTCCCGCTTTCCTCTCATCACTCTTCCTATGGGAGTACTTCTCAATCACCAAAGCTTGTTTCTCTACAAACTCCCAAGCTTTATCCACATTCTTTTCTATGAAAGTCCCACCGGAAAGAGATTGAAGCTTGAATTGGCTATCTTCATCAAGTCCCTTGAAGTAGATTTTCAATAGCTCAATTTTCAGTATACCATGGTGTGGACAATCTAGGAGAAGGTCTTTGAACCTCTCCCAAGACTTGAATAAGCTTTCTCTATCCTTCATCACGAAGGCATTGATCTTCCCTCTTAGCTCGGTAGTCTTGGAAGGTGGGAAGAACTTAGTCAAAAACTCGGTTGTCATCTCCTCCCAAGTACTCACTCGCCCTTGTGGAATAGATTGATACCAAGCCAAGGCTTTATCCTTAAGTGAGAAGGAGAAAGCCCTAAGCTTATGGTTGTTGCTCTCCAATCTAGGCGGTCTAAGAGTCTCCATCAAGATCTCATAGTTCATTAAGTGTTGATGGGGAGACTCTCCTTCTCCATCCCTCCAAATTGATTATGCCGGATCATTTGTAGAACTTGAGGGCGGAGCTCGTAATCATGGGCTGCGGGATCTCCTAAGTTCACACCCGGACGGTGTGCTCTTTGTGCTGGATCCATACGTTGCCCTAACGTTTGTGGCTCTTCAATAGCAATGGGCACAACCCGAATATTAACCGCCGGCTGCGGTTGTGGTGGAGGTGGAGGTTGTTGACGATTGAGCTCTCTTTGCACAAGAGCTTGCCTAATCTCTTCAATCTCCCTCCTAGTTGCTTCTTGCCTTTCATTGGCAAGTCTCCTCTCATTCTCCAAGGCTTCATCTCTTATCCTAATTTGCTCTAAAGCCTCATCCAACTCAGCTTGGAGATCCCTTCCGGCCATCTCCTTCTTCTTTTTGGCGGTCTTAGATTTAGTCTTAAGGGTTTTCTCCGGTTCGGGATCGAATGGAGCTAAATCCTTGCCACGAGATCTTCGCATGCACCTAAAGAATGAGAGATGTCCTGAAAATGCAAAGACACAAACCAAACAAGATCAAAAGCAACAAGAAAGACCTACACTATAAACAATCACAAAAATGACTCAATCTAGACCTAGTCCCCGGCAACAGCGCCAAAAACTTGTTATGCTAAGATTGTGTAGCACAAAAGTCTTACAATTTATAAACTCGATATAATTTCCTAACTCCTAACGAACCCACAGTGTATGGGTCGTTTTGTAGCAAGGATAATATTCCGAGGTCGAACACGAAGACTAAGGTGAAATCAAATCAAACAAGTGATCATAGATAGTGTGAATCTAGTCTAAGAGAAGAGAAAGAAATAAAGAAATGAAAATCATGATATTTTTGGTTTGGGTTTTTGTGGTGATCAAGCAAAGATCACAAATCAAGCAAGATAATAAATCAAACTAACAACTCAAGCTAGAAAAACAAACAAGCAACACAAACACAAGAAGATATGTGATCAAAGAGAGAAAAGTGGATTCTAGAGATCAAGATTTCCAGTTATGACATTGGACTCAAGCTTCTAAAGAATCTAAGGACAAAGTTGCGGTGTTGGAAAAAAGTGTTTCTCTAATGGAAGCAATCACCGGGTAAGTCTCTTGCTTCACTAATCCCGCACCAAACTCCTATTACCGGGTAGGTCTCAAGGGGTTAAAGTAGGGAATTCTACACAAATCGGACTCTACTTAAAGGGCAACCCTCTCCTTACCAGGTAAGTCTCGGAAAAGGGAAGTCTCAAGCAATAATCCTAGCACACTCAATCCAATAGCGGCTTGTGAGGCTCACTACTACCTAGAGTTCATCATCTTAGGTGTCTAAGATCGGTAATCACCGGGTAGGTCTCTTCCCTCACTTAGATAGCTAGCATTAGGTGACCCTAAGCTATATTATGCTTAATAAACACTAGGATTTAAACAACCTAACATTCTAACATACAGATTCATCAATTAAAGAGCAACAGAGAGAAAAATCGGGTGGATCATATCATAAATCGGACGATCTGGCTATGAACAGGTCGATTTTGTCACTACTACTTAGAGTTCATCATCTTAGGTGTCTAAGATCGGTAATCACCGGGTAGGTCTCTTCCCTCACTTAGATAGCTAGCATTAGGTGACCCTAAGCTATATTATGCTTAATAAACACTAGGATTTAAACAACCTAACATCCTAACATACAGATTCATCAATTAAAGAGCAACAAAGAGAAAAATCGGGTGGATCATATCATAAATCGGACGATCTGGTTATGAACAGGTCGATTTTCTCATCTGGGTTAGGTTTTGTGCATACGAATCATCCTAAACTAACATACAAGTCCATTCTATCATCACCCAAGCCATAACCATCAATCCATCACTCCAGAATCACAATAAACTAGCCTATAACATGCATTTCGAGATCCAAAATCATCATATAAGCATACATGGTTCTCATGAGTAGATGATGAAAGATAAGCAAGTAAAAACAATAAATCTCAGTTGAATATAAGTTTAAGCAAGACTTACAACCTTTCAAAAGAAGTTCCAAAATGTTCCTAACAATCCTTCCAAGAGTTCTTCAACCAAAATCACTAAAAATCACTCAAAAACTCACTTTCACTCTAAGTTTTGTGTTCTTCTTCCTCCCCCAAAATGAGAGAGTTTTTCTTCTTCTCTAAGTCTATCCTCCAATTGGAAATGAGGTGTATGTGAGAGAATGTGGGAGAGATCCCTCAGCAACAGCTTGCAGGACCACTTATATTCTCCATCAAGAGCAAGGCCGGACAAAGAGATCGTGGGAGACATGACTTAAGCTGTCAAAGGCCAGAAAATCGACCCAGTCAGATAAATCGGCCGATTTTCCTGAGTGCTGGTCCGATTTTCTTCAACAGAGGCTTGTTATGATCGTCTAGCCATGAGTTGCTCCATTGCTTGCACCAATAAGGGTCCTTGTGTCCTTCATTGCTCCAATTATATTCCTTCAAAGCCTTGGATGTGTACCACCATGAGGCTTGACCCTCGAATGTATCGATTAATGTCCAAAAGATCCCCAAAATACCTACAAAACCGACAAAAGCTCGTGTAGACGTCTTTTCTAGAAATATGCATGAAATGAATGTAAACGTCGTGAACTAATGCCAAACCGTGCATGAATAACGGGAAAAACTATCTAAATGAATGCCTATACTAACGTCATAAATCACGTTATCAGCAACCTTGTCAGTCACCCCATACTTGGCCAACAAAGCTCCAAAGTTTCTAGCGGTAAAGTGCTTCCCTCCATCACATATAATTGCTCTTGGTGTTCCAAATCTCGGGAAGATCACTCGGTTGAAGAACCGCACCACTACTTTGGCATTATTTGTGGGAGAGGCGATTGCTTCCACCCACCTTGACACATAACCCACTGTCAAGAGAATGTGGAGGTTGCCCACATGAAGAGGGGAATGGCCTCATGAAGTCCACACCCCAAACATCAAAGACCTCAACCTCTTGGATATTGTTCAAGGGCATCTCATTCCTTCTTGAGATGTTTCCCGGCCTTTGGCAAGCCTCATAAGCTACTACAAAATTCTGCACATCGTTAAACAAGTTAGGCCAATAAAAACCGGATTGCAATACCTTTGCACACGTTTTGTGTGAGCTAGCGTGGCCTCGACATGGCAAGGAGTGGCAATGAAGGATCACACTCTCCATCTCATCCTCCAGAATGCGCCTCCTAAAGACTCCATCCGGTCCTCTCTTGAACAAGAGAGGCTCACTCCAATAAAAATGCATCACATCCTTGAAAAACTTTTTCCTTTGGGCATATGACAAACCGGGTGACACCTTTTCACACAAAAAGTAATTTACTTTATCCGTATACCATGGCTCACTCCCTCTAGACACTTGAAGTAAGCACTCCTCCATCACTTGCAATTGCTCATCCCGGAATGAGTACTCAATCGGGATCTCATCTCTCTCAATCTCCAATGGTGGTAGCCTACTAAGGTGGCCCGCTACCGAATTTTCGGTACCTTTCTTGTCTCGAATCTCCTAGTCGAATTCTTGGAGGAGGAGGATCCACCGAATCAAGCGAGGCTTGTCATCTTTCTTTGTGAGGAGATAACGGATCGCAGCATGATCCGTGTACACAACAACCTTTGCTCCAACAAGATATGAGCGGATCTTTTCAAAGGCGTACACCACCGCTAACAAATCCTTCTCGGTTGTGGCATAGTTGAGATGGGCATCATCTAGCGTCTTGCTAGCGTAGTAGATGGCATGTGTAATCCCATCTTTTTTCTGTCCTAAAACAGCCCCAACGGCCACATCACTCGCATCACACATTACTTCAAATGGTAAACTCCAATCCGGAGGTTGCATGATAGGGGCGGAGATCAAAGCATCCTTCAACCTACATAACGCTTCAAGACAATCCTTGGAGAAAACAAACTCAACATCCTTCATTAGTAGGTTAGTGAGTGGCTTAGAAATTTTAGAGAAATCTTTTATAAACCTCTGGTAAAAACCGGCATGTCCTAAGAAACTCCTTACCCCTTTCACCGAGGTAGGTGGTGGCAACTTCTCTATCGTTTCTATCTTGGCTCTATGAACCTCAATGCCTCGGTGGGATACCAAGTGTCCCAATACTATGCCTTCACTCACCATGAAGTGGCATTTCTCCTAATTTAACACAAGATTAGTTTCCTCACATCTCTTCAACACCAAAGATAGATTAGCCAAGCAATTATCAAATGAAGAGCCATCCACCAAGAAATCATCCATAAACACTTCCATAATATTCTCAATATATTCAGAAAAAATAGCCATCATACACCTTTGAAAGGTGGCGGGTGCATTACACAACCCAAATGGCATCCTTCTATATGCAAATGTTCCCCATGGACAAGTAAATGTTGTTTTCTCTTGGTCATCCGGGTGAATAGGAATTTGGAAAAACCCACTATAGCCATCTAGGTAACAAAAATGCGAATGTTGAGCTAATCTTTCTAGCATTTCATCAATAAAGGGAAGAGGGAAGTGATCTCTCCTAGAGGCCACATTAAGTTTCCTATAGTCAATACACATTCTCCACCCCGTAACCGTCCTAGTCGGTATAAGTTCATTATTCTCATTAGTCACCATGGTCATCTCACCCTTCTTAGACACTACATGCACGGGACTAACCCACTTACTATCCGAAATCAGGAAAATGATTCCCGAATCTAACAATTTCAAGATCCCTTTCTTAACCACTTCTTTCATTATTGAGTTCAATCTCGTTTGAGGTTCTATAGATGGCTTATGATTGTCTTCCATTAAGATTTCATATGGTGTAATGCCAACTAAGTCATCAATGGTGTAACCTATAGCTCTCCTATGCAATTTCAATTCAATCAAAAGCTTCTCAAGCTCATCATCATTCAAAGATACATTCACAATCACAGGATATGTAGATTTTGAACCAAGAAATGCATACTTTAAATGAGAATAGAGAGGTTTAAGATCAAGTTTAGGAGGAACTTTCTCAATGGGATGTGCTCCATATAGCTCAACATTAGATGAATCCAAAGCCATTGAAGACTCTCCAAGACACCTTGAAGCTTCATCAACAACAATTGGAAGGCTTTCTTGAAGTTCAGGAGGTTTGGTTGGCTCAAGGGTATTTCGGTCGAGGTATAAACTGATGTGAGGTTCAGTTGAGTTCACCTCGGATGGCCTTAAACTCATCTTGGTTGAGATGACCTGCTTCCAACCGAAATCAGGCTCAACTTTGCTCAAAATCACAATTTCAGCACTTGTTTCCTCCTCTAATGCTTCAAATTCAGCATTTGACTCTTCTTCTAATGCATCCAAGGCTCGGATTTCTTCATTGCAATGCGTCTCTAGAACTTCCTCCATGATTCTCATGCTAAGAACCTTCAACAAATGGTCCTTGATCAAGATGGAACTCACCACCTCTCTAGACTCTTCATCATCACAAATGTCAAAGATATCTTCATCTAGAGCTGGCTCCTTCACCATTGTGGACAATTTGAACTTTATGTGCTCCTCTCCTATGTTGAATGAGAGGGTTCCATTCTTGCAATCAACTAGACATCCGGATGTAGCTAGTAATGGCCTTCCCAAGATGATGAGAACGGGATAATCCGCCGGAATGTCTAGCACTACGAAGTCTATTGGCACAAAGAACTTTCCGAGTTGCACCGGGATGTCTTCAAGTATTCCTACCGGATGTGTGATGGATCGGTCCGCCATATAAAGGGTCATCTTGACCGGCTTTGGCTCTCCTAGCCCAACATTTTTGCATAGTGCAAGCGGGATTATGCTTACACTAGCACCAAGGTCACATAGAACTTTATATTGCACATCATCAATACCAATCGGCACACAAAATGAACCCGGATCAAGCATCTTAGGAGGCATCTCCTCCCTCATAGTTTGTATCAACTCGGAAGATCTCTTTGTCATCCTCACTCCACCATACTCCTCCAACTTCCTCTTGTTGGAGAGTATCTCTTTCAAATATTTCCCATAAGACGGCATACCTAATATAACATCCATGAACGGAATGTTAATATGCAATTTAGACATAAGTTCAAGGAATTTACCAAAATGGTAGTCCAACCGAGCTCTTTCTCGAGATTGGGGAAATGGTAGCGGTGGTTTGTATGGAGGATGTGACACATAGATTGGCTCATCTTCCGTGCTCTTGCCATCTTCATCTTGCCTTGGTTCTTCTTCCACCATCACCTTCTTACCCTTTGTCAACACCCTTGGGCAAGGGATCATTTGTGCTCAATCCACTCCTAGTGGTAATTGCTAACACTTGCCCTCTAGGGTTATCTTCGGTTCTTTCGGGAAGCTTCCCCGGATCTCTTTGTGTCTCTCCCACTTTTTAGAACATTTGTGCTTCTACCACCTTTTGAGCTTTGGAAATTGAAGTCACGGTACCCTCAAGACCGTTCACCTTTCCAATCAATTGTTCAAGCAACATCTCGGTTCTATCCTTTGGTGGTTGAGTAGAACCGGGTGGAGGCTCTTGTGAAGCCCTTGGTGGTGGGGCTACGCTTGTTGATGCGAGAGGGTTTAAGGCATCATCCGGGTTAGAGTATGAGAACCTGGGATGGTTGTGGTTGGGGTGGTAGTTGTTGAAGTTCCTATTGTTGTTGAAGTTCCTAGGGCCTTGGTACCCTCCATTGAAGTTGTTCCTCCCATATAATCCACATTGTTCGCTCCAAAAGGTGTGTGCAAGCTTTAATATTTATAACCCAAGAAGTATGCTTGAACAATATGCGAACCCGTAGTGTACGGATCAATTGTAATAAAAGCAAGAATTCTAGGGGTTGATCACAGGGACTATGGTGAAACAAAGATCGGTAACCAGGTTGTCAAATAACTACTAACAACAAATTAAAGCAATCAAAGATGATATAAAAGTCAGATAAAGGGAATGCGGATTCTAAAGATTAAAGCATTCAGTTGTGGTTCCGACTCAAGATCTCAAAAGATAAAATGAACAAAGCTCAGGTTTGCAAAGGTAAAGTGTTTCTAAGGTGGGAATAGATCACCGGGTAAGTCTGACTACTCACTATCCCAAACCAAAGATCCTTTTACCGGGTAAGTCTCAAGGTACTAAGGAAAGGAATTATAATCTCAAACTAACACATCACCCAAGGGGATAGAATCAACCTTTACCGGGTAAGTCTCAGGCTAACTCTCAAAGATGGGATGAAGGCACACTCAAACCCCAATAAAGGAAAAACTTTTATTACCTACACTCATGATCTTGGGTAAACAAACAAAGGAATCACCGGGTAAGTCTCATCCTAGGCTTGCGTTGAACTAGGAAAGGTATAACAAGGATAGGATTTGGCAAACTGAAACTCTCAACTCAGATAAGGTTCAGGAAATGTTCACCTCGTTCAGTTGTATTACATCCCGGCCGAGATGTTCAATGACTGACCGAGGTCTTCTATGATTAAGGTAAAGACTCGAGCTTTCAGGGTCCTGTTGGGATTAAGATCATTCTATCATCGTCTTTCCCACAACTTTCAGCCCATCACCCTAGAATCGCATAAAGAACTTAGCCAACAATCATCATTATAACAATAATAAAATATATAAGAAAGGAATCAATATTCAAACAAGAAAACCTTAACACAAAGGTCTCAATGACTGAATCAAACAAACAAACAATCAATGTTCCTCAATCACAAATCAGAAAAGACAACAAAATCAAAAGCCAAACTAAGAAGATCTTACAAACTCCTTTAAAGCCAACTTCAACTATGATTTCTTCCTTCCTTGAACTTCAACCTTCAAAACTTCCCTTCAACTTCCTTCAAACTTCCTTTAGAAAACCTTTAATCCAAAAATTCCAGGATGATCCGTAGATGGCTGAATTGTAGAAAATTCAACCCTTTATATAGGAGAATTATCTTCCAAAGATAAAATATCTTAAAAAGATAATTTCCTAGAAAATATATCCTAATCTTCCAAAATATATCAGCAAAAAATATTATCTTCCTTCCAGAAATCCATCCAAAAATATGTGATATTCACTTTCCAAAAATATTAGATCTCAGCCAAAAATAAAGATCTTGTTGGCGGTGAGGTGTTCGCCTCGGTCCAGACGCTCCTCAAGATCACCTCGGTCGAGGTGGTACTGTAGCCGACCGAGGTGAATCTCAGCTGAATGTAAAACATCTCGAATCTGGTCCAAAATCAATCCTCTAAATCATTTCCATGCTTCCTGAGATCTCCTTGTAACTCTTCAAAGCTCCAGAATGTAGCTGCAATGACTCCTTAGCTTCCTTAGCTCCATTTCGGTCCAAAACGTGCCATTTTCCCTACAATTACAACAAAAATAGGTGTAGACCTCGATTCCCGCAAAGGTAGACAAAACAACAATATAATCAAAGAATAGACATCCATACATGCAGATTTATGAAGATAAAACATCTAAACCAATCCCAAAATATAGACTATAATACATGCTATCACACATCTTCTTCCTTAGAAGCCAAATTTGCTTCAGCTTGCACTTGTACTTGAGTAGTTGCTTGGTTCTTCAAAGTGGTAGCACACAACTCTCTCAAAGAATTTAACTCATTGTTGATGGCATCAAGCTTGAAGTTACTCATGGTCACTTCATTCACTTCATAAGCTCCCGGTTTTCTACCATCACTCTTTCTATGGGAGTTTTTCTCTATCACCAATGCTTGCTTCTCTATAAACTCCCAAGCCTTATCCATATTCTTCTCCATAAATGTACCTCCGGAAAGTGATTGGAGCTTGAATTGACTCTCCTCATCAAGCCCCTTGAAGTATATTTCCAACAACTCTATCTTTGGGATTCCGTGGTGTAGAAAAATCTAGGAGGAGATCCTTGGATCTCTCCCAAGGTTTGAATAGGCTCTCTCTATCCTTCATGATGAAGGCATTTATCTTCCCTCTTAGTTCGGTTGTCTTGAAAGGTGGGAAGAATTTTGTCAAGAACTCGGTTGTCATCTCCTTCCAAGTGGCCACTCGTCCTTGTGGTATCAATTGGTACCAAGTCAATGCCTTATCCTTAAGTGAGAAGGAAAAAGCCTTAAGCTTATGGTTGTTGTTCTCCAATCTAGGTGGTCTTAGAGTCTCCATCAAAATCTCGTAATTCATCAAATGTTGATGAGGTGACTCTCGTTCCATCCCTCCAAATTGATTGTGTTGAATCATTTGTAGCACTTGAGGGCGGAGCTCATAGCCATGAGCTGCGGGATCTCCTAAATTGAAACCCGGACGGTGTACCCTTTGAGCCGGATCCATGCCTTGGCCAAGTGTTTGTGGCTCCTCAATAATAATCTGCTCAAACCAAGCATGTGCCGCCGGGTGATGCGGTGGTGGAGGCGGTGGTTGACGATGATTAAGCTCCCTTTGCTCCAAAGCTTGCCTATCTTCCTCCTAAAAGCTTCTTTCCTATCATTTGCAAATCTCCTCTCATTTTCAAAAGCTTCTTCCCTAAGCCTCATTTCCTCTTTTGTTGCATCCAATTCAGCCCTAAGGTTTGCTTCGGCCATCCCTTTCTTCTTCTTAGCACCTTTGGATCTAGTCTTAAGGGTTTTCTACGATTCGGGATCGAATGGAGCTAAATCCTTGCCACGAGATCTTCGCATGCACCTAAAGAATGGGAGATGTCCTGAAAAATCAAAGACACAAAACAAACAAGATCACAAGAAAAAGGAAGACCTAAACTATAAACAATCACACACTATGATTCAATCTTAACCTAGTCCCCGGCAACAGCGCCAAAAACTTGTTGTCGCTAGGAGTTGAGTGCTACAAATCCAAGGAAAGAGTGCCAAGAACTTGTTCATCCAATCATGCACACACAAAGTCTTAAATTATACTTGATATATCCCCTAAACTGCCTAGTAAAACCCGCAGTGTATGGGTCATATAGTAGAAAGGGAAGCATTCCGAGGTCAAACACAAAGACCAAGGTGAGATTAAACAATGCAATGATCAAAGATAGATAAAGTCTAGACCAAGAAAAGAGATGGAAACAAAGAAATGAAAATCATATGTTTTTTAAGGGGTTTTTGGTGATCAAGCAAAGATCACAATCAAGCAACAATGTCAACTAAACAACAAACAAACACAAGATAGAATATCAAGGTAGTAAAATCGGATTCTAGAGATTTGGATGTCCGGTTATGGCCGGGACTCAAGCTTCTAATCAATCTAGGAACAAGCTGCGGTATATTGGGAAAGAATTGTTTCTCTAATGGGATCAATCACCGAGTAGGTCTCATGGTCCACTAGTCCTGCACCTAAAATCCTATTACCGGGTAAGTCTTTAGGAACCTAAGGTTGAGAATGCTACACAAACCGGGTCACTACTTAGGGGTCAAACCTCTCCTTACCGGGTAAGTCTTAGAAAAGCAAGTCCTAAGCAACAATCCTAGCACACTCATTCCAATAGCGGTTGTTGAGGCTCACTACTACCTAATGTGTTGTCATCTTCTATACCTAAGAGCGGGAATTACCGGGTAAGTCTCATCCCTCACCTAGTTTACTAACATTGGTCACCCTAATGCTAGAGTAGGCTCAACAAACACTAGGATTTCAACTCTCAAACTCCCTAACATGAAGATATAACACTATAGGAACAACAACTCATACACCTCGGGTGGATCAAGAACATCTCGGCCGAAATGGTTGAAGAAGAGCCCGAGATTGCAAACTGAGCTAGGTATTTCAAGCATACAACTATCCTAAGATACATCTAAGTCCAATCTATCATTATCCTAGCCATAACCGTTCATTCATCTCCCTAGAATCACATGCTACTTAGCCAACGACTATCATCTTTAGTTCATTCATCATCAAAACAAGAAACATGCATGCCATAGCTAGATGAAGAGTAAGGAAGCAACATTCTCTTCAACGGAGTCTCTTCTCTTCTCTACACTATGGACTCTCCCCAAAACTGAATTGGGATCCCCTGCAAAAGTGTTTCAGCAGCCATACAACCCCTCACTCTACCAAGGAAAGCAAGGGTTAGAAGTTAGAATATGTGTGCCTAGTGTCGTGGCTATCCAAAGGGCGATCTCGGTCAGCCCATAAAGCATCTCGGCCGAGATAGGTTGGCCTTGGACCGAGGTGAAGGGCTGCATGGCTTGGATCATGGCTAAACACAAAGCCGGTGCATGGCTCGCACCAATTTAGGTCAATTTCTTCTTTTTTTCTCCATGCTTGCTCCATAAGGACCTTGAATTCGTGTCGTCAGTAGGCTTGAACCTCGGATATGATCAATAATGCATGGAAGTTCCCCAAAATATGTACAAAACCGACATATGATCATGTAGACGTCTATTCCGAAGATATGACTCGATAAAGCATAAAAAGTCCCGTGTCACGCTAAAAATGTAAGACACAAATCCTAGGCAAGAGTGCCTAGAACTCGTTCGCCCAAAACGTGCACACACAAAGTCTTAAATTTATAACTCAATCTAATCTCCTAAACTACCTAGCAAAACCCGCAGTGTACGGATCGTTTTGTAGGAAGGTAAGTATTCCGAGGTCGAACACAAGGACTGAGGTGAAATCAAATCATTCAACGATCATGCAAAGTGCAAATCTAAACTAAGATGAGATGAGGAATAAAAAAAAGTGCAAAACACAATATTTTTGGTTGGTTTTGGGTGATCAACATGGATCACAAATATATCAACACATACAAGCAAACAAACACACAAACACAAGGATAGGTGATAAGAGATAAGAAATGCATATTCTAGAGATTCGGAATTCCGATTATGACAATGGACTCATGCCTCTAAAGATCAAAGGAAAGATGTGGTTGTTCGGAGTTGGGTGTTTCTCTAATGGGAGCTATTACCGGGTAAGTCTCATGTGCCACTAGTCTCGAACCTAAGATCCTATTACCGGGTAAGTCTCAAGGAACCTAAGGACGGGAATTCTACACAAACCGGCCACTACCTAAGGGTCAAACCCCTTCTTACCGGGTAAGTCTCAGAAAAGGTAAGTCTTAGGCAATGATCCTAGCACACTCAATCCAATAGCGGCTTTTTTGGCTCACTACTACCTCGATTTCATCATCTTATGTATCTAAGAGAGGAAATTACCGGGTAAATCTCATTCCTCAAAAAGGTTGCTAATATTAGGTCACCCTAAGCTAGATTAAGCTCAACAAACACTAGGATTTTAACACATCTACATCCTAACATCCAGATTCATCAATCAAAGAACAACAGAACAAAATCACGGGTGGATCATGGAAACCACGGCTGGGGAAGCATGAAGAACAAGCCGTGGTTTGGGTCTGAGTTAGGGTTTCGAACACGAATCCATCCTAAGTTAACATGCAAGTCCATACAATCATAGTCCAAAGCATAACCATCATTCTTTCTCCCTAGAATCGCAACTACTTAGCCAATAACATTCATTTCAAGATCAAACATCATTATACAAGCATGCATGCATCCCATGGCAAGAAAATGAAGATAAGAACAATGAAAGTGAATGAACTAAGCTGAAATAGATGGTTACAACAATCTTACAAAGCTTCAAGGGCAACTCCAAGTCGGATCTTACAAGCTTCCACAAGAATCTCACTTAAAACCACTCAAACTCACTCTAGATCTTAAGATTGATAATGTTCTAATCTAATCTCCCCCAAAAACACCCACAAGGGGCTTGGAAGAGAGCAACAAGAGGAGAGAGAGTCCTCTCAGCAGTCCCTAAGGTCAGACTGCAAAAGCAGCTCAAGTACTCAACCAAAGGAAAGCAAAGGTCGGGCAAAGGAATCGTGTCACAAGTGTCAAAGCTATCCAGACATAAACCACGGGCAAAATGATGGAACCACGGGCGTGGAATTGGCCTCTAAGCCGTGGTTCTACACCAGAAGCTCTCCTTGGATCACCAAGTCATGAATTGGTGCAAGGCATGCAACAATAGGGTCTTTTGTGTTCTCCTTTGGACCTAGCTTGCTCCTTAAAGAGTCCGGATGTGTGTCATCACGAGGAATGATCCTCAAATGTATCGATTAAGTCCAAAAGCTCCCTAAAATACCTACAAAACCGACAAAAGCTCGTTTTGACGTCTATTTCGACAATATGGATGAATTAAGCGTAAACGTCACGAACTAATGCTGAAACATGCATGAATGGAAAGGAAAACTATCTAAAAGAGTGCCTAAACTAGTTTCATAAATCATGCCATCAAAATACCCCATACTTGTCACTTGCTCGTCCCCGAGCAAGGTTCAACTATAGGCTACGAGATAGCATGATTTATGAATGCGTAAAAACTAAAAATATTTTTGTAATTGTGCTTCTAAAGATGGATCACCTTCATAGTCACGTTTCATGGAAATGGACAAGCAATTATGTATTCAATGAATGAAGGCACGGAAAGACAATCGTACTTAACTCGAAAGCATGCATGAAAGGTAAAAATGATGAAGTCAAGATGATCATGAGAATATCCAATCTAGATCACTAAGTCATACACATATGCAAATAGATCACAAGGACTTAGGAAAGAAGAGGCCAAGAAACGTGATGAGAAGGTAGGAATATTCTAAGGCATGTGGTGCAAATCCGGGAAAGGAACTAGACAACCACAACTTCACATTTATACTTCATCCACCAAAGTGTATTTTTCTCCTTTTTTTCTTTCTTTTCTTTTGTTTTTCTTTTTCATTTTCATTCACTTATTTTTTAGACAATGGCATTGCTGTATAAAAGCCGAAACCTTTGTGATTAGCGGACATCGGGATTTTTTTGAGGTGCCTCACACCGGGCACACATACCAACGCTCGATAGGACTATCGGTTAATCCGACTTTGGCAAGACACAAACACTCGATTATGTGAATGGTGCCGAGTTACTCGTCATCAAAACCAACGTCCCCAAACCTTTTTTTCCCTACACTTCCACAACACATTCAACACTTCATTCATAATATTCATACACCAACTTCACCACTGAAAACTCCACCTTGATTAAAATGGTTTACAGGTGTTGATGATGGAAGACTTAACACAAATGTAGTAGTTGGATATACTAACAATGTATTGATTATATTCTCTAGATATTTGGTTGGTTTGAATTCAGTGCCGGTTTTATCTAAATGTCAAGGGCCTTGATATGGGTTCCAAGGGCCTTGAAGTATAACTTCAGGACAAAGGAAGAAAACATTTACAAAGGGACGAATTCAAGGACCTTGGAGTTATATATGCACGATACAAGGATTCAAATAAGCTGGAGATTTTCCAGGAAGATTCTTTAACAGAAAGATCTCATCAAACCGGAGAAAGATCAAAACCTAAGATTAGAGAATCTTTTCAGAGGATTTTCTAGACAAAAATTGCCAAGAATAATATCTTCTCTCTCTCGATTCAACAAAAGACGAGAAGATCAAGGAGCTAAGGACTCGGCGTGTTCTCAAGAGCTGAAGATTTGCAACGTCTACCTTATCTCAAAACAAGAAACGATCTTCATGGAGAAAAAGATTCATCTTCAAACAGTCATCTCTACAATGGCTAGAAGACCTCTCCATTGAAGAGTATAAATGAAGATGATGGTCGAAGAAGAATACACACAAGTTTACACAGGAAAACATCTTCACATCTTCTAGCAACTTGATCATCTTCATTTATTGTTTTTCTTTCTCTCATTCGCGCAAAAGCTTTATCCCCTTAGAGAGAGAAAACACTAGAGCTCCATTGGAAGATCTATATAGTGTTATACTAGAGTGTGTTACTCTGCGAAGTAACTAGGCTATTATAGCTAGGTTAAGAGTTGGAGCTAGATCGTAGTGTTGGCTACAATGAAAGAAGAAGGGGATTTCTTCTAATTTGTATCTAGGACTCTTTAAAGCTGATAATAGATAGTTAAATCCTAAGGCTATACCTTGGGACGGAGAGTAGGCTATTTAGAGCCGAACTTCGTAAACATATCCTCGTGTCGATCTTTTCAATTCCGCACCATATATACTTTACTGTGACTAACTTTGTTTTGCAGGAGCAAGAAGGCAAGGCCCTTGAAAAGAGTTTCAAAGCCCTTGAAATCAGAGTTTCACGAGAAGCACATATTGACATCAAGGTTCTTGGAAGGAATTTCAAGGCCTTGAGATTGGGTTTGCGAAAAGTTCTCATACTCTATTCACCCCCCCCCCCCCTTCTAGAGTATCTTTTAAGCTTTTATTTCACCTACCGGTTCTTCAATTGGTATTATAGGTAGACTCACGTTTATTGATTTAACCATCAGTGAGACTAATCATGAATTGTGTAGGTGATGGTGGATTTGCTCAAGGAAGATCCTCATCCCGACCTCCACTATTCTGTGGCGACAACTTTGCTCATTGGAGAACACTCATGCGTATGTTCATTATTGACCAGGACATGGAGCTTTGGAGCATCACTCAAAATGGACCTAAAGTTTCAATTACAACGGTTGAAGATGTCCAAGTCCCAAAGAAGGAAGCTGACTTCACACAAGCTGACGTGGATAGTGTGTCAAAGACTTACAAGGCAATGAACCTACTATATTGTGGATTAGATGCAAATGAATTCAACCGCATCTCATCATGCAAGAATGCTAAATAATTATGGGACAAACTTGTTGTCACTTACGAAGGAACAAGTCAAGTCAAGGAAACAAAGATTAACATCTTTCTTAGACAATACGAGTTGTTCAAGATGAATCCAAAAGAAACAGTCAACAAAATGTTCACCAGATTCACTGAGATTGTGAACAATCTGGACTCACTAGGAAAGATCTTCACAAATGAGGAGAAAGTAAGGAAGGTTCTAAGGAGCATACCTAAAGCCAAGTGGGGACCAAAGATGATTGCTATTGAAGAAGCTAAAAATCTCACAACTCTTCCTCTTGATGATCTACATGGAAAACTCATCACACATGAAATGGTTCGTGGTAAAGAATATAGAGAACTCCTATCCAACTCCAAGAATTTGGCATTAAAATCAAGAAGAGATGAAATACGATCTGATGAAGAGGATAGTGATGATGATGATGAAGAAGATGCAATCGCCATGATCTCCAAGGGTCTCGCAAGAATTCTTAAATTAAAGAAACAATCTGCAATTAGAGAATTTCCACGAGCATCAAAACCCCGAGGTAAGTTTTCTAACTCTAATAAGAAAATGAAAGTACTGACTTGTTTTGAATGTGGTGAAACAGATCATCTTGTGAAGGATTTTCCACAAAAGAAGAGGACCAACTTCAAGAAGAAAGCCATGGTTGCTTCATGGAGTGATTCAGAATCCATAAATGAATCAGAAGATGGAAAAGAACAATCAAAGTTGTGTCTCATGGTTGATCATGAAGATGACTCAAATTTGTACATTGACAATATGGTAAGTACAATCATGTCTCAACCTGAGATTGACCTTAAACAAGATAGACTATTGAGTGAAAAGTCTCTAGAGATTGAAAATCTTAACACATAAAAGGAAGATCTTGATGATAATATCAAGGCCTTGGAATCAGAAAATCTGATTCTCAAGGACAACCTCTCCTCTCTTCATCGAAACTATATCGATCTACAGAAAGAGAAAGTTCATCTGAATTTGACATGTCAAGACCAGAAGACAGCACTTATTCCTTTTACTCGTTCAAAAGCTAATCTGGAAAGAATGATGGGTGAACAACAGTCTTCCCTTAACAAAAATGTTATAGGTTATCATAGGAGCTTTCCTAGAAAACCAACCACCACTTTTGTCAAGGCCAAAGGAAGCATTCATATGCCTACTTGCTTCTACTGTTGTAAAAAGGGTCGTGTTAAATCTACATGTCCTTATAGAAGAAATGATCCTTATATCATCAGAAACACCTATCCTTTATGTCTAAGAAAACAGGTCAAACAAATCTGAGTTCCTAAAGGTACTAGACCACCAAGCATGATCGAACCTGAGTATGAACCAAAATATGACATTTGGTCGACCCGGAAAGGTTGATGTTTGCTGTTTTTGCAGGATATCACCAAGGTAAAGGAGCACAAATGGATATTAGATAGTGGTTGCTCAAGACACATGATTGGAAAAAGCTCTTTAATATCAGATTTAAAGAAGCAATCATCTGGAACCATTACTCTTGGTGATAAAGGAAAGTGTGATATAATTGGCATTGGTAAAATTTGCTATAATTCATCCAACTTTATTGATGATGTTTATTTAGTTGATGGCTTGAAATATAATCTGCTAAGTATTTCTCAATTTTGTGATAAAGGCAATAAATTCATGTTTGATTCAGAAAAAATGTGAGGTTCAAGACATAAAGACGGGTGAAGTGTTGCTTACTACTCCTAGATGTAGTAATGTTTATTCTCTGAGTACTAACCAAGTTGCTGGAACTAAGCTAAAATGTCTAAAGGCCTTGACTGATGATCCAAGGGTTTGACATAGAAGACTTGGTCATATAAGCATGCACACCATGCAGAAGCTACTTACAAAAGATTTGGTACGTGGTTTGCCAAACCTAAATCTCAAGATTAATGATCTATGTAAGGCATGTACACAAGGTAAACAAACAAGAGGTTCATTCAAACCTAAGAAAGTTGTAAGTTCTTCTCGACCCATTGAACTTTTACACATGGACCTTTGTGGATCTATGCGTGTCAAATCTCCCAGAGGCAAGCAGTACATCCTTGTTATAGTGGATGATTTCTCTCGTTTTACATGGATATCCTTTCTACGAGAAAAATCTGAAACTTTATTTGAGTTTTCAAAATTGTGTAAGGAGTTACAAAGTTTGAAAAACCTACCAATCGTTTCTATAAGAAGTGATCATGGTAGAGAATTTGATCAACTAAAGTTTGATTTGTTTTGTGCAAAATATGGCATTTCTCATATTTTTCAGCCCCTAGAACTCCTCAACAAAATGGAGTTGTGGAACGTAAGAACCGCACTTTTGAGGATATGTCTAGGAAATGCTTTTAGAAAACAATTTGCCAAAACGTTTTTGGGCTGAAATAGTAAACACTGCAAATTATATTTTGAATAGGTGTTTAATTTGACCTATTTTGAAAAAGACTCCTTATGAACTATTTAAAGGAAGACAACCAAACATTTTATATTTCAAACCCTTTGGATGTACTTGTTTTGTTCACAACGATGACAAAGACAATCTTGGGAAATTTGATGCACGTAGTGATGAAGCTATATTCATTGGATATGCTTCAAATAGCAAAGCTTATCGAGTATACAACAAACGTACCAAAGTTGTTGAGGAAAGCATTCATATTATTTTTGATGAAAGCAATGATGGTACTTTGAGTGAGAGTTTTGCAGATTTAAATCTGAATCAAAGAGAAGATCACAATTCGGATGAAGAGGAAGATCCTAAAGATCAAGACAAGAATATGCAGGAAAAGATTCAAGATACCGAAGAAAACCCTCAAGACCTTAAAACACACCTTGAAGACCTTGAAACTGGAAACTGTGATAACAGAACTCCACTTCAAGGGCTTGAAACCCAACTTCAAGGCCTTGAGATTGGATCAACAGGAAATGCATCAATGGTACCTGAATCTATCCAAACATATGAAGCTCAACCTTTTGGATCTACTCCATCTGTCAAAAGAAGAAAAGTTCAACATTCCTCATATCATCCACAAGAGAATGTGATCTCAGATCCAAATGTTGGAGTTCAAACTAGATCTAAAGTGAACAATCTATGTGCCTTCTCCGATTTTGTATCACTTGTCGAGCCAAAGAACTACATTCAAGCTCTTCAAGAACCATATTGGATCATTGCCATGCAAAATGAATTGAATGAATTTGAGAGGAACAAGGTATAGACTCTTACTTCAAGACCAAAGCATCAATCAGTTATTGACACAAAATGGGTCTTTCGAAACAAATTCGGTGAAAGTGGCAAAGTCATACGAAACAAAGCACGACTTGCAGCACAAGGTTATAACCAAGAAGAAGGTATTGATTATGAGGAGACTTTTGATCCAGTTGCCAAGTTAGAAGCCATACGTATGCTACTTGTATTTGCATCTTTCATGAGCATAAAACTTTTTCAAATGGATGTAAAATGTGCTTTTCTAAATGGCTTCTTAGAAGAAGTCTACGTTGCTCAACCTCCTGGTTTTGAAAATGATGAATTTCCAGATCATGTTTTTAAATTAGACAAAGCTCTTTACGGTCTTAAGCAAGCTCCTCGAGCTTGGTATGAAAGATTGTCTAAATATCTTCTTGAAAACAGTTTTAAAAGAGGCTTGATTGATAAAACATTGTTTATCAAAACTAGAGGCAACGATATTCTAGTAGTACAAATCTATGTTGATGATATATTATTCAGTGCTACTAATGATTCTCTTTGCAAGGAATTTTCAGATATTATGTGTAGGGAATTTGAGATGAGCTTAATGGAAGAGCTAAATTTCTTTCTTGGACTTCAAGTTAAACAAGCAAAGAAATGAATTTTCTCAATCAAAGAAAGTATACTAAAGACTTGCTTAAGAAGTACAAAATGGATCAATCTAAGGTTTCAAAGTTTCCTATGAGTTCAACACTTTCGCTAGATCATGACAATAATGGAAAAAGTTTAGTACAAAAGGAGTATCGAGGTATGATCGGTTCATTATTTTATCTAACTGCTAGTCGTCCTAACATTATATTTAGCGTGTGCATGTGTGCAAGATTTCAAGCTGATCCTAAAGAGTCACACTTGATAGTTGTGAAAAGAATTTTTCGGTATCTCAATGGCACTAAGGATCTTGGGTTGTGGTACCCACGTCAAAGCTCGTTCCATCTCGTTGGCTATTTAGATGTAGACTTTGCAGGTTATAAGGTCGATATAAAAAGTACTTCTGGATGTTTTCAATTCTTAGGGTCATCCCTAATCAGTTGGCAATCCAAGAAGCAAAATTTTGTTGCCCTATCCACAGCTGAAGCTGAATATATAGATGCGGGAGCCTGTTGTGCTCAATATCTTTGGATTGCTCAACAACTTCGTGACCTTGGCTTTGACTTAAGAGGTATTCCTATAAAATGTGATAATAATAGTGCTATTTCTATAACCAAAAATCATGTTCAGCATTCAAGGACTAAGCATATTGATGTAAGGCATCACTTCATACGTGATCATGTTGAGAAAGGTGATGTTTCAATTTCTTTTATCTCAATTAACTTGCAGCTTGCAGATATCTTTACCAAGCCTCTTCCTGAAGAACAATTTAATTTTATTAGATTAGAGCTTGGTATGTTGAAAAAGGAAACATTAACGTAGGGGGAGTAAATGAGTTTTAATCATTCCTACGCATGCAACCCAATTGATGTTTTCAAGGGCCTTGAAACGAAATTCAAAGGGCCTTGAAACATATTTAATAGGGTATAATAATTTACGGATCTTTTAAGAATTGATATCTTTTAGATATTTCAATTCTTAAAAAAAACTAAAAAAAAAAGATTTCTGTTATTGATTTTTATAAATCTTTTAAAAGCTTGATTTTCTCAAAAGATTTTGTTATCTCCTTGATAAAAGGGACCTACTTTCTCTATCTTCTTATTCTTTCACAAGAAACCCTATTTCAAAGTCCTTTGATTTCTCTCTCAAAACTTCCCTCATGGCACCCAGAAGAAAGAAATCTGCTCATCCGGCTCTCAAAAAGAAAGTTGTTCAGAATTCCTCAATTGATAAAGAAGAAAAATCTTCCGACAATCTGGATACATCTCAGATGACCGTTCTTCCCTCATCATGGTTCATTAATTTTCAAGCTTCTGGATTTTGGATTGATGGTTTTCACAATCGACCGCTCTGTATGTGTGATTTGGTGGATACTAATTTTCTCGATACCCTCAAGATATCCTGCATAGACAAGCTGAAGAGTTCGATTATCTAGAAGGTTCTAAACCCTGGAGATTTTGCTTTTCCAAGACTCACGAGACTATTCTATGTTAATCTCACCACAAAAAGGGACAAAGGATGTACCACTCTTGAATCTTCAGTCAAAGGTACTCCGATTTCACTCACTCTTATTTTAAGTGAGATTTTTGGAATCCCTACAGATGTGGTATTCAACTATCCTTCAAGATCAAAGAGTGTTCGTATTGCTAAGGAGAATTTTCTGGTTCCAAACTCAACCTCACGTCAACTTACTCATACATCTCTAACCTTAGAGGCTAAAATAGTGTTTCCCATAATGGTTTGATGTGTCGTTCCTCGTGCAAACTCAAGAGAGCTATTGACTGATCAATCTCTGGAATTAATTCATTTGCTTATGTCTGATTTGGACATAGATGTGCCTAATCTGATTCTCAACCATATGATGCATTCTGTCAATTCTAAGAGACCTATTCCTCTGCCTTATGGAAATTTGTTGCCTAAGGTCTTTGATTATTACAGAATTGACACATCCTTTGAGGAAAGACAGTCTATTACCAACAAAATTGATGAGAATTTCTTAGAACGTCTGGGGATTGAGAAAACTCTTGTAGGAACATGGAATTTAAAAGGAAAAGGAAATATTCAAAATCCAAATGAGGAAGTTAAACCTTTTCCTACTCCAGAAATCAGGTTAGAAGGTTGTGAAAAAAAATAGCTTGTCTCAATTGTGAATTATCTGATTTTCAGTTTGATACCAAGAGAAGAATGGATGCAAATCTTGAGTTGCTAGCTATCTGTTAGCATGAAATATTGCGATATTCTAGGCACTTATTCTAGTTGTTTTTCATTCATTATAGTGTTCATAGATAAGGCATTGAAGCATTTGTTAGCTTGTTTATCTATATTTTCGATATGGAGGTCTACATTAGCTTTGTGTTGATTATAGGTGAATAAAAGCTGAAACCGGACCATTTGAGAGAGATAGGAGAGGATTTGAGCATTCCCATGGATTAGGAACATATCAAGGAAGCCAAAGAAGATGCTAAGTTGGAGAATGGCACGAAAAAAAGGAAACCACAAGCAATTAATACTTCCACGCCCTAAAATACGGCCGTAGAAGAGTCCACGCCCTAAACCACGGCCGTGGATCTTGGCATCATGAGCGTGGAGCATTCCAGAGAGTTACACGGCCTAAAGTACGGTCGTCGAAGATGAGAGACACCGTAACCCAATTCCACGCCCTAAACCACGGTCGTGGAATCCCTTGAGACCGTGATTTAGGCGATCTTTTGACGAACCAATTATTGCCACATCATTTACATGATGGGCCGGGACGGTTATTTTCCCCCGTCTTATAAAAAGGCGGGAGGAGAGAGTTTCCAGGGGACTCGCTTTAGGCTTTTGGACAACCTCGCTTTGGGAGAGTTAACCTTAGGGTTTCGCGAGGAACGTTGCGGAAGCGCCGGCAATTTGAATTCCTGGAGATCGTGTGTGGTGGAAGTTGCGCCCCTTTCTTAGGTTTTGATATTGAAGATGGATTGACATCCCGTTCTTCATACTTGCCTTGGATCTTGTGAGGTTTTCTGTTATATTCCGAATCCATTGAATATTCCGATTTGTGTATTGGATTTGAGATTGACTTTGAGTTATATTTGAGTTTTCGAAGGTTTTCATTTTCATTCTTCTTAAATTGATTTTTGATATCATAACAATGGTTATTGGCTAAAATCCTTTAGCAATTCTAAGGTGAAGGGTTGATAGTTGTGGCTTAGATGATGATAGATCGATCGTAAATTGATTGGACCCTGAGAGTTAGAGAGATCTCGTCGATGAACCAAGATCACGGTCTGTTCTTGAACTTCCACGGCCGTGGAACTCAAGATCTGCCCGTGATTTACCCTATTTTACGAACTTTGCTTTTACTTTGATCCAAGGTTAAAGATTAGCTTTAATCTAGTCTTGGCTTGTCCTTTTCTAGATAGTAGTGAGACTCATCACCCTCTATTTCGATTTCGAGTGTCATAACCTTAATTAGTTTAGTTAGTCTTGATCCTTGGGTTACAAGTTTGGGTATTTGAGATTAATTCTTGTCTTTAGACCTTTTCTATACTGAAGCCTCAACAACCTTTATAGAGAGTGTCTTTAGGTAAGTCATATAAAGTCTTGGAATTTCACCGTACATTACTTTACCTTAGCATACCTTTGCAATTCCTAACTCTGTCCTTAGTTCTTTAATATATCTTGAATCGATTGCCACAATTGGATACCTGGATCTTTAGGGTTGCTGTTTTCCCAATATTTGCAAAGCTTATTACATTTACTTGCTTGACTATTTGCGAACTGAATTTGTTCCCCCCAAATCCCTGAGTTCGACACTCTGGAATTCTTGCTTTACTACGCCGCTCCGTACACTACGGGTTCGCTTGCTTGATTCTAGTTTTATAAATTTAAAGCTTATTTTCACGCACGCTTAGTGGCGAACAAGTTTTTAGCGCCGTTGCCGGGGATTTGGTTTAGGCCAAATTCGGTTATCGGTTGTCAAGCTTGGGAGCTTTGCTCTTGTTAATTGATATCTCCTTTGAGTGATATTTGCAGGTTACATTAGGTATATGCAAAGGTCTAGCAACAACAAAGACCTCTTACCTCTTGATCAAGAACTTGCGAAGACTTTGAGAAAGAAGCTCAAAGAAAGAAAGATGGTTGAAAATAAGGAGCGGGATATCCAAGCAGAGTTGGAGGATTCCGAAGCTCGACTTAGATGGAGCGAAAAGACTCGCAAGGAAGAATCAGACCGTCATCAATTACAAATTGATGAGCTCAAGGACATGATGCTTCAAATGAGGCTGGAGATGAGTGATTCCAAGAAGAAGAAGAGAAGGAAACCGACAAGATCGGTTAGGAGCGACTCATCCGATGATGATAACGTCTCCTCCATGCCACCGCTAGAGGACATTGATCCAACGATCAATGCGAATTCGAATAATCCAAGACCGGCCGCCAATTTTCGTATCCCGGATGGTGGTGCGAGAGCCGCTCGTGTAGATGAAGAGCCAAGAACTCTTGGCCAAAGAATGGATCCAATTCAGCAACCACGCCGTCTAGGTGTGAACTTTGATGCTGACGATATTCAGGGGTTTAACTTCAACCCACAAGTTATCACCATCGTTCGCCAAAATCAGTTTGGAGGAACGAGTATTGAATCTCCACATCAACATCTACAGAATTTTGAGATCTTGATGGAGACAATGAAGCCAAAGAATGCAACCACCAACAACTACAAGATCAAGCCATTCTTTTTCTCTTTGAAAGGGAAAGCTTTATCTTGGTATCAAGCTCTTCCAAATGAAAGAGTCAACACATGGGAGGATCTTTCTTCGGAGTTCCTAACCAAATTCTTTCCGCCATCGAAGACGACGGAGTTGAGAGGTAAGATTAATGCTTTTTCTATGAGATCTAATGAAAGTTTGTTTCAGTCTTGGGAAAGATTTCAGGATTTACTATTGGATTGCTCACACCATGGCATTTCCAAGTTGGAGCTATTGGAGATATACTATAAGGGGCTGGATGTGGAAACACAATTCAAGCTCCAATCCCTTTCATGTGGCACATTCATGGATATGAGGGAAGATGACGCTTAGGACTTCATTGAGAAGCAAGCCCGAGTCATTGAGAAGTATTCTCACCGGAAAGTAGAAGCTAATCGAGTAGAGTAAGGAGCAAAGCTAACACAAGCTGCTCAAACTCAAATCTTTTCTCTCAACACCGAGATTAAAGAATTGAAGGAAGTCATCAAGGCTAGCTTTCCAAAGCCTAAGGAGCAAGATGTTGGTTATTTGGGAAACAATAATAACCATAATGGGAATGAGAACACCAATCGCAACAACCGGAACAACAACCGGAATAACAATTGGAACAACAATAGGGGTTCAAACAACAACAATTGGCGTTCCAACCAACAACAAAACTCCGGTAATTCTTATCCCAATTCAGGAAATTAACTCCACCATCTTCTTCTTCCATTCCTTTGAAAAGCCAGGGACAAACATCTAATAGTGGAAGCACTTCGGGGAAAGAGAAGCCCGATCCCATGTTGGAAAGGATCTTGGGAAAGATTCAAAGATTGGAGAATCACATCACTAAGGTTGATAAAGCCCAAAAGGTTTTAGAAAACCAAATGTTTAGCAATGTTGAAGAAGTTCCTAGAAATCAAGGAAAACTTCCAGGAAAGACGGAAGATAACCCGAAAGGAAGGGTGATGGCTATCACAACTAGGAGTGGAGCAACAACCACCGACCCGCAGCCTAAGTTTGTGGAAGTTCCCGTCGAAAAGGAGAAGGAAAATGGGAAGGAGAAGGAAGACATCTACGTTCCTCCTCCAGCTTATAAACCTTCCCTACCGTTCCCGCAATCTAGAGCAAGAACGCGTCTAGACAAGCAATTCGGTAAGTTCATTGAACTCGTGAGCAAACTGCATATTAATATACCTTTCATTGATGCAATTGTAGGTATGCCAGCATATGGAAAGTTCTTAAAGGAGATCCTCTCTAACAAGAGGAAACTAGAAGACTTTGGAGAAGTCAAGATGAGTTCGGATTCGACGGATCTCATCAAGACGATGAAGGAAAAGATGCCCCCAAAGCTAAAGGATCCGGGGTCATTTTGTGTTCCAATAGGAGTAGGAGATGTCACATATGATGCATTATGTGATTTCGGAGCAAGCGTTAGCATCATTCCGCTTACCTTATGCAGGAAGATCAGCTTAGGCGAACCTAAACCGGTGAAGATGACGTTATATATGGCGGATCGATCCATAACTCGCCCCGTCGGTATAGTTGAAGACGTCCCGGTCAAGCTTGGTAAGTTCTATGTTCCAATAGATTTTGTTGTGCTTGACATTCCTGCAGATAGTCCGGTCCCGATCATACTCGGAAGACCATTTCTTGCAACATCCGGTTGTATGGTGGATTGCAAGAATGCTAGACTCGGCTTCGACATAGGAGATAAAAAGGTAGAGTTTGTTCTTTCCACTTTGATGAAAGAACCAGCTCTTGAAGAGGACATATTTAACATCCATGACGAAGAGCTATCTAGAGAGGAAGTAAGTTCGATTCTCTTCAAAGATCCTTTGCAAAAGGTGATTACTATAAGCATTATGGACATAGGAGAAGAGGAAGAATGCAATAAGGAAATTGAAGCTTTAGAAGAGCAAAAGGAAGAAGTGTAAGAAGAAGAGTTCGAAAAACTTTACGATGGGTCAGAAAACGTGAGGAATCACGGCCAATCGTGCTATTCCACGGCCGTGGTTCCCACCAACATGACCGTAATTAGCTATTCAGAGGACTCCAGTAAGTTACACGGTCAAAACCACGGCCGTGGAACTATCAAAGGTGCCGTAATTGACTTCCACGCCCTAAACCACGGCCGTGGAGGAAACAGAGGTGCCGTAATTTTTGGGAAATCTGAGGACAATTACGTTCTTTCTACCACTTGTCTTGATTCTTCTCCAACAACTTCTATACCCTTAGAAACTTCTAAGGAAGCATTGGACACTCCTCAAGAGCCATTAGAGACTCCAATAGTGGTGGAATTGAAGCCACTTCCTGCACATCTAAGGTACGCATTTCTAGGACCTAACTCTACCTTTCTGGTAATTGTTAGTTCCGATCTAAGTGAAGACGAACATAGTAAGCTTATGGTTATTCTAAAGAAACATAGGAAAGCCTTAGGTTATACTATAGAGGATCTAGTAGGAATCAAACCTTCACTATGCATGCATAAGATCCTAATGGAAGAAGATTTTAGAACTTCGCGACAACCTCAAAGGCGGTTAAATCCGACCATGAAGGAGGTTGTCAAGAAGGAAATTCTTAAACTACTTGATGCAGGTATCATCTACCCTATCTCCGATAGCAAGTGGGTGAGTCCCGTAAAGGTTGTTCCAAAGAAGGGAGGAATGACGGTCATCACCAACAAGAACAATGAGCTCATTCCTACACGAACCGTGACGGGATGGAGGATGTGCATAGATTACCGCAAGCTAAATAACGCAACGAGGAAGGATCACTTCCCATTATCATTCATCGATCAAATGCTTGAGAGGTTAGCACAACACTCACATTTCTGTTATATTGACGGTTATAGTGGTTTCTTTCAGATCCCGATACATCCGGACGATCAAGAGAAGACCACATTCACGTGCCCGTGGGGTACGT
The DNA here is from genome assembly GCA_033239125.1 of Fagopyrum homotropicum. Classification (NCBI taxonomy): domain Eukaryota; kingdom Viridiplantae; phylum Streptophyta; class Magnoliopsida; order Caryophyllales; family Polygonaceae; genus Fagopyrum; species Fagopyrum homotropicum. The sequence continues at coordinate 37,476,355 of BSWB01000001.1, read as the reverse complement.
TTGCTTATAGGAGAATGCCGTTCGGGCTTTGCAATGCCCCAACCACCTTTCAAAGGTGCATGATGGCTATCTTCTCGGAGTATATAGAGGAGATCATGGAGGTTTTCATGGATGACTTTTCTGTTTATGGTTCCTCTTTCGATAATTGTCTTTCTAACCTTTCTCTTGTACTACAAAGGTGTGAAGACACTAACCTAGTTCTTAATTGGGAGAAGTGTCAATTTATGATGAAATAAGGCATTGTATTAGGACACTTGATCTCTAGTAGAGGGATTGAAGTAGATAAGGCTAAGATAGAGACTATAGAAAAGCTCCCTCCTCCATCTTCGGTGAAGGGGATAAGAAGCTTTCTAGGACATGCTGGATTTTATAGATGTTTTATAAAGGATTTCTCTAAGATATCAAAACCGCTTACTAATCTATTGATGAAGGCTGCAGTTTTTGATTTCTCGCAGGAGTGCTTAGATGCGTTTCATAAGATTCGGGAAGCTCTAATCTCAGCCCCGATCATTCAACCTCCGGATTGGAATCTTCCATTTGAGGTTATGTGTGATGCAAGTGACGTAGCTATAGGAGCTGTGCTTGGGCAAAAGAAGGAAGGACGAACCCATATTATCTACTATGCTAGCAAGACGCTAGATGAAGCGCAGCTTAACTACGCCACTACCGAAAAAGAATTTCTAGCTATTGTTTATGCATTTGAAAAGTTTCGTTCTTATCTTGTAGGTGCAAAGGTGATTGTATACACGGATCATGCTGCGATCCGGTATCTACTTGCAAAGAAGGATGTGAAACCAAGGCTGATTAGATGGATTCTCCTCCTACAAGAATTCGAACTAGAGATCCGTGACAAGAAGGGTTCGGAAAATTCTGTTGCGGATCATTTGAGACATCTACCACATCTAGAGGACGACCATCTACCTATAGATGACTCCTTTCAGGACGAGCATTTACACATCATAGAGGAGTGCATCGACAAGATTTCTAAAGGTAACGAACCATGGTTTGCTGATTTTGTTAACTATTTGGTTTGCCAGGAATTACCACCCGGACTATCCTATGCACAAAGGAAGAAGTTCTTTAAGGATGTCCGGGAATACTTTTGGAATGAACCTCTCCTCTTTACGAGAGGTCCTAACGGCATCATTCGAAGATGTGTGCCTAAAGACGAGATGCAAAGTGTCATCCGTCATTATCATTCACTACATTGTGGAGGACACGCTAGCTCGAACAAGACTAGTGCTAAGGTATTGCAATATGGATTCTTTTGGCCTACTTTATTTAAAGATGTGCAAACCTTTGTTTCCTGCTGCGATGCTTGTCAAAGAACAGCGAATATATCTAGGAGGAACAAAATGCCTCTTAACAACATTCAGGAGGTAGAGATCTTTGACATTTGGGGAGTAGACTTCATGGGACCTTTCCCATCATCTTGTGGAAACCAATACATACTTCTAGCTGTAGATTATGTTTTGAGATGGGTTGAAGCAATTGCCTCTCCTACTAATGATGCCATGGTTGTGGTCAAGTTCTTTAACAAGACTATTTTCCCACGATTTGGGACACCACGGACTATCATTAGTGATGGAGGCTCTCACTTCATTGCCCGACGATTCGAAGCTCTACTAGCTAAGTATGGGGCGACTCACAAGATCGCCACCCCTTACCATCCAGAAACGAGTGGACAATTGGAGATTTCAAACCGGGAAATTAAAGGAATCCTAGAGAAAACAGTTTCGAGGACAAGGAAAGATTGGTCCTTGAAGCTAGATGATGTATTGTGGGCATACCGGACTGCATACAAGACTCCCCTAGGAACAACACCATACAACCTTGTGTATGGGAAGTCTTGTCACTTACCGGTAGAGCTAGAACATAAGGCGTATTTGGCGGTAACGTGGTAGAACTTCAGCATGAAGGAAGCGGGCGAGAAGCGCCTCTTAGACCTTAACGAGCTTGAAGAACTTCGCTTAAACGTCTACGAAAATGCCAAGATCTACAAAGAGAGAGCGGAGCGTTGGCATGATAAGCATATCATTCCAAAGGACCTCAAGGAAGGAGATCAAGTTCTCCTCTTCAATTCAAGACTTCGGCTCTTTCCAGGTAAGCTTAAATCTCGTTGGACCAGACCTTATCTAATCAAACATGTTTTTCCCCATGGTGCAGTTAAAGTATGGGGTGAAAAGGGCGGAAGCTTCAAGGTGAACGGTCAACGACTCAAGAAGTACTCACCGGAACTCCAAGCTGAGGAGTTCGCACCTACCGCACTCGAATAAGTGCAAGAACGGTCTAGCTACGGACCTTAAACAAGCGCTTCTTGGGAGGCAACCCAAGGTATTGCACTTACGCTTCTGTTTGTCATTAATAGAATAGACTAGTTTAGACGTTTTTTGTTTTGTTTTGCCCTCGATACCTTCCGGTATGTTGTGTCTTTGGATGTAGGAGCAATGGAATATGCACTAGAAAGGAAAAAGTTGGAGGAAATTGACGAAACTCGGATATTGGCACATTACAGAGAGTTTCACGCCCTAAACCACGGTCGTGGAGGCTACAGTGACCGTAATTTTTCAAAATCTGAGAAAAATCACCAAAAACCACGGTTCCGTACAATTCCACGGCCGTGGAAACCCCCGAGTGACCGTGATTTTCAAAAAATTTTACGGTCACTATATAAACCACCTTCCTTCACAAAAACACCACAAACACCTCTTCCACGCCCCTTTCCACGCCCTAAACTCCGAAAATTCTCCCCCTCTCGCAAATCTTCATTCGGTAATCGTTTCGAACGATTCTTGGTGCAAAAGTGGAGCAAATTCATTCCTCTACAAGATCCAATCAACAAAACAAGTGAACAATCCATCAAGAAAGCGGAATTTGGATCCAAAGATCCAAAAACCTAGGTTTTTACTATTCTTCTCTCCTTTGTTAATTTGGGTTAATTTCCGCAAGAACGTAGAACATTTGCATAGGATTGAGATTGGAATTAGTCTAGGACAGGTTCTGCTGGGTTTTCTGCTGATTTAATTGAGATTTGATCATTTCTTAGACGAATCACGGTCTCTGGAACATCCACGGCCGTGGAAATATTAGAACAGACCGTGGTTTTCTCTGGATTTAGGGAAAATGTTCACACGGAGTGCACGAAAGAAAAAGAAGAGAAAGGGTGATAGTTCCTCCTCTTCCCATAACCCTCCTAGTGAACCATCACCTCCACGCCCTAGAATCCCCACCATTCCCCCTAACTACCTCGATGCCTTAGAAAAGATCGAGGAAAGACCGGTCATTGGACCAAGATACCTCTTGCTTGAGGAGTTAGAGTCACTTAATGTGGTTAATGATTTGACATGGCTCTTGGATAGAGCCGGATTGATTGTTTTCTCCGCTATTAGAGTGGATGCTTATGAGGAGATTACGAGGGAGTTTGTTATATCCTTCGAGCATAGCCATGTAGATAGGACGGTGTCCTTTAGATTGATGGAGACGGACTATGAGTTCTCCATCCAGCAGTTTGGAGCCTTCTTTGGGTTCCATGAGACCTTCAATGGTCGTTTCCCTAGCGGTGTATACGCTAAGGATTTTTGGGAGGAGATTGCTATGATTTACGCTAGCGAGGACCGCTGGCAACCAGTTGATACCAAGGCTAAGCTCATCTACCACTTAGCCTTGAAGATAGCTCATAGGGTCATTTCCGAGTGCCTATTCCCTAGGACCGAGACCCCACAAAAGATTAAGACCGATGAGTTGTTTCTCCTCTACGCCATGCTACATGGTAGACCCGCCGACTGTGCCACCCTCTTAACCTCCACCATTAGCAAGCTTAAGAACAAGAGGGCCGGTAACATTGAATATGGTGGGATAGTGACCCACATAGCTACGCAGCTTGGGATTGACTGCTCCGCTTATACTAGGATAGCGGCGAGACCTTTGGGTCTCAAGAGCCTTATGACTAGAGGTTTGATCTTTCCTAGGCACCGAGGTCCACCTACCGCTGCTATGTCATGGGAGGATAGAGGAGGTAGAGGTATTCCGTGGCTTCCCGAGTATTCCATTATGCCCGGGCGCCATAACTGGAAGGAGACATTCGCTGCTATGCATGCGAATAGGCTAGCTGCACCACCTTACATTCCCGATGAGATTCCAGCTGCTGATGTTGATGAGGATAGAGGAGGTGATGAGCAGGATTTTGGTACCTTTCCGGATCAGCCGGACACTTTCCCGGACCTACCTAGGCAATCTCCCCGTCCTTCTAGACCTTCCGGTGCTTCTTCCTCTCGCCGCGCTAGTGTGAGCGAGAGACCGACATGGATGGAGACTCCTCCGACTTGGTATAGATCACAGCCGGGGTGGATGGGAGCTCCGCCACCATGGTATTCACAGCCACCAGCAGCACCGGCCCCACAGGATGCACCTGCATGGTACAGCTAGGCACCGGAGTGGTATGAGCAGCGGCCAGAGTGGGCTACCGACCTTTCCAGGAGGGTCGGTAATTTGGAGATCCGCCAGGATGCTAGGGACGTACGAGCTGATGAGCACGATAGGATGATGAGGGACATCTACCGCCAGCAGTTTGTGTGGAACTTCGACTCCAGTTTCTTCCCGTTTCCACCACCACCTCCACCGCAGTGACGAGGTTTTATGATTGACAGTTTCAGCTGCTCCACCGCTTTCTAGTGAGTTCATTTTTCTTTCTTTCTTTTCTTTATTTCTTTTTGAACATTAGGGACAATGTTTGTCTCAAGTATGGGTGGGGTGTGACTATCGTTTGTAATAACTCTACTCACTTTGCTTACCTTGATTCGAGAACACTTTGCATGTTTCATTTCATTGTCACACGTTTCATTATTGCATTGCATGAAAAAGCTTTTGAAAAACCCATAAAAATGTGAAAAATTTTGAAAAATTCTAAAAGGGTTTGTGCTTCTAAGAGTTGAGATGATTTCTATAATAATTACCACTTGCGGATTGAACTTTAGATGACAATTGTATGCCTAAACGAATAATGAATTGAAAAGGAATTGAATATGTTGATTATCCTTTCTTGCAAGTTTCATAATGTAAAGAGTTTTATCTAAATCATATTGAGAAATCGAGGTTGAAATCACATGATGAGTTCTTATACTTCTTTATGAAATGATTAAGGCAATTCGATCTTTCTTTTTCCTTTCTTTGTTCACTTAGCCCCTCAATGAAATCATTGCCTCCCTTACCTATCCGGGAATTTGGAGGAGTTGTGTTTTAGCATATTTGATGTGGGAGGGCTATGGAAGCAATTGTTTGCATTCAAAGAATAGAATTAATAGGTTTGGGGAAGTCAATCATGACGATGAGTAACTCGGCACCATTCACATAGCCGGGTGTTTGTGTCTTGCCAAAGTCAGATTGAGCGATATTCCTAGCGGATTATGGTATGTGTATCAAGGGTTTGAGGCATCTCGAAATTGAGAAACGCCAATCTCCTAGGCTTCGGTTTTTGTGCACCGCTGTCCATAACTCCAAAAGTAAAGTTGAAAAATGATGCGAAAAGAAGAGAGTGAAGCTCAAAGTTGATGGTGTTGTAAATCAAAATAAAAAGAAAAAGAGTTAGTTGTCCACTTTCCCGGATTCATGCACCACATCCCTTATAAGTTTCCCTCCCTTCCACATTCTAGACCTTACTTGAAAGTCCTTAAGATCAAAAGAATGTTATTTGACTTGATGATCTAAATTGAAGTTTCTTATGCTTGATTTTGATAATGCTTGAAGGTTATGATGTTTACTTTAAAGTTTGACCAATTCATGATGTTTCTTTCCTTTACATTCTTTGGTTATGTACATAAGCGTTTGAAGAGCGAATGAAGTAAGGTATGAGAATGATCTATTGACTAGAAGCACACTTACCTAAAAGATTTTTTGTTTTTGAGTTTGCATGCATATTTCATCCTAACTTATGTTCTAAGCTTTCAAAAGACCTTGCTTGGGGACAAGCAAGTGGCAAGTATGGGGTATTTTGTTAGCATGAAATATTGCAATATTCTAGGCACTTATTCTAGTTGTTTTTCATTCATTATAGTGTTCATAGATAAGGCATTGAAGCATTTGTTAGCTTGTTTATCTATATTTTCGATATGGAGGTCTACATTAGCTTTGTGTTGATTATAGGTGAATAAGAGCTGAAACCGGATCATTTGAGAGAGATAGGAGAGGATTTGAGCATTCCCATGGATTAGGAACACATCAAGGAAGCCAAAGAAGATGCTAAGTTGGAGAATGGCACGACACAAAGGAAACCACAAGCAATTAATACTTCCACGCCCTAAAATACGGCCGTAGAAGAGTCCATGCCCTAAACCACGGCCGTGGATCTTGGCATCATGAGCGTGGAGCATTCCAGAGAGTTACACGGCCTAAAGTACGGTCGTGGAAGATGAGAGACACCGTAACCCAATTCCACGCCCTAAACCACGGTCGTGGAATCCCTTGAGACCGTGATTTAGGCGATCTTTTGACGAACCAATTATAGCCACATCATTTACGTGATGGGCCGGGACGGTTATTTTCCCCCGTCTCATAAAAAGGCGGGAGGAGAGAGTTTCCAGGGGACTCGCTTTAGGCTTTTGGACAACCTTGCTTTGGGAGAGTTAACCTTAGGGTTTCGCGAGGAACGTTGCGGAAGCGCCGGCAATTTGAATTCCCGAAGATCGTGTATGGCGGAAGTTGCGCCCCTTTCTTAGGTTTTGATATTGAAGACGGATTGACATCCCGTTCTTCATACTTGCCTTGGATCTTGTGAGGTTTTCTGTTATATTCCGAATCCATTGAATATTCCGATTTGTGTTTTGGATTTGAGATTGACTTTGAGTTATATTTGAGTTTTCGAAGGTTTTCATCTTTCATTCTTCTTAAATTGATTTTTGATATCATAACAATGGTTATTGGCTAAAACCCTTTAGCAATTCTAAGGTGAAGGGTTGATAGTTGTGGCTTAGATGATGATAGATCGATCGTAAATTGATTGGACCCTGAGAGTTAGAGAGATCTCGTCGACGAACCGAGATCACGGTCTATTCTTGAACTTCCACGGCCATGGAACTCAAGATCTGCCCGTGATTTACCCTAGTTTACGAACTTTGCTTTTACTTTGATCCAAGGTTAAAGATTAGCTTTAATCTAGTCTTGGCTTGTCCTTTTCTAGATAGTAGTGAGACTCATCACCCTCTATTTCGATTTTGAATGTCATAACCTTAATCGGTTTAGTTAGTCTTGATCCTTGGGTTACAAGTTTGGGTATTAGAGATTAATTCTTGTCTTTAGACCTTTTCTATACTGAAAGCCCTAACAACCTTTATAGAGAGTGTCTTTAGATAAGTCATATAAAGTCTTGGAATTTCACCGTACGTTACTTTACCTTAGCATACCTTTGCAATTCCTAACTTTGTCCTTAGTTCTTTAATATATCTTGAATCGATTGCCACAATTGGATACTTGGATCTTTAGGGTTGTTGTTTTCCCAATATTTGTAAAGCTTATTACATTTACTTGCTTGACGATTTGCGAACGGAATTTGTTCCCCCCAAATTCCTGAGTTCGACACTCTGAAATTCTTGCTTTACTACGCCGATCCGTACACTGCGGGTTCGCTTGCTTGATTCTAGTTTTATAAATTTAAAGCTTATTTGCGCGCACGCTTAGTGGCGAACACTATCATAAATGCTAAAGTCAATGAATTGTATCTGATGAATGCTCTTACACTGACTACAATGGGAAGCATTTTGCCCATACCTGAAGATGTAGCTCAACATACTCAAGAGAAGGTTGAGAATGTGTTGATGAATTGTAAAAGGCGTGTACAGAATAAATCAATTCTGTATCCAACTCATGTAGAGCCAATGTTCTTGCCCAAGGTTGAGTAAGAAGTAGTTAAGCAAAGAAGAGCTGAAGAAAAGAGAAGACGTTTGGCAGCTGAAATGGATGATTGGCGTAATAAGAAATCTTCATCCAAAGGAAAGAGGAAGTTCTATGAGAAGAATTAAGCTGACTGGTTTTTCTGAAAATGTGGTTTGTGAAAATCCTATTTTGGGTCTGTAATCGTATTTTAAAACTCCTTGCTTTAACTATTTTTCTCCCTTGTTGAAAGACAAAGGGGGAGAAATATGATCCGACATTTCGATATACTGCATTCTGCATTTTGTTTTGAGATTTTCATATGCATTGTTAAACTAACAAATGCAGGTACGATAAAACATTTGTGTTGTCTTCCATCAAGGAGGAGATTGAAAACTCCACCTTGATTAAAATGGTTTACAAGTGTTGATGATGGAAGACTTAACACAAATGTAGTAGTTGGATATACTAACAATGTATTGATTATATTCTCTAGATATTAGGTTGGTTTGAATTCAGTGCAGGTTTTATCTAAATGTCAAGGGCCTTGATATGGGTTTCAAGGGCCTTGAAGTATAACTCAAGGACAAAGGAAGATAGCGTTTACAAAGGGACGAATTCAAGGACCTTGGAGTTATATATGAACGATACAAGGATTCAAATGAGTTGAAGATTTTCCAGGAAGATTCTTTAACAGAAAGATCTCATCAAACCGAAGAAAGATCTCAACCGAAGATTAGAGAATCTTTTCAGAGAATTTTCTAAACAAAACGCGGCAAGAATAATATCTTCTCTCTCTCGATTCAACAGAAGACGAGAAGATCAAGGAGCTAAGGACTCGACGTGTTCTCAAGAGCTGAAATTTGCAACGTCTACCTTATCTCGAAACAAGAAACGATCTTCATGGAGAAGAAGATTCATCTTTAAACGGTCATCTCTACAATGGCTAAAAGACCTCTCCATTGAAGAGTATAAATGAAGATGATGGTCGAAGAAGAATACACACAAGCTTACACAGGAAAACATCTTCACATCTTCTAGCAACCTGATTATCTTCATTCGTTGTTTTTCTTTCTCTCATTCACACAAAAGCTTTATCCCCTTAGAGAGAGAAAACACTAGAGCTCCATTGGAAGATCTATATAGTGTTATACTAGAGTGTGTGTTACTCTGTGAAGTAACTAGGCTATTATAGCTAGGTTAAGAGTTGGAGCTAGATCGTAGTGTTGGCTACAATGAGAGAAGAAGGGGATTTCTTCTAGTTTGTATCTAGGACTCTTTGAAGCTGATAATAGATAGTTAGATCCTAAGGCTATACCCTGGGACGAAGAGTAAGCTATTTAGAGCCGAACTTCGTAAATATATCCTCGTGTCGATCTTTTCAATTCCGAACCATATATACTTTACTGTGACTAACTTTGTTTTGCAGGAGCAAGAAGGCTAGGCCCTTGAAAGTAGTTTCAAAGCCCTTGAAATCAAAATTTCACAAAGAGCACAGATCGACATCAAGGCCCTTGAAAGGAGTTTCAAGGCCTTGAGATTGGGTTTGCGAAAAGTTCTCATACTCTATTCAACCCCCCTTCTAGAGTATCTTTTAACTTTTTATTTCACCTACCGGTTCTTCAACCACCCCATATTTGCTTTTCACATACGCAACACACTAGGATGCTCCTATTTCCAAATGGGTCAAAAGAGGTTAAATTTTTAATCAAGTGAGGTGCTCAAACAACATGATCAAGATGAGAAGAAGAGTGATGAATTTCCTTAATCATTCCTAGATGATGTGCAAGAACTAGCATGTAATTTCGACTATCACTTTTCAATCCAATCAAGACAAGCATCATAATCACAATTCATGCGTAGGATTCAAGAGAAGTATTTCAAGTCCACATATGCATAAATACATTCAATACACAAGGTCATCCATAGCCAATTCACAAAACAAACTCATCATAAGGGTCATATCCAAACCTAGGAGCACAAAAATTTTAAAATTTTTCGATTTTTTGGAATTTTTGAAATATATATGTACAATGCAAAACATGAAAAGAAACCTGTGAGAATAAAACGAAACTATCCTAGATGCGGTCATTCCATGCTAAGAATCATGAAAACCCCACCCCATACATAAAAACACATTGTCCCCAATGTGCAAATCAAGTAAAGAAGAGTGAAAGAAGTCTTCACAATGTAAACATGTAGTGTTTTCGGTATTTTGGTTTACTAATGTGGAGTGGTGGTGCGGATGATCGATCAAGCATGGTAGAGAGCTCTTCATAGTCATTCCGGCGTCGAGACACGCGCTAAGGTGTATGCGAGATGGGAGCTCTTCCACCCAACAAAGACACCTCAAGCCGTCCAAGTCTCACGTCCGCTCCACCCATGGTTGAAAACGGGATCATCATCAACAACTTGCCTTGCAAGGCTTCCTTATTTCCTAAAATCTAGCACACAAACACAAAACACATAAACACAAAAACACACAAAACAAAAACAAAAGAAAAAACGAAAGAGAAAAGGGAAGGAGTTGTTACCCTTGGGTTGCCTCCCAAGAAGTGCTTCTTTTAGGTCATTTGCTTGACCAAACTGCATGGATGTGTCAATCCACCTCGAATACCATGGTTTTCTTGAGGAGTCCAAGCAACCATCTTTTACCGGCATCTATGATGACAAGCACGGGCCACTTGATCTCTAAATATACCTTAAGTTCTCTCTTCACCGGTGAGTAGTAGACTCCTTCATCACCGCTTCCTTGATGATGGCATGGGGTTGCAACCATAGGGGTCACCCCATACTTAGACAATTGGTACTCCCCTGTCACACCGGTGAAATGTTTGTCATTCTCATCCTCTATTATCCGAAGAAAGCCAATTCTTGGGAAGAATTCTTCATTGAAGTGCTTCATAACCATCATGGATTCATCATGCTCGCCTCCTTCATTCAGCATGGGAGACTCCTTAGGAAAGGGACTCCAATCTTCGTGTGTACTCTGGGCAAGCAAGAAAGGATTGGAAAGATTTGAAGTCAACTTAGGGCTCTCTGCACAAATCCATGGGCAAAAATCAGAAACCTCGGGCGTGGTTTGGTCAGGTAGGTTGTGGTTCTGGCAGAATTTGGCTACGACATGGTTTTCCATGGGCAGAAAATAAGAAACCACGGGCGTGGTTTGGCCCATTGGGCCGTGGTTCTGCCAGTTATCTTCTTCCCTCATGAGCTCTTCAAGTGTGGTTCCGGGGTTGATGGAAAGGATGTCCAGGGGTGAGAGTACTTCATTGCACTCCTCCAAAGGTGAAGGAGGTGGAGGTAAGCCTTGAAGAAGGATAGACTTCTCTTGCAAAAGAGTAAGCTAATTCTCCTCAATCTCCCTCCTTATTTGTTCTTCTCTCTCTAAAGCCAATATTCTTGTATCTTCCAAGGCCAAATCCCTTAGCCACAATTGCTCCCGAGCTTCATTCAACTCTTCTTAAAGGTGTCTAATGGTCATAGTTGAATCGGGCACTTCTTGGATCTCCTCATGGTGAACCTCTTCTTGTCGTGACACTTCCGCTTCAAGCTCCATGTGGGAACTCGAAAGGGAAGCAAGGTTGCTCTCTAGATCATCCATCTTCCTCAACAAATGTTCTAATAATGACTCCACTCGGTCATTGTGAGGTTGATGGTGAGGTTCCACACAAGCTAATGTAGTCATGTAAGCTTGATCATGGGACTAATCATAGGAATTAAACTCCTCCCAATACTCAAACTAAACATGGAGAGGTCCTCGATCTTGGTTTTCCATCCACTCCTCATACTCCATGTTGTCAAGGTCGTCTTGGAAGTACAATCCGTCCATGGCAAACATGAAAAGGCAAAGAAAAAAAAACAACACAAGATCAAAAGTAACAAGAAAGATAAACACTATGAACAATCAAAAGCAAATGACTTAATCTAGACCTAGTCCCCGGCAGCGGCGCAAAAACTTGTCACGCTAGAAATGTACGACACAAATTCAAGGCAAGAGTGCCAATAACTCGTTCGCCCAAAACGTGCACACACAAAGTCTTAAATTTATAACTCGGTCTAATCTCCTAAACTACCTAGCAAAACCCGCGGTGTACGGGTCATTTTATAAGAAGGAAAGTATTCCGAGGTCGAACACAAGGACTGAGGTGAAATCAAATCATTCAACGATCATGCATAGTGCAAATCTAAACTAAGATGAGATGAGGAATAAAGAAAGTGCAAAACAAAATATATTTGGTTGGTTTTGGGTGATCAACAAGGATCACCAATATATCAACACAAACAAGTAGACAAACACACAAACACAAGGATAGGTGATAAGAGGTAAGAAATGCGGATTCTAGAGATTCGGAATTCCGATGATGGCAATGGAATCATGCCTCTAAAGATCAAAGGAAAGTTGTGGTTGTTCAGAGTTGGGTGTTTCTCTAATGGGAGAAATTACCGGGTAAGTCTCATGCTCCACTAGTCTCGAACCTAAGGTCCTAATACCGGGTAAGTCTCAAAGAACCTAAGGACGGGAACTCTACACAAACCGGCCACAACCTAAGGGTCAAACCCCTCCTTACCGGGTAAGTCTCGGAAAAGGTAAGTCTTAGGCAACGATCCTAGCACACTCAATCCAACAGAGGCTTTTTTGGCTCACTACTACCTAGAGTTCATCATCTTATATATCTAAGAGAGGAAATTACCGGGTAAGTCTCATTCCTCAATAATTTTGCTAACATTAGGTCACCCTAAGCTAGATTAGGCTCAACAAACACTAGGATTTCAACACATCTACATCCTACCATCCAGATTCATCAATCAAAGAACAACACAACAAAACCACGGGTGGGTCAAGGAAACCACGGCCATGGAAGCATGAAGAACAGGCTGTGGTTTGGGTCTGAGTTAGGGTTTCGAATACGAATCCATCCTAAGTTAACATGCAAGTCCATACAATCATAGTCCAAAGCATAAACATCATTCCTTCTCCCTAGAATCGCAACTACTTAGCCAATAACATTCATTTCAAGATCAAACATCATTATACAAGCATGCATGCATCCCATGGCAAGAAAATGAAGATAAGAACAATGAAAGTGAATGAACTAAGCTGAAATAGAAGGTTACAACAATCTTACAAAGCTTCAAGGGTAGCTCCAAGTCGGATCTTACAAGCTTCCATAAGAATCTCACTTAAAACCACTCAAACTCACTCTAGATCTTAAGATTGATAATGTTCTAAACTAATCTCCCCCAAGAACACCCACAAGGGGCTTGGAAGAGAGCAACAAGAGGAGAGAGAGTCCTCACAGCAGTCCCTAAGGCCAGCCTGCAAAAGCAGCTCAAGTACTCAACCAAAGGAAAGAAAAGGTCGGGCAAAGGAATCGTGTGACAAGTGTCAAAGTTGTCCAGACAGAAACCACAGGAAAAATGAAGAAACCACGGGCGTGGAATTGGCCTCTAGGCCGTGGTTCTGCACCAGAAGCTCTCCGTTGATCATCAAGTCATGAATTGGTGCAAGGCATGTAGAAATAGGGTCTTTTATGTTCTCCTTTGCACCTAGCTTGCTCCTTAAAGATTCTGGATGTGTGTCATCACGAGGAATGATCCTCGAATGTATCGATTAAGTCCAAATGCTCCCCAAAATACCTACAAAACCGACAAAAGCTTGTGTAGACGTCTATTTCGACAATATGGATAAATTAAGCGTACACGTCACCAACTAATGCGCAAACATGCATGAAGGGAAAGGAAAACTATCTAAAAGAGTGCCTAAACTAGTGTCATAAATCATGTCATCATCCCGAACACATGCAAAACCATGCATGAAAGAATGTTAAAACTATCAAAATGAGTGCCTAAACTAGTGTCATAAATCATGTCATCAATCTACATAAGACTTCCGACGATAGGGTCTTTTGTGGTTCTGCACCAGAAGCTCTCCTTGGATCACCAAGTCATGAATTGGTGCAAGGCATGCAGCAATAGGATCTTTTGTGTTCTCCTTTGCACCTAGCTTGCTCCTTAAAGAGTCCGGATGTGTGTCATCACGAGGAATGATCCTCGAATGTATCAATTAAGTCCAAAAGCTCCCCAAAATACATACAAAACCGACAAAAGCTCGTGTAGACGTCTATTTCTACAATATGGATGAATTAAGCGTAAACGTTACGAACTAATCTGCAAACATGCATGAATGGAAAGGAAAACTATCTAAAAGAGTGCCTAAACTAGTGTCATAAATCATGTCATCATCCCGAACACATGCAAAACTATGCATGAAAGAATGTGAATACTATCGAAATGAGTGTCTAAACTAGTGTCATAAATCACGTCATCAATCTACATAAGACTTCCGGTGATTGTGCTGCTAGCATCATCTCTCGAATCATTGCTACTCGAGCCATAGAATCATGTATCTTCTCGGGTGCTACCCCGCTATCACTACTCAGCTTGTCCCAACACAACGGGGTACGACATCTTTGTCCGTATAAAGCCTCATAAGGAGCTATCTTGATCGAATCGTGCTAACTGTTATTGCATGAAAACTCCACTAAGGGAAGGTGATTTGGCCAAACTTATCCCTAGTCTAACACGTAAGCTCTCAATATATCCTCCAAAATCTCGATGGTCCGTTCCGACTAACCATCGGTCTGAGGATGATAAACAGTCGTGAATTGTAGACTCGTACCTAGGACGGCATGCACTTGCTGCCAAAACCTTGAGGTGAACCGTCCATCTCGGTTAGAGACTATAGTCCTAGGCATTCCATGTAGTCGTACTATCTGCCTCGTGAAATCCTTTGCTAATCGACTTACCATCCACATTTCCTTGATGGAAATGAAACGTGCGGTCTTCGTTAGTCGATCCACTACAACCCAGATGGCGTCAAAGCCTTGACTCGGTCTCAAACCGGTAAAAAAGTCCATTGAGATGTCTTCCCACTTCCATTAAGGATCGGGAAGTGGGTGTAGCTCTCCTCCTAGTCGGTGATGCTCGATCTTGACTTGCTGACAGGTCACACACTGAGCTACTTATCTCGTCACGTATGGCTTCAGACCTCCCCACCAGAAGAAGCGTCTGATATCTTGATACATCTTACTCGCACCGGGATGCATTGAGGAAGGTGTAGAGTGAGCTTCATATAGGATCCGTTGTCTCAACTCTCGATCTGAGGGCACACAAGAACGCTCTTGGCGTCTCAAAACTCCATCGGCACCGGAGGTAAACTGTGCCTCTCCTTGAGATATCTTGTCTCGGATCCGTGTCAAAGTTGGGCAACTCTCTTGCTTCTGTTGGATTTCAACTAACAGATCATGTAACATCTCTAAGGTGGACAACTAGCTGGAGGAATCTGGAAAGTGGATATCCATCTCTAGCTATGTCAAGTCTCGTTGTAACTAAGGATGAGTTGTCAGCCGAGCGATCGCCGTCTCCCGGGCAGTCATCCTATTGAGGGGATTAGCTAGCACATTAGCCTTCCCCAGGTGGTATAAGATCTCAAGATCAAAGTCCCTTATCAACTCCAGCAATCTCCTTTGGCTTTATTCAACTCCGGCTGAGTGAATATATGTTTCACAATCTTATGGTCTATGCATATCTGGCACGTAGATCCGTATAGATAATACCTCCAAATCTTCAAAGCGTGAACAATAACAACTAACTCAAGATCGTGGTAGGGTAATTTTCCTCATACGTCTTCAATTGTCTAGACACATAAGCTATAACCTTACCCCTCTGGCTGTAAACCACAAAGTCCTCAATGCCCTCTGGCTGAGCTAAGATAGGAGTGGAGTTCAGCCTCCTCTTCATCTCCTCGAAGCTCTACAGGCAGAACTCGGACCACACAAATCTCGTAGACTTCCTCAGCAAGGAAGTAAGGGGTCGGGCAATAACTGAAAAGCCCTCCACAAAACGACGGTAGTAGCCCGTCAAGCCTAGGAAGCTATGTACTTCCTTGACGTTCCAAGGAGGCGGCCAAGATGCTACAAACTTGATCTTCGCCGGATCTACCTTGATCCCTTTGGCGGAAACAATGTGACCAAAGAAGGCCACCTCGGACATCCAAAACTCTCACTTAGAGAGCTTGGCATAAAGCTTTCTATCCTGCATGACTTGGAGTACGATCCTCAAGTGTCTTGCGTGCTCCTCTCTGTTGTGAGAGTATACCAGAATATTATCGATGAAGACCACCATGAACTGATCTAGGAAGTCGATGAAGATGTTTTTCATCAGCTCCAATAATAATGTGGGCACATTCGTGAGCCCGAACAACATCACTACAAACTCGCAGTGACCTTATCTGGTCCGAAATGGCGTCTTGGCTATGTCTTGCTCTCTCACCCTCATCTGGTGATATCAGGATCTCCGATCAATCCGAGAAAACACTAAAGCTCCGTGTAGTTGGTCTAACAAATCGTTGATACGGGGCAATTGGTACTTATTCTTGATTGTCACTTTGTTAAGCTCTCGGTAATCAATGCATAACCTCATCGACCCGTCTTTCTTCCTGACGAAGAGTACTGTTGCGCCCCAAGGAGATACACTAGGGTGGATGAAGCCCTTCTTAGCTAACTCCTCGAGCTGCTTCTTAAGCTCAAACATCTCGATAGGCGCCATACGGTAAAGAGCCTTTGAGATCGGGCTCGTCCCGGGTCTTGATCAATGCCAAAGTCTACACTTCTTTGTGGGGGTAAACGTGATAGCTCTCAAAAAACGTCAGTAAACTCGCACACTATTGGAATTTCCTCAAATGTTGGACTCGTATAATCCTTCATTGCATAGCACTAGAAAGCCTCGCAACCCTGACCGATAAGCCTCGCAACTCGAACTGCACTGATAACTACACCGGTCTTTCTGAGATCTCATCCTCAGAAAATCTCTACATGGCCTAACTTTGTAGTCATTGTGCTCTTGTCGATCTCTAGAACTTCTTGATGTCGATCTATCCAATCCATGCTCAAAATAACTTCTTCATGTACTAAGTACATGACGGAGAAGTCAGCTAGCCAATCGCGACCTCCCAATCTAATAAGGTAATCACGAACCTCTCGTGAACCTCCAATCTTACCCCCATTAGGTAATCGTATAAAGAAGGGTCTCCCTTCTACGGTAACTAAGGCCAATTTATCTACACATGCATTAGATATAAAAGAATGTGTAGCACTAGTATCAAAAAGAACTCTGACATGAAAAACATTAATATGAATGGTACTTGTGGTGGCGCGTGTTGTCGGCTCTACTGCACTCCTTAGCTCATAAACATTGGCTGAAGAATCTCTGGTGATTGAAATGCCACAAACTCATCCCCTACGTCTCCCCTGTCCCTGAGTGGAACCCTAAGGAGCGGTAAAACCATGAGCTCTTTGTTACTGTTGTTGGTACTGAGGTCTCTGGCCACCTCCTACAATACTAGCAGGTGAAGAACCCTACTGTGATACGCCTTGCCTTGACGGCAAAACGCAACTATGTGTCCTAGCTTTCCACAAGAAAAGCAAGTCACTAGGGTCTTCCTGCAATCATCCGGATATGTCCGACTCCTCCGCAGTTATGACACTGCCGTCCTCGGTCGGAACTCTACATCCTTTGCTGGAAACTAGAGCGTCCTGGCGTCTGACTACGCCTGAACCCCAGCTTCTCTCGCTCCAGTACTGGTGCGTCCAGTCCTTTGCCTCTTCTCAAGACCTTCTACCTGAGCAGCTCGCCTCTAATCCGGTCGGTCTCTCTCATATGCAGATGCTCTATCTTGATAGTCCGTCAAGGAGTCACAACGGAAACCAACAAGATAAGAGCGGGTAGACTCTCTCAACCTCCGAGAGAAAAGATAAACATGTTGATCCTCGGGTGGTACAGACGGACCTAGCATGGATAACTCCTCCTAAAACTTGCCGACAATCTCAACGATAGGAAGATCCTCAAATCCAGCCTCAACGAAATCCTATAGTCGATCATTCCTCATAGTTGCAGGGCAATAACGATCCCTGATCAACGTCTTTATCTGCTCATAACTCGTGACCTTACTGCGCATGGTCCTCCACTAGTGATGAGCCTGATCCCGCAACAATGTATGTATTGTATCGACTCCACGACCCTCGAGGCAACAGATCTCCTCCATATCAGAATCCAATTGGCCTAACCATATCTCTACCTCCAATCCGGTCTTTCCTCTAAAAGAGGAAACTTCAGCTAGCTGAAAACCTTCAGCCAATAGTCGGGCCTCGGCTCTCTCCCCTCATCCGGAACTCTAGCAACCTCAACACCTCTAGCAGGTGCAACAACTTCCTGCGTCACCCTCTACGAAACCTCAATTGATCTCGCAGGTATTGGCGGTGTTGGTGTATGTCCTCTAGTCCTGATAGCCTCCTCGACTCTCTGCACATAATCGCGATATGCAAATGCTCCGATGGACACTCAACCGGACTCAGTCGACTGTTCTCTCTATGCTCCGGACGTAGTAGCGGTCCCGTTCCCGGCCTCGTGAACAACACTCTCAACAACTTCTTCAACGAACGCCTTAGAGATGGGCGGATTAGCAACTGGGGCTTGGCCCCGACCTCTAACTAGTGGAGGTCTCCATGCACGTCCTCGTCCACGGACAACACGTGGAAGAGGTGGTCGACCCCTTCCTCCCCCCCACAACAGATGTAGCTCTAGTGCGTGTCATCTGCGATATATATATAGAGTTTGGCTCACATGTAAACAGCCCTTATAGTGTTCAATGAGAACACACGTTAACCATAGGATTGCTTTGATCTAATGGTCTTAATTAAACCAAATTTTAGGGAATATTTTACTCCACTCTCCAATTAAAGAGGGTGCATTACACTCTCCATACTAATTATAGTCAAATATGGTAGTTAGAGATTCTCTCCCTAATTGTTATTATCCTAATCTCTACATTTAAATCCAAATCTGGTTTTCAACGTGAATTCATATTGTACTTTTTTTCATTTCTCAATTCATCATTCACCATAGTTGATATCAACAACATTTCTAAATCAATTCAATTATCATCTCCATTCTTCTAGTTAATATTGTACAAAAGTATTCGTCTGTGTTCATGAAAATATTCGTCAATATACTATTAAGAATTCATTCATACCAATATTACTCGTTCATGTCCAACAAATTTTAGTCGATTATTGATAACTGAAATTAATAGTCAGTGGTACATAAATTATTTATTTATATAGTGAAAAATATACGCTCATAATTTGAAGAGACCAATGTTTCAATCTTCGGACAATTCGCGAACATATACGTATACGAAGATATTCGACCATATTACTTAAAATATTCGTTAGTGTACTATTAAATATTCGTTAGTGTTACTAAATATATCCGTACATATGATATAATATATTCGTTGCAAAATTTAGTTATTCAATTGTTTCCAATAAGTTGTCGCACATACACAGACAAACCACCACAAATCGCCGGATAAAAGACATATAACCACCGAATATTTACAACATTTAATGTCGAATAAAAACTAAAGTACAATAATTCATGTATATGACAATGAAATAACAAATTTTGTTCATCATATCAAAAAAGGTTTCAAGCACCACAAAAACATATTGAATCTTAATCTAAGCAAAATCAACGTCCTTCTCATTTTGCTAAATACATTAACATACATCAACGAATAAAATCTCAATAAACAGTGAATACAAATCAAATAGCACATGCTTCTCTTGTACTGTTGAGGATGAGGGCAACCATGGATTCCGGTTGGTCTGCAATGATGACAAATTTGGAGTCGTACAAGAAGATTGTTGATGGTAACGATGTAATATCGACACGAGACTACGAGGATGAAGGAAAACGTGGCTTTTGAATAGCCTCGAGCGAAATTGATGGTGAGCGAGACGAAATTGGTCTCATAGACGGTTGAGTCGCGATGCACGAGACTGAAGGAATGTTGGAAGGGTACCTGAGGCATTCGAGGGAGAGTCATGGCGAGTTCAAGTCCGGATCTGCGAAGAAAACCGGCTGGCCAAATCTGGTATGGAGACGACGGTGGTGCCTTCATTGGACGAACGACAGCAACCCTAATCATCGTTGAATCGCCCTTGCTCGCAATTGGAGTCGTTTCACAAATAATCGGTTATTGAACGATGATGGAAGATGGAAGATTTGAATGAGAGATTCTAGGACAATATAAGGTAACAAATCTTTTTATATATAATAATGGAGCAAATTAAGTGAAAATTGATTTTCACGTGCAGCCAATTCCCCACTCTCATTCTAAATTGTTTTATTTTTATTTTTTTCCCCTATTTATTATGGTTAATCTTGACCATCTATTACTCTAATCTTACGGATTAGATTTGTTCTCATTGTACACTATAACGGTTGTTTACATGGGAGTATGATTCTATATATATATATATATATATATATATATATATATATATATATATATATATATATATATATATATATATATATATATATATAGATCCTATGAGAACAGGCTTATCGTGTAATCATGAGAACAAATTCGTAATTATTATTAGTTTTGTTACGAAGGTGCCATATCGTTTAATGTATTATTCGTAGTTATTGTTGTTTGAGTGGATTATTCGTAGTTATTGTTGAATTCCTAATTATTATTATTCGTAGTTATTATTAATTATGATATCTACTCTAAATCTCAACCCTTAATACTCACCATCCAACGGTGTACAATTGTTCTCATGTATACATGTTAGGGGTGTTCTCATGGGAACCACACCCTATATATATATATATATATAAAGGCTAACATATAAGAAAACTAACTATTGAGATCCGTGGAGGTAGTGGTGGTCGCCCGTTCATATATCCTAGACCGATAAGTTTAAAACGAAAACTTCCTTTTGAAAACGTAGACCCCTTGCAGGTTCTGTTTATTTATCTAATTGACCTTTAGAAGATTACGAATGCCATTGTTGCCAACCTAGAGTTGTTGAAGTGGGACCATCTCCAAAGCGAGGACTAGTTACACGCTCAAAGGCTAAAGCATTAAAAGACAAAAAACAACCCCTTCACCTTATTCAGATTCAGTCATGGATGGAGCGATCACAAGGTCAAGAGAAAAGGCAATTCAAGATGAATTCACGAACATATTAATGACATGTACGCTCAAGGATACTCTTCTCACTCTCAAGAGTTCCTTGGTAACGTTACTAACTATTATAGAAGAGTCAATCAATGACCAAGAGGATCCACCAAGCAAGGAAGAAGGATAAGAGCAAGGAAGAGACTTAGAGAGGAAAAATCGACCGAATTTCCAAATAAATCAACCGATTTTCCTGTAGGGATTTCGATCGTTCTTATAGCCCGATTTTCTTCACTGAGACGAGTTCTTGCAAATATTCGGTCATGATTTTCTATCTTTTGGCAATTATATTTTGTTATAATTCCTTAAATCTCTCAAATTATCTTAAGGAATTATTTAGTTTAGATTTTATATATACCTTAAAGATATCTTTGCAAGATAAATCTTCAAGCATATATTTTCCTAGTTTTAGTAGGATAATCTCCCTTATAAATAGCCTTAGTGGGAGAGTTTGTTTGGTAGATTAGATTTGATATATTTCGACATAAATTGTGTGACTTGCAACTTCACTTAAGGAGTTTATATTTTATTCATCTTCATTCAATCAAGAAGAGAGCTTTTGGTTGAATTGTTGTGAAGTCATTGCTAGATTGTGCTTGTGTGTGTTAATCTTATTGAAGGTTGGCGCTCCTGGTCAATTCTAGTCCCTCCTTGTGTTTGTCTTACTTAGAAGACTTGTGTAGGGTTATAGAAGTGCGGGATAAGGTAATCTTCTCGTTTAAGGGTTTTGACACATCATTGGTCAAGGTTCTTTTGCGGAAATATCTTAGTTCATATCTTCCTATATTCTTTTCATTTATCATTCTATATTCATCTTCTTATCTTATCCTATGATGCACGGACACGGACACGGATACGGGAAACGGACACGGCGAGAAACGGGGAAGCGGCAATCATCAAAAGTATAGGAAACGGGGACACGGCGAGTAAAATAATTAATATATTATTTTAAAGATATTTAAATATAGAATTACTATATCATAATGAGATACATATATATGAAAAAAAATCAATGATATATGAGTTGATAAAAATATTAACATGATAATAAAATAATCGAAACAAATATTTCCAGTCTTACAAAACATAGAAATAAACATATTTAGTTTTATAATCTGAAATAATCATACTCAGTATCAAAATTGAAGAATGAATCATTCATTTTCAAATCAACAATAACCGAACAACATGATCAATAAAGGAAAATAATAATAAATATTTGTGAATTATAAAAAGTGAAAGAATTAGAATAACATAGTCAACATTCAACAAATAAAAATCACAAAATAAATTAATAATCAAATATTCAAAATTAATTTATAAATTCATAATAAAAATGGAGATAAGAGTCGGCCGGCGGAACAACATTTCAACATTAGAGCCGGACAAGAAGATTGGTGTCCTACTTCCGACAACCACAATCTCGCAGGTGGTCATGTGGAGCTAGGTTTAGTCGGAAAAAATGGGAAAGAAGAAAAAATATTACGGTATATAAGTTTTTATTTTGTTGATCATGTCTTGACCGGACACAATCCGCGTCCTCACCGTGTCCTACACGTGTCCTACCTTGGAAACGTGTCTTGACCGTGTCCGGTCATATTTGACCGTGTCCGAGCCGTGTCCGGGTGTGTCCCCGTTTCCGACACGGCAGGACACGGGACACGCCGCCTTCTAGAAGTGTCCGTGCATCATAGATCTTATCATATCATTCACTAATCCGTATTTTGTGTTTGCCGAAAAATCGACTTGTTCTTGAGGAAAATCGGTCGTTTTTCTCTATAGAACAACCCAATTTTTATCCCAGTTAAGGACTTTCAATCTAGAACGGGAACTGCCGCTAAATCCCGTATCAGCTCTGATACCATATTGTAACACCCCAAGTTTTGGGAACTCGAAGTGTTATGTGCTAGGACCTCACAATGGGTCCCGGCCCTCAGAGTAGCAACAATAACATCAGATCTTATAACAATGCACAAATAAATGAAAAACAAAACTATATACAAAACCAAAGGTTATAACAAGGAAATCGTCAAAGACTCGCAGCCGAGTTCAAAACAAAAGGGAAAGAACAACAACAGAAATAATAGCTCGATCCCGTCCTATAATGTACGGGAACCCCGACTGACCACACCATCCGGAACACTAAGCAACACCTATATCCTGCAAGGCATCTACAACATCGGTATAAACCATTAGCTAACATTCTAGATATCATAAAGGCACTAAAGGCACAAACACATGTAAGAAGGTCAACACATGGCATGCTCTCACACAACCGGTTATTATCTTTCAATAAGTTATCCATTACTAATTTAACTTCTTTTTTCACATGAGAATCTCCCAAAACTCGTCTCCGCTTCCGTCTGCCGACAGGAATAGACTAGTACTATCCGTTACCTATGGGCCTGGGTTGCAAGAACACCTCCTAGTCTCCTGTAGAACTAGACAAGTGGTCACCGCCCGGTTATCATACACTTGGGCCAATTACGGTAATAAAGGTCAATCTTAGTCCGTTTATTCGTTATAGCAATAAAGTAAACAAACACCACCAATACGGTCAAACTAATATACGGAACGCAACTAAGTATGTCCAAGGACTTACCTCAATCGAAGGTAAACTCAAAAATCCGCTACTACTCAACTTCCCGAATGAAAGGATAGATGCATGCTCAAACAAGGCATCGGGAATCAGAAACTGAACGAATGCTAGAAGTCTACACACTTCTAGTCTCGATGATCTCTAATAGATCTACTGTAGCGTGCTAGAAGTTCCCTACTTCTAGTCTCAATGATCGCTAATGATCTCAACATGCTAGGATAGGGATTCCTAGTCTCAAGGTTCACAAGGAATGCCATCAACAACAAGCTCAAAGCCGTGAACAACTTAAAGAAATCAACAAGCCACTAAATGGCATTTACACTAATCATCTAGGTCCAGCCTAGCATGATCTAGCATAAGGAAAGGGCAAAGGAAGCAAGGAAGGAAGTAACTCACCAAGAACGGGAGTCATTGTAGAAGAACCGCGGGGGCGAACAGACAGAGGCGCGGGGGCGGCGGAACAGACAGCCGCCGGGGCGGTTTTTGTGACAAAAACTGCATCTTCTCCTTCGACAACAAGGAACTCAACAAAGGCCAAAGCTTGGTTCTTTCACTCTTCACACACGTCAACACTTAACCTAGGAAGCCTGCGAACATCAGCGTATCAACAACAGAACGACCAACAAGAATGAAGGCTCAAACTTTATCCTTGTTAAGAAGAAGAAGAAGAAGAAGAAGAAGAAGAAGAACGAAAAGAGAAGGAGAAGAGCGATGCGAAGAGCGACGGGGATTTGTGGCTTTTAGGGTTTGTGTTGAACGGTAAAATATAATGGGGTATATTACTAAATGAAAAACTGTTATCGGCCTACTTAATATAGCATAAACTAGAAAAGGCCTACTTACTTAATTAATCCAATTATTTTTGGTCAGTTAAATATTGTATATATTAAACAAAAAGATATATCACTGCACAACATATATTATTAAGAAAATAAACATGTGAGAGATATATGGGAGGAACTAACCCAACGGTGTTAATGTATGGTCTAAATTTACTCTCTAGGAAAAAATATTGTATAATATGTCGGGCAACGAATCAAGGCAAGGACATGAGCTAATGTGTTGCTTAAGGGTCTAAGAAGAAAAAAGTTATCATTGTTCCATTAAACTACATGAAGGACAAAATAAAGATCCTAAAAAGGTTGGAATTGATGCCTAGATGATCAATCATAGAGAACCCATATTAATATCGATGAAAACTCTCTTGGATTTAGACTGCTAGAATGAAAGGCAAACATCCCCCTTAATCAATCAAGTATACCTCCATCACAATGAACAATACATTTAGATTAACCTACAACGTTAGTCAGCCTAGTAAATGGTATATATATAAAAATTTCTTCAAACTAATTTGACTTGATCAAGATTTTGGTTGTTGATTTTGTTACAATCTTATTATGAATAATTTGAATTTATAATAAATTAATTTGTGTATGAGATTTATTAATTTACATCGATTGAATCTATTATTTAAAAGGAGAAGATTACGTAACATTGGTAGATAAGATTGAAAGAATTTGGTTAAATAGACCCTTTTCTATTTCCATTAGGTTTAGCTATCCCTTCAATTTTTACCACTTTCATTAAATTGAAGTTGGAAGGTAAGGAGTTTGATTAGGGGTACATTTACTAAACATATATATACCATGAACCTAGTTACTAGAGAGAAATCTCAAAAAGTTTTAGTTAGCTAATTTGGCCGATAAGATTTTTTTTTTTTTTTGAAAATGTAATTTAGCCGATAAGATTTGAATTAATGAATTATGGAAAGACTAAAGGAATTTTTTTTTAAAATTGCATAAAAAAATAAAGGTAAAGTATACAAAAGTTGTGTAAATCTTACACAAATCATGCAATGGCCTAAAATGGGGATATGTGCAATTTTGATGAAATAGGTAAAAGTTTAATTATTTTGGCTAGTTGTTAATTGCTAAAATGGCAAGTGACAATTAGGATCAAGTAAGAACATGACTTCCAGTAAAAAATAGAACTCATCTCGTCCACATGATTAAACACAATCGACGTTCATGATTCATTCTTATTTATGTATACTAATTAACTACATATGCATTTTTGGAAATATATTTACGGTTTCCATGTAGGATATAAATATGTTTACTGCCAACTTAAGTACACGGATTAAGATATTCATTATTGTTTATTTTTCATGGTGTTAGAAGTAACATATATATGTACATGCACGACTTAATCTTTAATATACACTACTTCATATACACGTTTTTAGTTACTAACGCTACTACTAGCACTAGTGCACATTCAAATTACATACGTTTAAATTAGTAGGGTTAATAGTGCTAGTAGCTAGTGCATGTTCAAATTATACACGATTAAGTTTAAGTTAGTAGTGTTAGTTAGCGTGTGCACGCTCAAATTATATGCACAAATCTATTTTTAAATATACATGTACAAGTAGTGCTAGTTAGTAGCACACATTAACATTACATGCACGACTCTATTCTATTACATGCACGACTATATTCTTATGCACAAATTAATCGATGCACGACTATAATTCCACTGTATAATACATCGCAACTATATACAAGAACTTTCATATGCACGAGACTATATCCGTGTATATTAACATATATTTTGTTATCCGTACAATATTAATTATAGAATAAGATATTTGTTTCCATATAAACATATCGTGTATAATTTTTTTATCATAAGTACGAGACTATGATAAATTAGAATAGAATCTTGCCTTATTTTGACGTTAAATCCAAATCATCCGTGTATTGATCTGACGATCCATAATTGTTATTATTTCTTTATATATATATATATATATATATATATATATATATATATATATATATATATATAAAGATTAGCTTTAAATCAACAATTAGCAAGCATCAACATAAATTAGTACAAGGCATATACGTATCAAAATATATTAATAATATTATAAGCACACTCCAAGGTTAGTGGAAAGTATGAATGTGCTTATGTCATCCTCTTCAACTCCTAATTATTATTGTCCATCTAATCAATCCTTTAGGCATAGAGTGTGAACCAACTAGCTACATCTCCTCTCTTGCGGCCCAAAGAGAAGATGGGCCCAACAACACCCTCTGCCCGGGCCTTCTCTTCACGCGCCGAGCCCAAATTCATTCTAACGAATCTGTTTTCCTTCAATTAATTCAACTATAAGTTATTATTTTGGATACGATTTCGTTAAAATATAATGGCAAAATTTGGCCTACTAGGCCTTTTTCAGTTTTTATTTTAGAAAGTGTACCCCAAATATTTTTACTGTTCACGTCTTATTAATGGGTAAATTAATTGCACTTACCATCATCCCGCTCATTCACAAGTTCGTTTTCGTTTATACCAGAGAAGAAGAAACCGTTCGGCGACTCCTCAACTTCAACTCTCATCTCCCTCAATCTCTCTCGTAATCTCCATTTTCTTCAAGTTTGATTCCTTCTTCGTCTATCTCCGGCCATCTCCTTCACTTGTTTAGTGGTTTTCGTCTTCGTTTTTACCCCAAACACACCATAAATTATTCGATTTTTGTAACCCCTAAGAAAGTGAAAATGTCGACTCGATCAAAAGTCGTTGCTAACCAATGTTCTTGTGATGCTCCTACCTTCAATCTTCTAACTCCTACGCCTCATTTACCTGTTGAAGATGCCATACCAAACGAAGGCGAGACTTCTTATGTGTCTCATGATGAATCAGGTCTTCAAATTGTATTATCTGGTGCTCGAACAGTCGATATACCTGTGGTTAGTATTGCTTTGATACTCTTTCATACTTTATGGTATTATAGTTTCTGGTATTTGTTCATATTAGGGTTTGTAAGTTTATTCATCGTTTCTGGTATTTGCTTTGATATGGTTTGTTCTATATTTTGTTTCGTCTTTATATTTACATGAGTTTTCTGGTATGTTTGTATGTTATTAGATTTTCTGGTATTCTATTGGTTTCAAGTTTTCTGGTATTTGCTTTAGTTTAAGATTCTGGTATGTGTTTATTGTTAGGGTTCTGGTATTGCAGGTTGATGTATTATTTTGTGGTATGTTTTCTGGTATTTGTTCATATGAGGTTTTTTGTTTCAAGTTTTCTGGTATTTGCTTGAGTTTAAGATTCTGGTATGTGTTTATGGTTAGGGTTTCTGGTATTGTATGTTGATGTATTACTTTCTTGTATCTTTTCTAGTATTTGTTCATATGAGGTTTTTGGTTTAATGTTTTCTGGTATTTGCTTTAGTTTAAAATTCTGGTATGTGTTTCTGGTTAGGGTTTCTGGTATTGCATGTTGATGTATTACTTTCTAGTATCTTTTTGGGTATTTGTTCATATAATGTTTAATGTTTTGTGGTATTAGATGTTCTGGTAAGTTATTTGTTTTATGTTGTGTCTGGTCATGAAACAAGTTTTTAAATTTATTTATTAATGTTTTCTAGTATTTGTTCATATGAGGTTTTTATATTATTTTTTGGTATTTCATGTTGATGTATATATTGATATTATTTTCTTGTATGTTTACACAGGCTGTTGAGGAAAATGTTAGTGATGGACATGCAGAGTCCTTTGTAAGTTGAATGCCTCATATGAGTTTTTGGTATGTTGTTGTAATGTTTTTCTTGTATTAACAATCTTGTTTCCTTTACTAGTTAATGTACAGATTCGATGACAACCCAAAATACGAGGCAGCACGGATGACTATATTATCTCGTGTAAATATGGTCAATTTTTTACTTGAAGGGTTGGATGCCAATGGGCAACAATTGTTCAAGAACTCTATTTTTTCAGACGTCATCTCCCTTTGTACAAATCTTAAACCTTCCAACCAATTAAAACACTTCATACTTCTACATGAGACGAAAATTGATCGAAAACACTCAATGTGGTTTGCAATCAACAAAACTCTGCTTAGGTATTTATTAACTATACACCCAACCTTTTCAGTTCAGTTTGGTACTTCCATTCCACTTTCTATTGTCATTGTGTTTCTTTCTTTTTTTTGTTGTATATTTTTGTTCATAAGGTTTGACTTAAGCGAGTTTTCAGAAATTACCGGCCTTGAGTGTCGGTTCCATGTGTACAGTGAAGAAGAAAATGTCGACATGAAGGAGTTGTTTGGCATCCCCAGGTGTAAATTGGAGCATTTGAAGGAAAAATATTCAAAACTGAAAAAGAATGATGAAAGGAAATTCAAGATGGCTCTGCTGCTGTTTATTGAATTTGTTTTGCTTGGGAATGACAAGAAGAAGTTTGTCTCCAATCTTCCTCTTTCCCTTCTGAAGGACATGGATGCCTTTAATTCTTATCCATGGGGGCGCCTTGTCTTCAATAAGACACTTGGCAACCTTAGGAATTGCGAGCCAACAAAGTTTAGTGCATCAGGAAATTACTGCCTTTCTGGTTTTCCTTTGGCATTCCAGATATGCTTCTGGTTTTCCATTTATGTGCCTCTGGTATGGTTATATTTGGTATTTTTGTTATGGTTTACGTTTCTGATATGATTGGTTTTCATTTATGTTCCTCTAGTATGAGTAATTAGTTACCAGAAATATTAATTTTGTGATTTTATGGTATGCTTTATTACATTAGCATTTCTAATATTTGTTTCTGGTTTGTGTTTCTTGTATTTTGTTTTCATGTATTAGATTCTGGTATGATTGTTTATGTTGTATAATTGAGTTTTGTGATGTAATGTGTTGTTTCTGGTATGTTCTGAATTTTATACTTTCTGGTATGAGTTTACTTGCTTTCTCGTATGAGTAATTAGTTACCAGAAAAATTAATTTAGTGATTTTATGGTATGCTTTATGGCATTAACATTTCTGGTATTTCTTTCTGGTTTGTGTTTTTCTGTATTTTGTTTTTATGTATTTGATTCTAGTATGATTGTTTATGTTTTATAATTGAGTTATGTTATGTATTGTGTTGTTTCTGGTATGTTCCGAATTTTATACTTTTTGGTATGAGTTTACTTGCTTTCTGGTTTTATGATATGCATTTCTGGTTTCATTTTCTAGTATGATATTATTTTATTAGTTTTATATTATTTATTGATTTGAGTTTCTGGTATGGTATATTCATGTGTTTCTTGTCTATATTTTGCAGGTTTTCATCCTTGACTTTATCCTCAAACTAGCATCTTTGTTTGCCATATGTGTTGATGAAGAAACAACCCCACTTTGTCTTAAGTGGGTTTCATCAACCAAGGGGAAGATGAAATGCAACTTCCAAACAATCAAATATACAGCGTCATCGGTGGCCCAAGATGACATCAAAACTATCCCCCTCTCCCTAGAAAACCCAGAAACTGAGGATGACTGAAGAGGTGGGGGGATGAAGTTTTGGACCCAACTGGCTATCTATGTCATCTTTTCAAAGTTGGGTTCCACAATGTACGTGTATGTAGGCCTGGAGGGCGTGATGTCAAGGTTATCAAGGATACCCCAAAGAAGGAGGAATCCGATAGTGATGACTTTGCTACTCCTCCTCCTCCTCGTCATATTTTGAGGTTGCCAAGACCACAAAAAGTTATAAAGAAAGAAGATGACTCAAAGAAGAGGAAAAATAAAGAGGAAAGGAAAAGGTATTTCAATATATTTCATACTCAATCTATCTTTTAATTATGTGGCATTAGTTTCTATTATGCTAGTCTCTTTAGTTTTATTGTATGAATGCTTTTTTGCTTTTTGGTATGTGTCTGTTAGTTTCTGGTATGCTTTTTATATAACTTCTGATATGAGTTTTTGTTTTAGTTTTCTGGTATGAATGATTTCTTACTTTCTGGTACGTGTCTGTTAGTTTCTGGTTTGTGTTTTATCTAAGTTCTTGTATAAGTTTTGTCTTACAGTCTTGTATTAGTTTTCATATGTTTTCTGGTATGATCTTTTGAAGCTTGTTTCCTGTGTATATTGTTATGTTTTGTTTGGTTTCAGTTTTGGTATGTTTATCATTTACTTAATAATATTTTTTTTTCTAATGTAGGGCTCCATCTGAGAAACCTAAGACAGAAAAGATTGTTGAGGAAGCTGAATGGTAAACTGAAGTTGAATATGCATTTATATTATCATACCAAAATTCTTACTTTTTAAAAAATTTGTTCTGTTGTTTTAGCCCCGAAGAAGACATGATGACATTGGCTACTCCCCTTGAGGTTGATGTTGCACCATCTAGCCCTGTTCGGATTGTTGATGCTCCAGAAATGGATACCATTGTCCCTACAGATGTTGTGGTTGCACCACCTCTCTCTGATCCCACCACCTCCAATGTAGAAGCTGTGGTTGCATCACCTCTTCCTGATCCCACCACCCCCACTATTCCTACCACAAACAGGTAATTGATATTTTACATACCAGAATTTATTAGTTTCAAATGCTTATTTTATATTGCATTTGTAATCTTCTACTATATTAATGTCTAGGGTGCCTGATTGGGTTGAGGATTTAAAGAAACAAATACAAATCCAAAATCAACCGATTTCTGAGTTGGTCAAGAAGGTTGAGCAACAAGATGAGGCAGAAGGCACAAACAATGACCCAACACAAATTAGAAGGTTAATGTTTCAGGATCCTCACCAATGTTCAAAGGATGGCCGGTTCTTCTTCTAAAGGCACCAAACCCTCTAAAAAGCCGGCCTCCCCACCTCCAGCTGATGCTCCTAAGTTAGAAATTCTTGGGGCTACTTCAAGTTTGAAGAGACGCCATCTCCAAAAAATCCAAAGCCCCAACCCTAATCCCAGCCCCAGCCCAAGGAGGATGCTGAAGTTGATCAACCAAAGGAAGAAGTAGTGGAAGAGGTATAATACACTATTATTCTTCATGTGTTTTGTTTCCGTGCATATTTATTAATGTTTGTGTTATGTTTTCATTCTGGTATAGAAACCAATACCAGATGCAGACGTGAAAGGAAAAGTTAAAACCAGAGGACCGAGGAGAACGGGTTTACGTGAAAAGAAACCCAGCGACCGTGTTGTATCTCCCTATGCCGTCCCTATAAAAATCCCCAAGCCACCAAGCATAATTTCTTGAGCAAGAAGGATAGAGATGCTTTTTATGCTTAGTACCTTAACCCGAAGACTAAAAAAGAATGTATTACTGGATTTCAACATTCAACAAATAAAGAAAACTTCAAGCTCTTACTCCAAAAAATCTGGCAGGTTGTGGGATTATGTAAGTTAATACTAACCTTACTTTTATTCAAGTTAATATTTTCTGGTATGACTTTCTAATACTAGCTACTAATGTGTTTCTGGTAAGAGGTTGGGTGTACATTTTGTTTTTAAAATTTCTGGTATGATGTGTTGTACTGCTTTCTAGTATGAGCTAGTTGTATAAGAGTCTGGTATGACTTTATTTGTGCTTCTTTTTTTTTGGTTTTCTGGTATTATGTATTTCATTAGTTTTATGGTATGTAATTCTTTCCTTTTGCCATAACTTATCATTTGACTTCCTTACATGATTTATTGCTTGAGCTTTCTGGTATTTGTTTATGTTTTGTGATTCTGGTATGATGTGTTTTCATGTATGTGTATCTTGCCTGATGGTTTCCATGTCTTGAGTTCTGATATGAAATTTTAATGTGTTTCTAGTATGATTCTCATATGAGCTTCTGATATTAAATTATTAGTTTTTTTTCGTACTTTACAGCAACTAGATTAAATGATTACATACCTCCGAAAAGATGTACTTGAATATCCCGAGGTTTATGGCCGTATTACCATTCTTCCCGTACCATTCGTCGACTACTTCAACGATGTGCGCTATAAACAATTTTTAGCGTCGAAAAGTACAGGGACTTTTAATTACGGTGAAGAAATTGCAGGTTTTATATTTGGACTTGATCCCCCTTCTTTGCCAAGAGCTTATATGAAGTCGATACAATATACACTGCCATCAACACCTGTGGTAAACACTGGATAGCGCTGCAGATTGATTTAATTAAATGGTGTGTTGTTGTATATGACTCAACTGTGGACTGTATGGCTGATGGGGACTTGAAAGCTTTGCTCATCCCATTCCTTGTTATGTTTCCTCACATTTTGAAACTTCATGGAAATTTTGAGAGTTTGGGGACATTCTTGATAAGCCATTGGATTATGTTCGAAAGACATCCAAAGAAGTTCCACAGAACAACCCAAGGTAATTTTTACAATACTATTCATATGTTTCTGGTATGTTCATTAGTATGATGTTTTGGAAAAACACTTATATAATCTATTGTCTACAATTGCAGTGGAAGTTGTGGTGTATTCACAATCAAGCACATTCAGTATTTGTCATCTGGACGAACTCATTTGTCAAACATATGTCAAGAATCAGTCCCAACTTTCAGGGAACAATTTTATTCTATTTTGTACCATAGGGAGTGGGTGAAACCCCACGAGTCCCTTTGAAACTGAATCTCTCCAATATGATGTAGTTGACTCTTGATGTACTGATATTTTGGTATTGACTCACTCTGTTGTAATATATTGACTCTTTTGTAATATAATCTTGTTGATGACTCAATAAAAAGTATTCTGTTAATATAGTTTCTTTACCAGAAGTGTTTATGTTGCGACTTAGGATTCTGGAATTTCATATAGCGCCTCTGGTATGAGTATATCTGGTATTTTTTTTGTTATTTGTTATGCTTCTGGTATGATTGGTTTTCATATATGGGCCTCTGGTATGAGTAATTACTTACCAGAAATGTTCATTTTGTGATTTTATGGTATGATTTATTGCATTAGTATTTCTGGTATGTGTTTCTGGTTTGTGTTTCTTGTAGTTTGTTTTCATCTATTTGATTTTGGTATGATTATTTGTTTACCAGAAACGTTCAATTTGTGATTTTATTGTATGATTTATTGCCTTCTAGTATGCATATATATAGCATGATGGTATTCTTTTATTCGTTTCTGGTATGAGTTTTTTATTTAGTTTTTGTTATTACCTGTTGTTATGCTTCTGATATGAGGACTTTTACACATAAAAGAAACATATATTAATATAGTAAATGTTTTCTACAAATCTGATAATGACAAATAATCATAATTTGTATTTCTGGTATGTGTCTTCATTCCTTCTTCATTGGTTGATTTCGGCAAGTTTTTTTGTTATGGCCTACCATGCCGCAACCGTTGCATTTCTTCTTCTTGCTTCCTTACGTTGATCCTCGTATCCTACCTTTAGGCAATCTTCCAGTTCTCTTCCTCTTTATAGTAGGGTTGCATTCAATAAATGTAATGCAACTTGGAATATCTAAATTCTCATGATCTACGATTAGGTATATTGTCTCCTCATATGCCGTCTTCCAATATTCGGTGTTGTAATAATTACTTACCAGAGAAGCCGAATTCATTTTTGCCATCTTTGTTGCAGCTATTGCATAAACACACGGTATTTCCTTAATATCAAATTCCTTGCTAGTGCAACTCCTATCCACTAAACATACAACTTCTCTTTCCTGGTTCCATTGTACCTCAAACAACAACCTTTTCGCATCAAGCACGTAGCATTCATACTTGTTGCCTTCCCATATTTAGCTTGTATTAGGGCATCGACGTTTGATGTTGTCATTTCTGTACATGATGCAGCATTTTCCCTTCGCGTTGCAAACCATCCACCCACCGTCTGTCTAATAACATCAATGAGGCCAAGCATTGGATAATCCCTTGCATCACACAATACACTATTTATACATTCTGCATTGTTGCTTGTCATAATGTTGTAACGTTTGGCGGGGCAAAAAGCTCGGGACCAAGCAGCAAATCCAATTTCTTCCAACAGTTCCGCAACTACTACCTTCTCCTACAAAAATTTGCAGGTACACATGAAGTTATATACAATACCAGAAAAAACATACCAGACACGTAACATGTTTCCATACCAGAAAAAGGTAATACCATAATCATTGTTCATCAATGATAATGTTCAATACTAGAAACATATCATGTATGATACCAGAAACGATCACAAAATGCATACCCGAATTCATACCAAAGATTAAATGTAATACCAGAAATGATAATGTTCATACAACTGTAACGCCCCAATTTTTGGGCACGTTTACGATATTTTGTTTTCCGGATTTTATCAATATACTTTATTAGCCGTGTTTCAATTATGATATTATATCGTAAAATCTATTGCGATGATGGTTTTGTATTTCAAATTATATTTTTACGAGTATATATTTTGTTACATTTTCAATATTTTATTTTTGCGGAAAGTTCGGAAAAGTTTTCAATCCGAATATTCCATTCCGGTTGTTTTGATCGGGTTTATTTTGATTCCCGATCTCGTATTTTTCTTTCTTCTTTTTATTTATTTGTTTATTTTTATCCTTCCGGGCCGATGACGTGTCCTTCTCCTTAGCCTTGTCTTGCAGCCCAGCTAGCCATCCCTAGCCTTTGGTTCTGCACCTAGCCGGCCCTCTAGCCCCTCTACAGTCTATTTTGCACTACCCCTCACGCTACCCCTATTCACTCAACTCCTCATCCCGCTGATTCCCACCTCTCGCAACTCAGGAAGCACACCTCGCACCCTCTGCCTTCCGCCTCCTGACTTTCTCTTCCTCTGTTCTGTCTTCGATCCACCGGGAACCGCCGGATTCGTCGCCGGAGAACCCCTGCTTTGACCTGCCCTAGTGCGTGTTGGAATCGACCGGAGACCTTGCCGCCGCCAAGGAAGCCTCGGCCAAACCTGCGAATCCCTTCCCTGTCTCATCTCTTATGTGGAACCCTCTTTGAGCCTCGCCGGATTCCTGCCCTATCGCCACCGGATTGGAGCAGCCGTCGCCGAGCTCCAGCGCAGCCGCCACCGGAACGCCCCCCCCCCAGTAGCGAGCATCTTCGGCGCCAAATCTATTACAGCGCCCCACCGTTGAGCCGAAAACCGCCACCCAGGTCCGCCAATGTTGGCGCTAGATCTGCCATGGCCGCCGTATGCCGGAGCCTCACCTGGGTCGCTTTGCCTCGCCGCCTGCCGGAGCTGCACCTCCCTTCCTTCTGCGCGTGTTGCAAGGTTGAAGAAGGGGTTCTTCTTTTTTTCATTTCGGGGCCCTATTAATTAGTATAATTACAGTTTATAACCCTAGTTTGCATTTACAATATATGGCCCATGTTTTCTAGAATTTTTGAGTATGCCATTGGAATTAATTATAGGTTTTAACCCACAATTTGGATCATTGCAATTTGACCCCTGCTGGAATTATTTACGGAAAATGCCCAAGGTTTTATTTACGGAATATGACCCAAGTTTATGAAATTGCTCATTTTTGTCCTAAAAATGTATTTGTTGATTTTAAACTCGGATTTCAATTACGGGATATTCTTATGTTTTTATACACGGTACATTATGTCTTTGTTGGATTAATTACGTTATGGCTAAAAGATATAATCCCGGGTTTTAATGTTGACTTTTGAAAACGAGTTTTTCCTTAAAGTTATATATATTATATATTCCGTTCAAATTTAGCATATGAGCTAAATTTGCTTTATTTTGGTGTTAGGTTCGGAATCGTCCCGATAAAGGCCTAACGAGTCCA
Organism: Fagopyrum homotropicum; assembly: GCA_033239125.1. Classification (NCBI taxonomy): domain Eukaryota; kingdom Viridiplantae; phylum Streptophyta; class Magnoliopsida; order Caryophyllales; family Polygonaceae; genus Fagopyrum; species Fagopyrum homotropicum. Next base: position 37,440,275 of record BSWB01000001.1, on the reverse strand, counting down.
AAGTCGACATCCATTGATCGACTTACGTCTTTTGACGTTATGTGAGTTACCTTTTTCCTCGATCTAGTTATGTTAAGTTTTAGTATCATGATAGGTTGGATCTAGCATAACTTAGAGTGAATGCCCAGCAGTGGCTTTAAACTTTAGGTGAGGATTTGAGGATTGTTTGAACGTTATATGTATTGAGGTGTGTATGTTATCATGTGAGCTTTGTTAAGGTTGTGAGTATGTGTTTCTTGAGATTGTGGAGTTAGGATGGAAGTATGCTAGCACGTGGTTATAGTTGAGATCTTGTGAGTTTATGAGGGCTAGGAGTGTATCCTAGATTATGAGAGTGTATGACCTAATAAGATCATATGGGACTAGAAGTCTAAGGACTTCTAGCTGGTGTGAGTGTTTGTTGATTATTGTGCCTTGTCTTGAACATGCTTTGGTTATTTTTTCCTTTGGAGAGTGATATCGGTTTCGGTTAGCTTCGAGACGAGGTAAGTCTCCGGACTCACTTAGCTTGTATTCTCTGTATTAGTTTCGATGCGTGTTTGGTGGTGTGTGTTTATTGTTTATGTGTGTGTTTATTGTTTATATTATAACATCAAAACCAGTAATAGGACCACCAACTTTATATGTTTATATTTGGCCCAAGTGTATGATAACGGGCGGTGACCGCTTGTCCAGTCCAAAATGGGGATGACTGGGAGGTGCCTTGCGACCAGCCCAACGGATGATGCTGATCTGCATCAAGTACAAACCCGTATGGTGAAAGGGGACAAGGGCGAGATCGTTAAGATTCTCGTGCCACAAAAGAAGTTGAATTAGAACGGGATACGACCTAATATGAAAAAGATAATAAACCGGCTTGTGTGTTTTGGAGCATGTTGTGTGTTTATGATGTCTTATGTGCGTGTGTGCTAATACCATGATTCTAATGCCTTGAATGCTAGCTAACGGTTTTATACCGATATTGTTGTAGTTGCCTTGCACGTTAGGGTCGCGGCCGAGAGATCCGGAAGAGTGGGCAGCCGGGGTTCGTACATTTTAGGATGGGTTTTGGGGGTTATATTTATGTATTGTTTATGGTTTTATGTATGTCGCATGTATGGCGTTTGCCTTTGGAGTTGTATCTCGGCTGGAGTCTTTCGTTGTTTTCTTTTCGGGTTCATATCATTGCATTAAAATGAATTTCGGTTTTGCCTTTATTTGTGTCTTGTTGTAAGATCCGGTGAAATTGTTGTCAGGCTAAGGGTCGGGACCCATTGTGAGGTCTCAACCCGTAGCGCCCCGAGTCCCGCGGATTCGGGGTGTTACAAAAGTGGTATCAGAGCCCTAGGTTGACAACAATGGCACTCGCAATCTTCTAAAGGCCGAATAAGGAATAAACAGAACCCTGCGGGTTCTGAGTTTTCGTTTTCAAAATCACATGCATGAGTCGGGGTAGAATGTACGGACCACCACTCCTTCCGCGGATCTCGGCAGCATAGTTTATTGGATTTTTAGTATATATATGTATATATGTAGATATGTATTATGGACATAGGATGTTTTTGGACTATTATTGTATGTGGATTGTAGTTGCATGATGGACATGATTTATGTGTATAGTTGTATATGTGAACGATTATATGTTTTGGACCTTGTATTGTTATAATGGAATGCCGAATGCGTGATATTAGTAGTACTATGGACTTAGGACTTATATAGTTATGGATACGTATTCCTATTATATATAGTAGCATATGGAGATATAAGACCTTTTAGTTGAGACGCTATTATGATGTCATCGCCCTTGGACGACGTTGTTTTACATAGGATAGTGTACATACGAGGACGAATATGCTCAAGTATCGATTTGAGAGCTACGTTCGGGCGAACACCTTGGAGTTCTTGTACTCCTTTAAGAGGAGGTCGAAGAGGAGGAGTAAAGATGACAATAACGAAGGACGAACAAGTAGAAAGAAGAACTCGAGACGAATAAAGAGAGGTGGAGATGGAGCAATACAAGTAAGGAGAGCAACATTAAAGTGTAGAAGCGGTTCCAAAGAGGCCATGATCGAACGACGATGAGACCAAGGGAGAGAATAAACTTAAGTTCTTCGAGAAGAAGTGTGGACAACTAAAGAGGTAAATCGAGAAGGAGATGAGTATGTTCTAGCAAGGTTAAGGTGGTGTTCCATTAAGATGCAAAGCTTTCCTTAGACGTTTCTAAGCATTGGAGTTAAGATGAGAGAAGTGAACGAAACATGTGAGAAGGATTTAAAATACCATAAGTTAAGCTTACGAGGTACCAAAAAGTAAAGTTAAAACATTACTAGAGTAATGAGAAGAAGGGCATGGTGGGGTTTCACGTGGAATTGACTGGTTTCCGTTATAATGATAAGACTAAAAAACTCCAAGAAGGAGGAAGTGTGTGTAGATGATGATCTTCAGAAGATGAAAGGTGAAACAATGAGTTTGGATTGAAAGACTCAAGTTACCAACCAAGAGAAGAGAGAGTGGTTACTAACGATAGAGGTGTGGGGAAGATGCATTTACAAGATACTATGAAGATCAGTTAAGCTTATGAAATTGGGTCATATGACACGAAAGAGTTAGGGAGGTATAGTTATCTTACAAAAACGGCAGGAAGAGGGGAGCTTAATAGGAGCTAACGGAGTGGAAAGTGGAGTAAAATGAGCTAGTGAAGTTTAAGACAGAGTACCCCGAGAGAGTATCCTTCAGGAGTATGATAACATGGAAGTATGGTAGGAGGGTAAGTCGTTGACCTTAGAGAGGGTCTTCAATGAGTTGATCGGTGACCAAGGAGGGTGCACAGGTGCGGGTTATATACTGGTGACTGTGGGAAGGAAGAGTAACCAGGATGTGAGATCATTAAGAAGGGGAACAAGAACTGGAACATTCGTGGAGGTTGAATGCAGTGATAGGAGGTATATTAACTAAAGCATAAACGTTTTAATCAAGTAACATCTTATCAATTCTAACAAGTGATGGTCACGTACCTTGTGGAGGGATTGTAACGATATGGTGCGACCTTCTTAGGTCATGGGGTTGCCACATGGGGGAATGGCACGGATTAGGGTAAAGGGGACTGGAAGGACGAAGAGAAAGGTGAGTCTTCTATACATGGTTATTAAGCGTAAAGGGGGAATATATAAGGGGAGGTAGGATACGTTGTTCTAAGGTGATGAATGTTATATTTTCGCGATCCCAGCTAAGTCAAGGTTTTTGTGACTCGCATGGCGAAGTCATAGCGGCTATGACCTGAAACGAGAAATCTAGATTCGGGCAATGCGGCAAGCTTAGAGTTATGATATTAGTGCATGGTGGAGTTATGAGTGGATCTTTCAGTGATTGTGGTTGGGAAATTTTGCCTAAAGGCATACTGGTATGGTTGTGGAGTTGTTTATGGGATACCGAGAGATGCATAAGGACCAACCAGAGTAAGAGAAGACCGAAGTCTTGAAGTTTGATGTCGACATGAGATGTATGAGAAGTATATGAAAGATTGAGGTTAGAACCTCTACCGTCGGGTTGACTGCACATAAGGAAAGTGAAGCATAATTTCTACAGCTACTTGAAGAAAGAATGTCTATGGTGAAAGCTTATGTAGAATACGAAGAGCTCCTCCCATATGATGGGATGTCGCAGAAAGTGAAGAAGATAAGGTCAATTATTTTGAAACAAGGAAAGTCTTGCCGATTGGACTTTTATGGTTGCACATAAGTGAGAAATCTTAGAAGATTTTTATAATCATGTCATCAAAGGGGGAGAATGAGATTAAGTTAAAGGAATACTTAAATAAGACTACAAGAGTCAGAAGACTCGAGCAAGTCTCTCGAGTTCAAGAGATGAAGGATCTCTGAAAGTGAAAAGTAAACATTGTAGCTAAAGATGGAGCAATACACGTGTTTGAAGGACGTCGCCCCGACAGATCGGGGTAGACCATTGGTGTCGTGATCAACTATCAAGTGTTAAGGAAAGGTTGTGTCGGACACTACATTATGTGACGAAAGAGGAAAGGATGTAATATGAGATATCACGGATTCCAATGCATCGGAATGTGGATTTTGCCACTAAGGTTGAGCTTGGCGCAACTCTGATATCCAAGGCGCCTTGTAGGATGACACCTGTGAAGATACGTTAGTTGAAGGAGCATTTGAACGACCAATTGGAGGACTTGTTGACAAAGGCTCATTAGAACTGATGCACTACCATGGAGAACTCCGAATGTTATCTTGAGCTCTTGATTTGCATCTCATATGTAATTATATCTTAAACTCTTGATTTGAAGTTGTTATGGAGAACACCAGTTGCGAAAAGAGAGACGGTTATCTCCGTTTGTACATCGATTACCGTGAGCTGAACAAGATAACAATGAAGAACGTGTATCCCTCACTACGGATAGACGATCTATGCAAGGGTCGGCAGTCTCTTCTAAAATTTGTTTAAGGTCTGATTGTCACCGTTTGAGATTTTGAGACTGAGATATTACAAGTACGGCATTTTGGACCAATCGGAGTCACTACGAGTTGTAGTTATTCCATATGGGCTTACTGATGCCCCGGATAAGATATTTTGGGTCTACTCTTGAAAAAGAGAGGAGTCGTATGACAAGTTCTCTCGGGATGGAAAACCCCGAAATATATGAAAGGAGTTACAAGTTTTCTTAAATGTGATGAGTATTATGAGATCTGTGAAGAGAGATGTTGTATAACACCATTTATGATAACCTCCGGATGACAATGAAGTATTGAATGGGACGAAGAATTGACACTAGAGTTGTTGAGAGTTAAGAGAAGATTCATTGGTGCAACTATTTTTACGTTGCCTCAGGGTATAATGGGTTTGACATGTACAAGTTATTCTTCAAGACAAGGTCTTGATCGAGTATTGAGGAACGATGTAAAAGTAATAGCATACGTGACTCGTTAGTAGAAGCAGTGTGAAGAGAAGTGCTTCCTTCATCACTTGGAATTGCAACAAGAATTGAGGAAACATAACATCAAAGTTCGGTTTGATAAGAACTAAAGCCAACGGTGTAAATTGGAAGTTCGATCTTCTTTGTTAGAGACAAGCAAAGAAGAACCATAATGGAAGTGATGTAGTGCGAAAGACCCGAAAAAGGAAGTTGAGTTCCGATATGTCGGATCTTTTTGGAGATTTTAGCGCAAGCTAGGAAAGTGGTTTACCGGTTGGCGTGGCCGCCGAGAGTAGAGGGTGTTCACCCGGTGTTTCATGCGTATCAATCAAGAGTACATACGTGACTCGAGACATGTGGTCAGTCATGCGGATCTAGTGGTAAACATGAAACCGATGAGGGTAACTTGAAGATGTAGAATAGTATTTTGGTTGAGTTTTAAGCTGAGCTAGTAGCATCGATAGATTTGACGGGTTAGACCTACTTCTTTCCTTGGTTGAGTTATGTGCATGTGTGACGTTATTTGTAGTTGTGTCGTGTGTGGGTTTGTGTTATATGACCTGATATATCTTGCGGTGGTAGTTTGAGTAGATTCTGTGAATAGACTAGAAGGTCTAAACCTTCTTCGTTTTAGAGTTTTACCTCGGCCTTAGGGACCGAGAAGTTTGGTGTATCGCAAGTTTCAGGACGAAACTTGTTTTTAGGGGGATCTAATGTAACGCCCCAATTTTTAGGCGCGTTTACGATATTTTATTTTCGGATTTTATCAATATACTTTATTAGCCGTGTTTCAAATATGATATTATATCGTAAAATCTATTGCGATGATGGTTTTGTATATCAAACTATATTTTTACGAGTATATATTTTGTTATATTTTCAATATTTTATTTTTGCGGAAAGTTCGGAAAAGTTTTCAATCCGAATATTCCATTCCGGTTGTTTTGATCGGGTTTATTTTGATTCCCGATCTCGTATTTTTCTTTCTTCTTTTTATTTATTTATTTATTTTTATCCTTCCGGGCCAATGACGTGTCCTTCTCCTTAGCCTTGTTTTGCAGGCCAGCTAGCCATCCCTAGCCTTTGGTTCTGCACCTAGCCGGCCCTCTAGCCCCTCTACAGTCTGTTTTGCACTACCCCTCACGCTACCCCTATTCACTCAACTCCTCATCCCTCTGATTCCCACCTCTCGCAACTCAGGAAGCACACCTCGCACCCCTCTGCCTTCCGCCTCCTGACTTTCTCTTCCTCTGTTCTGTCTTCGATCCACCGGGAACCGCCGGATTCGTCGCCGGAAAACCCCTGCTTTGACCTGCCCTAGTGCGTGCTGGAATCGACCGGAGACCTTGCCGCCGCCAAGGAAGCCTCGGCCAAACCTGCGAATCCCTTCCCTGTCTCATCTCTTCTGTGGAACCCTCTTTGAGCCTCGCCGGATTCCTGCCCTATCGCCACCGGATTGGAGCAGCCGTCGCCGAGCTCCAGCGCAGCCGCCACCGGAACGCCCCCCCCCCCCAGTAGCGAGCATCTTCGGCGCCAAATCTATTATAGCGCCCCACCGCTGAGCCGGAAACCGCCACCCAAGTCCGCCAATGTTGGCGCTAGATCTGCCATGGCCGCCGCCTGCCGAAGCCTCACCTCGGTCGCCTTGCCTCGCCGCCTGCCGGAGCTGCGCCTCCCTTCCCTCTGCGCGTGTTGCAAGGTTGAAGAAGGGGTTCTTCTTTTTTTTCATTTCGGGGCCCTATTAATTAGTATAATTACAGTTTATAACCCTAGTTTGCATTTACAATATATGGCCCATGTTTTCTGGAATTTTTGAGTATGTCATTGGAATTAATTACAGGTTTTAACCCACAGTTTTGGATCATTGCAATTTGACCCCTACTGGAATTATTTACAGAAAATGCCCAAGGTTTTATTTACGGAATATGACCCAAGTTTATGAAATTGCTCATTTTTGCCCTAAAAATGTATTTGTCGATTTTAAACTCGGATTTCAATTACGGGATATTCTTATGTTTTTATACACGGTACATTATGTCTTTGTTGGATTAATTACGTTATGGCTAAAAGATTTAATCCCGGGTTTTAATGTTGACTTTTGGAAACGAGTTTTTCCTTAAAGTTATATATATTATATATTCCGTTCAAATTTAGCATATGAGCTAACTTTGCTTTATTTTGGTGTTAGGTTCGGAATCGTCCCGATAAAGGCCTAACGAGTCCAAAGTCGACATCCATTGATCGACTTACGTCTTTTGACGTCATGTGAGTTACTTTTTTCCTCGATCTAGTTATGTTAAGTTTTAGTATCATGATTGGTTGTATCTAGCATAACTTAGAGTGACTGCCCAACAGTGGCTTTAAACTTTAGGTGAGGATTTGAGGATTGTTTGAACGTTATAAGTATTGAGGTGTGTATGTTATCATGTGAGCTTTGTTAAGGTTGTGAGTATGTGTTTCTTGATATTGTGGAGTTATGATGGAAGTATCCTAGCACGTGGTTATAGTTGAGATCTTGTGAGTTTATGAGGGCTAGGAGTGTATCCTAGATTATGAGAGTGTATGACCTAATAAGATCATATAGGACTAGAAGTCTAAGGACTTCTAGCTGGTGTGAGTGTTTGTTGATTATTGTGCCTTGTCTTGAACAGGCTTTGGTTATTTTTTCCTTTGGAGAGTGATATCAGTTTCCGTTAGCTTCGAGACGAGGTAAGTCTCCGGACTCACTTAGCTTGTATTCTCTGTATTAGTTTCGATGCGTGTTTGGTGGTGTGTGTTTATTGTTTATGTGTGTGTTTATTGTTCATGTTATGACATCAAAACCGGTAATAGGACCACCAACTTTATATGTTTATATTTGGCCCAAGTGTATGATAACGGGCGGTGACCGCTTGTCCAGTCAAAAATGGGGATGACTAGGAGGTGCCTTGCGACCAGCCCAACGGGTGATGCTGATCTGCATCAAGTACAAACCCGTATGGTGAAAGGGGACAAGGGCGAGATCGTTAAGATTCTCGTGTCACAAAAGAAGTTGAATTAGAACGGGATATGACCTAATATGAAAAAGATAATAAACCGACTTGTGTGTTTTGGAGCATGTTGTGTGTTTATGATGTCTTTTGTGTGTGTGTGTGCCAATACCATGATTCTAATGCTTTGAATGCTAGCTAACGGTTTTATACCGATATTGTTGTAGTTGCCTTGCAGGTTAGGGACGCGGTCGAGAGATCTGGAAGAGTGGGCAGCCGGGGTCCGTACATTTTAGGATGGGTTTTGGGGGTTATATTTATGTATTGTTTATGTTTTATGTATGTCGCATTTATGGCATTTGCCTTTGGAGTTGTATCTCGGCTGGAGTCTTTCGTTGTTTTCTTTTGGGGTTCATATCATTGCATTAAATGAATTTCGGTTTTGCCTTTATTTGTGTCTTGTTGTAAGATCCGGTGAAATTGTTGTCAGGCTAAGGGTCGGGACCCATTGTGAGGTCTCAACCCGTAGTGTCCCGAGTCCTGCGGATTCGGGGTATTACAACAACAAACCTAACATGCGTTCATACCAGAAACATTCATACTAGAGTCACTATTAATGAGAGATAAGGGACAATACCAGAAATGAAATAAACCACTAGAAATGAAATACCAGAAGCATAATATGATTGCTTACCAGAGATAATATAAACCAGAATAAACATACCATCTTTATATTTTTCAACTGTTCAAGACACTTATCCTTTTTGTAGCACCTAGTTGCATCCATGAACATTTGTTGAACTATATTCTTGGTTGACTTTTTTTTTATATTCCCTTTCAAGTGGTACATGCAAACTCCATGGGATGCTTTTGTGTAGTGCTTAGCAATACCATTCTTTATTGACATGTGTCTGTCCGATATAAATAGTTGTTCCTCGTTGTCAGGGACAAACTTGTGTATATGATAGAAGAAGAAATCATACGAGTCATCACATTCACGGTCAACAATCGCAAATGCTAGCGGGTATATTTGTTGGTTTGCGTCTTGCGTTGTTGCAAGCAATAGCACCCCACCATATCGTCCTTTTAAAAATGTTCCGTCGACTGATATAACCTTAAACAACAACAATCACCAATCAATTAGTTTTCTGGTATACCAGAAAAGGATAATACTCATACCAGAAACTTTATTGTTTAAATATATATCACTATACCAGAAACTGAGCATGTAATCAAATCAGAAATGATATTACTAGAAGCACATTTATCTAGCAATACTAGACACTGAATATACAAACCAAAAAAGAGCATACTAGAAACATAATTCTACTGCTTACTAGAAACATAACTCTACTACCAGAATCTATATCATTCATGCATAATTGATAATACCAGAGGCATAACTTTATTACATACCAGAACAAGGATAATACCTTTCTCATTACTGAATATCCTTTGATTGATTGTACCAAAGCAAAGAAGACATACTTGAATTTGTTTTCATCATCCAATTGCAGTGCTACAATAGTTTTCGGATTTGCCTCTTGCAATCGATGTAAATACACCGGCACACCCTTGTAGTTCTCTTCATTTTTTCCTCTTATATTGTCCTTCACAGCCTCTTGTGCCATCCAACATTTCCAGTAGCTAACTTCTAAACAATGCTCGTTTCTCAAAATTCCAATAATTGTCTTAGGCTCGGGGAGTTTGTATGTATTAGCATACCTGAATAACATAAACAATATGATTTTAATGTAGTTCATACTAGAATGGAAGAAAACAATATAGAATTGAATATTATATGTGATAATAAGCAATGGACTTACATTTTTGCAACTATTTCAACAATGACAAGATATGAGACCTTTTTGCGATAATTTCTTCTTGTATGGAATGAACAAGTGTGCTCTCTGGTATACTTTGTTAGTGTAAACACTTTTGATTTCTTGATTTTTGAGAACCGCACGCTTATAATCTTTATCTAGACATCGCGCAAGAATAGCAAGCTTGATAAACTTTGTTATTTTGTATTGTGTACATTCGGCAACAGCATTCAAACACAATGCATTTTTCACTGCGGTTTTATCCTTGAACTTTTGACCAAGCTTAAGACCCCATTGAGTTTCTTCAGGTTGAACTTCAGTGATTGCATAACTATTCTCTATTTCTATTTCAGTCACACTGGGAGCAGGAACAATGGTAGTGTATGGATGATATTCATTAATTTCTTCAATTTCTGGTATAATAATTTTAGACTTTAATCTCACACACAATGGCACACTCCAGCATGGTTGAGTCAATTGATTAACTTCAAAAAAAATCCTCGAAATCTTCTACCGTCTCAATATCAAATGGTTGCAACGCTTTATTTAAGGTATTCTTGTATGTAAGTTCCAATTTGTTCACTGTCTCATCTACTTGAAAATGCTTGACATTCAACATCCTAATTTCTGGTATGCTAACTAGATCTCCCACAGTGATGGGTTTGCACACTACTTTATCCCCTATATATGTCCATTCATTTCCCACATATTTCCATTCTCCTCCACAATAAGTATACCAGAAGTTAAAGTATGTACAACACCACAAATACCAGAAGTTAAAGTATGCTTAACAAACACAACATATTACATACCAAAAATAATCATACCTGAAATACCAGAAACATGATGATACCATAAACCGATCATGTATACGTACTAGAAAGTCACATACCATAAACACAATTTTAAAACAATACTAGAAACAAAATTAACAATCAAATACCACATAAATGATGATACCAGAAACATTATTATGTACTAGAGAATTGATGATACCATAAACATTGTTGTGATATTTTCAATGCCAGAAGTCATTCAAATCATTATACCAGAGAATTGATGATACCAAAAAGACAATTATCATACTAAAAAAGGGATTATACCAGAACTCATTCATTCATACCAGAATTAAGAAAACAAACTAGCAACAATGTTAATACCAGAATCATTTATCAAATTGATACCAGAACAGAGAAAATCCAAATGTAATGGACATAACCAATAATTGAAATCATAACACACTCATTCAAACATAATTTAAAACAAAACCAAATTTGACGATACCTTATACCAGAAATACAAGAATCTGATCAAAATTTCACAATGGTGAACATAATACCAGAATAATACTGAAGAAGATGGCGAGAGAGAGAGAGAGAGTAGAGTATTGTGAGAGAGATACCTAGTTAGATCGAAGCGATTTTTGGTATTTGAAGTGTTGAACCACAATTCGATTACGTTGTATTCGTTTCTAGTGTTTGATCGATTGATACTAGAGAAGATTGCGAGATCGATGTCGATTGTGAGAGAGAAAAGAGAAAGTAGATCGATAATTGTGATACAAGAGAAGGAGAACTTGCGAGATCGAGAGAAGGAGAAGCTAGTGAGATCGTGATCGAGAGGAGGAGAAGAAATTCAGATCGCTTTCCTTGAGCGTAACATAAAAGAGAGAGAAGAGGAGAGTTTTACCTAATTTTATGGTAACTAATTACTTTTTGAACGGTAAATAGGATTTGGGGTATATTTTCTTAATGGAAAATATAAAAAAGCCTACTTAGTATCATGGTTTTTTAATAAAGCCTACTTACCAAATTTGACCTATTTTTTTCACTTAGATTTCATTTATTATTGTTAAAATATCTAACTTCAAGATACATGTATTTTCTTATTTTATTGTTATATATAATTTTTTTAATTATTATTTTACTATATTCTAGCTTCAATTTACATATATTTTTTTAGTATTTTTGTGTTTAGTAGTTGGCTTGAACCATCTTTGCCTCAGGGTGATACCTTAGGAGAATTCTTTTCAAACAACTTTTGAGTCTTGCTAATGCCTTACAAGCCCATAGTTCATATGTATTGATGAGGGATTTGAGGCTCACATTTTCATTAATTTCTTACTTAGATTTCATTTGCCACTGCCTTACAAGCCCATAGTTCACTATCATGGCTGAAGATGAATCAATACATGTGTTTGAGGGTTGTCTTCCTAACAGATCGGGGCTAATCATTAGTATCATTACCACTTATATATTGTTGAGGTAAGGTTGTATTGGTTCCTTGTGTATGTAATGGGGGAAAATCTAGGATTTGGAAGTTAATCACACCAATTCATGGTTGAAATTACATGCTCAAACAATGCACAAACAAGTATAAATAACATATAAAATTTAAGGTGGTTCTATCTTAAGATCCCATTCACTTGTTGAGTGAATGGAATAACTTAAACATCATACACATGCACTCTTATGACTAATGCGAAACAAAATAAATATAAGGAACTAAGAGAATGGTCATACAAATGAGTTATGACTTTCTCCCGCATTGAACATCTCACAATAAAACAATTATAAATATAATTTATTTGCATTCCATTCTTAAGGTGATAATGTTATGTCACTTAACACCACCAACAAAGAAATTTAAACTCAACTAGCATTCAAACCCTATATTTATCATCATCTATAGGAAGACTATTCTCCATGATTATCAACTAACAACACTCAAGTATTCACTCAGATCATAGCAAGCCAACCAAAAAATGGGGTTTTTACCCCGTCGGCGACTCATAGCTAGTGGCTTGGTTAAGGGAACCCACCGGAGCCGTAGCAAAAGTGAGTCATCATAGGGCAATTGTCACTGCTTATGGACCCGGACCTGGGTGATCTATCCATGACCAGGATGAAACTTAAGTGAAACTAAGTGGAGGTCTGAACCGACTGATGTTGAAGAACCAATGGATGAGTTGTGGTTAGGGGTGAAATGCCACTCAAACTCAGAGCTAGTTGGTTCTCCCCAAAATGCATTGAGGCGTAACAGTTGACTGGACATCTAGGGATAAAGTATTGTTTAGGTGCGGGACGCCCTAAAAACTAGTTAGTTACTCATGAGGAAAATAACAAGAAAATATAAGCAAGCATCATTCTAGGACTACTTAGCAAGTAAGAAGTAAAATAAGAACTTAAAATTACAAAAAAAAAAAAAAAAGAAATAGAATATAAAAATTAAAAACTTGGATTTAAGCCTCAAAGATGATGTTCTTGTTCTTCACAAACTCATAAAAGGAACTTTTGTAGATCTAAAAAATATAGAGTGAAATTTAGGAGAGAGTGTTTCTAGCTTTTTCCTTGATAATTGGGGGTTTAAAGTGTTTATAGGACCAAATTTGACCTTTAAACACCTAAAGAAAATACAAAAGTACGCTCAAAAAACAAAACAACACACACATGAGGGACCAAACCGGTGAGCTGCTTGTAGATAAAATTTGGACATGCATAATTAAAAAATTTTAATATATAACAAAATTTTGGGTTTAAGGATCCAATTTTATTTATATTTTTAAGTAAAATTTTAGTCTCTATATACGGGCACGTCTAGTAGAATGAAGAAGTTAAGGTTCGTATCCCGTCCCATATACTTTTGGCAAGATGCGTTCAAGATTGATATTTTTGGATGACATCCGGTTGAGATCAAGAAAGGATCAGTGCGGGTTCGGGATTTGCGAAATTAGTGCCCATTGTTCCTCTCAGACGTGTGTGAATAATGAACGATAAAGCTTTAAATTATAACCTAAAATAAAAGCCTGAACAAAATGCGAATCCGTAGTGTACGGATCAATCGTAGTATGGCAAATACTTCAGGGTCGAACACAAGGACTATGGTGAAATCAAGCACGGTAAATATCAGGTTGTCAATCAAGAACCAAGCAACAAAACAAAGATGATGTATAAATCAGATAAAGGAATTCAGATTCTAGAGGTCAAAGCATCCAGTTGTGGTTTCGACTCAAGATTTCTAAGGATATCGTGGACAAAGAAAAGGTTTACACGGGAAGGTATTTCTAAGGTGAGAATAGATCACCGGGTAAATCTCACTACTCACTATCACAAACCAAAGATCCTATCACCGGGTAAGTCTCAAGGAACTAAGGAAAGGAACTATAATCTCAAACCAACACACCACCTAAGGGGATAGAACTAACCTTTACCACGTAAGTCTCAGGCTAACTCTCAAAGGTAGGATAAAGGCACACTCAAACCCTAATAAAGGATAAACCTTTATTACCTAACACTCATCATCATAGGTATACAAGCAAAGGAATCACCGGGTAAGCCTCTTCCTAGGCTTGCGTATAAACCAGGAAAGGTGGAACAAGGATAGGATTTGTCAAACTAAAACCTATACTCAGGATAAGTCGATCAGGTCACACGTCTCACCCAGTTCTTATCGATCTCGGTCGAGATGCTCTACGAACCGACCGAGACGAGGTGCAGTTTGGTTAAGGCTCGAGCTTTCAGGGTCCACTAAGGTAAAGGCTCACTCTTTCATCGTCTATACCACAACCTTCAGCCAATCACCCTAGAATCGCAAGGGAGTTTAGCCAACAATCATCATAATTAAACAATCAAATATATAATTGAAGAAGCAATAAGAGAACAAGAAAACCTTAACAAAAAGGTCTCAATAATCAAACAAACGATCCAAACAAGCAACAAAATGTGTTCCTCAAAGATCAAATCAAAAGACAACAATCAACGTTCCCTAAGAAAACCTTACAACTTTCCTTCAAAACCTTCAAACTTTCACTCCAAGCAATCTTCCTTCGATTTTCTTCTCTTCCTTGGAATAAATTCTTGTCCAAAGATAATAAGCCGTCTGAGCACACCTTCCATCCAGTAATTATCTTCAATCTTATAGGAAAATCATAGGCCAAAAATAAAATATATCATTGGGTTGCGGGCTGGCCATCTCGATACAGGCCTAGTTAGCCATCTCGACCGAGGTGCTAACGTAGTGAACCGAGGTGGTCGAGCTGTTATGTGTGGTCCTATATCTCGTTTCTATCCAACTTCCATGGTTCATATGCCTTTCTTGTAGCTCCTTGATACTTCATAATGCAGTTCCTATGACTCCTTCATGTCTTTGGCTCCATATCGAGCCATAACATGCCATTTCCCCTACAATTACAACAAAATTAGGTGTAGACCTCGATTCTTGCAAAGGTAAACAAAATGACATAATCATCAAGAATATACAGCCATGTATGCAGATTATATGATGATAAAACGTCCAAACCAATCCTAAAATATAGACTATAATGCATGCTATGAAAATACCCCATACTAGTCCCTTGTTTGTCCCCAAGCAAGATTCAAAACTGAGATACAAGATAGAATAGATTATAAGTCATCAAAAGATCAATGAAAAACTTTTTTCACAACTTTTGGTGGTGTTCTTCCACTCGTAGATTACCCTAAGAGAATGTTTCATTGCAAATAAAATAAACACATGCCCAAAACATATTATGAATATAAGAAAGTTGATCATCTTTTGCACAAAATCATAGAATGCATAGTAAATTATATTTGCTGAAATCAATCATGTATAATCCAGTTTAAACCACAAAGTCAATCAACATACTCAAGGTCTCAAGAGCTTTCAAATTGAGGCCAAGAAATATGTTAGGGTGGGATGTATATAGGGTAATGTGGTTCTGAAATTCAGGAATAGGATCTTTACTTCACTTCTTGAATTCCAAACATCTTCCACCAATAAGCTTTGCTTATTCTTCCTTGCATACTTTCACCTTTTTTACTTTATTTTTGAGAACATGGACAGAGGTGCACAATAACCGAAGCCTAGAAGATCAGCAATACTCAATTTCTCAAGATGCCTCAAACCCTTGATGCACATACCATGACCCGTTAGGATTATCGATCAATCGTACTTGGCAAGACACAAACATCCAGCTATGTGAATGGTGTCGAGTTACTCATCATCAAGATCAATGTCCCCAAACCTATTTTTCTAACACTTTCAACCATAATCTCAACTTCACTTCACATGCTTTTCATCAACTACATCCATATCCCCGTATAGGTAAAGGGAGGCAAATATATATATATATGAAGGGCTAAAAGAAGGATCAAGAAGAATAAAAAGAGAAGTGTTGCCTTAATCATCTCATGAAGAATGTGAGAGAACATATAAAGTGGTTTCAACCTTCATATTCAACATGCATTTGATAAAATAAAATACCAAACAGGCTAGAATTTTAAACAAAACATTCAACAAATGAAACATATCATAAAACGTTTTGAACACATAAAGATTTCAAAGCTAATCTGCAAGAAATTATCATCATTGAGGTCATATCTGGATTATAAGCACAAAACGTTTCGAAAATTTCGTCAGTTTCGAAATCATTTCGGTCGAGGTGGTTTGACATTACCCGAGATGATCGACCGAGATGAACCTCAATTGTCTCAATCTCGTTTGGCCAAGTCGTCTCCGTCAAGGTCGAAAAAAAATCCAGTCCAGTTTCGACGTTTTTCAATCAAAAATCCGTATGCAGTGCATGTAAAGAGACATATAAGCACATTAAGGCAAATAAGATCATAAGCAAAGTCATCAAGTCTACAGTTATTACAGATTACAGATCCAAGCAAGTCACATACCCCATAGTTGAGACACATTGTCCTAATGGGTCAAATATAACTCATAATCAAAGGTACTCACCTAATGAAAAAGCAGAATAACAATAGAAACAAGAACATGATCCGGAATAAGCTCAATCGTCGGCCGGAGGTGGAATGTATGGATACTAAGTAGGATCGAAGGGATACCCCATATGCTGCTCGAACATAAGCATCACCATCTGACGTTGGTGGTGCTGACTCCCCTGTATCTCATGCGTTCAAGACCGAATAGAGCGAGTCTGAGCAGCAAAGCGCGAGGTCATGTCGGTACGCAGAGCATGAAAAGACTCCGTCATCTGCTGTGTAAGGTCATCAATCCTCCGGTGCGTCTCTGGATCACAGCGGCGGCGAGCTCGCTGTAACACCCCGAATCCGCGGGACTTGGGATGCCACATTAGGCTAGGATCTCACAATGGATACTGACCCTAGCTTGACAACAAGTTCACTGGACCTTACAACATGGCACTGACAGATATAAAACAAATACAGAAAGTTGTATAAAATTGTACAACCAAAGGTAAACAACATCATAGCCGAGTATATAAAACAACATCCTCATACACGAGGTACAAAAGATCATCCTCATACAGGAGGGAAACATAACAACCCCAAACCAACCACCTAATGTATGAGAGTCCTCGGCCTGTCACCCTGCCAGATCACTCAGCAGCGCCTAACCTGCAAACATCTACAACACGGTATGAAACCGTTAGCTAATCATACATATATAGAGTAATGCATAAGCACAATCACAAACATGGAGAGATAAACACATTAGCATGCTATCACACATTTACCCAGTTTATCATCTTTATATACTAGTCATTCACTCAAGTCGTATATATATATATAAATGAAAGTATGTGACATGAGGACCGATACATCCTCACCTCTGAGCCTGCTAGCCAGCCGTACGAGTATCGGTCACACAACCCGTGTACCCTATGGGAGTGGATTGCGCCCTTCTTGTGAACCAGTCTGGCCTGACATCAGTGAACCTCCCAGACTCCACGGCGGGATAGAAGGGAAAGGTTATCACAGCCACGTAGTGGGGAAGTCAATAAAACATAGGTCGGTATAAACGACATCTTATACTATCATAGCAAACATATAAAGCACACACCAATCATGCAAACACCCAATATAAGGATGGTAGCTAAGTAAGTCCTATGGACTTATACACAACCCAAACACGATCAACCTCCAATCCTGAGAGAGGGGCACTGCCTAACAACAAGGCATAGAAAGATATCAACCTCTATTTATCAAAGGAGTCACACCTAGACCCAAAAGGATCCATAAGGATCATACTCAACCTCAAACCTCAACTAACATCAACCTAAGTCCTTAAATCCGTACAAGGCATAAACCGATCATAACCTCATCAAAACTCATCCTCACACACCTAGCATGATCCTATACACTCACACTAGGAAAGGAGGGAACAAAGGCATCCTAAGGAAAGCCTAAAAGCAACACACACCTGCAAAACCAAGTGCAGGACCTTGCTGATACAGGTGGGCACAGGGACGGCTCACAAGTGGCGCAGGGGTGGCTCAGGCCGGCGCTGGGGCGGTCCAGAAGGGGCGCAGGGGCAGCTGGTGTGCAGAAGATGCACCTCCGACTGTCCCTTGCTTCTTCACTCGATCTTCTTCACTCCTTCTTCATTCAGCAATCATACATATACATAAAAATACATATATACATCAAAGGAAACCAACCAAGGCTGCCACAAGATCAATCTTGTGGATCCTAAGCTAAGGAGAAAGGAAAGAGCATAGAAAGGAAGAAAAGAAGAAAGAAAGGGAAGAAGGAGAGAGATCTCACCAAGCTGAACCTAAACAAGAGATCCAAGGGAAGAAGATAGGAGAAGATGAACATAGGGAGAGATGGGGCAGGAGAGAGAATGAGGTAAACCTTCATCTGGAGGAGAAGAAGAGATTATAAAGCAAGAAGAGGTCCAAAGGCAAGGCTCGGGTCAAAGAAGATGGCTACAACCCACCACAAACTGCAGGGGAGGCTGGCCTGGCCGTAGGGGCGGCTCACAGGCACGCAGGGGCGGCCAGCCAGGGGCGCAAGGGCAGCCCACTGCAGCTCCAAAAGAGGATGGCAGTTGCGTCTCAGCTGAGGCGCAGGTGCGGGATCTCTCGAAGACTAAGGCTCTTACACTCGCTGCTGTGATGGATGAGGAATCTCTACCGGAGCAACTGGTATCTCCCGCTCATCCTCAGTAGCCTCATTATCTAGGTCGACAGTGGGAACACTCGGACCAGCTGTATTTGTCCCTGTATCCATCGCCGCGGCTCCACCAACATCGTCATCATCATCATCTGATCCCAACTCCGCATCTATAGCAACTTCCGGCATGATAGGATATAAAATTGTCGACCATTTTTGAGGGTCAAAGATGGTGAACTGTGGCGACCACAGAATGCCTCTTGGAAATTTCGTTTCCCAAGGCATGGCCACATAAGGGGTGCCAAGACCGCGGGGAACGAGAACTCTACGCGTAATAAATTCCTGTAGTCCAAGAGGCTTCGCCACCCTAGCCAAAGTACAAGCAGTCAGATCTAGACCAATCACGGTGGCGATATGAGTTACCAAACCCCCAAAGCAGATATCACCCTTCTTCTTCCCCTTCACCTTGTGAAGTTCTTCAGCCAATATGGAAGAGAAGTTCGGAATACCACATGTTACCATACAAAACATAGCAAACAACTCTCATTGGCGGACCTTTTGGGGCATCTCGGTATGCGCCAAAAGCATCTCGCTGAAGATCCTATGGGTGATACAGAAGGCGAGATGGTAAATGATGCGCTCCCTGGAGTTCTTTGGCTGCCATCTATCTCGATGGGAAGTAATATGGGCAATGCTTTCCCATAAATCACGAGCATGTCGACGGGATGGGAAATCTGTAGCGGTAGGAGGATAAAACCCGAAGATCTCTCCAAACTGGTCCATGGGGATAGCATACTTCTTGTTCAGTAGACGGAACTTGATTCCATTCTTATCCGGCACATAAGTGACGGAGCTCAGAAATTCGAACGTCGGCTCTAGATAAGCCGGCGCACGAATGGCTAGAAAGGTCTCCAGTCCGACCATAGAGACCATCTTTTGCAAATCCTCAACAACATGCAGACAATTAAAATCACTAATGTCTACATACCGCGGAGAAATGATGGTGCAGTCACAAATGCGATCAAAGTCCTCTTGGAATCTCTCATGGAGAACCGGGACCTGTGGCTGCGGGGGAGGTAATGGAGAAGGTTGTCGAGAGGTAGGACGATCTCTGAGAGCCAACTGATGATCAAAACGACGCAAATTATCATATTTGAGGGTGATCTCGGTCAGTTCTTACTTTATCTCGGCCGAGATGCACATAGTGGACCGAGGCGAAGAGGCTGCGTAGATCGAAGCTCCAAATCTGTAACTATTTCCCCCAAATCTCACTACCAAAACCAAACCGAAACCGAATGAGAAGGGTTTTGAACGAAATACCCGAATGTCTGCATCGTGGGATGGATTTGAGCGAGGTTGATGCTTGAGATCCATATGTCTTGCTTCTCCCGATGATTTAGAGCCAAATATCGAGCAAAACAGTTGAGATTTGAGGATTTGGGAGAGGGAGGTGCCGATTCGGTCGAGGTGAGAGAGAGAAAGAGGGGTTAGGGTTGAAGAGAAGAAAGTCTTTCCCCTTTTATACACCTCGCAAAATTTGATTTCATCTCGGTCGAGGTGGTCGCTTGAACAAGGTGTCGGAACGAGGTGATTCCCAGTTAACATCATCTCGGTTTAGCAAAATCCATCTCGGTCGAGATGCCTTGACAACATCCGAGATGTGTGTCAGTCGAACTCCGCTTTCTCAAATTCTCGAACATCAACCCATCCATGTGTTCCTTGAGTTGTTTTTCTTCTTCTTGGGTAATAGCTAATTCTTGTCTAAGAGGGCACACAAACACGAAACAAACTATCTAAACTAGTCTAGAAAAAGGAAAAAAAAAAAGCAATACCTTGGGTTGCCTCCCAAGAAGCGCTTGGTTTAAGGTCGCTAGCTGGACCGTATGTCACTCTTAAGCAAGAGTGCAATCTCCTCAGCTAGAACTTCCGGTTGATACTTCTTCAACCTATGACCGTTGACCTTAAAGTTTCCACTAGTTTCACCCCATACTTCAACTGCACCATGGGGAAAAACATTTTTCAAAATATAAGGTCTTGTCCATCTAGATTTTAACTTACCTGAAAAGAGGCGGAGGCGGGAGTTGAAGAGTATAACAAGATCCCCTTCTTTGAGCTCCTTAGGGATGATGTGCTTGTCATGCCATTTCTTAGTTATCTCTTTATAGATCTTGGCATTCTTATAAGCATTCAAGTGTAACTCTTCCAACTCATTGATATCCAAAAGCCTCTTCTCTCCAGCTTCCTTGAGGTCGAAATTGAGCCATTTGATCGCCCAATACGCCTTATGCTCCAACTCAACGGGAAGATGACAAGACTTCCCATATACGAAATTGTAAGGGGTGGTACCTATGGGAGTCTTGAATGCGGTCCTATACGCCCAAAGAGCATCGTCTAACTTCATAGACCAATCTTTTCTTATTCTTGAAATTGTCTTCTCCAAAATTGCCTTAATTTCTTTATTAGAGATCTCCACCTCCCCACTAGTTTGAGGATGATAAGGGGTTGCTACCTTATGGGTGACCCCATACCTCGATAGAAGTGCCTCAAAATTCCGGGCTGTAAAATGTGTCCCTCCGTCGCTAATAATGACTCGAGGCGTTCCAAAGTGTGGAAAGATAGTCCTATTGAAGAACTTCACAACCACCATGACGTCATTAGTGGGAGAAGCAATGACTTCAACCCATCGAGAGACGTAATCAGCCGCCAAGAGAATGTAGAGGTTTCCTGCAGATGATGGGAAAGGTCCCATAAAATCAACTCCCCACACATCGAAGATCTCGACCACCTGAATATTGTTAAGTGGCATCTTGTTCCACCTAGATATATTTCTTGTTCTTTGGCATGCATCACAAGAAGAAACAAACTTTAGCACATCCTTAAATAATGTAGGCCAAAAGAAACTAGAACGTAATACCTTAGCGCACGTTTTGTGAGCGCTAGCATGTCCTCCACGGGGAAATGAATGGAAATTCCGTATGACACTTATAGTCTCGTTCTCCGGAACGCATCGTCTAAGCATCCCATCCGGTTCTCTCTTGAAAAGTAGAGGCTCGTTCCAATAGTAGTTACGTACGTCTTTGAAGAACTTCTTCCTTTGGGCGTATGTCAATCCTGGAGGTATTTCCTGACAAACAAGATAATTTACAATAATAGCATACCAAGACTCAGTACCATTAGAAATTTGATGAAGCCGATGCTCCACCCAATGCAATTGCTCATTGGGAAATGAATCATCAATGGGGAGATCGTCCTTGTTGAAGAAGGTAGGTGGTAGCCGGCTGAGGTGATCCGCTACAGAATTCTCGGATCCCTTTTTATCGCAAATATCTAAGTCAAATTCTTGAAGCAAGAGAATCCAATGAATAAGACGCGGATTTGCTTCCTTCTTAGCTAGCAAATATCAAATAGCTGCATTGTCAGTATAGACAATAACTTTTGCTCCCACTAAGTAAGAACGAAACTTCCCAAATGCGAAGACAACTGCCAAGAGCTCTTTCTCGGTGGCGGTGTAGTTCAGCGGAGCCTCTTCTAGAGTTTTGCTAGCATAGTAAATGGTGTTGGTCCGGCCATCTTTCTTCAGTCCAAGAACCACTCCTACAACCACATCTAGCATCACGCATGATCTCAAAGGGAAAGGTCCAATCAGGAGATTGAATGATGGGAGCGGAGATCAATGCTTCCTTTATCCTGTAAAAAGCATCAAGACATTCCTGCGAGAACTTAAAAACAACATCCTTATTCAAAAGATTAGTAAGCGGTTTAGAAATCCTAGAAAAATCCTTGATGAACCTCTTGTAGAAACCTGCATGCCCAAGGAAACTCCGCACACCTTTAACGGAACAAGGTGGGGGAATTTTTTCAATAGTCTCGATCTTAGCTCGATCGACCTCTATACCTAGGTTTGAAACTAGGGGCCCTATAACAATTCCTTCACTAACCATGAAGTGACACTTCTCCCAATTCAAAACGAGATTAGTGTCTTCACAACGTTGTAACACTAGAGAAAGGTTGGCCAAACAGTTATCAAAAGAGGAACCATATACAGAAAAATCATCCATGAATACCTCCATGATCTCCTCAATATACTCAGAAAAGATAGCTCTCATACAATGCTGAAAAGTGGCGGGTGCGTTACACAATCCGAATGACATCCTCCGATAAGCAAATGTCCTCCCATGGACAAGTGAAAGTGGTATTCTCTTGATCATCCGGATGGATTGGAATCTGAAATAAACCAATATAACCATCTAAGTAGCAAAAATGGGAGTGTTGTGCTAACCGTTCAAGCATTTGATCAATGAATGGAAGAGGAAAATGGTCCTTTCTCGTTGCAAAATTCAATCTTTGATAGTCAATGCACATCCTCCGGCCTGTAACGGTCCTATAGGGGTCAAATTGTTGTTCTTGTTGGTTACAACGGTCATCCCACCTTTCTTGGGAACTACATGTACCGGACTCACTGATTTGCTATCCGATATGGGAAATATGATTCATGCATCAAGCAACTTAAGAATTTCTTTCTTCACAACCTTTTTCATGATCGGATTTAACCGTCTTTGAGGTTCCCGTGAAGGCTTATGATCATTATCCATTAGTATCTTATGAATGCAAAGAGAAGGATTAACACAAACAAGATCATCAATTGTATAGCCCAAAGCCTTTCTATGTATTCTCAACTCATGCATCAACCTCGATAGTTCATCTTCAGTAAGAGTAGCACTAACAATGACAGGATATGTAAAATCCGGACCAAGAAAAGCGTACCTTAAGTGATATGGAAGAGGTTTACCCCCCCCCCGTTTGGTTAGAAGTCCGGAAACGGATATGGAATGGAAATGAATCTAGTCCATATGCTTACCTTATTTATGAATATTTTTGGAATCATTCCTTATAGTTGCATGTAACAATGTAGTTGTTTCCCCCATTATCTTTCCCTATAGGGTATAAACACTAGTTAAATTTTACTACAATTACTTAAAACCACAAGGAATGATTCCATAAAATTTCATGAATAATAGCATATATATGGACTAAATTCGTTTCTATTCCGTTTTCGGAGTTGGAACCAAACGGGCCCTTAAGCTCTAAGATAGGAGGTATCTTGAGTGTTGGACTCGTACCTCCCTCCTCTTTGGAAGAGGATTTGGAAACTTAAGAAGAGATGGAGGAAACATTTGCATCATCTAATAATAAAATGTCCTTTGAAGAAGTGGAGATGTCGTTTGCCCTAGGTTGGACTCGGTCGAGGTGCTTTGGTTCCAACAGAGATGATGATCCGAGGTGAACTTCAGTTGACCTCATCTTGTTTGCTTCAGAAACTGTCTCGGTCAAGGACCGAGATGATAGACCGAGGTGATCTCTAGTGAACCTCATCTCGTTTGCTCCAGAAGTCATCTCGGTCGAGATGTTGGGAGATGGACCGAAACCTAATGTGCTTTTTGGCTCCTTGATGAGTTCTTCAAATTCAGCTCTTGGATCCTCTTCCAATGCTTCCAAGCTTCGTATATTTGCATCACATGAAACATCTACACCTTCCTCCATCATACTAAAACTCAAAACATTCTCAAGAGGATCTTTAATTAAGATAGAGCTCACCAATTCTCGAGAATCTTCTTCATCATAGATGTTAAAGATGTCTTCTTCTAAGGGTTGTCCCTTCATTGTGGCTAAGAGTGCAAACTCCACATGATCTTCCTCAATGTTGAATGACAATGTGGCATTCTTACAATCAACATTGCATCCCAATGTTGCAAGGAATGGTCTTCCAAGAATGATGGGAATAGGATAATATGCCGGAATATCCAACACTACAAAGTCTATGGGTATGTAAAAATTACCTAACTTGATGGGAATGTCCTCAAAGATTCCAACGGGACGAGTAATGGAACGATCCGCCATGTATAAATTCATCTTCACAGGCTTAGGTTCCCCAAGACCGATCTTCTCACAGAGTGCTAGAGGAATGATGCTCACGCTTGCTCCTAGATCACAAAGTGCATCATAAGTCACATCCCCAACTTCGATGGGAATCCAAAACAAACCAGGATCTCTTAGCTTTGGAGGCATATTTTCTTTCATGATTTGAATGAGCTCCGAAGATCTAGAGCTCATTTGTACTTGACAAAGTATTCCAACTCCCTTTTCTTTGATAAGATCTCTTTCATAAACTTCCCATAGGCGGGCATACCTAATATTGCATCTATGAAAGGTATGTTAAAATGTAGCTTATTCATAAGGTCTAGAAACTTACCAAAATGTTTGTCTAGACGCGCTCGCGCCCTAGATTGAGGGAATCGAAGTGGAGGTTTGTAAGCAGGTGGTGGAACATAGACATTGGATGTCTCTTTCACTTTCTGAGCCTCCGTATCGACCGGCATCTCGACCGAGGTGTTCTTTGACAAATTGTTGTCCGACGAGGTACTGGACCAGTTGTCCTTAATCCACTTCGTATGGCGATAGCCATGACATGCCCTTTTGATTGTTCTCCGTCCTTCCTGGGAGTTTACCTAGATCTCTAGGTGCTTCATTAGCCTTGTTGAAAAATTGATGTTCCAAAGCTTTTTGTGCCTTTGAGAATGTATTCATAGAACTTTCCATGGCATTGAGCTTGGTCATAATTGCTTCTAACACAGCCTCCGTCTTTTCCTTAGGTTGTTGGGATGAGCTCGAAGATGGCTCTTGACTCTTCAATGGAATAGAAGAAGAAGATGGGGGGGAGTTTGAGCATTTTCAGCATGAGAATAAGGGTTACCGGAATTGTTTTAATTTGATCTCCAATTGTTGAAATTCTTGTTGTTGTTGTTGTTGAAATTGTTATTCCTTAGCCCTTGATAGTTTTCTCTCCCCAAGTATCCAACATCTTGCTCTTTTGATGCTCCTTTAGATTGAGATAATAAAAGCTCTTTCAAATCCGGTGCAGGTGGGTTAGGGTTAACCCTCGGTTCGACGACCGCATCGGGTCGAGGTCGTATATGGGCCTGCAATTTGGCCATATCAGCTCGGATCTCCTCTGTTCTTGCACGAGCTTCCTCTCTTTCCCTTTGCAAGGCTTCATTACTAAGCCGAAGTTGTTCTAGTGCGTCATTCAATTCAGCTTCAAGATCTAGATTGTCTTGTGCTGCCATCTTAGCTTCTTTCAATCTTCTATTGTATGTCTTTTCTGGTTCGGGATCGTAAGGAATGATTTCTTTCCCAACACTAGTTCTTCGTATAAACCTAAAGAAAGATCCTGCGAAATCACTCAAGTAAAGCAATCAGTAGTAACAAGGGCAGAAACCCTAAAAGACAACCAAATACCGAACTTGGTCTTGACCAAGTCCCCGGAAACGGCGCCAAAAACTTGTTCACTCACAAACGTGTGTGAATAATGAACGATAAAGCTTTAAATTATAACCTAAAATAAAAGCCTGAACAAAATTCGAACCCGCAGTGTACGGATCAATCGCATTATGGCAAATACTGCAAGGTCGAACACAAGGACTATGTTGAATCAAGCACGGTAAATATCAGGTTGTCAATCAAGAACTTAGCAGCAAAACAAAGATGATGTATAAATCAGATAAAGGAATGCAGATTCTAGAGGTCAAAGCATCCAGTTGTGGTTTCGACTCAAGATTTCTAAGGATATCGTGGACAAAGATGAGGTTTGCAAGGGAAGGTATTTCTAAGGTGGGAATAGATCACCGGGTAAGTCTCACTACTCACTATCCCAAACCAAAGATCCTATCACCGGGTAAGTCTCAAGGAACTAAGGAAAGGAACTATAATCTCAAACCAATACACCACCTAAGGGAATAAAACTAACCTTTACCGGGTAAGTCTCAGGTTAACTCTCAAAAGTAGGATGAAGGCACACTCAAACCATAATAAAGGATAAACTTTTATTACCTAACACTCATCATCATAGGTATACAAGCAAAGGAATCACCGGGTAAGTCTCTTCCTAGGCTTGCGTATAAACCAAGAAATGTGCAACAAGGATAGGATTTGACAAACTAAAACCTAAACTCAGGATAAGTCGAATATGAAATACCCCAAACAAAAATACATTGTTAAGTTTTTTAATATAATCCCTTGTAAGATAATAGTTTGGGTTATGTCCAACTTAAATAATTGTAATAAAAGAAGTGTAACATATTAGTATATATGGGTACACCTTTTATATATCGAATTTATTAATTATGTAGACGTCTTATTTTAATAGTATAAATAAGACAATACAAGCTTGTGACAAAAATAAAAGGAGAAGAAGAAAAAGCACAATACACAAGAGTCGAACTTGTAAATTGTTGCATAATAGAGTTCCCGGTTCCAACTAAGCTAAGAGCATTTGATGTTGAACTCTCTTATTATTGTTTAAATAAGAGTTGTTCATTTCATAACAAAATAAAAAAAAAAAAAAAAAAAAGAAGACCAATTGCCGGAGACCAGTTTCAATCACTTGATCTCCGACATACCTTTGGCTTACATAACAAACAAGCCACATCATATTCCATGCTATAGAAGGGGACTGATTTATAATATTACCTTATTTAAGGCAATATAACAAAAGAGAGAAAAACTTCTGGAGACCAGTTTCGAACACGAAACCTATAGGTTTCCTAGCGTGCCCACAAGCCAGTTGAGCCAACGCTTCACATTGATTAATTTTGCAACAATTTCACATTTATTACATCTATAAAAACGTTGTTTGAAAAGCCGAAATGAATATTCGATTTCATTGACATTCGGTTTCGTTTTTAGGTATTAATCCAATATTGATGAGAGGGATTTCACGGCAATATTATTTTATTCTCTTTCTCATTAATTTTATAATCTCCCATTTAATTGGTAGATTAGTATTTTATTCTCTTTCTAATTAATTTTATAATCGCCCATTTAATTGGTAGATTAGTATTTTATTCTCTTTTAAGTAAATTTCATAATCTCCCATTTAAATAGAAGATTAGTATTTTATTCTCTAATTAATTTTATATTCTTTCAATTAATTGGTGGTGATTAATGAAAATATTCCTCTATGTCTATATAAACCTTGCCTCTCTTCTTTTTCCATTCACTTTGCTTCTTGCATCTTGCTTTTTCTTCCCAACTCTCATATTGTTCAAATCCTAAGTCAGAATTATGCAAGTGTGGACGTCAACGTAGTTGCTAACATACATTAAGGGATCACTCATTCTTCATATCCGTTTAAAGAAGATCGAGTTGTCTTGTGTGTTGCTTACAAGTTCATTGTAAACGGTACCATCTTCTTCTTTAAGCAATAGATAGTCTACATAATTCTTCATATATTATGTACTAGACTAATGAAGATTTTAGTGATGTAAATCTTACCCATTTCCACCATTAGTATAAGCATGCTAGTCAACTACGATTTTTGATTAATATTGTTAATCAAGTAAGAAAATTAACATAAAAGAATCAACTTGGAAACTCATTCATCTTATTTTATGGATGAAATAATTTATAAAAAGGATTTATAAATTATTTTTAAGAATTAACTATATAACTAGAGATGTACGAATTTGTGCAAAAGTTATATAAATATTCACCAGAGCTTTTTGGTTAAATGTTAGGTACCCGGTGGAGTGTTGGTGAACCTTAACCATCAAGTGTATTCATATTCAATCCGTTCTTCATAATTCAATGCAAGTGATTTCGGTTCATTTTCGCAATTGGTTATTTCAACCCTCGTTTCTTCTTCAATTCGATATATTCCCCGACTAGGACATTTTAGAGAATAGTCGAAATTGTATTAGGGTGACCTTTGAACCTAACTTAGTGATTATATGGGAATCTTTGAAGTGGATTATTTTAATATGATACATGCTTTATTATCATCTACGGGTGATTTTGTGTGGGACTTTATGTGTTAGTTTAAGTTTTTATAACGTAAGGGTTATCGAAATTAGTGCAAACGTTTAAAACTCGCATAAATTATTATATTTATGTTAGTATATATTAAATTTCAAAAGTGGGAAGCACCACTTTTGTACCCATTCCATGGAATGATAATTAAGCACATTTGATGCAATGAGGTTGAATTACAATTGATAAATGAGAGAATTTGGCATACTAGGCTTTTTTGAGTTTTTGTTTAAGAAAGTGTACCCCAAATTTTTTACTACTTTCATTTAATAGTAGGTAAAAATTATTAATCCTTCTATTTAGAAAGAAATAATAAATGATGTTTGTTATTTGTTATATAAGTATAAGTTTTAATTTTTAATTATTGAATTTGTTTTCTTTTATTATTTTTCTCATACCAGAATTTTCATACCAGAAATTTCATACCAGAAATTTCATACGAAAAGTTCATACCAGAAATTTCATACCAGAAATTTTATACCAGAAATTATGATACTAGAAATTATCATACCAGAAATTTTATACCATAAATTTAATACCAGAAAATTTTATACCAAAAGTTTTATGCCAAAAATTTAATACCAGAAATATGTTATGCAAGAAATTTTACACACCAAAATTTTTTCAACCAAAATTTCATACCAGAATTTGGTATACCAGAATGTTTCTCCCGGACAGTGGTTCATTTCCTTCCATGGACTTTGCTGTTAGTCATAGTAAACAAAGGACTCAGCTCCACACTTGATCCTCCATGGTCATATTTCTCGGGTTCTCCTTTTACTGTTGCAGCTCCTCCATATTCGTTTCTCAAAGGCGAATGTGGTTGTCCTTCTACAAGCTTTCCTCTCAAGTCATGAGGCATAGGAGATCTTATTTGACCTCCTATAGGTTCTGCTTCTTTGTGAGTGCACTGTAAGCCTTCTTCCAACCCATTCCCAACCGGCGATATGTGATTTGCTGTCATAATCACAGCTCTTTATTATAGGCTTTATATAAATTTACAGTTGAGACGAGTTATACTACTCTAGTGTTATCTAGCCTATTCATGCCATTAAAAAATGAATACCTAACTCTATATCTAAGCTTTCAGTATCCCTGTTGCATTCTGCATCCCCAGATTTTGAGTGCTTACATCTTGTTGAGTTGTTGTAAGAAACCCAATCAACTTGAGAGTAGGCCGATTTCAGCCGTTGATACATCTCCTCCCTTCCAGTTACTTCATCTTGCTGATCCATCCTATGAGCAATAATAATGTAAAAACTCGGATATTTCACAAAAGGTAGAGAGGGATGAGATCAAACATGAGCAAAAAGATTCTCTTGGATTTGAGAAAGAATCGATTGGAAAACTTCAAGATATTCAAATGAAGGCCTCAAGTTTTTTGTTCTCAAGTTCCAGATTTCCACTGCGAAACTCGATTTCGCTACCGCAAAACCGAGCCCAAACTATGGCAAGGCGATCGGGATCTGGCTCCGGATCAGAAGGTATAGAGAGAGAATCCTTGCAAGGCACTGCTCATCTTCTTCTTCGTCTTCCATTATCTTCGTCTTCCATTGAAGTTAGGCTATGCTTGCCATTTACGGCTACCAGGGAGGGAAGAGAAGAGAGGAGAGGAGAGGAGAGGAGAGGAGAGGTAGGGTTCACGGTTAAAAAAAATAAAAAGGGCCTAGTTACTTAACAAAAAATAAAAAAAAGCCTAGTTACTAGTTATAATTAAAAAAAAGCCTAGTTACTTAATTAGCCCTTGATAAATCAACTGGCGCACTAACTAAGACATAGGGGCTTAGTTGGTTTCGGGCTTTGATACGCCTCTACTATTAAGTTTATACTTAAATAATTGTACAAGTGGAATATTGTTCAAATATGTCACTAATATCACTAGTAAGTACCTTGGTGTGCACTTAGCGATTTAAAACGAGGGTGATGGGTTCCCGATGAACTCCACTCTAGTCCTTTGACAGAATCGTCTTTTCAATCTAGATTCGTCCGGGTCACTCGGGAGGTGAGGTTGGTCGGATTCTGTTACTAGGACTTCAGGGTAGTCCAAGTTATCGTTGTTTTTAATAAAATCTTCAAATTAAAGATTTCCAATAAAAATCACTAATTCCAATAAATCTTAAGGCATCCTTACCTTTGGAAATATTTATTCACCTCTCTTGTCTCTCCTCTTCTTGTTAAGTGTTGGGTTTGATTACATACCGTTTAATGGTCACTGTATGAAACACATCGAACCTATTTACTTTAGTTAATTACTAGTCTTACGTTAGACTAACCAACCTATTACCTGGTTGGCTGGTGTCCCTCGTTGCATACGACACATCACACAATGTTTTTCAGGACCTCGGATACAAAGGATCAAAGTGAAGATGGCGTCATCTAGAGCACTTATTTATTGTTTTAATAAATTAAATTCTTAGACTATGTTTTAGGATGCAACGTTTTTGTACCTAGTCATATGTATAGGGACTTCACTCGAGTTATCTTTTCATTTAGTTATTTTACGTTGTTATAATAAAGTTTTTATTACATTTTGACATTGTTGTTACGAGTTTATGAATTTGATCTTTTATGTTCAAACAAGTTTTCCGCTGGTTATTTAATTATGTTCTATATTTATGCAAATAATTTGCTACTAGCCTTGGGTAGTTTTGAGAGTTTTGAATTTTTTCAAACTACTGGATGTGATATCCTTGATATAAGTGGGGTGTTACAAAATCAGGTCACACGTCTCGCCCAGTTCTTATCAATCTCGATCGAGATGCTCCACGAACCGACCGAGACGAGGTGTAGTTTGGTTAAGGCTCGAGCTTTCAGGGTCCACTAAGGTAAAGGTTCACTCTTTCATCGTCTATACCACAACCTTGAGCCAATCACCCTAGAATCGCAAGGCAGTTTAGCCAACAATCATCATAATAATAACAATCAAATATATAATTGAAGAAGCAATAAGAGAACAAGAAAACCTTAACAAAAAGGTCTCAATAATCAATCAAACAAACAAACGATCCAAACAAGCAGCAAACTCTGTTCCTCAAAGATAGAATCAAAAGACAACAATCAATGTTCCCAAAGAAAACCTTACAACTTTCCTTCAAAACTTTCAAACTTTCACTCCAAGCAATCTTCCTTCGATTTCCTTCTCTTCCTTGGAATAAATTATGTTCCAAAGATAATCAGCCGTCCGAGCACACCTTCCATCCAGAAATTATCTTCAATCTTATAGGAAAATCATAGGCCAAAAATAAAATATCTCATTGGGTTGCGGGGGGCCTCCATCTCGATCCAGGACCAGTTATCCATCTTGACCGAGGTGCTAACGTAGTGAACGGAGGTGGTCGAGCTGTTACGTGCAAATCTCCATAACTGGTCCTATATCTTGTTTCTATCCAACTTCAATAGTTCCTATGCCTTCCTTATAGCTCCTTGATGCTCCATAATGCAGCTCCTATGACTCCCTAATTCCTTTGGCTCCATATCGATCCATAACATGCCATTTCCCTTACAATTACAATAAAACTAGGTGTAGACCTCGATTCTTGCAAAGGTAAACAAAATGACATAATCATCGAGAATATACAGCCATGCATGCAGATTATATGATGATAAAACATCCAAACCAATCCCAAAATATAGACTATAATGCATCCTATCATCCACCCTACCTAAAACCATCTTAGCTCCACCCCTACCCTAATCATATACTCGTTGATCAAGCAACGAGACCCTCTTACAGACTCAAGGGCGACACTGCCCAATAGAGGCTCAAACGAGAGGGATTTCCCCTAATCCCCTAAATATATGAAGTGTGACATTCAAGACATATCAACACTAATGATGTTTGAAAAGAAAGGATACAATTTATATAAAGGCAAAAGAAAGGTAGTGTTTTGAACTCACTTTTTGTTATCAACAACTATGACTCGAGAGATGGACAAAATGGCATATGGAACAACCGGCAAGAAACATATCAACAAATAAAACAATGCAAAACAATGAAAAACAAGATTAGGAGCAAATGTGATACGGGACGAGCCAATCACTTCTAGAATAGCATTACCTACAAGCAGGTACAACATGAATCTATCACATGGGGAAGTGAAATACGAAACTCCATGGAAGAATCACCGACAAATGGAGTCGTGATGAATACACAACCACGACCTCAACCAAACACAACTCAAACCATGCACAATAATGAAAAAAATTTCGATCGACCGCTAGAGTAGATAGGTTTTGGAGTCTAAGATATAAATATATGTTTGAAAGACAATGAATTGAGACCTTCAAATGTATTGATGTTGTCTTTCTCTATTTATAATCTCATTCGGAAGATTATATTTTTAATGAGAAATATACAATAAACATATCCTAGGAATGTTACATGTGAACATACAAAAGATCCTAATTACAAGGCATGATTTAGGCCTAATTATGAGGACTAACACTCCCCTTAATCAAATATAGAGGATACCGAATGCACATACTAGACTTAGAATCATTGAACAATGGTATGGAGAGGCCTTTTGTGAAGATGTTAGCGTACTGGTGAGCGGAGGGCACATGAAGGACACGTAGGTGACCCAAAGCTTCTTTTCCACGAACGAATTGAATATCCATCTCAACATGTGTGGTTCATTGGTGTTGAATTGAGTTGGTGGATAAGTAGACAACACTGACATTATCACAATACAAAATTGTGGCACGGCGAAGCGGGACATAAAGTTCAATAATCAAGTTGCGGAGCCAACAAGTTTTGACAACAACATTTGCCACTCCACGGTACTTTGTTTTGGCGCTTGAGCGAGACAAGGTGTGTTATCGTTTTGAAGACCAAGATAATAGGTTGTCACCAATTTATACATAATAACTTGATGTGGAGCGAGAAGTATCCGGGCAACCACCTCAATCAACATCCGATTAAGCGGTTAGACCCGTATCTGATTGTGTGCCCAAATGAAGGCCCTAGGCAATGGTACCCTGGATGTAGCGGATGATGCACTTTGGTACCTGTAAGCGTGTCTATCTGGGGTCATGCATGAATAAACAAACAAGTTGAACTGCATACGAAATGTCGGGCCAAGTAAATTTGAGGTATTGACGGGCACCGGCAAGACTACGGTAGAGGTGTGGGTCGGCGACTTTAGGGCCAGCCAAGGAAGTCAATTTGCACTTGAGGTCAACTAAAGTAATGATAATTTGCATGTTCTCATACTTGCACGAGCAATGAACTCCTTGTCACATTCTTCCCGAGTTAGAAACTTGCATGATGTCGAGTGGGAAACCTGTATGCCCCAAAAAAAGTTGAGTGTGACTAAGTCAGTCATGGAGAATACTACGCTTAGTAGAGAAATATTATGTCATAGTTATGTGGTAGAAGAAGTTGTTAGGACGGTATCATCGACATATAGAAATAGAAATGCCATATTTGATCCCGACTGATAGATGAACGAAGAGTTATCACTCTTGCTACTTATGAAGCCAATGAGAGTGATATATGATGCAAACTGATGAAACCAAGCATGATGTGCTTGCTTTAGGCCGTATAGGGAATTGTAGAGAAAACAAAATTTTGATCATGTTTAGACTGATCACAAAACCATGGTGGTCGGCGCATGTAGATCGTCTCTTTGAGATTTTCGTAAAAAAAAGGCATTCTTGACATCGAGTTGATGAATTGGCCAATACCGTGAAAGATCCAAGGACATCACTACCCAAATAGTTGCAAACTTAACAACCGGGCTGAATGTTTTGTCACAATCAACTCCTATCTCATGTGATTTCCCGTTAACAACTTGTCTGACCTTATATCGCTGAAAGGAACCATGAAACCTGAACTTGTGCTTAAAACGCCACATGTAGTGAATAATAATAATGTCATTCATCCGCAGGAAGAGATCCCACGTACCATTTTTAGTTAAAGCACCGTAGTCTTCTTGCATGGTTGCAAGCCAATTAGGGTCCTATAAAGCAACAATAGGGGATTTGAGAATGGGAGATATTGCGGAGCATTTTGGATATTGAGATTGTATTTGGAATTGGATTTTTGGATGCTATGTTGGCTTTGAGTGGTCCTGGTGCAAACTGGTTGGGGTTGATGAACTAGATGAGGTTGGGGAATTGACTTGGTGCTCTTAGTTAGGCTAAGTTGATGAAGAATAACAGAAAAGACATTGTTGATAGAATTTGGTTGTGGGTTGGTGGCCGGAGAGGCAAACGGTAATATAGATTTGTCAAAGGTAGCATGATGAGAAACATGGCCATGTCGGCAAGTAGGATCATAATATAAATCACAACTTTTAGCGGAGAATCCAAAATTAGACACAAGGAATGGACCGTAAAGCCAATTTGTGGGGCATAGTGGTTGTTATGTTCGAGTAGCAAAGACAACCAAAGACTCGTAAGAGTGAGTAGGTTGGTTGTTAGTAGATGAGAAATGTGGGGTTTTAATTGCAAATTATTTTGCTAGGCAAGATGTTATGGAGGTAAACAACCATATTAAGAGCTTCAACCCAAAACGACACAAGAACAAACACATGAGTAAGGAGAGTCCTATTGATGTCATTTAGAGTGCGAATAATTCTTTCGGCTTTCCCATATCGCGGAGATATTTTGGGATATGCAAACCTAAAGAGCATACCATGTTATTTACATAATTTATGAAAAAAAATTATTATTGAATTCACCCCATGCCTCATTGAAAAGTTTTATTATTCATTTGGAACAGAGTTTTTACAATAGTGCGGAATTGTAAGAATTTGTCAAAATTTTCATACTTTTATTTGACAGGGAAGACCCAAACAAAATTGGTGAAATCATCTAAAAAAACCTATTAATAATGATAGTCATTTTCATTAATAACCGGCGATGTCCAAATGTCACTATGGATTATATCAAAAGGGGCAATAGTTTGTGACATAGAATCATAAAATTGTAAACATTGATGCTTTGCAACTTGACATGAGGAGAAAAAAGAGGAACAATTCTTTTTATTACAAAAGATAATTTTACTACAATTTAATAAACTAGAAACAGGAACTCCAAGATAGCCTACGTGAGCGTGCTAGACTTGTGGGCAGATAGAAACGAGGGATGTGGGGCAATGCTTTGTGGTGGTGGTAGTAGACACGGGTATAGATCACCGATGCTAGGACATCACGCTATTAAGTTCCCCGTACGAAGTTTCTTCACGGAAAAATCGAAAGGGTCAAAC
The DNA here is from genome assembly GCA_033239125.1 of Fagopyrum homotropicum. Classification (NCBI taxonomy): domain Eukaryota; kingdom Viridiplantae; phylum Streptophyta; class Magnoliopsida; order Caryophyllales; family Polygonaceae; genus Fagopyrum; species Fagopyrum homotropicum. Next base: position 37,404,618 of record BSWB01000001.1, on the reverse strand, counting down.
TCAATAGATACATGATTATCAATTGTGAATTTTCTAACAGAAACAAGATTTTTGATAGTATTAGGAGTGTGTAGGACATTTTTCAAGGTAAAAGAAGCTTTTTGTACGGATAAGGTTTCTTGTTCAGAACCTTTAATAGGAATGTAGTTGTCGTTTCCAACAAAAATTAATGGTATGGCACTAGAACTAAAATAGGTACGCAGGTTACCTACGTTCGATGTCATGTGATTTTAGGCGCCGACATCCATATACCAATTTTCATCAGTGGGCTGTAAGGGGATCGAGTTCATAGCAGAAGCCAAATATGATGGAGCTTACATCATGTGGCCTTGACCAGGTTGTTGTGGATGATTAGGGGCGAGGTACCAAGGTTGTCCGTAGTCCATCCCCATCGTCGGGTAAGGGAAATGCGGTGGTGTCCACATGCCCGGGTAGTAGTATTGTGGTGGTAAGTACCAGCGAGGGGAAACACCGTCAGGCTTCAATACGGGTTGTTGTTGCTGGCGGTCGTCGGAGTTAGTACTTCGATGGCGGTTGTGATTTCGACCTTATCCCGAGGTATTTGCACTCCCTTTTGGTTGGTTTGATGTAGGGGTGGATTTTTCCGGTGGTTGAGATCTAGTAGTGGTGGCAAGAGTATGGGTTGGCTCATTCGAGCGTTGCCGACGAGTTTCTTCACGAGAGAGCATAGTCAAAGTTGAGGAGAAGGAGGGCAGTGGCGAATATTGGCTGATTATACCCCTGATTGTGTCAAACGCCGGCGAGAGACCATTGATGAGTTGTTGAACGAGTCGTTCATCATTGTTTGTGTGCTTGACATACTAGTAGTAAGAGGCAACAATAGAAAATAATTTGAGACGAATGTTGATGAATTTGCTCTCAAAATCAGCCGCTCTTGTGTTATGATTTTCATAGAAAATGTCCTTCACCCACAATCAGGCCTCCCGAGTTGTAGTTCATGGTTTAATTATCAAGTTGGTTCCACTTAGCTTCGGAGACGGTTGGATCGTGTAACACCCCAAATTCTCAAAACACGGGGAGCTACTGGTTAGGACCTCACAATGGGTCCCAACCTTAGTTTGACAATAACTTAACTAGATCTTACAACAAGCTACAAATAAAGAAAACCGAATATCATAAATAAGGTTTGCAAATATCATGAATGTGACCAAAGACCAACAACCAATAACAATATATCTTAGAACTAAAGTTTATAAGAATAACATAGACAAAAAGATCAACACAAGAAAAGACTCCAACTCATCTTGTGGAGTACAGAATCCCGGCTGACCACTACCATCCGGATCACTCGGCATTAGCTCTAACCTGTAGCACGTCTAAACCACAAAATAAACAACAGTTAGCTAACTATCCAAATATAAGTAGAGAAATAATAGCACAAACACATATAAGGCAAGAATACAACAATTAACATGCTGACACACAAAGCCGGTTATCATCTTGTAATTTAGGTGATTCGCTTCAATACATCTTAAGGTTATGGCACGAGAAGTCGAAGATTCTCGCCTCCGCTTCTTATCCAGCTGGCGAGGTTTGGCATACCTCCTCATGTATCACATGGAGTGGTTCGGTATCTTTCCCGCAAACCATGTTTGGCCTAGTCCCAAAAGATCCTCCCAGTCGCCCTCGGGCTATTGGGCAGAATGTCACTGCCTGTTACTCTTGGGCCAATTAAGGTCGGTTATACTTAAGGTAATAACGTACTTATAAACATATAATCAATCGCCACTATCATCACTCATACTAACATCTAGAAGCTAGCTAAGTAAGCCCAAAGGACTTACCTAAATCAAATCTCAAGCTCGTTATCTCGACTCGGTCTGTAACCGCATAAACTCAACCGTCTGTTATAAAAGGCAAGTGGATCAATAATGGATCACACTTTCTTAGAAGTCTCCAACTTCTAGGATACTCAAATCGATAAACAGAAATTACTAAAATACCCTTATATGGGTAAATGACCATTTTACCCCTGGTCCCGAAACTCTAGAAAAATTCTATAACAAAGTTCCAAACTATTCCTTGAAACTAAAATCCACACTCTAACTCTAAAAAGGAAGTTTAGATAGAAACTAGAAGATTACCAAAATTCTTGATTTTTAAGTAATGTCACTAGGGTCCAACTTTGGCTCAAGATATGAAGCTCAAAAAAAAAATATTCCGAAATAAATTTCTAGGTCATCTATGATATGCATGCTACTCATAGGATCAAAGAAATCTCCAAAACTCTCAACAACAACTCCTACATAAATCTTCAAAGATGGTGCCAAAATCCAGGAATTCTATACTTAGCCAAATTCCGAGTCATTTCACAAACTACCCACCTACTTTGAACTCTTATGGGTCCAGATCTGACCATTGGATCGACCCCAACTTTTGATACATCACAACATATATATCATTATAAGTCATATCAAAAATTGAACGTAAATAATCACGTTAAGGTAGTGAAACTTGGTCCTAAAGATGGCTACTAGTCATTGATTTCTGGAAATCAAAATAGGAGTGCAAGTGATCTAAGCTTTGAGACTCACCTACAACGTTTTGTTTCAAGGCAGGGAAGGCCACCAGTCCTGGGTTCGATCCCTGTGGGGGCAACACACAAGATTGAAGATATTCTCAATTCTTTCTCACTTATATCGATTGAGGAGAGTGTAGATGCTTACCCAAATTGTCACTGATGCACAAGGCGGTCCGTGCTCGACGTTAGCAGTCCCTGGGTGATCAGTAAGTCACTCTTGTGTCCAAGGAAGGTTATACTCAGGCTTCTCATACTAGGAATGGACGAGGGATACGATGTGTCACACTACTTTGTGAGTCAAAGCCTCGTGGTGTCTTGACCGTTGTAGCGTGGGTGCGGATTTGAGGCGAAAGAAGGATCCCTAGCAGTGTCAACACAATAAGGCGTGAAGATGCTTGTCTACTGTGACAATGGTCTAGGGGATCAAGGTTTCTGTTCAGTTGTGTAGTCGATCAGAAGGAAGGAAAGCAAGGGAGAGAGTAAGAGAGGAAGGGAAATCGAGACTCACCTATGAAGGAGGCTGTTGCGTGCAAAAACCAAGACTCCCGGAGGCAACCTGTAAGGTGTGCAGAAGGCTACAATAGGCAAGATCTAGTGTAGGGAAGAAGAGAATGAATCTGGACGTATGGGCTGGCAGACGTGAAGATTGGAAGGAGGGTTGCAGAGCCGGCTGAATCAACGTAACTGAAGATCTTTATGATCCTGTACGTTACAATTTGGAAGGGAGAGAAGGTGCTCCTCCATCTGGATGGAGAAGCGTCCGAGTGGATCCCTTGCGGGTTGGGCATGAGGCTGAGGTGTAGGCTTAGTATTGGCCTTCTTCACTGTTAGGCCATGGTGCTTCTCACGTCCCCATCTGTGCTGAAATGGTGAGCACGGGCGGCATCAAGGGAGGGAATGAAATGGGCTGAAAACTTGTCAAGGCCTTGTCATGGTTTCTCAAGGACATGTCATGACCTTGTCAAAAGAGTGTCATGACCTTGTCAAGGGCATAAATATATAAACTAGGTTTTGTAAGATTAGGGTATTGTTTGGAATTTTCTCATTTTATGTGAGTTTAGATTTGCATAAAATGATAGGATTTATGAGGTTAGTCAACACTAGGTATCATAAACAAAGATCCACAGGTAAAAATCCAGTTTGACTCGACAGAAAGCGGAATTGAAATTCCGGATATTACAAATCACGGGGAGGTCCGTTTGTATGATTAATGACGGTATGTGCTCTGACGGTGATATGGAACAATCCGGCCCATGTGTGATAATGGACCTTTTGAAGATCTAGGATGAGAGCAATAAGATTTTTGATATCCATCACCATTTGTGTAGGGTGAAGACGATTGTCAACCTGAATTTCAGCGGTGCCAAAGCACATACCGTTAGTGCCACGTTCAGAAGTTGCAACGGTTACAAGGTGGCAACTTGGATTTCAGTGGCGGCATTGAGGTTAGCTGCTTCTCCTAGTCCAACCATTATGGTGAACTAAATTGTAATAAAGTGCAGCGAAAAAAAACTGCATTGAAAAAATTTCGATCGATAAGCTCATGATAAAAGATAATAAATTGAGTCCTTGAAAAGTAGGCTTTTGTTCAGGTATGGCTGCTAATTTACGGTACGGCCGTGCGGCTGAACGTAGAGCCGACACGTGTCCCGAATTTTTTTTTTTTTTCAGAAACGAATATTTTTTTATTTTTTTCCCGGAAACCAATGAAAATTTTTTTGAACTACCATGCTATAATTTATGCACTATTCTCTTATAAACTTTGAACTATTCTCATGTAATTCATGAACTATTACTTTTTAATATATTATATCAAATTATTTATAAATTAATCGTGTATATGTTATGAACTATTAAATTGTAATTCATGAACTATTATTTTATAAGTTATGCACTATCCTTTATAAATTTTGCACTTTGAACTATTCTACTATAATTCATGAACTATCCTTTTATAAGTTATAAACTATCCCTTAATAAGTTTTGAACTATTACTTTCACTCCTTTATAAATTTTGCACTATGAATTATTCTATTATAATTCATGAACTATCCTTTTATAAGTTATGAATTATTCCTTAATAAGTTTTGAACTATTACTTTCACTCAGCTCATTTATAAATTTTGCACTATGAACTATTCTTTATAATTCATGAACTATCCTTTTATAAGTTATGAACTATTCCTTAATAAGTTTTGAACTATTACTTTCACTCGTTAAAAAAAAAAATCGGGACACGTGTCGGCTCTACGTTGAGCCGCACGACCCTAACGGAATAATGTGTCTTACCAAGACAACGCCCTTGAAAAGTATTGTTGTTGTCTTTCTCAATTTATAATCTCATCTGAAAAATTACATATTTAATGAAAAATATACATTAAACATAAGAACATACAAAATATCTTAATTATAAGGCATGATTGTAGGCCTAATTATGAGATTAACAATATTGATGTATTATTGGATATTGAGATCAAATAGGAAAAGATAAAGAAAAACAAATCAAATTTGTCATATGATCATGTGATTGATGAAAAATATGTGTAATAATTGTAGTATATGAATATTTAAATAAAACGTGATGTGTGGCATACTAAAATGAGCATTGACTCAGTATTGTATTAAACACGATATAATCTTATCTTAATACTCCGTATTAAAATAAAAATGTGTGGGTGGCAAAAATGTTAATGTCATGATTGGTTGGACACGTGAAATAAAGGTGGTGCACAAATTTCTCTCTGGCATCCTATTCACACACACATCCTAACTCACATTAAATACCCATCGCCACCACGTCACCTCCTCATCTCTTATAATCTCGCAAGACAATTCAGTCTTAATTTGATCCACCCAGAAGAAAGAAGAAAGAAGAAAGCAGCAGTGGTAATGGTGATGCGACTTGGAAAGTATGAGCTCGGGAGGACGTTGGGAGAAGGAAACTACGGTAAGGTGAAGTTCGCCAAGAATGTCGATACCGGCGATGCTTTCGCCGTCAAGATTCTCAACAAGAAGAAGATCTTTAAGCTCAACGTCACCGATCAGGTAAGTCATTTCTTTTGTGCTAATTAACCAAATTAGGCGATTAGGTAAGTCATTACAAACTTGTTGGGTGTATGTAGATTACAAGGGAAATTAGCACCTTGAAGCTATTGAAGCATCCCAACATTGTCAGGCTTTATGAGGTGATTAATGAATACGCTTTTCAATTGTTTCTGTATTTGTCAACTGAATAGACGCACCCAAGACGCATATTCATTCCCAACAAATATCCCTTTGTTTTTGCTATAATAATTTGATGCTTATTTGGTAAGGGACGAGTACCATCAATAAGTGATATGATGTACTTTAATTTGTTTTGTTTGCTTAACCAATTAAGTAGGTCGATTCAAATCTAAAAATCTCCTCCACCTAAATTAGTTGGAAAATTAAGTGTATTTTATTTCCAATGATTCCTAATTTTTTATTACAAAGTTAAATGTCACTGTGAAACCCTAGCTTATAATACAAGTTGGCAGAGTTAATAGGAAATCATTTATTATATTGGATTACGTGGATGCAATGGTCCCAAATAAAGTTAAAGAGGATAATCTTAAGCATATGTTAAACAATTTTGACTTAAGTAGATGAATAAAATGATAATTTGAACCCTAAATATGAGGCTGAAAAGGTAGGCCCAGATGAAGAGGTGACGTGGCCACGTGGGCTGTATGTGAATAAGAGCCAAGTATTGTCATTTGTCTTGCATTGAATGCACTAATGCAGGTTTTGGCAAGCAAGACCAATATTTACATGGTACTAGAGTATGTCAATGGCGGGGAGTTATTTGATAAAATTGTAAGTCACCACCACCATCACCTCTTTAGCACTGTATACATCAAATGTAATTCTGCTGCTCTGTTCCTTCAGGCCGGGAAAGGCAAGCTCCAACAAAACCATGCCCTGAGGATTTTCCAACAACTCATCGACAGTGTTAGCTTTTGCCACGACAAGGGTGTCTTTCATCGTGATCTTAAGGTCACATTTACTCTTATCAACTCATTTCAGCAAACCGACTGCTCATACTCAACCATTTCTGTTGTTGAAACTTACAGCTTGAGAACTTGCTTGTTGATGCAAACGGGACTATTAAAGTCTCTGATTTCGGCCTCAGTGCGCTGCCTAGGCATTTCAGGGTAATGCAAACTTTCACATTAAGATGATAAAAACCACCAATTGGCAATTGTCATTGGGTTTGTTGTTGGTGATCAGGATGATGGTTTACTCCACACAACTTGCGGAAGCCCCAACTATGTGGCCCCTGAAGTCCTTGCTAACAGAGGCTACGACGGGGCTGCTGCTGATATCTGGTCTTGCGGTGTTATCCTTTTCGTCATCCTAACAGGCTACCTCCCCTTTGACGACAGGAACCTTGCACTTCTCTACCAAAAGGTATCCATACTGAGTGTGGAAATGTTACATATCGACAATATGATAATGCGTGAACCTAATATTGCTAGAGCTGCTCCTCGATTTGTCAATTGGTTTTATGATAGAGCAGACCCGTGTCTCATTACCCGGGTTAGCGAAAATATGATATCCGAACCCGCGGGATATAAAAGATAAATTTAGAAATATTAAAAATCACATTGCATTTATTTCTCTAAATCTGATGAAGCTCTACGTAAATGCTTAAGATTGTCAAAGGGGACGTGCATATACCCAAATATCTTTCCCCCGGAGCTCAGAACATCCTCAAGGGGATGTTGCAGCCAAACCCTAGCAGGAGGATAACAATGGCCGAAATCAAGGCACATGAGTGGTTTAGAGAAGGGTATACTCCTTGCAGCCCGGACGATGAAGATGCCTTTTCAATCAATGACATGGTATTCGAGTTTACTAATGAAACCAATTTTCTCATTTTTTATAACATAGTAAAATCATTAACTTGCATTCATCTCTCTGAAGCAATCACAAGGAAAGAGGAGCCCGGGTTCCCCTACACTTCTCAACGCGTTTCAGCTCATTGGCATGTCTTCATTCCTTGACCTCTCTGGCTTTTTTGAGCAAGAGGTGACTGCATGCTCAACTAAAACCTCAAATTATGAAATAGCTTAAGAGAAAAAGAATGAAGCCTGTCTTGATGTTTCAGGATGTATCCGAGAGGAAGTTAAGATTCACCTCCAATCTTTCTCACAAGGAATTGGTAGAGGGAATTGAAGAGACTGTAACCGGGATGGGATTTTGCATTTATAGGAAGAACGCAAGGGTAACATATTGTCATTTGATAGATTTGTAGGAACTGAATGTTTGAAGCCTGAAATCAAACATACTTTTGTTCAGCTAAAAATGGTGCAAGAGCAGCGGGGCCATAAGAGTGTTAATAAACTCACAGTGACAGCAGAAGTAAGTAACCCATTAAGCTTGAGAGCATTACCTCTAAATATGTAGTTCTGAGTGAGTGGTCATATATTTGGCAGGTGTTTGAGATAAGTCCCTCCTTGTATGTAGTTGAATTGAGAAAATCATATGGTGATGCTTCCATCTATCGACATGTCAGTGCTCTCTCTCTATCTTTTTTTTATACAAACGCAAATAATTTGAATGCAAATTCAAGTCTTTTGCATGTGCAGTTGTGCAGGAAGCTCTCAAATGAGTTGGGTTTGTCGCAAAAAGAGCAGGAGGAGTTGCTAGGCGCAAAACCAAGCATGCATAGTGTATGATGCGAGTCAGATATCGGAATTAGGAGCATATAGTACTTATAAACTAATAATCACCACTATACATACAAATCGTATTTTTTCTGCATTACATGAGCAAGTATATATAAATATGGGCATTTGGCAACGTATATGTATCCAGTAAATTGAGGATAGTACCAACAAGTGGCTTATGAAGGCCAATCTCAATACAAACTCTAACGAATTTACCCCGTGTAACATAGAGCGTATTGAGATCCACTTTGATTGGCGTTCCTAGAGCGGCTGCAAGCCCATATAACACAACTTCATCATATATATAGTTGGACCGGAAGCTCTGATATTAATTCTTGCCCATACGAACAAGGTTTGTAGGAGTGTATGTGTCGAAGTTGGTTGCCAGGGTTTTACCGTAATGTAGTGGCCGAAGATCTCGCAGGGGCATTTTGTTAGTGTCCGCAAGAAGCCAGACTCAACTTCAAAACATACATAATAGAAATTATTCGGGAGGTCAATGATGACCATTTTCCCTTATGGTCTCCACAGTTGGTAAATCCTTTAATTTAGTAAAGGGATTAAAGCCTATAATCAATCAAACTCAAGTAAACACGGACGAGTGATACAAAATAACGCGGGAGATAAATAAGGAGTAATCATTTACAATTACTTAGTTAGATAAAGAGTTGAAAACATGTAAGTTAAGATGAGCTATTTTAGGAGACATGTATGGAAAATAATTAGGGATGGAAAAAATCAAAGCTCCACATTTTGATGTTAATGTTTTGTTGACCAATTACAAATAATTCTCCATTCAAAATAATCCCTCATGTTAAAATTCTTCCAAATCTTAATTATAAAAGTTAGTTGAATCTGAATTTTGTTTGTGTCCCCTTTACCAAATTGTTTCGAAGATCCACCTTTGCATGCAAATGCAACAGTAGAACTTTAAGATTATGGGATCATTTAAGCCAGTGACCGTTGGTCTCTCAATCCTCGTCATAACTGGCATCGTTGTCGGCCTCGTCATCGGAGTCCACAATGTCCGGAGCAATGTGGGATCGCATGGCAATGATCTATCCTCTATGTCGAAGTCCGCTAGGGCATTCTGTAGCCCTACCGACTACAAGAAAACTTGTGCACTTAGCCTTAAGGCTCTCAGCACAAATGACTCCGCCACCCCTAAGGACTACCTTAAGCTTGCAATCAACGCGACTATCGACTCGTTTAAGGTTGGAATCAACAAAGTAGAGGCCATTGGAAAGGGAGCGAGTAGCCACAAGGAGAAGGACGCGTTTGAGGATTGTAGGAGCTTGCTAGGGTATTCGGTTCACGCACTCGAGAATGTATTTACGAGTGTTGAGAATGCTACACTACAAGACATGAAAGAGAAGGCAACGGTTGAGCTAAACAATTGGCTTAGTGCCACCATTTCATATCAACAAGTGTGTCTTGACATAATCGAAAATGGGACCTTGAAGGATGAATTGATCAACGATGGGCTTCAAAACTCTACCGAGCTCAGTAGCAATATCTTGACGATGGTTTCCGAGTTTAGCCAAATCTTAGAGAGTATTGGCGTGGAAGTACTCGGAGGTCGTAAGCGACTTCTTGGCGTTGATGAGAGTGGGTTTCCGTGGTGGGTGAAGAGAGTTGATAGGAGGTTGTTAACGGTGAAGAATGCAGATGGGCCATTGCCTTTTCCGAACGCAGTTGTTGCACAAGACGGGAGTGGCCAATTTAAGACCATTAATTCCGCTATTGCTGCTTACCCCGAGGGATTTAATGGAAGATATGTCATCTTTGTTAAGGCTGGGATCTACAACGAGCAAGTTAGCATCCCAGAGGAGATGCGAAATGTGTTCATGTACGGTGAAGGACCGGGAATGAGTATTGTAACTGGATCACTCAGCAACGGACAAGGGACTAATACCTTTAGGAGTGCCACATTTGGTGTAATCGGAGATGGGTTTATTTGTAAGTCGATGGGAATCCGTAACACGGCGGGGCCAACGGGCTATCAAGCAGTAGCGCTCCGAGTCCAAGCCGACAAGTCCGTCTTCTATAATTGTAGAATCGACGGCTTCCAAGATACTCTTTACGTGGTGGCGCAACGCCAGTTCTATCGGAACTGTGTTATTTCTGGGACAGTTGATTTCATATTTGGAGATGGCACTGTCATCATTCAAAACAGCCTCATCATCGTCCGTCTCCCCATGGTCGGACAAGAGAACACCCTGACATCACAAGCTAAAAGCTTCCGCCATGAGCACACCGGCATCGTCATCCAAAAATGTCAAATCGTACCTGGCCAAGACCTATATCCCGAAAGGTTTAAGATTCAAACGTTCTTAGGTCGACCATGGAAGCAGTACTCGACGACGGTGATCATGGAGTCGACCTTACCCGATTTCATCCAGCCTTCCGGGTGGATGCCGTGGGTCGGCGATTTCGCCCTCGACACATTGTTCTACGCTGAGTATGCCAACAATGGTCCGGGTTCGAATGTTTCACAGAGGGTGAATTGGAAGGGGTTTCAGGTTATCACTGATCCAGGAGAGGCAATGTGGTGGACAGTCGGACCATTCCTACACGGCCAAGGATGGATCTTTGAGAGTGACACCCCCCTTTTGCTTGGCTTAAATTAGGGCTAGACACACTCACATAAAATCTTACATGTAAAGCTTGGAACCTTTTTAGTACACTTGACATTATCAGTTTACTTCAATAATGTTTTTGGGTGTATCTTCTTTTTTTGTACACGTGAAGCGTATCCTGTAGTGTACGTAGATGTTTGTAACTTTACATTAGTCATATTAATTTTGTGCTTCTTTAGACCGTTTTACAAAAGTATATTGTACTTGTTTTGTAATGTTAGTTTTACCTTCACTCAAGTTTTTGTATAGTACTATTGTAAGTCATTAAGAAGTTTATTAGGATCACTGTGGTTAGTAAGGACATAGCTCAAGCCATCCGTTCCTTGTCTTTTTTTATTAAAAAAGTTATGTATTAGTATCAGAAGGGATTTATGATGACATGAATTATGACCTATATTTAGGCATGTGTTTAGGTAGATTTTCCTTTTATTTTGCATGCATAGATATACTTTCATAGCAATTATGGTTATATTCACCTACTTTGCGAGAATAGAGGTCTACACAGAGTTTTATTGCATTTGTAGGTAATTTGGCGAATTATTGAGCGAAATGACATATTTAAGTATCAAGCCCTTGAAGCAAGACAAAATGGAGCATAAAAGGAAGCTAGGACGCGCCAAAGTATCTTATGATACCGTCTGTCGCACCAAATTATTTTCTGATACCATCTGACGCGGCTCAGAGTATTTTCTGATACCAGCGGGCTCGACTTCTTTTCAGCCCAAATATTTAGCGTTTTATCTTTAAACTCTAGATTTAAGGATTTGTTTCTTATCACATTCATATGTTGTGATGCACAAATATTATCTCCCATGTTCATTCATGGTTTCCATATGAAACTCATTGTGATGCACATCCTTAAAGCTAAATAAATTTCTTTGAGATTTACTCAAATACAATGCGTCATTTATTATTGTATATGTTCCCTTTGGAAGTAGAGTAAGAGCTCTTACCGAGCCTTCAATGAGTCTAGCAACACCGACTATGGTATTCAAATTGTCCTTAAAGGGTTTCAATTGTGCGAAATACTCTTTATTTCTCAAGATGGTATGTGTGGTAACACTATCTACAAAATATTGTTCCTTCTCATCGAGTCTTTCCTTAGAAGATTTCATGTGTTTCTATATAAAGAAAGAAACCTAAATAAGTCAAGTCATTAATAATAAAAGTTTCATATTTTACATCAGGATAATCATATTTAATTTACATAGTCCTAATAGATCTTAAAAGAAGACATTACATCATATTATACATTATTATACAATAAGGATGATATCACAAATTCTTAAACCAATGCTTCAGTCCACGGCACATGCATCATCATTCTCAAAGCTGAAAAAGTGAGAGACATCTTGGTTGGTCACGGGTGAACTACCAACACCTTTGTTTTCCACAAAGTTGATTTATTAACATTTTCTTTGTTTCTTTCAGCTTGGTAAGCATCCGTCAAATGTGAAGTTGTGCATCATATTTTTTTTCAATGACCAACTATGCCACATCTATAGCAAACAATTCTTAACTTTTGAGATCTTAGAGGGTCCCTTTTGACCCGTATGGACGTTTGGCTTATCATATCCTTGTGACCATAGTTGCCTCTGGCGACCATCATTATAACCTTGCCCACGGCTACTACCGCGGCCACCACGTCCACCATGACTACCACAACCACTACGATCTCCACGACCTCGGCTATTATAGTGCCATGATTGTTGCCCATGTTCTTTGTAATTCTTGCATTTGTCCTCGGATGCTTTTAATTGGCATTGGCTTCCGGAACTACTATTGATTCGGTGGGTTTGAGGTTGTGGTTTCTAATTAAGAGTTTGTTGTTCTTTTCAACCAACAACAATACTTTCAAAGGTTTGAGTACCTCTTGAAACCTCTTTCTCGGTATTGTTGTTGTAACAACACATTTGTGGCATGCATAATAGAGAATGTTCTCTATAACATTTCTTCTTGGGCGATCATATGACCACACAATCTCAAATGGGAGGATATCATGTGGATATCACTATTATAATCAGATATGGACTTGAAGCTTTGGAACCTTAAGTTGTTCCATTCATACAAAGCTTGTGAAAAAGGACTTTTGATGTCCATATCTTTCATTCAAGCTTTCTCAAACCTCTTTAGGATTCTCCACAAATAAGTACTCGGTCTTGAAACTTCCATGGATGTGGTGGCGAAGGAAAATAATTGCTTTTGCCTTCTCACGTGGAGTGACATCATTAATATCTTCAATTGTTTTTTCAAGATCATTTGCCTTAATATGGGTTGCACATCTATATTTCACTCAAGTTATTTTTGGTCCGATAAGTCAATAATGACAAACTCTCTCTTTGCAATGATTGCCATTAGTTATACATAAAACTTATAATTTATGTCAGTATCAAGCATGTATGATTTTATTATTCATGAATTAATAAAGTGAGATATAAGGTCATTTCATAGATGTAGATGTAATGCGGATGAATCGTACGACTGCATGTAGAGTATTGATAGGTTGCATATGTTAGAGCAATAATTAGAAAAGTAAAGACAAATATTATATTGTGTGACACAAATAAGAAATCATACGGTAAAATGAACTTTACCGGAACAAATAATTAAAACCGATTATTTTTATCCCTTTAATCTTCATCCATCCATTTTAATTTCTTCCACCATCCTTATCTTTTTCCTCCTTTGCTCCATCTCCATATTTGATCAAAAAGTTCTCATGTCCATAACCAATGATAATATTACTCATCGGCTTGTTGCTAATAACAATAAATATTGAACATTTCATTTGTCTTGTCCTTATTTACATTGTTATCATATTTATAATTAATTTATAATAAAAAATCTTCGTTCATAATTTAAATAGTAAAAAAAAAAAAAAAATTTAATGCTGGACTTGTCAAAAAGGTTAAGAATTTTTTTACCGATTTCCGACCGCTCGCAAGTTTAATCGGCTCAAGATTGGGCCAATGGACCTTTTCGTAAACATCTCTGGCCCCACTGATGCTTCAGAGTTCAGGTGCATAAGCTGGTCCGCTTTGTTTCCATCGTCATCGGCCTCCGCTCGCTCTCACGATTCTCACCGGTGATGCGTTTCCCGTTATGCCGGCAGTAACGGAAACACAGTCTGCAGCGGCACTACCACCAGCAGAGCCACCAATACCACCATCTCCCTGGTATTCTCCCTTTTCACACTTTGTCTTCCAAAAAGCCCTAGTTTCCCCTCTGTAGAAGCCCTAATTGCTCCGATAAATATACTTGTAGGACTGTACAGGGTGATCTTGGACCAGATTGATGCTTCAATGACTACGCAATCATTTCCCATTTTCACAGGAAGGGTTTACGGTTACGGATTTCCCACAGCAGTGTTTGGACATGGAAGCTTGACTTCGTCTGTCCTAACGAAAATATGGAAGCTGGCTGTTCTACATTGTGAATTTTCATTTTAAGTCTTCTCATCTGAGATATTTGCCAGTTGATTGCAGTTTGAACGCAGTTTCTATGATATTTTAGACATTGGATGTGATACAAGTGCTTGTAAGTTGCAATTGTTCTCGTTCTACCCTAGCTAGGCTGAAGATACGTGGTTTTTGTTGAATTTATACACCGGATGGTAGGAGGAGACATGCCGCCACTCCGTTCGTCTGGATTTGTGGATCCTGGATGGGAGCATGGGATGGCCCAAGACGAGAAGAAGAAGAAGGTCAAATGCAACTACTGTGGCAAGGTGGTCAGCGGGGGAATATATAGATTAAAGCAACATTTGGCTCGGGTTTCTGGGGAGGTTACATACTGTGAAAGAGCTCCGGAGGATGTGTTTCTGAAGATGAAAGACAATCTGGAAGGATGTCGCTTGAGCAAGAAACCCAGGCTGGCTGAGGACGATGAGCGCGTGTATTTAAATTTCCAGTCTTATGATGATGACGACATAGAACAAGGTGATGAGGATGATATGGATAATGCTGGGTATAGAAGGAAAGGAAAGAAAATTATGGGTGAGAAGAGTATGCTTGTGAAGTTGCCGACTCTCCGTTCGTTAGGATATGTCGATCCTGGGTGGGAACATGGCGTTGCTCAAGATGAGAGAAAGAAGAAGGTGAAATGTAATTATTGTGGAAAAATTGTTAGCGGTGGTATTAATCGGTTCAAGCAGCATTTAGCAAGGATTCCTGGGGAAGTTGCTCCCTGCAAGAATGCACCGGAGGAAGTGCATTTGAAAATAAAGGAAAATATGAAATGGCACCGAACTGGGCGAAGGCTCCGAAGGCCAGATGTTAAGGACTCCTCATTTTCGTATATGAACTGTGAAAATGAAGCTGAAGAAGATGAGCAGGAAATTGATGATGATCACCATATGAGCAAGGAAAAATTTGTGAATAGGGATAACTGGTTGCCAAAAGAATTTAGAAGCACCTCCAGTGGAATGCCAACAGGAAGTGGGTCTGATATGTATTTGAAAAAATCCAAGTTGAGCTCTGATGTTTTAAAGGCACAAGTGAACAATAAGCTGCTATCTTATAAACAACCAAATATAACTCCAAACAAGAAGAACCGCAAAGAAGTTGTTTCTGCCATCTGTGAGTTCTTTTATCATGCTGGCATTTCATTTGAGACAGCTGATTCATTTTGCTTCCAGAAGATGATGGAGCTTGTTAGCCAGTATGGACAAGGACTAGTTGGCCCCTCCAGTAGGCAGATAAGTGGACAATGTCTCCAAGATGAGATTGCCTCTATCAAGGACCATCTGGTGGAGTACAAGGCTTCTTGGTCAGTTTCTGGTTGCTCTATCATTGTAGATAGTTGGAAAAACGCCCAAGCTAGGACACTAATTAACCTTTTAGTTTCTTGCCCTCGCGGTCTCTTCTTTGTCAATTCAGTTGATGCCACTGACATAGTGGAGAGTCCCTCAAGTTTGTTTCAATTACTGGACAAAGTGGTGAATGATATTGGTGAGGGTAACGTTGTGCAGGTAGTTTAGTGGCTTGTTTACTTATATTCTGAAAATGATATGTTACCTTTCTCAGATCATCTTTATACTCTGTATTTTAGTTTCTGTACCTTGAAAATCACTGCAGGTGATCACCCATAACAGTCCAAGCTATAAGGCTGCAGGAAAGATGCTTGAAGAGAAGAGACGAAGCTTGTTTTGGACACCTTGTGCAGCCTATTGTATTGATAGAATATTAGAGGACTTTATGAAGGTAAAAGTGGTAGCCAATAGCATGGAAAATGCGCAAAAGATAACAAAGTTCATCTATAACCGGATCTGGCTTTTAAATCTTATGAAGAAAGAATTTACAGAAGGACAGGAACTTCTTATACCAGCTATAACAAAATATGCTGCAAGCTTTGCTACATTGCAAGCCTTAGTGGACAACAGAATTGCTTTGAAGAGAATGTTTGAGTCAAAGAAATGGCTTCTGTCTCGCTTTTCCAAATCAGATGAGGGTAAGGAACTAG
Organism: Fagopyrum homotropicum; assembly: GCA_033239125.1. Taxonomy (NCBI): domain Eukaryota; kingdom Viridiplantae; phylum Streptophyta; class Magnoliopsida; order Caryophyllales; family Polygonaceae; genus Fagopyrum; species Fagopyrum homotropicum. Next base: position 37,388,284 of record BSWB01000001.1, on the reverse strand, counting down.
AGAGAATTGTGCTAAATGGTACATTTTGGAAGAAATTGCAGTATATTCGGAGATCAGTTGACCCAGTTCTTCAGATACTCCAAAGGGTTAATATAAATGGGAGCCTATCAATGCCTTCTATTTACAATGACATGTACAGAGCAAAACTTGCAATCAAAAGTGTCAATGGTGATATTTCACGCAAATATGGTCCCTTCTGGAGTGTGATAGATTGCCACTGGAGCTCACTCGTTCATCATCCTTTATGTGTGGCTGCTTACTTCTTAAATCCTGCGTACCGGTATCGCCCTGATTATGTAGCGGTATGATTAACTATAACATCCATTGGCTATTAACGGTAACTTATTCAGTGTATGATTATCTGCTGTTGCTTGAATAATATTTTCCTGTTAGGATTTATCTCACTTATCTTAGTTAGTTGATGTAGAATCCAGAGGTGATGCGTGGATTAAATGAATGTATTGTTAGACTTGAACCTGATAGTGCTAGACGGATCTCTGCATCAATGCAGGTATGTCTTTCAGCATAGTCCACTATATGACTGGTTGGAAAATGTTTTCAAAAGCAAGTCATTCCTCGAGTTTTAGAAAACAAATTTCTACATATTATGAGAAGCTAAATCTTTTCACGTCCAGATCCAAAAAGAAAAAAAGTGTCATCATGTCACTGCTTTGTCACGATCTAAATTTTTACATGATCAATTGCATTATTGCTAGATTCTTATTTTCTCAATGCTTTTGGTGTCTCAGATTTCCGATTTTACGTCAGCCAAAGCTGATTTTGGAACTGATTTGGCTATCAGCACAAGAGCAGAGCTTGATCCAGGTGAGATCACAATATGGTACTAGTCTGATATCTTTTATGGAAAAGCCTGATCCCGTCTATACTTGCTCCATTTGGATGCTGAACCCTTGTTTGGTTCGGGTTGAGTTTAAGTTTCTTTCAAATACAATGGTTGTTTTGTTTGTAGAAAATTCATTTTATCACAAATCATGAGAAGGGGCAAGTATGATTTTCTTCCTATGGTTTTTAATTGCTAATTTATTAAATATCATCATTTTGTGACAAAATTAATTCTTAATGTCCTAGGTAAGTTAGTTTGAACCTAACACACTATACTGATTCGTATGGATTTTAATATATACTTAATTTACATCCTAGTAGTTATTTCATATGAATTATACTTCCCATGTTTAACCAAATGAGCACCTGCAATGCTGCATTGTGTTAATAACTTTTTACTCTTTGAAAATTTACTCATCAGCGGCATGGTGGCAACAACATGGCATCAATTGTTTAGAGCTGCAACGCTTATCTGTACGCATATTAAGCCAAACATGTTCTTCCTTCGCATGTGGACATAACTGGAATATGTACGATCAAATCAGCCGCCAAAGACCCAATCATTTTGCTCAGAAAAAGTTAAATGAGCTTTTATATGCTCATTATAACTTACGACTCCGAGATGGCCAATTAAGGAGGTCAAATGAGTCTATTTCTTTTGACGGGGCTCTTCTTGAAGGTTTATTGGATGACTGGATCGTAGAGCCGGAGAAAAAAGCAATTCAAGAGGATGAGGTAAGCTGTAGTAGTGGATATTTTTCTCTTGAACAACCACTCTCTCTCGTTATTGATTGTCCTTGACTTGTTTGATGATCTGAAAGTTCAATAATCATGCTAGTAATCTGCTCAACTTTTTGAATCCAATTTATTCTCTCCTGTTTGCAAGCTTGTTTTTATAATCAAAAGAAGGAAAAATCGTCTTGTAACCCAAGGTTTTTATATATTATGTTAGTTGCCCAATTTTTTTTCGAATTTGGGAGGACATATGCTTGATGATAACTAGTTAAGTGATTAGCTGTTGAACGTAAAAAGCTGAAAATGAAGGGAAAATTGAAATTAATGTTGTGGTTACAAGAATCTTTATTGATTCATGAGAGCTATGTATACCAAGTTTAATATCATCCCCATATACACTTTTCTGAAGTTGCAATTAGTTGGTCACTTCAAAATTTTCAGTCCGCTGCTTTTAATACTCAAATCCTTCTATTGTTCAAAAAATTCCAGTATCATTATCATTATCAGGATGTGTTTGGCATTGTACAGTTTAACTTTATAAGACTTTCTTATAAGCACATAATTACCTTATCAAGCTTTATCAAGTATCTACACAAGTAGGAAACGTTATTATAAAGGAAGTGATCTGTATTTTGTATCCTTCAGGATATTTTCTACAATGAAGATGGATATGATTATGAGTCACTCGACTATGATGACGGGAACACGGAAATTACTAGGAAGGGGTCTCAAGAAGTGGCAACATTGGCCAACATTGAATCCCTGGACATTCATGCAACCACTGGGGCTGCCACTGATGATGAGGATGCCGATCTTGATTTCCTTGATGATGATGATGATGATGATATGAGCGACTAGTTAACAAATTTGTTGAACATTCATGATTTGCTTCACTCAAGATGTCTTACCTTTGGCCATGTTGAGGTGGTAAAAGTGGTTCCATGAGCCTGACATATAGATGATGTTTCATGTATTTGTACATAAATAGTTCATCACTTCTGTAGCCAAGCTGCCAAAGTATGTCAAAGCATGGTGTGCAGGCATCCAAGTATTCTCTCTTTTCTCAACATTTTTTTTTCTTCCTATAAGGAGGTTGGGGCTTGATACCCTCTGAGCTTTAATACACTTGATATACATTGGAAAATGGTTAAATAGCAATCTCCAGAGTATAGCCCAAACATCCACCATCGGATCCAAAGGAGTTGCTCTCCCAAGCCATTCGGACATGCAACCAGCGTAGGATAAGGATTACTGAGGGGGTGATTTTAGGATATGTTTGGTATCCACATCTAAGATATCATATATGAGTATCGTACCAAAAAAAAAATATGAGTATCGACATAAAAAAAATTCATACATAGTGTTTATATATAACTATATAAATATCAGTTTGATATATTAATATACTTATTATATTACACTTTTTCTCCCTATAATATATACTTATTAATTGTTACATTATACTTTTTTTTTCCTTTTTGATATATTTCAAAAATTAGTGATGTCACATATCTTATAGTTTTTATCCCTTTAATATTCTCTCTAGAATTCAATATCGATCTCATATCCATATCTCGAAGAGATTATATTTTAGAGTGTTTGGTAAGAATTGTAGATAAAATTATTAAAACGACTTATATGAGTGGAAATAATCCCTTATAATCCTAAAAAATAATCTCTCTCACACAAGGATATTGGAGATTAATCTCTTGTAATTTCTATCTAGATTAATCTTTTAAAAAAAACTTATATCTCTTACCAAACACATCCTTAAGTCTTAACCACTTCAAATTTTGAAAGAATTGGGTAAAGTGACTTTTTTTTATGGGCTTTTGTTTTGTAAACCTCTCTAATTTTTATCCTTCTAATTGACTTACCACTAATACTCTATTAAGGTATATTTATTTAATGTGTTTATGCTATGCGTACACAAATTTTTTAGCCATACACATTTTATTAAAACTTAGTGAACTTATCAAATTGAATAATTAATGACAAAGTCATCTATAATACGTATAATTTAAAAAGCTCAAATATCAATCTTTCTCAAAATAACATTTTGAGAATATCCATTTTTCTCAATATAACATTTATTAGTAATCGGATGATAAATTACCACCCATATTATTACACAAATTTATCTTAATAATATATTTAACGTGCAATCCTTTCACGTCTTAAAGCCGCGTATACATACGTTTAAATATATGATTCCATAATAAGTTATTATAATTGTTGTCCAAAGTGTCACTGATCCAAACGGAGGAGATTGAAATGATATGGGTCCAAGTCCAGCCCCGGCAAGCCTCATGAACTAACTCAGTGTTTGCTACTATTCAAGTTCTTCACTTTCAAATCTAACGGTTAAATTATGGAAGCGGGTAGGGTTTGTAAAAACTAAATATAAAATTATGGGTAGTTTTGCGAAGATCATTATCATTACTAAAAACAAATGAGAATATAAGCCGTGTAAGTGTGGGTCTCGTGGAGATCGATCCCAAAAAAGCGTTGAAACACAGACAACCCCTATCTGTGTGTTATCTATCTATGTACGTATCTTCTCCATTTGAAGGAGAATGATTGTTATATATATATATGTCCGGTAATGGTAACCAGATCTTGGAAGCAAATTGGCCCCCAATTCCACCTCCTCCGCCCTCATCCTCATCCTTAGCGCCTGGCGGTGGTTTGGGGTGCCTCCATTTCTAGTCATCCTAGGCAACACGTACATACATATATTTATATTTCCGTGATCTATCAAACCATGGCAGCTTCGAAGCTGAGACAAACGCTCTCCAGAGGACTAATGGAGGAGGTTCAACGCCTAGGTACCATGAAACAAAATGGGGTGAGCCTTCGCTATATGATGGAGTTCGGCTCCAACCCAACGGATCGTAACCTCATGCTTGCGGCACAGTTTATCCATAAGGAGCTCCCCGTTAGGATCGCTCGTAGGACCATTGAGCTTCAGAACCTTCCTTATGGTCTCTCCAACAAGCCCGCCATTCTCAAGGTCTTCCATCTTCTCCCATCCCACCCACCTTTTTATTTCCAAGAGCTCGTTTGAATGCGTTAACTATGTTTGTTTAGAGGTCGTTTGATACATGAAAGTAATTCCATCATTTTCATTTCATTATTCGATATCATTCCGTTTTCAGGTTCGAGACTGGTACATGGACTCTCTGCGTGAACTCAGATCATTCCCTCATATCAAGAACAAAAACGACGAACTGGAATTCACACAAATGCTTAAAATGATCAAGGTCAGACACAACAATGTTGTCCCTATGATGGCCTTGGGCGTTCACCAGCTCAAGCAAAGCTTAGGTCCCGACTTCAACTACGAGGAACTCGACGAGATTCATTCCTTCCTAGATCGCTTCTACCTCTCCAGGATTGGGATCAGAATGCTTATAGGTCAGTTCCGGGTTTAGACATATGCATATATTTATAGAAAATGTGAAGTGCTTAATCATCTGATTTTCAACGTAACTCAGGCCAACATGTGGCCTTACATGAACCCAAACCGGCTCCTCATCACATCGGTTACATACACACCAAGATGTCTCCCGTGGAAGTTGCCCGGAATGCAAGTGATGATGCGCGGTCTCTCTGTATGCGCCAATATGGAAGTGCACCCGACATCCATATCTATGGAGACCCTACCTTTACATTCCCGTAAGCTCTCTAGCTTATTACGAGATGCTCCAATGGTTGCCTCACTTGTTATTTTACTTCAGGTATGTCCCGGCACATCTACACCTAGTCTTGTTCGAGCTAGTCAAGAATTCCTTGCGTGCTGTTCAAGAGCGGTACATGGATTCCGACAAGCTACCACCTCCTGTCCAGATCAATGTAGCCGATGGAGATGAAGATGTCACTATTAAGGTAGTCATATGCATCTGCTTTGTAAATTGGCGCTTGTTTCTTGATTCATCATGACATTGAACTGCGGACATTAGGTATCCGATGAAGGAGGAGGCATCGTCAGAAGTGATCTTCCGAGAATATTCACATATCTATACAGCACAGCTGAAAACCCCTTGGAGGACAACCCAGAGCTTGACGCGGGTGAGATGGTGACAATGGCCGGGTATGGATATGGTATACCAATAAGTCGTTTATATGCTCGGTATTTCGGGGGTGATTTGCAAATTCTCTCAATGGAAGGATATGGTAAGCTCATCACCTTCTACACTTGCCAAAATTAACAAAGCAATGACTTTGCAAACAATAAACATAACTTGCTATTCCTGATTCCTTGTGCAATGTAGGAACCGATGCTTATCTGCACCTTTTGCGACTAGGAGATTCGGTGGAGCCTCTACCATGAACGTTGAACATAATGACAGATCAAATTGCGGAAAACCTTCTAAAAATGTGTAGAACTAATTGTTAGTCATGTTGTATTTTTGTGAAGGCGGGTGAAAATTTGACAAATTTGTGTTGTTTCATTTGTATCGATTCCACGGCTGTCCGACTTGTATATTTTTCTTTTGATATGAGCACCACATTTTCTAACCAAAACACAGATGGATTTTTTTTTTGAGGGCTGTCCAAATTGAATGTTATTCGGCCAGTCGACAAGAGGTATTAGAGCCGACAGCTCAGTTCGACTAGTAATAGTTGCATCAAGATGTGCTGTGGGCTAGGTGATGAGTTTGCCGTTGTGGTTTAGCCTTGCTCTTGAAATGACCAACTTAAAAAAAACTTCATAAAGCATAAAAGACCAACAAAATTTCAGACAGCAGAAAGCAAGAATAATGTCTCAAACACGAGAAGGCCTTCGATTTTTGGCTTGAACAAAACCATAATTCACAAAGGACAGACACTTAACCTCAAAGGAGCCAGAGCGGCAAGGGATGAGGAGATTTACCTCAAACTAGTAGGATGTGAATAGCGTGATTAGGGGGAGAGGGAGGAGATAACTTCAAAATGAGCAATTTTCGGGCATAATTGTTTTCAGGGGATTTACAATAAGAAATCAAAATGAACAAAATTGACAAAGAATATTTAATCCATCAAGGTTAATTGAATGCTAAAGGGAATTTCTAAGACTTGCTTGTTCGCTCTAAATTATGTTTGTATCCCCTAGACACATTCCACTGGCTAAAGGAAGCTTCTAAAACAATATGTTTACCTAAGGCATCCCATGAAAGAGCGATTTTTGCTGAAAGGAAATGTTACCAGTTAATGCAGGTTTGTATGGTAAGCTTAAGGATTCGGTAGTTAGCGCAGGCTTGCCAAGTATCACAATCTTATGGTTTGCTAAACTGAGTGCGCCCTATATGTGCCAACCGAGAGGATGGAATTAAAGGTGCTTCTTCATCAACAGTTGCTTCTAAACCTGAATTGTTCCCTCCAATGCCGCCTCCAATCTTGTCAATGTTGCCAACATGCGTATAACTATCAGATGACCTCTTTCCATACAAAAGTTTTCATGACAATATTAAAATTTCAAGTGGTAAAATAATGACATACAACCAGTTTGTACCTTTGTAACTCTCTCCGGAAGCTTTTCAGGTGAACTAGATTGAGATGCACGGCCGTCTCTAACCTGTAAGTAGTTGTACATGACAATTCCAACGAGTGCTGAATCAAAAAATAAATGGCGATTTTCCAATGTAAGCATAAACGATTTTACGATACTACTGCTATCAAAAGCTGTCATATTATACCAATAGCATATCCAATGATGTTAAACCCCGTAATGGTAGACTTGGGAAAGATCACAGTTGAAAGGGCTACGAGTATCCAGTCTTTCAGAACACCGGCAACACGGATGATAACTGCTCCAGTTCTACCGAGGACTAGGAAAATTGAGAAGTTCAGCGCAAGAGCACAAAGTGCATTGGAGAAGAAGATCCAAAAGTTGAACTGAATCTGTGAAAGATCCATCCCAGGCTTCTCCAGCAGGTACCAGGGTATGAAAAGGAATACAAAACTACACAAAATAATGTACATGAATGAGAATAGTAATATTAGAACATATGCATCAAATATTCGGAAAACAATAAATGATTATACAACTATTTAGATCCCAGAAGCAATATACTACCAGAGTTGTACATGAACACAAACATACATGCACAAGATGCTAGGATGGGTTTAAAACTTTAAATGGTCCCCAAAGAGTAGGGCGAAGAAGCAACATCTATGAGCTACCAGCTCCCTGGAAAGAAACAATTGCTGAATAACGCACCTCATAACCCCAATAAGTTTTATACCCGAAAAAATGGTTAGAACTTGAGGTGGAAAAGGAGAAAACAACATTTCATTATGTTGATAATACACTAATATAATGGCAGGGTAAAGGACACAACTATCAGCTGTAAAAACCAAAGTTAAAGAATGTAATTGCAGTAGTCTGTGCTGTAGTACCCTATAGTAATGCAAGGAAAAGAAGACAATACGATACAGAGCACAATACTGGTAAGTTCAAAAGTTGAACCATTCTTACTCATACACTAATAAAAAGCAACAGAAAAAGAATAAAACTGTAAGTATTGAAAGTAATACCTGCATGGGGCTATATAATATAAGCTGGTAATGGGATTTAGAGTCAGGCCCTTCTTTTGGAGAAGGACCTGAGTCAAAACCAACCTAAGAGCTTCAGCAAATATCCTTGTAACCTGGTACACTGTACCAACTATATTGAAATGAATTTCCCCATACGAGGAAACGACTACTCCAACACTGACCAGAAGCATATTCAAGAAAACATCACATCTTAGTTTGTCAGTGCCACACACTACAGCCATGAGAAAGGTTGCGATAGGCACTGCAAAAAATCGAACGGCGGTGAGAAGGGTATAAAAGAAACATCCAAGGATTGGTAAAGACAAAAAAAACAACTATTTTGACATACTCAATGCTTTAAGCATTTGGATGAAGGCGACAGATATATGCAAATATGCAGTATTACCAAACCTGTCAAGGAAGATATGTCAGATGTTGCAATTTTAACTGATACTGGAATATGGTTGAGTAGATTAGTGAACCCATGTCTAAAAATGAGCTCTTTATGACCTAACCATCCTTGTACTATAATTGCATATCATCAAATTAGGGTCATTCCAAAATGGCATTCAGGATTCACACTGGGCAGTGAACCAGATTGCCCAACGTTATAGTGTCTTTCATGTCTCCTTATTAAAAAATATGGTAAGATTATGAATTCTTCACTGATCTGCCAACTGAGTCGTGTGGATGAGGAGGAATATGTTCTTGAATTTTATTCAGCCCTAGAGGACCAGGACTCTCTGGCCTGGAGTCCTAGACAAGTGAAAGAGAAAAGCTAAAGAAGATTTGTTTTGGATGAAACATGTAGTCTACGAGGCTTTGTTACCTTGTTCACAAGCTTGTTAGCACTAAAAGTCATACTAAAGTTTAGTTTAGAAAGAAAAAATAGAAAGCCATATGGCTAAAGAGTGGGTAGGAATGTACTTATTCTGTTAGAGGGGTCAGCGATAATGTTATTTTTCATGGCTGTGACTCTGTGAGGCTAGCTTATTCTACCAAGCTAGATCTACCCTAATCTAAAGGCTCTTTCCTAGGCCACTGGAAAGCTCTTCCTCCATCGGTCTACATAAAGTAAAGGAAGCTCTTTCCTTTTTAGCTGGCTCTTCTGTGTGAGATATATGACTATATTTTTTGCTCGAACAAATTTCAACAGCTGTTTTTAGAATAGTTTAGCCATCAAATTTTTTTCATGATTCCATGAATCTTGATTTTCCTGAATGATACTTTTCCTGCATTAATGAAAGCGTCAAATGATCACAGTGCTTAGAACTTCTTTCAGTGTAGCCTTTCTTTGAATCTCTAAGCACATAATATAAATCTGTTTTCAAATATAACAAAAACAATTTCAATCAACAACAAAATGAGCTACCAAGGATACAATTTAATATCCATGCTACTTCATCTTTGATATACCATTCAAGAAGAAAGTGAAATAAGAAAAATTGTAATCAAGCAACGACAGAACAATAGAAATGTGAATAAGGCAATGAAGTTACCAGAGACTTGAGGCAAAAAGAAGGCACTAATAGGAATCACACATGTAGCATATCTGTAGGTCACCGCAAATATGAATGTGAGTAGTAATTCATATAAGTAGAAAAAAGAGACCATACATTATATGAAAGACAAAACATTGTAACAAAAATCATTCATTAAAGGCACTTACATTTCAAAAGTCATTTTGACTGGTGTTACAACCTGCACATTACATCTGATCAGATATAATTTTGAATCTAATTCATATGTCTATAAATAAATTAATAATAAGGTAAAATGATGAAGGAGGAACATATTAGGAAACAGGAGACAGAAGAGAGAAGTAGAAGGGATTTAAAGCATAAGGAAAGCTAGCAACAAAGAATGTCAATCAAATTTGCTAACTATTTGCACAAGGGAACTACAATAAAAATGGCAATCATCGTGTTCAATTTGCAAGAACCAAAAGGACTTTTGAAGCATACCTTAAACACACGAACAAGAAAGAAGGCTACAAGGCCAGAAAATCTATGAATCATTGTGAGCGTGATAGGAAGTGGAAAATTGAAGTACTTTGGAGAAAGAACCCACTGCATAATATTTCAGCGCTATATATCAGCCATCATCATCCTAGTATAATACCGCATAAGCAAGTCACAAGATGTACGAACTCAACAGCATATATCAGTAATAAAATAACTCATATGGTCAAACGCATAGTAACTGCAGGCTCTAAAACCTAAACACTAGTAAAAGAGAAATTTCGGTGATCAATCATTACATTAAATTGTTTCAATAACCTAGAACGAACACCATTCAGGTTCAACCAAAACATAAATTCGTATGGTACAAACATCATGCATTCTTTGCTGTGGAATCTGCCAGGAACTTCCACCAGGCCGCAATGGTCATCGAATCGGACTTTACGACCCTCGTATCAAGGCTATCGTCTTGGCTCAGCAGCAACACGACTTCACACCGATCTTATTTCTCTTCTATTTGTTCTTCTATTGTCTCGCTTTCCAATTGTTTTCCTTCCGTTTCTTTCCGGCATGTTCGCCGCTCCGCAAACTGTGCAGCCCATCTTGCTGCTCGTCTTTTAAGTTCGGATGATACTTTGGTTTGGCTTGATCATTTTCCGCAAGGTGTTTTAGACCTTGCGGAAATTGATCTTATTTAATACATTTTCCACCCTTCAAAAAAAATACAAACAATCAAATATAGCTAGCTTATGCCAACTTATTATCCAGAACAAGGAAGTCATTATGTAGAAAGTCATGTGATACATTATGTTGTAAGCCATCACCAATTAGATATTACGATTCCCTTACAATAGGATTACATAACATAAATTATGAAGAAAACACTATAGGTTGTACAATTTCTTTCTCCTTTAACAAATGTAGGAAGTAGAAAGGCAGAAAAACATAAATAAAATAGTAGGTGGATAAGACATGATAAAACTACTGCAAAGGACAAGATTACCTTATTATACAGTATAACTCCAGAGGAGAGTAGGATGTAGATTAGCAAGTATAAATAGGTCAAGGCAAGAGATATGCTGATCATTTTCCCGATTCCTTCGTTTGATAAATAGTGTCTTCAATTAGATTCTCCTGGCAGGCCCAACCAAACACTTACAGAAGAAGTCTGAGAAGATAATGATAACTCATCTCCTCATTCATAAGCAATCTTATCAAGGATCCATAAGCAGCTGTTCATCCACTAAAATCAAATGCCTGAACAAATGCAAATAAATAACTAACAACATATCCTTACAATGTGTAAGAAAGTATTTGGACGTTTTTCATCAAGTTAATTGCAAAAATCAACAAGAACAAACTTATACTTCCAATATCTTACTTGACATAGACATTTCACACAATGCCATTGACATATACCTTATGTCGTATAGCTAGTTTGAGGAGACGATATATATTGAGGCATTGATCCCATTAAAGACAATCTATGCAACAGATCAGACATTAAAAAAAAGTCTATTAAAGCACATATTTGAAGCTGAACGAGCCATTTTAGGATTACAAAAGTTTATGTATGCCACCGACAGGTAAAAAATGGTGACAAACTCCACATAACACCCATCCTCAACACATCATGAGAATGGGGTGTTATGTGGAGCTTTATGTCTTTTTCACCATTGACAAATGGTTCATGTATGCGATTGGCATATGCTTTCCCAAAGAATCACTATCCGCGTTGACGACACTGACAACAAGTACAAACCAAGAATAAAATCGGTACCCGATTAAATCAGCAAAATATAGAAATTTCAAAATTCCAACCAAAGCATATTGCAATGAAGAGAAGAGCAGCTCTGACCTAAAACAATGGTAATATGCAGCAAGGATCGGATCTGGAAACTGACCAAAGTGAAAATAGAAGCACTACAAATCAAGATCTGAAATCAACCAAAACAATAGGTAGTCAAAAGTTGCAGGCAAAACCAAAATTGCAAAGATCGTTGATGGTTAGAGAAGAAAGCCGATGCGTAGTGTGAGCAGACGAGGAAGAGCATATCAGAGAAGTGTGAAGAGAGATGCGCTACAATTCTCGCCTAATTATATTTGCATTGCACATTTTTCTTAACCAATGTACATATTACAATAAAAAAAAATTTAATTCTTTTTTACTTCTCGCCAATTTGTAGATACGATGAATTTGAATTTTTTTTGTTAGTACAAATAACATATATAAAATGAATGGGAGTGATAAACGCGCATTTAATTAAAATTTTATAAAGAAAACGGAAAATTTTACAACGTTAACGCCGTTAATTTCTAAAAACCTTTTTTTTTCATCCCACTTTCCTCTATTCGATAAAAACGGGGGTTGCTTTGAAATAACTGTAACACTAAAACCGTAGAAAATTTGAAGCAAAGCGAAGAACTTTACAAAACAAAAACAATATTGAAATTAAATCGGCAACAATAACATACTCCCTCTAATCCAAAAATAGTGACGTTCCATTCCCTAGAAAATGATCCAAAAATACTTAAGTTCAACAATACTCCTCTTACATCATTAAAAGACAATTAATTGACTCTTATAATTCACATACCAACATTATTCTCAATTAGCATTAAAATCCCATTAATTGATGTTCAACTCTTACCCTTCCCATACCACTACAAAATACTCCGTAGTCATTCTTCATCCATTTATTTATATGCTGAACAAGGAGCCATCATCATCTTGCTCATACAAACTCGATCAAAAAAATTTAGTAGTCGTAATCAAGTTGGGGTAACTCACTTTCACTATTTTTACGAGTTCTTCACTTAATTTATCATCATCTTGTTAATTGAGTTCTTGTCTCTTGTGTAGATTTATGACTCCATCCAATGAGAAACATGGTGATTCAAAGTTCAACCCTATTATGATCAAGGATGATAAGTTGGATGCCAATTACGATCACGATTTGAATCTACAACCAATTAAGGATGTGGTTGTTGGTGTAGTGCGGAATTTTGATCTGAACAAGACTCCAATGGAAGTAAGAGAGCTTCATCGAGATAAACGAACTGACAAAATGATGTTGGACATGTTGAATGTTCTTATTCCAACTTGCTATTGGAGCTCGACAAAGTTATAGTAGAATTTTTTTTAAATTTTTTTGGCATCACTAGTACTATTTCAATTTATATGACTTGGGGGTTTGTAATTTGTTTTATTTTCTATCCTAGTTCTTTTTTTTTTTTGCTAATTTGAATTATGAATGAAGAATCAAGTGTTTCTTTACAAGACAACTAATCTAAAAGTTATTCATATTATCATAAATCCACCAATAGTTTAATTAAAAGATTGCAAGTTCTTAGAGACGTAATTAAATTTGGTTTTATTTAAGAATTAACCACGTGATTATATGAAAGTTATTTAAATTAACATACACAAAAGGAACCCAAAAACAATTTACTTAAAATTTTCAATTTTGTAGATGTATAATGAAGGTTGGTTTCAAATTAAGAATTAAGCGGGTGATTCATCCAAACTAAAATTCATGATTTTAAGTTATTATAGATATATTTAGGATCCATGGAATGATCTTACATATGTATGCATGAGAAGCCATGGAAAGAGTTTCCCTTTTCTATATTCATTTTAATGGTAATTGTTGTCTCTTCCATGATGATGAACACAGTGGCCACATCTTATAAATTTTATTCCGGTTAATTCCGAGTCAAATCGGATTTCGATCCGTTGATTGTTTTTCATTTTATATAGTATTTCATCCTCCACAAATTCTATCATTTTATATAGAATTTAATTCACATAAAATGATAGAATTATACCAAACCCTAGTTCTTATAATTAGTTCTTAATAACGAATTTTGACGAAACCATGACAAAGCTGTGACGAGACCATGACAAAGCTGAGACGAGGCCATGACGAAGCCCAACAACAGTTGACAAGGCCCAGACAAGCAGTTGACAAGCCACTCCTAGTCTTATTTTGCTTCAGCCCATTGCTCCCTTTTTAGACCCTTTATCCAGCCCTTAGTTTTTCTTTCTTGCTAGCAGATTAGAGCAGCCAGGGAGCCCAGCCAGAAGCAACTCAGTCCACTTCTCAACCCTTGCTGCCCAGGAAAAACGTAACAACTGAAGTTGAAGAAAACAACAGTTCCCTCTCACCCATATCTTCGTAACGTTCCTGATTTTACGCAACAACACCACCTTCACTCCCTCATTCAACACCTTCTCTTCTCAACAGATTCTCCTAGCCAGAAGACGTCCAAATTCATTGGCGCTCCTTTTGCACGAAAATATCAACAATCAGATCTCCTCCTCTCTTCCTCTGTCGTCTCTGGAGTAAAGCAGCAAAGCCAACTTGCGAAAGAGAACGAGCCAACGAAGCGTTCCTGTAACCAACATCAAACAGACCAAAGATCTTTCCAATCTCTTCCATGCAGGCCGACTTGAGCTGCCACCGTCCTGGTCGAAACCATCGCCAACACTAGCGCCAGGTGAGTCTGGTCCTGGTTGTCTTTACGCCCAAAAATGTCTACACTGAATCAACCTGTCATTTTTCTAGCGTAGGGTCGATCTTGAGCGAGTTGCTGAACCGATAATCTTCTCTTCACTTGCGACCAGTTCCAAACGGATTGATCAACCAAACCTTGCAAGTTCAGTGGTAAGAATCACCAACCTCTCCTTTTGACTTAGGATATACCGCCCCTGTTAATAGTTGTAAGTGTATAGCTTTGTGTGTTATGGAGAATTGAGTTAAGATGGGTCAGTAGGGTAGATGTGACCATGGTAGTGCCGAGGCTATTGTGGCTACAAGGGTCTGAACCGGGTAAGGGAGTTGAGCTGACAGAAATAGTAGAACAAAGACTTGTTGTAAATAATTTTCTCTCTTTAGTTTTGAGAAATTAGAAACTATCAATATTGTCGACCAATGTTAAGGAATTATATTGAAGATCCACCTTTGAAATTTTGATAGGTCATTGATGGATATATGTAGATTACTGTGTCAAAATTTAAGAATAAATGAATGATCGGATTAGAAGTTATAAGGTCCCAAAGTAGGGTAGTTGAGTTGTTTTTCCAGCAGTGGAAAATTGGCTAAGTATAGAATTTTCTAAGTGTTATAACCGACTTTAGAGAATTTTGTAGAAGTGATGGTTGAACAGTTTTAAGAAATTCATGCTTCTATGAGTAGGTTGGATATCATAGATGATCTAGTAAATTATTTCAGATTTTTTATAAGATTATTTGAATTTCTTATTTGAAGCCGAAGTTGGACCTTAATGACCTTTCGGAAAATAGGAAAAATGTGTAAATTGCTAGTTTGTAACCAAACTCGTTTAGGAGTTATGATATTTTAGGCTCAAATAAGAGTTTAGGCATTAATTATAGAATTTCTGGAAGTTTTTGGGACCAAGAGTAAAATAGTTATTTTACCATAAATTAGCACTGTAATCAATTCTGTTGTAATATGATCTACTATCTTAGAAGTCTTAGACTTCTAACTACCTAGAAAGTGTGCTGACACACTTGCCTCCTTTGACAGACCACTGAGTTCCTACATTTACAGATCGTTTTGCGAATTAGAGAGTCGAGCTCTATTTCAGGTAAGTCCTTTGGGCTTACTTAGCTAGCTGTTAGATATGAGTGTGAATGATGATAGTGGTGTTTGAGTGATGTGTGTACTAGTGTATTTCATAGTAATCATCGACCGACTTACTTATCTGGCCTAAGAGTAAAGGGCGGTAGCATTCTGCTCAGTTAGCCCGAGGGCGCTGGGGGTTTCTTTCGGGACTAGTCCATACTTGGTTTGCGGGGATGCCACCGGTGGAGGTGTGTCAAACCATCACCAGTTGGATAAGGAACAGGGGCGGGAAATCTTAATATTTCTCGTGCTACAACTTTTAAAATGGGATGAAGTGAACCACGTAAGTTATCAGATAATAACCGGATTGTGTGCCAGCATGTTGAGTGTTTATATTCTTCTTCTGTGTGTTTGTGCTATTTATTTTTCTACTTATATTTGATTAGTTATCTAATTGTTTATCGTTGTTTAGACTTGCCACATGTTAGAGCAGATGCCGAGTGATCCGGATGGTAGTGGCCGCCGGGGTGTCGTACTCGTTAGGACGGGTTGTTGTTCTTTTTGGTCTTTCAGATATGACTGTTTCTATTTCTCAGTTTACGAGACTTTGTTATTTCCGGCTGTCAGTTATGGTCACATTCATGACTTTGTTAAAACTTAATTTAATGATTTCTGGTTTTTTCTTATTTGTGTCTTGTTGTAAGATCTAGTTAAGTTGTTGTCAAACTAAGGTCGGGATCCACTGTGAGGTCCTAACCAGCAGCTCCCCGAGTTCTAAAACTTGGGGTGTTACATCTTATTTCAAGAAGAGAGGGGGCGGCAAGTTTGACAAGTGTACACTGATGAAAATAGGACCAAAGCATAAACCTTAAAACGAGTGGAGCAATAGTATACTTTAAGAGTGGATTGGATCTCACCCATTTTCTCATAGATTAGCTCTTAAAATGTTCTATCAAAGCATAAAATAAGTGATTTGTCTAGAAAATTAGCCAAAAAAACCTCACGTATTGCATAGATTTACTCTTAAAAATCATGTTCCTAGTATACTCCTAACATGTTCTACCAAAGCAGAATCACAACTGATTTGTCTAGGAAGCATGCCATTTCATTCTCGCCTAGCCTTATTTATATGTGGAATCTTATATCGATTCGACCCTTCGACTCTCATAATTTCCTTCATACATAATTGCAAACTTAAGAAAACATAGTTGATCTTTGTGGTTGTGTATTCTTCAAAAGCCTTCTCAACGGAATGAATTAGTTGATCCACCGTCCTTGCACACACCTTATCTTGCAAAGACTGAATATCGTTAAAAAACCAAGATCAGGAACATTCAAGTCCGGCGAGTTGGGTGGTTGCGAAAGAAATCTAATGTCAAAACCATTTTGTGATGCAGTTTAACACCCCGAATCCGCGGGACTCGGGGCGCCACATTGGGCTAGGATCTCACAATGGATCATGACCCTAGCCTGACAACAAGTTCACTGGACCTTACAACATAGCACCGATAGATATAAAACAAATACATAAAACTGTATAAAACTGTACATCAAAGGTATACAAAATCATAGCCGAGTATAAAACATCATCCTCCCATAGGAGGTATACAAAACACCATCCTCACACAGGAGGTATATATAGTATCCCCAAAACCAAAACCACCTAATGTACGAGAGTCCTCGGCTTGTCACCCTGCCGGATCACTCTACAGTTCTCTTATCCTACACAACATCTACAACATGGTATAAAACCGTTAGCTAACCATACGTATATAAGGTCATGCATAAGCAAAAGTCATGAAAGATAAACACATAATCATGTTGTCACACATTTACCCGGTTTATTATCTTTATATAAGGTCATCCACTCAAATCGTATATACATATATATATATATATATATATATATATATATATATATATATATATATATATACATATATATATATATAGGTTGGCTCCCATGTAAACAGCTCTTACCATGTAAAATGAAAACAAATTGTATCCGTTAGATCGTTAAATAGATGGCTGAGATTAATCGATATTAAAGGGGAAAAAATCTTGTTATTAATGGAAGAAATATTCGCCGGACCTGACTCTATATATTTGGTGGTATATTCACATATATTCGGCGGTATAGTCACATATATTCGGTGTTTACATGTTCACATGATAAGAGCTGTTTACATATGAGTTAGGATCTATATCTATATATATATATATATGAAACTATGTGACATGAGGAACATATCATCCTCGCCTCTGGGTCTGCTAGCCATCTAGAGTAGTGTTGGTCACACAACCCATGTACCCTATGGGAGTGGTGTTGTGCCCAAACTGTATACCAGGTCTGGCCTGACGTTAGAGAACCTCCCAACTCCTTATAGGATGAAATGGAAAGGTTATCACTGCCACACAATGGGGCTATCAATAAAACATAGGTCGATAATAATCGACATCGCATGATATCATATCAAGCATATAATACACACACCACTCATGCAAACACCCAATATAAGGATGATAGCTAAGTAAGTCCTATGGACTTACCTCAACCTCGTACAATCTCAACCACGATCAACCTCTAATCCTGAGAGGGACACTGCCTAAAAACAAGGTATAGAGATATATCAATCTCCTATTAATCAAAGGGGTCACACTTAGACTCAAAGGGATCCAGAAAGATCATCATCAACTTAAGCCTCACAACCTACTAATCCTCAAAGCCGTACAAAGCATAACATGATGATAACATCATCATCACACACTCATCTATACCTAGCATGATACTACACACTCACACTAGGAAAGGAAGGGACAAAGCCAACCTTAGGCAAGCCTAGAAGCAAGACACACCTGCATGACAAGAGCAACACAAAGCTGGAATGCAAGGACCCGCAGGGGCGGCCCTGAGGTGGCGTAGGGACAGTGTCTGTCCGGCGCTGGGGCGGCCCTGAGGTGGCGCAGGGGCGATTCTGCACACCTCAGCTTCTCTTCTCAACTTCACTCGAACTTCTTCACACCTTCTTCAGCCAGCAACCCCATACATACATATACATACATATATACATCAAACCAAGCCTAGGAAGGTTGCCATAAGATCAACCTTGTGGAATCCTAATCTAGAAAGGAATAAAAGAAGAAAGAAGAAAGAAAGAAAGGAAGGGAGGAAGAACTCACCAAGTTGAACCCTAATAAGGGGAGGTTCCTCATCATAACCTCAAGGTTGGCTCATCAAAATCACAACAACATCATCAATCAACATCCTTATCATCCAAGCATCAAAGTCTCATTAAAACTCTTGCAAGATCAAGGAAAAAAAAAAGAAGAAGATTCAAAGGAGGAAGGAGAAAGGAAAGAGTGTAAGGGAGAGAAGATGGAGCTGGAAGAGATGAGAAACCCTCCACATGAAGCAAGAAATAAGCTTATATAGGAAGCCATCCAAAAGCACGGGTCAAGGTTAACAAAGCCGCCTGTAGCACACCACAAACCGCAGGGGCGGCTCATGGAGGCGCATGGGCGGATCCTGGTGGCCCCAGGGGCGCCTAGCCTGGCCGCAAGGGCGGTTCAGGCCAATCTCAGCAAATCTCAACACTCTCTCAACATCTCAAGACTAAGACTCTTACATGCGGCTAGTCAAAATCCATCATCTTTTGGGCTTACGTGTGTTCTAGCATTGTCTTGTTGAATAAAAATCGTGTTTCTTGAATCTTCACTTGGCCACATAGCTTGAATAGATGGAATGACCTTTTCAAGTAAAAAAGTTCGTATAACTTGTTTCATCACATACGTGATGGGTTTTGTTTCCAACGTTCATGCGGGTCTATTTCGACTCCGTCTTAAGGCTGGTTCCATAGTCACAAGTGGAAATACTCCTATTTTACCTGAAAAAACTTCATTTCCTCCATCATCAAACCTTGGTCTTGCAATTGCTGTTAGAAACATTACTTTGCCGATGAAATGTTTACTTTGGCATGTACGGTACGGGTCTTCTTCTTCCGATAGTAGGTAGTAAGATCTTTATTTTTTCGTCATGTAGAACCATTTCTCATCAATATGAACAATGTTTCACATACATACAAATCTCGGCTCAAGAGGGACACTAATCCGATCCAACATATACATGCAAAATTGTAGTCGTGCTATCTTGTTAGCATCCTTTAGATTATGTTTGATGGAATTTGAGTGACGTCAAATGCAATCTTTTTTAAACATCCTATGTACAGTACCATAACTCATTTCTAGATGTTGAAAGTGATCTTACCGTTCTTCTTTGGTTTAAGGGTATATTAAGCATACGAATTAGATAAACTTGAATCGGCTTACGACCCCTTTCGATCTCCCGTGGGATACATCAACTACTACACCGGATGAAGTCTCCTTAGCTTGCTTCCATATCCGTTGAATTGTCCTTATAGGAATTGACAACATAGAAGAAACCTCGGATGTGGTATTACGTTTGAGCTTTCCATTTACACTTCTCTCAAGTAAGACATTATAAGCTCGTTGTCTATCCTCGTTTGATATGGGTCTTCTTCTAGTGTGCCGTTGATACTCTGGACAACAAGTCATTTAAATCAATTCAAATTTATTCAGTAAGATCGATCACCATATACGCTAGTTGTTGGTAAAAATTATTAACCCTTCTATTTAGAAAGAAAGAATAAATGATGTTTGTTATTTGTTATATAAGTATAATTTTTAATTACTGAATTTGTTTTCTTTTATTATTTTTCTTGCCTTTTTTTATTATTTATTATTTATTTTCTAGACTGAATTTTTCATACCGGAATTTCTCATACCAGAATTTCTCATACCAGAAATTTCATACCAGAAATTATCATACGAAAAGTTCATACCAGAATTTTTTTCATACTAGAATTTTTTCATACCAGAATTTCTCATACCAGAAATTTCATACCAGAAATTATCATACAAAAAGTTCATACCAGAAATTATCATACGAAAAGTTCATACCAGAATTTTGTCATACCAGAATTTTGTAATACCAGAATTTTGCCATACTAGAAATTGTCATACCAGATTTTTTACACCATATTTCCATATCATAAAATTACATACCATAAAATTACATACCATAAATTTTATAACAGAAAATGACCATCCAGAAAATGAACTAACACTTGAATTAAAAGTACTGGTGGAGATTTTCACTGCTCATCAACTCGAGTTCCTTGATGGTTTCCTGCGCAAGCGTCTTCACAGATAACTCTACGTCTTCCAGCAACTTTACGAGGAAAGTAATGGTTTCCGCTAGCAACACCGGATACTCTTCTTTCAGATTCTAAGATCTTGATGTTCACAATAAAACAAAAGTCTCCCAAAACAAGCTAGAATTATTTACCAGAACTTGGCTTTGTCCAGCAAGGTTTTAGCTCAGGGTCATCCTCTTTCCATAGCCCATATGCGCCAAACAAAATTCTATAATCTTCACAGGAGTGTTGTGGCATCTAAACTTGAGTAAATTCTCACAGCAGACAAATTCCATAAGCCAATTACACATTGGACATTGATAATAACAGCAAGATCTCTCTCTTTTTTTTTTTATTGAAACTAGTATAAGTATTAAGATATATATGTTCAAAATTGCCTAATTGCCAACTGAAGAAGTCTCAAACTTCAATTCAAAACAAAAGAGTAGAAGTAATCAATAGAGGAACTGAGCAATATCTTTTCTATATATATAGTAGATCCAGTTAAAAAAACACTGTAAGTAAATTCAACTAAGTTAATCAGCAATAGCACAATGGGAGATTGAGATAATACCTTAGAATCAAAGTGTTCCCGTTTATTCATATGAGCAAGCATAGCAAATATAGTGAAAGTAAGAAAATCAGCAAGAATATGCCTTGGATTCATCAAAATGCTTGAGATCCAAGACCCGAAGCCAACGAGCTTTGAAGGACCAGATGTGGAGAATTGAGAGATTGAGAGAAGGGGACGCAGGCTTCGCCGAAGCCAACGAGCTTTGAAGGACCAGATGTGGAGAATTGAGAGATTGAGAGAAGGGGACGCAGGCTTCGCCGCACGCTGAACTTTGAACCCTAGATCTAATTTGCAGTTGAGGAGTATTGAGAGGAGGGTAGGTTTGGACGGTTAAAAACCAAATGGGGGTACATTTACTTAATGACAAAATCTAATTAGCCTAATTAGTAGATATAAATAAAAAAAAGTCTAGTTACCTAATTGACCCATTCAAATTTATTCAGTAAAATCGATCACCATATACGCTAGTTGTTGGTATAGGACCAAATGCTGTTAAATTGACTTCCTTTGTACTGTATATGACATGCTGCAATATTCTAGCTTTTGTTGTACATAAATAAAAGGAAAAAATTGATATACAAATCTAAGCTTCTTATTCATCAATTTGACTTTGTTTGTATTGTACACAATAATTTTCAAACTATTACTGCTTTGGTTCATGTAGGATTCATGTTCATAATGAAATACAAGTTCAAGAGGAAGATAAGAGAACCATCTAGTTTATATTTTACGTTGAATTTTAAAGTCTAATTCCTATCAAAGTGTCTTAAGACACTACATACAAGACATGTATAGTTCGATCGAAATTTAACTTACCGGGAGTATTGCTTTGGTGATTCTCGCGAGCTTCATTGTCTTAATCGATTGTAAGATCGATAATTGGGTCTTCAAATTCTCCTCCGACCTCTTCATCGTCTTCGATACCCATAATTTTCAAACTATTACTGCTTTGGTTCATGTAGGATTCATGTACATGATGAAATACAAGTTCAAGAGGAAGATAAGTGTAATAACCGAAAAATTTAAGTTCCGGTAAATTGAAATTAACCAAAGTCCGATGCGACAATCGTAAATAAATAAATAAGTAAATAAAACGAGTTTAGTTCGATCATTTTTGTGACCTAGATTCACATAAAATAATAAATTAAATGACCGGAAATAATTTAAGTACGTTAAAATAAGAATAATAATAAGTTATAAAATACGGAATTTAATTCCGTATTTTTATAAATTTCCGCAAGCAAATAACGAGTTGCGTATCCGTATTTATAGTAACATAGCGGACCGGGTGTGGGCCACTACAAGGCCCAATTAGCAGCCCATCTCTTAATCAATTCCTAACCCTAATTAAAATTAACCTAATCCTAATCCTAATCTAACCTGCCGCTTACCTCTCCTACCGTACCTTCTATACGCTGCAAATCTCCCAGCTTTCCTTCGCTCTCGCAAGACGGAAGACCAGCGCCGCACCACTGCCGCCTTCCACCGGAGCACCGCCACCGTGCCTGCACCGCGCCCGTCCGCCGTCCCTGCTCGCCGCCAACCACCGCCTAGGTAAGCAGCCTCGACCCATCTCTTCTCCCTCTTCTCCGTTCGATTGCCGTATCGAACTGACCCCCCCCCCATCACCTCGACTGCAGGCCTCACCGCCGGAACGCCAGTACACCGCCGCCTCTCTTCGGTCTGTAGCCACGCCACACCACCTAGACCGCCGCCTGCCGGATTCGGTCGACCACCAGGTGAGTTGTCCGCCCCATCCTTCTTCCTCCTTCTATTGCGCTGCGTTGGACTAACTGTCTCTCTGCGGCAGCTGTGCTGAACCAGCCCAGACCGTCCCGCCTGTGAGCCGCCGCCTTCTGTTGTTCCGTACCCTGTGCCGACGCTGCACCTCGCTGCACCTTGGATCAGAGTAGCACTCCTCCGGTGACTAGGTTAGTCCAATTAGTATACTGAGGAGTTGTTATACACAGTGAAATGTATATATTTTGGCATGACATGAAAGAGGTCCGCCAACTGCTCTTAGTCCTGCTCCTAGTTCCGCCCTGTGCCTTAATACGATTACAGTACAAGATACTTGTTCCTATTTGTGCCTTTACACTCTTATATAAACCACTGACTGAAGTGAATCGGTTTTCTTGCACTGTGTATGCCGAGTAAAAGAAAAGATACGTATATATATATATATATATATATATATTATATGAAAATAAAATGGTACATAAGTGACTTAAAGTTATACCTGTAGAGCGATATATATATATATATATAAATATACTCATGTGAATGTGAGTTGGAAAATATCAAGTAGGTAGCTATATATATATATAAATACCGAATGGTTACGGTTTTAATATGAAATGGAAGTAAAAGTTAAAGTATACGTTTGAAGGAGTAGAGTAATAATAGGGAAGTAAGGAGGATTTTGGTTCTTGGAGAAGTTTTAGAGTGTAAACTATAACTGGTATAACTATCAAGGGAATTGATAGTTTTCTAACTTAAACTTCGAGAAATTACGATACCAAGGGTAAAAGGGTCTTTTACCATAAGAGAGTTTTTTCGTAATTCCTTCGCATGAGGTTGGACGTCGAGATGTGATTTTGATACCCATGCCTTATTTGACAGGCGTTTGAGTTACCACGAGTACGGACGGGTTGAGACGTGTTAGAGTGTATTTTGACTCAGGTAAGTCCTTGCGACTTACTTAGCCAGTTTCTGGATATTAGTTGAGTGATAGTAGTTGTGTGCTTTTTGCGTGTTTTAATAATAATAACTTGCTAGGACGACTGTTATTATTATGTTTAAGGCCCAAGTGTATGTATAACGGGCCGTGACATCACTGCCCAGCTCTGACAGGAGACTGGGAGGTTCTCTATACCCAGACCAGGCAGGTACAAGGTGAGATGCATCGGATCCATTCCTGATGGTTACACGGTGGCGGAGGCGAGGTTTGGGAATCCCTCGTGTCACAAAATAAGTATCATTAGTGTGAAAGAGTAACTTAAAACAAGAAAATAAAACGGACTTGTTTGGAAGCATGTTGGGTGTTTATATTTTTATGTGTGTGTTTGTGCTGCTATTATTCTGCTAATATTTAGATAACTAGCTAACGGTTCTTCTTGTTGTTATTTTTAGATTTACCGCAGGTTAGACCAGTAGTTGAGTGATCCGGAAGTAGTGGTCAGCCGGGTCTCCGTACTCCTTAGAGTGGGGGTTGGGGGTTGTGTTTGTCTTTCCTTTCGTTTAGTTAAGACAGTTGTTCTTTTCTTTTGTTTAAGTACTTTAGGCTGCTAGACAGTGTTGCATTCATTAACCTAAAAATATTATTTTTATAAATTTCGGTTTCTTTATTTGTGTCTTGTTGCAAGATCCTAGTAATGTTGTTGTCAAACTGAGGTCGGGACCCATTGTGAGGACCTAACCAGTAATGTCCCGAGTTTTGAGAATTTGGGGTGTTACAACATGGTATCAGAGCTCTAGGTTGGCAACAATGGCACTTGAAATCTTTTGAATGACCGAATAAGTTTTAAGCAGAACCCGAAAAGGGGTCTGAGTTTTAAAAAGAAAATTTTTGGTTTTAAATGTATGCATAGTCTGGTTGGGAATAGAAAAGTACGACGGACCACCACTACTACCGCGGATCTCAGTATGCTTAGTTTGGACTTTAGGTTTTACTGTAGTTGGACTTTTGGACTTTCCGCAAGTAGTAATTATAGTTATTATTCTTGCGCAGATGGCACGTACTAGAGCTACACTAACTACTGGTCGAGGCGGAGGTCGTCCACCTCTCCCTCCAGCTGGACCAGGTAGGGGAGATAGGACCCCTACAGTTAGAGGACGCGGCCGTGGAGGTAGACCTCCACTAGCCCGAGGCCGAGTCGAGCTCCTCGAGAGGATCCTCCAGCAGTGATCATGCCAGAGGCTGGAGTGGAGGAGGTAGCTGAGAGTGTAGGTCCTGAGGTCAAGAATGAGACCGTTGCTAGGTCTGGAGCACAGAGGGCACGTTCGACGGAGTCAGGACGTGTTTCCATTGGAGCGACTGAGTATAGAGAGTACCGAGCATACGTTGAGCGTATGGAGGAGGCTGCTAGGACAGAGAGACTTACCCAGGTACCACCAATACCGGTTAGATCTGTCCAGGTGACACAGGGAGTGCCTCAGGTGCCAGCTGTACTTGAGAGGAGAGTTGTGGCTGATAGAGCGCCTACTGGGACTAGAGCACCGAGGCCGGATGAGTGGTTGAAGGCTTTCAACTCTCAGAAGGTCCCCTCATATAGTGGAGAGATAGGACTGGAGGTGGAGCACTGGATTGGACAGGTAGAGACTGTGTTGGAGGCAATACGCTGCCCAAAGGATCGGCAGGTGGACTTGGTGCAGACCTGCTTCACTGGAGATGCTCATTCCTGGTGGCGGACCATGCGTAGTCGAGTCACCAGTTGGGAGCAAATGAGGAGCATTGTTAGAGACAGATACTGCCCTGTCTCGTTGAGGAGAGAGAGATTCCAGGACTTCATTGAGGCTGGATTTGAGGACATTCCGATTGCTGCTGCCATCAAGAAGTTCCAAAAGGAACTGACACTGCTTGGACCAGCTGCACCTCCTGAGGAGCAACATGTATATCTTTTTTCGAGGAGATTGAGAGAGAGCACTCGGTCCTTTCTGGCAAGATTTCGCTGTGAGACTCTGTCAGACTATCAGGATAGAGAATCTGCATATGAGAGAGATAGACCAGTGTCGAGAAGAGATGCTCAGTCAGACATGCCGAATAAGCGATAGAGGACAGGTTATGCTAGTGGTAGTTCAGGAGTAGCTGCTTTTGGACGGGGACAAACTCAGGGGCGACAGAGCCATACAACTACTGGTCAGACTTCAGCTGGTGGCTTGCAGTGCCACAACTGCAGTAGCTATGGACATATCCGATCGAACTGCACGAAGCCAGTAGTGACTTGCTTCCAGTGCGGCAAGGTTGGACATAAAGCTGCATTCTGCCGTCAGGGCAAGGCTCCATCTCAGCAGGGTTCTTCTCCTGCAGGCTTATCAGGGAGTGTACAAAGACAGCCACAGTACCGGACTCCGAGTCAGCAGCAGCAGTATAGAGCTCCTAGTCACCAGCAGTCTTACAGGACTCCAGGACACACACCACCACAGAGTTCTATGCAGGGATCAGGTCGGGGCAGAGGACGTGGTAGTGTGGTTGATACTAGAGGAGCTCAGGCACGAGTGTTTGAGTTGAGAGATGCTGATCAGCCAGATGCACCAACTGCCACAGGTACGATCCAGATTCATGACTTACCTGTACGAGTTTTATTTGATACGGGTGCTACACACTCCTTCATATCTGATGCATGCGTAGATAGGTTGTCCTTAGCTACTGTAGAGGGGATACCTTTTATGATAGGCTTACCTGATGGGAGTAAGGTAAGAGGGACTAGAGCGATCTTTGGATGTCCTGTTCGCATGGGAGATCGAGACTGGCTAGTCAATTTTCTAGTCATGCCCTTAGCTCATGAGGATGTCATTTTAGGGATAGACTGGATGAGGAAACACGGAGCAGTCTTAGACATTGGTAGGAGGACAGTGACCGTTGCCACGGAGGAGGGCCATAGAGTAATATTCCGAGGTTGGGACCTCGGAAAGTCAGGTACGGTTATCAGTGCAGTGAGAGCAGCGAGACTGATAGCACAGGGTTGCGAAGCCTTCTGGTGTTATGCCATGAAGGAAAGCAAGAGCCTGACTATAGAGGAGATACCTGTTGCATGCGAGTTTGCAGAGGTATTCAGTGACGACCTGCCAGGACTACCCCCACAGAGGAGCGTTGATTTCAGCATTGACTTGGAGCCAGGCACGAGACCTATCTCGAAGGCTCCATACCGTATGGCACCTATAGAGCTGCTTGAGCTGAAGAAGCAGTTAGAGGAGCTAGCAAATAAGGGTTTCATACGCCCTAGTGTGTCTCCTTGGGGTGCACCAGTGTTGTTTGTGAAGAAGAAGGACGGATCGGTGAGGCTGTGCATAGACTACAGAGAGCTGAACAAGGTGACCATCAAGAACAAGTACCCACTGCCACGCATAGATGACCTGTTGGACCAGTTGTATGGAGCGTCTGTGTTCTCGAGGATAGACTTGAGGTCAGGTTACCACCAGTTGAGGGTGAGAGATCAGGACATACCTAAGACGGTATTCCGGACTAGATATGGTCATTATGAGTTCGTAGTGATGCCATTTGGGCTCACTAATGCACCAGCGGTGTTCATGGAGTTGATGAATGGGATATTCATTGACTTCTTAGACCGGTTTGTAGTGGTCTTCATTGACGACATCCTAGTCTACTCTAGGAGTCGAGAGGAGCATGCCGGACACTTGAGGACAGTACTGCAGATTCTACAGGATAGCCAGCTGTATGCTAAGCTTCCAAGTGTGAGTTTTGGATGTCAGAGGTGGCTTTCTTAGGTCACGTGGTGACTGCTGAGGGTATTAAGGTCGATCCAGCGAAGATCGAGTCAGTATCTTCTTGGCAACCTCCTAAGAATGTTAAGGAGGTTCGCAGCTTTTTAGGTTTAGCAGGTTACTACCGCCGGTTTATGGAAGGGTTCTCTTTGATTACCCAACCACTTACTTGTCTTCTGAGGAAGACCACTCGGTTTGTCTGGTCTGAGCCGTGTCAGCAGAGTTTTGAGGAGCTGATGAGGAGATTGACGTCCACTACGATTTTAGCACAGCCTGAGGGTATTGATGACTTTGTGGTATACAGTGATGCATCCAAGCTGGGCTTGGGGTGTGTTTTGATGCAGAGGGGTAAGGTCATAGCCTATGCGTCTCGACAATTGAAGACGTATGAGGAGAACTACCCCACACATGATCTTGAGTTGGCTGTAGTAGTCCATGCTCTTAAGATCTAGCGTCACTATCTCTATGGGGCGACATGTCAGATCTTTACAGACCATAAGAGTCTGAAGTACATATTCACTCAGAGAGAGTTGAATAACCGCCAAAGGCGGTGGTTAGAGTTGATCAAGGACTTCGACCTTGAGATCCTTTACCACCCCGGAAAGGCGAATGTGGTAGCTGATGCTTTGAGCCGGAAGACGCCTAGAGAGAGGGCGATAGCTCGGTTGACAGTACAGCCACAGTTGCAGAGGGACTTGGCTTGGTTGGAGATAGAGGTTCAGTTTCCTGATACTGATGGTCAGTTGTCTACCATAGAGTTACTTCCTGATCTGTTGGATGAGATCCGACAGAAGCAGGAGACTTTCCCTACTTTGATCAAGATCCGAGACAGGATGTCTCGAGATGAGGCCCCACAATTTACTATTGGTGCAGATGGAGTGATGAGACGTCAGGACCGCGTTTGTGTGCCGTCAGACAGTGAGTTGAGACAAAGGATACTAGGTGAGGCTCATGCTACCCCATACTCAGTACATCCTGGAGCGAGTAAGATGTACAAGGATGTGAGACGGTCCTTCTGGTGGGGTGGTTTGAAGCCCGATGTGACTCGGTATGTAGCTCAGTGCGCGACCTGCCAGCAGGTCAAGATTGAGCACCGTAGGTCTGGAGGAGAGCTCCACCCACTCCCAGTACCACAGTGGAAGTGGGAGGATATATCTATGGATTTCATCACAGGTTTGAGACTCAGCTGAGGATTTGACGCTATTTGGGTAGTGGTAGACCGCCTGACGAAGACCGCACGTTTTATTCCGATTAAGGAAACATGGCCGGTGAGTCGTCTGGCTGAGGAGTTCACCAGACACATTGTGAGACTCCATGGAGTACCGAGGACTATCGTCTCTGACAGGGATGGACGTTTTACCTCGAGATTTTGGCAGCAGGTACATACTGCTTTGGGGACGAGTCTCCACTTTACTACCGCCTACCACCCACAGACAGACGGACAGTCTGAGAGGACCATTCAGACCTTAGAGGACATGCTTCGGGCGTGTGTACTAGATTGGGGACAGGTATGGCTAGATCATCTTCCACTGGTAGAGTTTTCGTATAATAATAGCTGGCACGCGTCTATTGGGATGGCTCCTTATGAGGCTTTGTACGGGAGGAGATGTCGTACACCATTATGTTGGGATGAGCCCAGCCGAGTTGATAGAGTAGCTCCAGAGCAGATACAGGATGACATCACTCAGATTGCTCTAGTCCGAGAGCGGATGTTAACAGCTCAGAGTCGTCAGAAGTCCTACGCCGACAAAAGGCGTCGACCTTTGGAGTTTAGAGTGGGTGCTCAAGTGTGGTTGAGAGTGTCACCCACGAGAGGAGTCAGGCGTTTTGGCATTAAGGGGAAGCTGAGTCCCCGATATGTGGGACCTTTTGAGATCTTACAGAGAGTTGGAGAGGTGGCCTACAGACTAGCACTACCGCCGAGACTAGAGAGTGTCCATCCGGTCTTTCATGTATCTCAGTTGAGAGAGTACATTCCGGATCCGAGACACGTCATCAGCCATGAGGATCTGACAGTTGAGCCTGACCATACATTTGTAGAGTACCCAGTAGCTGTCTTGGAACGCAGTACCAGACGTCTGCGATCCAAGGAGATACCTATGCTGAGGATTCAGTGGTCTAGGAGAGGAGCTGATGAGGCCACTTGGGAGACTGAGGAGAGTATTAGACGTAACTATCCCGAGTTCTTTGCGGGGTTAGAGGTTACTTTTGTGTGACGAGTTAGTACTCGGATGTGGTGTTGTTTGACCTTTCAGGTTTTCATATTGATTTGAGTGATTCTGTTTTTTTTTTGTGGTACTTGTTTGTTTGATGCCTGAGTAGCTGCATGGTAGAAAACGAAAATGTCGAGAAAACTAAAATATACCGAAAGAAATGTGTGAGTAAGAGAAACATTCTAAGTTTCGGGACGAAACTTCTTTTAAGGGGGCACTGATGTAATAACCGAAAAATTTAAGTTCCGGTAAATTGAAATTAACCAAAGTCCGATGCGACAATCGTAAATAAATAAATAAGTAAAATAAAACGAGTTTAGTTCAATCATTTTTGTGACCTAGATTCACATAAAATGATAAATTAAATGACCGGAAATAATTTAAGTACGTTAAAATAAGAATAATAATAAGTTATAAAATACGGAATTTAATTCCGTATTTTTATAAATTTCCGCACGCAAATAACGAGTTGCGTATCCGTATTTATAGTCACATAGCGGACCGGGTGTGGGCCACTACAAGGCCCAATTAGCAGCCCATCTCTTAATCAATTCCTAACCCTAATTAAAATTAACCTAATCCTAATCCTAATCTAACCTGCCGCTTACCTCTCCTACCGTACCTTCTATACGCTGCAAATCTCCCAGCTTTCCTTCGCTCTCGCAAGAAGGAAGACCAGCGCCGCACCACTGCCGCCTTCCACCGGAGCACCGCCACCGTGCCTGCGCCGCGCCCGTCCGCCGTCCCTGCTTGCCGCCAACCACCGCCTAGGTAAGCAGCCTCGACCCATCTCTTCTCCCTCTTCTCCGTTCGATTGCCGTATCGAACTGACCCCCCATCACCTCGACTACAGGCCTCACCGCCGGAACGCCAGTACACCGCCGCCTCTCTTCGGTCTGTAGCCACGCCACACCACCTAGACCGCCGCCTGCCGGATTCGGTCGACCACCAGGTGAGTTGTCCGCCCCATCCTTCTTCCTCCTTCTATTGCGGTGCGTTGGACTAACTGTCTCTCTGCGGCTGCTGTGCTGAACCAGCCCAGACCGTCCCGACTGTGAGCCGCCGCCTTCTGCTGTTCCGTACCCTGTGCCGACGCTGCACCTCGCTGCACCCTGGATCAGAGTAGCACTCCTCCGGTGACTAGGTTAGTCCAATTAGTATTCTGAGGAGTTGTTATACACAGTGAAATGTATATATTTTTGGCATGACATGAAAGGGGTCCGCCAACTGCTCTTAGTCCTGCTCCTAGTTCCGCCATGTGCCTTAATACGATTACAGTACAAGATGCTTGTTCCTATTTGTGCCTTTACACTCTTATATAAACCACTGACTGAAGTGAATTGGTTTTCTTGCACTGTGTATGCCGAGTAAAAGAAAAGATACGTATATATATATATATATATATATATATATATATATATATATATATATATATATATATATATATATTATATGAAAATAAAATGGTACATAAGTGACTTAAAGTTATACCTGTAGAGCGATATATATATATATAAATATACTCATGTGAATGTGAGTTGGAAAATATCAAGTAGGTAGCTATATATATATATAAATACCGAATGGTTACGGTTTTAATATGAAATGGAAGTAAAAGTTAAAGTATACGTTTGAAGGAGTAGAGTAATAATAGGGAAGTAAGGAGGATTTTGGTTCTTGGAGAAGTTTTAGAGTGTAAACTATAACTGGTATAACTATCAAGGGAATTGATAGTTTTCTAACTTAAACTTCGAGAAATTACGATACCAAGGGTAAAAGGGTCTTTTACCATAAGAGAGTTTTTCCGTAATTCCTTCGCATGAGGTTGGACGTCGAGATGTGATTTTGATACCCATGCCTTATTTGACAGGCGTTTGAGTTACCACGAGTACGGACGGGTTGAGACGTGTTAGAGTGTATTTTGACTCAGGTAAGTCCTTGCGACTTACTTAGCCAGTTTTTGGATATTAGTTGAGTGATAGTAGTTGTGTGTGCTTTTTGCGTGTTTTAATAATAATAACTTGCTAGGACGACTGTTATTATTATGTTTAAGGCCCAAGTGTATGTATAACGGGCCGTGACATCACTGCCCAGCTCTGACAGGAGACTGGGAGGTTATCTATACCCAGACCAGGCAGGTACAAGGTGAGATGCATCGGATCCATTCCTGATGGTTACACGGGGGCGGAGGCGAGGTTTGGGAATCCCTCGTGTCACAAAATAAGTATCATTAGTGTGAAAGAGTAACTTAAAATAAGATAATAAAACGGACTTGTTTAGCATGTTGGGTGTTTATATTTTTATGTGTGTGTTTGTGCTGTTATTATTCTGCTAATATTTAGATAACTAGCTAACGGTTCTTCTTGTTGTTGTTTTTAGATTTACCGCAGGTTAGACCAGCAGCTGAGTGATCCGGAAGTAGTGGTCAGCCGGGTCTCCGTACTCCTTAGAGTGGGGGTTGGGGGTTGTGTTTGTCTTTCCTTTCGTTTGGTTAAGACAGTTGTTCTTTTCTTTTGTTTAAGTACTTTAGACTGCTAGACAGTGTTGCATTCATTACCCTAAAAATATTATTTTTATGAATTTCGGTTTCTTTATTTGTGTCTTGTTGCAAGATCCTAGTAATGTTGTTGTCAAATTGAGGTCGGGACCCATTGTGAGGTCCTAACCAGTAATGTCCCGAGTTCTGAGAATTCGGGGTGTTACAATAAGAGAACCATCTAGTTTATAGTTTACGTAGAATTTTAAAGTCTAATTCCTATCAAAGTGTCTTAAGATACTACATACAAGACATGTATAGTTCGATCGAAATTTAACTTACCGGGAGTATTGCTTTGGTGATTCTCGCGAGCTTCATCGTCTTGATCGATTGTAAGATCGATAATTGGGTCTTCAAATTCTCCTTCGACCTCTTCATCGTCTTCGATACCCATATCCTCGGGTAATTCATTAAGATCAAATGGAAGATCTTCCCTTGGAAAATCATTCAAATCAATATTACAAGAGTGAAAAGTCATAGATTGAAGTGTGTTTTAGATATTTCGATAAATTTAAAAGACAAGCCTGTAGAACGGACAATTTATAGAAGGTTATTCTTAATGAAATTGGTAAACTTTGCCTCCAAAATGAAACAAAATATTTTATACTAATACGGTTTGAATTGAGACAAAAAATTAGAATCATTTTAATTGTTTAAATGAAAATTTTCATTTGCCTCCGAAATGAAATGTTTCAGTTCGTCAACTATTACTGGATTTACTGCACCCTTTCATATTTCCCCATTAATGACTTATTAGCTTAACCCAATGAACATTAAATATGAATAATCCATTAGTTAGAGAAAAAGAAGGATTGTTTAGGGAATTAAAAGTTTCTTGATTGGTGTGCATATCACTTCAAATGTCACTATTTTTGGATTAGAGGGAGTATTCAATTTGATATTTATTAAAAAAGATTCAAAATCGAACACAAAAGCAATATAAATATCCGTTATTTATTCAAGTACTATTTTTCCATTAATTACAATCGTTATATATTATTTAACTTGTTGTTTTTAGCTAATAGTCGTTAGACTATGAATAAAAGCTAATGACCGTTAGCATGTAACTTCTAATCGGTAGGCATTGGAAAAAAAATGTTGGATGTAGTTAACGATCGATATTAGTATTTTGTTGCATGAATATAGCTAATGACCGTTTTTAATGTATAACGAACGTCAAAAAAAATTAATTGACCGGAAGCATCCATTATATTATATTATATTTTCCCTTAATTTACTAATATATTTGTTAATAGTGAATATTTTATTTTGATTTAATGTTTCTCCCTCGGAATACTTATGATGCTATTAATCTAGAGCATTCGTTCAAATCCAACGACTCATTAGATTCAAGTTTTATATCGTAAGAGTGTTTCTCACCGGATCCTATATATATATATATATATATATATATATATATATATATATATATAGAGAGAGAGAGAGAGAGAGAGTTTGACTCCCATGTAAACAACCCTTATAGTGTTCAATGAGAACAAATTGTATCCGTTAGATCGTTAAATAGATGGCTGAGATTAGGCGATATTAAAGGATAAAAAAAATCATGTTATTAATGGAAGAAGATTCGCCGGACCTGAATCTATATATTCGGCGGTATAGTCACATATATTCAGCGGTATACTCACATATATTCGGTGTTTACACGTTCACACAATAAGAATTGTTTACATGAGTCAGGATATATATATATATATATATATATATATATATATATATCTTATTTTTAATATTAACAACTAAAAACCTAAAGTGTATCAAGAGGAAGTGAGTGAAAACACGGTATTAAGAGCAAAACATGTGACTATCAAGAGAAAAAGTCCAAAACTAGAAGATAATAACCGAAAAAATCAAATCCCAAGGGCACTAAAAATAAATTGTGGATATAAAGAGAAGAAAACAAAACTTGAAGAACACCAAGAAGAAAAATTATGTTATTAATCGTTGTGACTTTGTGACTAAATATTTTATATCCTTTAAGATTCATTTTTAGTGTTAATCTTATTGATAATGCATTTGGTGGTAACAACTTATAAATGTTATCTTTATAATTGATATTTATAATTTAATCTTATTTGATAATGTATTTATTAACCACAAACTTATTTTATATGTTTAGAATTATTTCAATTTTTAATATCTTTAGATTTTTGTAGATTTATTTTGTGAAGCACAAACTCTCTTAATCATACAATGGAAGGATTTTCTAACTAATCTATTTAAGTTTTGAAATTGAGATTTTAACCCCTAACTTTTCATTTTTTTTCATCCCTTAACTAAAAGTACAAAATAAAATAGTTTTTAAACTTTTTTTATTTTTTATTTAAAAAATAATCTAAAATAATTTAATTTTTTTTTAACTTTTTTTCATAATACAATCGATGATATTAGTTTAGTGATAACATTGTTGATCACTATGAGTTGATGATGATATTTGGTGATTATACGTTGATGACAAAACAATTGATGACAACATAGTTGCTTGTAGTATCGTTGACGACAATATTGTTGATGACAATCTAGTTTAGACATGGGTCCGGTTTGGGCTAAACCGACGAACCGACGGTTCCCAAACCGGCTGTTTAGGCTTAGGACCCAAACCTAACCAATGGTTTAGGTTTAACCGCTGGTTTAGTTAATTTGTAATTTTTTTTTTAATTTTTAAAGGGACCAAACCAACCGGTTTGACCCGTTTTTTTTTTGTTACAAACCGCCGGTTTGATTTTTCGAAAAAAATCAAGAGGTCAAAAACCAAATGCTATAAAGTTGGATTAGATTTCAATTTGATAATTGCGAATGGTTACCAAATGTTTTCATCACACGATTGTGATCATAATTAATGAATGTAAAAAGTGTTTAAAAAAATTATACAAAGAACTATCCTCTCGACAATACAATTGATGACAATTTGTTAATGATAACATAATTGATATCAGTGGGTTGGTGATGGTGTGTTGGTGAGAACTTAGTTGATGACGGTATGTTGATGACACTACAATTGTTAGAATCACAAGTGGTGGCAATATCATTGATGAGAGTTTGGTTGATGAGAGTCATATTGTTGACAATGAGTTAGTGACAATACAATTTTGGATTGTATATGATGGGAGTCTAGTTGACGACAATATGCGAGTTCAGTTGGTGACAATGAGTTGGGGACATCACAACTTTTAACAGTATTAGGTGATAGTAGAATTGATAAGGGTGAGTTGGTTAAGTAGGTACATAACGTATTTTTGTGTATATAGTAGGTATGTTTTGTAATGTGTAGACAAAGTAGGCACTTAAAATTATGTAGAAAAAGATTAATTAGAAAACAATAACAAATATTACCTAATTTGGAGATATTCTCTCTCCTATATTAAATAAAAGATTCCTAATTAATGATGTAAACGGATTTGCCTATATTTTAAAATAGGAAATAGTAATTAAAATTTTTCTAAAATCTCTCCTTATATTCCCTCTCCTCTTAATTATAATCTTTTATTTATATATTATAATTAAAAGATTGTGTAAAATGTAGGATTCGAACTCTGGACGAGCTGTCCCACCCTTATACCAATTGGACTAATTAAACTTTGTATATTCTTTTGATGATACACAATATTAATACACAATTTCAATTACACAATAGTGATACATAATTTCAAATACATAATGTTAATAAATGAAAGACTTGTGTAACAAAAAACCTTGTGTACGAAATACTCGAGCATACACAATTTCAATTACACAAGATAATTTCAAATACATAATGTTAACAAATAAAAGACTTGTGTAACCAAAAACCTTGTGTACGAAATACTCGAGCGATATAAAATGACTCGAGTATACATAATGTATCTACATATTATTCAGGAAAGAAATTCAGTGAAAGGTATTTCGTACACAAGGTTTTAGTTACACAAGTCTTTTATTTATTAATATTGTGTATTTGAAATTATGCATAAATATTGTGTAATTGAAATTGTGTATTAATATTGTGTATCGTCAAAATAATACACAAAGTTTAATTAGTCCAACTGGTATAAGGGTGGGAGGGGGCAACTCGTCCAGAGTTCGAATCCTACGAGAAGAATCTTCAAATCTTTCCTCTTTTAATGATTATCCAACTCATTTATCTTTATTTTTTATTATTTAAATTAGGGTGTCTAGTTTGTATCTAAGATACAAAAAATACCTTCTTTCACCAATCTTCTCAATTTTGATAATTATCAATTGACCTTACAATTGATGACAATATTGATGATTACACAAATACAATTGATGACCATACAATTGATGACAATACTGATGATTATACAA
This sequence comes from Fagopyrum homotropicum, assembly GCA_033239125.1. Classification (NCBI taxonomy): domain Eukaryota; kingdom Viridiplantae; phylum Streptophyta; class Magnoliopsida; order Caryophyllales; family Polygonaceae; genus Fagopyrum; species Fagopyrum homotropicum. Next base: position 37,351,335 of record BSWB01000001.1, on the reverse strand, counting down.
ATACAAATGGTTGCATTATAATGGATGAAGGTGTCGTTAATGATAACACAATTAATGACAATACAATTTATTTTAGAAAAAAAATCAAAAATTAAATTTTCAAAGACAAATTCGGGTGGGGAATTCATAATTAAATATTTTCTTTTTTTTTTCTGATAAACTATATTTTGAAAAATATTTTTTATTTTTAAAGTTAGGGGGTTAAAAACTATAAGATAAAAAAATTTGTGAGTTAAATTCCCAATTTCTTAATTTTAAGTGGTTATCCTATCAAAATTTCTTTACCAATTATTCACAGTTAAAAACTTAAAAATCACATATTTTATTTTAGCTTGTTTTAATTATTTGTAAAAAAATTTATTCATTAAAAGTATTTTAATATTTATATAGATCAAAAAATTAGGACGTAAAACACCAATTATTACGTGAAAAATGACACACTTCCTCCGTTTCCTCAAGAATTATCTTCAAGCTTTGAACCTAATTATTTGTGAAAATATCCTTACTACTAAGCCACATGCAAATTTTTTTTTTTTTATCTCATATTCATCAATAATTATTATATAATTGTAATCAAAATTAACAAGGATAATAAATATGGCAATAATCCAACATATATACATAGATTGGCCTTTTGGATGTGGTTGATGGATTGGACCATCATCCAAGTTTCATTGAAATATGATAACAAATACAAGTAATATGCCTCAACTCTCGATAAATACATCAATGTTTATGCTATGTTTCATTACCAAAAAAAAAACAAAGAATGCAGATTAGCAATTTACCAAATATGGATATCAAAAAGAAAAAAACAACAGATTGTGAAGAACTCGAAAATAATGAGGATAGTACTATTCAAAATTTGGATGCTTCAGACTGAGAAGCAGGCCGAGCATTGAGCAACGGTTGGAGAGCTTTCACGACGATACTCATGTTTGTCCTGAAATCAGCTTCGTATTGTAGGCAAAGTACAGCCACAGCAGCAAGCTGTTTCACCATGGAAAACAAGCAGCAAAACAACTTACTGCAAGTAATGTGATTATAGAATAATTGAAAGTTTGGTTGCTCTTAGTTCATCAGGAAGAACAAACCTTAGCAATTGCCTTGGGAGGATAATCTGATCCTAATCTTGGATCAACACACAGCTTTACCTTATCCTCACTGAGTTTTGGAGTTGCCTACCATACCAATATACCATACAATGGATAAGTTCCTCTAAGATAAAATAAATTGCTGGTTTATAAGCAATAGACAAGAAATAATTGATACCCAAGTGACAAGACTTTGCTGCCCGCATGGTTGTGTGTGGTCAACAGGTTTACGCCCTGTCAAAACTTCCAATAGAACAACACCAAAGCTATAGACATCGCTCTTGGAGCTCAACTGTCCAGTCATTGCATACCTAATATCAAAACACATAAAATAAGGATATTAAACAGAACTTTTGAAAAATTGACAGCTACTATCATATTTTCCACAGAAAAACATGTTTAAACTGCAAAACTCGATCTTACTCTGGAGCATGGTAACCGAAAGTCCCAAGGACACGAGTGGAATGAAGACGTGCTGCTGCATCAGGGGCTTGATTTGATAAGTCAAAATCAGCAATTTTAGCAACATCCTCACTGAATAATAAAACATTGCTTGATTTGATATCACGGTGAATAATACGAGGCTTTGTTTTTTCATGTAAATACTCGAGCCCTTTTGCTGCTCCAACAACAATCTTCACTCTTTGTGCCCATGATAGAAATGGACTTGGTTAAGCTCCTTTAACTCCTTTCCTTCCTGCCCAGATATCAAGTATACACAGATCATCAGCACATTGATATACAACATATATTATTGTTGATGACAACTTCTATTCATTCATCATCATCCTTGTTAGAAAATTGAACATTGTTAATTAGCTTACTGCTTCAAAATGATGGTTTCATGATCCTAAAAGCCAACAAGCTATTGATGATACCCTAAAAATAAGTTGAACTAACTTGAGCAAAACAATATTAAATGCTGCCAGTCACCAAGAATTAAAAAAGAGATTAAATAAGACAACTGGCTATATAGGAATAACCGATTAAGGTTCACCATCACCGAATATCCAATTCAGGTTGTAATTTTAGGTGACCAACTGAAAACAGTACACATTAAGATTTTTGCCAAACAAACTTTGTCTTGTTTTGATGCATTATGCAAATAATACATTTAAGCAAAAGTGTGTAGATGTCTTGCATTATATTGTAGTTTTGACAAACACCGGACGGACCCTTGGTGACATCATGAATGGAGCTATGAGCTTGTGAAATTTGATATCAATGCCATGATACTAACAATTTGTCAGCAAGAGAGGGGGAAAATAATAAGATGACCCTTTTGTATTTACCATGTAGAACATCATGCAAGGATCCGTTAGGAGCATACTCATATGCAAGGGCATGAAGATTTCCACCAATGCAGTATCCTAATAGCTCCAGAACATTTTCATGTTTAAGTCTTGATACCATTGACACCTGCATTACATCTCAGATATTTCACACGAACAAATAGCTAGCAGACACAAAGTGCAAGCATTTTATCAACGAAATTCACACCTGTGACAGAAATTCTTTCTCAAGTTGCTTGCTAGAATCCAACTTTTTAATGGCAGCTGCCTGCCCGTTTCTAAGTACACCATGAAAAACTTTTCCATAAGATCCTTCTCCAATGAGAGCCTTTGTCCAAAAGTTATCGGTGGTTTCTCGTAGTTCCTCTACCGATAAAGCAGGAACTGCAGGAGGTTGATATTTCACAGTTTCCATTTCCTTGGGTGCATTCATAGTGTTTTGATAACCTAAAAAATTGCCTATATCCATAAACTTCTTCTCAGCTATCTACTAGAAAATGTGGAAAGGTGTGGATTTAAATTATTCTATTAAAAAGAAGAATCATCAAGTGGAATCCTCTATAGTGCAAAAACACCTTTTATTTAGCTTAGTAAAAGTTTAACTGAAGTTAAGTGAATTAGGAAAGATGAAACAGGATTTTGATTTCAATGGAGGAAAGCCACCTCACCTAGCCCTTACATTTGGCTTAGTGAAAGGTTCACTGAAGTTTAGTGAATTAGCCCCAACTGTGCTCAGTTTGGACTCCACTCCAGCTGCTTTAGGTTCAAACACTTTTCCCCAATACATGTATTTTATTTGTTATTTAGTGAGATACATTTTATAGGATTAGCGTATCAATCAGGGTGACGATTAAGGATACTACTAATAACTGATACAATTCTCAATGATGAACACATACTTCAGTGTCAATATCAAATGATGATAACAAATTTTTCATTACAATTAATAAAATTTCCTTAAAATCAAGTTTAACACATATTTGATTATGTTAACATGGAATTTCCTTACACACATGCATTAAACCATTATTAGTACACTTGACGATTATCCAAGGAGCAATGTTCAACAATTTTGTTTGAATATCACTACTTCTAATACAACTTCTAGGTATGTTCAAAAGTGTGATTTGTACCAACATTTAAAAACTCATTTTAAGAGGGAGAGAGGAATTTTAACTCTCAGCCTAGATAGCTCAACTTAGTGATGTTTTCATTCTATTACACGTTTAGACAAGATACCTCAGGAAAGAAACAAGAGAGGTGGTAGAACTGATGCTAGGCAAATCATTCTAGAAGAATGAGAATGATAGATCTGTCTACATATTAAAATGATTGTAAAATTTGTACCTGTAGCTGTATTCGTCACAAATGGCCCATTATCAGAAGTTTTGGAGAAATCATCATCACCGCAGCAGCCAAAACAACTCATTTTGTGTACAACTCAATGTAGGATACTACATCAGTCAAGAGAATTAAATGATAATCATCAATTTCAAAGCACCCGAATCAACTAATAAGTTCAAGCTGTGATTAAAAAATTGCACAAAACAAGATCAACTAATGGATGCATAAACTTGATCTTTGGCTACAACTTACTCTTTTCTTGTTACTGGAGTGAAGTTGAACAAGTAATTTTTAACTGTAACATATTATATCACCAAGGAAATGAATTTAGAAGCACATTTTAGAAAGATCAGATAAAACATCAAATAAGAGGTTGGACTCAAGGATCAGGGTAAATTCGTAGCTGGATACACAAAATTAGATTGGAAAGATGAATTTATGATTATCAATAGCAGATTTGAATCTAATTTTGACAGCTAAGAGCAAAGCATCATTGCCCATTTTTTATTGCCCTAAAAAACCCCAAGTTGAACACTGACACGTCAAATCATTCAACTTTCCCAATCTGATTACTTCTCCAGAAAAGATTCGCAACAGAAAAAATAGTGAGAAGTTTTTGTATGTGCAGAATTGAGCGGACAATCAAAACCCATCACAGAATCTAGCAACTAAAGAAGATCGAGATAGCTGAACAACTTAACCAAGCCACAGAACAACAAAACATGCAACCCAGATTTCACAAGAAAAGTTAGTACCTTCAGGACAATAATGCAAAGAAAGCAAGTTCCCATTTATGCCTATAGTTGTATACTTAACTCTTTCTTCATTCCCTAAAGCCAGTACTGTAGAAATGTAATAGTATGCCTACGGGGAAGGATGGAAAGCATGAAGAATAATATGCTTAGAAAAGTTGACCTTATATTCCAGTTGAATTCTGGGTGGGTGGTTTTGGTCTGCGTCTGCCTCTCCTGACCGTTTCCATTTTTCTTTCGGGTGGTTCATTCCGCAAGCCTAATGCCAACTGTTTTTTCTTTGAGAGTAATCACTACAAGAAACCGTGTTTATAAGATTAAACAGGTCATAATTAATTAGTGTTTCAAAAGAAGAGAGGTCATAATTGATATTTTTGAACACGTCAAAGTTGAGTCACCTATAATAGAGTGAATTTGCTACGTAGCATTAGCTCACTAATATTGCATAGTAACTGTCCACCTCGCTAATTTTATTAGAATATGACATCATTTAAAAGTTTTAGACTAAATTGCCCTCATATAATCAATTACAAGATTTTGTATATATTATTTCCTTTTAAATGATAATACACTCTAATTGTAGAAGTTGAATCATTAATGAATTAACGTAATAAATTTTCAATCAAAATATCTTGTAAATATGGTTAGTAATTTGAATTAGCGTAACAAATTTTCAATCAAAATATCTTGTAACTTATGCTTGTAAATGATAAGTATTTTCTTGTAATATTTTCTTGTGCATGTACTAATTTCCTGTAACATTGAAGATCCCTATTATTATCTTATACTAATCTATGTAGTTCATGTAACATGGTAGATATATGAATTCATGGAAGTCATACATCATCAATTTTTTTGCAAATAACGTTTGAGATTCTTATATATGACCCGTACATGCTTGTACAGTTCAATGCAAATCATGTATATTCAATTCTTGTATATTTCTTGTACACATACTAGTTTCATGTAACATTATACATTTCGATGATATTGTAAAATTATCGATTTCAATAATATTACGTTCCAGCATGAATATTGATAAATTATTCTAGGAATTATTTACCTTCTTAAATTAGATTATTGTATTAATAATTTTCAGATTCTCTTGTAACTAAATTGGATAGAATTGAAATATGTGAATAAGGACAAATTTGGTATTATTGATTAAAAGATGCTATTTAGTTAATAAATTATAGGCCTATACTATTTAGTTAATGAATTTTGTATTGGGGTGCATTTTATCTAATTATCTCTTTATAATATCTATACGACAATCATTTAAAACTTATTAAAAATAATTTCAAGGACATATAAGATAAACATTCATTATTTTTTACACATAGTCAATTGTCTAAATAATAATATAATAATAATAATTTATCTTAAGATATGAGAGACTCACCTTAACTACATATGTTATTCAAGTTTTTGTATATTATTTTTTCTCGAGTTTATCTCTTAAGTTTATTTATTAATTTTTCCAAGTTTGGTTTTTTAGGTTAATTTATCTAGAACTGATTTGGTCCAAAATAAATAAATAAAAAATCTAGAAGACATAACGAGTTTAACTTAAGGAACATAATGTGCAAATTGGTATTATATTGCCCGCTGATGTTAGCTTATTGCATTAGTTACCCTAGTTATGATTCGCGATCTAGTTTTTAGGCAACTTTATAATATATAGTTCTTTCAATTATTTTATACTTTATAAATTACAAAATGAGATGCTTCTCAGAAAAATATTTAACTATATAAATAAATAAATAACAATTACCCTGATTTAAGAAATTGACAATAATCTGAAACAAAAAAGTATAAAATAATAACTTTAAGTTTTAAAACTAAATAGGTAGATAATATCAATTACTTTTGAACATTTGATCAAAAAAACCCGTAATTTTAAATAATATCAAAATAAATTTTCATAAATATTCTTTTTTAGAAAGTGAATTTGAAAAATGTGTGTTAGAATTTATGGGTTATATAGATTTGAATTAAAAAGAAAATTAGGTGGATCGATTAAGAGAGAACTAGTTTAATGCCCGCACCTTGTGCGAGTTTTGTCTAAATAAATTTATATATATATTATGTAATGAGTATTAATTAATACAAAAACATGATATATATATATATATATATATATATATATATATATAAAGTTTAGAATTAAAAATAAATTAAAACAAATTTTTAAAAATTTAAATTAAGAAAACAAAATGTGATATATAAAATTTGAAATTATAAAATTAACTCAAAAATTAATTTTCGTAAATTAAAATGTGCCTACATTATTTTTTGAAAATTACAAAAATAAATTGTAGATGTGTTTTTATTATGTTTTTGTTTTAATTAATATTTGAGTAAAATTGATGTGGCATGATAATTTATTAGATTAAAGATGATTTGGCTTGTGACTGTTTATTAGTTTTAATAAAAAAATTTATTATGAAAGATATTATGGCAAATATATCTTGTGGCAATATTGTAAATAAATAAGAAAAAAGCTCATGTGGCTAGCCTTAACCCGCGACATGTGGACGGAGTGAGTTCTGTTTTAGTAAGATATATAGATTGGACAAATGATTTTACTTGACATATATATATATATTTTTTTTAATACAAGAGTAAGTAATTAGACACGATCACTGTCTATTGGTAGATCATCCTATGACATCATTGTTGATAAGGACTTTGACTTTGTGTGGGACCACTACTCCGGCTTCAGGGTTGTCTTGACCTAATGTCGTGAGTTTGTCCTCAATACCGTTGACTTTTCTGAAAATATGACGGATTTGAACCCGCGTAAAACCAGACAAAATAAGATAAATGTTTGAGATAATAAGGTCGATTTCTCGTGGAGGCTTCAAAATATTTTTGATTGAATTGATATAATCGTGAGATTATCGGCTTCAATTTTAATATGTTTTATTTCCATTCCTCTTGATCTTAGTATTCCTTTTTTGAGGGCATATGCTTTCACGTGTAAGACAAATGTGTATATGTCACGGGCTGAGTTATTCCCCAACTCAAACTGCGCGGCTCTTAACTATTGTGTCGCCCCCGACAAGTTAAGATCAGCCTTATTCCTCGACGCTCCTTGACTATGAGCACTTCGTCTAGATGACTAGGTAAACTCGGAGAGTTGTCGGAAAACCTTGCCTTTATATTACTCAAAGAAAACTTTACAAATGAGAGCTTTTTACAAGAGAGCTAGAATGCTTGGAGTTTGGTGGATTTTGTGGGATGATGGAAATGAGGGGTGACCTCCCCTATTTATAGCCTTGACCATCTCCTCTTCGGGAAGATTCCAGAACCTAAGTCTCCTAGGTCATTCCGGATCCTTCCTTCCTTGACCTTATCCTAACGACTCTAGAACTTTCACTAAGACTCTAGTTAAGTCTTCAAGGTTCTTCGAGTTCTAGAAGTCTCCGTCGTCTTCCGGGAAGACCCACCTCCATCCGGATCTTCCCGACAACATCTACACAAGTCTAGAGACATCCCCCGTTTCTAGACTTGTCTTGATCCTTCCGGTGCCTTCCGGGTCTCTTCTTGATCATTCCGGATCCTTCCGGATGCCACCGCCATCTTCTGGAATATTCCTCCGCCTTCCGGAATATTCCATCACCTTCCGGAATGTTCCGCCGTGTTCCGGATTCTTCTTGAGCATTCCGGGTCCTCCTTGATCGTCCCGGATCTTTCCGGAATACTCCTTGTCTTCCGGACATGCCATCTTGACAAGGTTTTTGTCTAGCCTCTCGCTTGACCTTCTTCCCATGCCATTGTCGCTTGGCCTTGTCAAATGGTGTCTTGATGACATCTTCCGGCAAGTCGTCTTGTCTTTTCGGTCTTCGCATCGTCACGGAAGAGCGTCCCGTGACATATACACATTGTCCATAGTCGTATGCAATTGTTGATTGATTATGGTCTCTCAAAATGTAGTCAAATGCACACCGGTCATTGCTTCTTTTAGAGCCATCGAAGTTTATTTTTAAAATTTTCACCATTGGTTTTGACCAATAAATCTTTCTAGTTTTTCTTTGTTGTGTTTTCATAACCCTTTTTGACAAGGTTCTCAAAGTTGGTAATGTCCCACCCGTGAATTTGCCTATTAATCAGTTGGCGCTATATTGCTAAAGATATTTTGGTTCCTCATGTGCCAAATATTCCAGCATGTAATAGTTATTGGTATATATCATAGTCTTATCACCAAATTTATCGCGCATGAGAGACAAGATTTCTGGATTTTTTTACAATACTTGTTTACATTCATTAGAAATTCTTGAATTTTGACATCAATTACGTTATTGATAGTAATGGCCTAATTGACATTTGAGGAATATTTGTTTGACACTCTCATAAGGATGTTGACATAAGACACGGTTCATGGGCACAAGAACTTTTTGCTTTTTGAGGTTTTCTTTGTTGGGAGTCTGTCTATGGACAATTTCCAAATAAAAATTTTAATTTTTTCCATTATATTCAAGCTCCAAATCATGAGTTGTCGCACTGAGATATTCCTCTGGATTTATGGAATAACTCTAAGGTGGATTTGGTGGAGAACCAGCCCTTTTCGATAGGAGCTCAATAAAGTATATCTTGGATGTTACAAATAGGCAATGGTAGCTAAGATCCTCTCAACAATGGCTTGTGAGATCAAAGGACCAAGGAGACTATTTATTTTATCATGATATTATTTGCCATTTATGATGAGAGAACTCATAGTTTCGCTCTTGTTTGTTGAATTTTTGTTTGAGGCATATGATTGTGGAAGTTTTACCGAAAGTAACAATAACCTCTCCCGCAAGGATACGTGATCGGATGTAATATAATCGGGTATCGAATATCAGGGAACACGTCTGTATTGGTTAAAATAATTTAAAAATATACTTAGCTAAAGGGAAAAAAGGTTGAAGAAAACAAGATGTAGGGATCAATGAACGAGCATATAACAAATGGTAACGAAACGTTGACAAAATGTTGGAAAGTATAATTGGGTGGGTGATCTAAGGAAATAAGTATCACCACTATAATGAATCAAATAGCAACCGCGTATGTGAACAATATGAACTTCAATCAACAATAATGTACGTAACTATCTAAAAAAGCTTTTGGCCTAGACAAACAAAGATCATGCTTCCAACTTGCGTATCTCTAAATCCAACGGTTGATAAGTATATAAAACCCATTAAAAACATAGAAATATAGAAAGACCAAGCATAACCTTAGCTTATGGGTCACTAGGTAGAAGATGTACAAAGACAGGAACTTCCTACGATAGTTAGAAATCCTCAAAGCTATGATACAACGCTACTCTCAAAACCACGTTTTTTTCAATAAATCCAATAAAACAAACTCCGCTTTTGACTCTTCAATAAATCCAATAAAACATAGACCTATTGATATCAATTCAGTATTCACTTAAACAATCACCATCGATCCATCATAGGGTTCAACAAACCCCTTAGATCGAAGAAAACTTAGCAAGACAAAGAGAAAAGAGAGAAATCAAATAAAAAGAATGATCTTTGCATATAATAAAACTCTAAGCAAATAAGTCTAACCGTGGCTAGGGTTCTGAGGTAAAACCTGAGTGTCGTCAAGGACCCAAATGAATAATAAAATGAATCAGTTTCCTCTACCCTTGATGTCTGGAGGGGAGTATATAGAAAAATTCTCAGGCTAAAACCAATACAAAAAGCCCAAAAAATGACAAAAAAAATAGGTTAAGAAGCAAAGCTGGTATTCCAGTCCATATGACCAGGGATACGGCCATGTTACAGCCGTAAGGTGACCGTAAGCGTAGCAGTATGGGTTGCTCTTCATCTGTGGTTGGGCTGGGGTTCGTGGAGCATGTGCTGATCTGATACGGCCAAGCTATGGCCATGCTACGGCCGTAAGGTGACCATAAGGCTGCTTGTAAGCCTTGTTGTTCCAGCTTGCGTGAAAGGCCGTCTTATATGATTTTTATGGTCCATTATAGGTAGATTCTTGGCTTCAGTCAAAGGTGGTTTATGATCTTCTCGATCATTTGATCTTCAGCCTTATGAGATATTTGTCTTTGTGACGCTTGACTTTTGGGAAAACCAAGCTCTTAAGCATAATTGAGTGAATTGGTCGGTAAATGCTCTAGAAATGAGGCTTGAATGCCTGAAATGTAAAATAATTGGAAGTAGGTACCTAAAATATAATATGAACACATCTTGCGTTATAAGCATATATATCTTGATAAAAGATGTGTAAAAAACATGAATAAATGGGCAGAAAACACGTATGTTTCGATGTTATCAAAACACTTCATACTTAGCTCTTACTCGTCCTCGAGTGAGTAATATGAAAATCAAATGATGCGTGTTGTAACAAGAGCATGTCTCAGCTAAGGAAAACAATCAACCTTTCAAACCAAACCATCATAGTATCAATCATAAGTTAAGGAAACGAGAAAAGATGAATCCAAACCTTCTCAAACCTCTCAAAGGATAAATGTGTAATCATCTTACCAGAATGTGTTTAGGTTCATCGCTCAAGCTCAAAAAAAAAATACAAAGGTTTTACTATTGGCTTGTCAAGGCGTTCTTAAACTCCACCACATGCCAAAGAAGAACTCAAATAGATTATATAAATCATGAGTTCTTTTTTTTAAGGTGTAACGGGGATGATGAGACAAGGAGTAGTGATGTTGGAAGGCCAAAAGAGTAGGCAAAAGAGGCTAAATGATATCCGGGGTATCGGTTCTTTTCTTCATAACAACGAGGCCGCTTCAATCATTCACCTCATCATTGATCTGCATTTACCCATTTTTCTTGATTTGTACTCCTTGCACATACATGTTCTTTATGCACATATTTCTTCCTCTTTCAAGGATAAATGAGAGTCACACTTTTCCAAAGTAAGCTCTTACTTTATATGTAGCAAGATTTCTGTTTTCATCCTCCCCACTAGTCTTGAAAACGTCTTGGGAGCTTCATATGCTCGAAAAAACCTCAAAAAATCTTGTAATACATTTCGGATCTTTTGTGGGACACCCCATACTTGTTTCTTTACATTTCTTCGAACTCCTTGACCCTGGATAGGGTTTTATGTGGCAATACAATTGTAAGGTTATTTTGAGGAGAACCAAAGAAGGGAACTACATAGGCACGGAATGACAAAATAGAAGGAGATCATATATAAGGGAGGAAAAGGGATCAAAAGCTTATCAAAGAGGGTCTCGATCCTCTTTAGATCAAATATAGAGATTTCAATGAGCTTATAGTTTTGAAAAGCGTCAATCACAAGTTTTAGATAAACCTATGCAATTTCGAGATCACACACAAAAAGGGAAAGAAAGGAGAGCACATCTACGGTTTAATGAAATCTCACCGGGTGTTGTTTTATTAGGTTTTCCATCAACAAATCTATCCAAAAACTGCTGCACGTAGGCAATAGCAAAAAATTAACATTTTAAAGCATCATTGGCACATATTGTTAGCAAGCAAATATCGAGATTCTTTTGTAAAACCAATTTTTGTCGAGTTTAAGCAAAAACTTTTCTAGTAAATAACGGTTTTCGATTATTCATGGAAATAGTCCGAGAGAGGGAAACCAATACCCAATCAAGTTCTACAATATTTTCCATTGATCCCATGTCTACAACATTTGTATGCAATAGAGGAAACTAGATTGGAGATGCGTTGGCATGCTAATCACCAAACTGATGGTGAGGCATGGAAGGATTTTGATCGAATATTTTCAGATTTTGCATCAAAAGTCCGTGATATGAGGTTATGCTTGTGTACAGATGGGCTTTATCCTTTTGGGAAGTTTGGTAGACCATACTTGATATGGCCCGTGATTACCACTCCATACAACCTACCACCCAACATGTGTATGAAAAGTCCCTATCTATTTTTATCCACCATTTTCCCCTACCCCTTCTCATCATGCTCGTGTTCCCACTTATGATGATGCCATGATCTACTAATGGTGTCCAGTCTCCTTTGTCAAATGCTTCTGATCAAGTAGAAGAATTTGAGCGTGAAGAAAAAAAAGAGAATGAGGCTGGTGGTTCTGCCCCAACTCCTGATACTCAATTATCAGCCACTCACATGCTCAATCTAGTGAGCAAAACAGGATGTTCTTAGGAGTTCATGAGGATGGAACTCGGTTATTTCACTCTAATCTTCTTTAAATGAAACTTAGTTAAGTTGAAATATTAATAAGAATTCGTTTTTTAAGTGACTTCGATCCCCGAGAGCGAGCATTTGCAAACATGAAGTATATTATTCATGGACATTATCCTGACATTTGGACAAGTGTTTCTAAAGTTCCTTCAAATGTTAAGAACACGCGGTTTGAAGGATTAAAGGTGAACAATTAATACTATTACATTCAACAAAATGAAGTTGATTGTTTTTCATTTAAGACGAAAGAGATTATTAATGTTGTTTGTTTTTCATTTATTTGTATAGAAACATTTTTGTTTCACAGTGCCCGAAGAAGAAATGAAAAATATATTTTTACATCATGGTAGTGTTCACATACGCAACCCTTTTAAGGCATACCGTGATTGCAAGATTGTGCCAGTTTTCTCGGGGATGAACAATGGCTACATATGGAGGAACTTAGAGAAAGTTGTCCAAAATATAGAAGGCAATCAGAAGTGAACAAGTTAAACCGGACTTCAAAAAATGCAGTTGATGATGGGGTGTATTGTTCGCTTCAAAAGGTGTGTGTGCAAAGAAGTCTTAAATTTATATCTTGAATATATACCTAACAATAAGCGAACTCGTAGTATACGGGTCTATCGTAGTAAGAGATAATATTCCAGAGTCGATCTCAGGGGATTTGGTGAGAATAAATTCAACAAAGTAATCTAACTTTAGAAGCATGCAATAACAATGATCAAAGACAAGACAAGGACATATAATATGATTGGGGAACGCAGATTCTAGAGATCAAAGTATCCAGTTGTGGGTTTCGACTCAAGATTTCTCAAAGATATATGTGAACAAAGCCGAGGTTGCGAAGGGAAGGTATTTCTACGATGGGATAAATCACCGGGTAAGTCTCACCATCCACTTTTCCAAACCAAAGCTCCTATCACCGGGTAAGTCTCAAGGAACTAAGGAAAGGTACGAGTACTCAAACCAACACACTCACCTAAGGATACAGAACTAACCATCACTTGGTAAGTCTCAAGTTAACTCTCAAATGTAGGATGAAGGCACACTCAAACCCTAACAAAGGATAAACCTTTATTACCCAGAACTCGTCATCATAGGTAAACAAGCAAAGGAATCACCGGGTAAGTCTCTTCCTAAGCTTGAATGTAAACCAGAAAAGGTGCAACAAGGATAGATTTTGGCAAACTATAACCTAAACTCAAGATCGGGCAATACAGGGGGCAATCTCGTGCAGTTCTTAACGATATCGGTCGAGATGCTCGAAGAACAACCCGAGACGGGTTTCGGTTGAGGTTAAACTCAAGCTTTCAAGGTCCACTCATGATAAAAGTTCATTCTTTCATCGTCTCTACCACAACCTTCAACAAATCACCCTAGAACCATAAGGGTTTTAGTCAACAATCATCATTATCAAAGTAATTAAATATATATCAAGAATATCAAGAAAAGAGAATAAAGCAATCAACAAATGTAATATCCGTAAATTTTATTCCGTTTATTTCCGAGTTAAATCGGATTTCAATCCGTTGACTTTTTCCCATTCTACCTAGTATGTACCCTTCCACAAATTCTATCATTTTATGTAGAATTTAATTCACATAAAATGATGAGATTACGCCAAACCCTAATCTTACAACCCTAGCTATGTATATGTATTTTGACAAAACCCAGAGAATATTATTCCGATAACAATCCAAGTTACATTTATGGGACGGAATGTTACGTTATCGGTGTAACACCCCGAATTCTCAAAACTCGGGACATTACTGGTTAGGACCTCACAATGGGTCCCGACCTCAGTTTGACAACAATATTACTAGGATCTTGCAACAAGACACAAATAAGAAAAACCGAAATTTATAATTTATTATTTTAAAGAGATGAATGCAACAACATCTAACAACCCACAATACTTAAACAACTTAAAAGTCTAACTGTCATACTACGAAGAAAGAAACGACAAACAAACACCCAACCCCACTCTAAGGAGTACGGAGACCCGACTGACCACTACTTCCGGATCACTCAGTTGCTGCTCTAACCTGCGGTAAGTCTAAAAACACAACAAAGCAACCATTAGCTAGTTATCTAAACATTAGGAGAATAATAATAGCGCACACACACATAAAATAATAAACACTCATCATGCTTTCAAACAATCCATTTATTATCTTCATTTAAGTCATTCACTCTAATGATACTTATTTTGTGACACAAGGGATTCCCAAACCTCGCCTCCGCCCCCGTGTACCCATCAGGAGTGGATCCGATGCATCTCACCGTGTACATGTATGGTCTGGGTATAGAGAACCTCCCAGTCTCCTGGCAGAGCTGGGCAGTGATGTCACGACCCGTTATACATACACTTGGGCCTTAACACATAGTAACAACGGTCGTCCTAACAAGTTGTTATCATTATTATCACACACATTGCACACACACCGCCATTATCACCCAACTAATATCCAGAAACTGGCTAAGTAAGTCGCAAGGACTTACCTGAATCAAACCACAACTCTCACAATCTCAACTCGGTCTGCAACCGTAGAAAGTTAAACGCCTGTCATACAAGGCACGTGGATCAATATACATCCCATAATCTTAGAAGTCTATAACTTCTAAGATGCACAAACTCATCAAGAGAAAATTACTAAAATACCCTCTTAAGGTAAAATGACTATTTTACTCCCGGTTCCGAAACTCCCAGATTTGTTTATATCTTAGTTTCAAACTCTCCTTTGGAATTCATTTCCACAATCTAGTTCTTACGGAAAAGATTGATAAAGATTTATAATAGTTACACAAATTTCTAGATTTTCACAAAAAGTCGTTAAGGTCCGACTTTGGATTAAGATACGAGACTTGAATAAAAAGATAAAAAAAAATCTGGAATAAAAATTCTAAATCTTCTATGATATACCTACTAAATATATGTGTCAAGATCTCTTTGAAATACTTAACCATAAATCTCTCAGAAAATTCTAAAGTTGTAGTAAAACTAACATTTCTACACTTAGTCATTTCTCTTCCACTGTTGCAAAACAGCCCAACTGTCCTACTTCAGGGCCTTGTAAATCTTAATCTGACCGTTAACTCTTTCCCAAAATTTTACACAATAAACTATATAATTCCCTCTACAACATATCAAAAATTCAACGGTGGATTCTCGATTTAAGCTATAGAAATTAGGTCCTAAAGTCAGCAGGTCGAAGCTGAAATGTAGAGTGTGCAGAAGGTCCTAAGTTCGAGTCTTACTCCCAGCAGTCCCTCTCATTTAACATTCAGTAGGTCTCTAGTTCGAAACTCATGGGTTGCACTTATTCTAAAAAATAAAAATCAACCTCCTAGATCTACTGTAACAGTCGTAAGAAAACAAAGGGGTCGAGAAGTAGGTTCCTACCGGGCTGCAGCAAGGAAGGAGGCACCTGCTGAGTTTTCAATCGGCATTACCCCCTCCAGAATCGCTGGCTTAGTTCGTTTGCACCGCCGCAGTGGCTGGAAGACCGGATCAGCATCGGTTTCGTGCGTCTCGAGGGGCTGCAGATCGACTCCAGTGTGTCCAGTTACCCGTGGTAGACCAACGAGGACGGTTCGGCTTACTGTCGACGAAGAAGAACCCAATCCGGCGAGGTTGCTGTCTTACCACGATACAGGAAGGAGGAGCGTCGGCGTCTCTGCGCTGCAGAAGGTGAGACTCCAGCCGTTACGAGGGCGAGATACGGATTGATAGAAGGAAGGGAGAGATCGGTGCTCACCTGGCTGTTGAAGACGGAGCCGGCGAAAGGGAGGGTGGCGATAAGCGGACTGAAGTACTGCTGTCCATCTCCGGCTATCGTCTTCACCACTTCCGGTGCGCAATCCCGGTGGAGAGTGTCGGCGGTGGTCCTGGTGTGTTCGTTTGGGCGGCGTTCCCTCTGGCGTATCAGCGTGCAGCGAGAGAGAGCAGCAAGAGTTGTAGCGTCTTTACGGTTTTGTTTAGGTTAGGTTATTAGATTAGGTTAGAATTAAACGTGATTAAGGGCTGATTAGGGTTTAGGTTAAAGTTGGGCCGGCTGAGTGACTAGGTCAGAAGTGGGCCTGCTCCTCAAATATTACAATGGGCTGAAAGAATGAGTAAGTTCCCCGGAACCGTTAAAGATACGGAAATAAATTACGGGATTATTTACGGAATTATTTACTGAATTATATAAGTTATCATTTTATGTGAATTCAGGTCACATAAAATGATAGAAAAATAATATCGTTTTATTCATAAATAAAAGAATTTAGGTTGTCGGATCGGAATCCGGTTTGATCCGGTATTAAACGGAGTTTAATATTTGCGGGTATTACAATCGGATCCTTAATAGGATCGAGTTGTTATGATGGGCCACTACTCACTTTGTTAAAAACCGTACCTTCCTCAGCTATCCAATTTGGGCTCAATTAGGTAATTAATTTTGAGCCTGATTAAGACCTTAATCGGATTATTTAACCTTAACCTAACAACACCCTAATTCTATCTACGTAAAACCCTCCTCGCGCCGCTGCTACCCTCACGCACACCAGTGGAGACCATCTACACTTCAAGCGACCCCCTGCGCCTGCAAGTCGGAAGTTGGTGGCGACGACAACCCGGCGACTGGCGGCAGCACTTCCAGACCGACGAGGTGAGTCCCGACACCCTACGCTGTCCTTGGCGAGTCTCCACTACTAACCGACGGTTTCCATTGCCCAACCGCTGAAGCTTCTTCGACTTCCGCCTTCGATCTAGGTCGCATCGCAGCCGACTGAGGGCCTCGCAACGTCGCTATCAGTCCACCACCGGATCCTCCTCGATCTTCTCCATTGGCAACCAGGTGAGCCGAATGTTGTTCCCTCTTCCCTCTCTTTTCCCCCTCTGATTTCACGTAGTGACAACACAAGGGCGACCTTGTTTTGACAGTAGTGAGTGTCGTTTGTGCCAGTGTACGAACACCTGATCCAAGACGCCTCGGTCACACACCAACAACCGGAGGTCTGGATCGTCTTCAGCTTGCTACAAAGCTTTAGGTGTGTTCCGTGATACCTATCTATGCTCGATCGAGGATGGAACTTTAGCCTTGGGTCGATAGGGTGTTAAGTGTAGATTGGGTAAGTAGTATGGGATATATTTCTTGATATGTGACTTCTGTAGAGCATCGAATTAGATCCTTGGGCAGTTTAGGTGGCAAATAAAGATATGGACAGGGAGGATCGAAGTTGAGACCAAATTTTCAGACTCTTGTTTTTAGTTTCGAACTACTGTTTTTAGGAGGGAGTTTCGATATATTAGATTGATCATTCACCGTTGAATTTTTAATATTTTGTAGGTGGATTAATAGGGTATGTTGTGTTAAAATTTGAGAATAATTGAACGGTCAGATTAGAAATTATAAGATCCCAAAGTAGAGTAGTTGGACTGTTTTTCCAGCAGAGAAAATATTGGCTAAGTATAGAAATTTTGGGTGTTGTAACCAACTTTAGAGAATTTTGTAGAAGTGATGGTTGGACAGTTTTAAGAAATACTTGCTTCTATGAGTAGAATGCATATCGTAGGAGACCTAGAGATTTTTATCAGAATTTTTATAAATTTAGTTGAGCTTCATATTTGGAGCCAAAGTTGGATCCTAGTGACTTTTTAGAAAGTAGGAAAAATGTGTAGTTTTCTAGTTTCTACCCAAACTCATCCTTAAGAGTTAGAATATGGCTTATTAGTCCCAAATAAGAGTTTAAGCATATATTATGAGATTTTTTGGAAGTTTCAGGACCAAGGGTAAAATAGTCATTTTACCTTAAATGTGTATTGTAGTAGTTCCTCTTTTGAGATGATCTTACATCTTAGAAGTCTTAGACTTCAAAATACCTAGGAAATGTGTTGATCCACTTGCCTCCTTTGACAAGCAACTGAGTTTCTACAGTTACATATCGAGTTGTGATTAAGAGAGTTGAGACCTGATTCAGGTAAGTCCTTTGGGCTTACTTAGTTAGCTTTCAGATATGAGTGTGAATGATGATAGTTGATGACATGATTTATGACATTAGTTTAGGCACTCTTTTAGATAGTTTTCCTTTCCATTCACGCATGTTTCCGCATTAGTTCGTGACGTTTACGCTTAATTCATGCATATTGTCGGAATAGACGTCTACACGAACTCTTGTCGATTTTGTAGGTATTTTGAGGAGCTTTTGGAGCTTAATCGATACATTTGAGGATCATTCCTCGTGGTGGCACACATCCGGACTCTTTAAGGAGCAAGCTAGGAGCAAAGGAGAACACATAGGGCCTTGTTGGTGCATGTGTTGCACCAACTCATGGCTTGAGGATCCAAGGAGAGTTTCTGAAGCAAAACCACGGCCCAGAGGCCATTTCCACGCCCGTGGTTTTGGCCGTGGTTTTTGTCTGGACCACCTTGACACGTGTCCCACGATCTCTTTGGCCGACTCTTGCTCTTGGTGGGGTATTTAAGTGATCTTTGCAGGCTGTGACGGGAATATGGAGATCTCTCTCTTCCCTTTTTGACCTAGCTTCTTCCCCAAAACACTTCTCCATTGTAGCCTCTCTTCCAAGCACCCATTGTGGGTGTTCTTGGAAGATATTAGTGTAGATTTTCGTTTTAAAGTGAGATTAGAGTGGTTTTGAGTGAGGTTTCCATTGTTGACAACTTGGAACAGCTCTTGGAGCCTTTGTAAGATTTGGTAACTTCTATTCTAGCTTTTAATGTATTTTCTTTGGATTATTCTTCATTATCTAGCCATGACTTGCAAGCATGCCCTATTTGTGAAGTTTGATCTTAAAATGTATGTTGTTGGCTGAATAGTTGTGATTCTAGGGTGAAGGAATGATGTTTATGCTTTGGACTATGAATGTATGGACTTCCATGTTAGCTTAGGATCGATTTGTGTTCGAAACCCCAACTCAGTGGAGAATCACGGCTTGACTTCATGATTCCACGGCCGTGGTTTCCATGATCCACCCGTGATTTTCTCTGTTGTGCTTGTATTGATAAATCTGGATGTTAGGATGTAGATGTGTTGAAATCCTAGTGTTTGTTGAGCCTAATCTAACTTAGGGTAACCTAATGTTAGTAACCTTTTTGAGGGATGAGACATACCCGGTAATTTCCTCTCTTAGATACATAAGATGATGAACTCTAGGTAGTAGTGAGCCAAAAAAGTCGCTATTGGATTGAGTGTGCTAGGATCGTTGCCTAAGACTTACCTTTTCCGAGACTTACCCGGTAAGGAGGGGTTTGACCCTTAGGTAGTGGCTGGTTTGTGTAGAATTTCCGTCCTTAGGTTCCTTGAGACTTACCCGGTAATAGGACCTTAGGTGGGAGACTAGTGGAGCATGAGACTTACCCGGTAATTGCTCCCATTAGAGAAACACCCAATTCCGAACAACCACAACTTTCCTTTGATCTTTAGAAGCATGAGTCCATGGTCATAATCGGAATTCTGAATCTCTAGAATCCGCCTGCTTACCTCTTATCTCTAATCTTTGTGTTCGTGTATTTGTGTTGCTTATTGTGTTGATATATTTGTGATCCTTGTTTGATCACCCAAAACCATCCAAAAATATCGTGTTTTACACTTTCTTTATTCCTCATCTCATCTTAGTTTAGATTTATACTATCTTTGATCATTGAATGACTTGATTTCACCTGTTCGACCTCGGAATACTTTCCTTTCTACAAATCGATTCGTACACTGCGGGTTTCGCTAGGTAGTTTAGGATTTTAGTTCAAGTATATAAATGTTAAGACTTTTGCGTGCTACGATCTCTAGCGTAATAAGTTTTTGGCGCCGTTGCCGGGGACTAGGTCTAGATTAAGTCATTTGATTTTTATTGCTTTTAGTGTATATCTTTCTTGTTACTTTTGATCTTGTGTTGTTTTTGTCTTTGCCTTTTCATGTTTGCCATGGACGGATTGTACTTCCAAGACGACCTTGACAACATGGAGTATGAGGAGTGGATGGAATACCAAGATCTAGGACCTCTCCATGATGAATTTGAGTATTGGGAGGAGTTTAATGCCTATCATGAGTCCCATGATCAAGCTCACATGACTACATTGCCTTATGTGGAACCTCACCATCAACCTCACAATGATCGAGTGGAATCAATGCTAGAAGAAATGTTGAGGATAATGGATGATCTAGAGAGCAATCTTGCTTCCATTTCGAGTTCCCACATGGAGCTTGAAGCGGAAATGTTACAACAAGAAGAGGTTCACCATGAGGAGATCCAAGAATTGCCCGAATCAACCGTGATCATTAAGGAACTTCAAGAAGAGTTGGATGAAGCTTGGGAGCAAGTGAGGCTAAGGGATTTGGCCCTGAAGGATGAAAGAAGATTGAATTTTGAGAGAGAGGAACAAGTGAGGAGGGAGATTGAGGAGATTAGGAATGCTCTTATGCTAGGAGATCCTACCATCCTTCAAGGCTTACCTCCACCTCCTTCACCTTTGGAGGAGTTCAATGAAGTGCTCTCACTCCTGGACATCCTTTCCATCAACCCCGGAACCACACTTGAAGAGCTCACGGGGGAGGAAGAAAACAAAGATTTCCACGGCCTATCTGGCATAACCACGCCCGTGGTTTTGCCCGTGGAAAGCTCTGTCGTGGAGAGCCCTAAGTTAAATTCAACTCCTTCCAATCCTTTCTTGCTTTCCCAGAGTACATACGAATATTGGATTCCCTTTCCTAAGGAATCTCCCATATTGAATGATGAAGGCAAGCATGATGGATCCATGATGGTTATGAAGCACTTCAATGAAGAATTCTTTCCAAGAATCGGCTTTCTTCGGATCATAGAGGATGAGGATGGAAAGCATTTCACCGGTGTGACCGCGGAGTACCAATTTTCTAAGTATGGGGTGGCACCTACGGTTGCAACACCATACTATCATCAAGAGAGCGGTGATGAAGGAGTCTACTACTCACCGGTGAAGAGAGAACTTAAAGCTTATTTGGGCATCAAGTGGCCCTTGCTTGTCATCATGGATGCCGGAAAGCGATGGTTGCTTGGACTCCTCAAGCAAACCATGGTATTTGAGGTGGATTGACACATCCACGGAGTTTGGTCAAGCTAATAACCTAAAAGAAGCGCTTCTTGGGAGGCAACCCAAGGGTAAAACTCTTTCCCTTTTCTCTTTTGCTTTTGCTTTTGTTTTTGTGTGTTTTTGTGTTTTGTGTTTGTGTGGTAGATTTTAGGTAATAAGGAAGCCTTGCAAGGCATGAGGATGATGATAATGATCCCGTTTTCAACCATGGGTGGAGTGGACGTGAGACTTGGACGGCTTGAGGTGTCTTTGTTGGATGGAAGAGCTCCCATCTCGCATACGCCTTGGCGCGGGTCTCGATGCCGGAATGACTATGAAGAGCTCTCTACCATGCTTGATCAATCATCCATCACCACCACTCCACATGAGTGAACCAAAATACCGAAAATACCATTTTTACATTGTGAGGACTTCTTTCACTCTTCTTTACTTGATTTGCACATTGGGGACAATGTGTTTCTAAGTATGGGGTGGGGTCTTCATGATTCTTAGCATGGCATGATCGCATCTAGGATAGTTTCGTTTTATTGTCACACGTTTCTTTTCATGTTTTTCATTGTACATATATATTTCAAAATTCCAAAAAAATTGAAAAATTTTAAAAATTTGTGCTTCCTAGTTTGGATATGACCCTTATGATGAGATTGTTTTGTGAATTGGCTATAGATGGCCTTGTGTGTTGAATGGATTTATGCATATGTGGACTTGAAATACTTCCCTTGAATCCTATGTATGAATTGTGCTTGTGGTGTTTGCCTTGATTGGATTGAGGATTGATGGTCGAAATTACATGCTAGTTCTTGCACATCATCTAGAAATGATTAAGGCAATTCATCTCTCTTCTTCTCATCTTGATCATGTTGTTTGAGCACCTCACTTGATTAAAAATTTGACCTCTTTTGACCCATGCATCCGGGAATAGGAGCATGCTAGTGTGTTGAGTGTGTGAAAAGCATGTATGGGGTGGTGAAGTTGGTGTATGAATTTTGTGAATGAAGTTGTTGAAAATGTGTTGTGAAAAGTGTAGAAAAAAATAGGTTTGGGGACTTTGGTTTTGATGACGAGTAAGTCGGCACCATTCACATTATCGGGTGTTTGTGCCTTGTCAAAGTAGGATAAACCGAATGTCCTAACGAGCCTTGGTATGTGTGCCCGGTGTGAGGCATCTCGGAAAAATCCCGAGGTCCGCTAATCACCAAGGTTTCGGCTTTTGTACACCAATGACATTGCCACAAAAATAAGTGAAAGAAAATGAAAAAGAAAAAAAGAAAATAAAAAAAAGAAAAAGAAAAGAAGGAGAAAAATACACTTTGGTGGATGAAGTATAAATGTGAAGTTGTGGTTGTTTAGTTCCTTTCCCGGATTTTCACCACATGACCTTAGAAAATTCCCACCTTACCATCACGTTTCTTGGCCTCTTCGTTCCTAAGTCCTTAAGACCTAGTTGCTTATGTGTATGACTTAGTGATCTAGATTGGATGTTCTCATGATCATCTTGACTTTATCATTTTTATCTTTCATACATGCTTTCGGGTTAAGTATGATTGTCTTTCCGTGCCTTCATTCATTTAATACATGATTGCTTGTCCATTTCCATGAAACATGACTATGAAGGTGATCCAATTTTAGAAGCACAATTCCAAAAATATTTTTCTGTTTTTCTGCATTCATAAATCATGTCATCTCGTAGCCTATAGTTGGACCTTGCTCGGGGAGAGAAAGTGCTAAGTATGGGGTATTTTGATGACATGATTTATGACACTAGTTTAGGCACTCTTTTAGATAGTTTTCCTTTCCATTCATGCATGTTATTGCATTAGTTCGTGAAGTTTACGCTTAATTCATGCATATTGTCGGAATAGACGTCTACACGAACTCTTGTCGGTTTTGTAGGTATTTTGGGGAGCTTTTGGAGCTTAATCGATACATTCGAGGATCATTCCTCGTGGTGGCACACATCCGGACTCTTTAAGGAGCAAGCTAGGAGCAAAGGAGAACACATAGGGCCTTGTTGGTGCATATCTTGCACCAACTCACGGCTTGAGGATCCAAGGAGAGTTTCTGAAGCAAAACCACGGCCCATAGGCCATTTCCACGCCCGTGGTTTTGGCCGTGGTTTCTGTCTGGACCACCTTGACACGTGTCCCACGATCTCTTTGGCCGACTCTTGCTCTTGGTGGGGTATTTAAGTGATCTTTGCAGGTTGTGACGGGGGATATGGAGATCTCTCTCTTCCCTTTTTGACCTAGCTTCTTCCCCAAAACACTTCTCCATTGTAGCCTCTCTTCCAAGCACCCATTGTGGGTGTTCTTGGAAGAGATTAGTGTAGATTTTTGTTTTAAAGTCAGATTAGAGTGGTTTTGAGTGAGGTTTCCATTGTTGACAACTTGGAACAACTCTTGGAGCCTTTATAAGATTTGGTAACTTCTATTCTAGCTTTTAATGTATTTTCTTTGGATTATTCTTCATTATCTAGCCATGACTTGCAAGCATGCCCTATTTGTGAAGTTTGATCTTGAAATGTATGTTGTTGGTTGAATAGTTGTGATTCTAGGGTGAAGGAATGATGTTTATGCTTTGGACTATGAATGTATGGACTTCCATGTTAGCTTAGGATCGATTTGTGTTCGAAACCCCAACTCAGTGGAGAATCACGGCCTGTTCTTCATGATTCCACGGCCGTGGTTTCCATGATCCACCCGTGATTTTCTCTGTTGTGCTTGTATTGATAAATCTGGATGTTAGGATGTAGATGTGTTGAAATCCTAGTGTTTGTTGAGCCTAATCTAGCTTAGGGTGACCAAATGTTAGCAACCTTTTTGAGGGATGAGACTTACCCGG
Source organism: Fagopyrum homotropicum (assembly GCA_033239125.1). Taxonomy (NCBI): domain Eukaryota; kingdom Viridiplantae; phylum Streptophyta; class Magnoliopsida; order Caryophyllales; family Polygonaceae; genus Fagopyrum; species Fagopyrum homotropicum. The sequence goes on along the minus strand of BSWB01000001.1, from coordinate 37,326,788 downwards.
TAATTTCCTCTCTTAGATAGATAAGATGATGAACTCTAGGTAGTAGTGAGCCAAAAAAGCCGCTATTGGATTGAGTGTGCTAGGATCATTGCCTAAGACTTACCTTTTCCGAGACTTACCCGGTAAGGAGGGGTTTGACCCTTAGGTAGTGGCCGGTTTGTGTAGAATTCCCGTCCTTAGGTTCCTTGAGACTTACCCGGTAATAGGACCTTAGGTGCGAGACTAGTGGAGCATGAGACTTACCCGGTAATTGCTCCCATTAGAGAAACACCCAATTCCGAACAACCACAACTTTCCTTTGATCTTTAGAAGCATGAGTCCATGGTCATAATCAGAATTCTGAATCTCTAGATACCGCCTTCTTACCTCTTATCTCTTATCTTTGTGTTCGTGTGTTTGTGTTGCTTATTGTGTTGATATATTTGTGATCCTTGTTTGATCACCCAAACCATCCAAAAATATCGTGTTTTGCACTTTCTTATTCCTCATCTCATCTTAGTTTAGATTTACACTATCTTTGATCATTGAATGACTTGATTTCACCTCAGTCCTTGTGTTCGACCTCAGAATACTTTCCTTTCTACAAATCGATTCGTACACTGCGGGTTTCGCTAGGTAGTTTAGGATTTTAGTTCGAGTATATAAATGTTAAGACTTTTGCGTGCTACGATCTCTAGCGTAACAATAGTGGTGTTTGAATGATGTGTGTATTTGTGTATTTCATAGTAATCATCGACCGACCTACATATCTGGCCTAAGAGTAACGGGCGGTGGCATTCTGCTCAGTTAGCCCGAGGGCGTTGGGGGTTTCTTTATGGACTAGTCCATACTTGGTTTGCGGGGACGCCACCGGCGGAGGTGTGTCAAACCATCAACAGTTGGATAAGGAATGGAGGCGAGAAATCTTAAGATTTCTCGTGCCACAACTTTTAAACGAGATGAAGTGAATCACCTAAGCTATCAGATAATAACCGGATTGTGTGCCAGCATGTTGAGTGTTTATACTTCCTTAGATGTGTTTGTGCTATTTATTATTCTTCTTATATTTGATTATTTAGCTAACTATTATATTGTTGTTTAGACTTGCCACAGGTTAGAGCGGATGTCGAGTGATCCGGATGGTAGTGGTCAGCCGGGGTGTCGTACGTCATAGGACGGGTTGCAGTCTTTTCTGTATGTTGGTCTTTCAGTTATGACTTTTTCATGTTCTCAGATTGTGAGACATTATTATTACCGGTTGTTAGTGTTTCTGGTCATATTCACGACATTGTTAAACATATTTCATGATTTTGGGTTTTTCCTTATCTGTGCCTTGTTGTAGATCTAGTTAAGTTGTTGTCAAACTAAGGTCGGGACCCACTATGAGGTCCTAACTAGTAGCTCCCCAAGTTCCGAAAACTTGGGGTGTTACAACATGGTATCAGAGCTCTAGGTTGGCAACAATGACACTTGAAATTTTCTAAAAGGTCAAATAAGTAAATAAGCAGAACTCAAAAGGGGTCTGAGTTTTCTAAAAGAATTTATTGTTTTCAAAATGCATGCATAGTCGGGTTGGGATAGAAAGTACGGCTGACCACCACTACCTCCGCGGATTTCGGTATTCTTAGTATGAATACTTTAGAATGTCACTGCTTTTTGACCGATTAGCTTGATTATAATTGTAGTTGTTATCACTCGTGCAGATGGCACGTACTAGGGCTACACCAACTACCGGTCGAGGTAGAAGTCGTCCACCTCTTCCTCTAACTAGACAGGATAGGGGTAATAGGACTTCTGTTGTTAGAGGACGTGGCCGCGGAGGTAGACCTCTACTAGTGAGAGGTAGAGGTCGAGCTCATCGAGAGGATCTACCCGCAGCGAGCATGCCAGATGCTGCAGTGGAAGAGGTAGCTGAGAGTATGGTTTCCGAGGTCGGGAATGAGACCGCTGCTAGGTCTGGAGTACAGGGGACACGTTCGACTAGGTTAAGACACGTCTCTATAGGGGCATCTGATTACAGAAAGTACAGAGCGTACGTCCAACATATGAAGGAGGCTGCCAGGACAGAGGGACTTGCCCAAGTACCGCCAGTACTGGCTAGATCAGCTCAGGTGTCACAAAGAGTGACTCAGGCACCGGATGTGCCTGAGAGGAGAGTTGAGGTTGACAGAGATCCTGCTGGGTCTAGAGCACCGATGCCGAATGAGTGGTTGAAGGCTTTCAACACCTTGAAAGTTCCCTCATTCGATGGAGAGATAGGGTTGGAAGTGGAGCATTGGATAGGGCACGTAGAGATGTACTAGAGGCGATACGTTGCCCAGAGGATCGATAGGTGGAGTTAGTACAGACCTTGTTCACGGAGCAGGCATATTACTGGTGGCAGACCATTCGTAGCCGAGTCACCAGTGGGATCAGATGATGAGCATTATTAGAGAGAGGTACTGCCCTGCCTCGTTGAGGAGAGAGAAGTTTCAGGACTTCATTGAGGTGGGATTTGAGGATATTCCGGTTGCTGAGGCAATCAAGAAGTTTCAGAAGAAGTTGACACTACTTGGACCAGCTGCACTATCTGAAGAGCAGCACGTGTACCTCTTCTCCCGAAGATTGAGAGAGAGCACTCGTTCTTATCTTGCAAGATTCCGCTACGAGTCTCTGTCAGACTATCAGAATAGGGCTTCTTCATATGAGAGAGATAGGCCAGTTCCAAGGAGAGCAGTTCAGTTTGATGGGCCGGATAAGCGGAATAGGACAGGTTATGCTAGTGGTGGTACAACTGTATCCGGGTTTGGACGAGGGCAGACTCAGGGAAGACCGAGCTATCACACTACAGTTCAGGCTCCGAATAGAGAGAGGCAATGTTTTAACTGCGGTAGTCGTGATCATCTTAGGCTAGACTGTAAGAGGCCACCTACTACCTACTTCACTTGTGGTAAGCCGGGACACAAGGCTACTTTCTGCCATCAAGGAAGAGCTTCGTTACAGCAGGGTTCTTCCCCTACAAGTGTTGAGAGGAGTGGATAGAGGCCTCCTCAGTACCGAGCGCCGAGTCAGCAGCAACAGCTGTACCAGGCTCCAGGACACCCTGCTTCACACAATACTACACAGGGATCAGGTCATGGGAGGGGACGTGGTGGTACTACTGATACCAGAGGAGCCCCGTCGAGAGTGTTTGAGTTGAGGAGTGCTGATCAGCAAGCGGCACCTGCGACCACAAGTACTATCTGGATTCATGATTTACCTGTGCGAGTTTTGTTTGATACGGGTGCTACGCACTCCTTTATATCAGATGCATGCGTAGATAGGTTGTCCTTAGCTACGGTAGAGGGAGTACCTTTCGTAGTTGGGTTACCTGATGGGGGTATGATTAGAGGATCCCGAGAGATTCATGACTGTCCCATTCATTTGGGAGATCGGGATTTGTTGGTAGATTTTCTAGTCATGCCCTTAGCACATGAGGACGTGATTTTAGGGATAGATTAGATGACGAGACATGGAGTGGTCTTAGACATTGGCAGGAGGACTGTGACTGTCGCCACTGAGGAGGGTCACAGAGTGATATTTTGAGGTTGGGACCTCGGAAATTCCGGCACTATTATCAGCGCATTAAGACAGTGAGACTGATAGTCCAGGGTTACGAGGCCTTTTGGTGTTATTCCATGAAGGAACGCAAGAGTCTGACAGTAGAGGAGATACTAGTTGCATGCGAGTTTGTAGAGGTATTTATAGACGATCTGCCAGAGCTACCCCCACAAAGGAGTGTTGACTTTAGCATTGAGTTAGAGCCGGGAACAAGACCGATCTCAGAGCCCCCGTACCGCATGGCACCGATAGAGCTGCTTGAGTTGAAGAAGCAGTTAGAGGAATTAGCGGAGAAGGGCTTCATACGCCCTAGTGTTTCTCCCTGGGGAGCACCGGTATTGTTTGTGAGGAAGAAGCATGGATCGATGAGACTATGCATCGATTACAGAGAGTTGAACAAGGTCACCATCAAGAACAAGTATCCACTGCCTCGCATAGATGATCTGTTGGACCAGTTGCATGGAGCGTCAGTGTTTTCGAGGATAGACTTGAGGTCGGGTTATCACCAGCTGAGGGTGAGAGACTAGAACATACCTAAGACGGTATTCCGGACTAGGTATGGCCACTATGAGTTTGTAGTGATGCCATACGGGCTCACTAATGCGCCAACGGTATTGATGGAGTTGATGAACGGGATTTTCATCGACTTCTTAGACGAGTTTGTAGTGGTCTTCATTGACAACATCCTAGTTTACTCTAGGAGTAGAGAGGAGCATGCCGGACATTTGAGGACAGTGTTACAAATTCTGCAGGATAGCCAGCTTTATGCCAAGCTGTCCAAGTGCGAGTTTTGGATGTCAGAGGTGGCCTTCCTAGGCCATGTAGTGACTGTTGGGGGGATTAAGGTCGATCCGGCGAAGATCGAGTTTGTGTCTTCTTGGCAACCTCCGAAGAATTTCAAGGAGGTTTGCAGCTTTCTCGGTTTGGCAAGCTACTACTGCCGGTTTGTGGAAGGGTTTTCCCTAATTGCCCGACCACTTACCTGTCTTCTGAACAAGACTACTCGGTTCGTTTGGTCTAAGCCGTGTCAAAGGAGCTTTGAGGAGCTGAAGAGGAGATTGATGTCTGCTCCAATTTTAGCACAACCTGAGGGTACATATGACTTTGTGGTATACAGTGACGCATCGAAGCTAGGCTTGGGGCGTGTCTTGATGTAGAGGGGTAAGGTCATAGCCTATGTGTCTCGTCGGCTGAAGACGTATGAGGAGAACTACCCCACACACGACCTAGAGTTAGCTGCAGTAGTCCATGCTCTTAAGATTTGGCGTCACTATCTCTTTGGGGCGACATGCCAAATCTTCACAAACCATAAGAGTTTGAAATACATATTCACTCAGTGGGAGTTGAATAACCGCCAGATGCGGTGGCTAGAGTTGATCAAGGATTTCGACCTTGAGATTCTCTACCACCCTGGAAAGGCGAATGTAGTTGCTGACGCTTTGAGTCGGAAGACGCCTCGGGAAAAGGCGATAGCCCGGTTTATAGTATAACCACAGTTGTAGAGGGATTTGGCTTGGTTAGAGGTAGAGATTCAGTTTCAAGATACGGTTCATCAGTTGGTTACCTTGGAGTTACTTCCTGATCAGTTGGGTGAGATCCGACAGAAGCAGGAGACTTGTCTGACTCTGACCAGGATCCGAGACATGATGTCTCGAGGTGAGGCACCTCAGTTCACTATTGGTGTTGACGGAGTGATGAGACGTCAGGACCGTATTTGTGTACCATCAGACAGTGAGTTAAGACAGCGGATATTGGGTGAGGCCCATGCTACCCCATACTCAATGCATCCAGGAGCGAGCAAGATGTACAAGGACGTGAGACGTTCTTTCTGGTGGGGTGGTTTGAAGCCCGACGTGGCTCAGTTTGTAGCTCAGTGTGCGACCTGCTAGCAGGTCAAGATTGAGCATCGTAAGTCCGGAGGAGAGCTCCACCCACTGCCAGTACCACAGTGGAAGTGGGAGGATATCTCTATGAATTTGTCACAGGATTGAGACTCAACAGAGGTTTTGATGCTATTTGGGTGGTGGTAGACCGTCTGACGAAGACCGCACGTTTTATTCCAATTAAGGAAATGTGGCCGGTAAGTCGTCAAGCTGAGGAGTTCACTAGACACATTGTGAGACTCCATGGAGTACCGAGGACTATCGTCTCCGACAGGGATGGACGTTTCACCTTGAGATTTTGGCAGCAAGTACATACTGCTTTGGGGACAAGTCTCCACTTTACCACTGCTTACCACCCACAGACCAACGGTCAGTCTGAGAGGACCATCCAAACGTTAGAGGACATGATGCGGGCCTGTGTGCTGGATTGGGGACAGGTATGGTCTGATCACCTTCCCCTTGTAGAGTTTTCATATAATAACAGTTGGCACGCGTCTATTGGGATGGCCCCTTATGAGGCTTTGTACGGGTGGAGATGTCGCACGCCATTGTGCTGGGATGAGCCTAGTAGAGCTGATGGAGTAGCTCCACACCAGATAAAGGACGACATCGCTCGGGTTGCTCTGGTCTAAGAGTGGATGTTAGCAACTCAAAGTCGTCATAAATCCTACGCCGACAAGAGGCGTCGGCCACTGGAGTTTAGAGTAGGTGCACAGGTGTGGTTGAGAGTGTCACCGACGAGAGGCGTCCGGCGTTTCGGCATTAAGGGGAAGCTGAGTCCCCGATATGTCGGACCTTTTGAGATCTTGGAGAGAGTCGGAGAGGTTGCCTACCGATTAGCTCTACCACCGAGATTAGAGGGGGTCCATCCGGTCTTTCATGTATCTCAGTTGAGAGAGTATATACCGGACCCGAGACACGTCATCAATCATGAGGATCTGATAGTTGAGCCCGACCACACTTTTATGGAGTATCCAGTAGCCGTCCTAGAGTGCAGTACTAGACGTCTGCGGTCCAAGGAGATATCGATGTTAAGGATCTAGTGGTCTAGACGAGGAGCCAATGAGGCTACTTGGGAGATAGAGGAGAGCATTAGCATAGTTATCCCGAGTTCTTTGCAGAGTTAGCCGCTACTTCTGTACCGACAAGTTTGTGCTCGGATGTTGTTAGTGACACTTTTGTGATTATACATTGGATTGAGTGACTGAGTTTATATGGGTTACCTGATTATAATAATTGAGTATTTCTTATATGTTAGAAATGGAAGTGAAAATTTAGTAGAAACCGAGTTAAATACTTCTATTTATAGAAGTCATGTGAATAAATGCCCTTATTCTAAGTTTCGGGACGAAACTTATTTAAAGGGGGCACTAATGTAATATCCGTAAATTTTATTCCGTTTATTTTAAGTGGTTGGACCTTAGGTGATTTTGAGGATTATCAATTGTTCTAAGATGTTGAGTGTTTGGTTGATCTTGTGAGTATTTGAGGCTTGAGGTTGTTGAGATTAGGGGCTAGGATATGCGTATCCTAGCATAGTGTTGATACCGTTGAGATTGTTGACACTAGGCATGTTTATCCTAGTATGTGTTATGGGTTATGATCCTGCGAGATCATAGGGTCTAGAAGTCTAAGGATTTCTAGCTGGTGTTGAGTGTGATGTGAGCATGAGGGATTCTAGGATGCGGTCCTAGAATTGAGAGTCAAATGGTCCTGCGTAGATCATTTGTATAGAAGTTTAAGACTTCAATTTTGAGTGGGTTATTGTTGATATAGTTATCTTCTTGTGAGCAGGTTATGGGCTTCTTCCCCTAAGAAAGCGAGAGTGTTATGAGTTGAGTGTGGTGACGAGGTAAGTCTCCGGACTTAAATAGCTCGTATTCCTTGTATTAGCGTTGATGTGTGTTCGGTGGTGTGTGTTTATTGTTTATGTTATAACAAATAAACCGAAAATAGGATTACCGACCTTTATATATTATTTTGGCCCAAGTGTATGATAACGGGAGGTGACAACTTGCCTAGCTCCTGCGAGAGCTGGGAGGTTCTAGGCGACTATCCCGTGCTGGTAGACGGTCAAATACATCAGTACCATTCCATGCCGATAAGTAGGGACCGAGGCGAGTTTCGGTGACTCTCGACCTAAGTTGAATTAGAACGGGATATGACTTAATAATAATAATAATATAATAATAATAATAAACCGGACTTGTGTGCTTTTGAATGTATTGGGTGTTTATGATGATTGACTTGTGTTTGTACCTTTCACCATGATTCTAATGCCTCGAATATAAGCTAACAGTTTTATACCGATTGTTGTAGATTGTCTTGCAGGTTAGGAATGCGGTCGAGAGATCCGGAAGAGTGGGCAGCCGGGGTTCCGCACACTTTAGGAGGGGTTTGGTTAGAGTTGTATTTGGGTATTGCTTCTTGTATATTGTTATGTAATTGATGATCGAGTCTTTGGAGTTGAGAAATCGGTTGAAGTTGTCTTTTATTTATTTCTTGGGATCATATCATTTGCATAAAAATGTATTTCGGTTTTGCCTTTATTTGTGTCTTGTTGTAAGATCCGGTGAAATTGTTGTCAGGCTAAGGGTCGGGACCCATTGTGAGGTCCCAACCCGTAGTATCCCGAGTCCCGCGGATTTGGGGTGTTACAAAAGTGGTATCAGAGCCCTAGGTTGACAACAATGGCACTCGCAATCTTCTAAAGGCCGAATAGAGGGAAATAGAACCCTCAAGGGTTCTAAGTTTAAAATGATTTTTCGTTTTCAAATCACATGCATGAGTCGGGGTAGAATGTACGGACCACCACTTCTTCCGCAGATCTCGGCAACATAATTATTGGATTTTTAGTATATATATAGATATGTGTATATATGTTGATATGTATCGTGGACCTAGGATCTTTTTGGACTACTATTATATGTCGATTATAGTTATGCATGAGGGACTTGTTATTTTGTTATGGTGGCATGACCTTTATATTGATATGAGTTGTACATGTGGCATGATAATATTATATTAGTGTTTGAAACTCGTTTTATGAGAATGGTTTCCTTGGATGTGTTATGTTGATAGCATGCAGATGTTAGCATGAAATATTGCAATATTCTAGGGACTTTTTCTAGTTGTTTTTCATCCATTATAGTGTTCATTGATAAGGCATTGAAGCATTTGTTAGCTAGTTTGTCTATATTTTCGATATGGAGGTCTACATTAGCTTTGTGTTTATTATAGGTGAATAAGAGCTAAAACCGGACCAATTGAGAGAGATAGGAGAAGATTTGAGCACATCCAAGGATTAGGAACACATCAAAGAAGCCAAAGGAGATGCTAGGATGAGGAATGGCACGACACAAAGGAAACCACAAGCAATTTACACTTCCACGCTCTAAAATACGGTCGTAGAGAACTCCACGCTCTAAACCACGGCCGTGGATCTTGGCATCATGAACGTGGAGTATTCCAGAGAGTTACACGGTATAAAGTACGGTCGTGGAAATCATATGGAACCGTAATCCACTTCCACGCTCTAAACCACGGTCGTGGAACCCCTTGAGACCGTGATTTAGGCGATCTTTTGACGAATTAATTATTGCCACATCATTTACGCACATGGGCTGGACGGTTATTTTATCCTTTCTTATAAAAGGGTCAGAGAAGAGAGTTTCGGACATCGACGCTTATCGCTTAGCCTTGCATAGGGTTGTTGGAGAGAGTTCGAGAAGGATCTAGCGGAAGCGCCGGCAATTTGGATTTCGGAAGATTTTGTGTGGCAGAAGTTGCGCTCTTTTTCCTAGGGTTTTGATATCAAAGACGGATTGACATCCCGTTCTTCGTGTTTGCTTAGGATCATTGTGAGGTTTTGTGTTCTATTCCGAATCCATTGATTATTCCGATTTGTGTTTTAGATTTGAGATTGACTTTGAGTTATATTTGAGTTTTCGAAGGTTTTCATCTTTCATTCTTCTTAAATTGATTTGTGATATCATGACAACGGTTATTGGCTAAAATCCTTTAGCAATTCTAAGGTGAAGGGTTAATAATTGTGGCTTAGATGATGATAGATCGATTGTAAATTGATTGGACTTTGAGAGTTAGAGAGATCTCGTCGACGAACCAAGATCACGGTCTGTTCTTGAACTTCCACGGCCGTGGAACTCAAAAACTACCCGTGATTTACCCTAGTTTACGAACTTTGCTTTTACTTTAATCCAAAGTTAAAGATTAGCTTTAATCTAGTCTTGGTTTGCCCTTTTCTAGGTAGTAGTGAAGCCTCAACAACCTCTACTTCGATTTCGAGTGTCACAACCTTAATCGGTTTAGTTAGTCTTGATTCTTGGGTTACAAGTTTGGGTATTTGAGATTAATTCTTTTCCATAGATCCTTTCTATACTGAAGCCTCAACAACCTTTATAGAGAGTGTCTTTAGATAAGTCATATAAAGTTCTGGAACTTCATCGTACATTGCTTTACCTTAGCATACCTTTGCAACTCTTAACTCTGTCCTTAGTTCTTTAGAATATCTTGAATCGATTGCCACAATTAGATACCTGGATCTTTAGGGTTGTTGTTTTCCCCAATATTTGCAAAGCTTATTACATTCACTTGCTTGACGATTTGCGAACTGAATTTGTTCCCCCCAAATCCTTGTGTTCGATACTCTGGAATTCTTGCTTTACTACGCCGATCCGTACACTGCGGGTTCGCTTGCTTGATTCTAGTTTTATAAATTTAAAGCTTATTTGCACGCACGCTAAGTGGTGAACAAGTTTTTGGCGTTGTTGCCGGGGATTTGGTTTAGGCCGAATTCGGTTATCGGTTGTCAAGCTTGGGAGCTTTGCTCTTGTTATTTGATATCTCCTTTGAGTGATATTTGCAGGTTACCTTAGGTATATGCGCAGATCTAGGAACAACAAAGACCTCTTACCTCTTGATCAAGAACTTGAGAAGACTTTGAGGAAGAAGCTCAAAGAAAGAAAGATGGCTGAAAACAAGGAGCGGGATCTTCAAGGAGAGTTGGAGGAATCCGAAGCTCAACTTAGATGGAGCGAGAAGACTCGCAAGGAAGAATCGGACCGTCATCAATTGAAAATTGATGAGCTCAGAGACATGATGTTTCAAATGAGGCTGGAATTGAGCGATTCCAAGAAGAAGAAGAGAAGGAAACCGGCAAGATCGGTTAGAACCAACTCATCTAATGAGGATAGCGACTCTTCCATGCCACCGCTAGAGGACATTAATCCGACGATCAACATGAATCAATATAATCCAATACGGGCTGCCAATTATCGTGTCCCGGCTGGGGGTGCGAGAGCCGCTCGCGTAGATGAAGAGCCAAGAACTCTTGGCCAAAGGATGGATCCAATTCAGCAACCACGCCGTCTAGGTGTGAACTTTGATGCTGATGATATGCAGGGGTTTAGCTTCAACCCACAAGTTATTACCATCGTTCGCCAAAGTCAGTTTGGAGGAACGAGTGCTGAATCTCCACATCAACATTTACAGAATTTTGAGATCTTGATGGAGACAATGAAGTCAAAGAATGCAACTACCAACAATTACAAGATCAAGCCATTCTTCTTCTCTTTGAAAGGGAAAGTTTTATCTTGGTATCAAGCTCTTCCAAATGGAAACACATGGGAGGATCTTTCTTCGGAGTTCCTCACCAAATTCTTTCCACCATCCAAGACGGCGGAGTTGAGAGGTAAGATTAATGCATTTTCTATGAGATCTAATGAAAGTTTGTTCCAGTCTTGGGAAAGATTTCAGGATTTACTATTGGATTGCCCACATCATGGCATTTCCAAATTGGAGCTATTGGAGATATACTATAAGGGGCTGGATATGAAAACACAATTCAAGCTCCAATCCCTTTCATGTGGTACATTCATGGACATAAGGGAAGATGACGCTTGGGACTTCATTGAGAAGCAATCCCGAGTCATTGAGAAGTATTCTCACCGGAAGGTAGAAGCAAATCGAGTGGAGCAAGGAGCAAAGCTAACACAAGCCGCTCAAACTCAAATCTTTTCTCTCAACTCCGAGATTAAAGAATTGAAGGAAGTCATCAAGGCTAGCTTTCCAAAGCAAAAGGAGCAGATGTTGGTTATTTAGGGAACAACAATAACCACAATGGGAATGAGAACACAAATTGCAACAACCGGAACAACAACCGGAACAATTGGAACAACAACAACCGGAATAACAATTGGAACAACAATAGGGGTTCAAACAATAACAATTGGCATTCCAACCAACAATAAAACTCCGGTAATTCTTATCCCAATTCAGGAAATTCACTAACTCCACCTTCTTCTTCTTCCATTCCTTTGAAAATTCAGGGACAAACATCTAATAGTAGAAGCACTTCGGGGAAAGAGAAGCCCGATCCCATGTTAGAAACAATCTTGGGAAAGCTTCAAGGATTGGAGAGTCACATTACTAAGGTTGATAAAGCCCAAAAGGTTTTAGAAAACCAAATGTTTAGCAATGCTAAGGAAGTTCCTAGGAATCAAGGAAAACTTCCAGGAAAGACGGAGGATAACCCGAAAGGAAGGGCGATGGCTATCACAACTAGGAGCAGAGCAACAACCACCGACCCGCAGCCTAAGTTTGTGGAAGTTCCCATCGAAAAAGATAAGGAAAAGGGGAAGGAGAAGGAAGACATCTACATTCCTCGTCTAGCTTACAAACCTCCCCTACCATTCCCACAATCTAGAGCAAGAACGCGTCTAGACAAGCAATTCGGTAAGTTTATTGAACTCATGAGCAAACTGCATATTAATATACCTTTCATTGATGCAATCGTAGGTATGCCAGCTTATGGAAAGTTCTTAAAGGAGATCCTCTCTAACAAGAGGAAATTAGAAGACTTTGGAGAAGTCAAGATGAGTTCGGATTCGTCGGATCTCATTAAGATGATGAAAGAAAATATGCCCCCAAAGCTGAAGGATCCGGGGTCATTTTGTGTTCCCATAGGAGTGGGAGATTTCACATATGATGCATTATGTGATTTAGGAGCAAGCGTTAGCATCATTCCGCTTGCCTTATGCAGGAAGATCGGTTTCGGCGAACCTAAACCGGTGAAGATGACGTTATACATGGCGGATCGATCCATAACTCGTCCCGTCGGCATAGTTGAAGACGTCCCGGTCAAGCTTGGTAAGTTCTATGTTCCAATAGATTTTGTTGTGCTTGACATTCCTGCAGATAGTCCGGTCCCGATCATACTCGGAAGACCGTTTCTTGCAACATCCGGTTGTATAGTTGATTGCAAGAATACTAGACTCACCTTCAACATAGGAGAGGAAAAGGTAGAGTTCATTCTTTCCACTTTGATGAAAGAACCAGCTTTTGAAGAGGATATATTCAACATCCATGACGAAGAGCTATCTAGAGAGGAAGTAAGTTCGATTCTCTTCAAAGATCCCTTGCAAAAGGTGATCGCTATGAGCATTATAGATATAGAGGAAGAAGAGGAATGCAATGAGGAAATTGAAGCTTTAGAGAAGCAAAAGGAAGTGTATGAAGAAGAGTTTGAAAAACTCTACGATGGGTCAGAGAACGTAAGGAATCACGGTCAGTCATGCTATTCCACGGCCGTTGTTTCCACCAACATGACCGTAATTAGCTATTCAGAGGACTCCAGTAAGTTACACGGCCAAAACCACGGCCGTGGAACAAGCAGAGGCACCGTAATTGACTTCCACGCCCAAAACCACGGCCGTGGAGGAAACAGGGGAGCCGTAATTTTGGGAAAATATGAGGACAATTACGTTCTTTCTACCACTTCTCTTGATTCTTCTCCAACAACTTCTATACCCTTAGAGACTTCTAAGGAAGCATTGGACACTCCTCAAGAGTCATTAGAGAGTCCTATAGTGATGGAATTGAAGCCACTTCCCGCACATCTAAGGTACGCATTTCTAGGACCTAATTCTATCTTTTCGGTGATTGTTAGTTCCGATCTAAGTATAGATGAACATAGTAAGCTTATGGTTGTTCTTAAGAAACATAGGAAAGCCTTAGGTTACACTATAGAGGATCTAGTAGGAATCAAGCCTGCACTATGCATGTATAAGATCCTAATGGAAGAAGATTTTAGAACTTCGCGACAACCTCAAAGGCGGTTAAATCCGACCATGAAGGAGGTTGTCAAGAAGGAAATTCTTAAACTACTTGATGCAGGTATCATCTACCCTATCTTCGATAGTAAGTGGGTGAGTCCCGTATAGGTGGTTCCAAAGAAAGGAGGAGTGACGGTCATTACCAACAAGAACAATGAGCTCATTCCTACACGAACCGTGACGGGATGGAGGATATGCATAGACTACCGCAAGCTAAACAACGCAACGAGGAAGGATCATTTCCCACTACCATTCATCGACCAAATGCTTGAGAGGTTAGCACAACACTCACATTTCTGTTATCTTGATGGTTATAGTGGTTTCTTTCAGATCCCGATACATCCGGACGATCAAGAGAAGACCACATTCACGTGTCCGTGGGGTACATTTGCTTATAGGAGAATGCCGTTTGGGCTTTGCAACACCCTAGCCACCTTTCAAAGGTGCATGATGGCTATCTTCTCGGAGTACATAGAGGAAATCATGGAGGTTTTCATGGATGACTTTCTGTTTATGGTTCCTCTTTCGATAATTGTCTTTCTAACCTTTCTCTTGTGCTACAAAGGTGTGAAGACACTAACCTAGTTCTTAATTGGGAAAAGTGTCAATTTATGGTGAAAGAAGGCATTGCATTAGGACACTTGATCTCTAGTAGAGGGATTGAAGTGGATAAGGCTAAGATAGAGACTATAGAAAAGCTCCCTCCTCCATCTTCGGTGAAAGGGATAAGAAGTTTTCTAGGACATGCTGGGTTTTATAGACGCTTTATAGGGGATTTCTCTAAGATATCAAAACCGCTTACTAATCTATTGATGAAGGATGCAGTTTTTGATTTCTCGCAGGAGTGTTTAGACGTGTTTAATAAGATTCGGGAAGCTCTAATCTCAGCCCCGATTATTCAACCTCCGGATTGGAATCTTCCATTCGAGGTTATGTGTGATGCAAGTGACGTAGCTATAGGAGATGTGCTTGGGAAAAAGAAGGAAGGACGAACCCACGCTATCTACTATGCTAGCAAGACGCTAGATGAAGCGCAGCTTAACTACGCCACTACCGAAAAAGAATTTCTAGCAATTGTATATGCATTTGAAAAGTTTCGTTCTTATCTTGTAGGTGCAAAGGTGATTGTATACACGGATCATGTTGCGATCCGGTATTTAGTTGCAAAGAAGGATGCGAAACCAAGGCTAATTAGATGGATTCTTCTCCTACAAGAACTCGATCTAGAGATCCGTGACAAGAAGGGTTTGGAAAATTCTGTTGCGGATCATTTGAGTCGTCTACCACATCTAGAGGATGACAATCTACCCATAGATTACTCCTTTCAGGATGAGCATTTACATATAATAGAGGAGTTCATCGACAAGATCGCTAAAGGTAATGAACCATGGTTTGCTGATTTTGTTAACTATTTTGTTTGCCAGGAATTACCACCCGAATTATCTTATGCACAAAGAAAGAAGTTCTCTAAGGTTGTTCGGGAATACTTTTGGAATGAACCTCTCCTCTTTAAGAGAGGTCCTGACGGCATCATTCGACGATGTGTGCCGGAAGACGAGATGCAAAGCGTCATCCGTCATTGTCATTCACTACCTTGTGGCGGACACGCTAGCTCGAACAAGACTAGCGCTAAGGTATTACAATCTGGATTCTTTTGGCCTACTTTATTTAAAGATGTGCAAACCTTTGTTTCCTGCTGCGATGCTTGTCAAAGAACAGGGAACATCTCTAGGAGAAACGAGATGCCTCTTAACAATATTCAGGAGGTAGAGATCTTTGACGTTTGGGGAGTAGACTTCATGGGACCTTTCCCATCATCTTGTGGAAACCAATACATACTTCTAGCTGTAGATTATGTTTCGAGATGGGTTGAAGCAATTGCCTCTCCTACTAATGATGCCATGGTTGTGGTTAAGTTCTTTAACAAGACCATTTTCCCACGATTTGGGACACCACGGACTATCATTAGTGATGGAGGCTCTCACTTCATTGCCCGACGATTCGAAGCTCTACTAGCTAAGTATGGGGTGACTCACAAGATCGCCACCCCTTATCATCCACAAACAAGTGGACAAGTGGAGATTTCAAACCGGGAGATTAAAGGAATCCTAGAGAAGACGGTTTCACGAACAAGGAAGGATTGGTCTTTGAAGCTAGATGATGCATTATGGGCATACCGGACTACATATAAAACTCCCATAGGTACGACACCATACAACCTTGTGTATGGGAAGTCTTGTCACTTGCCGGTAGAGCTGGAACATAAGGCGTATTGGGCAATAAAGTGGTTGAACTTCAGCATAAAGGAAGCGGGCGAGAAGCGCCTCTTGGACCTTAACGAGCTTGAAGAACTTCGCTTAAACGCCTACGAAAACGCCAAGATCTATAAAGAAAGAGCGAAGTGTTGGCATGATAAGCATATCATTCCAAAAGACCTCAAAGAAGGAGATCAAGTTCTCCTCTTCAATTCAAGACTTCGTCTCTTCCCAGATAAGCTTAAATCTCCTTGGACTAGACCTTATCTAATCAAACGTGTTTTCTCCATGGTACAGTTGAAGTATGGGGTGAAAAGGGCGGAAGCTTCAAGGTGAACGGTCAACGACTCAAAAAGTACTCACCGGAACTCCAAGCTGAGGAGTTCGCACCTACCGCACTCGAGTAAGTGCAAGTACGGTCTAGCTACGGACCTTAAACAAGCGCTTCTTGGGAGGCAAACCAAGGTATTGCACTTATGTTTTTATTTATCATCCGTAGGTTAGATTAGTTTAGACGTTTTTGTTTTGTTTTGCCTTCGATACCTTCCGGTATGTTCGTGTTTTTGGATGTAGGAGCAATGGAATAGGCAAGGGAGAAGGAAAAGTTGAAGGAAATTGACGAAACTTGGATTTTGGCACATTACAGAGAGTTCCACGCCCAAAACCACGGTCGTGAAAGCTAAAGTGACCGTAATTTGCAAAATTCTGAGAAAAATCACCAAAACCACGGTTCTGTACAAAACCACGGCTGTGGAACACCCCGAGTGACCGTAATTTTCCAAAAATTTTACGGTCACTATATAAACCACCTTCTTCACAAAAACCACACAAAAATTCCCATTCCACGACCCTCTTCCACGCCCAAATTGCCGAACCCACCTCTCCTCTCTCAAATCTTCATTCGGTAATCGTTTCGAACGATTCTTGAGCCTAAAGTGAAGCAAATTCAACCATCTACAAGATCCAATCAACAAATCAAGCGAACAAACCCTGAAGAAGACGAAATTTGGATTTTAAGAATCCAAAACCTAGGTTTTCTTCTCTTTCTCTACTTTGTCGATTTGGCTCAATTTTTGCAAGAACTTTTAGGAGAACTGATTGGAATTGGATTGGAATTAGTCTAGGACTGCTGCTTGGTGAATTTGGTGTGAATTGACTGAGCTTTGAGAAATTCATAGCCGAATCACGGTCTCTAGGTAAACCACGGCCGTGGAATCTGTAGAACATGCCGTAATTTTGCCTCTGAAATGGATTTGATTAGGAGAATGTCTACTTGAAGCAAGAAGAGGAAAGGTGATGCTTCCTCATCCTCCCAAGTACCTCCTAGTGAGTCACCATCACCCCCACCCCCTAGAATTCCAAAAATCCATGAGGATTACCTCGATGCCTTAGAAAGGATGGAGAACAGGGCGGTCATAGGACCACGCTACTTAGTTCTTGAGGAGTTAGAGCCACTGAATGTGGTGAGTGACCTTTAAAGGCTTCTAGATAGAGCCGGCTTGATCATCTTCTCCGCTATTAGGGAAGACGCATATGAGGAGATCACTCGAGAGTTTGTGATCTCTTTTGAGCATAGCCATGTGGATAGGACAGTTTCCTTTAGGCTGATGGAGGAGAACTACGAGTTCCCGATCTTAGAGTTTGGATCCTTCTTTGGGTTCCAAGAGACCTTCAATGGTCGTTTTCCTAGCGGTTTATACGCTAAGGATTTCTGGGAGGACATTGCTATGATCTATGCCAGCGAGGACCGCTGGCAACCAGCTGACTCCAAGGCTAAGCTTATCTATCACTTAGCCTTGAAGATAGCCCATAGAGTACTTTTTGAGTGTCTTTTCCCTAGGACCGAGACCCCTCAAAAGATTAAGACAGATGAGTTGTTCCTCCTTTATGCTATGTTGCATGGTAGACCTGCTGACTGTGCTACCCTCTTAGCCTCCACCATGAGTAAGCTCAAGAATAAGAGAGCCGGGAACATTGGATATGGTGGTATAGTCACCCACATCGCTAGACAGTTGGGGATAGATTTTTCTGGTTGCACTAGGATAGCGGCGAGACCGTTGGGTCTCCAGAGCCTCATGACTAGAGGTTTGATCTTTCCTAGACATAGAGGTCCACCTACCGCTGCCATGCCATGGGAGGATAGAGGAGGTAGAGGCGTTCCATGGCTCCCTAAGTATTCCATTATGGCTGGACGCCATAACTGGAAGCAGACATTCGCTACTATGCACGCGAATAGGTTAGTAGCCCCTCCCTACATCCCCGTTGAGGTACCAGCTGTAGATGAGGAGGAGATAGGAGGAGGTGATGGCTTTGAGGGAGGAGAAGAGGAGCATGACTTTGGCACTTTCCCGGATCAGCCGGCACATTTCCCTGACCCTCTCAGACGTTCACCACGACCAGCTGGACATTCAGGAGCCTCCTCCTCTCGCCGTGCTAGCATGAATGAGAGGCTGACATGGATGGATACCCCTCCTGCTTGGTATAGATCACAGCCGGAGTGGATGGGAGCTCCACCGACATGGTATGTATAGCCGCCGTTAGCACCAGCCCCACAGGATGCACCAGCTTGGTACAGCCAGGCACCGGGATGGTATGAGCAGCTACCGGACTGGGCTACCGACCTCCGACAAAGTAGGAGATTTGGAGATCCGGCAGGACGCTAGAGACGCACGAGCTGATGAGCATGATAGGATGATGAGAGATATCTACCGCCAGTAGTTTGGGCGGAACTTCGACCCCGGCTTCTTCCCGTTTCCACCACCGCCTCCACCTCAGTGATGACCATGGATGATTGACAGTATTAGCCGCTCCACCGCCGTCTTGTGAGTTTATTTTTATTTCTTTCTTTTCTTTATTTCT
Source organism: Fagopyrum homotropicum (assembly GCA_033239125.1). Taxonomy (NCBI): domain Eukaryota; kingdom Viridiplantae; phylum Streptophyta; class Magnoliopsida; order Caryophyllales; family Polygonaceae; genus Fagopyrum; species Fagopyrum homotropicum. The sequence continues at coordinate 37,308,101 of BSWB01000001.1, read as the reverse complement.
TTTTGAACATTAGGGACAATGTTTGTCTCAAGTATGGGGTGGGGTGTGACTATCATTTGTAATAACTCTACTCACTTTGATTGCCTTGATTCGAGAATGCTTTGCATGTTTCATTTCATTGTCACACGTTTCATTATTGCATTGCATGAAATTTTGAAAAACCCATAAAAATTGAAAAATTTTGAAAATTCTAAAAGGTTTTGTGCTTCTAAGAATTGAGATGATTTCTATGATAATTACTACTTGTGAATTAAGTTTTTGATGACAATTGTATGCCTAAACGAATAATGAATTGAAAAGGAATTGAATGTGTTGATTTTCCTTTCTTGCAAGTTTCATAATGTGAAGAGTTTTATCTAAATCATATTGGGAAATCGAAGTTGAAATCACATGATAAGTTCTTATACTTCTTTATGAAATGATTAAGGCAATTCGACCTTTCTTTCTCCTTTCTTTGTTCATTTAACCCCTCAATGAAATAATTGCCTCCCTTACCTATCCGGAAATTTGGAGGAGTTATGTTTTGGCATGTTTGATGTGGGAGGGCCATGAAAGCAATTGTTTGCATTCAAAGAATAGAAATAATACGTTTGAGGAAGTCAATCATGACGATGAGTAACTCGGCACCATTCACATAGTCGGGTGTTTGTGTCTTGCCAAAGTTGGATTGAGCGATATTCCTAACGGATTATGGTATGTGCATCAGGGGTTTGAGGCATCTCGAAATTTGAGAAACGTCAATTTCCTAGGCTTCGGTTTTTATGCACCTCTGTCCATAACTCCAAAAGTAAAGTCGAAAAATGATGTGAAAAGAAGAGAGCAAAGCTCAAAGTTGATGGTGTTGCAAATCGAAATAAAAAGAAAAGAGTTAGTTGTCCACTTTCCCGGATTCATGCACCACACTCCTTATAAGTTTCCCCTCCCTTCCGCATTCTAGACCTTATTTGGAAGTCCTTAAGATCAAAAGAGTGTTCTTTGGCTTGGTGATCTAAATTGAAGTTTCTTATGCTTGATTTTGATAATACTTGAAGGTTATGATGTTTACATTGAAGTTTAACCAATTCATGATGTTTCTTTCCGCTACATTCTTTGGTTATGTATATGAGCGCTTCAAAAATGAATGAAGCAAGGTTTGAGAATGATCTATTGACTAGAAGCACATTTACCTAAAGGATGTTTTGTTTTTGAGTTTGCATGCATATTTCATCCTAACTTGTGTTCTAAAGCTTTCAAAAGACCTTCCTTGGGGACAAGCCAGTGGCAAGTATGGGGTATTTTGTTAGCATGAAATATTGCGATATTCTAGGCACTTTTTCTAGTTGTTTTTCATCCATTATAGTGTTCATTGATAAGGCATTGAAGCATTTGTTAGCTAGTTTGTCTATATTTTTGATATGGAGGTCTACATTAGCTTTGTGTTGATTATAGGTGAATAAGAGCTAAAACCGGACCAATTGAGAGAGATAGGAGAAGATTTGAGCACATCCAAGGATTAGTAACACATCAAAGAAGCCAAAGGAGATGCTAGGATGAGGAATGGCACGATACAAAGGAAACCACAAGCAATTTACACTTCCACGCTCTAAAATACGGTCGTAGAGAATTCCACGCTCTAAACCACGGCCGTGGATCTTGGCATCATGAACGTGGAGTATTCCAGAGAGTTACACGGTATAAATTACGGTCGTGGAAATCATATGGAACCGTAATCCACTTCCACGCTCTAAACCATGGTCGTGGAACCCCTTGAGACCGTGATTTAGGCGATCTTTTGACGAATTAATTATTGCCACATCATTTACGCACATGGGCCGGACGGTTATTTTATCCTTTCTTATAAAAGGGTCAGAGAAGAGAGTTTTGGACATCGACGCTTATCGCTTAGCCTTGCTTAGGGTTGTTGGAGAGAGTTCGAGAAGGATCTAGCGGAAGCGCCGGCAATTTGGATTTTGGAAGATTTTGTGTGGCGGAAGTTGCGCTCTTTTTCCTAGGGTTTTGATATCAAAGACAGATTGACATCCCGTTCTTCGTGTTTTCCTAGGATCATTGTGAGGTTTTGTGTTCTATTCCGAATCCATTGAATATTCCGATTTGTGTTTCGGATTTGAGATTGACTTTGAGTTATATTTGAGTTTTTAAAGGTTTTCATCTTTCATTCTTCTTAAATTGATTTGTGATATCATGACAATGGTTATTGGCTAAAATCCTTTAGCAATTCTAAGGTGAAGGGTTAATAATTGTGGCTTAGATGATGATAGATCGATTGTAAATTGATTGGACCCTGAAAGTTAGAGAGATCTCGTCGACGAACCAAGATCACGGTCTGTTCTTGAACTTCCACGGCCGTGGAACTCAAGAACTACCCGTGATTTACCCTAGTTTACGAACTTTGCTTTTACTTTAAACCAAAGTTAAAGATTAGCTTTAATCTAGTCTTTGTTTGCCCTTTTCTAGGTAGTAGTGAAGCCTCAACAACATCTACTTCGATTTCGAGTGTCACAACCTTAATCGGTTTAGTTAGTCTTGATCCTTGGGTTACAAGTTTGGGTATTTGAGATCAATTATTTTCCATAGATCCTTTCTATATTGAAGCCTCAACAACCTTTATAGAGAGTGTCTTTAGATAAGTCATATAAAGTTCTGGAACTTCATCGTACATTGCTTTACCTTAGCATACCTTTGCAACTCTTAACTCTATCCTTAGTTCTTTAGTATATCTTGAATTGATTTCCACAATTAGATACCTGGATCTTTAGGGTTATTGTTTTCCCCAATATTTGCAAAGCTTATTACATTCACTTGCTTGACGATTTGCGAACTGAATTTGTTCCCCCCAAATCCCTGTGTTCGATACTCTGGAATTCTTGCTTTACTACGCCGATCCGTACACTGCGGGTTCGCTTGCTTGATTCTAGTTTTAAATATTTAAAGCTTATTTGCATGCACGCTAAGTGGCGAACAGCAGACATAGGACTTATATAGTTATATACATATGCTAGGATATATAGTGACATATGGATGCTAGACCGTATAGTTGGGATGATAGAAAGCTATCATCGCCTCTTGGATGACACCGTTTGACTTAGGATAGTGGGAATATGAGGATATATATGCTCTTGTACCGAGTTGAGTATCATGTTCTGACAAACACCTTGGTGTTTCTCGGACTCCTTTAAGAGGACGCAAAGCGGAGGATTAGAGATGACGTAAACGAAGGACAAACAAGTGGAATAGAACCTCGAGATAGTTTAAGAAAAACTGAGAAGGAAGTCGTACAAGTAAGGAAGCAACAAAAAGAGACAAGTGGTGGTTCCCAACGGAAGCGACGATTGAACAAACAATGAAGCAACTAGAGACAATGAACGTAAGATTTTTCCAAGGGCAGTGTCGAGGAACTAAAGATGCGAATCAAGTAAAGAGGACTACATTCTCGCTCGAGAATAAAAGTGGCGTTCTAAGTAAGACGAGTTCTCACTTGACACTCCTAAGTATGGGAGTCAAGATGAAAAGAGTGGTCAATCAATTGTGAAAGATTGACGAGAACCGGAAGTTAAGCTTACGAGGCTACCGGAGGGTGTAGTGACGATTTTTGCAAGATTCTAAATGGGTGACTTATTCAGAAATTTGAGAGTTACGAGGAGGATCACATGGTGGAAGTTCACATAATGGGATTACCGTGGAGAGTCAATCGTTTTCCGACATAGTGATGAGACTGAGCAACGCTAAGAAGGAGGAAACGTGTGTGGATGATGATCTTCAGAAGATGAAAGATGAAAGATGAAACAAGGAGCTAGGATCAAAGGACTTAAGTTGCCAACCAAGAGCAGTGAGAGTGGATGCTAATGAATGTCAGAATATTTGAGAAGTGTTTTTGCAAAACATTATGAACCGCGTTTATGCCTATGAAGATGGATCATATGACACGGACGAGCTGGGAGGTACAATTATCTTACAGAAGAGGAACGAAGAGGGGAGCGTAATAGGAGCTAATGGAGTCGGAAGTAGAGTAAAGTGAGCTAGTGAAGTTAAGGCAGAATACCCCGAGAAGGTATCCTTCAGGAGTATGGTAACATGGAAGTGTTGTAGGAGGGTAAGTCGTTGATCTTGGAGAGGGTCATCAATGAGTTAATCGGTGACCACCAAAAATGCACAGGTGCGGGTGGTATAATGGTGAATGTAGATGGGAAGAGTAATCCAGGTGTGGGGTCATGAAGAAGGGTAACAAGAACTCGTAATATTCATGGTGGTTGAATGTCGACAATGAAGAGGTATACCAATGGAAGTGCAAATATCTTAATTAAGTGACAATTTACCGATTCCAACAAGTGATGGCAACGTACCTTGTTGAGAGGGATTGTAACGATCTGGTGCAACCTTCTTAGGTCATGAGATTGTCATATGGACAAATGACACGGATCAGAGTAAAGGGAACTGGAAGGACGAAGATAAATGTGAGTCTTCTATGGCTATTGTGTGTAAAGGGGGAATATATAGGGGGAGGTGTGTTATGTTGTTCTAAGGTGATGGATGTCATGTTTTCATGAGCCAAGCTAAGTTAAGGTTTTGTCACTCACATGGCGAAGCCATAGTGGCTATGACATGGAAAGAGGAATCAGGATTAGGGCAATGCGGCAAGCTTAGATTTATGATTTTAGTGCTTGGTGGAATAATGAGTGGATCTTTCAGCGATTGTGGTCGGGAAAATTCACCTAAAGGCATGCTTGTACGGTTGTGAAGTTGTTCTTGGAATACAAAGAGATGCATAAGGTGACCAACAAGGGAAAGAGAGGACTGAAATTTTGAAGTTCGATGTTATTATGAGATGTACAAGAAGTACATCAAAGATTAAGGTTAGAGCCTCCATGGTCGGTTTGACGTTGCATAAGGAAATGAAGTGTAAGGTTCTACACCTACTCGAAGGAATGGTGCAAGCTTATATATAATGCGAAGAACGGTTCCCACATGATGGGATGCCATAGAAGGAAAGAAGATAAGGTCAATTGTTTTCAAGCACGGTTAAGTCGTGTAGTTTGGATCCTTATGGTGGCAATAAGGGAGAAACCTAAGAAGATTATAACAATCATGTCATCAGAGAGTAAGATGGGATATGTTAAAAGAATACTTATATAAGAACACAAGAGTCAAAAGACGCAAGCAAATCTTTCCAATTCAAGAAAAGACGAATATTTGAAAGAGGACGGTCAACATTGTAGCTAAAAATGGAGCAATACACGTGTTGAAAGACGTCACCCCAACAGATTGGGAGAGATCATTAATATCATGACTACCTGTCAAGTGTTAAGACAAGGTTGTGTTGGTCTTATGTTATGAGACGAAATAAGAAAAGACAAAAACCGAGATATCACAGATTCCAATACGTTAGAATGTGGATTTTCCACTAAGGTCAAGCTTGACTCAATTCTGATATCTAAGGCGTTGTATGGAATGACGCTTGAGAAGTGACATGAGTTGTGGAAGCAAGTGAAGGAGCAATAACAAGAACTTGAAATATATCTTAAACTCTTGATTTGAAGTTGTTATGGAGTACACTAGTTGCGAAAAGAGAAGCGGTTATCCCTATTTGTATATCGATTTCAATGAACCAAACAAGATGACAATAAAGGACAAGTATCCCTTACAACGAGTGGATGATCTACTCGATCAGTTGCAAGGGATGGTAGTCTCTTATAAGATTAGGTTAAGAACTTGGTTGTCACCGTTTGAGAATTCGAGACAGAGATATTGCAAGTACGGCATTCCGGACCAACCAGGGTCACCCCAACTTGTAGTCACTCCATATGGGCTTACGGATGCCGGATGAGATACTTTCGGTCTACTCTTGAAAAAGAGAGAAGAGGTATGACAAGTTGTCTCGGGACGGCAAACCCCGAAAGATGTGAAAGAAGTTACCAGTTTTCTTAGATGTACTAAGCCTTACCAGGTCTACGAAGAGAGAAGTTGTATAACACCAATTATGGTAACCCACTCCGGATGACAATGAAGTATGGAATGAGACGAAGATTTGACAATAAAGTTGTTGAGAGTTAAGAGGGGATTCATTGGTGCAATTATTTTGGTTTACCTTGAGGTATTATAAGTTTGAAGTGTACAAGTGATTCTTCAAGACAAGGTCTTGATCGAGTATTGCGGAGCAATGTCAAACTAATAGCTTACGTGTCTGGTTAACAGAAGTAGTATGGAGTAAAGTGCTCCCTTCATTAATTAGAATTTGCAACAAGAATTGAGGTAACGTAACATCAAAGTTTGGTTTGACAAGAACCAAAGCCCAAGGTGTTGATGGAAAGAGTCGATCTTTGTAAGAGATGATCAAAGAGAAACATAATGGAAATGCTGCAGTGAGAAAGACCCGAGAATGAAGTTGAGTTTCCGATATATCGGACCTTTTTAAGATCTTATCGCGACTTGGAGAAGTAGTTTACCGGTCGGCGTGGCCGCCGAGAGTCGAGGGTGTTCATCTGGTGCTTCATGTGTATTAATCTAGAAAGTACATACATGACTCGAGACATTTTGTTAGTCATGAGGATCTAGTGGCCGACGAGGAACCGAGGAGGTTAAATGGAGGACGGAGGATAGTATCTTTAGTTGAGTTTTACGCGGATCTAGTGGCATCGATAGAATCGATGGGTTAGACCTAGTTCTTCTCTTGGTTGAGTTATGTGCTAGTGTGATGTTGTGTACAGTTTTTGCCATGTGAGGGAATGTGTTATATGACATGATATACCTTGCGGTGGTAGTTTGAGTAGTTTGTGTATATAGATTAGAAGGTTTCAACCTTCTTAGAGTGAAAGTTCTTACCTCAACCTTAGGGACCGAGAAGTTCGACGCATAGAAAGTTTCGGGACAAAACTTGTTTTTAGGGGGATCTGATGTAACACCCCATTTTATTAGGCGCGTTTTCGATATTTATTTTCCTACTTTTATCGATATTTTAATAGCTTAAATAGTTTTACGGGTATTTTTACATCGTAAATTAATTTTATTTTTATTTGTCCTAGGTTATATATCTTTGACCCATATAATTATTTTTTCCGTATTTTATTTCGGGAAGTTGGAAAAGTTTTCCGATCCGAAAGTTTAGTTTGATTCGTTCCGATCGAGTTTATTCTATGTCGTTAGCTTTCTTCCTCACCCGATTCTCTCTCTCCCCGGCCCCTTGGTCTCAGTTCCATCTTTGCAGCTTGTGCTGCCCAGGCCAGCCTCTCGTGATGCCGCCCCTAGCCTGTCTATTTGCGTGCCTAGCCTACCTGACCTTGCACTGACCTTGCAGCAGCCCCTCCACCATCCCCCTGCATCATCTACCTCCACTCCCGTCACTCTTTCATCCTCATCCTCGCCACTCCCCTGTTTCCTGCAACTCTCTCCCGGAGCTTCCTCTCTACAACAGCTCTTCTCCACCTCTCTTGGCTTGCCGTGTCGATCACCCAGCTCATTTTACCTAGCAACCCTCGTCCTCTCTCAACCCCTTCTGGATCCCTCATTTCATCTCCATCCTGGAGCCCCCTCTGTCCTCGTCGGGGAAGGAAGCTAGCCTTACACCTGTCTGCACCCACCGAAGGACGACGTCACCTAGGTTGTCGCCTTACCTCGCCGCTTCTGTTAAACCACCGGAGCTAGAAACGTTTGTGCTTCGCCAGAGCCACCAATAGAACCGCCTTCATCCAGGCCCTATGCCTCTCTCGATCCACCCTTCGCAGCCTCTGTCACGCCGGAGAAGGGTCTCGCTCCTCGGGGCCGCCAGCAGCCACCGCCTGCCTTGGCTCCGCCTCGCCTCACCCGGACATGCCCTCCGGAGTCAGAAGGCCGACTGCCTCGCCCTTGCCCTATAGTTGCCGCCGCCTCCTCTGTTAAGAGGTTGAAGAAGATTTGTACAGTATTCAAATCGTGGCCCCTTATTGTAAGATCCGGTGTTGTGAAATTGTTGAGTGTGGTGACGAGGTAAGTCCGGAGACTTACCTCGTCACCACACTCAACTCACAACACTCTCACTTCCTTAGGGGAGGAAATCCATAACCTTCTCACATTGTGAGGTCCCATTGTGAGGTCCCAACCCGTAGTATCCCGAGTCCCGCGGATTTGGGGTGTTACAGACTTTATTTTACCGCATTGTTGTTTTCTTGCTTTGAATTTTATTATATGTATATACTATTATTTTTTTTCTGATTTCTCTCATCGATCCATGTTCGGCTAAGTCTCTTTTGATCTAAGGGGTTTGTTGAACCCTACGATGGATCGATGATGACTGTTTATGTGAATTACTGAATGAATGTCAACATGTAATATGTTTCTTTTCAATGTACATTGTATTGATCTTTTATTTACCTTCAAAAGAAGTGGCGTTCATAAATGATTTAGATAAAAAAAAATACCTACGCTAACAGGTGAGGTGATTTTATTGGATGTATTGAAAAAAAGTTGGTTTTGAGAGTATCACTTTATCATTGCCTCAAGGATTTCTAACTATCATAGAACGTTCCAATCTTAGTACATTTTTTAACTTGCGCTAACTGACGAGGTTTTTCATGATTTTTTTTTGGATTTCTAAGCTCTTAAAGGGTTTTCCTATTTACTTTGCACAACCACCGGTTTGAGGACACAATCAAGTTGGTTAACACGGTTATTACCAACCAAATGTTATTTTAAGATGGTTACATACATAATTGTTGAATGAAGTTCATGTTATTTACATATGCATTTGCTTATTGATTCATTATAGTGGGGGTACTTGCTTCCTTAGATTGTTCATCTCTGAAATATAATCTCACACATCTTGCTTTCCTATGATACCTCTTGTTAGTATGAGCTCATTGGGGTGCTTCCATATGGACCATATTGGTTTGTTGGAACGCTTCCATATGGACCATATTGACTCGTCGGGATGCTTCTACATGGACCATATTGGTTCGTTGAAACACTTTCATATGGACGATATTGTTTTGATGGAATGTTTCTCTGAGGACCAAGTGGGTAACCTGGAGTGAAGGAGTGGTATGACCCATTTGTTTAATCTTGAGTCAAATCTAAAAAATTAGAAGAAAAAAAAAGTTGAGGAAATTTCGATAGTTGTGGGATTAATTTGGTTCCATAATGGTGAAAAGGATGGGTATTATAGAAGATGAGTTGAAAAGTGTGGAGAATTTGATTACAAACACATGTATATAAGGACTTCAATTATGACGGATTTAATTTTGAATTCAATGCATTTTACCATTACTCCTCTCAATGTTGGTGAATTATTAAAGTATGACTCTATGTTGATTTGAATGACCACTCATCAGACAAGTGACCTTCAATTATGAGGGATTTGAGTATAAATCCGATGCATTTTACCCTTACTCTTCTCAATGCTTGTGAATTATTACAGTCTTGACTCTATGTTGATTTGAAAGATCACTTATCAAACAAGTGACATTCAATTATAACAATTTTGAATTTGAATCTAATGCATTTTAACACTTGGTTCTCCCCTATTTAAACTCTATGTGTGTGTATGAGAAATATCATCTCACTCTTCTAACTTACACATTCCTTCAATCTCTCAAAAACTGATCATATATTCACATCACTCTTCTATCTTTTTGCAAAATTACTTAATTTTCATTGCTTAAACAAAATGAGTTATAACCCCACAAAAGATTATATTGATGGTTTGGCAGATCCCGAGTTTGCTGCAATGGAGGGTCATTTTATTGCAAGAATGCAAGCTTGATCAAGACAAATCTGAAGGTGAAAGCCCTCAACCACGACAACATCGACAATACATTGATAGAGAGCGTGAGAAGGGTCATGAACGCCTAGTCAAATACTATTTCAGTGAATTTTTGTCACCGGGCAATTTCAAAGATGGTTTAGAATGCGTAGACCACTGTTCTTACACGTTGTGAGCCATTTGTCAACCACATATGAATATTTTCATCATAGATGAGATGTAACTAGTAGGTTTAACCTATCCTTATTACAAAAGTGCACAAATGTCATACGCATGTTGGCTTATGATATGAGTGCATATGTTGTGGATGGGTATCTTCGAATGGGAGCATAAACTACACGGGAATGTTTGACCAACTTCGTGAAAGGAATCATTCCTCATTTGGAGACATGTATCCACGAAGACCAAACACAGAAGATAGGCAACGACTTTTTTATGTTGGAGAGATATGTGGGTTCCTTGACATGATAAGTTCAATTGATTGTATGCATTGAGAGTGGAAGAATTGTTAAACTACATGGAAATGTCAGTTAACACGCGCTCATGTGAAACCAACAATCACCTTAGAAGATGTCGCACCATATGATCTATATATTTGACATGCATTCTTTGGAACACCAAGTACATGCAATGACATCAATGTTCTCGATTGTTCTCCTTTGTTTGATGATGTTTTGCAAGATATATTACCAATTGTGAATTTTTACCGTCAATGGGCATTCACATACCATGAGTTATTATCTAACAAACGGTATCTATCCACGGTGACAATAAGACTTGCACGAGGTGAGAAGGATGCATTGTTTGCTCCACTACAAGAGTCGTGTTGAAAGGATGTGAAACGAGCCTTTGGAGTTCTACAAGAACGATTTGCTATTGTGAAGAACCCAACACTTGCTTGAGACACTGGTTTCATTGAAAAGATTATGAGTGCTTGCATAATTCTACACAATATGATTACGGAAGATAAATGAGACACATACACGTTGCATTATGATCCGTCTCAATTTGAGCAACCAAACGTTATTAACAATACGTACGTGTCTGAGATACCAAGTTTTATGGCGGATTACATAACCAACTGTGTCCAACTTCGGAATAGCACAACACACGAACAGTTGAAGCATGATCAGATTCACCATGTATGAGAAAAAGTTTGGCAGTACTCATTTTGGAAATTAGTAATTTTCTGTATGATTTCATATGTATTGGTGTATTTATATTTTCATGTTTTGCATCGGAACTTTACAATTATTATTTTAATGTCTTTGTATGTTTTTAATTTTTTATGAAGTGTTTATTGGAATCTCATTTTTATTATATAATTTTTACATTTATTATTTATTTTTAAAATAAATTTAATTATAAATAAAATTAATAGTATTAAAATTTAAAAAATATATAAATATGTTATGTAAATAAACATATAGTTAAGAATTGAGAGTTAAGAAATGATAGAGAAAAAATAAGAGTTCTATAAATCGATCTAAGATAGAAAGGGTTTAGAAGTGAGGTTTAAAAACCAACGTGATAATTGTTGAAGACATCGTACACAAATTTATGTAATCAAAACCGATGAATTAATCATTTTATAACAAACCAAAACATTAAAAGTTTATACCGTTTAGTTTCTTCTTTGTTTCTTATTTAATCTAGATTAAGATCATATATAGTTTTACTAATGAGTTATAAAAGAAGGGGGAAAAACTTTTTTGTTTTGCCTGTGATTTTGACATAATTCTACCTATGAAATTAGTTTTTCTCTCTAAGAAGCTATTGGGTTTTATTCACTAGTAGATCCTTATAATATTTTGGATAGCAAGACTTTATTGTTTTACTAGCTTTTTGTCCATTATTAGGTTTTTTCACCTCATTGACACCTAAAACCCTTTTTTCCATCAATTTATCTGATTTTCCTTTAACTTTTTAAAGGTACGGTTTTCACTTTGCATATCTATAAATTTTATTAATATCTATTGTTGATATATTTATTCTTCATAGGTAAGACAACTAAATCTGTCATTACCAAACAAATTCATCTCTTTATTAAGAATATAAGTGTTTTATTGATCTTCTAATTCTTTTAGTACAGTAAAGGGATAGAACAATCATTTCGAATGGATGTAATGCTAACGCCAACAAAATGTAATGTGAATGCAAAAATGATTGTGCGGAATTATAAGAAATAACAATATTCAACAAACAAGAAGAACAACACACGTACATTTATAGTGGCTCACCCAATAATGGTTGTGTGCACTTTTTAGAGATTTTATTGAGGAGTTTCATATTATAGATAAGAAGAGGATAACCATATTGTTTTGGAGGAAAAGGGAACGGTACAATATATAGAGTAATGAAACTCTAGGTTATACTTGAGTGTCAAGTATATGACTGAGTCAAACAGTATAGGACCAAACAGATGACAAACTCAATTCAATGCATTTTAACAAATCTTCACCTTGGCTTCAATTCTCACAGATATACCAGATGAATTAGTCATTGCCCAAACTAACTCTCTTTATCCAGATGTGTCTCATGGGCACTCAATAGTTTTTGACATTTAGCAAGTCCAAACAATGTTGGAACTTGCTACGGGGTACTGGCTTGATGAACAAATGAGCAAGATTATCAACAGTTCCTACTTTCTCTACCCTGATTCCCTTCTCGCTTCTCAAGAAATGATACATGACGTTAATATGATTAGTCCTTTCATGATGAACCTGATCTTTGGCCAAACAGATTGCACTCAAACTATCACAATATACAATAGTCTGATCATGATGTACACCTAGATCATTAATCAATCCTTTCAACCAAATTCTCTCTTTAGCTGCTTTTGTCAACGTCTTTGTCTTTGTGTTAGACAAAGTAAATGTGGTTTGTAAGATTTCCTTCCAACTCACAACAAAATCTCCAAGAGTGAAACAAAAACCGGTCATAGATCCTCTAGTATCAAAATCTCCTACACAATCTGAATCAGAGTACCTTGTGACCAAAGACTGTGTATCATTCCTAAAAATGAGCCTAATATTATATTTACCTCTAAGGTACCGAAATATCATCTTCAAAACTTGCCAATGTTCTTTTCCTAGTTGCCCCATTAACCTGCTCACGACACTAATAACTTGTGTCAGATCTAGTCTTTTGTAAACCATAGTATACATCAAACTCCATATTGCACTAACATAAGGGACTCGTGACATATACTCCTCATCCGAATGAGATGAAAATGGAGTGATAAAATGGATGTTAGCGGCACTAGGTGTATCAATAGGTTTGGCCGATGACATCCCGAACCTTGATAACACATTTCAATATAGTCTTTTTTTGATAAAAAAAAAAAGCTTCTTATGACCTCTATCTCTAAGAATCTCCATTCTTAGAACTTTCCGAACTACTCCCAAAATCTTCATCTCAAACTCAACACTTAGGAGACCCTTCAGTTTTTGAATGTCAAACTAATTATTTGCAGTTATTAGCACATCATCAACAAACAGGACCATATAGATGAGAGAATCATCCTTCAACTTGTTATGATACACACAACAATCATAAGCATTCTTGTTGTGACCAATCTCTATTATATAGTTGTCAAATCTCTTGTGCCACTGCCTCGGAGACTATTTAAGTTCATATAAAGACTTCTTCAACTTGTAGACATAGTTTTCTTTCCCTGGAACTTGAAAACCATCTGGTTGAGTCATTTATATTTCTTGTTTTAACTCTTCATGTAAGAAAGTTGTTTTTAAATCAAGTTGTTCGAGCTATAGATCTTGATGTGTCACTATTGCTAATAACACATTGATGGAGGTATGTCTAACTCCCGACAAGAAAATCTCATTGTAATCCACTCCTTCTCCCAAATGAAAACCTCTTGCAACAACTCGAGTCTTATACTTGACCTCTTCAGCAGGCGACATCCCTTCCTTTTTCTTGAAAACACATTTACAAGTAATAACTTTCCTTTCTCTAGGCGGTATGACTAACCCAAGTCTGATTTTTATGAAGTGACTTCATCTCATCTCACATTATTGTAACCCATTGTGCAACTTTAGACCCTTATACTTCTTTATAGGTGGTTGGTTCATGAGTCTTCACCTCTTCAGCAATCTGTGGAGCATAACTTCTGATTGTGGATGTCTTACTCCAACTCTTCTTGAGCGTCCCATGGCTAGGCTCTGATGAATAACTTCTAGTGGTTGTTTTTCTGATATTGTAGATTCAAGTAGCTCAAATTTTGATTGTGAATGTTCCACTTCCTCTTGAAGAAGAAACTAAATCTCCACCTGTTTATCAACACTAATCTCCCCTTATTCCACTGGCTTCACTGTTGAGTTAAGCATAGAACTCTTATCAAAGACGGCACTTCTACTCAAAATAACTCTTTTCTCTAATGGAGATCAAACTCCGTGTCCCTTGATTCCATCTTTATAGCCTACAACACTCCTTTCTTTTATCGAGGCTCTAGTTTACCCTCGTTGACATGATAGTAAACGGTACATCCAAAAACCCTAAGATCAGATTAGTCAGCGAACTTACCAAACCACACATCATAAGGTGTTTTACAGTTTATGCTAGTGTGAGGTCCGCGTTTTATTAAGTAGCATGTTGTAGTCATTGTTGTTGCTCAAAACCTCCTATCCAATTTGGCATTAGAGAGCATGCATCTTGCTCTCTCTAGTAAAGTCTTATTCATCCTCTCAGCTACACCATTGTAATGTGGTGTATGTCTGACGGTATGATGACGAGCAATTCTATCATCCTTGTAGAACTTATCAAACTCAATGAATAAAACTCCAAACCATTATTAGTTTGCAACCTTTTGATCTTCTTCCTTGTTTGATTCTTCACTAACGTTGTTCACTCCTTGAAGTTCTTGAAAGCTTCTCCTTTGTGTTTATGACAGACATCCAAGTAATTCTTGAACAATCATCAATGACAGTCAAGAAATACCTCTGACCTTCTAGAGACTCAACGTTATTCGGACCCCAACAATTCAAATGGATGTAATCAAGTTTGTTTTTTGTCATGTGAATACCCTATCAAAACTTTTTGTAGTGTAGCTTCTCAAGGACACAATGCTCACAAAATTCAAGGCTCGTGATCTTGTGACAACCAAGAAGGTCTTTTGCCAAAATATGCATCCCCTTTCAACATTATGACCAAGTCTCATATGTCATAACTTAGTCATATCATCCTTGTGAACCTCTGAAGATGCAATAGAAATAGACCCAGAAACAGTAGAACATGCAGAAAATATAAAGTGCTCCTTTTGACACCTTTCAATATAACATCAAAACTGAAACAAAACCCTTATGATCCAACATACTCGGGGATATCAAGTTCTTAGTAATAAGTGAAACATGTTTGACCTCGTTCAATGAACAAATCTACCTTCATGTTTCTTGATTTTAATCGAGTCAATTCCAACCGCCTTGCATACAAAATTGTTGGCTAAGGAAATACCACCATTATCTATTAGGACATATGTGATAGGAAGCTCCAGAATCAAGAACTCGCACATTAGCCTGATAAGTGTATCCACACACAGCCAAAGTTGATCCTCATCTAATTTAAAATCATCTTCTACAACATCTGCAAAACCAAAAACCTGCAGATTTTCTTCTTAGGACATTCGTTATTCTAATGTCCTTTCTCCTTACAGTAGTTGTAGACGTCATTAGGCTTAAGATCTTTGTAGAAGACGACTTTTTGTCCTTCTTCTCTGATTTTCCTTGTCCTTATCTCCGCATGTAAACAGACCAGATATCTGACTGTCCTTACCTACACCGCTTTATTCACCTGGCATAGTTCCCTTGTGTGAAGAGCAGGCATGGCATCTTCTAGCGTAATAGTTATTTTCCAACAACAAATGACTGAACAAAATTTTAATATAATGACGGCAACACAATCAATGCAACATCCTCGTCCTCAATCTTGACCTCAATATTACGCAAATCTAGATTTGGTTGTGCGTGTCTGAGTGCTCACGAAGTTGCGTACATTCCTACATTCGCATGTTGAACAGACATTGCTTTAGAAGCAACTTGTTGGTGAGAGACTTCGACGTGTAGAGGCTCTCTAACTTCAACCATAGTTTGGTTGCGATATCCTGATCTGAAACCTCGCATAAGATATCATCTGCAAGCCACAACATGATGGCCGAATGTGCCTTATTCTCCTGTCATCTCAACGACGACCCTATAAGCCCTGTTGTTTCAGCAACGCTCGCATCTTAATATGCCACATATTGAAATTATTCCTCCTTGTTAACTTGTCGATTTTCATGTTGAAAGAAGAAAATTTTCTTTCAGATTACAGAAACCCAAAGCTCTAATACTAATTTGGTTGTGCGAAATTATGAGAATGAACAAAATGTAACAAACAAGAAAGACAACACACAATTATAGTGGTTCATCCAATAATGGCTACATCTACTTTCTAGAGAGATTTATTGAGAAGTTTCAGATAAACAAAGGATAACTACATTGTTTTGGAGGCAGAGAGAACGCTACAATATATAGTCATGAAACACTAGATTGTACTTGAACGTCAAGTATAAGACTAGATCAAACAATAAAACGTCAAGTATAAGACTAGATCAAACAATAAAGTCTCAAACAAGATGACAAGCCAAATTCAATATATATCAACAAAAATGATGGCATCAAGAGAATAGCAAGAAAATATGTGACAACACAAATCTCAAATCTCATTACTTCATCGCAACATCCATTCAAACTACAAAAAATGAATACTCAAAAGTCAAATTTCCTGACAGGCGTAACGCACATATATGTGGAAAGAATCACAAATATACAAAATAATAGCTAAACTTTTCTTCCGGGGTGGCGGCACCCTTGCTAACCAGCTGCTGAAAGTTTCCCCAAGAAGAGGAACATCAAAACAAGATTTGTGGGGAAAGATTCCAGAAACGTTGAGATCCCCAGTATTACCTCTAATGGTGGAAGAAGGGCCTATACTCTGGAAATGATTCCAGAAACGTTGAGATTAGTTGTGGGGGTGAGGCATTTCCCTGCAATATAACTTGTTGGTGTTTCTCAAAAATGTATCTTAGGGTCTTCTGCTCGTCAAGCTCTTCAATGAAACCTGACAATACAGTGCAGTGTCAGTAGTGATTTACAACACCAAGATTGAGATGTAGATGCCTACAATAAGCTTGGCCAGAGAACAGAGTATCTGATGAAATATCAAGTAAACTCACATGCCACCGAGGGACTATTTATGGAATGTTAAATAAATTATCTCAAAACGCATGCTAACACCACCTAAACTTAACCTCTGTGTGCAAATTTGTTTTCTCTCTAACCAAACTCAACAAGATAATGTTACCTAATTCAAGTTCTTCATCATCTTCTATATCACCCTCTTCTATGCCAGAGTTGTCTTCCATAGCAGCAGCTGCCTTGGCGTACCTTTCCAAGAACTCTTCTTCGGTTTCTTCATGAAGCTCCTCTTCAGAATCCTGAGCAAAAATAGGATAGGCAGAACTTATTTTCCATTGGAAACAAATGAAACAGATCCAATAGTCCTCAAACCATAACAATTGCAAAAATGTATAATGAGCTGGATATCTTGCATCCGAATGCAACAGTTTGAACAAACCTCGTCCTCATCTGTATCTTCATCATCATCATCTTCAGTTTCGGCTTCTTCCTCTTCATTATCATCTTCCTCTCGTTGGATCTCTTGCATCCGAATGCATGCCTCCAAAAGAGAATTAAAGCATTGCTGTGATAGACCACTAAAGGAATTGCTTTTCTGTAGTAGCTGGTCAACCAATTTTGCCAGTACGATTGCTGCAGTACATAAATCAAATGCAGGATCCATATGGTCACTGTCATTCTATGATGGGGTATTTCAGGGCCAGCGTAATAAACTGTCCAAACTGCACAAAGTAATGAACAAGACAAAAAGCAATGCAAGTCTACATAGATTTTTTTTTCATGTTAAATTAGTGTCCAGAGGCCCAAGTAACAAGCCCAGTCATGGACCATATGACACATACAAGTTCCTATACAAAAGCTACAAGGAGCTTTGTAACATGACCACAAAGTCAAAGAGAATTGTTCAGGATCATATAGGATAAGAGGAGTTTAAGATGCTACTGTTTTAGTTGTTTTTCACAATTCACCATTTGACCAGTCTGTCACCAACCAAACCTTGTGAGCTTGATAAATTCATCTAACCCTGGGACCTCAAGACAACCAAAAGAACACAGTTTCAATTAATTATTTCTGGTATTTTAGTCCGGTTAGTATTAATAACTAAACTTTCAGCTTGTATTGTTTTTTTAGAGAGCTAATAAGTGAGTTTATTGTATGTGTTTAGCTTAAAATAGTTCAATATCAAGTTGTTATAACAATACGTCTTTCTTAACCTATACCCATTAACAATATTGCTACTTACATAGGATCATACAACCCTAGCAATACTCGTAGGGATTCTAAAACCTATAAAAACTGAACAATACAATGTGGCAGCTCGGATACATAAAAGGTCAAGAAGCGACTAACCAGTTAACTTAATTTCAGATTCAGATGAAGTATTATCTCCGGACGAACTGGAAAGAATAGAGCATAAAGCAGATACCCAGACTTCAAAGCCACCTTTTTTATCCAAAACCTTATCCACGATTTCTGGATAACACAAGTAACATGATGCTATTGCAAGCAATATTGGCTTCAATGTAGTAGAGGGCTTTGATTTAGTTTCATTTAAGCGAGAAACTGCACCCTCGCTAAAAGTGACAACTAGAGACTTCTTAAGATCCTCCCTTTCAACTGAGTAAGTCAAACCATGTAGAAGCATATGGATGCATAAGCATGCCCTCCTCATAGCAGATGGATATTGTGTAATAGCTTCCCCAACAAATGCACTTATGCCTTCAAGGATAGATTGCTTTGGAACGGGAGGAGCTGGTGATAAAGGCATTGTTTGCTCAAAGAAGTTCCACAAATCAAAATTCTTTTGCAGATAAACAACTTCCTTAATGCAATCAAAAACTGGAAGGTCTTCTAACTCTTCCCAAGCATGCCAATTTGCTATTAGATCAGACCAAACCACCAAAAGTTTTGATAAATTCAGCTCAAGGAGAGACTCGGTGGTGGTAATAGAACGTGTGATAAACCAAAGTAGTACTGATGCGTCATCCACACATGAGTGAGAAGAATCATCATCACAGACCTGCACTTCATAAACATGCTATTATTTGGTATTTCAGATATTGTACCACGTGTATAGCCCTTAAATATTGTTACTGATATAGAATATACCATCAACTTCAGAACATCAGATACCATAATGTCTGGATTGCATAAATCAAGTTAGATTTTTCTTAATCAGTCGACACTTTAATACAATTACAAAAAAAATGTTATGTTATTACAGAACATAAAATGACCATAAATAAGGCCTCCATCTATATATCATAATGAAGTTTTCAATAAGAGAAGATCGAAATGGAAGAAACTGTTACGTGCACACAGAACTCCCAGATGAACAAATGAACATAAAGCCACTCAGTTAGGGTAAGCACTAGTGATTCTTCCAAACAATATTTTAGTTCTTAAGATTGCATTATGGGCAAAAACTTACCATAGCTTCAGTTTGCTTGGGAACTAGCCAAGCCTGCTGCAAAAGAGCAGAGAAGGCTATAGCTATTGTTGCACGACCAGAAGCCCAATTAGTGTTCAATTCCTCTCCAGCATCATCGGGCTCAGCCTCTTCCCAAGTCTTTGCCATTACTGCTAAAGCTGAAAAGCCTCGCTCAACAACCTGTCAAACATTTTGTTAAGATCTTAAGCATCCGATTCATTTAAGACATTTCAGTTATCCACACGTAAGTTAAGGCATATAAAAAAGATCGCAGTAGAAAACTCAACAGTAAGTTTGATCTTATCCAAATGTGAGAGCACTTGTAAGCTTAGTCATATTACTGGAAACTGTCTTGAAGATTGTTAGCAAGTGATTAACATAATAACATCAGAAAAACTTTCTATGATCTCGAAAACAAAGTTTGAGTTCAGCCAAAGATTTTATTATTTGTAATAAAGCAGTCACTTTGGGGTGAGGGAATGGTTCGCCATTTTAAGGCAGGAAAAGCTGCCTGTTGCCATCATATAATTTTACTGTTCTTTAAGAACCTATTGATAATATGTCTTGTGGGTGAGTCTATTATAATAGACTATGAAGCATATAATTAATAGGATTTCAAAATTAATTTCCGTCCAGGCTATTTAACGCATTTGTTTTTACTAAGTAATGCTCATTTGTCCGTGGCGGACAAATGGCCTTTGTCCGTAACGGACAAATGGCCTTTGCCCCTGCTGAAGTAAAATTATGTTAGTAGTAAATTAGTTCAACATGTTGTAGATGCTCAATTGGTTGAAGAGTGAGGGTTGTACCAGTAGGTCATTGGTTCGAATCCCTTGAATTGCATAATTTAAATTTTTGTTTGGCTCCGTCACTGGTTGTCCGTGACGGACAACGAAGATTTGTCCGTCACGGATAAGGTGTCCGTGACGGACAGATGCACTTTGTCCGTGACGGACATACTTAAATATATAACATACTAGTAAGTGGTAATATTCACTTCGTCCGTCACGGACAGATGCCATTTGTCCGTGACGGACAACTTTAATAAAAATACTAAATAACACACATTTGTCCGTTACGGACAAATATGCGTTGTTAGTAAAAAAAGAATGCGCTAAATAACAGTGGCCAATTTCGGGTGTCATCTGGTATATCGATTCTACATACAAAAATTGTTTCAGTAACATAGAAGTTTCCGAAATATCGTATAGTTATTTTCCGTATTCTTGAATCCACAAATATGGGCCTCTGCATGGCTTTATTAAAAGGGTTAATTAGCCACAAACACCCATCCTATTTTCTCCTAGACTTATTTAATTTCCTTTATTTATCCCACGGCATCACTCTTCTCAATATTCTAATCTTTTACAAATGTCCAACATCAAGGGTTGTCATGGCATATGTAAATCCAAGATTTCCAATCTCAAAATAGGCGAGTATAAGCAAATTTATTCATTCTCATTCGACAGTTTATTTTAACTATATTCTCGTTATTTAGGTGTCACGGAAATTGATAGGCGAGTATAAGCAGATTTACTCGCGTATGAATTGAACGGACAGAGCAACCCCGTCTTCAGTCTTGCCACAAGATCGCCTCAAAAGTTCCAAATGTTGATAACAGTCAGAAGTAATATAAATTTAGATCCAATACTAGAATCCATGAAAGCCCACAACCAAGACGTTCATGATTAAATCTTCACGAATCCATAGAATAAAGGTAGGATCTCTCGTTCAAGGAAAAATGCCAGTGAGGGATGCCTTACCAACTTCAGCCCAAATACGGTATTTTTTGCATTAAGCCAATAAGCAGATTGAATTGGACAATTGTGACGCTGAACTTTGTGATCGTAAGCTCGGTTTCTCCAGTTTTTCTCCATAGATGGAAGAATATTATAGTGATGGGTAATTGGCAGCAAAGTGACGGCCAGAAAAAATAAGCAACTCTCTAGAGGAGCTCTTGATACCACGAGAGTGAATAGTGAAGAAGTAATTATACTAATGGGCAATAAGCCCCTATGTATTATACAAAGGAGAATTCCTATAGGTCTAGAGGAGCTCTTGATACCATGACAGTGAATAGTGAAGAAGTAATTATACTAATGGGCAATAAGCCCCTATGTATTATACAAAGGATAATTCTTATAGGGAACATAATAACAACAATCCTACAGAATCTAGGGTAGCTACATTTAACACCACCTTCGTCCCGCAGCCCCTATGACAGCGCCGTCCTAGATGGGACCGTCCCATTTGCCAACGCTGCCAAAATGCTAGCAAGGATCGTTGCCCAACATCGAGCCTTAGTTCAGTCCTCCGTAGCACGCCGGACCACCTCGAACTACATCGCTGCCACGGCGAACAACAGAACACTAGATTGGGTTTTGTCAACTTTTGGTATCATTTCAGAGGATGACCAACTTTTTAATAATGTTTATGAGCCAATTTCTATAAATATCAGTGTTTTCCCCCAAACCAGGAAACTACAGGATATGACCAAACATAATATTTTAGAATATCAATTGTTGTCCTAATTTGTGCGAGTACAAAGAAGCTTTTAATTACAATATTTTAGCTTATACTTGATACTTTTATAAGTATGATTTATAATTTTTAGCATTTGATATTAAACTTGCTTAGTTGTATTTTTAAGTAAAGGGTACCTTGGAGATGAGTGAGAAATACTTAGATTGTTGAGTTAGTTTTGCAAGTAAATCATACAGACTTAGTTGCCTTTCTGGATCTTATTATTTGATGTGTTATGACTTGCGTTGTTTGTTTTGGTGGACTTTATATTATGTGTTAATCATCATTATCTATGTGTTGTTAGAATGAGGAGAAAGGCATGCTGAACTGATATTGCTATCGAAGTATGGCATCTCTGGTTTCTAAATCCAGGTGTCACAACACATTACAAATCACTGGATGAATTCAAAATCTATGACAAAATGGTCGTTTAAATAATTGTATTCCAAAAAGTGCAGGCAAAACAGAAACAGTTGTACCTGAGGCCAAGGCTCTTGATCTGATGGTATGCACTTTGAGATAAGACCAGCTAGTGTTGGCACAACAGAGGGGATATGAACAGCAACTGCTTCATCTCCTGCCTCTACTACAGAACTAAGAAGCTGAAATAAGAGGGAGGTATCCTCAACTTCACAGCCAATTCTGTGAATTATTACTTGGAGAAGTGGTAGCCATTCAGGTGGCAGGTAATCATTCTGCCAAGCAAGTAAAAATATCAATAGTGTTGCAACTAGCAATAAGAAGATAGAATTAACAAGAAAAGAACAAAGGCAATATACAGCACAACACTCGTCATGTAAACAACTGAGTTTGAGGGAGGTACATCAAGAAGTCCAGCAATTGCCCCAGCAGCAGTAACCCGCACAGGATAGCAAGACATATTTTCGGAATCAGGCATCGCCATAGCCTTTAACAATGCAGAGTACACATCTGTGCTCATATCCTGAGGAGGTGAACATGAAAAAGGTAGACCGAACTTTAGGATAAAGGACCCATTACTGAGCACATCAATCTTAAGCAAGAATAATGACATGATTAAACCAATTAACTGACTTCTGGTAGGCAGGATGCGAGTTCTCCAAGAACCCAATTTGCCACAGCACCCAAGTAAGGTAGCATCGATTGCACTTTGTACAATGGTAGTATACGATTTTGAATAAGAGCTGTTGTATATTCAGGCTTCTGCTCCCTCAAAAACTGTCAATTCAACTAGTATGGTTAATGAAAAAGAATTCTGGATGCAATATAGTCAGTACCCAATCTTTAACAAATTGATTAGATTATGTAATATTACATCTTGGAGACCACCGTATCCCATCAGGACGCCAAAGTAACTGCAAGAGTTGACACAGATGTCATGCAAAATCAATGAACAGATATTTCTTTCCATTAATTTTCAAGCACAGAAACGACAAAATTCATAGACAGGAGGGCGCAAAAAATTGATTAAAAAATAAATAAGTATACTCTTTAGCAGAACATAAAAGCAAACTCACTTCTGCATTAACCTAATGTCAGATGCATTTGCATCCGTGGGAATCGGAACCTTAGACAGGAAAGGAATCACCAACAACTCCCCCATCGAGCATCGTTGGTGTTTTCCCTTGTTCTTTTCACCCTTTTTACGTTTTGATGAAGCTAAAGAGCTACCCGAAGTCGCAAGTGGAGGCCCCTACAGACAACAATAAAGGCATATTATTAGGGCTTTGATTTTTTTTCGTTTTACAGACAAAAGATTTTAATCTAATTTTCCTCTGAAACCAGCATCAATGCATCACACTAACCTTTGACATTGAAATTACACCAAGCAAATTAATAGCACTTTTCCTGGCCGTAAATAAATCGTCCCTCCATCCAGAAATTTCTTCCTGAAAAAGGTTAAAAGCAATATTTGTAATGCCATGCCAAACTAACATCTTAATAGCTAATCAAATAATTCAAGTTACAACAAATTGTCTCATACAAGATCAGCTGGGAAATTCTTCCGTATGAACTCATCTGCATCTTCTTCCCACTCCACAGTATCCTAGCCATAATCAAGAACAATGTATCCCAAACATCAGTCATAAACAAATGGCAATGCCACAAAAAATCCTAACTACATCCATGATCCATCAATAGAAGTTCACTGTTCACCTGCTATCATCTATTGTTAGAATCTGATGTAAATAGAACACAAAGACCTAGTGGGACAGCCATACAGGTCCCTTCACATGGTGTTGCTCTAAACAACAACAATTTTTCTTTTTTGTAGTGAAGAAGAATTAGGTAAATTTTGAGCTGGTGTACTAGCCCACAAAGGACACAAGCTAGATAAAACTACAATTTCTAGATGGGCTTGGCACGATAGTGAGACCTAGTGGGACAGCTTACAAATGAGGCTGGTGGCCTCAACAACAATATCTAGTTGTATGCAAGCAAAAATGATTATGATTAAATTTCTTTGTCCACTAAAAATATCTTCTTTTATTGAAATAAAAAGTGCATTTACTACATGACTGTATGCAATAAGTCTCACCCTCTCATTTAGTAGAAGCACGGGCAATACTGCTGAGTCCAAAAGTGTTGAAAAATGAGGAGACACCAGTCTCCATCCCTGCAACCAAATGAAAATTTATATTCACTAGTTCTTAGAACATCCATGATGACCAAAATATATTTCTGTACAAAAATAAATAAATCAACACGGCCAAAAGAATTTTTATCAAATGCACAGCAGACTAGCATTCTGTGAAAGAATAAATTCAGAAGGAACAAAAGAAGACACTAGTAGATAACTGAAAAACCAACATGTTGAACTTACTGGGCCAGTCTCAAGAACGTGAGAAATAACATCAAATGCTAAAGATATTATCCTCTCTGGAAACGTATCCAGCTTCTGCATAAAAAAAAAACCCACATTCAGAGTTAAGTAGCTAATGAAAAACGATCTTAAACTACTTGCAGCAACTACCTATGCTAAACAATGGTCAGCTCAAATATAAACTGACATGAGAGTAACAAATTCTTAAATTGCAAGCATGCATGAACTAGGGAGCTGACTAATTACACTACTAAAAATTCAATCCAAGCAAACTATACTTTTTGATTTTGTTAATTATACTATGTAGTAGAAACTAGGAAACCCTTGCCGAGTGAGACAAGAATGCAAGACCAAGTAAATAAGGTGAAAGAAAGAATGTGGCGCAGAAGTATAATTTGAAAGAAACATTGACAAGCAGAAGAAGGAGATGAGGAAAGATCAAGGTAAAGGAAAGTTTGTCCCAAAAAAATGAGTGGATAATAGCAGTAAAGCATTTCCATTTTATATTAGCTTGAGACAAATGAAGCTCTATAGTAGGCACTAGGGAAGTCCAATCAAGAATCTTCAAAGGAGGATCTTGACATAGCACAACTCGAATTGCTTAAGCAGTAAAAGGAACTCGTAATGCACATACTCTGAACTGATGACTAATGCACCATATTAAAACCATCAAAAACTGGATATTTCTTTGAAACGTACATCACACATACATCTGTAGAAACTTATACATCTGTAGAAACTTACACTAACGTCTTTGCTGTATTTGACTAAGCGTAAAACACAATTTACAATCTCCGGCATCAACCTAGAAGTAAAAAAAGCTCAGAATATCACCATCAAGCACAAAATTAAAATGGACAGAACAAAATCTGGACAGCTTACCTATCAGAGTATTTTCGATGTCTAGTTATCAGGGAACAAAAAATGAGCAAGCTCCTTTTCCCCATCTTAACCCTTACTTGACATGCATCTTCAGATGAAAGCATTCTCTCCATGCTTAAAGAGTCCAATATTGCAAAGAGATCACGACAAAAGGAAGGCAAAAGAGGCACTAAAGCAGATGGCATATATGACTTTACCTATAAAGTAATAGGGTAGTAAGCAATAGAAAGTGAAGAAGTGAAATAGAAAGAAGAAAAAAAGTAACGTTGAGCACTTTCAAGATGCAATGGATGGTCTACTTTCATAAATATTTCTACTTACAGTGTAGTACATGCATTTACCAACAAGCAGAAGGATCTTCTCAATTTCCACATGAATGATTCCATTAACAGCTAAATCCTGTATAAAATACAAAGAGAAAGGAACAGAATATCGGAACACTATGTCAGAAGTTCAGTAGAGAAACTGCTTCTTAGAAAATATATGCACATGAAGCAAGAAACCAACCCTGTTGATTAAATTATGGAACACAGCCAAAAGAGGCACCAAAATCTCATTTGCAATCAACTCCAGTTGTGGTGGGACTGGTTCCTTGACAACTTTTGGATTCAGAAAGTACTACAACATAACATGATTCAAATAATATCAGGAAATGGTTAGAACAACAAGCATTTAGCACAAAACAAGAAACCTGGACAGGGGACACCCTCAATTTGATGAATCAAGAAATACCTGGAAAGGTCTAACTAGTCCTTGAAGAACTGTAAGTGCATTGAGGGTTCGCAGGTCCCCTTTAGCCTGTCCACTGATGCAATTACTGTGCTGAATAGCATACTTGAGTTCCGGAACAATCTCAGGCCATGCATTGTTCTTCACAAACTCAACATCAACAATTACCCGAAACTGCGCACCCCAAGAGATCAATTAGCTGGAGAAATTAGAGGAAGGTGAATATTACAATCAAACTGAGCATTGCACGATACCGCTTCGACAAGGACTTTAAGAATCGAAGGATCCGTATGGAGCAAAGCCCGAAGTAATTGGTTCCTGAATTCCTTACTAACAGATCCAGGTTGGCCCTCCCCATATAAGCTGCGTCGAAGCAAATTCTTAAGGTAAGTGGCAGCTGCTATTTTGACGCCATGATCCTCGCATCCTATGACACGGACGAACTGGAAATTTCAGCTCAAAGTTTAAAGAAGTCTACAACAGAGAAATCAATGTAGAAATGGAAATTGAAATTGAGATTAAGAACGGGGAATTAAGGTGGGTAGGAGGGGTTACCGGCGACGATGGTAAGGAGAGAGAATGGAAAGTCTGGGGTGAGAGAGAGACGGTCGAGGAGGTCGGTGGAAGAGCGAACGACGTCTCCATCGGCGTTTAAGGTCTGTTCCAGTAGGTGGACGATTTGCTTGCTGTCCGCCATGGATGAGAGCATGGAAACTCAAAACCCTAAGTTTTGGGCAGTGGTGAATGGATCAAAACCCTAAAGTTTATAGATTGAGCGGGAAAAGGCGACCCCTACCACTAGTAGTAGAGGAGGCCAGCAGATTCGAAAGTGAGTGAATTTTCTAACCGATCTATTCTAAAATTAAAAATCTAACCTTTAATTCTTTATACTTTAAAAGCGAGATTTGCTTGTTTTTCCATCTTCTTTGTTAGAGGAGTCACATTGGGGGATCTTAAGCATGTTCTTGTAGTGTTTTTATGTGGGCCCTATTAGAATTTTGTGGGAACCAAGGATTTTTAATCTTCTGCAAGATTATTCTTATATGAGTCCCATAATAATATATTGCAATTGTTTACTTCTATTTATTTTCTCTTTTTGTTTGTATTTCAATTTTTTTTCTCATCTTCAACGTTACTTCCTTATATTTATTTTGCATTTCAATTTATATTTTTATGCTTCTTTTAATTTTGAGATGTATTTATATATATTTATATTTATTTATTTATCTTCTTATTAAAATGATTATAGATAAATATTAGTATATATATGATATAAATGTTTATAAATAACAATAAATTATGAAATTAAAAAAAATATGTAAATTAAAATTATTTTATGTATTATAGACTTCCATTATATATATATATATATATATATATATATATATATATATGTATGTATATATGTGTGTGTATATATATATATGTATATATATATATATGTATATATATATATATATATGTATATATATATATAATTTTCAATTTGTTTTATTTATAAATTTTTTATTACAATTTAAAGTTTAAATGATTTAAGTTAATTGCATTCGTTAAATAATTTTCTCGAACTAACTTTCTATTCGAACTAACTTTCTATTTCAACTAGTTTATTATTATTTTTTGCCTATATAAATGATCAAATTTTACCAAACATTTACCTCACTCACATATCCATCTCTTCTTTACCCCAAACAAAATTTTTTATCCACTTCATATGGATCCTAACCAAAATCTAAACCCTCAATATCTTCAATATCTTCAATATGTTCAATACCTTCAAGGTCAAGGAAATATTCCAAACATTCAAGGAAATCTTCCAAACTTCCATGGTCAAGGAAATCATCCAAACTTTCAAGGTCAAGGGTATCCTTATGGTCAATATCCTTTCATAACTCCTCCAAACTTTTCTCCACTAAATAAAAATTGATCATTGGGCCTTGGGCCTTGGGCCCAATTTAGGGCTTTTGGCCGGCTTGTTTTTCCATCTTCTTTGTTAGAGGAGCCACATTGGGGGATCTTAAGCACGTTCTTGTGGTGTTCTTATGTGGGCCCTATTAGAATTTTGTGGGAACCAAGGATTTTTAATCTTCTGCAAGATTAATCTTATATGGGTCCCACAATAATATATTGCATTTGTTTACTTTTATTTATTTTCTCTTTTTGTTTGTATTTCAATTTTTTTTCTCATCTTCAACGTTACTTCTTTATATTTATTTTGCATTTCAATTTATATTTTTATGCTTCTTTTAATTTTGAGATGTATTTGTATATATTTATATTTATTTATTTATCTTCTTATTAAAATGATTATAGATAAATATTAGTATATATATGATAAAAATGTTTATAAATAACAATAAATTATGAAATTAAAAAAAATATGTAAATTAAAATTATTTTATGTATTATAGATTTCCATTATATATATATATATGTATATATATATATAATTTTCAATTTGTTTTATTTATAAATTTTTTTATTACAATTTAAAGTTTAAATGATTTAAGTTAATTGCATTCGTTAAATAATTTTCTCGAACTAACTTTCTATTCGAACTAACTTTCTATTTCAACTAACTTTCTATTTTCAACTTTCTATTTCAACTAGTTTATTATTATTTTTTGCCTATATAAATGATCAAATTTTACCCAACATTTACCTCACTCACATATCCATCTCTTCTTTACCCCAAACAAAATTTCTTATCCACTTCATATGGATCCTAACCAAAATCTAAGACCTCAATATCTTCAATATCTTCAATATGTTCAATACCTTCAAGGTCAAGGAAATATTCCAAACATTCAAGGAAATCTTCCAAACTTCCATGGTCATGGAAATCATCCAAACTTTCAAGGTCAAGGGTATCCTTATGGTCAATATCCTTTCAAACTCCTCCAAACTTTTCTCCACTAAATAAAAATTGATCATTGGGCCTTGGGCCTTGGGCCCAATTTAGGGCCTTTGGCCGGCTTGTTTTTCCATCTTCTTTGTTAGAGGAGCCACATTGGGGGATCTTAAACATGTTCTTGTGGTGTTCTTATGTGGACCCTATTAAAATTTTGTGGGAACCAAGGATTTTTAATCTTCTGCAAGATTAATCTTATATGGGTCCCACAATAATATAATGCATTTGTTTACTTCTATTTATTTTCTCTTTTTGTTTGTATTTCAATTTTTTTTCTCATCTTCAACGTTACTTCTTTATATTTATTTTGCATTTCAATTTATATTTTTATGCTTCTTTTAATTTTGAGATGTATTTGTATATATTTATATTTATTTATTTATCTTCTTATTAAAATGATTATAGATAAATATTAGTATATATATGATAAAAATGTTTATAAATAACAATAAATTATGAAATTAAAAAAAATATGTAAATTAAAATTATTTTATGTATTATAGATTTCCATTATATATATATATATACATATATGTATATATGTATATATATATGTATATATATATATGTATATATATATATATGTATATATATATATATATAATTTTCAATTTGTTTTATTTATAAATTTTTTTATTACAACTTAAAGTTTAAATGATTTAAGTTAATTGCATTCGTTAAATAATTTTCTCGAACTAACTTTCTATTCGAACTAACTTTCTATTTCAACTAATTTTCTATTTCAACTAACTTTCTATTTCAACTAGTTTATTATTATTTTTTGCCTACATAAATGATCAAATTTTACCCAACATTTACCTCACTCACATATCCATCTCTTCTTTACCCCAAACAAAATTTTGTTATTCACTTCATATGGATCCTAACCAAAATCTAAACCCTCAATATCTTCAATATCTTCAATATGTTCAATACCTTCAAGGTCAAGGAAATATTCCAAACATTCAAGGAAATCTTCCAAACTTCCATGGTCAAGGAAATCATCCAAACTTTCAAGGTCAAGGGTATCCTTATGGTCAATATCCTTTCATAACTCCTCCAAACTTTTCTCCACAAAATTCAAATGCTTCCATTACTCCAAGTACTCAAGGAAACATGTCTCCACCACTAGATCTCCCGGAGTTTAACACACAACATGGTGTGATAAACTTTGGAGATGATGTGCATTGTTCTTTGAATGAAACTCAAACTCATTCAATGGGTGATAGGGTAAAATGGTCCCAAGAAGAAGACAGGTTACTAATTAGTGCATGGATCAACACTAGCAAAGATGCACATGTCGGAAATGATCAAAAAAGCAAAACATTTTGGAATAGAATTGTTAAATACTACGGTGAAAGGAGAGGATCATGGCATATGAGAAAAGAAACAACATGTAGGGGTCGTTGGTAAAAGATAAATTACTCTGTTTTGAAATTTGCAGGGTGTTACGAGCATGCTTCGAAAAGAAAAGCTAGCGGTGAATCGGAAGATGATGTCCTTGCTTTTGCTCGTAGACTCTACACAAGTGACACTGGAGGCGAATTTAAGCTTGATCATGCTTGGCAAATGCTCAGAATGGAAGAAAAGTGGAGAAGCTCCTTGAATATGACAAACATTCATGTAGGGGATGAAAGCTCAGAAGGATCCAAAAGGTCTAAGGTGAATGAAGATGGAACATATTACTCAAGATCAAACCCTGAATCTCCAAATCCAGGTATGTACGAGTCTAACACTTCTCGTCCTTCTCGTCCTCCTCGTCCTTCTCGTGCTTCTGGAAAGATGACCAATAAAGGGAAGGGGAAGGGAAAGGGAAAATCAACGTCTTCGAATGATGCAGAAGATCGGGAAGTTAGTCTTGCCTCTGTTCTTGCTGCTAGAGAAGATGAAATGCATATCAGGATCAAAGAACTAAATCTTAAAGTCGCATATGAAGAAAGAAAGGCAAGAGAGGCAGAGACAAAGGCATTGGTTACTCTTGAAAAGAAAAGGATGCATGAGGAATACATGATGTTGGAGAAGAAAAAATGTTTGTTGAATTAACCTCACGACGGGAACTAACACCGGCGGAAGCAATGTTGAGAGATGAACTACTTGCGGAAATGTACCATGGTAACAACTAGTTTTATTTATGAAATTAGTATAGTAGATGTGTATCATCTACTCGGATATTATTTTCGCTTGTATAGTAGATGTGTATCATCTACTCTATCGGCTATTATTCTCGTTTGTATCGTAGATGTTTATCATCTACTCGGCTATTATTCTCGTTTGTATTGTAGATGTGTATCATCTACTCGGATATTATATATATATATATATATATATATATATATATATATATATATATATATATATGTATGTGTGTGATATAATTTGTGTTTTCAATGCTTCTTTAAAGTTTTCAAATACTTTTACCAACCAATCAATTTTAATTTTCTGAAAAGCTTACACCATCTTAAATCAATCAATGTCTTTTTTCAATCAACTTTTAATTTTTTTGAAAAGATATCACCAACTTATTTCAATCAACTTTAATTTCTGAAAAGCTTTCACCTACTTCTATCAATCAATGTCTTTTTCTGAAAAGATTCCACCAACTTATTTCAATCAACTTTAAATCTCTGAAAAGCTTCCACCATCTTCTATCAATCAATGTCTTTTTTTTGAAAAGATTCCACCAAACTTCAAGATTTCAAATTCAAAAGATCTCAAAATTCATGATTTTAAATTTTATGAACTACTATATATAACAATCACATACTAAAATTTCATATGCTTCAATCTTCTTTTTCTTCTACTCATTTGTAAGATTCAATTTCTTTCACACAAAAAATGTCAAAGTATCCAATTTCTTTTTCATCTTCTAGTTCTTCCCCTTCACCCCCAAGTCCACATACTATTCAACAGCGTAATGAAACCAATGATATGCTTGATCAATATCTTTTAGATAATATCCTCCAACCTCAATCAAGTGTTTCAAACTCAAATCCACGTCGATGACGACGCTACATAGAGCGAGATCGTGAAGGAGGTCATGATCGGCTATATAAAGATTATTTCTCTGAGATTCCCACCTACACCGACGAACAATTTCGGAGCCGATTTAGAATGAGACGTCCTTTATTTTTACGCATCGTTGAAGGTCAGACTCGGATAGATACTTTCAACAACACCTAGATGCTACTGGAAGGTTGGGCCTATCAACATTACAGAAGTGCACTGCTGCTATACGCATGCTTGCATATGGAGTTGGTGCTAGTATTGTCGATGATTATGTTCGCATTGGTGAAACAACAACAAGAAAATGCTTGTCCCACTTTGTTGATGAGATCATTTCATTGTTCGAAAATGAGTACTTAAGAAGGCCTAATACAACCGATTTGCAACGACTATTGCGCGCTGGAGAGGATAGAGGTTTTCCGGGCATGATAGGAAGCATCGATTGCATGCATTGGGAGTGGAAAAACTGTCCAGTTGAATGGCAAGGTCAATATGCACGTGGAAGCGGAAAACCAACAATTGTGTTAGAAGCAGTTGCATCATACGATCTATGGATTTGGCATGCCTTTTTTGGGACACCAGGTACGTGCAATGATATTAATGTTCTCGATCGTTCTCTTGTATTTGATGACGTTATGAATGGTAGAGCCCCAAAGGTAAATTTTGTGGTAAATGGACATCAATACAACATGGGATATTACCTTGCCGATGGCATCTACCCACAATGGGCATCTTTTATCCAATCAATTCGACATTCTTACGGGGATAAAGACACGTTGTTTGCTAAACATCAAGAGTCTACTCGTAAAGACGTGGAGCGAGCTTTTGGCGTTCTTCAAGCTCGGTTTGCTATAATTCGTCATCCGACACTTGTGTGGGACATAGGTTTGATTGGAAGGATTATGAGAGCGTGTATCATATTGCATAATATGATAGTCGAAGATGAAAGAGATACATATCATCTTTACTACGATAGTTCTCAATTTGATCAGTTAGAAGAGCATGACAACCCGCAAACTACTCCACCAATCGAGATGCAAACGTTCATTCAAAATCGGGTTCGAATAAGAGACACGGGCATTCATCACCAACTTAAAGCGGACTTAGTTGAGCATATATGGCAAAAGTTTGGAACTATAGATAATTAGTCGCTTGTTACTTAGTCTAAATTTGAAATTTTGTAATATTTCATCTAGCGTGTAAATTTTAATTTATGTAATGTTTGCTAGTTTTTGTAGATGAGTATCATCTATTCGGATATTGTTCTATTTTGTATTGTTGACTATTTAATCTACTTGAATATTATTAGTGCAATGTTATTTTTATTATTAATTTATGTAAAAAAAGTTTTTAAGTAAAAAATTAAAATTTTATGAATTTTTAATTTCTCTTATTTGAAATTTAATGTTGAATATAATTCGTTTATGGTTTTATTTATTAAACAAATTCAAGTAGATAATATATAATATGTATGTTAAGAACAAGTAGTATGTTCTTATTGATGTGGGTATAAATTTGGGTTGTGTTCTTAAGCTGATGTGGCGGAGAGAGAAAAGATGAAAAGTGAGTTAAGATTAATCTTGGATGTTCTTTGATGTGGGTACTCTTATGGCCCATCTACGTGTTAGAAAGTCTGCTTCACTTGTTCTATTTTGCGCCACGTATGTAAATTTTGGAGGATACGTGTTGCTCTCTTCCTGATATCTTCGAACGTGCCCGTCTCCTCTGCAGGTATGAACAAATTTAGGGTTTGTTCTCCCTCCTCAGGTACTTTACGCTTTGTCTCATGTTTCTTCTTCGAACGTGCCCGTCTCCTCTGTAGGTATGACTGGTTCTCGCCTTTCTTAGTTCGATAGTCGCCTGAAGTTTGTTCATGGATTGGTAGAGGGCTTTGTTGATTCCTCTTCTCATCTCTCTAATTTCACTCCCATGTATGTCGTCTCTTTAATCTTCTTTCCTTTTGTAGTCGTAGATGCGGTTCTCTCCTTCCGAAAATGGTGAAATCCATAGCGTAAGGTTTTTCCTCTACGGACTTCACAAAACCCCTCTTTCTTCTTCACTGAAAAACCCGATCTAAGATTTGATCCATGGCGACCATCACTTACGTTAAGGTTAGGCAGATCTTCGACATCCGTGGCAATCCCACTGTTGAGGTACCACTCCCTCCTCCGTTCTCTCTGATTTTCTGGAAGAATCGTGTTTAAGAGTTTTTATGTGTTTCATTTCTCGATTCGTCAGTCGCTTATGCTTTGTTGTTTCAGATTCTCTTTTCATTGTTTGTTCGGTTTGTTTTTGTTAATTAGATTGATCGATTTGCGCGATTTGTTATCAGTTGAGGTGTACTATAGTTATTTCCTATTTTCTATATCATGTTCCGATGGAAAAATCAATAAAACTGTGTTGCTCGATCTATATGATTGTTTTATTTTTCTTTATCTGATTTCGATTTGGTCAATTTGTAGGCTGATTTAGGTTTGTCAGATGGGTCATACGCTAGAGCCGCGGTTCCAAGTGGTGCATCCACCGGTAAGTTGGTGAATCCATGAGTTGTTTTTTATTGTAATGTTTCTCTAATTTCATCTATTTTGGATTAGGTTTTATTTCTTTTCACGTTGTTTAATATGAATGAGTTTTTAAGCTTTTGTGCTCAAGGAAATGAATTCATTTTGGTCGGATCAGGTTGTGCAAAATTTCATGTATTTCATTAAATTTGTAATAATTTTCAGGAGTTTATGAAGCTATTGACCTTAGGGATGGTGGCTCTGACTACCTTGAAAAGGGTGATCTAAAGGTGAGTTTTATGTGTGTAAATATCTATTATACTAAATACAAAAGCTATACTACTTGTCGATACTAATATCCTGATACATAATGTAGGCTGTTGAAAATGTGAACAAAATCATTGGCCGAGCACTGATTGGCAAGGTATGTAGCAGTTAACTTAATTCTTTTCACCAAAAATGTCTTCAATTAGTATTTTCCTAGCAACCAAATTACTCATTTTATACTTGATGTTTTTCATTGTCTTTGCACTTGTATTTATTATCATTACTTGATTGAATTATATAGGACCCAAATCAACTGACATGCTGACAACTTCATGGTTCAGAACCTTGATGGAACTGTAAATGAGTGGGGATGGTGCAAGCAAAAGGTATATACCAATTTATGCTTTCTGTTTTCTGTTTTCCTCTTGTGATATTCAGAAATTTGGATTATCTTTGGGTTATTAAGTGGGTTCCAAACATCTGATGGTAGAATAATGAATTAATATTTACACACATCAGCTTGGAGCAAATGCTATATTGTGTGTTTCTCTAGCTGTTTGCAAGGCTGGTGTTATGGTCATGAAGATTCCCCTCTACAAGGTACATGTTCATTTCATCCACGCATCATGTTTATGTTAGATGTTGCATTATCTGTTTTTATTGCATTTGCTATCAATAGTATAATTCAATTGTTTGGAATTTATGTGAAGATATTGATTTGCTGCTGAACTAAAATTATATTTTTAATGCAGCACATTGCTGATATAGCTGGTAACAAGAAGTTGGTGTTGCCAGTCCCTGCTTTTAATGTTATCAATGGTGGATCACATGCTGGCAGCAAGCTTACAATGCAGGTTCAGCCTCACTGTTTTTTATCTAAGTGTTCTTGGTTATTATTTGGATTCTCATGATTTTAGAACCACTTAATGTAAAAAATCTCTCAAACAAATATTGCTACAAAATCTCCAATTTTGTAATATTAATGAAATTTCTGTCTAAGTCATACAATCTGTAGCTCCTTTTACAACAAAAACCAACATACTAACTGCTGCAAAACAAAATTAGGAATAATGAAAGAGAACATTAATAAAATGTAGAAGTGCGTACAAACTAGGATATGTGAATATGGGCGATTGAACTAGCTATCAAGAAAAATAGTAGAAAATATGGATGATAACTAAAACTAATAACTGATCTTCTAGGTTTGTATTATTTTTATGCATACAGTTTGTCAGGTTGATAGTGCTTGAAAACATAGTATTCTTATGGCGGCGGATCAGGTGCTCAAGGATCTGAACCTTCCTATCAAGAAAGCTTACATTTCTTCCGTTGGAAGGTGGTTCATGGATGGTGAGTAATTTTATCCATGTGGTTTATGGATCCTGGAAATTTGTGCTAGGTTTGGCTTGTAAAAATTCATTATCCCTTGCTATTTTAACAGGTTTTCATGTAACCGAAATAAACGGGAACAAATTGACTCACAAGAGCGTTATCAACTATATTAAGGAGGTAATTAATAGCAGGATTCAGCCTTCAGTTGGCCATACATTCTGATTCATCAACCCATAGTTTTTGAATCCTTTAATCTAAAATTTGTTGGTTCTCTTTGCAGACATTAGGAACTATCCATGACACAAGAACACTTGGGCAAGAAGGCCTAATGGTCTTGGAGTTAACAGGGACCAATAGAGTAGGCCTTTTGTCGGAGGTGTTTGTGGTCTTTCCTGATTATCAAAATCTGCCTCCTGCAACATGTATGTTGAATTTGGGGAGAATGGTGGAGTTGTTGTAGCTTCTTTGAAACCAATTCTCAAAGATGATTTTTATTTGTATGTTGTTTTAATTACATTGTTATAAAATGATTTGTTTTGATTTTTCTACAGGTCCTATTTTAGTTTAGTATGATTTTATTATGGGGTTTGATGGTTTTCAGGTATTGGATGCGTCTGCATTGCAAGATGATTTTTACTTGAATTTGGTTGGTTGGTCTTTGCACAATGTATTGGCAAGATGATTAGGAAAGAGTAATGTTATCCGGCGCCGGCATAGGGGCCGGCGCCGACGCCTTGCGAGTGCGCGCAAGGCCTCGCGCATTCGTGCATTGGGCCTGCGCGAGGCCCATGCACGCTGCCCAGCCCGCCTCCGCGCCTATTTAAGGAGGCGCGGAGGCTAGCCTCCCTTGCCCTTTGTCTTCATCGCTTCCGCTCCGCGTCCTTTGCCCTCGCGTTTCGCAGCCGTCGTGCACTTCCCTTGCCCTCATCCATTTCTTCTTTTTTTCGATACGTCCAACAATGGAGGGAGATTCAGATATCGAGCGATCTAGGAGTAGACCACTTGTGACTCGATTCCAGGTTAGTTAATATTATTTTTTTTTATCGT
Source organism: Fagopyrum homotropicum (assembly GCA_033239125.1). Taxonomy (NCBI): domain Eukaryota; kingdom Viridiplantae; phylum Streptophyta; class Magnoliopsida; order Caryophyllales; family Polygonaceae; genus Fagopyrum; species Fagopyrum homotropicum. The sequence continues at coordinate 37,270,755 of BSWB01000001.1, read as the reverse complement.
TTATTTATTTTTTGCATTATACTTGAAACTAGTTAGTTTAGTTAGGTTCGGTTAGTTAGGAATAATTGAAATTGGATTAATTTCGATAGTTAGTAGTATTGAAACTAGTTAGTTTAGTTAGGTTTGGCTAGTTAGGAATAATTGTAATTGGACTATTCTCGATAGTTAGTAGTATTGAAACTACTTAGTTTAGTTAGGTTCGGCTAGTTAGGAATAATTTTATGATAGTTAATGTAATATATATATATATATATATACATATATATATATATATATATATATATATTTATAATATATATGTATATAATAGAAATTAAAAATTTGAGTTAAAAAAATATTCAGCATGCGTTGAGGACTGTCAGAGAGAAGAGGAAGAGGGCGACAAGATTAGTCACAGCTTCCGCTCGTCGAGAGGTTGTAGCTCGACGAGTTAGACTTGCATCAGTAGCTATAGAGGCATCCGTTCAGGCACCTGTAGATGCAGCTGTAGAGGCATCCGTTCAGGCACTTGTGGATGCACCTACAGATGCAGAGGTTCATGCACCGACATTGGCTTCTGGCGAGGAGGATGTCGTACCCATTTTCACTTACTGCTGATTACGACACGGAGGAGTCTGCGCACGATATGTCACATTTAGATGATATACTGGAGGATGAGCACGAGGAGATACCAGTTGAGGTAGAGCAGCAGCAGGAGATACCACAGCAGGACATACCAGAGCAGGAGCAGGTACCTTTTTAGAGGGAGCCGGACGACTTACCTGAGCATGTACGTGATGAGGAGCAGGTAGAGGAGGACGTACCTCCTCCTTTATTGAAATGCTATGCTGACCACAGAGCCAGCGTTATATGGGCCGGTATGGCTTCCTCCGTGATTAGAGTTGTTCGGAGGCTCGACGCATTTAGTAGATTACGTGAGTGGCCCCGAGTTGTAGATGACGCATTTTCATGGTTTGGATTAGCTAGACGCAGCGGACTGACGGATTTGGAGGACGTACAGTTTGGCGGCGTCGATCATTGTCTGATTACGACGTTTGTCGAGAGGTGTCACCCAAAGACAAACACATTTCACATGCCATGGGGGGAGATGGGAATAGCGCTACACGATGTTCAGATCATTATGGGACTACCAATTGATGGAGATGCATTAGTGACTTCCGTCGATGATAGTGTACGACATGATTGGCTGGTTCAGCGTCTTGGCTTATCACCAGCAGAGGCTAGACGTCAGACTTCACAGCTATTCTGCGATACTATTAGGCGTAGAGCCGCTGAGATGTTGGCCCTTCCAGAGCCTCCTGTTGACACTATTGCATCTACATATCTGTTATTGTCCATATCGTCGACTTTGGTAGTCGACAAGTCTACCAACAGGATGCGAGGATGGCTTATTGATCTAGTACGAGATCATTTGAGGACAGACGCGTATGCTTGGGGCACCGGGACCCTTGCTTATCTTTACAGATGTTTGGGGGACGCCACCAGGAAGAAGGTTACGACGATGGCAGGATGTACTTCCCTGTTACAAGTGTGTTATCATAAATATTTTTCTTTATATAACGTCACTTTATTAATAATATTGAAATTAATAAAAGAATTTTTACAGTTTTGGATTTACGCACATTTCCCGTCATTGGATGTGCCGTTGTGGAGGATCCGGATATACTTGGTCATGCATGGTGGTGTTCGAGACTTTCTGTCCCGAAGACTCCGTCTATTACCGTAGAAAGGCTACACTCCTTACGAGCTCAGTTGGACCAGATGAGGGCGGAGAATGTGTGCTTTACCCCGTATGATGAGCGGGTGCTTGATTTTGGCGTAGAGTATGGTGTTTCTCGGTATCGGGGTATTATACGGATATCCGACATAGAGGAGGCGTATATGCCGGACCGGTTCTTGCGACAGTTTGGATACGTACAGACAGTGCCTCTACCCCGTATTCCTCCCCTTCATGAGATTCGTCCAGCGACCGGACGTGGATCTAGGCTTTCATATCCTCTCTCATACGATCGTTGGGCATCCCGCCATCTGGAGGAGACCAGAGTTTCACTAGTTGGATTGATACCAGCTACCTCTCCTTGGCTCGTCGATGATGCGTACATGTCTTGGTATACGGTCCATTGCCATCCGTACGTCTTGCCGACGTCCATTGCACTCCAGTTACCTATAGACCGTCCCCCACCTGTTCCGGTTTCACATCAAAGAGTACGTTTGTTTTTAACATTTAAATTACTCTTTATTTTAATTTTCAATTATTTTAAAATTTTATTTTCTGTATTGCAGCGTCTTCACATTCTTATAGGTCGTATACGAGAGATGCAGGCTCGCGGTCTTCCCTATTCTGCAGAGGATATAGATTTCATGGTAGCGGAGGCAGTTAGACGTACGCCTCCTGTGGCTCCATCTCAGGTCCGGGCTTCACAGCATCCTCCAGCACATTTGTAGTTGTAGTTCGATACTCTTATGTTTATTTTGGATGGATATTACACTTGAGTGTATGTTTTTTTTTTATAATACTGTTATGTTTATTTTGGATGGATAATATGTATTGTTTTTTACTTTTAATGTTTTCCTAAGTTTCTTTAGCGATTTTATTTTCCTTAAGTTTCAATCAACTATTTCAAACTACTAAAACATAATGAGAACAGTATATGAAACCGACTAAAACATGATGTCAACAAGTACAATAAAAACGTCTAAAACACGATTTCAAGTAAGGTTTCTCAAAACGGCTAAAGATATCCTGCACTATTGTGTTCAACTCCCCATGCTCGATGGAGATCCTCATAACGAGCTATCCTTTCAATGAACGGCGCATCCCATCCATCAACACTTGGATCATGGTTATTTTTCTAAGCGTCGCTCAACAACGGTAACGGAGCATCATCTTTTAACCATACCTACAAATATGAAATTATAGAAAACGGTTAGTAAATATTAGGTCTAAATAGACGTCCTATGAATAATTTGAATGAAAGTAAAACGTCAACCTACCGGCACAAAGTGTGTGTTGTTATATATATACGCTAACGAACAAATGACTGTAGGGGCCTCTTGGTTGGGAGCGGTGGCAATCATAGGCATGAATGTTGCTGGAATGTTCCCTAGGACAACCAATGCAATCTTATAGTAGGTGGCGGCTGCACATGCGATCACTGGTATTTCCATCCAATTTGGTTCTGGACACGGAGACTTACTCGTCCAATAAACGTTTTGAATGACTTCGTCAACATGATTGAGGATTCTACACTGCAATGATTAACAAGTAAGATTATGTAAAATTATGGATTATAAGCTCAAACAAAGATATAACCGGAAGACTTAGTTACCTTGGAATAAAATTCCCTTCTCGCATTTAACTTCATAACCATATCTCGTCGTATTATCAAATAATCCTCATCCGAGAATCCCAATACCGCGGAAATTGCTCTATATCCACAATGGCCGTCTCCTGGTATATCCCTTACTCTCAATACATAAGGCTCCATGAACTTTGGAAAATCTTCTTCCCTCAAACAAAATCCGGCCTTCGCGGGTTGCTTTCCTTTACGACGGGCTCTACTCGTAGGAGTCAACTCCGGTGTAGAATCTACATCTTTAGCTTTCTTCCCTTTCGGACGCCCAGGACCACGTGTAGCAGAATGCTCAAAAGAACTAGGCTCTCTTCTAGTTGATATCGGGATTGGAGGTCGTCCCTTTGCATTGGCCTTCTGTGCCGGCTCCTTCATTATCGTACCCCCGGGGTTTTCCATGTCATCTAGAAAAGATGCAATCTTATCTTGCTCATCCGGACTTAACATATTTGAGTCCATTCTTTCTCTAAACCTGTTCAGCGCCGCTTGACTCGGGTTCGAACGATCGTCATCATCATCATCACCAATATCACCATCCAAAAAATCAACCGGATTCCAATGTACTTGCTTCCAATAAGGGTGTATCTGTGACAAATAGATAGGTCTACGAGCCCGGATCGCTAGTCTAAAGCCATGCACACACGGCACTCCATAAACCTCTCTCCAATAACTATCCCGACATCCTTCATCATCTCTTGTATGTCGAGCCTTGGTGTAATTATTCCACAAGAGCGTGAAACACTCATTTGTTACGTAGTCACGGAGCAAGTCAAATATCGGTATACGCACCTGCAAAAAAAGGTTTATTACATATCAAATAAATATTTAACCTTATTTTCATCAATTAAACTATTGGTATACTAACCTCTCGTGGAATCCTCTCCCGTGACATCTCTAGAGAAGCTTGTAGCTTTTGGACTTGGTCCGTGACCATCAAATGTATACTATCACAAACCAGCTGAAATCCTTCAACGCTAGAATCTAGTGTTTGCTTCAACAACTTGTGCGCGGACTCACACCTAAGAAGAAAAGTTTATTACAATAAACGAAGAAATGTTTAACAATGTAGTGAATGTTTAAATAACTTACGCATTTGTCGTTCGTGTGCCGAAATGATGATGTAGGTCAGTCCATGCTCGAACGATTGCCTCCTTGTACGGGTCAAGCCAAGTCGTCTCTAGATAGGTCATTAACCTCGGAGATGATTACCAATAGTCTCTCATTTCCAACAAACGGTGTTGGTAGCTTCCAGGGGATCTTGACTCGAACAAGGTATGACAATGGGATATGAAGAGTGCTTCAGCTTCCTTATTGCGCAAAACAAGTGCCGCTCTGTTAACTATATTGCACTTTATGTGAAACGTGCACAATATATGCTTGACCTCAGGAAATACTACACCCAAGGCGCTTATAAGACCAAGCTCACGATCAGTGGCAATCACCTCCGGCGTCTTTCCGTACAACAAATGCCGGACCCTCCTCAAAGCCCACTTGTAATGATCTCTATTCTCCTGTGCCATGAACACAAAAGCAATTGCGAATGTCTTCTTGGTGCTAGTGATGCCTACGATCTCCAACAATGGCATATTGTACCTAAAAGTAATACGAAACAACGACTGAGTTACAATTTCTAAGGAAAATAAGAATGAGTGTATGAAATAAAGTATAAATGTGGCTTGAATTGAAGCTTACTTGTTGGTCTTATATGTCGAGTCCATCACAATAACATAGGGAAACATGTTGAGCAAATGCCTCAAGTCGGGATGTGAGATAAAAAAATCAATCACTTCATCGGAATCTTGACTTCTCCGAGTGTTTATATAGTATCCACGTTCCGTCAACGTGTGAAGTGCTTGTTGTAATGGAGATCTTCCTTCGGCTTGTTCCATTCTAATCTTCAAACCGGTGTTGTAAACTTGACGGATGGAGGTGACATTGTCGGGATCCTCTAATTGTACGGATTTTAATATATGTCTCGGTTTTAAATCAGAATTCAATTCACGCTCCACCTTTCGGCTCTGCTTCGGAGTATACGTCCAACATATGCATGACCTCTTAACACCGAAGGAATGATATGGTTGTGGATTCCACATACAACCCTCACCATCCACTTTTCCTCTTCAATTTGGGTTCCTACAAGCTCAAACAAACACATACACTTCTTCGAGTTTTTTTTCCGGCTAGAACTTGGAACATGATCGGGATCTACGTCTTTTTCTTTTCTCGGTCCTCCGTGTCTATCACAACCCAATTGTAGGATACGAAAACCCCTTCTATCCAACCATGATTTTTTAATGACCAACACCATATTCATAGCGTTGGCCACATACCGAGCACATCCCAATAAGTTCTCTCTATCCGCAAAATATCCATGAAGCTCAAATTTTGACGAATAATTGGTACCGAGAGCACGAGAGTAATCCATAAGTTCCTAAATAAAAATAACATAGAGTATTATTTTAAAAATACACATCATTTTATTCTTACATTGCTAATTCTATGATTTCGATTCTCTATTCTAACATTGCTAATTCTATAATTCCGATTGTCTATTCTTGCATTGCTAATTCTATAATTCCGATTTCTATTCTTGCATTGCTAATTCTATGATTTCGATTCTCTATTCTAACATTGTTAATTCTATAATTCCGATTCTCTATTCTTGCATTGCTAATTCAATAATTCCGATTCTCTATTCTAAAATTGTTAATTCTATGATTTCGATTCTCTATTCTAACATTGCTATTTCTATAATTTCGATTTTCTATTCTAACATTGCAAATTCTATAATTCCGACAAAATAAAACGACATAACAGTAAAGTATAAAAATGAGTTTGTACACTTACTTCAAGTTTTGCAAGAATTTCTTCCGGATCACTATATTTTTCAATATCGAACGACATCATTGAGCTTTCACCATCGGATTCTACATCAACTTCATCGGAATACGACGACATTTTAACGACTTTTTTCTTTACGTTTTCTAACTTGTGGATGAAGGTGAATGAGTCTCATATGTTATTATATAGGCTCCAAAAAACCCCAACGGCTATATTCCCCAACGGCTAGTACGTCCAACGGTCACATTTTCGAATTATAACGCGCAAAGGGACGCGCATGCGCAGTGCGCATGCGCGAGGCCTCGCGCGCAGGCGCAGTAGCGCGGGCGGACTCCGCCTCTATGAAGGCGGTTGTCCGCCCGAATAGTAGCCTTGATAGGAAATTGTGTTTATTTGTGAAATGCTTGCAACAACAAGGTAGAATCTTTATTCCTATAATTTTGAATGTGATTGCTTTTGCAAGTGTTGGATGAATATCCTTTTTCATACTTGCCTTTGATTTGGTGTTTTTCATTACAATCTAGAGGTCTTATGTTGGCATCAATACAATTGAGTTTAAACTTTAGAGAGCTGTTATCTGATCCTGGTCAAACCGCGCCGTTGTTAATACTGCGTGAGGAACAAGGTAACCATGTGTAGCACTGTTGTTCTTTAATTGTGCATTGTTTAATAATTACTTCATTTTACTTTTCTTTTTTACAGCATCACAGAGAACACACACATCTGACAATAGTGAAATTTCTTGCCGCGAATACTACAGTTACCGCTTTCAAATACGTGACAATAACAATATCATTAAAGCTGGCCGGATATATCAACAATATATTGTTGACATGTACGTCAAAATTGAAAACACAAGACTTGACTTTTTACGTCGGAACCAAAGCACAATAAGAAGTGAATTGTATCAGGGTATTGTCGATAGTGTTCACGAAGGGTACAGAAATGCATTTGACATTGGAAAGCGCGTTATTTTACCAACGTCTTTCATTGGTGGACCCAGGGATATGAAACGTCGATATTTGAATGCAATGATCCTGGTACAGAGATACGGAAAGCCCGATTTATTTATTACTATGACTTGCAATCCTAATTGGCCAGAAATAAAAGAGCATTTGTCTCATGATGAAAAAACTCAAGATCGTCCTGATTTACTAACACGTGTTTTCAGATCTAAGCTAACTGCTTTAAAAAAGACTTTGATAGAAAAGGAAGTATTTGGTAAGGTTGCTGCAAGAGTAGATGTAGTAGAATTCCAAAAAAGAGGTTTGCCTCATGCACATTTACTAATTATTCTTTCATCTGATCACAAAATACATAATGCTGACAACTTCGACAAATATGTATGCGCAGAGTTACCTCCTAAACATTCAGACGGTTTACGCAGACTTGTAATACAACATATGATGCATGGAACGTGTGGAAAGTATAATACAAACTGTGCCTGCATGAGATTAAAAGGGAAAAGGAAAATTTGCAAATTCGGTTATCCCAAGAATTACTCAGAATATACAACAAGCATTGATGACTCATACCCTGAATACAAACGCCACAATAACGGAGACAGTGTACAGATACGCGGTGCATCCTTGGATAACAGATGGGTCATTCCATACAACCCCTATTTACTAGCTATGTTTAACTGCCATATAAATGTCGAGATATGTTCAACTATAGGTGTTGTAAAGTATATTTACAAATATGTTTATAAAGGACTTGATAAAGTAAATTTTGCACTACAATTAAATAAAGATCAAGTACGCGACGAAATCAGCGACTACCAAAACGGATGGTGGATCTCGCCTCCTGAATCTGCTTGGCGCATTTTTTCGTTTGACCTATATGACATTTACCCAGCAGTCATACTTCTACAGGTGCACTTACCTCAAATGAACTCTGTCAATTTTTCCAACAACGAAAATTTGCTAGACATCATTACAGATGGCAGGCGGCAGACAACAATGCTAACATGATTCTTTGAGGCAAACAAGAATATAGCTTCACATACAAAGTATTTATATGGACAGTTCCCTGAATTCTTTGTATGGAACCAAAAGAATAAAGCCTGGTAAAAAAGATATCAACGCCCTTCCGTTGGCCGACTTACATATGTTAACCCATGCGAGGGCGAACGATACTACCTACGTTTGTTACTAACTCACATAAAAGGCCCAACATCATTTGAAAACCTCAAAACTGTTAGAGGTCATCTTTTCCCCACTTTTGAGGAAGCTGCATGTAACGCCCCGTTTATTGGGTACATTTTTGGATATTTATTTTTTTCCTACTTCTATCAATATTTAGCTTTTTATTTATTATTATTAATAAAAGTTTTTGGAAAAATATTAAACGAAGTAATGCCCAAAAATTTTATTATTTTTTAGATTACGAGTCAAGTCGTAATTCGATCGGTTTGGATTTGTAGGTGATGCTTATATCGTAAATTCCGTCAATATGACAAGCTAGCGGGCCCATTTAGACAGGCCCACTAGGCCCAACGTTTAGGCTTGTTAGGGTAAGCTGCTCTACCTTCTTGAAACCTCAGCAGCCACCTCCTTCTCCATTATTTGTTATCCTTATCCCCCTTCTCCTTCATCCGTCCTTCCGGGGAGACGACATTGTTGCGCTTGGCCGGCCACCTCCGGTGACAACCCCACACCGGACCTGCCTCCTCTTCTTCTCTCCTCGCCGGACCTCAGTTCCTTCATTCCCTTCTCCGGTTCCTCTTCCTCCATGACGTTAGAGGGCACGACTAGTGGTCGCCTCAAACCCGACGCCGGGGAGAAGAGCCGTCACCACTGCTCGCGAGGAGCGTTTCCCAAGGCCGCCACAACTTCTCGCCCGGCCGCCTCCAGCCCGACGTCCTTCTTCTTGCCTTAACTCAGGCCGCAAGAACTCTTCTGGTTCCGCCTCCAGCTCGGTGTGCCTTCTTCTTTTTCGACCGCAGATCCGACGCCGAGGGAGTTTTCGTTAGGGCTCGCCGCTTTCCACCGCCATAGACCATCGCTGAGGGCATTGGGCAGTCGATTGCCGCCGACTGCAGTGTAGATCCGGCTCTGTTGCCATCCCCTTCTCCTTCGTCTTTGTTGCGACCCGGCCACCACATCGGCGCTTGTTCCGCCGGCCGTCGTCCGCCACCTCCTCTCCTGCTGCGGTGCTTTGGGTCGATTTTGTGTATGTGAGTTATCCACTGCAGTAACTAGTTTGGGGATTTGTAAGTTTAAATCTTGATTAGTAGTATGTGTATGTTTTGTATGATATTAATTATGTGAAGGTCCGGTGAGAGTTTGGGTTGTACTTCATAATTGAAGTTAGAAAGAATGTCAGTAAATGGAAGTTGATAGTTTGTATATCGAGTGGTTGTGAACTTGTGATAGTGTGTATGGTACGAGTTGTGGAAGAAAGTTGTGAGTTGGTATGTGAGATGCATGTATTAAAAACGAATAGTATGACGGTAATAGAAGAAGGCTTGTTGGCTAACTATGAGGACGATTTGATAGTAGAGATCAAGAACAAGGATAAGTTCTCTAAACTTTAATAATAACTTATGTGAATAAATTATTTTAGTAGACTTTTCGTCATGACTAGAGTGTGGTAGTGAGTAGTTAGACTAAGTGTTCCTTGGAAATTTTTAGGAATGAGTTGAAGGATCTTGTTTAAGACCAAAGTTGGATCGATGTGAGTTTCGATAGGAAGTTTGGTTTGGAAGGTAGAATCTTTCAAACTCTTTAACCCTTTTCTTTTTAGAGTTGAGACTAAATGTCTTTAGTTCTAGTGGAGGTATTGGAGCCATCCTAGACTTCTAAGGTTTTCCGGATCCTAGGGGTAAAATTGTCTTTACTCATAAGAGAATCAGATTAGTACTTTTCAAATATTCATTGTTGACATAGAAGTTGGAACTTCTAGAGGTCGGATAGTATATTGATATCAGTTTATGTTTTGATCAGGCATTTGAGATTAGACTCCTATGGAGTCAAAGAATACCGTTGACTGAACTTGACCTGTTACAAGTAAGTCTCCGGACTTACTTAGCTCGTATTCCTTGTATTAGCATTATTGTGTGTTTGGTGGTGTGTGTTTATTGTTTATAACAACTAAACCGGAAATAGGATTACCGACCTTTATATTATTTTGGCCCAAGTGTATGATAACGGGCGGTGACAACTTGCCTGGCTCCCGCGAGAGCTAGGAGGTTCTCGGCGACTATCCCGTGCTGGTAGACGGTCAGATGCATCAGCACCATTCCATGCCGGTAAGTAGGGACCGAGGCGAGTTTCGGTGATTCTCGTGTCACAACCTAAGTTGAATTAGAACGGGATACGACCTAATATAACAAAGATAATAAACCGGATTGATGTGCTTTTATGCATGTTGTATGCTTGTGATGAGATTACTTGTGTATGTGCCTTTCCCATTGATTCTAATGCCTCGAATATTAGCTAACGGTTTTATACCGATTGTTGTAGATTGCCTTGCAGGTTAGGAATGCGGCCGAGAGATCCGGAAGAGTGGGCAGCCGGGGTTCCATACATTTTAGGAGTGGGTTTTTGTTAGAGTCGAGTTTGTTTATTATTCATGTATATTGTATGTCGTGTAGTGGCATTTGGCCCTTGGTGTTGCATATCGGCTGAAGCCTTTTTGTTGTATGCTTTCGGGTTTCATTACATTGCATAAAAATGTATTTTGGTTTTGGCCTTTATTTGTGCCTTGTTGCAAGATCCGGTGAAATTGTTGTCAGGCTAAGGGTCGGGACCCATTGTGAGGTCCCAACCCGTAGCGCCCCGAGTCCCGCGGATTCGGGGTGTTACACTGCGTTAAAATATGGACTCATAGAATTAAACGGATACACAGAAGCTTGCATGCAAGAAGCGGTTGCAATCAACATGCCAAAAACTTTACGCAGATTGTTCGCAATGCTTCTTGTTTTTTGTACACCTACAGACCCACAATTACTATGGGAATCCTATTATGAGACTCTATCAGAATATTACAACCATCAATATCCAGCAGACAAATATAAATCATATAAATTGACATGGAATGAAATTGAAGCCTACTTAGATGGGATGGGAAAGTCTTTAAACCACTACAAAATAAAGGATATTCACTTCGCAGATAACACTGCCAGCCATTATAACCGTGACAGAGGATGCCTTAAATGCACCAATACCCAAACAGTATATAAACGCGCATAAATTACTTAATGTTAGGCAAAAAATAGCGTACAAATACATAATGAAACATGTAAAGAATAACAAAGGGGGAGCTTTTTCTATTGACGGACCTGGCGGAACAAGAAAAACATGCATTATACGCTAAATTGAGGAAAATGAACAAAATAGTCCTGCCAACAGCAACTTCTAGCATAGTCGCATCAAATCTACCAACCGGACGGACCGCTCATTCTCGATTCAAAATACCCATAGACGACAACATCAATCAGTTTTGTAATGTATCCAAACAAAGCAATCTAGCAAATTTACTTCGTCAAACAACATTAATTATATGGGATGAAGCTTCAATGGCTAAAAAACAAAATATTGAATCGCTAAATACACTTTTGCAAGATATATGTAACTCATCAGAACTTTTTGGGGGGAAGATAGTTGTATTCGGTGGAGATTTTCGTCAAGTACTGTCTGTCGTTCCACATAAGGGCCAGAAAAAAGCAATAAACGCAAGTTTAGTCAGTTCTACAATTTGGCCGAGATTAGTAAAATTTAAACTTGATGAAAATATCAGGGCTTCTGAAGATCCTGAATTTGCCAATTTTTTGCTTAATCTAGGCGACGGAAAACTACAGACAGAAGAACAAGCATATATTAAATTACCACAGGAACTAATCCAGTGTACATATATCAAACAAAGTACAACAGAATTATTAATTAACAATACTTTCCCAGAAATATTCACTTGTTATTTGACTGATGACATTTTTACTACCCGGGCAATATTAACTCCAAAAAACATCGATGTAGACTACATAAACGAAGAAATGATATCGAATTTCCCAGGAGCGGCTAAAACATATACCAGCTTTGACTCAGCCACAGATGATTGCCGTAACATATATCCAATTGAATTTTTAAACACATTACATCCGAATGGAATGAGCCCCCATCTTTTGGTTCTGAAGCAGAATTGCCCAGTTATACTTTTAAGAAATTTGGATCCTCTAAATGGCTTATGTAATGGTACAAGATTACTATGTAAAAATTTCCATAAAAATTTAATCCATTGTGAGATAACTACTGGATATTACAAAGGAGAGCAAACGTTTATTCCACGAATAATATTAAAGCCTTCTACTACTAAATACCCTTTTGCTTTCCAAAGAAAACAGTTTCCCATAAAGCTTTGTTTCGCCATGACTATAAACAAATCTCAAGGTCAAACCCTAGACCAAGTTACGCTATACTTACGCGAGCCATGTTTTGCTCATGGACAAATTTACGTCGTATTATCTCGAGCTAAAAGAAGACAAGGTATTCATGTATTTACTACAAAGGAGGACGATGTCATTGGGTTTGATGACAGTATAAAAAACACGGTGTCATTTGAAATTTTGCAAAAGGCTCGTGAGTATAACTTCGAAGAACGTAAGAAACATTAGAATCCTCCATTTTTTCTTACTATCACTATCAATTTCCCGATTCTATTTTTTTTAGAATTGTTTCCTTTTTTAATTTTACTAAATATTAAATTTGCAGCTTCAACAAATAATAATCCTATGACAGTTCGGTACCTCAACGAAGATTAACACCTCCACACCTACATACACTCTGTCACTATATATGGTCACCAAGATCAGCCAAAAAGGAATCTTCTCGACGTCGACATTAACAACTCTACAGCTCATCTACGACAACCCAATATTTACTCAGTTACCTTATGATGTTCGTCAATCTATTATGTAGATGTTTCTTAACATGTTTATGTTTTATTATGCGCAAGAAGTTGTTTTAAATTAAGTTAACAATGTCATTGTACGGGGCCTTCATTAAAGCGCGTGCGGAGCACGCCCTCCAGCCTAGTCTAGATTAAATAAGAAACAAAGAAGAAATCCTAGATTTTTGAAAGAAAAACTCGATGACCCTCCTAAACATAGGGCGTGTTTAGTAAAAATGCGGTTGCGGTTACGGTTGCGGTTGTGGCTGCGGTTTTAGGGAGGTTTGTTTTGAGATTTCCGGTTTATAAAAAAAGGGGCGTGTTATATACACAATTTTAAATTTACTTGGTACCGAATATGAACGCTTTGCGGTGGCGCTCAAATAGAACTGAGCGCTTTGCGACGGCGCTCAAATCTTAAAATAAATAAAAAAAGGCAAAAATAAGAAAAAACAGGGTTTTTGAGTGCCGACGCATTGCGCTGGCGCCCAAAACCCTGTTTTTTCTTCTTTTTGCCCTTTTTTTTATTAAAGATTTGAGCGCCTTCGGAAGGCGCTGGCGCTCAAATTCTTTGTTTTTTTTTTTACTTGTTGAGCGCCATCGGAATGCGTTTGTTTTTTACGCTAGTAAAACAAAACTCGTGCATTTAGCTTTTTCGTAAAAAAAACTCGTATACATGTTTAGTTAAAGGGTTCGAAATTAGTTTCGATTATAAGTAAAGACCAAATTACCTCCATCATTTATGATTCAGCCCTAATTTTATGCAATTCCTTTGACGCACAGGAACATTGATGTTCTTGATGTTCTTCTCATGCGTTCTTGCTCTTATCCTTCGTTCTTCTCCTCACATCTTTCTCATATTTTTTCGGTTCTTCTCCTAGCAAGAAAAATAAAGATTGTTTGTCCTCCTTAATTTTTTTTGCTTCTCCTCCGTCTATTTCTCAGCTTCTCCATGGATTGTGAAGGATACCATTGAAGAAGATAAGAAAACATTGCTAATGGAATATGGTTTGTAATACTCGAATTGAAGAGAAGAAGAACGTCGGAGAAGGTACTGTCGATTTTTCTTTCTTCTCATGGAGAATGCTTGAACGATTTGGGAAGAAATGAAGGGAAAGGTTTGGGTTACTCCATTGTAGTTTCAATTGAAATCTAGAAAGCCTAAGGTTTGTATTATTGTTGATTCAATTGTAAAATTGGTACTATAAAATTGGTGTTGAATTACAGATTTGAGAAGAAGAGAAGAAATCTCAATCGATCGAGAGATGATATCCTTCATTGATTTCTCTTTCTTCTTGAACATTTTTCTTTCTTCTTTATTTCTTCATTGATTTCTCAACTTCTCATTGAAGGTTTGTGATGATAGAAAAAAAAATAAATCAGCAGTCGATTGAGAGAAGAGGAAGATGAACGATGCACTGATGAAGAGGATATTTTGGGCATAATTCTCCAACAACAACCATAAATCTCCAAAAAACTTCAATGACTAGATTCTAAAGAAATACCCTCAAACCACAAAACTTGTTGAAAACCCTAACCCTTAAACTCTAACTAAACATCTCTAAATTTGTAGAACTCCAACCACAAAACAAAAAAAAAAATCTTCAATCCTCTAACTAAACAGGCCCATAAACATTGATGAAATAATTTGACTTACTAGGCCTTTTTTTTAGTTTTGTGTTGTTCAAGTAAGGCACATTATTCCGGTACGGCCGTACGGCCGACACGTGTCCCATAATTTTTTTTTTTTTTTAAAGAACGAGTAAAAGTAATAGTTCAAAATTTATTATGGAATAGTTCATAACTTATAAAGGATAGTTCATGAACTATAATAGGATAGTTCATAGTGCAAAATTTATAAAGGAATGAAAGTAATAGTTCAAAACTTATTAAGGAATAGTTCATAACTTCTAAAAGGATAGTTCATGAATTATAATAGAATAGTTCATAGTGCAAAATTTATAAAGGAGTGAAAGTAATAGTTCAAAACTTATTATGGGATAGTTCATGAATTATAATAGAATAGTTCATGAATTATAATAGAATAGTTTAAAGTGCAAAAATTTATAAAGGAGTGAAAGTAATAGTTCAAAACTTATTATGGGATAGTTCATGAATTATAATAGAATAGTTCATGGATTATATTAAAAAGTAATAGTTCATGGATTATATGGGAATAGTTCAAAGTTTATAGGAGAATAGTGCATAAATTATAACATGGTAGTTCAAACAAATTTTCATTCGTTTCCGAAAAAAAAAAAAAAATTTCGCGACACGTGTCGCCCGTACGTATGGCCGTACGACCGTACCGCAATATATGAACCGTACCTGAACATTTACCTTAGTAAATGTACCCCATAATTTTTTACCATTTTCATTTAATGGTAGGTAAAAGTAATTAACCTTCTATTTTAATAAAAAGAAAGAATAATAGAAGTTTGTTAGTATTATGCAGGTGTAAGTTTTAATTCTTAATTAATAAATTTGTTTTTTATTTTAATTTATTATTTTTTGTCTTTTTTTTTTATTTTTTTATTTCGTAATAAACATACCAGAATTTTTTCATACCAAAATTTCTCGTACCAGAATTTTTCATACCAGAATTTTTTTCATACTAGAATTTTTTTCATACCAGAAGTTTTTTTTGTTTTTTTGTCCTTTTTTAGTTTTTATAATGTTCTGGTACGAGTTTCTAGTATGAAATCTCATACCAGAAATTTTTTTTTCTTTTTGTCATTTTTATTTTTTATAATTTACATACCTGAATTACATACCGGAATTTATATACTGGAATTTATATAGGAATTTCTCATACCATAAGTTACAAAATACATGTGTTTCTGTCACCACTGCCAATATATTTGGTTAGGATGTCGATATAGACGATTCTCGAGTTAGGATATTGCGAGTTGAGTGAACAAGGTTAGAAGCGAGCTTGGAGTTGAAGAGTTGGGCAACTTCATTGTAGTCATCTCGAGTTAGGAGATGTAACAATCCTCTTTTGGCTGTAAACTTTCTACTTGCTATCGGCAGTAGAAAACTGAAGCCCGGGTGGTCGTGCATGAGAGGTGGCGATTTAATGTATGAGATGGTAATCTACTCTGTGGATTTTGCAAGGTCATCAACTGAAAAATAGTATGTTGCAAAGGTGTAGTGATAACGAATCAGAAATCCATAAATTGGTGAACACAAAATGGACCTTGAACGAGATAAAAATGGGCAATTTTAGACTTTCTGACCTCGTGTAGTCGTCAAGGAGAAAGGAACTGCTGACAACATTGTTTGAGTCTTCTGTCATTAATACTCTCATGTTTGCTATTACCTATTGAGCAAGGTATCATATTGCAAAAAAAAAAAGGGCATTGTTTATATACAGAAGAAAAATGCACTTCATGTATCATCCTTAAAGCTTACTTTTGGGGACAAGCTATGTGTTCCATACTTGTCATCCCAAAACATTGTATTGATTTTGTAGAGCTGTTGTATACTAATTAAGCGTATGTTGAAAGCAGTATAGATAAGATTTTAGCAAGGAAATAGACAAATGATACCACACAAAAACAACCAAGCTTGAACAAAACTTGCAGGACAAAGGTAATGGCTAACTTCGTCAACTGTTTTCTGGGGTTTTTTATGTATGACCTAGATCAAATAAAAAGAAGTTGGATCACAACAGTGCATCAATATCATCTATTTTCTTGTTGATGGGCTTTCTCAACAAATTGTTGTAGATCTCATACCGGATCAAAATCTAGATCTAAATCTCCGTCTTCGCGCAAGCCAGTCACCGGCCCAGGCGATGTTGAGCTGGAATGATTGGTATTGTTGAAGATGAAGGGGAAGCGATGGGTGGCTTTTGAGAAGGGGAAGTCGCCATTCTTGAGCGAGAAAGCAAGCGAAGAGAAGACAAAGAATAAGAGAGGAAGAGAACGGCTAAGGGAGTTAGGGTTCTACGGTAAAAACAAAAAAAGGGTATATTTACTAAACGATAAATGTAAAAGGGCTACTTACTAAACAAAAATCTGAAAATAGCCTACTAACCAAATTAGCCCAACATTGATTGATATATTACATGGAACATAACTTACATGAGGTTTTGATAAAAAAAATTACGTAGGTATCGATAAACAGGTAAATAAAAATTGGGCTAATTAGGTAACTAGGCTGTTTTTTTTAATTGTACACTTAGTAGGCTTTTTTCAGTTTTTCAATTAGTAAATGTACCCCAAATTTTTTTTTAACTGTGGAAACCCTTTCTGTTGAGTCAAACGAGATATAACCCCTATCAAAGGCACATCACTAACTTTCAGGCCAAGCCTTCTCTGCAAGGCTTCTTTCGCAACTTTTTTCCCCTCGACAACATTTTCAGAGGTGTAAGGCACCTGATACATCATCATATATACACACTTCACAGTCAGGGACTAGTACAGTTGAAGCATAAACTTTTTCCAATTCTTCTTCTGTTTTTAAGTAGGAAGAGACAATTGCCACTTTAATTAGAAAGAGGAGGTGGAAACAAAGCAGATTAAGTAAATGCTTATACTTACAGGGATGAAGCTATCATTGTATGGATCCCATATATCAGGATCAATCCCATTAATTATACCATAAAATTTGTACAGATTAGGAGCAATTGCAAGATTTCCAGCAACCTCCAGGGAATATGTAGGAGAAACCTGTCATATAACCAAAAGAAAAGTTATTTATTTATTTTTTCCATGGTTAAAAGCAAAAAAAATTCTGGTATGACAAAATGTAATTTTATGGTATGTAACTTTATGGTATGTAGTTTTATGGTATGAAATTTTATGGTATGAAAATCTAGTGTAAAAAATTCTGGTATGATAAAATGTAATTTTATGGTATGTAATTTTATGGTATGAAACTTATGGTATGAAATTTATGGTATGAAATTTCTGGTTCTTAAATTATGGTATGAAAAATTATGGTATGAAATTTCTGGTACGAACTTTTCGTATGATAATTTCTGGTATGAAATTTCTGGTATGAAATTTCTGGTGTGAAATTTCTGGTATGAAATTTCTGGTATGAAATTTTTGGTATGAAATTTCTGGTATAAAAATTCTAGTACGTGAAATTCTGGTATGAGAAATTCCGGTATGAGAAATTTAGTCCAGAAAATAAAAAAGAAATAATAAAAAAAACAAGAAAAATAATAAATAAAAAAAAACAAATTCAGTAATTAAAAATTAAAACTTATGCTTATATAACAAATAACAAAATCATTTATTCCTTTCTTTCTAAATAGAAGGGTTAATAATTTTTACCTACTATTAAATGAAAGTGGTAAAAAATTTAGGGTACACTTTCTTAAACAAAAACTCAAAAAAGCCTAGTATGTCAAATTCTCCCATAAAAATTCTAGAGCAATAAAATCACTAATATTAGGTTTAGACAATTTTGTAAAGTGTTATAATAAACTAGTTCATTAGAAAAAAGATGATAAAGATAAATTATTAAGACAATGTTAAACAAGTTAAATACCCTTGAAATCTGTGGCACGTGGTTATAAAGATAATTGTCTCTCTAAATGCCTAAATTTTAATATCTTTTTTTCTAATAGTTTGAAATTCCGAGTATATTGATCATTGGATCGGTTTTCGATCCATGCATTAATCAGTACAAAAATTGATATTTGAAGTAAGTTCATCGTCAAAATCCAATCTTTGCATTTTAAAATTTAAGTTATGCGAATCCAAAACAAACAATTGTTTTTTATTTTTAAAAAACCA
The DNA here is from genome assembly GCA_033239125.1 of Fagopyrum homotropicum. Classification (NCBI taxonomy): domain Eukaryota; kingdom Viridiplantae; phylum Streptophyta; class Magnoliopsida; order Caryophyllales; family Polygonaceae; genus Fagopyrum; species Fagopyrum homotropicum. Next base: position 37,251,920 of record BSWB01000001.1, on the reverse strand, counting down.
TGACAATTTTGGTGAAAGACGAATTTAAATACAAGTTATGTGACTTAATTATAGAATAATATTAGAACCTGGTGTTATTCAAGTAAGAAACATTATTCCGGTACGGCCGTGCGGCCGACCGTACGGCCGACATGTGTCCCGGGAAAGAAAAAAAAAATTCTGAACGAGTTTTTTTTATCTTTTTAAAAAAAACGTGTAAAAGTAATAGTTCAAAACTTATTATGGAATGATAGTTCATGAATTATAATAGAATAGTTCATAGTGCAAAATTTATAAACGAATGAAAGTAATAGTTCAAAACATATTAAGGAATAGTTCATAACTTCTAAAAGGATAGTTTATGAATTATAATAGAATAGTTCATAGTTCAAAATTTATAAAGAAGTGAAAGTAATAGTTCAAAACTTATTATGGGATAATTCATGAATTATAATAGAATAGTTCATGAATTATAATAGAATAGTTCAAAGTGCAAAATTTATAAAGGAGTGAAAGTAATAGTTCAAAACTTATTATGGGATAGGTCATGAATTATAATAGAATAGTTCATGAATTATAATAGAATAGTTCAAAGTGCAAAATTTATAAAGGATAGTGCGTAATTTATAAATGATAGTTCATGAATTACAATTGAATAGTTCATAACATATAAGCGATTAATTTATGAATAATTTGATAAAATATATTAAAAAGTAATAGTTCATGGATTATATGGGAATAGTTCAAAGTTTATAGGAGAATAGTGCATAAATTATAAAATGGTAGTTCAAACAAATTTTCATTCGATTATGGGGAGAATTTTTTTTTTTTTCGGGACACGTGTCGGCCGTACGGGCGGCCATACGACCGTACCGCATTAATTGAACCGTACCTGAACAAAAGCCTATTAGAACCTCCCTTTTAGTTTAATTATTTTATTACTAATATTCTATATTTTCTCGATTATTTATACATCGAAAAATATTCTTTACATTGTGCTCTTCAAGCTCCTCTAGGACAAGGTACCTACGTCCTATGATCGGTCTCTTTGAAATTTTTTCTATGGCTCCTTCATAATCCTCATGGATTCTAGGGATTCTAGGAGGTGGTGGTGATGGTGGTTCACTAGGAGGGGGTTGGGAGGAAGATGAACTATCACCTTTCTGCTTCTTGTTCCTACTTGACTTCCTTCTAAACATTTTTTCTCAACAACATAAAAAACCGCGGTCTGTTCTTGGGATTCCACGGCCGTAGAAATGTACGGACCCGTGGATTTGCTCTGTCTCTCTCAAAATTCAGCAGATTCACACCAAATTCAACAATCACAGCCTTAGACTAATTCTAAATCCAATTTCGTCCAATTCTCCTAAAATCTTGTAAGGAAATTAAACCAAATTGACCAAGAAGAGAATAGAGAATAAAACCTAGGTTTGGATTTGAAAAATCCAAATTCCTTCTTCAATGTGGATTGTTCACTCAGTTTGATGCTTGGATCTTATAGATGATTGAAAATGCTCCACTTTTGGTTGAAGAATCGATCGAATCGGACTCCGGACGAAGAATTACGGGAGAGGGGATGTGGTCGGCGATTCTGGGCGTGGTTCTGAGTGTGGAAGGTAAGAATGAGTGTGTTTTTGAGAAGGAAAGAGGTTTATATAGTGTCCGTAATTTTCTTGAAAATCATGGTCACTCGAGGGGTTCCACGGCCGTGGTTTTGGCCGTCGAATTTTCTGTATTGTGCAAAATGTGGAAATTACGGCTGGTCGGGGTGTTCCACGGCCGTCATTTTGTACGGTCAACCGTGGAACTCTCTGATCTGTGCCAAAAATTCTAGTTTCGTCATTCTTTCCAACTTTTTCTTCCTTCCTTTGCCCATTTCTTATTCCTACATCCAAAAACATAACATACCGGGAGGTATCGAGGGGAATGTTAGCATGAAATATTGTGATATTTTAGGCACGTTTTTAAGTGTATTTGATTCATATTGATAGTCTTTGATTTAGCATTGTTGCAATTGTGAGCTAGTTTGCCTATAATGTCGATATAGATGTCTACACAAGCTTTATGTTGATTATAGGTGATTAAGAGCCATTTCCGAACGGAATCGAGCAAAGACGAGTTGATTGAGTATGTCCATGGATTAAGGGCATTCTTAGGAGCAAAATGGATGCCAACTTCAGGAATGAACCACGCTTCTCCTGCTGGGTTCCACGGCCGTGGAACTGAATATTACCTAAATCATGTTGAAAAATTGAAGTTGAAATCACACTATAAGAAATTGAGTGAGTTGATTATGCCTTTTTTGCAAGTTTCATAATGTGATGAATATTACCTAAATCATGTTGAAAAATTGAAGTTGAAATCACACTATAAGTTCTTATACTTCTTGTTGAGATGATTAAGGCAATTCGATTTTTCTTTCTTCTTCCTTTGATCATTTTAGCTCCTCATTGAAATATTGACCTCCTTTACCTATCCGGGAATTTGGAGAAGTGAATGAAAAAGGCATGTTTGATGTGGGAGGGCCATGAGAGCAATTATTTACAATCAAAAGAATAGAAAGAAATTCTAGGTTTGGGGAAGTCAATCATGATGATGAGTAACTCGGCACCATTCACATAGCCGGGTGTTTGTGTCTTGCCAAAGTCGGATTGAGCGATATTCCTAGCGGATTATGGTATGTGCGCTAAGGGTTTGAGGCATCTCATAAAAATTGAGAAACGCCAATCTCCTAGGCTTCGGTTTTGGTGCACCTCTGTCCATAACTCCAAAAGTAAAGTCGAAAAAGGAAAAGAAGAGAGCGAAGCTCTAAGTTGAAGGTGCTGCGGAAACCGCAAAAGAAGAAGAAGAGTGCAATGAGGCAATTGAAGCCTTAGAAGCACAAGAAGAGATGGGTGAAGTGGAGTTTGAAAAACTCCACGATGAGGCAGAAAACGTGAGAATCCACGGTCACACACTGTATTTCACGGCCGTGGATTTCACAACCAAAACCGTGTCTCACTCCAGGGAGTTATACGGTCGTGGAGAAGCAATGACAACCGTATTTCCCTTCCACGCTCTAAACCACGGCCGTGGAGGCCATGAGGAACCCGTAATTTTGGGCGTGGAAAGGAGTGATCGAGACACTTCTTCAACTTCTTCTGATTCTTCTCCCACACACTCATCACCCTTAGAAACTTCTAAGGAGACATCGGATGCTTCTCAAGGATCATTGGAAGCTCCGAAAGCAATGGAACTCAAACCACTTCCTACTCATCTAAGGTACGCTTTTCTAGGACCTAATTCTACCTTTCCGGTTATTGTTAGTTCCGATCTAAGCATAGATGAACATAATCAGCTCATGATTGTCCTTAGGAAATATAGGAAAGCTTTAGGCTATACTATTGAGGACTTAGTAGGAATTAAACCCTCCCTATGCATGCATAAGATACTAATGGAGGAAGATTTTAGAACTTCAAGACAACCTCAAAGGCGGTTGAATCCGACCATGAAGGAGGTTGTCAAGAAGGAAATTCTTAAGCTTCTTGATGCAGGTATCATCTACCCTATTTCCGATAGTAAGTGGGTGAGTCCGGTTCAAGTAGTTCCGAAGAAGGGAGGAATGACGGTTATCACCAACAAGAACAACGAACTCATTCCTACCCAAACTGTGACGGGATGGCGGATGTGCATAGACTACCGCAAGCTCAACAATGCAACGCGGAAGGATCATTTCCCATTACCATTCATTGATCAAATGCTTGAAAGGTTAGCACAACATTCACATTTTTGCTACCTTGACGGTTATAGTGGTTTCTTTCAGATCCCGATACACCCGGATGATCAAGAGAAGACCACATTCACGTGCCCATGGGGTACGTTTGCTTATAGGAGAATGCCGTTCGGGCTTTGCAACGCCCCAGCCACCTTCCAACGGTGCATGATGGCCATCTTCTCCGAATACATAGAGGAAATCATGGAAGTCTTCATGGACGACTTCTCCGTATACGGTTCCTCTTTTAACGATTGCCTTTCTAACCTTTCTCTTGTTTTGCAAAGGTGTGAAGACACTAACCTAGAATTAATTGGGAGAAGTGCCAATTTATGGTTAAGGAAGGAATTGTATTAGGTCACTTAGTCTCTAGTAGAGGGATAGAAGTAGATAAAGCTAAGATAGAGACCATAGAGAAGCTTCCTCCCCCAACTTCGGTGAAAGGGATAAGAAGTTTCCTAGGACATGCTGGATTTTATAGACGTTTCATTAAGGACTTTTATAAGATATCAAAACCTCTCACTAATCTATTGATGAAGGATGCGGTTTTTGAGTTTTTGCAGGAATGTTTGGATGCGTTTAACACAATTCGGCAAGCTCTAATTTCAGCACCTATTATCCAACCTCCGGATTGGACTCTTCCCTTTGAGGTTATGTGCGATGCTAGTGACGTAGCTATTGGAGCTGTTCTTGGACAACGAAAGGAAGGGCGAACCCATGCCATATACTATGCTAGCAAGACACTAGATGAAGCGCAACTCAACTACGCCACTACCGAAAAGGAGTTTTTAGCCATTGTCTATGCTATTGACAAGTTTTGCTCTTATCTTGTAGGCGCAAAGGTGATTGTCTACACGGATCATGCTGCGATCCGGTACCTCCTTGCGAAGAAAGACGTGAAGCCAAGGCTAATTAGATGGATTCTTCTCCTACAAGAATTCGATCTAGAGATCCGCGACAAGAAAGGTTCAGAAAATTCTGTTGCGGATCATTTGAGTTGCCTAACACATCTAGAGGACGACCATTTACCCATCGACGACTCCTTCCCGGACGAACACCTACACATTATTGAGGAGTGCATCGATGTGATCTCCAAAGGTAACGAACCATGGTTTGCTGATTTTGTTAACTATTTGGTTTGTCAAGAGATACCACCCGGACTATCCTACGCACAAAGGAAGAAGTTCTTTAAGGACGTCTGGGAATACTATTGGAACAAGCCTCTCCTTTTTAAGAGAGGTCCGGATGGCATCATTCGGCGATGTGTGCCGAAAGATGAGATGCAAAATGTCATCCGCCATTGTCATTCACTACCTTGTGGAGGACACGCTAGTTCGAACAAGACTAGCGCAAAGGTATTGCAATCTGGATTCTTTTGGCCTACTTTATTTAGAGATGTGCAATCCTTTGTTTCTTGCTGCGATGCTTGTCAAAGAACAGGCAATATCTCTAGGAGGAATGAGATGCCCCTCAACAACATCCAAGAGATGGAGATCTTCGACGTTTGGGGAGTTGATTTCATGGGACCATTCCCATCCTCTTGTGGAAACCAATACATACTATTGGCGGTGGATTACATTTCTAGATGGGTGGAAGCAATTGCCTCTCCCACAAATGATGCCATGGTGGGGTTAAGTTCTTCAACAAGACCATCTTCCCGCGATTTGGGACACCAAGGACTATCATTAGTGATGGAGGTTCTCACTTCATAGCCCGTCGCTTTGAAGCTCTTCTAGCTAAGTATGGGGTTACTCACAAGATTGCCACCCCCTATCATCCACAAACAAGTGGACAAGTTGAGATCTCAAATAGGGAGATCAAAGGAATCCTAGAGAAGACGGTTTCGAGGACTAGGAAGGATTGGTCCTTGAAGCTTGACGATGCATTGTGGGCGTACCGGACTGCATACAAGACTCCCATAGGAACCACACCATACAACCTTGTGTATGGGAAGTCTTGTCACTTACCGGTAGAGTTGGAGCACAAAGCGTTTTGGGCTATCAAGTGGTTAAATTTCAGCATGAAGGAAGCGGGAGAGAAGCGTCTTCTAGACATCAATGAGCTGGATGAACTCCGCTTGAATGCTTATGAAAACACTAAGATCTATAAGGAGAGAGCAAAGCGTTGGCATGATAAGCATATCATTCCAAAGGACTTCAAAGAAGGAGATCAAGTTCTCCTCTTCAATTCAAGACTCCGTCTCTTTCCAGGTAAGCTTAAATCTCGTTGGACGGGACCCTTTCTAATTAAGCGTATTTTCCCCCATGGTGCAGTTGAAGTATGGGGTGAAACTGGCGGAAGCTTTAAGGTGAACGGCCAACGACTCAAGAAGTATACGCCGGAACTCCAAACCGAAGAGTTTGTGCCTACCGCACTCGAATAAGTGCGAGATTGGTCTAGCTAAAGACCTTAAACAAAGCGCTTCTTGGGAGGCAACCCAAGGTATTGCATTCTTGTTTTTGTTTTCGATTCATAGTTTAGCTTAGAATAGACGTTTTTGCTTTGTTTTTGCCTTCGATTCCTTCTGGTATGTTCGTGTTTTTGGATGTAGGAACGATGGAAAAGGAAAAGGGGAGGATAATGTTGAAGAAAAGTGACGAAATCTGGACTTTGGAACTTTACAGAGAGTTCCATGGCCTAAACCACGGTCGTGACAGCTACAGTGTCCGTAATTTCCAAAAGCCTTTGAAAAATCACCAAAACCACGGTTCCGTACAGAACCACGGCCGTGGAATACCCCGACAGACCGTGATTTTCAAAATTTTGCCTGTGACTATATAAACCACGTTCTTCACAAAAACCACCCACAAAACCCCTCTTCCACGACCTAAAAGCCGAATCCACGCCTCCTCTCTCAATTCCTCGTTTCTTAATCGTTTTTAACGATTCTTCTTCCTAAACTGAAGCAAATTCGACCACCAACAAGATCCAAGCGACGAATTGAGCGGAAATTCACCAAGGAACGCGCAATTCGGATTTTTCAATCCGAAAAATAGGTTTTTCCACTCTTCTTGATCTTTGTCGATTTGGTTTGTTTTTGTTAGAGATTTTAGGAAGAACTGATTGAGATTGGAAGAAATTAGATTAGGACTGCCTGTTTGTGGAGATTGAGTATTGATTTGCTGAGATTTGAGAAATTCTGAGACGAATCACGGTTCCGGGGAGAACCACGGCCGTGGAATTGCAAGAACAGGCCGTAATTTCTGACAGAATGGACTTTGTGAGGAGAGTTTCGGGGAGGATTAAGGAGAAGAAGAATAACCAGAACAAGAAGAGGAAGGGTAACCCCTCTTCCTCCTCATCCTCTAGAGCACCACCACCCTCTTCCCCTTCACCTCCATCTTCACCTTCATCACCCTCACCTCCTAGCCCTCGAGTACCGACCATTCATGAGGATCACCTTGCTGCACTCGAGAGGATCCATGAGAGACCTGTGATTGGACCTAGGTACCTTTTGTTAGAGGATCTAACTCCTCTTAACATAGTTGATTACCTCACTTGGCTCTTGGATAGAGCCGGACTTATTGTCTTCTCGGCTATCCGAGAAGACGCTTATGAGGAGATTACACGGGAGGATGTGACATCTTTTGAGCACAGCCATGTAGACAGGACCGTCTCTTTCCGTCTTATGGAAAGAGACTATCATTTTAGCATCCGTGAGTTCGGGACCTTTTTCGGGTTCCAAGAAACCTTTAACGGTCGATTTCCTAGTGGCGTTTACGCCAAGGACTTTTGGGAGGAGGTAGCGATGATTTACGCCAGCGAGGACCGCTGGCAACCTGCTGATACCAAGGCTAGGTTGATGTACCACCTAGCCTTGAAGATTGCTCATCGTGTTCTTTCGGAGTGTCTCTTTCCTCGGACGGAGACGCCCCAAAAGATCAAGACGGATGAGCTCTTTTTGCTTTACTCCATGCTGTATGGGTGCCGAGCTGACTGTGCCACCCTCTTGGCTGCTACTATGAGCAAGCTCAAGAACAAGAGGAAGGGCAACATTGGATACGGTGGGATAGTTACCCACCTTGCTAGGAGCTTGGGTGTTGATTTTTCTGCTTGTACCCGCATATCGGCCGTTCCTTTAGGTCTTCATGCCTTCATGATTAGAGGGCTCATCTTCCCCACTCATAGAGGTCCGCCTTATGCGGCCATGCCTTGGGAGAGCAGGACAGGTAGGGGTATAGAGTGGCTACCGGAGCACTCCATTATGGCGGGACGCCATAATTAGAAGGAGACGTTCGCTGCTATGCATGCGAACAGGATTGCAGCTCCCCCATATGTCCCACCACCAGTTGTTGAGGAGGAGGAGATGGGAGATCAGTTTGAGGGTGGAGGAGGAGCCGAGCAAGAGTTTGTCACGTTTCCGGATCAGCCGGAAGCGGCCCCCGATGCACCTAGACGTTCTCCACGTCCAGCTAGAGCTTCAGGCTCGTCTTCTCGCCGCGCTAGCGTGAGTGAGAGGCCTACATGGATGACCACACCTCCTGCATAGTACGGAGCTCCACCTCCATGGTCCACAGAGCAGACAGCAGCACCAGCACCAGCACCAGCACCATCCGACGCTCCAGCATGGTACAGTCAGGCTCCGGGATGGTATGAGCAGATGCCGGATTGGGCTACTGGCCTTTCAGAGAGAGTAGGAGTATTGGAGATCCGAGCCGATGCTAGAGATGGACGCTTGGACGACCTCGATCACATGATGAGGGATGTCTACCGCCAGCAGTTTGGGCGGTTTTATGATCCTAGCTTCTCTCCATTTCCGCCTCCACCAGTGCCGCAGTGATTGATTGCATGACCGTTCGCTTTAGCCATTCCACCGCCACTTTGTGAGTTTCTTTTTCTTTTCTTCTTTTCCTTCTTTCTTTTGAACATTAGGGACAATGTTCGTCCTAAGTATGGGGTGGGATGTACTAAAAGTTTGTAATAACTCTTACTCACTATGTCTGCTTCTATTCGAGACTATCATTGCATGTTCATTATATTGTTGCATGTTTCGTTATTGCATTGCATGAAAAAGAACTTGAAAAACCCATAAAAATTGAAAAATTTTGAAAATTTTGTGCTTCTAAGGAATTGGGATGATTTCTATGATAATCACTACTTGTGAATTGAGTTTGATGACAATTGCATGCTTAAATGATTAGTGAATTGAAAAGAAATTGAGTGAGTTGATTATGCCTCTTTTGCAAGTTTCATAATGTGATGAATATTACCTAAATCATGTTGAAAAATTGAAGTTGAAATCACACTATAAGTTCTTATACTTCTTGTTGAGATGATTAAGGCAATTCGATTTTTCTTTCTTCTTCCTTTGATCATTTTAGCTCCTCATTGAAATATTGACCTCCTTTACCTATCCGGAAATTTGGAGAAGTGAATGAAAAAGGCATGTTTGATGTAGGAGGGCCATGAGAGCAATTATTTGCAATCAAAAGAATAGAAAGAATAGAAAGAAATTCTAGGTTTAGGGAAGTCAATCATGATGATGAGTAACTCGGCACCATTCACATAGCCGGGTGTTTGTGTCTTGCCAAAGTCGGATTGAGCGATATTCCTAGCGGATTATGGTATGTGCGCTAAGGGTTTGAGGCATCTCATAAAAATTGAGAAACGCCAATCTCCTAGGCTTCGGTTTTTGTGCACCTCTGTCCATAACTCCAAAAGTAAAGTCGAAAAATGAAAAGAAGAGAGCGAAGCTCTAAGTTGAAGGTGCTGCGGAAACCGCAAAAGAAGAAGAAGAGTAGTTGTCCACTTTCCCGGATTCATGCACCACATTTCCTTAAAGTTTCCTTCCCTTTCCACATTCTAGACCTTTTCTTTGAAAGTCCTTAAGATCAAAAGAATGTTATATGACTTAGTGATCTAAATTGAAGTTTCTTATGATTGATTTTGATAATGTTTGAAGGTTATGATGCTTGTATAGAAGTTTGATTGATTCATGAGTTTTCTTTACTCTTTACTCTTTGATTAAGTGTATGAAAGTCTTATAAACGATTGAAGCAAGGTTTGAGAATGATCTATTCTTTAGAAGGCACATTCCTCCAAAAGAAGTATTGCTTTGAGAAGGTACACATATTTCATCCTAACTCTTGTTTAAAAAGCTTTTGAAAGACCTTGCTTAGGGACAAGCAAGTTGCAAGTATGGGGTTATTTGTTAGCATGAAATATTGTGATATTTTAGGCACATTTTCTAAGTGTATTTGATTCATATTGATAGTCTTTGATTTAGCATTGTTGCAATTGTGAGCTAGTTTGCCTATATTGTCGATATAGATGTCTACACAAGCTTTATGTTGATTATAGGTGATTAAGAGCCATTTCCGAACGGAATCGAGCAAAGACGAGTTGATTGAGTATGTCCATGGATTAAGGGCATTCTTAGGAGCAAAATGGATGCCAACTTCAGGAATGCACGAGGCTAGGGAAGAATCACGTTCTTACCCTAAACCACGCTCTAAAATACGGCCGTATTACAAACCACGTTCAGTTCCACGGCCGTGGAACCCAGCAGGAGAAGCGTGGTTCATTCCATAAGCTTTTACGGTCGTGGAATCCATGGTTCAAACCGTGTTGATTTCCACGCTCTAAATTACGGTCGTGGAACCTTCCACGACCGTGATCTTGGCGATCTTTTTCGCCACATTTTGAAGCCACGATCTTATGAAGATTGGGCCGGGCCGATATTTTATCCTGCCCTATAAAAAGAAGGACGAAGAGAAATTCCATCATCCTTGCTTACCCCGGCGGAGACGCATTTGCGACCTCGTTTTAGACCTTGTGTTACACTTACGACATTGCGACTTGGAGATTTTAGCGATTCTTGCAAAAAGACGTATTTTGCCCTCTTCCTTAGAGTTGCCCTAATCTCGCACTTTTGGTGGAGATTGCTGTGGAGATTTCCGGATTGACGGGAAGTTTTTGGAAGATTGTTGCAAGAAGATTTCTCTTCTTGTTTAGGTTTGATTTAGAAGACGGATTGATATCCCGTTCTTCCTCCTTTCCTAAGATTGTGTTTGTTTGCCTTATTCTGAATCTATTGACAATATTCGTTCTTGGTTGTGACTTTGAGATTGGTTTGAAGTTTATTAGAAGTTTTCAGAAGTTTTCATCTTTCAATCTTTAAATTTGATATTATAATGATGATTGTTGGCTAAAAACCCTTAACAATTCTAAGGTGAAGGGTTGATAGTTGTGGCTTAGATGATGATAGATCGATCGTAAATAGATTGGACCCTGAGAGTTAGAAAGAATCGTCGACAACCTTAAATTACGGTCTGTTTTTGAAGTCCACGGCCGTGGAACCTCAAGAACTAACCGTAATTTCCCTTAAGTTTACGAACCTGCTTTTACTTTAATCCAAAGTTAAAGATTCGCTTTAACTTAGTTTAGGCTTGCCTTTTTTAGGTGGTAGTGAAGCCTCAACAACCTCTACCTCGATTGTGAGTGTCACAACCGTAATCGATTTAGTTATTCTTGATCCTTGGATTACAAGTGTGGGTATTTGATATTAATTCTTGCCTTTTGAACCTTTCTATATTGAAGCCTCAACAACCTGTATAGAGAGTGTCTTGTAGGTGAGTCATATAAGGTTTTTTGGAACTTCACCGTACGATTACCCAACATTAGTATACCTTTGCACATCTCAACTCTGTCTTTATATCATTAAGTATATCTTGAATCGATTGCCACAGCTGGATACTTGAATCTTTAGGATTGTTGTTTTCCCAATAATTTGCAAAGCTCTTATATTCACTCGCTTGATAACCTACGATCGAATTTATTCTCCCCAAATCCCTGTGTTCGATACTCTGGAATACTTGCTAATCTACGCCGATCCGTACACTACGGGTTCGCTTGCTTGATTCTAGTTTTATAAATTTAAAGCTTATTTGCAAGCACGTTTAGGGGCGAACAGGGAAAACAAAACAAAAACAACTAAACTAAACTAATCTAAGAAAGAAAAACAAAAACGCAAATGCAATACCTTGGGTTGCCTCCCAAGAAACGCTTTGTTTTGGGTCCGTAGCTAGACCATTCCTGAGTTTATTCGAGGACAATCGGAGCGATTTCCTCAGTTGGGAGCTCCGGTGAATACTTCTTAAGTCGTTGACCATTCACCTTGAAACTTCCGCACTTTTCACCCCATACTTCAACTGCGCCATGGGGAAAAATACGTTTAATCAAATATGGTCCAGTCTAACGAGATTTAAGCTTACCTTAAAAGAGCCGAAGTCTCGAATTGAAGAGGAGAACTTGATCTCCTTCTTTGAGGTCCTTTGGAATGATATGCTTATCATGTCAACGTTTCGCCCTTTCTTTGTAAATCTTTGAGTTCTCATAGGCATTCAAGTGGAGTTCTTCAAGCTCGTTAAGGTCCAAGAGGCGCTTCTCGCCCGCTTCCTTTGTGCCGAAGTTCAACCACTTCACAGCCCAGTACGCCTTGTGTTCTAGCTCCATCGGTAGATGACAAAACTTCCCGTACACAGGGTTGTATGGTGTTGTACCTATGGAAGTCTTGTATGCAGTCCAATACGCCCATAACGCATCATCTAGTTTCAAAGACCAATCCTTCTTTATCTTTGACACCGTCTTCTCAAGGATGCCCTTGATCTCTCTATTCGAAATTTCCACTTGCCCACTTGTTTGTGGATGGTAGGGAGTGGCGATCTTGTGAGTCACCCCATACTTAGCTAGTAGAGCTTCGAATCGTCGGACAATGAAGTGTTAACCTCCGTCACTAATAATGGTCCGTGGTGTCCCAAACCTTGGGAATATAGTTCTATTAAAGAACTTGACAACAACCGTGGCATCATTAGTTGGAGAGGGAATAGCTTCAACTCATCTCGAAACATAATCTACAACTAGAAGTATGTATTGGTTTCCGCAAGATGATGGGAAAGGTCCCATGAAGTCGACTCCCCAAACGTCAAAGATTTCCACCTCCTGAATGTTGTTGAGAGACATCTCGTTTCTCTTAGAGATATTTCCTGTTCTTTGACAAGCATCGCAACAAGAAACAAATGTTTGCACATCCTTGAATAAAGTAGGTCAAAAGAATCCGGATTGCAATACCTTAGCGCTAGTTTTATTGGAACTAGCGTGTCCTCCACAAGGAAGTGATTGACAATGACGAATGACGCTTTGCATTTCGTCTTCTGGCACACATCTCCTAATGATGCCGTTGGGACCTCTCTTGAAGAGTAGAGGTTCATTCCAAAAGTATTGCCGGATATCCCTAAAGAACTTCTTTCTTTGTGCATAGGATAGTCCGGGAGGTATTTCTTGACAAACCAAGTAATTTACAAAATCAGCAAACCAAGGTTCGTTACCTCTAGAGATCTTGTCGATGCACTCTTCCATGATGTAAAAGTGCTCATCCGGGAAGGAGTCATCAATGGGTAGATCATCGTCTTCAATGTGTGGTAGAAGACTCAAATGATCTGCAACAAAATTTTCCGAGCCTTTCTTGTCGCGGATCTCTAGATCGAATTCTTGTAGGAGAATAATCCATCTAATCAGCCTCGGCTTCGCATCCTTCTTGGCGAGCAAATACCGGATTGCTGAATGGTTCGTGTACACAATCACCTTCACTCCTACAAGATAAGAACGAAACTTTTTAAATGCATATACAATGGCTAAAAATTCTTTCTTTGTTGTGGCGTAGTTGAGCTACGCTTCATCTAGCATCTTGCTAGCATAGTAGATGACATGAGTCCGGCCTTCCTTCTTTTGCCCAAGCACCGCTCCAACAGCTACGTCACTTGCGTCATACATAACCTCGAATGGGAGATTCCAGTCTGGAGGTTGGATAATCGGGGCCGAGATGAGAGCTTCCCGGATCTTATAGAAGGCGTCTAAACAATCCTGCGAAAAATCAAAAACAACATCCTTCATCATAGATTAGTTAGCGGTTTCGAAATCTTAGAAAAGTCCTTGATGAATCTTCTATAAAATCCAGCATGTCCTAGAAAACTTCTTATTCCCTTCACCGAAGATGGAGGAGGAAGTTTCTCTATAGTCTCTATCTTAGCTTTGTCAACTTCGATCCCTCTATTAGAAATCAAGTGTCCTAGCACAATCCTTCCTTAACCATGAATTGACACTTCTCCCAATTAAGAACTAGGTTAGTGTCTTCACACCTTTACAACACAAGAGAAAGGTTAGAGAGACAACTGTCAAATGATGAACCATAAACTGAAAAGTCATCCATAAAAACCTCCATGATTTCCTCAATATACTCGGAGAAGATGGCCATCATACACCTTTGAAAGGTGGCTGGAGCATTGTAAAGTCCGAATGGCATCCTCCTATAAGCAAACGTACCCCACGGGCACATGAATGCGGGTCGGTGGTTGTCACGCCACTCCTAGTAGTGATAGCCATCACCCTTCCCTTCGGGTTGTCTTCCGTCTTTCCGGGAAGCTTCCCTTGATCTCTAGGAACTTCTCCGGCTTTGCTGAATACTTGGTTTTCCAAAGCTTTGTGTGCTTTATCAACCGAAGTTATGTAGCTCTCCGAACCTTGTAGTTTTCCTAAGATTGTCTCCAACATGGGACCGGGCTTCTCCTTCTCCGTCTTGTTTGAGCCATTTGATGCTTGTCCTTGGCTTTTCAAAGGGTTAGAAGAAGAAGGTGGTGTTAGTGAATTTTTAAATTTTGGATAGGAATTACCGGAATTTTGTTGTTGGTTGGACCGCCAATTGTTGTTGGAATTTCTGTTGTTGTTGTTATTCTAATTGTTGTTCCAATTGTTGTTCCGGTTATTGTTCCTATTCCCTTGATTGTTGTTGTTGTTTCCTAAGTAGCCAACATCTTGCTCCTTTGGCTTTTGAAGGCCAGCTCTAATGATTTCCTTCAACTCCTTGATTTCGGTGTTGAGGGAAAATATTTGAGTTTGTGCAGCTTGTGTTAGCTTAGCTCCCGGATCTCCTTGATTCCGGCTATTATGATCCACCTTTCGATGGGAATACTTCTCAATCACTTGGGCTTGCTTATCAATGAAGTATCAAGCGTCATCTTCTCTCATGTCCATAAATGTACCACAAGAAAGAGATTGGAGATTGAATTGTGTTTCCACATCCAACCCCTTGTAGAAGATCTCCAATAATTCTAGCTTTGAAATGCCATAGTGTGGGCAATCCAATAAGAGATTTTGAAACCTTTCCCAAGATTGAAACAAACTTTCGTTAGGTTTCATAGAAAATGCATTAATCTTACCTCTCAATTCCGCCGTCTTGGATGGCGGAAAGAACTTGGTGAGGAACTTCGAAGATAAATCCTCCCATCTGTTAAGTCTTCCAGCTGGAAGAGCTTGATACCAAGATAAAGCCTTGTCCTTCAAAGAGAAGAAGAACGGTTTGATCTTGTAGTTGTTGTTGTTAGCCCTCTTCGGCTTCAATGTCTCCATGAGAATCTCGAAATTCTGCAAATGTTGGTGTGGAGATTCAACACTCGTTCCACCAAATTGGCTTTGGCGAACCATGATGATAACTTGCGGGCTAAAACTGAATTCCTGGATATCTTCAACTCCGAAAATCACACCTAGACGGCGCGGTTGCTGAATTGGATTCATCCTTTGTCCAAGAGTCCGTGGTTCATCCTCTTCATGAGCAACTCTCACATCTCCAATGGGAATGCGAGGAACAACCGGTGGTCTAGGGTTATTACAAACGGGATGGATCACCGGATCAATGTCCTCTAGTGCCGGCATATCCTCATCCTCATCGTCGGATGGTTTAGCTCTAATAGACTTAGGTTTCTTGACCTTCTTCTTCTTAGCATCATTCATCTCTAACTTCATGTCTAGCATCATAGCCTTGAGCTCATCTATTTGGAATTGATGATGCTGCAATTCTTCTATACGAGCCTTCTCACTCAGCTTGAGTTGAAGTTGAGCTTCATCCAACTCCGTTTGGATGTTTCTCTCGTTGTTTTCAGCCATCTTTTTCTCTTTCAACTTTCTTCTCAAAGTTTTCTCAAGTTCTGGATCTAAAGGAACTAGATATTTGATAGATCTAGTCTTTCGCATATACCTAAAGAATCTGCAAAAATCACCCAAAAAGAGATATCAAATAACAAGAGCAAATCTCTCAAGCTCGACAATCGAGAACCGAAATTTGGTCTAGAACAAATCCCCGGCAACGGCGCCAAAAACTTGTTCGCCTCAAAGTGTGCGCGAAATAAGTTTTAATGTGTAAAACTGAAATTAAAGCAAGCGAACCCGCACTGTACGGATCGGCGTAGTAAAGCAAGAATTCCAGAGTATCGAACTCAGGGATTTGGTGAAACAAAATCAGTTTCGAATAATCGAGCAATCAAAAGTATAGAAGCTTTGCAAATAATTGGGAAAACAACAATCCTAAAGATCCAGGTATCCAATTGTGGCAATCGATTCAAGATATTCCATAGATATAAGGACAGAGTTGAGATTGCAAAGGTATAACTAAAGTAAGATTGAGTACGGCGAAGTTCCAAAACCATATATGTCTCACCCAAAGGTTCTCTCTATAAAGGTTGTTGATGTTGCAGTATAGAAAGGATCTAAAGGAAAGAATTAATCTCAAATACCCATGCCCAAACCCAAGGAATCAAAGATAAACTAAAACGGTTAAGGTTGTGACACTCGCAACCGAAATAGAGGATGTTGAGTCTCACTACTACCTAGGAAAGGCAAGCCAAAGCTAGGTTAAAGCTAATCTTCAACTTTGGATTAAAGCAAAAGCAAAGGTCGTAAAACAGAGAAAATCACGGCTAGATCTAGAGATTCCCAGACCGTGGAACTCAAGAACATACTGTAATTTAGGGTGTCGACGAGTTTTCTCACACTCTTAGGGTCTGTTTATGATCGATCTATCATTATCTAAACCACAACTATCAATCCTTCACTTTAGAATTGCTAAAGGGTTTTAGCCAACAATCATTGTCATTGAATCAAATATCAATTTAAAAAGAAAGAAAGATGAAAAACCCTCGAAAACTCAATAACAAATCTGAACAACAAAGTAGTATGTTTAATGAATTCAGAAAATGGAACAAGAATCCTCACAGCAATCTTAGGGATCAATGAAGAACGGAGTGTCAATCCGTATCCTAAAGCAAAACCCTAAGAAAATCTCCAAAGTACGCAATCTTCAATATCGCGTCTTTCACAAGCCACGATCCGGAATCTCCAATCCTTCGTCTCAATTCCCAGCGTCAAATGCAAGCGAAGGTAAAATGAACCCTAAAACCGCCGTCCTCGAAACTCCCTTCTCAAGCCTTCTTATAGGGCGAAATAGGGTTACGAGAAAAGCCCAATAACCGTCGCTGACGTGGCAAATATGACACGTCACTTCGTCATGGAAATCACGGTCTAGTACAAGTTTCCACGGCCGTAGTTTAGGGCGTGGAACTTTCTGTTGTGCTCCAAATTCACTCTCCACGATCCAAGGCCAAGTCCACGGCCGTAATTTAGGGCATGGAAATCTAAATCCTTTGTGAAAGCCTTTATTTCGTGATGTTCTTCACTCATGCTCCTCCCTTAACTCCTCCAAAGCGTCTCCTTGATATCCAGCATGATCAAATACTCCTTTCCTTCCACATTTTCCTCCAATTCAAGCCTTTATTCACCTATAAACAAAACAAAGCTAGTGTAGATCTCTATATCAACAAAGTAGGTGAATGAGCTCACAAATGCTTCAAACTCATGTCCATGTACGGGAAAAACAACTAAAACAAGTGCCTAAAATATAGTCATATTTCATGCTAACAAGTTCAACTAGTCAAAAATGAGTTAAATGAACACGAACACAAGTTTCATATGGGGCTCGTGAATTGAGCCTGAATATGATTTCAAGCTCGTTTCAAAATCTGGATTCAAACTTGACTCATTTATGAACAAGTCAAGTCCGACCATACTAATAGTCGACTCATAAAAGAATCACAACCTTAGGCCATAAGGAGACATATTGTTATTAACGGATCATGGTACTCTTGTATGCACAAATACAAGGTCGAAGTTAACAAATTACTTATAAGTGTTATATGAGTTGGGTTGCGTGAAACTTTATCACAATTTATGTCATATATTCATGTATGAATCGCACATAGTTCTTGCATCTATTCATGTATCATTTAGTATAGCTTTGCTTACATTTAGTATGGATTCATATCAGATATATGGTCTCTATTTGTGCTCTTGTCTGAGTTTCAAACCAAAACGTAGATATTTATGTGCAATCTACAACAACATCAACGTACAAGAAGATTCTCCCTAAGAATCAAGAAAGTCATTGATAAGCCCATATCAATTGAGGTCCAAAGAGTCAATAAAATGATCGAGGAAGGAAATAATTATCACCAGTTGTCAAAGAAAAGAGCACTCAATCCCATGGTCGAGCCACGGTTTACACACGGTCTGCGTTCAATAAAATTACGGCCATGATTTGGTTACAAGCAAACCGTGGTGGAGACCGTGGAAAACATCTACAAGCAATGAGACTCTGGTGGTGGCCATGAGTGCATGTCAAACTCTCTAATTCAATATGGGTTGGTTTCTTATGGACAATTATCCCTTATTCTACATAGAACTTTTGTATTAAGACTATAAACATACAATTTTAAGTAAGAACAAGGGTTCAAACTCCCTTACATCGAAAACCTACTGAGAGAAAACATTATCGCATTTCAATAATTTTCTTTCGATGTTTGTTTTTGATGTGAAACACGAGGGGCGTCCTGATCTTTCATCGAGTTCAACTTCCCCTATTATTAAAAGAACGATACTTGGATAATTGTTAACTGGTTCGACATAGAAGCAAATTAATAAGGCAATAAATACACTTATTAATCTAATTCAAGTTTGTCTTATTAATGAGGCAAAAATCATAATTTATAGCGTTTACAGACGATAAAGATGGAAAATAAAACAAACTATCAAACTAATGCGGAATAAACTAAAATAACGAACTAAATACCATAACTAACTAGGAATAGAATAAACCAACTTAGAAAATAAATAAACTTAACTTGGACATAAAAATAAGTCTACTAAAATAATAATAATAATAACAATAACAACAACAACAACAACAACAATAATAATAATAATGATATCATCGGACCAAGGAGGCGGACGGGTCAAATGCAAAATCTCGATCCATGAGCCTCGTAATAGCAAACCATCGGGCCAAGGTGGAGCACGGACCGGGTAGAATCTCAATCCAAGAAGAAACCCGCAGGATTTTCATCAGGCATCTTGTTGGAAATTTTCGAGCATTTTCTCACTAGATCTCCATTATCATATGCATTAGTAGCTCATCTACTATAATTATCCGAATATGGTTCCTCATCAAATCCATAAAAATCCATAAGAGAACAACCCGCCAACCACTAGTGGTGACACTAGTGACAAGAGAAACCATCGATTTGTTTTCTTCTCCTTCATAGTGACGATGCCGATCTACAACCCGTCAACCACTAGTGGTGGCATTGGTGGCTGGGAAAGTAGCGGCGGGTAGTGGTCTTTGATGTTGGCGGTTTGACGGTAATTAGGGTTTGTGCAAGCGACGCCGGTGGACTACAAAAGGCGTGGGGTTGCTTGGAAAACCGATCTTCACAAGTCGTAGACTATTGAAGCGAGGACAAGAACACTAGTGGTTTAGAGTGGAGACGAAGGGTGTTACGGTAACTTGTTGTAGCCGGCGGAGAGGGAGGGAGACAGTGGGAGACGACAAAAGGATTCGTTAAAGATTCCAACGAGAAAATGCTTCTTCTTTTCAATTTTTTTAAAAGTACGGATGTTGACGGAAAATGATGAAATTTCCAATGAGCAGCCTGACTCTGGTACCAAATGATGTAAAACACGAGGGATGCTCCGATCTTTCGTCGAGTTCAACTTCTACGATTGCTAAAACGAACGATATTTGGATAAGTTAACTGATTCGACAAGGAAGTGAAGAAACGTGATTAACAAGGCAACTCATTCTCTTATTAATCTAATTCAAGTATGTTTTATTAATGATGCAATGAACATCCACTGTTGAATTTTTGATATGCTATAGGTTGATATGACTAGTTTGTGATATTAAAGTTTGGGAACAATCCAACGGTCGGATCTAATGTTATGATGTCCCAAAGAAGAGTAGTTGGACAGTTTTTTTTTCAACAGTGGATATTTGGCTAAGTGTGGGAGGTTTGTGTTGAGTAGCCAACTTGAGATTTTTGTGTAGGATAAGCCTTTGATCCATTTTGGAATTTCTTTATCGTAGTGAGTAGAGTGCATATCATAGGATGTTGAAATATTTATTTTGAATTTATATTTTTATTCGAGCCTCATATCTTAAGTCAAAGTTGGACCTTAGCGACTTTTTATGAAAGTTAATAATGTGTTTACTGATAGCATGAATTATAGTCTATATTTTGGGGTTTGTTTGGACGTTTTATCTTCAATAATCTGCATGTTTGTATGTATAATATGTGATTATATTACCATTTCATCTACCTTTACGGGAATCGAGGTCTACACCTAGTTTGTTGTAATCGTAGGTAAAATGGCACGTTTTGCATCAAAAAAGGAGCAAAAGGAGCTATGGAGTCATTGTAGCTACATTCAGGAACATAAGGAAACATCCAGGAAGCATAACCATGGATTAAAGATTCACTTTGGACCAGATTTGAGAGATTTCACATTCAGTTGTGACTCACCTCGGTTGACTACAGAGTCACCTCGACCGAGGTGATCCAGAGAAGTCGACTCGACCGAGGCGAACACCTGGGACGCGGCGAGAATATTTTATTCTTGGCTGAGATCTTTTATCTTTGGAAAGAGATCTTATATTTTTGGGCTTGGCTCCTGGAAGGAAGAAGATATACTAGATCATATATTTTACCTATTTTTATGGGAAGAGATCTTTCTAAGATATTTTATCTTTGGAGAGTAATTTTCCTATAAAAAGGGTTGGATTTTTCACAAATCCACATCATGCTATACCACCGATTGTGTTTTATACACCGCTGCAGCCATACTCCAGTTGGGAGATTTGAAGAACCTTGTTGAAGGTTGAAGGAAGAAAGTCTATAGCTTTTATAGCTTTTTGAAGGGTTTTTGTAAGATCATCTTAGATTCCCTTCTTGTTTGTTGTCTTGTTGGATTTCTATCCAAGGAACGCTTGTGTTTGATAATTGATTCAGTTATTGAAGCCTTTCTCTTAAGGTTTTCTTGTTCAATTATTCTCTTTCTTCCCATATACTTGATTAATACTTTCTTGATGATGAGTGGCTAATCTCTTTGTGTGATTCTAGGGTGATTGGCTGAAGGTTGTGGGAAAAACAATGATAGAATAATCTTTAATCA
Source organism: Fagopyrum homotropicum (assembly GCA_033239125.1). Classification (NCBI taxonomy): domain Eukaryota; kingdom Viridiplantae; phylum Streptophyta; class Magnoliopsida; order Caryophyllales; family Polygonaceae; genus Fagopyrum; species Fagopyrum homotropicum. The sequence goes on along the minus strand of BSWB01000001.1, from coordinate 37,230,862 downwards.
CAATAGGACCTTGAAAGTTCGAGTCTTTACCTTAACCCTAAGCATCTCGTTCAGTCGATGAACATCTCGGCCGGGGTGGAATTTGGCTGACCGAGGTGACTTATCTGATCCGAAACTGAGAGTTAAGTGTTAGAGTTTGCCAAATCCTATTCTTATTACACCTTTCCTGGTCCAATGCAAGCCTAGGATGAGACTTACCCGGTAATTCCTTTGTTTGTTTACCTAAGATTATAAGTGTAGGTAATAAAGGTTTATCCTTTATTGGGGTTTGAGTGTGCTTTCATCCCATCTTTGTGAGTTAGCCTGAAACTTACCCGGTAAAGGTTGATTCTATTCCCTTAGATGGTGTGTTAGTTTGAGGTTATAGTTCTTTATCTTGATTCCTTGAGACTTACCCGGTGATAGGAGTTACGGTTTTGGATTAGTGAGTAGTGAGACTTACCCGGTGATCTATTCTACTTTAGTAACACCTTCCCTATGCAAAAATCTCAGCTTTGTCCGCTTATCTTTAGATCTTGAGTTGGAACCACAACTAGATGCTTTAATCCCTAGAATTGCATATTTCCTTTATTGACTTTTTATCATCTTTGATTGTTTTAATTGCTTTGTGGTTAGTGATTGCTAAAGCTTACCGTTATCGACTTTGTTTCACTAAGTCCTTGTGATCGACCCCTGGAATTTCTTGTTTTTTACTACGATTGACCCGTACATTGCGGGTTCGCATCCTTGTTTTAAGCTTACATCTATGGTTATAAATTTAAAGCTTGCACACACCGTTTGGAGCGAACATTTACCAAATGATGTAAAACACGAGGGATGTTCCGATCTTATGTGGAGTTCAACTTCTACGATTGCTAAAAAGAACGATATTTGGATACGTTAATTGATTCGGCAAGGAAGTGAGAGAACGTGATTAACAAGGCAACTCATTCTCTTATTAATCTAATTCAAGTATGTTTTATTAATGAGGCAAACAACATAACTCGGTGTTTATAAGCAATGGCGATGGAAATAAATAAACTATTGAAATTAATGTGGAACGAAATAAATTGACGTATTGAAATATCTTATAGGAATAAAATAAACTCAACTTGGATATAAAATAATAATAATAATAATTATTTAATTATTATTATTATTATTATTATTATTATTATTATTATTATTATTATTATCGGACCAAGGAGGCGGACGGGTTGAATGAAAAATCTCGATCCATGGGCCTCGTAATAGCAAATCACCGGGTCAAGGTGGAGGGCGGACCAGATAATGAATCTCACTCCTAGAATAAACCCGTAAGATTTTCATTTGTCAGCTTGTCTGCATTTACAAGCATCTTTCCACTGAATTTGGATTTTCAAACGAACCGAAAAGTTGTATATCTTCAAAAAAACCTTCAAAAATAGTACTTGTGCGTTTTCCAGATCCAACCACATACAACAACGGGAATATCAGATTTACTGAGATGGTGCAAAAGTGATGTGGGACCATCCTCGACACATATTATACAAGGACCCATCACTAGATCAAGGGCTAAAAGGATCCGGGAGGAGACATCATCAAAGAAGATCAAGGAGAGTCGGGAATGAAGAAATCGACCTACACATATGAAAAAAATCAACCGATTTATCTCTCAGGAAAATCGGTTGATCACATGAAGAAATCGGTCGATTTATTCAATCGATTTTTTTCTTCTGACGCCTCTAGAAGAATTATCTTTTATTGTTATGATTTTTTTTTTTGAAGAGTTAATTAGAACACCCGGTTCGATCGGCTTTGCCGATCTACGTCCGGATCGGGCACTAAATCGTGGCCCATTGCTTGGGGATACCCTCCCAATACCAGTTTTTCCATACATGCTGCCGGGAGGATTCGAACTCGAATCTCCAAGCTAACCACTTAAGGAGTCTAGCACCACATCCCACTAGACCAACTGAGTATTGGTTTTATTGTTATGATTCCTTAAAGCTCTCAGACTATCTTAAGGGGTTGTTAGTTTAGATTTTATCTTTATAGTTTTAAATTATATATATCTTAAAGATATCTTTACAAGATAATTTTTAAGCATATATTTTCCTAGTTTTCAAAGGTAAAACTCCCTTATAAATAGCCTTAGTAGGGGAGATTGTTAGTTAGTTGAGTTGTGATTATTATTTTACACATTATTGTGAGATACTTGTGACTTTGTTCACGGGGTTTGCATTTTATCATTTATATTCAATCAAAAGGAGAGTTTGTGGTTGAACAGTTGTGAATCTTTGCTAGGTTGTTCTTGTGTGTGTTAATCTTTTTGAATGTTCGTGCTACAACTCAAACTAACCGCTCCTTGTGCGTGGCTTATCTAGAAGGCTTGTGTAAGATTAAAGAAGGATGGGTGAAAGGTAATTCTTTGTTGAGGGTTTTGATCCAATTGAGTTCAAGGTTCTTTGCAAATCTTATGATAGTCCTATCTTCCTATATTTATCTTTGATCATTCCATATTCATCTTTTCATCTTTCCATATCATTCACTAATTTGTATTCTAAGTTTACAGAAAAATCGACCTGTTTTTTAGTTAAATTGACAGATTTTCTCTATAGAACAAACCGATTTTTATCACAGTTAAGTACTTTCAATCTAGATTGAGAACTGCGACTTAACCCCGCAACAAAAACTATCATGGTTGTATCAATAGGCTTATGACAAATTATACCAATTTTCAACATTGGATTTAAATGTATGTTTATTGAATTGGTTCTAATTTACAATTAAGTTTATGTAGGTTGTTTTGTTTTTTTTTAAATCTCTTGTTTGGCTATGTCTTTTATTTCATTCAAAGTTTATTGGTTTGCTTTCAGTACCATGCCTAACTAATTCCTTTATTTTAAAGATTGGTTGAACCTGATGAGAGGTTGATATATGGTTATGTATGTGAATGCTTGATTTCAATTCAGGTTGTGAGTGATTAAACCTAGTAACCCCTTAGGTAGAATTTGATAATCTTGTATGCATATTTTGATAAACGGTGTTTGCCTTAGGAAAATAAATAGATTAACTTTGTGCGAGAGCATGCTAATTCTATCAGTCCAACTAGGAGTGAACCTGATGAGGGACCATCTCCAACATCCCTAACAAGTCCTACAATGTAAGAGTCAATCATTAAGTCAAGGGTAAGAGCAATACAAGAAGAAGTGTCTAGCATGTTGGTGTCTTTAATCTAAGGAGGCTAGTTTTGACCCATTTGTGATTAAGACTACATTAGTCACTTTGATGACCATTCAAGCCACTTTGGACGTAGGAAAGGCGCCATGCACACGTGAGACAATCCCATGCAAGGGCGAGAAAGAAGAAGCACTTAACCCGGATTTGCTAGAGATGGCAGATTGAAGCTTGTTTGTGCTTATATAGCATTTTATATCATCATATGATATAATATGCAAGATATTTAATACATTTAAATCATTTAAGTATTTAAAAGGCTTTAGTAGTATTTTTGTAATTAGTTTTAATTGCATTTCAACAATTTGTTTTTATCTTTTTAGAAGAAGGCTTTTTAGACCATATAAAAGTCTTCTCTTAGCTTCTTTTTGGGCAGATTATTTTCAAGCAAAAAACAATTTCTTGAGAGCATTTGTATTCGAAAATTCAACCAAGAGATAGAGAGGCATTGATTGATTCGTTGTGTGAGTCCTTGTTAGGTTATTTATGTGTGTGTTAATCTCCTTAAAGATTGGTGCTACTAGTCTTCACCAGTCTCTCATTGTGCTTATCTCCATTGAAGGCTTGTGTAAGGTCGTAAAGGGTGAGGGTTAAGGTAAGACAATTGCTTGAATTTTTATCATCCTTTCTCAAGGTTTTGATGAGTTGATCTCCTTGGTTCTTTCTTAATCTAAGTTTTCTGTTATCCATTCATTCTAACACCATTTTCATTTCCTTCGTAAACCATCTTCTATCTTGTTCCCTTTTCTGATTTTTGTGTTTGTTTGAAGGTAAAATCGTCTCACCAAAGGTCTTGTAGGACCCTTATCTAGATCGAATCAATTGCGGCTTCAACCTTGCATCAAAGTGGTACCAGAGTTAGATGATAAGAAGCCCGAGTTTTGCCAACACCTTTGACGGTTTGTGTGTCTTCTTTGAGTCTTCTTGAGTCGAGTCTTATCTTGTGTCTTTGTTTCTTCATAGAGTCTATTTGAGTCTAATTTACATTGTGTTTGTGTTCATTGGAGAAAGAGCCAGCCAAAACCACCATTGCACCACCAATTCCAACGTTTAGAGAGCAGTCTGTCTTTAGCCTTATAACCATTGCAAATATAAAAAAAAAAGAAAAGAAAATTGCCCCACTCTTCATTTGCATAAGCCGTTGGAAACACAAAAATAAAATAAGCATTTTACAAAAAAATAAAATCAGATAGATAGAGATTCAATGTTGGATAAGGCAATTGAGTTTTGCCAACACGATTCTAAACCCATGCAATCTATGATGTTATAACAAACGACATTTTGGCCAGCTCACATATTCCAAAATGTATCTAAGTTTTGGCTACTAATTGACCCTAGATCAACTACAGAAAGAAAAATAAGAAAAATAATATATAGCTATATACAAAGAGGTTCAAGTGAAGAGGAGGTGATGATGATTTTTTAATTAATTAGTTTGCTTTAATTCACTAGTGTTCACTTTATTTATTTTTAAAGACTAAATATTTATTTATATTCATAATTATAAATAAAACATTGTAAAAAAAAATAAAATAAACAACTAACTTAAAAAATGAACCTGTGGTAATCAGACAAATGAAGCTTCAATGTTGGATGAGGCAATTGAGTACTTGAAATCACTTCAAATGCAAGTACAGGTACATATTCGTATCCATTTTTTATTAGTGAAGGATGGCCATTATATAATTTTAGACGTTTGAGTATTTTAATGCTCAAGGCATTTCTCCAAGTTAGAGTATTGTTTCATTGCCAAGTTCTTTCTTGATTCTAATATGCATCGTATTAGGTCCTATTTTATCATACTGATAAAATAGGCTGGAACTACAATACATACAGTTTCATATAAAGATGAAAAACTAAGGTAATTTAGCACTGCTAACATGTAGTATTGAAGCATATAAAGATGAATCACAAGAGTCTATATTTATACTCGAATCGGGCTACTGTCGTATCAAATGATTCATTGTGGTGTATAAGGTAGATGAAAACAAGATTCGGATTTCGGTTCATGACAAGCTCCGAAAATGCAGCTTTTGAAGTTTTGTTCATGATTTGTATAGGTATTTTGTTTTTATATCGGAATGCAAATTTAGGATTTAAAATTTAACTGCTATAGTACACCAATTGATGAAACCATGGAAATGAGAGTGAATATCTTGATATTGCTTGACTATGATTTATTGGTTTACACTTTTCAAAGTCGAGGACACATGTGCCCCGGATAAGGAGTTCGTGTCCGGTGCCAACTATTACCCTTTTCATCTCTACTTGTTTTGGGCTGTTTTTGGAGACCGGTTAAAATTGGAGTATTATAACCATTGTACGAGACAAACTATAAGGGTTCGGCTAAAACTAGGTTCATTCAATTTCTAAGTGAGTCGAATATAAACAATTTAAAGTACGGTCAAAATTTAGACTTGGTATGAACTCGACTTTTTTGTATACGTGTTGAGTAGGTCAAAACTCAGCTCTTTCGGCTAGAAGCCTAGAAAAACATTGATAATGTTGTTATAATGTTATATTGGCCAAGTGATTTCGACTCGGCTCGGAAAAAGATCAACTTAAGCTCGTTCAATTTCTAAACAACATATTTAAAAACTCGATTAATTAAGTTCATCTCGAGTTCATTTAAAAAAATATGAGCTTGAGTATGCTGAATCTCAGCTAATCCCGTCAGAATAACACCCTAAGATTGTTATATTAATTGAGCTACTCAAGCTCGGAAAAAGCATGGCTCGAACTCGTTCATTTTCTAAACAAGCTGAATATAAACGGATAACATGTTTTCAGGCTATGTTTATAGATACGTTCTTATGTGAATTTTCCTTGTTTTCTTAGTTTAAGCATTTACATCTTAGCTAATGCTTTAAATATCATAAAATGTCTGATCTCATTGTTCTTTTGTGTTTATAAGTGATTTAGGTCTCAAATGGAGTTTAAAGGAAAATATTCAACATCCCAACCATCTCAAGGAATTGTCATCACATCATCATATACCTCATTGGAGCAAAGGAAGAAAGAAGGCTAGGCAAACATGAACATTTACAAGAAGCCAATTGAGCAAAAAAAACCCAAGTACGGAACATCGAGTGAAGCCTCACTCGAGCTAAGGGGAAGTATGAACTCGGATTAAAAAGACTTGAGAGTGGAGTTGTCAACGTAGGTCGAGTGAATATCTTCACTCGAGAAAATAAGGCAAGCCATTTGACCTAAGAAGACCCTCCACTCGACCTAAAAAGATAGTTCAACGTAGCTGGTGCAGAACATCGAGCTCGAGCTAAGATTATAAGATTACTTGAGCTAAGAAGCCATAATGCACAAAGTTTCAATGTATCTTGAGTTTTCCACATCACTCAAGGTAAGACGACGAAATACTCGAGACGAGAAGATGAGGCACTCGAGCTAAGTGTACAAGGTTAAGTCGGTGGAGCACTCGACGCTGATTAGAAACCCACTCGAACTAAGGAGCCCAATTCACTTGAGGTAGCCACACCGAGTTTGTGTCACCTGCATGACAAACTACCTATGCAACTTGATCAAGTTGATTTTCTAGGGGGACCACGACTCTTAAGTCTATGTAAAACGCTCTTGGCTGATTGTAAATGTACCAATTTACATCATGTTACATACAATTCTCTCTAAATTCTAGTAGTAGTATAAACATCATTTGAGAACTTATTTTGACCGAATTTGGATTCCATCAAAGAAGAAGTGTTGGTGTTCTTCACAATTGCTCTTGCTAGATCTTATTCCCATCTTGTTTTGACATTTGGATTGGTAAGTACAAATTCGTCCATTATGTTTCCTACATTCCTTATTTCTTGTCTACTTTGCAACCACGTCACTTGTTTTTACTGTTACCATGTTGAGATTTTTCATGATGAGTGAGTAGTTCACTTGCTAGATTTCGGGGTGAAAATCCTCAAATCATGCTAGTATTGTTCTTATGTTGCGTTTATGATTTGAAGGAAAATCAATGCATGCTAATAACATATAAGAGGGATCGAAACTCTATATTATCCTTTCCATGTTTGAACTTATTTTAAATCTCTATATTATCCTTTCTATGTTTGGATCAATCATCTAAGTTGAAACCGATAAGACAAGGACGATTGTGCAATGCTGAGATGCTTATCATGCTGGAGTATGATGATTAGGGCTGAAAGGATTATCACTTTACTTGTGATGTTATTGTCCAACTATGAATATGTTAGATGATATACACAAATAATAAACACCATGTGATCCTTATATTGTCTAAGAAAATCATAAGTTGATACCAAGCTTGATCAACTACTGTGCAAATAACAAACACCATGTAATGAATACTAGTTGACACAAGTCAAATGCTATAACAAAGCTCACCTAATATCATGATATCTTTGTACTTTCTACCTTTATATTTTCCTTTGTTGAATAAACACAACATATTTAAGGAAAAGTAGCAATGAAGGTTACAACCAAAAGATAGAGATCAATTTCGCTCTGATACCATGTGAGAAATGGAAGATAATATGATATTTTCTTGACAGAGAATAATGGTAAATAGACAAGAGATATTGGGAGAGAGATGAACCTAGAGAATAAAAATAATAATTACTACACATAGAAAAAGAAGAAAACAATAACTACAAAAGATAGTAATAATTACAACATGCCTACATAACTTACAAGACTAATTAATAAATATTAGTATAAAAAGATAATATCTTATTCAACAAAATCAATTTCATCATCTTGTAGCACAAATCCCTAACCTTGGAACCTCTATCTATCAACAATCAATGAAAAAAATTTGAAAAATGGATTGTAATATGGAAAAAATGACAAAAAACCTAACCTTTTCATCGCATGACAAATAGGAACTTGTTTCTTCCTTCTTCCAATATGTGTGACATTAGTAGGAGGAGTAGGAGCATCCATTCGGAGTAGAAGAAGCAAAGGAGAGGGAGGAGATGAGAGAAACGAGGAAGAGAGAACTGGATCGAGTGTTTGTGTATTAAGAGTAGAGACATATCAGAAGAAAAGAAAAATCGTCGATAATGTTTGGTTTGTGAAAGGGATGTAGGGTAGAAAAAATATTCTATCGCCAACAATCTCCAAGAGTCTCGGTATTCCGAGATTTTTTTTTTCTGGGATTATTTAGCAAAAAGAACCTTGTAAAAGAATACACTCTACAATGTCCATATGATACCAAACAAACCAAAAATTTCAAACCCTAACAATCCTACAAAAAAAATCTAAATCTAACTGATACCAAACACAACCGTAGTTTCATACTTTACAAAACATTTAAAAAATCACCCAATCAATTATGAAAAAGTTAAATCTACCCAAAAACTTCTACTAAAAAAGTCACCTTATCAAACATTGAACATCCTTATTAATCGGATGTCTCATTTTTTTTTTTTTAAAAACAAGGTAAGAAAAAGAGAAGATAAGCGTTTAGAGATCATAACAACCCGCAAGGAAGCAAATCCACAGTGATGTTTTAAATATGTTAAAAAAAAAAAAAAAAAGCCAAAAAGATCAGCAACAATGTTGCTTTATCATTTGATTTGAATGACTTCTCTAAAAAAAAAAATAAAAATAAAAATCGTATGTTACGGTATCTCAAGCTTCCCCAAACATTACATCCACATCGTTGCTATATTCCTGTTCCTGCGTTGGACTATCTGTCTCAAGGTTAATTCGAAGCAACCCTAACTCTTGTGGAGCCTACGAACTTGCGATTGTAGAGGTGCCGGTGCGAACCAAGGCCTTCAATTGGATGTTAGTTGCTTTTTACTGGCCTACGATTCCACTAAGCAACTGGCCCTTGAGCTCATCTTTTTCGTCTCCTAATTCCCTCGAACCTCAATTTTAGGTCAGTATTTTTTGTCACCTGTAAGGCTATGTTCGGTGTTGTGAATCTGTAACTTCGAGATTTCTGAAAATCATGAGACGTGGATGAAAATTATGATTTTCAAACCGTGAGATTACTAGGGTTATATTTCCCTAGTTTGCTGTTTGATTTGGTAAATGAACCATGCTGTGAGATGAAACTCTGAATCTTATATCTTTTTGTAAAGCAGCATTAGCATTGTTCTGCTGACAGATTATGCTTAGCATTTAGTTTACTCCAACGCTGCAGTTCGACCAAGTCCTGGAGTTGCTATTACAAAAATGGATGCAGCAAGAAAGAAGGCCTTGTTTCGTGCCAAACTTAAAGAACAGGCTCAGAAAACCCGCATTGATTCTCCTCTTGTCAGGTGATTTACTTCAGTCTTTAGCACACCCGGCTACCTCTTTTTTGTGTATTGTTTTGCTAAGTGGAGACAGTTTCCTCGGTTCAAAGTGCACAATCATATCTTTATTTGAAGTTCCTGTTTAGGGCAGTGCTGGTATTTATCCCATGTAAACTAGGAATATATTCATATGTGTGGTCAGATAGATATGTCAGTTCATATAAAGCTGGGTGTGGCAGCCCTAAGCTGTTTCATTCTTTATCTCACATATGCAGTCCTGATTATGCAGACTTTTATTTGCTTGAACTATCATATTTGTTAGAAACTTACTGGGGAGATCTATTTCTGAGTGCATGCAGGTATAATGAAATTGATCAACCAGTTTGTCGAGTTTGTGATGTTGTTTTAAAATCTGAATCCTTTTGGCCTGCACACCAAGCTTCAAAGAAACATAACGAGGTATGATGCGTAAAATCTTTCCATTTTATGCAACAGTATAAATAAGAACTGAAGCTGTCAGTGTTTACTGTGAAATAAGAGTGAGTTTTATGTTATGGCTTCAGCAGGAGAAGTATGTTTATGTTTTTCAGTTATTTTATAGTTCCTTTTTAAATTATAAATCTTTTCTTTAGTGCCTGAATTCTTATTAAATGGCATTTTGGTAGAGTAAAGAAGTTGGAACTACAATTAAGAGGATCAACACCCAAAACCAATAGCATGATACCAACAACTCAACAAGGGCTTGCACAAAAAAGATACGGAACAAAGTAAACAAGGAGCTTAATGGGTGTCTTGAAATATTTAAAACGGAGTATGACAGGGAAAATAAACATAAGTCTATAAGTTTGTGATTTTATAGGTGAATGAGAGAACTCACTGCACTTGGTACAACCATATTTGTTGAACGTTGTTGATTGACTAACTCAAATTTTGTCTCTATCATATCAGTTGGTCTGTTGGCCCCCATATTTGTTGAATATTATTGTGCCTTGCGTCATGCTTGGCATTCCCTCTTTTTTTTTTTCCTCCTAGCGCAATTTTGTGCTCTTACACATTTTTCTTTATCTTCTCGAGTATAAGCTGTGTTGCATTTTGTTTCTGGAGCATAGATGCAACACGTGCATGCATTTTGCTTGGAACCTATAGTATGATACTATGATATAGAAAAAACTGTTGCCTTTAGGGGGTAGATGCATCTGTTGAGTGCATTTTTTTATATCCTTTGAATCAGATATTAATCTATTTTTGGTTCAAGACAACTGAGGAACATGATTTTCTTGTAGGCGATTAACAATCTCAAAGCAAATGCATCTAGACAAAATTCATCAAGCAATGTAAAATCTGTACCTCTGAAGGAGTTGGCTAATTCAACGTCTGCTGGATTATCTCATGTTGCTAGGCCGGAATTATCTACAGAATTTCAGAAGTCCAAGGAAGCTTCTGCACTTCCTGCAAATTTCTTTGACAAGCCGGAACTAAGGAAGGATAATACTGGTAAGAACTACCTAGTAGGCCTTTTATTTAGGATCGTAAGTGAAAGTATGGGGGTCTAGAATCACCCAAAAAAAGTGAAAGGATAGGGGTCTAGATTTCTCTTAGGAGATGTGACCATTTCTACATATGATGCAGTGTGTATTATAAACAAGATAAGTTTTATTTGTCATCCTGAATATAAATTTTCCTACCATTAAGTTCTACAAATCAATTTTTTATTATGATTGTAACTTTGTGTCAGGAAGTGCAATAGTGAAACAAACATCTTTTGATTGCATTGGCTGGGTTATGTATAAGTGAGACGTGTTATAATTGTAAAGATGGCAACTTTTTGATTTTCGAAGGTGTTAAATTATATAAATCTATGGATTTTAATCTGACTTGTGTTTCTAGGATCTGATATTCCTAAATCTACGGATTCTGGTTCTTCTATGAAGCCACCCTTAGCTCACAAAGTTGTAGCAGGGAAGACCATGAGAGAGGTGAACTTAACTGGTGCTGTTCAGGCAAAACAAAGTGCAAAATCTGTAAATACTGGCTCAGAAACTACGGAAACAAAGGGAGCCTTGCCGGAAGGTTTCTTTGACAATAAAGAAGCTGATCTTCGTGCCCGAGGTATTCAGCCTGTCAAGCCAGATATCAAGTATGTTTTCTACCTTGTCCCTTTTTCCTTTCCCCCAAGATCGTTATAATGTAACAAAAGAAAGGGTGCTGAAGCTGCTCTCCTGAAGAACTTTATTACTTCTGATTCTCAGGCTGCACGTTAGCTTTTAATACTTGACAGTGGTGAAATTATGTAGGTTTAATGCATCCGTTAATAAGTAGTAGAACCTAATGTTACATCAGGTGAAGTTTAAACAATTGGTCTCATTGTTAGGGTACCTGAAACAATGTTTTGTAAAATAAATAGTGACCCTTTTAGCCTTTTATGCTCTATATTCTCTGCTTCATATTGAGCAATATTTTTATCTGTGAGACTCGTTGAATAGTTTGGAGATATGTAAAATTATATTCTGAAAACGGAAAATCTTTCTTGGATTTATGAATACACTTGGATCTACCTGCGACTGGTAATAACATTGTCTTGCCATTGTGAATGTTGTTCCTTGTAAAAAGTTTGGTTTATTGTCACTTGCGGTGTCCTAATAACATAGCCATCAGACACTACCAAGGTGACAAAGGAAGAAAAATGATCACTTATGTTTGTCCCGACTAATGACTTATACCACCTGACAAGTTAATCTTGCTAAAAATCTTGATCAGGGATGAGTACAAGGAATTTGAAAAATTAATCCAGGAGGATCTGCAAGAAGTAGACAACCGTTTTGAAGAAGAAGAGGTGAGGACTTTGGTCCCAATCTTGTTTGGAATAATAATTCAAACTTGATAAAACAGTTATGCACAATCCTCTGACCATTTAACTATCTCGAAATGTGCCTTACAGGTTGATGCTGCTGAGATGATAGAAGAGGAAGAAACTGTTGAACAGATGTAAGTTTAGAATGTTGTGAAGGAGATAAGTGCATACTAGCTTTTGCAATATAATGAGCAATGCAATAAATAGAAGTTCTGCCATTGAATTTAAAAAAAACGGAACATTGCAAAAAACAATACATAAAAAGGCGTTTTCTACAAAGGCATCCTTCAAACGTGAAATTGCAAAATGAAATCATTTATATGCATCAACCAATTACAGCTAAGCTTGTTTTTCTCGTTAGGTATTGAAGTTGGTATCGAAAAGTAAGCATGTTAGTATATTTCACTTGTACAAATAAATTAGCTTATGTGGCATTCAGCCAATAGAAGTTACACAACAGGTGGTTTTATTGCAATTTTGTGTGTTACGGTGGTTCTGCAATATAGCCTGCTTAGTGGGTGGTTTTGCAAAAAAAAAAAACCCCAGAAAACTCAAGAGAGCTAACTGTGAACTATCAGGGTAGACCTTAAATATCTCTACGTTTCTCTTTCACTACATCAAGCTCTAAACATTGAGGAGTTACTTAAATCACTTGCATGTTTGCTTATCTTGGATATTTACCTCTGATTTTTTCTGGTTCTTTTGGAGTTAGGACTTACAAAGAAAGAATTGAGATGTTGAAGCGGAAAAGAATGGAGCTAGTTGATTCTAGACCTTCTAAATCTTCGGGGGATCCAAATACTGCAAGCAAGAAAAACAAGTTCAAGAAAGATGAGTCAAGTGATGACGATGATGAGAGCTTTGCTGTTGATTGGAGAGCGCAGCATCTCTGAGAAGTAGGAATCGCCGAATCAAAAGGTATCAGTCTGTTTTCCTTGACAAGTTCATACATCCAAAATTATGCTTACCTGCCTTGCTTGTTTTGATGTTTATTAGCTTTAAAGAGTGAGGCATTTGGCCATTCTTGATAATGGATGTTAGACCGGGCCGAGTTAAACTCTGCCTTGTGAAATTTTGTATATCTGGTTTTACTGTCGGAGTATGATAGTGTTATTGAACTTTGTCAAGTCAAAATAAAGGCTTTCAAAGCCAACCTTGTCTTGCATATAACCCGGATATTTATGCTCCTTTATTGCCCTTTGTGTGTCTTCCTATTTTATGAAGCTTGTGGCTTTAACTAGAGATTAGGTAAATTAAAACAAAACCATCATGCATGGAAAATGGTATTATAAATGCATCAGTATCTAATACATGTGTGAAACTAAATGCTGAACATCACACAATGAGGGAAGCCAATCCTCAAAAGGGATGAAAATCATGAAAACACAACTAGAGAGTTAGTGAACCCTAACAAAGTTGCTAGTCCCCCCTGTGTGCTCTATAAATAGGGCCATATACACAAACCCTGAAAAAGCAAGAAGTTATGTCTGATGAATGATGATCAACTGCAACTATAGCCATGTTCAGCCAAAGACTGCGGCATACCATCCTGAAAACAGTCAATGGGAGGAATAGTTAGGGTCTCTTGGGTTCCATAAGTATTCCAACAAAAAGGGTCATCGACGAGCTCTCCCTCGGCTGGCAGGAGCTCGACTTCAGACATGGTTATATTGGTGCAAGGGACTGTGTCGCTACAAGCAAAGTGGATAGGGGCGGTTGTGACGTTATAGGTGCCCTTGATGTTCTTGTAGGAGACCCCGGAGAGGTAGACAGCCGAGGTCTCGTTCCTACAACCCTTGGTAAGGCAGTAGTACTGATCTATGATGATGCAGTTCTTGGTATTCTCCATCTGAATGTTTTCAAAGGATATCCCCGTAACGGACCCTGACCCGCCCTGCCATGTCTTGATCCTCAACCCGTTGTCGGAATCTCTTATGTTTGCATTTCGGACTGTGATGTTGGACACACACGCCTGCGTGTGCTGCACTCCTAGACTTCCAATGCTGATCCCATGGCTGTGCTCGCAAGTGACCCCATCAATCTCAACATCCATGCAACCAGGTCCGATCGAGATGCAATCGTCACCTACACATTACATATCAATTCAAAGTTGAAACCCAGATGGTATAAGAGTATTTATGTAAACATATACGATAAAGATTACCATTTGCGATCATAGAATTGTAAATGCCGACAGATGTAGTATCCTGAATGTGGATACCATCCGTATTGGGGCTTGTCCTTGGCGAATATATGGAGAGCTTGTCAATGGTAACGCCTTGACAGCCATCAAACTTGACGTGGAACTGTGGGCTGTTCTGGATCCTGAGTCCAGTTAAGGTCAAGTTTGAGCTCATGAAGAACCTGATCATCTGCAGCAGATGTTATGTAATGAGATGATTAAACAATCTCTGTCACCAAACCAAAATATGTCAGACACTTACCACTGGACTATCGCATGGGCCAGGCAGCGTCGATCCATTCGGGCCCTACAACACAATACAACACAACAAACTTAATTTATTTATGACTAAACAACAAACCCACCTAAACTAATTTGTTTTCTTTCAAAGTGGCAGTTTTTGACTCTCTTCATTATTATGTGGGGGAAATCAAATGAAGACTCTATTAGTACCCGACTCCGGACTGAAATTTCGCTTATTTGAGAAAGTTTAGGCTAGACATGCATTCAGAAAAATTAACTTTGCTGACCGATTGACTCATTTAGTAATTTCGAACCCAACACACTCTTTTCTTACGATCCCAAACTTTGTGTTTTCATCCATTAAAATACTTTAAATATACTACCTCACCGGTTTCCGTTTCAAAAAAAAAAAACAAAACTCAAGACTCTAGTAGTATGACCGTCATTTATTTACATGACAGATGGGAATATGGTAGTGACACGTGCATGTATTCTCGAGTTTGAGTCTTCTCGTGACTATATGGTTGATACTTGCTTAATTATGATAAGAAAAATAAGAAAATAATGAATGTAGGTACCCTGTGAGGTTTGCAAGGGAGATCCCACCATTTCTGGCCAAGTCCATCAATGGTCCCTTTACCGGTGAGGGTGAAGCCATTAACCCTATAGAAGACAAGCCACTGCCTCTTGCTATCTGTTTCTGGCCAACAATCTGGTCCTTCTGGTGGCATTAACTCTCCATCCACCTATTCCATCATATTAATTAATTATCTGTTAATTCACTTGAATAATCAAATAAACATTAGCAAAACAAAATATACGCAACTGACTTGCAAGACGAGACCGGGCTTACAAGGCCCGTTGAAGATTGTAGAAGTGATGGTGAAGGCTTTGTTGGAAGGAACCAAGATGACAGCCGACTCCACACTGCAGGCTGCCTTCCAAGCAGCCATAAACGCCGCCGTGTCGTCACTCGCTCCGTCTCCCACCGCCCCGTATGATGTCACGTCGAAGATGCACGGACCCTGTGACGGATACGGATCAGAAGGAGCAACGACGGCTGAGACTGGGTCAGGCGGCGGCGGGGGTGGCGGAGGAGAGTCTTCTCCAACAGGAGACGGGGATGGAGACGGAGATGGAGGTGATATTCCACTTCCACCTTTGCCCTTCGGCTTCTTGTGATAGTGAACTCTGCCTTCCACATTGGTGGCCAGGATGAAGAGAATACCCAAGATCGTGTATGCCAACACTACCCTTGGAACCTCCATTTTCATACACTCTATATTCATTTTTGTCAAGGTGGCCCTTTTATACTTGGGCATGGAGCCCCAAACGCCTTTCTTTTTTGACACGTGGAGGCTTTTGGATGGCTGTCAATACAGTTGACAGCAAATTTAAAGAGGGAGGTTTTCTCTGTCGCACTTCCTCACCTACTCAACTCATTTTCCGGCAAGTGTCAAAGTCTGACATGCGTATATCCGTTTTAGGTCCACGCCTAACACATAATCCCGATGAATTGCCAACAAGAAGACCTTATATACCAGACTCAAAATATGTTTACTTTATTTGCCGCAAGCCTTGCCGGTCTCTCTTATAAAGAAAACGCCGGTAGGATATTGCACGTTGTATGCTACATTTACACGTACTATACTAGATGATATATTTGGTACCTAAGTTCATGTGGATGATTGCGATTAACCTAACGGTCTTCTAACGTTACATAATCACTCACATGCGCATACTTGTTATGTTTGTAAATAACGTGAGTCCATGTGAAAACTTGATATAATGTGTTGTCATGTGTTATTGTAAACACGATAATCGAAAATAAGCAGAGAAAGGCAAAATAATGACATTTGGTGATTGTGGATTGGGGAAGCCTAACATAACTCCACTCGTGACTCTCTTTTGTTGGATAGCTACTTGTGGCTCTCAATTTTTACAAAATAAATATAAATACAAATATATTAATAAAAATATATCCAAATTATGAGAGGAGGTACACGAAAAGAGTAGGTGAGGGTGAGGGTGAGGGACACCAGTAGAATTAAGGGGTTCACGGGATGCTCTCATTCTCTCTTACTCTTTGCCCACCACAAACCTACAACAACTATTATTAATATTCTTGACCCACTTTTAACTCTATTGCCTTTTGCCTCTTTATATTCATGCTCCAAAATTATTTTATTTATATGATCGGACCTATCGATCGAGTCAATTGCTGTTGTTATTTTTTAAATTTAATAGACAAGTTTGTTTCGTAAAATATATCTTTTTGAACTCTCTATTATAGGGTTGGTGATACCCAACATGCATGACTAATCTACGATTATTCTTATTTGATCTTGTCAAATTTATTATTCATGTATATTCATATGTTATCACAATTCTTTCTATTATCTAAGCAAGAAGTAAAAGTTGGGACTTAGATGACTGATAGTTCCAAGTGTTTACAGGTCAATGTTGCACGATATGAGAGTTATGTAAGGACGCCTTTAGGTAATAATAATAATTGACATAATGATTGTTTTGATTTATTAATAATACGAGATTCATGATATGCACGTTACAGTGATTTATAGACTTTGGAGAGTTCTCTATTAGTTACTCTTATGTCATGATTTACTTCTTTTATATTCAATACATGAAAAACCTTTCTTTTTTCCCCTTATTGCTACTATTTTTATCATAGTTTCACAAAATTTTTTACTCTTTGTGTTCGATCTTGATCCATGTTACAATTGTGTCATAATTTGCAAAATTTGAGGGACACATTTTAGATCTCATCGTCCACCACCTCTTCACGAACACTATATATGCTCAATATGACTAAAGCAAGGTCTACTATGGGGAGTTATCCACCCTCTTCTAGATGACCTATTGTTGCCAACTTGAACTCGATTACAAGATGATAAGCATGTTTGACGAGGTCTAGCATTTTGAGAGAGATATTATTCATTTTGGTGGTATGGTCACCCTCATGGAAAAACACATTAAGGTCGGCCTTATACACTACACTGTAATGCTCCATGAGTACTTAGACAAGTGACATTAGACTACTCCATATTCATGAAGAAGAAGAAGATGCACGAGTGGCATGTTCAGATTTCGACCGGTGGCTACCACACTATCGCACCGTACAACGTTAGCGTCACTATCCTCAATAACTAGTACATCATCTAGACCGGTACCAAGAATGATATGAACCAAGGGCAGAAACCTTGATTGTACTTGTGATTGCCAGTTTTTAGAATGAGAAATTCGTTGTCACCTCCAAGAAAATACCTAAGCCTCGTTTGATACTCGGCTTTTCTAAGAAAGTATGTTCTAATCAGGCATAAAATAAGGGTAATTTAGGTTCCTCGGATCAAGTAGCCACCTATCCCTTGTCAATACTCGGGAACTAAGAATAGGGAGGAGAGAGAGAGAGAGAGTCAGGCGCAGTGTGAAGCTATGAATGAGAAGCTTATGAAGAATGTAGAAAACGAGATGAATAACCACTGCGAGAAGTACGAGATCACAAAGCTACTTGCGAGGTGCAACAAGCATTATTTGGATGCTATATCTCTAATAAAGAATCTGTGGATCGTGATCTTCTCTTTGTGTTTCATTTGTATCCTTCTTGTAATTGGTGGTTAAGTTGTTGGTACTGTGCTGAAATTTTTGAGCTGTCGGTACTGTTTTTGTGTAAAACTCTTTAAATGTTATGACATTATGCTTAATTTTAAGTTGCTGCTGTTTCAACTGTGCTGAACTTTTTGAGTTGTTGGTGTTGTTAAAACTGTTTTTGTGGTCTTCTCTTTGAGTTGTTGTTTTTTCAATTTTGTTGAACCTTTTGTGGTCTTCTCTTTGAGTTGTTGTTGTGGGTGTTGTTGGTACTGTTTTTGTGGTCTTCTTTTCGAGCTGTTGGTGCTGTAGGTACTGTTTTTTTGTGGTCTCCTCTTTCAGCTATTGCTACAAAGCAAAGGTATCTGCACAAAACAGTAAGGCATATTCAGGATTAAAATACTCATTTTATATGGACAAATGTTGTTGCGTCTCCGCCTTTGTTTACATTGATCAAGTAAGAACTCTTTGACTAGTCGGATAGAGGTATATACACAAAACTGTTGAATTGGAAAAGGTGGTACCTACACTGATCAAAACAATTGATTTTTTTTGTTCGGAGTTTCATGAGAACCTTTTTGCCTCAATTACTTAATACGCTTCTTTGTCAACATTTGTAAATAGAACCAATCTTTAAAAAATCATAACTCGTAATTTACGGGTTGGAATTCTTCCAAATTCTTATAACAGTTGCATTACGTTATGAAGAAAACCATATCAAAATTTTGTCCCTATCCGATATCATCTCATGGCAAAAACTTTCAGCTGAACTTTACAGCTCAAAAAATTCAGCACAGAAAAAACAGCGAAATTTGTAAATATAGCCCATCTTTAAAAAACGATAACTCGCAATTTACCGGTTGGAATTCTTCAAAGTTTTTACAGTAGTTGCATTACGTTATGAAGAAATACATATCAAAGTTTCGTCCCTATCCGATATCATCTCAAGGCAAAAACTTACAGTTGAATTTTACAGCTCAAAACATTCAGCACAGGATAAACAACTAAATTTGTAAAATATAGTCCATCTTTAAAAAATCATAACTCGCAATTTACCGGTTGGAATTTATCAAAATTTTTACAATAGTTGCATCACGTTATGAAGAAATACATATCAAAATTTCGTCCCTATCCGATATCATCTCAAGGCAAAAACTTTCAGCTGAACTTTACAGCTCAAAAAATTCAGCACATGATAAACAGATAAATTTGTAAAATATAGTCAATCTTTAAAAAATCATAACTCGCAATTTACCAGTTGGAGTTCATCAAAATTTTTACAATAGTTGCATTACATTATGAAGAAATACATATCGAAATTTCGTTCCTATCCGACATCATCTCAAGGTATAAAGTTTTGGTTGTGTATTAGGAAGATTATATTGAAAAAAACAACTACTTTAATAATTCAGTTACAAGCGAAATGGCATCATAAGCCAAAATGTGTCAGATGAGTATTAGTTGATATAGATCCTCATGTTGCAGCCCACAACATGGCGGCAATATCTTCTTGTATCTTCCTAGTCTCCCCACCGTTTGTTGGATAGTTTCTTTCTCTGTCATCTCCATTAGTCTCACAGTCATATTCATCATCGAAATCATCTTCATAAGAATCCTCTTCGTCCGAGTCATTTTCAACATTCACCGTACTAAACATGTCATCCTCCGTACCCCTTGTTGTACTACGAGACTTTCTCACAAAGTTATGCAAGGAAAAATAAGCCAAGATAATGTCAACCTGTGTCTCCACACTATAACTTGACATAACTTTGAGTATCTTCCAACATGCCTTCAAAAATCCGAAGGATCTCTCAATGTAACTTCGCAATGACGAATGTTTTCTAGTTGAAAGCCTCCTTAGCATTATCCGGGGGTACATTCTCAAACTGTGACAGATGATATCGTGTCTTTGGATAAGGAACCATGTACCCCTCTTTGTCTGGGTAACCCTTATCCACTAAGTAGTAACGGCCTATTTCATTAAACGTGCAAGAATTAGATTAAAAACAATTGAGTTTAGTAAACTAGACGTTGAATTGACATGATTATTTTGTACCTGGTGGAGGGTGTGGAAACCCCATAGCCGGAGTGCTAACCGCTTGTTCAAATCTTTTGCATCATGAGCAGATCCCTCCCAACCAACTGAGACAAATGTGAAACACATATCAAAGCCACAAACAACCATCACATTAAACGTGCAAAACCCTTTCCGACCTTTGTGTGGAATTTGGTCAGCCTTTGGTATACATGCGTTGATATGTGTATCGTCTATACACTCAATTGCACCACTGAAGTATTTTGAATATCTGGGATTATTCATGATTTGATTTGGCACTTTAGAAAATGAAGGATCCATAGGTTTTATTATGTGTCTAGTACCTCGTGCACAACGCTCGATATAGTAGATGTAGAGCGTTAAAACCTTTCCGATGCATTTTGAAGTTTAGTTTAGTCCTTGAGCCATTATGTACACAAATATGACTACCTTCTCCACCAACCGCATATTTTTTGAGCCACAAAGTTCATACTTGGTCACCAAAAGACTGCATAGATCTTGGAACATTTGCTTCTCCCTTCGAAACGCATTGAAACATCTTGTTTTCGTACCCGAGTTTAGTATTTCACCCATCCACCGAGAACCGTTGAATGTTGTATCGTACACACGTTCGTTGCGAACAAGTGTAAAGTAATATCTTACTAACAGATTATTCCCAGGTTGTAAATTACAAAGTCGTTGGATACGTTGCAAACGTTTATGTATTCCGTTTGACGACATATTCCAAAACCACAAGTTGTAAAGCTGAAGAAACAATTATGTAGTTAGACATAGCAATTAAAAATTTAAATAGTGACATTATAATGAGTCATGAAGTTCTTACACACAAACACTTAACAAAGATATTTTTTACATACAAACACACACATAAAGGTCACACAAACACTTAACAAAGAAAGGTTCCAAATAAACAAACAAGTTCCACACAGTTACTATTTCGGCAAGGTACCCTTAAAAATCTCTTTTTGTACTACCACTCAAGCCAATGGAATCTCTCCTCGTTTGTAGGAATCCTCAAAAACTGATTAGTCATAACTTCAAACATCAGAAACGTCACTACGAAGCACCACAACGGTGAAAACCTCGGTAACAATCCTTTCATCACCATATCAGGGAGGACACCTAGCGCTATGAATTATGACCTATATTTAGCCATGCATTTATGTAGATTTTCCATTTAGTTTACAGTCATATACATACATTTATGGCAAATTATAGTTATATTTACCTATATTGTTATAATCGAGATCTACACAAGTTTTATGACATTTGTAGGTAAATTGACGAATTATGGAGCAAAATGACACATTTAAGGATTAAGCTTGATGTGGAACAAAAAGGAGCATAAAAGGAAGCTAAGAAAGAGCTGGAGTGAACTTTGATACCACCGCATGCAAAGTATTTTCTGATACTGCACCAAAGTATTTGATGCGGAATAAAAAGGAGCATAAAAGTAAGCTAGGAAAGGGCTGGAGTGATCTCTGATACCACCGCATGCAAAGTATTTTCTGATACCGCGCCAAAGTATATTCTGATACCGCACCAAAGTATTCTCCGATACCGCGCGCCAAAGTAATGTCTGATACTGGCGAGCTCAATTTCTTTTTCGGCCCAATAATCTAGAATTTATCTTTTAGATGCGATCTATCTTTAATCCATGCTTGTAAAACCCTAGATTTATCCATATAAATATTCTATAGCCTTCAATGTTGAAAAGAACTCTCACACTCCCATTGGCGGACAACCCCAAACACCACCCCACCACCACCGAAGACGCCCTCTGACATGGATTGACACCCCACAGAAATTGGCTTTCTACGCCATTGACACGGATTGACAACCCGTACGACAACAACAATTGGAGGGAAGATTAGAAGAAGGATTCTTGAAGAAGTCTAGGTTCTTGATTTATTTTGCCTTTTTTGATATTTGTTATTTGATCGGATTCAGTTTATGATATTTGATGATTCGTTATTTGGAGATTCTTGTGTTTCTTTGAGTTTTCTTGGTTGCATTTCATTCTTGATTTCATATATGATTGTTGATTTGGATATGATGATTGTTGGCTAAAACTCTTGCGATTCTAGGGTGATTGGTTGAAGGTTGTGGTTTAGATGATGATAGATTAACCTTACAAAACAGATTGGACCATGAGAGTTGTGAGATTAAACCCTCGTAGAAGAGTTTTCACGGCTTGTTCTTGAGGTTCCACGCCCGTGGTTTCCCAAGATCCTGCCGTGGATTCCTCTGTCTTGCACGTTTTGCTTTTACCTTTACCCAATGTTAAAGATTGCCTAAACTCTAGCCTTGTTGAACCATTCTTACCCATAGCCTTGCTTGGTTATAAACGTTTACGAGTTCTAGGTAATAGAGGATTCAAAATCCTCTATTAAGGTGGAGAGTGTCATAACCTTTACCTTTTGCTTCCTTTTGACTTGCTTGGGTTTGGTGTTTGGTATTGAGAGTGTAATCCTATCCTTAGATCCTTTATATATCGAGACTCAACATCCGGTGTTAGAGAACCTTTGGATGAGACAAGTGGATGTTGGAACTTCACCGTACGATATCCTACCTTAGATCATATACCTTTACAATTCAACTCTGTCCTTTACATCAATAGACATCTTGAACCGAAAACCACAATTAGATATTTCGATTACAAGAATCTGCATTTCCCCGATTATATTACATATTCTTATCATTGTTTTTGATCATTGTTATTGCATGCTTTCAAAGTTAGATTACTTTTCTGAATTTATTCTCACCAAATCCCTGTGATCGACCCTGGAGTATTTTCCGTTACTACGATTGATCCGTACACTGCGGGTTCGCTTATCGTTAAGGCTTTTATTTTAGGTTATAAATTTAAAGTTTATTTGCATACACCTTTTTGAGCGAACAACACCCATTGCAAGACCTTGTCCAGGAATGACTTTTTTTTAAGTTTCTTTTGCAACGGACCTCGCCTCATCAACAATGGACCTCGCCTCCTCAGCATCACATAACGCAATTATCCTCTTGTTGGCGTCACTAGATAAATTCAAATGCGTCATGTAATCAGATTTCCCACCAGACTTCCTCTTAACACTGCGCTTGTTCACATACGTCTTTTTTCCCTTTCCACGGGACTTGAGGGGACACTAAGATGTCTGATTCTCTTCATCGGGGTATTTTTAAGTTATCCATTTCTTGATTGTTGGTCAGATCAACTGCAACGTTCAAATCATCCCATTCAATAGGATCGTCATCATCAAAACATGGCTCAGTAGTAGGGTTAATCGGTGGGGGGTCCATTGACGGAGCAACACAATGTGCGCCAGTCGCTACCGTGCCCTCAAACAACATCTCTTCATAGCTTGAACCTTTGGATGAAGACCATTTTTCCTGAAGACATGGTACTCACTATTTTCCTGCATATATAACATTTGTAAATGTTATTGTTTCAAATAACAACAAATAGTAGTAATTGAAAAAATGATTTTAATTTCATACCTGCAACTTCTTTGTCCACCAATCGTCAGTTGCATAAATACAATTTCTTTCGTAGTCCCATCCCAGACCAGTATTACCATGCTTAAGTTTAATCCATAATCTCCATAACGATTTCAAAGAATTGTACTTGTTCTTTAAAGTATTTTTTAAACAATTTGTAGAGGTCTTCAGCTCAAACTGTTCGGTCAAAGTTATCCAGCTAAAACCATTCTTTTGTCCATTTTGTTTTTAAAATTAACAAATCTTTTTTAAGAAATGTTCTCAGCAACATATCATTCCACGCATAGTAACCCTTTTCTTTAGATTGTTGTGTCAATTTCTCATTCTGGTCGGTCATTTCTTAAGTTAAAAAGCCATATATAAATACTTATCAGTCTACTTGTAAAATAGACTAAGGAATACTAAACATTGAACAATGAAGAATAAGGACATAGACAAACAACACATAGACAAACAACAACATAGAAATAGAATGTTGAATTATAAACAACATCTCAGTCTGAAATATAAACAGCAACATATCAGCACAAACAACAACATAGAAATACAAACAACATCATATAACGCAACATAGACAAACAACAACATATCAGAAAAAAGGACATTGAAATAGAATGTTGAATTACAAGAAAAAAAAAGTAAGCGTGAATGGAGGGTTATAGGGTTGTAGGAGTGCTGAAATCAAAGGACATACTAAATTATAGAAAAAAAAAATCCCGTAATTGAATGTTGAATCCCGTCTGAAATTAACCAGCAACGATCGAAAGCTGAAATCAAACCGAAAAAGGGATGAAATACAATGCTGAAATCAAAACCGGCACATAAAGGGCTGAAATCAAAACAACACAACAACGATCGAAGGCTGAAATCAAACCGAATAGAGGACTGAAATACAGTGATGAAATTAAAACCGGCACATAAAGGGTTGAAATCAAAACAAAACAAAAACGATCGAAGGGTGAAATCAAACAACACAACAAAGATCGAACAACCTAGCGTAGAGAAATGAAGAAAACGATGGAGGAGAAGTATATAAGAGGTGTCAATGGAGAAGGCGATGGAGAAGAATGAATACGAAGAGGAGAAGATCATTACCTTCTACAGTCGTCCAATGTTCTCCAGCAGCAAGGCGTCAATGGAGGCGATGGAGAAGAACACAAGAAATGGGTTGTCGATTAGGGCTGCAGATTGTTGAATGCCAAAAATTTTACGTTACAGTTTGAGGGCATTTTTGTAATCTTATCTTAATGAATCTCTATCAATAATCTGATACCAAACACAAAAAATTTACGTAAAAAACAATCTCTAACAATACCCATCTCCAACAATCCCCAAGAATCTCAAGAATCTCCATCCCAAAGAATCTAAAAAAAGAATACGCATACAATACCAAATAGGCCCTTTATTTAATTTATTTCCATTGCTTTCTTAAGACAATGCTGAGAACAAGGATAATGTCGGATTGCTCGACCCCTGTATGGAACAAGAAATTTGAATTTGAAGATCCTGAAGGCGAAAAATATTTTACACGAAGGTGCTATAGTGAAAATACATTTGGAAGAAAAGCACTCGGGTAGTGCAAAACCAACTTATATTGATAAAACAGATCATGCGATTGAAAATTGTTTATACAGTTCTTTTGTATATGCTATCTCCTGGCGGTTAAAAATACATTTGTTATTTTCTTCACCTTTAGGGGGTTGCATTTATATGACCGAGTATATACATTTTCCGTGCCACTTGAAACAAGAAGTGTCCCACTGTCATTCATTGCCAATTTATTAACTGACTCCTTATGGCCTTTGGCAGGAATGACTCCATGGGATGGAATAGCATGAGACGCAATGTTGCTATTTGAACTTATTGTGCGTAGACTCGTAATTGGCAGGGTTCTTCCATTCCCGTTTATACCATTTGAGCACTCATCTTCTGTTCCTTTATTTGATTTAGAAACTAGGGCATAAGCAACTTCAATATCCCAGATAAAAACCTTACCACCAAGGCTACTAGAAGCTAGAACATTTCTCTAAAATGCTTAACAATTATCGCAATAAGAGAAATTCCAACCAGAAAATAAAATACTATACCTTCTAAATTGTTGGCCCTATTTAGTTATATACTTATAAATATGTTTAGCAATACAAGAACTTAAGTATGGAAAATTTTTAGAAGAGTTGTAAAAGGTCTTCATAACATTAAGCATGTCCACGGGTCACGGGTTATCCGTGACCCGGCGGGTCCGGGCCGGGTTCCGCCGGGTTACGGGTGAGGGTAAGGATCGAGGTGATCCTTACCCGCAGACCTGGCGTGTCGACCCGCCAACGTTCAAATTTTGAAAAGAACAAACAAACAAACCCAACGCCGGGTCGACCCTTTTTTTTTTAAAAAAATTCCGGGTTTAAAAAAATATGCCAACGTGCCAGACCCGTCGGGTCTGACCCGTGACCCGGAGGATTGGCCAATATGGCGGGTCTGGGTCCCGGTCGTTCTTTCCGGACCCGTTATCCGGCGGGTCGGACCCGCCGACCCAGCAGGTCCGACCCGTTGACATGCTTACATAACATACTATTCGCTCTCAAACGTGTGTGTATGGTGAATGATATAGTTTTAAATTTATAACCTAAAATATTACTCTGATACAATATGCGAACCGACAGTGTACGGATCGATTGTTATAATAGCAAATACTACAAGGTCGAACACAGGGACTATGGTGAAACAAAGATCGGTAATTCAGGTTGTTAATCAAAAAAACAAGCAACTAAGCAAAGGTATCAAAGTTGATGTAATAATTAGATAAAGAAAATGCAGATTCTAGAGGTCAAAACATCCAGTTGTGGTTCCGAGTCAAGATCTCAAAGGGTAACGTGGACAAAGCTGATGTTTGCAAAGGGAAGGTGTTTCTAAGGTGGGAATAGATCACCGGGTAAGTCTCACTACTTACTATCCCAAACCAACGATCCTCTTACCGGGTAAGTCTCAAGGTACTAAGGAAGGGAACTATAATCTCAAACCAACACACCACCCAAGGGGATAGAACTAACCTTTATCGGGTAAGCCTCAGGATAACTCTCAAAGATGGGATGAAGGCACACTCAAACCCTAATAAAGGATAAACCTTTATTACCTAACACTCATGATCTTGGGTATACAAAGAAAGGAATCACCGGGTAAGTCTCATTCTAGGCTTGCGTATGGGCCAGGAAAGGTATAACAAGGATAGAATTTGGCAAACTGAAACCTCAACTCAGATAAGGATCAGGAAAGGTCTCGCCTCGCTCAGTTCATGTACCATATCGGTCGAGATGTTCTACGAACTGACCAAGGTGTTCTTTGGTTAAGGTAAGGCTCGAATTTTCAGGGTCCACTGGGGTAAAGGCTCATTCTTTCATCGTCTTTCCCACAACTTTCAGCCAATCATCCTAGAATCGCACAAAGAACTTAGCCAATAATCATCATAATAACAATAATTAAATATATGAAAAAGGAATTAATATTCAAACAAGAAAACCTTAACACAAAGGTCTCAATAACTCAATCAAACAATCAAATTGCGTTCCTCAATCATAAACCAAAAGACAACAATCAAACAATCTAAGAAAACCTTACAACATCCTTCAAAGCCTTCAACTTTATCTTCAAATCCAACTTCCTTCCTTCCTTGGAATACCTTCAAATCTTCCAACTTCCTTCAACTTCCAACTCTAAGACATGCTTCCATCCAGAAAATCCATCCCAATATATAGGAGAATCACTTGCCAAAAATAAAAGATCTTCAGCCAAGAATAAAAGATCTCGTGGGCTGTGGGCCGCTCGCCTCGGTCCAGCCCAGCGGAAGATCACCTCGGTCGATGTGACACTGTAGCCATCTGAGGTGTGTCTCAGCTACGTGTAAATCTCTCTAATCTGGTCCAAAATCAATCTTTTGTCCAACTTCCTAAGCCTTTCTTGTAGCTCCTCAATGTTCCATAATGTAGCTCCAATGACTCCTTAGCTCCCTTAGTTCCGTATCATTCCAAAACGTGTTATTTTCCTTAAAATTGCAAGAAAACTAGGTGTAGACCTGATTCTTGCAAAGGTAAACAAAACAACATAATGTTCAAAGAATATACATCCATACATGTAGATTTATGAAGATAAAACGTCTAAACCAATCCAAAAATATAGACTATAATACATGCTATCACATACCCTAATGAACACCCTTAATTTTAAAAATTCCCGTATAACATGTAAGGTTCATATGAGGATGTACCCAAATAAGCCATAAGGCTGAAAAAAGTTCCTTCTCCCGTGAATATAGAAAAGTAAGACGATAACACAAGAAAGAGCATTTTAACATGCAATCAAATTCTCCAAATGAGAAAGAAATTACATTCTTATTAGCAGTAGCAAGACATGTAACATAGTCAGTGTGTTGGTGTAAAGTCTTCAAGCATGCTCCATTAGACAAGCAGTTCCATGTTTGAAGAACGAGAGAAAAGAATCTGAGACCTTAAAAGAGGAAAGATATAACGATAACATACACAAAGAATACAACTAATATTGGATCACAAAATTGCAGAGAAAAGCTTTGTGAATTTCAGTTTCAGGAAAACTAAATTACTTTAAAGCTAAAAACTGGTAATCATGGCATACTATACCTCGCGTGAATTCAATTCTTAAAATGGAAGGGTCATGACAACTTCTTGCATGCAAATATGAACTTGCTTCGCTATTGTGATGGATTCAAGTCCAATTACCAAAGTTTTTGTTGAGTTGTCATCACAGTACCAAAGCTGCTCAAAACCAAGGAACATATCAAACATAGATTACGAAAAAGAAAAGAAAGATGAAAAGGCGTACGATATATTTGAAGAACCGTATAGGTGAATATAAAGGATATAAATACTCTAGAAGGGGGGGGGGGGGGGGTAGAATAGAGTATGTAAACTTTTTGCAAAAACCTATCTCAAGGCTTTGAAAGTGACTTCAAGGCCTTTATGTCGATCTGTGCTCTTTGTGACACAACTGGACTTCAAAGGCTTTGAAAGTGATTTCAAGGCCTTGACTCCGAAAACTTGCAAAATAACGTTAGTCATAATAAAGCAAGATATAGTGTGGAAATGAAAAGATCGATACGGTGATATATTCACGAAGTTCAACTCTAATAGCCCACGTCTCCGTCCTAGGGTTTCTTTATCCATAGGATCTAACTATCTATTATCAGCTTCAAAGAGTCCTAGATACAACCTAGAAGAAATCCGCTTCTTCTCTCACAGTAGCCAATGCTACGATCTAGTTCTAACTCTTAACCTAGCTATAATAGCCTAGTTACTTCACAGAGTAACACACACTCGAGTATAACACTTTCTAGATATTCCAATGAAGCTCTCGTGTTTTTCTCTCTCTAAGGAAGTAAGCTTTTATAACCTAAGAGGAAGAAAAACTTTTGGAACGAAATGAAGATGCTTTGATCGCTTGAAGACTTAGGTATTTTTGTGTACGCTTGTTGTAATTCTCTTTAATCATGATCTTCATTTATAGTCTTCAATGGAGAAGTCTTCTAGCCGTTGTGAAGATGACCGTTGTGATGTTCTTCCTTCTCCATAGAAAACGCTGTATGTTGAGATGAGATAGCCGTTGTAGAATCTTCCTATCTTCTTCATCTCCTTGACGTATGTTTGAGAATTCTTCTCCGAGATCTTCTCTTGAAAGAGCCGTTTGAAGATCATGTTATTGAAGTCCTTGCTCCGAGATCTTTGAGTTGATTTAGAATCTTTTCGGTTTGAAGATATCTCTCTTAGATGGCCGTTTGAATATCTTCCTTGGATTTGCGAGATCTTCAATCTTTGAGTCGGTTAAGATCTCTTCAAAATCTTCTTATTTGGGCCGAAAGATCTTCTCCACAATCAGTTGAGATCTTGCTTGAGCTAGCCGAGATCTTCTTTGAAGATCTTCTCTTGATCCTTGGTAGATTTGGTTGTTGAGATTGAATCTTGAATTCCTTCCAGCCGATATATCCTTTGAATCTTGTTTCAAGGCCTCGACTTTAATCTCTTGAAATGCTTTTCAAGGCCTCTGTGTTGAACCATTGAGCTGCGTTTCAATCTCTGTGTCTGTCCCTTGTAATGAGTTTCAAGGCCTCCTTTTATCATTTGAAATGCTTTCCAAGGCCTGCATACATTTAACAAATACAAAACCAAACCATGCAATCTAGAAGTATAATCGATATTTGTTAGTATTTAAACCGCTCATAATGTTAAGTCTTTCATCATCAAATATGCAAATATATAACCAAGGTGGAGTTATAAATCTCCCCCTTGATGAAAGACAAAACAAATATCGTACCGTACCTGCATTCAAAGTTAGCGATGCATATGTAATAAAATCGAAATCTAAAATGTAGAATACAGAAATATCGAAATATCGGATCATATAATTTCTCCCCATTTGTCTTTCAACAAGGGAGAAAAATAGTTAAAGCACGGGAGTTTAAAATTACACCCATCAAAAAGTATTTTTAAAAACCACAAAAAATAGTTAAAACACAAGTCCCACAAACATAAGTCAAGGCCTTGAAACCAAAACCAAGGGGTTTTGAAATTGATGTCAAGGCCTTTATATCCATTTCAAGGTTGTGAAGAGCTACTCCTGGTACCACTTAGGATTCAAACGGCCTTTTCAACGGATATCATCATAACACTTCTTTTTCCAACAGGCATGAGCTTTATTTAGATCGATGGTCTTCATGTCCTCATCCATACGCCATTGATCCAGTTGGTTCTTGTATTTTTTCACTATTCTAAACTCTTCGATCTACATAGTATCTGGATCCTCAGGAACAGGTTGTCGAATAGGGTGTTCCTTTATAGATTTGTGGCACTGCATCAAGACTTCTTCTGCCTGTTTCCTAGTCACTGTAGCATCATCCTCGGTTAAGGGCTTAAGACTGTTGGCAGAGGTAAAAGAGAGGCCATTCACATGGAATATTTGGTTGATTTTCTGGTGGATAATTGCCAGCAAGTCATGTGATTCGTCCATTTTGTCAGTGATCTCGGACCTGAATTCCAACATATCCCTTCGTAGGGAGTCCAAACCAAATTCAACTACGTCGAGCCTTTGGGCTGCAAAAAGCGAACCAGTGCGTTGCTCCTTCAGAATCCACTCTCCAAACAGTATTCTTTCAATCCCTATGCTGTCAAAGAAATCCTCATCGAGTTCTCCAACAACATAGTGTTTTTCCTCATCAACAAAATTAATAGAGAAATATCGAAAGATATTTGGAAGCAGATTGACATAAGGGAGAGGGGTATCACTGGGGGCGTTTATCATGTACAGCATGTGGTTAAGGATGATACTGGGGAGGTCAACATCTAGGCCATTTAACACATGATATAGGAAAGCAAAGAGTTGACTAGTCAGCACATCCATACATTTAACTCTTGGGACAACACATCTCACAAGAATGGCACAAACAATTATGGCTTCGAGAGTCAGAGAAGTCAAGGTGGGTTGTGGAGGAGAGTTGGGTAGAAGAAATTGTTCTTTGGCCAAGCTAACAATTTTTGTAAGAGCCTAGTTATTGAGTTGCTAAGAGGGTGAGCAGAGGGCCAGAGTTTAGCCTGGACCGCCCCTGCGTGAGCCTGGAACCGCCCCTGCGGTTTTTCTGGGCCACCCCCGCGGCTTTGTGTGCTGCAGCCGTCTTCTTTGACCCTTTGACCCATGCTTTACCCTTTTACCTCTATATATATCTTAATCTCTTACCTCTTGATGACGGTTTACCATTCTTAGACCTCTCTCTCTGTCTCCTTACGTACACTTTCTTCTCCTCTTCTCCCTTGGATCACTTTGGTTGATCTTTGTTTGAGTTTTGTAAGAGATCTTGCATAGCTTTACTTGGCTTGATGTTGTTGATGTTGTTGTGCCTTGTTGAGCCAACTTGAGGTGTGGATGGTGTGAGGCTGATGTTTTGGAGGCTCAGCTTGGTGAGTTCTTGGCTTCTTCTCTTCATTTCTTCTTTTCTTCATCCTTTTCTTCCTTTCCTTAGTTTAGTATAGTTTCCTTAGGGTTGGATCATGTTCAACCATGTTTTGGCTTGTGTTGATGTCTATATATGTATGTGATATATGTATGTTGTGGTTGGAGTGAAGAAGAGTAGAGAATCGAAGGAAGAAGTGAAGAAAGGAGCTGAAGTGGTGTCTTCTGCACACCAGCCGCCCTAGCGCTTGTCTTCAGCCGCCCCAACGCCGCCCAGTGGACTGCCCCTGCGCCACCTTCTAGCCGCCCCTGCGGCCACCTGCACCAGCTTGGTGTTTCACTTGGTTCTGCAGGTGTGTGTTGCTTCTAGGCCTTCCTCAGGGTGCCTTTGTTCCCTCCTTTCCTAGTGTGAGTGCTTAGGATCATGCTAGATGTGTGAGGTTGAGTTTTGATGAGGTTGTGATCGGTTTAGGCCTTGTATGGCTTTTGAGGTTCTTTAGGTTGTGAGTGAGGTTGAGGTTGATTCTTTGGATCCCTTTGGGTCTAGGTGTGACCCTTATAATGTTAGGAGATTGATATATCTCTTTATGCCCTGTTTATAAGCTATGTTGTCCCTCCAGTGTAGAGGTGATCGTGGTTGAGTTGTGATCGAGGTTGAGGTAAGTTCGTAGGACTTACTTAGCTACCATCCCTATATTGAGTGTTTGCATGAGTGGTGTGTGTATTATATGTTTGCTATGATAGCATGAGACGTCGTTTATACCGACCTTTGTTTTATTGATTGCCCCATTGCATGGCTGTGATAACCTTTTCCTTTCATCCCGCCGTGGATTCTGGGAGGTTCTCTTGAGTCAGGCCAGACCGGTTTACAGGAACGGGCGTAATCCACTCCCATAGGGTACACGGACTGTGTGACCGATACTATACGGCTGGCTAGCAGGCTCAGAGGCGAGGATGTATCGATCCTCGTGTCACATAGTTTCATATATATTATATCTATACGATTTGAGTGAATGACCATTACATTGAGATGATTAAATGGGTAAATGTGTGAGAGCATGTTGCTGTGTTTATCTTACCTTGATTGTGAGTGTTCTTATGCATTACTCTATATATGTGTATGGATAGCTAATGGTTTATTACCATGTTGTAGATGCCCCACAGGATAGGCATGCTGTTGGGTGATCTAACATAGTGGTAGGCCGAGGACGTCTCGTACATAAGTTGTTGTGGGATTTTGGGTTTGTGACCTTTCCCTCATGCGTGAGGATGATCTTTTGTTACCTCCTGTATGAGGATGTTGTGTTTTATACTCGGCTATGTTGTTTTACCCTTTGGTTGTACAATATTATACAGTTTTATGCATTTGTTTTATATTTGTCAGTGCCATGTTGTAAGGTCCAATGAACTTGTTGTCAGGCTAGGGTCAGGATCCATTGTGAGATCCTAGCCCAATGTGACACTCTGAGTCCCACGGATTCGGGGTGTTACAGAGTTGGTATCAGATCCAAGTTGACAACAATGGCACTTGCTACCTGCAATGAGGTCTGATAGGTAAAATAAATAGAACCCACATGGGGTTTGACGTTTTCAAAGGTTTTGGTTTTAAATGTGGTTTTGGGTTAGATGTACGAGAAGTCTCCACTCCTGCTATGGATCTCTGTAGTTTAGATATGTATATATGTATGATGGATTATGTATGCATATGTGTTGAGTATATATATATATATATCTACTTATGGCCTATATAGAGCCTTATAAGTTAGGTGTGCATACCCCGCAGATGGATCGGACTAGAGCTACTGCCGCTTTTGGTAGAGGTAGAGGTAGACCACCCCGTCCTCCGGGTGTGGTAGGAGAGGGACCAGTTCCCGCTATTGATCCACCAGTGGTGGAGGAGATACATGAGAAGGTTGCAGAGAGCGTCGTCCCAAAGACAAGGAGTGGTGGATCTGTGAGACATCATTCACATCGAGCCTAGTCTGATGACGCTGACCGTGTCTCCATGGGAGGACCGGAGTTTAAAGAGTACCTCCGACGTTTCGAGGAGGATATTAGAGCTGGAAGACAAGCCCCAGATTTACCAATGCATGAGGGATCTTCTAAGAGATCTCAGGGAGCGACATAGGTGCCAGTTGCACTTGCACGTGTTGCTAGCCAGTTCGAGTCCCAGTGGAGACTAGAGGGCCTCAACCAAATGCCTGGTTGAAGGCATTTCACCAGCAGGGAGTGCCACACTTCTCAAGAGAGGTTGGTTTAGAGACTGAGGCGTGGATTGGGCATGTAGACTCAACTCTAGAGTCTATCAGATGTCTTGATGATAGGCGGATAGAGCTAGTCCAGTCTCTATCTCGTGACCTCGCACACCAGTGGTGGAGGACTGTCCGGACCAGAGCCACCAGTTATGACCACATGAGGCGCATGATTCGAGAGTAGTATTGCCCTGCCTCATTGAGGAGGAAGAAACTACAGGATTTTGTGGAGGCTAGCTTTGAGGACGTGCCCGTTACAGACGCCATCTGCCGCTTCCAAACCGAGTTAGCTTTGTTGGGTCCAACTGCACCATCTTAGGACCATCACGTGTATCTGTTCTCTCGTCGTCTGAGAGAACACGCGTTAATACATGGCGGGATTTCATTGTGAGTCCCTAGCTGATTACCAAGACTAGGCTTCTGCTTTTAAAAGGGAGAAAGCCAGCCAGAGGAGAGCTTCTCAGACGGGACGGTCTGAGAAGAGGCAGCGCACTGGGCAGACCAGTGGAGTTGGAGGAGCATCTGGTTCTAGGCAAGACTGGAGACGACAAAGCTACCCCTCATCTGCAGCGACTGTAGATAAGGGACGACAGTGTTACAACTGTGGTGACCCCGACCATTTGAGGCCAGCTTGTCCCAGACCAATTGTGACTTGCTTTACATGTGGTAGACAGGGACATCGAGCTGCCTTCTGTAGGCAGGGTGAAGTGGCATCTCAACAGGGTTCTTCCCCTGCCAGTGTAGTAGGAGGTGGTCAGAGGACACCTCAGCAGTAGATACAGGGACAACAGAGAGTCCCAAAGCGTCTATCTACTCAAGGTTCTGCTCTAGGACCGAGTAGAGACAGAGGTAGAGATGTTGGCACCAGTGATGCCAGAGGAGCCCGAGGGCAAGCTTTTGAGTTGAGGAGTGCAGAGGATCCACCTACACCGGTTGCTACAGGTACCATTCTGCTTCATGGTTTACCTGTTAGAGTTTTGTTTGATACTGGTGCTATGCATGCATTTATTTCTGATACATGTGTTGAGCGTCTGAGTTTAGATACCATAGAGGGTATACCCTTTACTATAAGTTACGTGATGGTAGTTGGGTCAAAGGTACCCGTGAGATACGTAGTTGTCCCCTTTGTTTAGGGACTTGAGTTTTACTTCTTGACTTCTTAGTCATGCCATTGATGCATGAAGAAGTCATCTTAGGTATGAATTGGATGCGTAGACACCATGCGGTTTTGGATGTTGGTAGACGGACTGTTACAGTCTCTACCGAGGTTGGTCAGATTGAGGTCTTCCGGGGTTGGGACCTTGGGAAGACATATAGTGAGACTCCATGATGTACCGAGGACGATCGCCTCTGATCGAGATGGACGATTTACCTCGAGGTTTTGGCAGAAAATTCAGACTGCTTTGGGGACGAGTCTACACTGCGTTTCACCCCCAGACAGATTGTCAGTCTAAGAGGACCATCCAGACCCTGGAGGATATGCTGCGAGCTTGTGTGCTGGATGGGGGACAAGGATTGTCTGATTACCCCCCACTTGTAGAGTTCTCATACAATGACAGCTGGCATGCATCTATTGGGATGGCTCCTTATGAGGCATTGTATGGACGTTGGTGCCATACACCTTTATGCTTGGATGAGCCTAGTAGTATCAGTGGGATAGCGCCAGAGCATATTCAGGATGATATGGCTCGAGTAGCGTTGATTAGAGAAAGAATGCTGGCTGCACAGAGTTGCTAGAGTCATATGCAGACAAGAGGCGTCGGCCTCTAGAGTTCAGGGTAGGAGCTCATGTCTTGTTGAGAGTATCCCCGACGCGTGGCGTAAGACGTTTTGGCATAAAGGGGAAGCCGAGTCCCCGATATATCGGTCCTTTTGAGATACTCCATAGAGTTGGGAGGGCAGCCTACAGATTAGCTTTGCCTCCGATATTAGAGGGTATTCACCCTGTGTTTCATGTGTCTCAACTGAGAGAGTACATACTAGATCCGAGGCACATTGTGAGTTATGATGATTTGGTGGTGGAGCTAGACCACACCTTTGCTGAGCATCCTAATGCAGTCCTAGAGCGAGGTGTAAGACGCTTGCGTTCGAAGGACATTCCTATGATGAGGATACAGTGGTCGAGACGTGGACCGGAGGAGGCTACATGGGAGACTGAGGATAGTATACAGAGGAACTATCTAGAGTTTTATGCCGAGATAGATGCATCTAGGGTCGAGGAGTAGTTCTTAGTGCTATCTTGGTGAGTATGTGCTTATGTGCCTACATGCTTTGATGTGCTTTTCCATGCTAGCTATGATATCTATTATGATCTTATTAGATCTTGCTATACTAGCATGATGTATGTTATAGCTGGAGATGATTATTCCCTCCATGCTATTTGAGTATGACTTATGTTTATAGCTGAAGATGGTTCTTTCCTCCATGCTATATGAGTTGATTAGGATTCAGTTGGAGATGGTTCTTTCCTGCATGCTACTTTGATGGACATAGTTTCAATGGAGATGTGATTTCTCCATGTGATGTACATGCTTGTGGTTTGGCTAGAGATGTATTTCCTCTATGCCTGTGTTATGTTTTGGCTAGAGATGTGCTTCCTCTATGCCTTGTGTTGTGGTATAGCGAGAGATGTGATTCCTGTACGCCTTTGGGTAGCGTTATGGCCCTGTTTTCTGGAGTTGATGATTCCTCCATGTTGAAGTTTGAGGTTATAGATTTGTTATAGGTTTTGACCTTCTGAGCTGAGATGTGATACATCCGATAGAGAGAGTGAGTTATACCTCGGCTTGTGAGTCCGAGAGGGTTTGGGATCTTGCAAGTTTCGGGATGAAACTTGTTTTTAGGGGGGTGAGATGTAAGAGCCTAGTTACTGAGTTGCTGAGAGGGTGAGCAGAGGGCTAGAGTTTAGCCTGGACCGCCCATGCGTGAGCCTGGAACCGCCCTTACGGTTTGTCTGGGCCGCCCCTACGGCTCACAAAGTCCGCCCCCACGGCTTTGTGTGCTGCAGCTGTCTTCTTTGACCCTTTGACCCGTGCTTTACCCTTTTACCTCTCTCTCTCTCTATATATATATATATATCTTCATTTCTTACCTCTTGATGAGGGTTTACCATTCTCAGACCTCTCTCTCTCTCTCTCTCTCTCTCTCTCTCCATACGTACACTTTCTTCTCCTCTTCTCCCTTGGATCACTTTGGTTGATCTTTGTTCGCTCCAAAAGGTGTGTGCAAGCTTTAAATTTATAACCCAAGAAGTATGCTTGAACAAATATGCGAACCCGCAGTGTACGGGTCAATTGTAATAAAAAGCAAAAATTCCAAGGGTCGATCACAGGGACTTAGGTGAAACAAAGCACATAATAGGTTGTCAAATGTTGCAAACAAGCAATTAAAGCAATCAAAGATGATGTAAAATTCAAGTAAGGGGAAATGCGGATTCTAGGGATTAAAGCATCTAGTTGTGGTTCCGACTCAAGATCTCAAAGGATAACGCGGACAAAGCTGAGGTTTGCAAAGGGAAGGTGTTTCTAAGGTGGGAATAGATCACCGGGTAAGTCTCACTACTCACTATCCCAAACCAAAGCTCCTATCACCGGGTAAGTCTCAAGGTACTAAGGAAAGGAACTACAATCTCAAACCAACACACCACCTAAGGGAATGAAATCAACCTTTACAGTGTAAGTCTCAGGCTAACTCACAAAGATAGAATGAAGGCACACTCCAACCCCAATAAAGGATAAACCTTTATTACCTACACTCATGATCTTAGATAAACAAACAAATGAATCACCGGATAAGTCTCATCCTAGGCTTGCATTGAACCAAGAAAGGTGTAATAAGGATAGGATTTGGAAACTAGAACACTTAACTTCAGAATAGGTTCGGGAAAGGTTCACCTCGTTCAGTTAAGTCCCACCCCGACCGAGATGTTCATCGACTGAGCGAGGTGTTCTAGGGGTTAAGGTTAAAGACTCGAGCTTTCAGGGTCCTGCTGGGATTAAGATCATTCTATCATCGTCTTTCCCACAACTTTCAGCCAATCACCCTAGTATCGCATAAGAAACTTAGCCAACAATCATCATGATAACAATAATCAAATATATGGAAAGAGAATCAATATTCGAACGAGAAAACCTTAAGAAAAAGATTTCAATAACTGAATCAAATAACAACAAATCAGCGTTCCTCAAATCACAAATCAGATAAGACAACAAACCAAAAGGGAATCTAAGAAAGTCTTACAAACTCCCTCAAAAGCTAATTTCGAACTATGAATCCTTCCTTCCTTGATCTTCAATCCTTCAATCCTTCCTTCAAAGCTTCCAGAAAATACTCCAAAAATCCCTTTGATCCGCAGAAATCTCGATGCCAAGATCGCTGAATTGTTGAAAATCCAACCCTTTATATAGGAGAATTATCTTGCAAAGATAAAATTTCTTAAAAAGATAATTTCCTAGAAAATATATCCATATCTCTAAAATAGATCTCCCAAAAATAATATCTTCCTTCCAGAAATCCAGCCCAAAAATATAGAATATCTTCTTTCCAAAAATAAAAGATCTCAGCCAAAAATATGGATCTCGCCGGCGGCAGGGTATTCGCCTCGGTCGGGACGCTCCTCAAGATTACCTCGGTCGAGGTGACATTGTAGCTGACCGAGGTTAATCTCAGCTGAATGTGAAATCTCTCGAGTTTGGTCCAAAGTAAATCTTCTTAATTATTTTCATGCTTCATGAGTTCTTTCTTAAGCTCCAGAATGTAGCTCCAATGACTCTTTAGCTCCTAGCTCCATTTTAGTCCAAAACGTGCCATTTTACCTACAATTACAACGAAACTAGGTGTAGACCTCGATTCTCACAAAGGTAGATAAAACAACAATATAATCACATAATATACATCCGTACATGCAGATTATTGAAGATACAACGTCTAAACAAGTCCCAAAATATAGACTATAATACATGCTATCAAAATACCCCATACTTGTCCCTTCCTTGTCCCCATGCAAGTTCCAAATCTTAAGCACAAGATAGAATGGATTATAGGGCATAAAGATCAATGAAAAGTAATTCAAAACATTTTTGGTGGTGTGATCCACTCATAGATCACTATAAGAGAATGCTTCATGGCAAATAAAATCAAGACAAGATCAAAACATTTTATAAATATAAGAAAGTAGTTCATCTTTGTATAAAACCATAGGGAATGTGGTGCTAGAATCCAAGAAAAGGATCTTACTTCACTTTCTTTGAAACTCAACATCTTCCACCAATAAACTTTGCTTATTTTACTTTACTTTTTGGGATACATGGACAGAGGTGCACAATAACCGAAGCCTAGGAGATCAGCAATCATCAATTTCTCGAGATGCCTCAAACCCTTAATGCACATACCATGACCCGTTAGGAATATCGCTCAATCCGACTTTGGCAAGACATAAACACTCGGCTATGTGAATGATGCCGAATTACTCATCATCATGATTGACTTCCCCAAACCTATTTGTTTCTTTCTAAAACTTTCAGCCAACATCTCAACTTCACTTTCACTTGCTTTTCACTTGTGTGCTTCCAAATTCCCGGATAGGTAAAGGGAGACAAATATGTATATGAGGGGCTAAAGCATGGTCAAGGAGAAGAAGAGAAGAGAATGAATTGTCTTAATCATCCCATGAAGAATGTGATAAAACTCATCATGTGGTGTCAACCTTCAAATTCAACATAATTTTGATAAAAAGAAAGTATTAAACATGCCAAAACTTCAAACAAAGCATTTTGCAACTTAAAAAATCATAAAACCTTTCGAATATATAAAGATTTCAATACCAATCTGTAAACAGAATCATCACTGAGGTCATATCCAGAGAAGAAGCACAAAATATTTCGAAAAACTCTCAGTTAAGAACCCACCTCGGTCGAGGTGTTCTAGGTCATCCGAGGTGTTCAACCTCGTTTGGCCAGAATCATCCCGGTCGAGGTCATAAATTTTTTTTTTCTTAAGCCAGTTTTCGATGTTTTTCTCAAATAAAAACCTGTATGTATGCATGTAATAGCAGATAAACACATAGAGCCAAATAAGATCATAAATATCCATCACGAGTCATACAAACATACACACATAGTCAAATAAGTACATCCACATACCCCATACTTGGGACACATTGTCCCAATGGGTCGAATAAAAGTCAAGGAAAAACAGGAAACTCACCGGACCTAGCTGAACTGCATAATAAATAAAGAAAAGAAATCCATGCAAGCTCTAATCATGGTCAGCTGGTGGCGGTGGTGGTGGATGTGGGATGTAGGGGTGCTGAGATGGATCAAATGGATACCCCATCATATGCTGGAACTGGATCTCCATCATGCGCTGCTGGTAATGCTGGCTCTCTCTAATCTGATGCATCCAACCATCAGTGTATCTACACTCAGCCTTAAAGCGCTGGGATGTATCCACTGTCATAGCTGCGTAGGAGTCGATCATCTGCTCAGTTAGCTCATCAATCCGTCGGTGAGCTACTGGATCTCTTAGCCTGCGGACTCTACGCCGGGTAGGTCGTGATGGTGCTGATGCCTCCTCCTCTGTCGCCTCGTCATCTAAATTGACAACTGGCACACTAGGACCGGCAGTATCAGTACCGGTCTCAATGGCAGCTCCGCCATCATCATACTCCTCCTCGTCCTCAACTGGTGCAGCATCTCTAGCATCCTGCATGTAAGGAAGCCAAGTAGAAGACCAGTACTGCTGGTCAAAGACTGTGAACTGAGCTGACCAGAGAATGCTCTGAGGAGCAGTCGCCTCCCAAGACATAGCTACGTACGGTGTACCAAGACCACGAGGAACCAGAATGCGCCTCGTGATCATCTATTGAAGTCCAAGATGCTTCGGAACCGCTACTAATGTACATGCACTCAGATCCAGACCCATAACTGTAGCAATATGGGTCACCAATCCTTTGCAGTAGATTTCTCCCTTAGACTTGCCCTTGATTCTATGCAAGTCTTCAACTGCATGCCTCCAAAGTCAGGCACTCCACTAGTCACCATACAAAACAAGCTCAATAGCTCTCCCTGTCTGATCTTCCAGGGCGTCTGAGTACGCGCCAGAATTGTCTCGCTGAATATGCGGTGGGCAAGACGGAAAGCTAAATGAAAGATGATGCGCTCTCTGGAGTCCCTAGGCCTCTATCTATTGCTGTGCTCCACCACATGGGCTATCTGCCCCTAGAAATCACGAGCTATGGCTTAGGAAGGAAATTCGGTCACAGTGGGAGTCGGGAAGCCAAAGACCTCTTGAAACTGATCCATCGGTACAATATAATTCCGGTTCAACAACCGGTACTTGATGCTATTCCTCTCAGACATGTGAGTGATAGAACTCACGAACTCCATAGTCGGCTCTAGGTAGGTTGGGGCTCGGATCTC
Source organism: Fagopyrum homotropicum (assembly GCA_033239125.1). Taxonomy (NCBI): domain Eukaryota; kingdom Viridiplantae; phylum Streptophyta; class Magnoliopsida; order Caryophyllales; family Polygonaceae; genus Fagopyrum; species Fagopyrum homotropicum. The sequence goes on along the minus strand of BSWB01000001.1, from coordinate 37,189,378 downwards.
CATAAACTCCTCCAGTCCTACCATCGAAATCATCTTCTTCAAGTCCTCCGCCACATGGAGGCACTCAAAGGCAGAAACGTCTAAGAAATGCGGGGAAACTATGGGATGCCCGCAAATACGGTCAAAGTCGGCCTAGTGACGCTCATGGATCACCGGTCGAGGTGATCCAGCCCAAAAATATAAGATATCTTCTTTCCAAAAATATAAGATCTCAACCAAAAAAATGGATCTCGCCGGCAGCAGGGTATTAACTTCGGTCGGGACGCTCCTCAAGATCACCTCGGTCGAGGTGACACTGTAGCTGACCGAGGTGAATCTCAACTGAATGTGAAATCTCTCGAATTTGGTCCAAAGTAAATCTTCTTAATTATTTCCATGCTTCCTGAGTTCTTTCTTAAGCTCCAGAATGTAGCTCCAATGACTCTTTAGCTCCTTAGCTCCATTTTAGTCCAAAACGTGCCATTTTACCTACAATTACAACGAAACTAGGTGTAGAACTCAATTCCCACAAATGTAGATGAAACAACAATATAATCACATAATATACATCCGTACATGCAGATTATTGAAGATAAAACGTCTAAATAAGTCCCAAAATATAGACTATAATACATGCTATCAATCTTTGCTTGAGTTTTGTGAGTTTTGTGAGAGATCTTGCATAGCTTTGCTTGGCTTGATGTTGTTGATATTGTTGTGCCTTGTTGAGCCAGCTTGAGATGTGGATGATGTGAGGCTGATCTTCTGGAGAGCTCAGCTTGCTGAGTTCTCGGCTTCTCCTCTTCCTTTCTTCTTTTCTTCCTTTCCTTAGTTTAGTATAGTTTCCTTAGGGTTGGATCATGTTCAACCATGTTTTGGCTTGTGTTGATGTATATATATGTATGTGATATATGTATGTTGCGGTTTGCGTGAAGAAGAGTAGAGAATCGAAGGAAGAAGTGAAGAAAGGAGCTGAAGTGGTATCTTCTGCACACCAACCGCCCAAGCGCCTGTCTTGAGCCGCCCCTGCGCCGGCCAGTGGACCACCCCTGCGCCACCTCCTAGCCGCCCCTGCGGCCACCTACACCAGCTTGGTGTTTCACTTGGTTCTACGGGTGTGTGTTGCTTCTAGGCCTTCCTCAGGGTGCCTTTGTTCCCTCCTTTCCTAGTGTGAGTGCTTAGGATCATGCTAGATGTGTGAGGTTGAGTTTTGATGAGGTTGTGATAGGTTTAGGCCTTGTATGGCTTTTGAGGTTCTTTAGGTTGTGAGTAAGGTTGAGGTTGATCCTTTGGATCCCTTTGGGTCTAGGTGTGACCCTTATGATGTTAGGAGATTGATATATCTCTTTATGCCCTGTTTATAGGCTGTGTTGTCCCTCTAGTGTAGAGGTAACCTTGGTTGAGTTGTGATCGAGGTTGAGGTAAGTTCGTAGGACTTACTTAGCTACCATCCCTATATTGGGTGTTTGCATGAGTGCTGTGTGCGTTATATGTTTGCTATGATAGCATGAGACGTCATTTATACCGACCTATGTTTTATTGATTGCCCCATTGCGCGGCTGTGATAACCTTTTCCTTTCATCCCGCCGTGGAGTCTGGGAGGTTCTCTTGAGTCAGGCCAGACCGGTTTACAGAAAGGGCGCAATCCACTCCCGTAGGGTACACGGATTGTGTGACCGATACTAGTACGGCTGGCTAGCAGGTTCAGAGGCGAGGATGTATCGGTCCTCGTTGATGACACGATTTATGACTCTAGTTTAGGCACTCTTTTAGATAGTTTTCCTTTCCATTCATGCATATTTCTGCATTAGTTCGTGACGTTTACGCTTAATTCATCCATATTGTCGAAATAGACGTCTACACGAGCTTTTGTCGTTTTGTAGGTATTTTGGGGAGCTTTAGGACTTAATCGATGCATTCGATTAAGTCCCTAAAGGACCGGCTGCACAATCGTAGAACTCAGCCGACAGACTTTCTGCACAGACAGGCGCGGGGGCGGATTCACCGAGGCGCAGGGGAGGACCCAGATCGACGCAGGGGCGGACCCAGGTAGGCGCAGGGGCGGCTCAGGCAGGCGCAGGGGCGGTTTTGCTCCAGTGAGTCCCGAATCTCGTTCTTGCTTTTCCTTCTTTCTTTTCTTAGTCTCGTTATACCCTAGAAGCATGTTAGGCTGGCCTAGGGTAGTTGAACTAGAATGCTTTAGAGTGATTGGACCTTAGAAGTCTAGTGTGAGTTACGTGAGGCTTGTGGTGGTATGTTGTTGAGGGTTAGTTTCGAGCTTTGTGGAAGTAACCTTTGTGTATATCGTTATGATGAGAGTTGGATAGGTCATGGACTGAGAGTGTAGTCTTCTTGAGGTGGTTGAGGAGTTGAGACTAGAAGTCTAAAGACTTCTAGTGGACTAGAGTGTGGTTTGATTGTGTGCCTTGTCTTGAACAGGCGTTGTACGTTTTCCCAAGGGAACTTTTGAGTGAGGTGATCTTGTGCGCTTCGGAGACTGGTAAGTCTACGGACTTACTTAGCTGGCTTCTTGTATGAGTGTATTTTGTATGAGTGGTGTTTGCTAGCTAGGATAATAACGAAACCGGATTAGGCCGACTTTATTATATTACGTAATGGACCCAAGTGTATGATAACGGGTCGTGACATCATTAGCCTAGCTCTTGCGAGAGTCTAGGAGGTTCCCTGTACCAGCCCAGGCAGGTAGACGGTCAGATGCATTAGCACCATTCCTTGTTGGTAAACGGGATCAGGGGCGAGGTTTGGGAATCTCTCGTGACACAAGATAAGTATCATTAGTAATGACATCACCTAATTAAAGATAACAAAAGGATTGAGTGTTGCATGCTGATTGTGTATGTTGTGTGCTTGTGCTTTTACCTTTATACTTATGCATAGATTGTCAGCTAACGGTATTATACCGCTTGTAGATGCCTTGCAGGTGTGAGAGGCGATCAAGTGATCCGGCGGTAGTGGGCAGCCGGGGTTCCGTGCATTATAGGACGGGGCTATTATCTTTATATTTCATGAATGTTGAGACTTATGTTGTTCTTTGGTTTTGAGACTTGGTTAGATTGTTCCTTTTTCAGATTTGTACTTTTTACTTCCGCTCATGTTATAAAACTATGTGTTTTGCCTTTTTATTTGTGCTGTGTTGTAACGTCTGATGAAGTTGTTGCCAGGCTAAGGGCCAGGACCCATTGTGAGGTCCTTGCTCGTAGCATTCCGAGTCCTCTAGGAATCGGGGAGTTACAATATGGTATCAGAGCCAGGTTGGCAACAATGGCACTCGCTATCTTCAAAAGGCCGAATAAACAAATAAACGGAAACCACAAGGGTTCCGAACTTTTTAAAATAAAATTTTGTTTTCAAAACCATGAGCATAAATGGGTTGGGGTAGAATGCACGGGCCGCCACTACCTCCGCTGAACTCGATGGCACAGTTTATTGGACTTTTGTTATAGATTGTGTTTAATAGTTATATTGTGACCTTTAGAAGCGACCTAGAGTAGTAAGATAGTTATGTCTTTACTAGCCATTAAAGTAGTCTTACACCAATCACATCTCTATCAGATGGCACGTACGAGAGCGACAACTTACGTTGGACGAGGAGGGGGCCGACCTCCCCTTCCTCCTGGAGCTCCGGGACCGGGACATTTGGGCAGGCCTCAAAGGGGCCGAGGTCAGGGACATGCTCCCGTTGTTGATCCGCCAGCTGCGGACGTTCTTGCTGAGGAGGTAGCTGAGAGCATTGCTCCCGAGGTTAGGGATGGGACCGCTGCTAGGTCCGGAGTACGGAGTGCGGGGCCTGCTGAATCTGGCCGTGTGTCGATTGGAGAATCGGAGTATCGAGAGTATGTCCAGCAGGTGCAAGAGGCATACAGGGCTGAAGCACCACCTCCAGCACCGCCGGTGCCAGCTAGGTCGGCTGAGGTCTCTCAGAGGGTGACTTAGGTGGTAGTTCCACCAGTGGTAGCTGCACCAGTAAGGGTTGTTGAGGATGACCGAGTGAGAGAGGAGTTGAGGGTAACGAGGCCGGACGAATGGTTGAAGACTTTCAACCATCAGAGAGTTCCCACATTCGACGGGAATGTTGGACTTGAGGTAGAGCATTGGATTAGCCATGTGGAGTCCACACTGGAGTCTATCCGCTGTCCTGAGAGTCATAAGTGGAGCTGGTTCAGACCTTGTTTAGAGACCAGACACAGTTATGGTGGAGGACCGTGAGGGGCGGAGTGTCCCGATTGGAGCAGTTGCTGAGCCTTGTGCGGAAGACTTTTTGTCCTACCTCACTGAGGAGAGACCGAGTGCAGGACTTCTTGGAGACAGGATTCGAGGATGTTCCCTTAGCTGAGACGATCAGGAGGTTCCGGGAGGAACTGTCACTGCTGGGTCCTGTTGCACCATTTGTGGACCAGCACGTGTACATGTTCTCTCGGAGACTGAGGGAGACTACACACTCCTATCTGGCAGGGTTTCACTGTGACTCCTTAGCCGATTACCAGGATCGAGCTTCAGCGTTTGAGAGGGACCGACTGTGTCCTAAGAGAGCTATGCCGTCTAGAGGGTCAGACAAGAGACAGAGGACCGGACCGGCCAGCACAGGAGCTGAAGGTTCAGGTCATGAGCGTGGTCAGCCTCAGGGCCGCTCTAGCTACCAGGTTATATCACCGACGGTTTCTAGGGGACGTAAGTGCTACAATTGCAGAAAGTATGGACACATTAAGCCGGAGTGTAGGAGACCATCAGTTACATGTTTCACTTACGGCCAGCTGGGCCACAGAGCTACCTTCTTCCGACAGGGCAAGGTGACATCACAATAGGGGTCCTCGCCTGTTAGTACCTCAGGAGGAGGACAGAGGCAATAGCAGCGAGCTCCTGGTCAGACATATTCACAAGGTTTGGATCAAATTCCCGGCAGAGGTAGAGGGCGTGACGGAGGCACTTCAGAGACCAGAGGTACTCAGGCTCGAGTCTTTGAGTTGAGGAGCGCCGTAGAGCCAGCAGCGCCCGCAGCCACAAGTATTATTACGATTCATGGATTTCCAGTTCGAGTACTTTTTGATACGGGTGCGACGCACTCTTCATATCTGATGATTGCATATATAGGTTGACCTTAGATACAACAGAGGGGGAACCTTTCCTTATAAGGTTACCCGATGGGAGTAAGGCTCGCGGTACTCAAGAGATTCACGGTTGTCCCATCCGCCTGGGAGATCGTGACTAGTTAGCCGACTTCCATGTCATGCGCTTAGTGCATGAAGAAGTCATACTTGGAATGGACTGGATGGACCGCCATAGAGATATTCTGGACGCCAGTAAGAGGATAGTGACGGTCACCACGGAGTCTGGGCAGGAGGAGGTCTTTCGAGGGTGGGACCTCGGAAAGATCGGGACAGTCATTAGTGCAGTCCGAGCCGCAAAGCTCATAGGTCAGGGGTGCGAGGCCTTTTGGTGTTACGCCATGAAGGAGGAGACGAGATCATCTTTAGCAAAGACCCCGATAGCTTGTGAGTTCGAGGACGTCTTTGGCGAGCCTCCTGGCTTACCACCACAGAGGAGCGTAGATTTTGAAATTGAGTTGGAGCCCGGCACGAGGCCGATCTTCAAGGCTCCATACCGCATGGCACCAGTCGAGATGCTTGAGCTTAAGAAGCAACTCGAGGATTTGGCAGAAAGAGGATTCATCCGACCTAGTGTATCTCCCTGGGGTGCACCTATCCTCTTCGTCAGGAAGAAGGACGGATCTATGAGGCTTTGTATCGACTATCGAGAGTTGAACAAAGTCACCGTCAAGAACAAGTACCCGTTACCGCGTATTGATGATTTTCTAGATCAGTTATAGGGAGCTACGGGGTTTTCCCGCATTGACTTGAGGTCAGGATACCATCAGCTGAGAGTACGGGAGGAGGACGTACCGAAGATGGCGTTTCGGACCAGATACGATCATTATGAGTTTGTGGTGATGCCTTTCGGGCTCACCAATGCTCCTGCTGTCTTCATGGAGTTGATGAATGGCATATTCATCGACTTCTTAGACCAGTTTGTGGTAGTTTTCATCGACGACATCTTAGTATACTCCTGGAGTAGGGAGGAGTACGTCGGACACCTGAGGACGGTGTTGCGGGATTTACAGGATAGGGAGCTTTATGCTAAGCTCTCTAAATGTGAGTTTTGGATGCCAGAGGTTGCCTTCCTTGACCACATTGTCTCCGCCCAAGGTGTCATGGTATACCCGGCGAAGATAGAGTTAGTTGCATCATGGCCACTTCCTAAGACGGTCAAGGAGGTACGCAGTTTTCTAGGTCTGGCCGGATACTACCGCAGGTTCGTGAAGGGTTTTTCTGTGATTGCTAGGCCACTCACTTCCTTGTTAAGGAAGTCCATCAGATTTACGTGGTCCGAGCCCTGTCAGCGGAGTTTTGAACAGTTGAAGGGGAGATTGACTTCTGCTCCCGTGTTAGCACAACCTGAGGGTGTTGAGGACTTCGTCGTTTACAGTGATGCATCCAAGCTAGGTTTGGGATGTGTCCTGATGCAGAGGGGTAGGGTCATGGTTTACGCGTCTCGACAGCTGAAGACGTATGAGGAGAATTACCCTACTCACGACCTAGAGCTAGCTGTAGTCATTCATGCATTGAAGATCTGGCGTCATTACCTCTACGGGGCCACCTGTCAGATCTTCACAGACCACAGGAGTCTGAAGTACATATTCACTCAGCGGAATTTGAATAACCGCCAGAGGAGATGGTTAGAGCTGATTAAGGATTTTGACTTAGAGATCCTTTATCATCCGGGGAAGGCGAATGTGGCCGCCGATGCCTTGAGTAGGAGGACACCCCGCGAGGCTGCGATAGCTAGATTGACCGTTCAGACCCAGTTGCAGAGAGATTTGATTTGGTTGGAGGTAGACATCCGGTTTCCGAATAATGACGGTCATTTGTCAGCATTAGAGGTTTCACCGGATATGATGGAAGAGATCCGGCAGAAACAGGAGGGTTGTCCCGCACTGGCGAGGATCAAGGATAGGATGTCCAGAGGGGAGGCACCACAGTTAATGGGGGGTGCAAACGGGATTTTGAGGCGCCAGGAGCGCATATGTGTACCCTCAAACAGAGAGTTGAGGGAACGTATACTGCAGGAGGCCCATTCTACACTTATTCCGTCCACCCGGGCGTGAGTAAGATGTATCAGGATATACAACGATCTTATTGGTGGGGCGGGCTCAATCCCGATGTGGCTAGATATGTAGCCCAGTGTGCGACCTGTCAGCAGGTCAAGATCGAGCACCACAGGCCCGGAGGAGAGCTCCAACCACTTCCGATTCCACAGTGAAAGTGGGAGGACATTTTATGGACTTCGTTACCGGCTTGAGGTTGAGTAGAGACTTTGATGCAATATGGGTTGTGGTGGATCGGTTGACGAAGACGGCACGATTTACTCCTATTAAGGAAACATGGCCAGTGTCTCGTTTAGCCGAGGAGTTTACCCGACAGATTGTGAGGTTCCATGGGGTGCCGAGGACGATCATCTCGGATAGAGATGGGAGTTTTACCTCGAGATTTTGGCAGCAGGTACACGCCGCCTTAGGTACGAGCTTACAATTCACCACGGCATACCATCCTCAGACGGATGGACAGTCTGAGAGGACGATTCAGACTCTCGAGGACATGTTGAGGGCATGTGTGCTTGATTGGTGCCAGGTATGGCCCGACCACCTCCCTTTGGTGGAGTTTTCTTATAACAATAGTTGGCATGAGACTATTGGGATGGCTCCTTACGAGGCACTATATGGACGGAAGTGCCGTACACCCTTGTGTTGGGATGAGCCAGGGAGGATGAGTGGTGTGGCACCCGAACAAGTGCAGGATGATATGGCTCGGGTAACATTGATCCGAGAGCGGATGTTGGCCACACAGAGCCGTCAGAGATCTTATGCTGATAAGAGACGCAGACCTCTAGAGTTCAGGGTTGGAGCCCAGGTATGGTTGAGAGTGTCGCCGACGAGGGGTGTTAGACGTTTCGACATTAAGGGAAAGTTGAGCCCCCGATATGTCGGGCCCTTTGAGATCCTTGAGCGGATATGAGAGGTTGCGTACAGATTGGCATTGGCACCCCAATTGGAGGGAGTTCATCCGGTATTTCACGTGTCACAGCTGCGAGAGTATGTGCATGACTCGAGACACATAGTGAGTCATGACGACCTAGTGGTCGAGCCGGATCATACATTTCCAGAGCACCCGATAGCAATTTTGGAGAGAGGTGCGAGACGCCTTCGATCGAAGGTAATACCCATGTTGAGAGTGCAGTGGTCGAGATGGGGGATTGACGAGGCCACTTGGGAGACGGATGATAGTATCCGGCGAAACTACCCGGAGTTTTATGCGGGTCTAGAGACGTCTATAGGACTGTCAGGTACTCTACCTTCTTGTTTTGGTTGCTTGCAGTGTGTATGTGTGATATATCTAATATGCTTGTGTGTGACCCTTAGGTGGTCTTGATGTGGTAATTTGTTAGTCATAGGGCTTGCTTATATCTTATGACCACGGTTAGTACCTCTAACTTTTGGGACGAAACTTATTTTTGAGGGGGATCTGATGTAACGACCGGATTTTTCGTTACGCTTGGATAGAGTTAGATGAGGTTAGAAGCCGGGTGCAAGGGCTCACGCCCTTGCGTCTTTGGCGACACAATCGAGTAAGCCGTAGGTGCGGCTAGGATTCCCGCTGGGACGATGACATGCGTGGGCGGGGTAGCAACGTTTTGGGCAATCGTTCACATTCCGATCATTTTTAACTCCCCTCCTAAATTTCATGAGGAGTTATGGGCTGGAGACCTTTGGTATCCTCCCTCTTTTATGCAGCCAACTCTTCTCCTCTTCTCATTTTCTACTCACGTTACTTTCTTTCTCCTACCCACTTACTCCTCTTGCACTTCCTCTTACATCCTTATCCTCCATTCTTCCCTTGGAGTGCTCCAGCTTGGATCCACCATTCGTGAGGCCGGGACTGTAGTGACGGGACGTGGGTAAGGTTCCTTCCATTCTTCTTCTTTCTTTCTTTTCCTTCTTCTTTCTTCCTTTCCCTTCCATGGCTTGAATGGAAGACACTCTTGAATCCTTGCTCAACGATCTATCGTTGTATTGTTGGTTCGATGACGAAGATAGACCTTGGAGGGAGGCTAAGACCAAGTGAGAGAAGTAGAAGACGTTCATAGCACCAAAGGAGACCCTAAAGGACCGGCTGCACAATCGAAGAACTCAACCGACAGACTTTCTACACAAACAGGCACGGGGGAGGATTCACCAAGGCGCAGGGGTGGCTTCTGTCAGGCGCAGGGGCGGGCCCAGATCGACGCAGGGGCGGACCCAGATAGGCGCAGGGGCGGCTCAGGCAGGCGCAGGGGGTGGTTTTTCTCCAGTGAGTCCCGAATTTCGTTCTTGCTTTTCCTTCTTTCTTTCCTTAGACTCATTATACCCTAGAAGCATGTTAGGCTGGCCTAGGGTAGTTGAACTGGAATGCTTTAGAGTGGTTGGACCTTAGAAGTCTAGTGTGAGTTACGTGAGGCTTGTGGTGGTATGTTGTTGAGAGTTAGTTTCGAGCTTTGTGGAAGTAACCTTTGTGTATATCGTTATGATGAGAGTTGGATAGGTCATGGACTGAGAGTGTAGTCTTCTTGGACTAGGTGGTTGAGGAGTTGAGCGTAGAAGTCTAAAGACTTCTAGTGGACTAGAGTGTGGTTTGATTGTGTGCCTTGTCTTGAACAGGCATTGTACGTTTTCCCGAGGGAACTTTCGAGTGAGGTGATCTTGTGTGCTTCGGAGACTGGTAAGTCAACGGACTTACTTAGCTGGCTTCTTGTATGAGTGTATTGTGTATGAGTGGTGTTTGCTAGCTAGGATAATAACGAAACCGGATTAGGCCAACTTTATTATATTACATAATGGACCCAAGTGTATGATAACGGGTCGTGACATCATTAGCCTAGCTCTTGCGAGAATCTAGGAGGTTCCCTGTACCAGCCCAGGCAGGTAGACGTTTAGATGCATTAGCACCATTCCTTGTTGGTAAACGGGATCAGGGGCAAGGTTTGGGAATCCCTCGTGTTACAAGATAAGTATCATTAGTAATGACATATCACCTAATTAAAGATAACAAAATGATTGAGTGTTGCATGCTGATTGTGTATGTTGTGTGCTTGTGCTTTTACCTTTATACTTATGCATAGATTGTCAGCTAAAGGTATTATACCGCTTGTAGATGCCTTGTAGGTTAGATTGGCGATCGAGTGATCCGGCGGCAGTGGGCAGCCGGGGTTCCGTGCATTATAGGACGGGGCTGTTATCTTTATATTTCATGAATGTTGAGACTTATGTTGTTCTTTGGTTTTGAGACTCGGCTGGATTGTTCCTTTTTCAGATTTGTACTTTTTACTTCCGCTCATGTTATAAAACTATGTCTTTTGCCTTTTTATTTATGACGTGTTGTAAGGTCCGATGAAGTTGTTGCCAGGCTAAGGGTCGGGACCCATTGTGAGTTCCCAGCTCGTAGCATTCCGAGTCCTCTAGGAATCGGGGTGCTACACCTTTTGACCTATCTTCTCCCACACAACACTCTTCCATTGTAGTTTCTCTTCCAAGCACCCTTGTGGGTGTTCTTGGGAGAGGTTAGTGTAGATTTTAGTTTTGTAGTGAGATTTGAGTGGTTTTGAGTGAGGTTTCCATTGTTGACAACTTTGAGCAGCTCTTGAAGCCTTTGTAAGACTTGATAACTTCTATTCTAGCTTGTAACTTATTGTCCCTTGATCTTATCTTCATTTTCTAGCCATGACTTGCAAGCATGCTTTGTTTATGAAGTTTGATCTTGAAATGTATGTTGTTAGCTGAATAGTTGTGATTCTAGGGTGAAGGAATGATGTTTATGCTTTGGACTATGATTGTATGGACTTGCTTGTTAGTTTAAGATGGATTCGTGTTCGAAACCCTAACTCAGGCCCAAACCACGACCTATTCTTCATGCTTCCACGACCGTGGTTTCCATGATCCACCCGTGGTTTTGTTCTGTTGTACTTATATTGATAATTCTGGATGTTAGGATGTAGATGTGTTGAAATCCTAGTGTTTATTGAGCTTTAATCTAGCCTAGGGTGACCTTTGCTAGCAACCTATTTGAGGAATGAGACTTACCCGGTAATTTCCTCTCTTAGATACATAAGATGATGAACTCTAGGTAGTAGTGAGCCAAAAAAGCCGCTATTGGATTGAGTGTGCTAGGATCGTTGCCTAAGACTTACCTTTTTCGAGACTTACCCGGTAAGGAGGGGTTTGACCCTTAGGTAGCGGCCGGTTTGTGTAGAATTCCCATCCTTAGGTTGCTTGAGACTTACCCGGTAATAGGACCTTAGGTTCGAGACTAGTGGAGCATGAGACTTACCCGGTAATTGCTCCCATTAGAGAAACACCCAACTCCGAACAATCGCAACTTTCCTTTGATGTTTAGATGCATGAGGCCATTGTCATAATTGGAATTCCGAATCTCTAGAATCCGCATATCTTACCTCTTATCACCTATCCTTGTGTTTGTGTGTTCGCTTGCTTGTTTGTGTTGATATATTTGTGATCCTTGTTGATCACCCAAAATCAACCAAAAATATTGTGTTTTGCACTTTCTTTATTCCTCATCTCATCTTAGTTTAGATTTGCACTATACATGATCATTGAATGACTTGATTTCACCTCAGTCCTTGTGTTCGACCTCGGAATACTTTCCTTCTTACATAACGATCCGTACACTGCGGGTTTCGCTAGGTAGTTTAGGATTTTAGATTGAGTTTATAAATGTAAAGCTTTTTGTGCTACATTTCTAGCGTAACACTCGTGTCACATAGTTTCATATTATATCTATATGATTTGAGTGAATGACCATTATATTGAGATGATTAAATAGGTAAATGTGTGAAAGCATATTGTGTTTATCTTACCTTGATTGTGAGTGTGCTTATGCATTACTCTATATATGTGTATGGATAGCTAATGGTTTATTACCATGTTGTAGATGCCCCACAAGATAGGCATGCTGTTGGGTGATCTAGCAGAGTGGCAGACCGAGGACGTCTCGTACATAGGTTGTTGTGGGCTTTTGGGTTTGTGACCTTTCCCTCCTGCGTGAGGATGATCTTTTGTTACCTCCTGTGTGAGGATGTTGTGTTTTATACTCGGCTATGTTATTTTACCCTTTGGTTGTACAGTTTTATACAGTTTTATGCATTTGTTTTATATCTGTCAGTGCCATGTTGTAAGGTCCAGTGAACTTATTGTCAGGCTAGGGTCAGGATCAACTGTGAGATCCTAGCTCAATGTGACACTCCGAGTCCCGCGGATTCGGGGTGTTACGGTTTTGGCTTTGTGGGGGTGGTCGAAAGAATTGAAGGTAGGAAGCCCTAAAATTTGAGCAATAACCAAAGAGGAAAGGGCAATAGTCTTATGATGACATGAATTATATACTATTATAATCATGCATATTGTAGAGGTTTACCTCAATTTACCTTGCATTTGGAGAGAATTTGTGTACCTTTTAGGTTTATTTCATTTATATTTCAAAAATAGAGGTCTACACGAGTTTTGGTTGAATTATAGGTAAATTCGGTGGATTTGGAAGCAAAAGTGGAGCAAGGAACATCTAAGGCTAATAAGGAAGCTTAAGGAGTCTTAGAGGAGTCACAAAGAGCAAAGGAGTGTATAAAAGAGTCACCAAAGGGAGGAAGGAAACAAGCCAAGAGACGAGTATTCTCTGTTGAAGAAAATCGTGTCATTCATCTTAAAAAACGGACGATTTTTATACGTGAAAATCGAACGGTTTTATTCTTTGTTTTGACAGCACGATTTTCTACAGCTTTCGGCCAAAGAAATATCACGACCCAAAGCCCATCACCTGTGGGCTTGAGACGTGTTTTGCCAAGCGGCCCATTAGCAAGGAAGTATACATTGGAACCCTAGGAACGAAAATAGGAGGGTCGCAGCGGGAAAGATTTACACGATTTGGAGAGATTGAAGGTTCTTGGAGAGGAGATTGAAGGAAAGTGCCAAGAAGTCAATCTACACTATTTTTGTGAGATCTTTTGTTTCCCTTCCAGTTCTTGTGGTTTGTGAACACATTATTGAGTGTTTTGAGAGATTCTTTGATAAGTTTTGAGATTTGATTACAGATTCGGAGATTATTTGGTTTTATTCAAAGTTCGAGTTTATTTGATTTTATTCATTCAATCTTAATTTTGATTTGATTATGAAAATGGTTGGCTAAAACCCTTGTGATTCTGGGGAGAATAGTTGATGATTGAGGCTTAGATGATGATAAACTGAACTCATTTAACCATTTGGACCCTGAGAGTTGAGATTTAACTTTGTGACAACAGGAAAATCGGCATGTTCTTGGATAAATCGTCCGATTTATATATGAACAACACAATTTATTTCCTTGACGATCTTTAATTGATTTATTCTTTAACCAAAGTTAATCCTTGCCTAAATCCCAACCTTGCTTAACCTTTTTAACCTCTAAATAAGTGTTTGAAGAGACTTCATCATTGATTCTACATTTAATAGCTAAAGATTACAAGATTTGGGTAATAGAGAGACTCAACATCCTTTATTAAGGTTTAAGTGTGCTTTCCATCTTTACCTTTGAGAGTCATATCCTGGGGTTTTGGGTGGTTAGTTTGAGTGTAATTCTTGTCCTTAGACCTTTCTATATAGCAGCCTCAATAACCTTTATAGAGAGAACCTTTGTATTAGACATATAGGTTTTAGAACTTCACCGTACGATACCTACCTTTGAAACACATAACCTTGGCACATCAACTCTGTCCTTTGATCTTTAGAAGTGTCTTGAATCGAAATCCGAAATCGGATACTTGAATCCTTGGAATCATTTGTCTCCTTTATTAATCACAAAAGCTTTTATACTTTGCCAAATATTTGAAATCGATTTTATTCTCACCAAATCCTTGAGTCCGACTCTGGAATTTCTTGCCTTACTACAGCTGACCCGTACACTGCGGATTCGCTTTTTCTTAAGTTCTAGATATAAATTTAAGACTTTGTGACGCACACTTTTGAGCGAACAAGTTTTTGGCGCCATTGCCGGGGATTTGGTCTATACCAAATTCGGTTTTTGGTTGTCTGGCTTGGGAGCTTTTGCTCTTGTGATTTGATTTGTCTACTTGAGTGTTTTTTTTGCAGATTCTTTAGGTATATGCGAAAAAATAGATCTACCAAAGATCTAGTTCCTTTTGATACCGAATTGGAGAAAACTTTGAGAAGAAAGTTGAAAGAGAAAAAGATGGCAGAAAACTATGAGAGAAACATCCAAGCGGAGTTGGATGAAGCTCAAGCTCAACTCAAATTGAGTGAGAAGGCTCGTATGGAAGAATTAGAGCGTCATCAATTCCAAATAGATGAGCTCAAGGCTATGATGCTAGACATGAAGTTGGAGATGAATGATGCTAAGAAGAAGAAAGTCAAGAAACCTAAGTCCATTAGAGTTGAATCATCCGACGATGATGAAATGCCGGACCTAGAGGATATTACACCACTAGTCGGTCCAGTTCGTGATAATCCTAGACCACAAGTTAACCCTCGCATTCCCGTTAGAGATGTGAGAGTTGCTGATGGAGGGGATGAACCACGAACCGTTGGACAAAGGATGGATCCAATTCAGCAACCACGCCGTTTAGGTTTGAATTTCGGAGCTGAAGACGTCCAGGATTTCACGTTTAGCCCGCAAGTTATTACCATGGTTTGCCAAAGTCAGTTTGGTGGAACGAATGCTGAATCTGCACACCAACACTTGCAGAATTTTGAGATTATGATGGAGACAATTGTAATGATCAGTTTTTTTTTTCCGTTACGCTTTGATAGGGTTGGAGAAGTTTAGGAAACAAATAAAAATTTAGTGAGACTAGGACATACCAGGTTATTTATGGAAGTCGTTTAATTAAGTACCTTGTTCTAAGTTTCAGGACGAAACTTTTTTTAAGGGGGTACTGATGTAATATCCGGAATTTTTATTCCGTTTAATTCTGAATCAATTCGGACTTCGAGCCGTTAACGGTTCTCATTCTATCTAGTACTTATTTTTTCACAAATTTTATCATTTTATGTAGAATTTAATTCACATAAAATGATAGAATTATATCGAACACTAATTCTTATAATTATTTATCATTTTATGTAGAATTTAATTCACATAAAATGATAGATACATATCAAACCCTAATTCTTATAATTAATCCTTAACGACGACTTTAGACGAGAATGTGACAAAGCTGTGACGGGAATATGACAAAGCTGTGACGAGAATGTGACAGAGTTGTGACGAGGTCATGACGAAGCCCGACAACTCTGTGACGAAGTCATGCATGGGCCTGACAAAGCCATGACGAGTTTTTTGACGAGTTTTGACAATTCAGCCCACCTTTGTTTTTACAACTTCAGCCCAACCTTTTGCCTATGTTTTCAGCCCACTTCTCCTCACCTTGTTTCAGCCCAATGTTGTCTTGTTTGGAGTTAATTGTCCAACCCTTGACTTGATCCCTTGCTGGCGGATTGGAACAGCTCAAGAAGCCCAGCCAGCAGCCCAATCTACCTTCACGCTAGTCCAGCAGCCCACGCTGCCCTGAGAGCATGCCAGCCCAACATCGAAGCTCACCCCTCTAGCGTGCGTGTATGCTGCGTTGAAGAGAAGATCTGTGTATTGTAACGCTTCCTGGAATCCCGCTGCTGCAACCTATCTCCTTCCTCCCGCAAAACGCCCAGATTCATTCTGAACTCGACATCTCCCTTCCCCTTCATCGACGATTGATCTGCAGCTGTGTGCCTCTCTCTTGACCGCCCCTCTTCATCGATTGAATATGTTCTGTTACAACCATTCTGCATACCTTATCAGTTGCCTCTGATTTCCTCTTTTGGTGCACGCAGTACATTCATCAAAGGTAAGCCTCAATTCCCCTTCTGATCTTAATCCATCCCCTTCCTTGTTTTGCTCTCTTTCTAATCCGGTTGTGTCCACTGTACCATGCATCCTCTCATGTCCTACCCAGTGCAGCAAGTGCTAGCAGATCGAGTGATATATCAACCATCTGAGGATCCACTCCTAGGCTGCAACCAGCAACTCTTAGCCAAGAACATCTATAGAGGAGCTGTGCAAATTCAATCATCTTCGGAACTTTTAAATTTGTGACGAGCAACCTAGTTTGGGACCAGATTTAGGTATGCTAAACTCATTCTTTTTGGCTGGTTTTCGGATATGTCATAGACAGTAGTACATAGTATAACATACTAAAATTTGGGAAGAATCGGAGTTACGGTTTGAGAGTTATTGTGTTTCAAAGTTGACGTTTTTATATATGTGCTGAGTGTTGGGGAAAACAGCAAGTGATGTTGTTTTGTGAGATGGTTTTGAATAAGCTCTTGATCTCCGTTGGGCTTGAATTTTGGATATGATATGGTTGACATATTTTTGTAGAACATATTAAAATTTGAGAGGAATCCAGCGAGTGGTTTGAGATTTATGATTTTTCAAAGATGTAGTCGTAAGCAGTATTTCTGTTGTGCTGAAATTTGATTTTGTGAGATAGTTTTAAATAGGATTTTGATCTCCTTTGTGGCTGAATTTTGGATATATTATAGATAAGATTTTATAGTAGAACATATCAAAATTTGGGATAAACCCAGAGAGTAGTTTAGGAGTTATGATTTTTCAAAGTTAAGGCAGTGTGTTGTTTGTTAAGTGTTGTACCCAACTTTAGAAATTTTTGTAGAAGCGATGCTTTAACAGTTTTAAGAAATTCTTTCTCCTATGAGTAGATAGGATATCATAGATGACCTAGGGAATTATTTCGGAATTTTTATAAGATTATTCGAATTTTATATTTGAAGCTGTAGTTGGACTTTAGTGACTTTTCGAGAAATAGAAAATGGGTAGTTTTTTTAGTTGTTACCTAAAATCATCATAGGGATTAGAATATGGTTAGTTAGCCTCAAATTATAATTTAAGTACATATTCCGAGTTTTTTTAGAAGTTTCGGGACCAAGGGTAAAAGAGTCATTTTACCATAAATTAATACTGTAATCAATTCCGTTCTATTAAGACCTACTATCTTAGAAGTCTTAGACTTCTAATCACCTAGAAAGTGTGCTGACACACTTGCCTCCTTTGACAGGCCATTGAATCCCTATTGTACAGATCGATTTGCGAATTAGAAAGTCGAGATCTGATTCAGGTAAGTCCACGGACTTACTTAGCTGGCTTCTTGCATGTGTGTGATGTGTATGAGTGGTGTTTGTTAGTTAAGATAAAGGATGAAACCGGAATAGGCCGACTTTAGTGTATTGTGTAATTGACCCAAGTGTATGATAACGGGTCGTGACATCATCTGCCTAGCTCTTGCGAGAGTCTAGGAGGTTCCCTGCGACCAGCCCAGTCCGGTAGACGGTCAGATGCATTAGTACCATTCCGCGTTGGTAAACGGGGATAGGGGCGAGGTTTGGGAATCCCTCGTGTCACAAAATAAGTATCATTAGTAATGACCTATCACCTAATTAAAGATAATAAAAGGATTGAGTGTTGCATGTTGATTGTGTATGATGTGTGATTGTGCTTTTACCTTTATACTTATGCATAGAATGTTAGCTAACGGTTTTATACCGCTTGTAGATGCCTTGCAGGTTAAGACAGTTGTAGAGAGATCCGGAGGGAATGGTCAGCCGGGTCCACGTACTCATTTAGTTGGGGACGGGATGTCTTTTGTTCTTCTTATGTGTCGTTTTGGTACCTTTGCTTTGTAAGGCTGATACATATTCTTCATGTATATATTGTTTAAAGTTTTCAAATGTTTTAAATACTTTTGTGCCTTGTTGTAAGATCTAAGTTAAATTGTTGTCAAAAGAAGGTCGGGACCCATTGTGAGGTCCTAACCAGTAGCTCCCCGAGTTCTTAGAATTTGGGGTGTTACAACAATGAAGCCGAAGAGAGCTATCAACAACAACTACAAGATCAAACCGTTTTTCTTCTCTTTGAAGGACAAGGCTTTGTCTTGGTATCAAGCTCTTCCAGCTGGAAGACTTAACACATGGGAGGATTTATCTACGGAGTTCCTCACCAAGTTCTTTCCGCCATCCAAAACGGCGGAGTTGAGAGGTAAGATTAATGCATTTTCTATGAAACCTAATGAAAGTTTGTTTCAATCTCGGGAAAGGTTTTAGGATCTCTTATTGGATTGCCCACACCATGGCATTTCAAAGTTGGAATTGTTGGAGATCCACTATAAGGGGCTGGATGTGGAAACACAGTTCAATCTCCAATCTCTTTCTTGTGGTATATTTATGGACATGAGAGAAGATGACGCTTGGGACTTCAATGAGAAGCAAGACCAAGTGATTGAGAATTATTCCCACCGGAAGGTGGATCCGAATAACCGGAATTAAGGGGATTCGAGAGCTAAGTTGAATCAAGATGCACAAACTCAAATATTCTCCCTCAACAATGAGATCAAAGAGTTGAAGGAAGTCATAAAAACTAGCCTTCAAAAGGCGAAGGAGCAAGAGGCCAACTATCTAGGGAGAGATAACAACCAAGGCAATAGGAATGACTACCGGAACAACAATTGGAATAATAACAATAGGAACTCCAATAACAACAATTGGAGATCCAACCAACAAAATCCTGGTAATCCCTATTCACATGCTGAAAATGCTTTAACACCTCCATCTTCTTCTACTCCTTTGAAAAGTCAGGGTCAAACACTGAATGGCTCGGGCAAGACGGAGAAGGACAAGCATGAAGCCATGATGGAGAAAATCTTAGGAAAGCTCCAAGGATTAGAGAATCACATCACTTCGGTCGACAAGGCAACAAAAGCCTTAGAAAACCAAGTGTTCAGCAAGGCCGGAGAAGTTCCGAGAGATCAAGGGAAGCTTCCCGGAAAGACGTAGGACAATCCAAAAGGAAGGGTGATGGCGATTACTACTAGAAGTGGTGTAACAACCACCGATACGCAACTCAAAGTAGTTGAGACTTCCGCTGAAAAAGGAAAGGAAAAGGAAAAAGAGAAGGAAGATGTTTATGTTCCTCCTCCCGCTTACAAACCACCTCTACCTTTTCCCCAATCTAGAGCAAGAGCGCGTCTAGATAAACACTTCGGTAAGTTCATTGATCTTATGAGTAAGCTGCATATTAACATACCTTTTATGGTTGCAATTTTAGGTATGCCAGCTTATGGGAAGTTCCTAAAGGAGATCCTCTCTAACAAGAGGAAATTAGAAGATATTGGTGAAGTCAAGATTAGCACGGAGTCATCCAAACTCATCAAGACCATGACGGAGAACATGCTACCTAATTTGCATGATCCAGGATCATTTTGCATACACATCACTCTAGGAGAGGTCACCTATGATGCACTTTGCGACCTTGGAGCAAGCGTTAGCATCATACCACTTGCTTTGTGTAAGGCGGTTGGTCTAGGAGAACCTAGACCGGTGAAGATGACACTTTACATGGCCGATCGTTCCATCACCAGGCCTGTTGGGATCATAGAAGCCATTCTCGTGAAACTCGGTAAGTTTTACATCCCTATAGATTTTGTCGTTCTTCACATCCCTGCAGATTATCCAGTTCCCATCATTCTTGGGAGACCATTCCTTGCAACTTCCAGATGCATGGTTGATTGCAAGAATGGACAGCTATCCTTCAATATAGGGGAAGAGAAACTAGAATTTGTACTCTCCTCCTTAATCAAAGAGCCAACTTTGAGAGAAGATGTTTTTAAGATTTTTGATGAAGAAGAGTCTAGAGAAGTGGTGAGTTCAATGTTGATGAAAGATCCACTTCAAAAGGTTCTTAGCATGAGTATCATGAAGGAAGGAGTGGAGCATGAATGTGATGACGAAGTGAAAGCATTGAAAGATGCAGAAGAAGAGCCAGAGGTAAGATTTGAAGAGCTGGAAAGAACCCCGAAATCTGTTGAAAAAATCGACCTACACAAAGAAAATCACACGATTTCTGAAGAAGCAAGTCGATTTTTGACAACAGGAAGAAAAATCGTCCCAAAAATTGGACGATCTGCAATAGAGGGGGTCGATTTTTCGGTGAATTCTCCGGTTTCTACAAACTTGATTGCAGTTGTTCTTAACTGTAATAGCACACTTCCTCCACCTTCAGAGGCTTCTCCCATGACACTAGATGATCATGAATCATCAATCGAGGCAGCTCCTTCGTTGGAATTGAAACCACTCCCTACACACTTAAGGTATGCATTCCTTGGGCCTAACTCTACATATCCTGTTATAGTTAGTGCAAATCTGAACGATGATGAACTTGAGAAGCTTATGAATGTTCTAAGACAACATAGGAAAGCATTAGGCTATACTATAGATGACTTGGTAGGTATTAAACCTTCTCTATGTATGCATAAAATCTTGATGGAAGAGGATTACAAACCCTCACGTCAACCTCAAAGACGGTTAAATCCGATCATGAAAGAGGTCGTGAAGAAAGAAATCCTTAAGCTACTTGATGCCGGTATCATCTTCCCTATCTCCGATAGCAAGTGGGTGAGTCCCGTACAGGTAGTACCAAAGAAAGGAGGCATTACTGTTGTTGCAAACAAGAACAACGAGCTTATTCCCACAAGGACAGTTACGGGATGGAGAATGTGCATCGACTACCGTAAACTGAATGTTGCCACTAGGAAGGACCATTTTCCCCTTCCTTTCATTGATCAAATCTTGGAAAGGTTAGCCCAACGCTCTTACTTTTGTTATCTAGATGGATATAGCGGTTTCTTTTAGATTCCCATTCACCCGGATGATCAAGAGAAGACGACTTTCACGTGCCCTTGGGGTACGTTTGCCTATAGAAGGATGCCATTCGGCTTATGCAACGCTCCAACCACCTTTCAAAGGTGTATGATGGCAATCTTATCGGAGTATGTAGAGAACATCATGGAAGTATTCATGGACGACTTTCGGTATATGGTTCTTCCTTTGATAACTGTCTCTCTAACCTTTCCCTAGTCCTGAAGAGATGTGAAGACACTAACCTAGTTTTAAACTGGGAGAAGTTTCATTTTATGGTCACCGAATGAATTGTGTTAGGTCACTTGATTTCGAACAGAGGAATAGAGGTTGATAGAGCCAAGATTGAAACTACAGAGAAACTACCTCCTCCATCCTCGGTGAAAGGAGTTAGAAACGTTTTAGGACATGCAGGTTTCTATAGGAGATTCATAAAGGATTTTTCTAAGATTTGAAAACCCTTACCTAATCTTTTGATGAAGGACATAACTTTCGAGTTTTTGAAAGAATTTTTAGATGCCTTTTGCTGGATCAAAGAAGCTTTGATTTCAGCACCTATCATCCAACCACCCGATTGGACTCTTCCTTTCGAGATCATGTGCGACACAAGTGACGTCGCTATAGGAGTTGTACTGGACAGAAGAAAGATGGTCGTACACACGCGATCTACTATGCTAGCAAGACGCTAGATGAAGCTCAATTGAATTATGCTACCACGGAGAAAGAGCTTCTAGCCGTATTTTATGCTTATGAGAAATTTCGTTCCTATCTTGTAGGTGCGAAAGTGATAGTCTACACGGATCATTCAGCAATCCGTTACTTGTTCATAAAGAAGGATGTGAAGCCTAGGCTTCTAAGATGGATCTTGCTCTTACAAGAGTTCAATCTAGAGATCCGTGACAAGAAAGGCTCGAAAAATTCAGTTGTTGACCACCTTAGTCGTCTTCCACCCCTCACAAATGAGGCGGATGAGCTCCCTATCGACGACTCATTCCCTGACGAACAGCTCCACGATTACAATTACCTTGTTTGTCAAGAAATTCCCCCCGGACTTTCGTATGCTCAAAGAAAGAAGTTATTTAAGGACATCCGGAATTTCTATTGGAACGAACCTCTTCTCTTCAAGAGAGGTCCCGATGGCATATACAAGAGATGTATTCCGGAGGATGAGGTGGAAAGTGTCATCCGCCATTGCCATTCTTTACCTTGTGGAGGACATGCTAGTTCCCACAAGACATGTGCTAAGGTACTCCGATCCGGTTTCTTTTGGCCTAGCTTATTCAAAGATGTGTAGAACTATGTTGTTGCTTGTGATGCTTGTCAAAGGACATGTAATATTTCAAGAAGGAATGAGATGCCCCTCAACAACATACAAGAAGTAGAGATATTCGATGTATGGGGAGTAGACTTTATGGGACCGTTCCCATCTTCTTGTGGAAAGCAATACATACTTCTAGCAGTAGACTACGTCTCAAGATGGGTAGAAGCAATCGCTTCTCCTACTAATGATGCAATGGTGGTGGTGAAGTTCTTTAATAGAACGATCTTCCCAAGGTTCGGGACTCCCCGAACCATCATTAGTGATGGAGGAATGCTCTTCACAGCCCGTCGATTTGAGACTCTATTGGCTAAGTATGGGGTAACCCATAAGATAGCCACGCCATACCATCCGCAAACTAGCGGACAAGTTGAGATATCCAATAGAGAGATCAAGGGAATTCTAGAGAAGACTGTCTCTAGAACACAAAAGGATTGGTCAATGAAGTTAGATGATGCGTTATGGGCGTACATGACCGCTTTTAAGACACCTATAGGTACAACTCCATACAACCTTGTTTATGGAAAATCTTGTCATCTTCTTGTAGAGCTAGAACATAAAGCATATTGGGCCATCAAGGGGCTCAACTTCAACATGAAAGAAGCTGGAGAGAAACGGCTATTGGACATCAACGAGCTAGAAGAGATCCGGTTGAATGCGTACGAGAACGCAAAGATTTACAAGGAAAGAACGAAGCGGTGACATGATAAGCATATCATTCCGAAGGACTTGAAGGAAGGAGATCAAGTTATTCTATTCAACTCAAGGCTTTGACTCTTCCCATGTAAGCTTAAATCCCATTGGACATGACCTTACATAATTAAACGTGTTTTTCCCCATGGTGCAGTTGAAGTATAGGGTGAGCAAAGCGGAAGTTTCAAGGTCAATGGCCAACGGTTGAAGAAGTACATACCGGAAGTCTCGGTTGAGGAGATCGCTCCTATCCTCCTCCATTGAACATCAAAACAAACAACGTCCAGCTAAAGACGATAAATCAAGCGCTTCTTAGGAGGCAACCCATGGTAGTATAGTTCTTTCTCTTTTCTTTTCATCTTAGAGTAGTTTAGTTTAGTTGTTTGCTTTCTTTAGTTTTGTTTTTGTTTGTTCCTCGATGCACTCTTGGTTTGTTTGTGTCAAAAATTGCAGGAACTAGGTCCAACTTTGGGGAATCAATGAAGAAAGGGGACATAAAATGGTTCAAATGCAATCTTCAAGGAAAAGAAGGAAGATAATCGACCTACAAAGATTAAATCGAACGATTCAGGAACAGAGCAACACGATTTTTGGCAACAGGGGGAAAAATCGTCCCAAAAATCTTCCCCCCTTGAATAAATCGTCTGATTTTTAGTCTTTGGCTGAGAAAGTGAAGAAAAATCGGGCCGACAAATAAATCGACCCGATAAATCGGACGATTTTCTTTGAAAAACCTCCGGCCTATATAAAGCCTTCTCCACTCGATTCCTTCATTCCATACTTCACCATTCTCGATTCCCCTTCATTCCAAAGAGCCGAAAATCGCTTACCCTCCCATCTCCCAAATTCTTAATCATTTTGAATGATTCTTAAGCCTAAACTGAAGTACTTTCGACAAGGAACAAGGATCTAGCAACAACAAGCTTGGCAAACTGCTCACTCATCCGGAATTCAGGTTTTTCAATTCGAAACCTAAGTTTTTTGTTCGATTTCGATTATTGTATTGAAGTTGTTGTATTGCTGAGATTGATAGAGGGATATGCTTTGAAATACCTCTAGGAGACTGTGTGAGGTGATAGTTTGATCAAAGCTTCACAGAATTGTGAGTTGTGTTGAAATCGATAGAAAAATCGACCCTCCCAGAAAAATCGTCCGATTTTTGTGAAAAACAGGGCGATTGTTTTGAGCAAAATGGAGAGTTTGAAGAGAATTACTAGGAATGCGGGGAAAAAGAAGGGATCTTCTTCCAAAGCACCTCCCCCACCACCACCACCACCACCACCACCCTCCCAAGCTAAACCAAAACTTCCTCCTCTCCTTTTCAAACATAAAAAGAGATACGAACGTCTCTTAGACCGTCCCTTTACCCCTCCTCGATACATTGTCCTAGATGACTTAGATGCTTTGTTTGTTCGAGAGGATGTGGATATGATGCTAGATAGAGTGGGACTGAGTCAGTTTTCTTTGATTAGGGAGGATTCCTACACCGAGATCACTCGAGAGTTCTTGAGTACATTTAAGCATGATCCTAGAAAGAGGATGGTTACCTTCCATCTCATGAACCAAAACCATGCTATGTTCATTGATGATTTTGGAGATTTGTTTTGCTTTCCCTATTCTTTTGCAGGCACGTTCGCAAGAGGGGTGAGTGCTAGTGCTTTTTGGGAAAGCATTTCAGTTGGAGAATATTGAGGAGATAAGTGGAGACCCGGGAACTCCAAGGAGACAAGTATGTACAACCTTTCCTTTAAGGTAGTTCATAGGATCCTTAGTGAGAGTTTGTTTGCATGGACAGAGACTCCGTAGAAGCTCAAGGCAGATGAGCTCTTCTTACTCTATTGCATGACTAGTAGTACTATCCCCGACATCACCTCCATGCTTGCTGACTATCTTGGGAAGATAGCCAACAAGGCGAAAGGTGACCTATGTGCTGGAGGCCTTGTCACTCACGTGGCGAAGGCATTAGAGCTAGACTTTATAGATTGCACCTTAGCTGAGAGTGTCCAACCTCTAGGTTCACAGAGATTGATTGCGCGACAGGTTTTGATTCCTCGAGGTAGAGGAACTTTGCATGTGCCCATGCCGTGGGCAAATGATCCATCCAAGAAGCTGTTTGAGATAGTATGGAAGTCCGAATACACTATTCGGAATAAGAGGAACTGGAAGGAGACTTTTGTACTTATGCTTGAGGAGGTAGCCCCTCCATCTGGTTATTATGATGATGCAGGTGACACAGAGGATGAGGAGGACCATGAGGATGAAGCGTACCAGGGGAACATGCTAGAGTTTGAGAGTGATACCTATAGTGGACATGCTACGGATGCCATGGATACCGATACTCATGGTGTTTTACCTAGCCGGACTAGTCGAGGTACTGAGGAGACAGAGGATGAGATGCAGCCACCCCATCATTCTTTTGCACATACTCCTAGCCACGGTCGAGGAAGTGGGAGCGGACATAGGCTTCCCCGACATATTGGAGCATTGGTTTCTAGCTTCTAGGGCCTACGTACCGACTACCAAGGTCTTCGCTCAGATTATCAGGCCCTCCACACCGACTACACCGCCCTGAACACTCAGTTCACAGCATACCGCCGGGAGACGGATGCTAGACACTCGTCCTACGATGGATAGATGAGGGACATGTACTATCATCAGTTTGGCCATTTCTATGATCCCAGCGCACCGAGATATCCATATCTGCCACCACCACCGACAGAGGATTGAGTTTCCACTCCATTTTACATTGTAAGTATTTTTCTCCATCTTATGCTTGATTTTTTCACATTGGGGACAATGTGAAGGTTAAGTATGGGGTGAGGGTACTTACAATCTCTTCTACTTTTCGCACGTTATGTACTTTGTATTACACTTGATGAATTGGGTTGTAATAACTCTTGCATATTTGCTTTCCACAAATTTGTGAGTTTTTCAAAAAATTTTGTGCTTCTTATGATGGAAATGACCTCTATGATGAGAATTGTGATGTGGAAAAGGCAAAAGGATGACTTAGTTATGTTGAGATATTAATTATAGCATGAATGAGCTTGATTTTCTTACTTAAATGCATGAATAGTTCATATGATCTTGATGTCTTGATAAGAGAATGAAATAATGATCGAAGTTATATTATAAGTTCTTTTGCATCATATAGGAATGACCAAGGCAATTCACTTCTTTTCTAGTTCATATCTTGTTCATGCTAGCTCCTCAATGAAATATTTGACCTCCTTTTAACCATCCGGGAATTAGGATAAGTAATTGTAAAAGGCATGCTTGATGTGGGAGGGCCAATATGAAAGTGTTAAGTCAAAGTTTAGCAAATTATATGTTTAGGGACATTGAACATGAAGATGAGTAACTCGGCACCATTCACATAGCCGGGTGTTTGTGTCTTACCAAAGTCAGATTAAACAACAAGTCCTAACGGGATATGGTATGTGCATTAAGAGTTTGAGGCATCTCAGAAATTGAAAAATGCCGATCTCCTAGGCTTCGGTTATTGTGCACCGCTGTCCATACTCTCAAAAAGTAACGTATAAAGAAAGCAAAGATTTTACATGAAAAGCATGTGTGGTGAAGTTTGGTTTTTGAAAGTATTGTGTTGTTCCTCTTTCCCGGATTAGCATCACATTTCCTTAAAAGATTTCCCACCCTTAACACGTTTCTTAGACCTTTTTCTTTGATTGGAAGACCTTGAGACCTTTGTGCACATGTTTAAGACTTCATGGCTTAGATTTGTTTGACTTTGATTATCTTTACATCTTTATCATGTCCTTTATTTGTGTATTTGAGAAGGAAAGGATAGTTAGTTCATATTGTGATTATTATTGATACATATTTTGTCTTCCTATGTCTTGAAATATCACTTTGAGGGTGATCCAATAAGAAGAAGCACTTCCAAAACAAAAGGTTTTTGAGTTTTTCATATACATAATCCATGACATCTTGTATTCTAGGTTTGAATCTTGCTTGGGGATAAGCAAGGGGCAAGTATGGGGTATTTTGATGACATGAATTATATATCATTATAATCATGCATATTGTAGAGGTTTACCTCAATTTACCTTGCATTTGGAGAGAATTTGTGTACCTTTTAAGTTTATTTCATTTATATTTCAAAAATAGAGGTTTACACGAGTTTTGGTTGAATTATAGGTAAATTCGGTGGATTTGGAAGCAAAAGTGGAGCAAGGAGCATCTAAGGCTAATAAGGAAGCTTAAGGAGTCTTAGAGGACTCACAAAGAGCAAAGGAGTGTATAAAAGAGTCACCAAAAGGAGGAAGAAAACAAGCCAAGAGACGAGTATTCTTTGTTGAAGAAAATCTTGTCATTCATCTTAAAAATCGGACGATTTTTATACCTGAAAATCGAACGGTTTTCTTCTTTGTTTTGACAGCACGATTTTCTACAGCTTTCGGCCAAAGAAATATCACGACCCAAAGCCCATCACTTGTGGGCTTGAGACGTGTTTTTCCAAGCGGCCCATTAGCAAGGAAGTATATATTGGAACCCTAGGAACGAAAATAGGAGGGTTGTAGCGGGAAAGATTTACACGATTTGGAGAGATTGAAGGTTCTTAGAGAGGAGATTGAAGGAAAGTGCCAAGAAGTCATTCTACACCATTGTTGTGAGATCTTTTGTTTCCCTTCCAATTCTTGTGGTTTGTGAACACATTATTGAGTGTTTTAAGAGATTCTTTGATAAGTTTTGAGATTTGATTACAGATTCGGAGATTATTTGGTTTTTATTCAAAGTTCGGATTTATTTGATTTTATTCATTCAATCTTAATTTTGATTTGATTATGAAAATGGTTGGCTAAAACCCTTGTGATTCTGGGGAGAATAGTTGATTATTGAGGCTTAGATGATGATAGACTGAACTCATTTAACCATTTGGACCGTGAGAGTTGAGATTTTACTTTGCGACAATAGGAAAATCGACATGTTCTTAAATAAATCGTCCGATTTATATATGAACAATAAGATTTATTTCCCTGACGATCTTTAACTGATTTATTCTTTAACCAAAGTTAATCCTTGCCTAAATCCCAACCTTGCTTAACCTTTTTAACCTCTAAATAAGTGTTTGAAGAGACTTCATCATTGATTCTACATTTAATAGCTAAAGATTACAAGATTTGGGTAATAGAGAGACTCAACATCCTTTATTAAGGTTTAAGTGTGCTTTCCATCTTTACCTTTGAGAGTCATATTCAGGGGTTTTGGGTGGTTAGTTTGAGTGTAATTCTTGTCCTTAGACCTTTCTATATTGCAGCCTCAACAACCTTTATAGAGAGAACCTTTGGATTAGACATATAGATTTTGGAACTTCACCGTACGATACCTACCTTTGAAACACATAACCTTGGCAACATCAACTCTGTCCTTTGATCTTTAGAAGTGTCTTGAATCGAAAGCCGAAGTCGGATACTTGAATCCTTGGAATCATTTGTCTCCTTTATTAATCACAAAAGCTTTTATACTTTGCCAGATATTTGAAATCGATTTTATTCTCACCAAATCCCTGAGTTTGACTCTGGAATTTCTTGCCTTACTACAGCTTATCCGTACACCGCAGGTTCGCTTTTGCTTAAGTTCTAGATATAAATTTAAGACTTTGTGACGCACACTTTTGAGCGAACATCTTACCTTTGACCACTGACTCGAGGATTAACTCTCCTCGCTCGCGTCCGGCAGTGAGATTGACGAAGAATAATCTACTCAATCTAGGATACGCTACTTCCCCTGAGTATCTTCCGGATGGAACATCCTCGTAGCATTGTGATGCAAGGAAGACCAAGAGAAGAAAGAATTCTAAGTTCACTAACTCACACATTCACAAGGTGCGATCCTTAAACTCATCAAGCCATTTGCCAGCGGTTGTGTGGCTGTTGAACCAGCTAGATGGAAGGCCCGTCTGAGCACAAATATCCACATCGTCCATGGGAGGCAAATATTAAGAGTTGGAGGAGATGTGGACGACCTTGTGGCATTTGGTGAACGAGGATGATGCTTCATCAGTTGATTGTCTCTTAGAAGGCATAATGTTTGTTTGTGAGAGAAGTTGAAAGGATTTTTGAAACTGAAAGAGTAAAGTAGATGGATTTGCAAGAGAGTTGAAGCGGAAAGAGTTAAAGAAGGGAGAGAAGTAGTATTTAAAGGGAGAAGTCATATCAATTTACGGTTTAATAAAATCTTGAAGAAATCAAGATCTTGAAAACCGATTTCGATTAATATTCTTTCCCATTAATTTTGTAATCACTTTTCAAAACAAATCTTTGAATTTGAAAACAAAGTCTTTTGAAATTATTTTAAAAATTCTTTTTTGAAAAAATTAATGATCAAATATCTAAAAGATATTAACCACTAAATAGATCCGTGATTTTCAACGTGGCCCTTGGATTCCGTTTCAAGGCCCTTGAAATTGAAAAGTTGGCTGCATTCTAAGGAGGAAATAAAACAATTTACTCCCCCTAAAGTTAATGCTTCTTTGTTTAACATATCAAGCTCTAATCTAATAAAATTGAATTGATCTTCAGGTAGAGACTTAGTAAATATATCTGCAAGCTGCAAGTTAGTTGATATAAAAGATATTGAACATCACCTTTCTCAGCATGATCACGTATGAAGTGATGCCTCATATCGATATGTTTTGTTCTTGAATGTTGCACATGATTTTTAGTAATTGAAATAGCACTAGTATTATCACATTTAATCGGAATACCTTTTAGATAAAATCCAAGATCACGATGTTGTTGAGCTATCCATAGAATTTGTGCACAACAGGATCCAACAGCTATGTATTCTGCCTCAGTTGTGGACAGGGCGGCAAGGTTTGCTTCTTGGAGTGCCAAATGATTAGGGATGGCCTTAAGAATTGGCAACATCCAGAAGTACTCTTTCTATCGACCTTATAGCCTACAAAGTCAGCATCTGAGTAGCCAACGAGGTGAAAGGAGCTTTGACATGGGTACCATAACCCTCAATCCTTAGTGCCATTGAGATATCGAAATATTCTTTTCAAAGCTATCAAGTGTGACTCATTAGGATCATCTTGAAATCTTGCACACATGCACACACTAAACATAATGTCAGGTCGACTAGCGGTTATATATAACAAAGAATCGATCATACCTCGATAGTCCTTTTGTACAACACTTTTACCGTCCTTGTCGTAATCAAGTGAAAGTGTGGAACTCATAGGAGTTTTTGCTACCTTGGATTGATCCATTTTACACTTCTTGAGCAAATCTCTGGTATACTTGCTTTAATTGAGAAAAATTCCTTTCTTTGCTTGTGTGACTTGAAGTCCAAGAAAGAAATTTAATTCTCCTCATTTCGAATTCCCTACACATAATCTCTGAAAATTCCCTACATAGAGAATCATTAGTAGCACCAAATAATATATCATCAACGTAGATCTGTACTACTAAAATATCGTTGTCTTTGGTTTTGATAAATAAAGTTTTGCCAATCAAACCACTTCTGAAATCATTTTCAAGGAGATACTTGGACAGTCTTTCATATCAAGCTCGAGGAGCTTGCTTAAGACCATAAAAAGCTTTGTCCAATTTAAAAACATGATCTGGAAATTCATC
This sequence comes from Fagopyrum homotropicum, assembly GCA_033239125.1. NCBI lineage: Eukaryota > Viridiplantae > Streptophyta > Magnoliopsida > Caryophyllales > Polygonaceae > Fagopyrum > Fagopyrum homotropicum. Next base: position 37,158,939 of record BSWB01000001.1, on the reverse strand, counting down.
ATTTTCAAAACCAGGAGGTTGAGCAATGTAGACATCTTCTTCTAAGAAGCCATTGAGAAAAGCACATTTTACATCCATTTGAAATAACTTTATGTTCATGAATGATGTAAAAGCAAGTAGCATACGTATGGCTTCTAACCTGGCAACCAGAGAAAAAGTCTTCTCATAATCAATACCTTCTTCTTGGTTATAGCCTTGAGCTACAAGTCGTGCTTTGTTTCGAATAACTTTTCCACTTTCATCCAACTTGTTCCGAAAAACCCACTTTGTGCCAATGACGGATTGATGCATAAGTCTATACGTGAGGGTCCAAACTTTGGTATCTCAAACTCATTTAGTTCATTTTGCATGACCATGATCCAATCGGGTTCTTGAAGAGCTTGAACGTAGTTCTTGGACTCAATAAGAGACACGAACGCTGAGAATGCACATAGGTTGTTAACTCTTGATCGAGTTTGAACTTCAGCGTTTGGATCTGAGATCACATATTCTGGTGGATGGTATGAAGAATGTTGAAACTTCCTCCTTTTGTAAGATGGAGCAGATCCTGAGATTGGGGCACATTTGCTCGACTAGATTCAGGTACAGTTCAAGTATTGCCTTTGGATCCTATATCAAGGCCTTGAAGTTGAATTTCAAGGCCTTGAAACTGAGTTCTGACATCGCAGTTTTCTGTTTCAAGGTCTTGAAGATGCTTTTCAAGGTTTTGAGATTGTTCTCCGGTATCTTGAATCTTTTCTTGCATATTCTTTTCCTGAGCTTTAGGATCTTCTTCTCCATCAGAATTATGATCTCCATGTTGATTCAGATTAAGATCTGCAAAACTTTCACTCAAAGTACCATCATTGCTTTCATCAAATATAACATGAATACTTTCCTCAATGATTTTGGTTCGTCTATTATAAACACGATAAGCTTTGTTGTTTGAAGCATATCCAATGAAGATAACTTTGTCACTACGTGCATCAAATTCACCAAGATTGTATTTGCCATTATTATGAACAAAGCAAGTACATCCAAAGGGTTTAAAATAGGAAATATTAGGTTTTCTTCTCTTAAAGAGTTCGTAAGTAGTCTTTTTCAAAATAGGGCGGATTAAACATCTATTCAAGATGTTGTTAGCAGTGCTAACTGCTTCAACCCAAAAATGTTTTGGCAAACTATTTTCTAAAAGCATAGTCCTAGACATGTCCCATAAGGTGCGGTTCTTACGTTCCACAACCCCATTTTGTTGAGGAGTTCTAGGAGCTAAAAAGTTGTGTGAAATACCATATTTTATACAAAACAAATCAAACTTTAGTTGATCAGATTCTCTACCATGATCGTTTCTTATTAAAACAATCGGTAGATTTTTCAAAGTTTGCAACTCCTTACATAATTTTGAAAACTCAAAAAAGCTTCAGATTTTTTCCGTAAGAATGAGATCCATGTAAAACGAGAAAAATCATCCACTATGACAAGGATGTATAGTTTTCCCTGGGAAATTTGACACGCATAGAACCACATAGATCCATATGTAAAAGTTCAATGGGTCGAGAAGAACTTACAACCTTCTTTGGTTTGAATGAACCTCTTGTTTGCTTACCTTGTGTACAAGCCTTACATAATTCATCTACCTTGAAGTTTAGTTTGGCAAACCACGTACCAAATCCTTTGAAAGTAGTTTCTTCATTGTATGCATGCTTACATGACCATGTCTTCCATGCCACAACCTTGGATCGTTGGTCAAGGCCTTGAAACACTTTAGCTTAGTTCCTGAAACTTGGTTAGTACTCATATAATAAACATTGTTATCTAGGATCTGTAAGCACAACATCACCCATCATCTTATATTGAACTTCACATAATTCTGAATAAAAAATCACCTTGTTGCCTTTATCACAAGTTGAGAGATGCTTAGCAAATTATATTTCAAACTGTCAACAAGATAGATATCATCAATAAAGTTAGATGAATTAAAACTGATTTTACCAATGCCAATAATGTTACATTTTCCTTTATCACCAAGCGTAATGATTCCAGATGATTGCTTCTTTAGGTCTACGAACAATGAGCTTTTTCCACTCATATGTCTTGATCAACAACTATCTAATATCCATTTATGCTCCTTTACGTTGGTGATATCCTGCAAAACATCAAACATCAACCTTTCTGGGTCGACCAATGACATATTTTTGTCCATATTCAGGCTCAATCATTTATGGTGGTCTAGTTGACTAAGGATATTTCTATGGTCGTCTATACCCTATCAAAAATATAATCCCAACTTAGCATTAAAACAAGTATAGTGGTTAAGTAAGGGTCGAACCCAAGAGAGTTAAGGTATTTTATTAGATGCAATTGTTGATTAGCACTAAAACAAGTATAGTGGTTAAGTAAGGGTCGAACCCAAGAGAGTTTTGGTTGAATTGATGCACACAAAAACTTATGAAAACGAATAACGCAACAAGTAAGACAATGATGGGTGAATCTACACTAGGTTGATTCTAAGCATGCGATTGCTACTTTGGTGAGTTCCTTTTACAAGTTTTCAAGTAATCTCCCGTCTCGATCATATATATGTGTTGAGCCAACCGCCATCAACACAACTTAACAGGTTAGTGTTCCGTAAACCTACAAGAACAAATAACAAGTTAGCTTTCAAACAAAGACTAAGGGATATAAAGAAAAGATTAAAACCGTTAAACTTATCTTTATATTTGTGTTCCTTTTCTTTAAGCAATTACAACCCGTTATTACTTAAAGTTACTACTAGATTAAAGATCCGAACCCGGAACCTATTAATCCTAGTTCTTTGCATGCACTTTAGAACCTAAGGTGATCAATCTCAAGTAATAGTAAAACATGCAATTAGACAATGAAGACCAAGGAAACACAAAGAGTTACTAAATGAAAACTTATATTAAAAAGAACTTACAACCAAGGTAACAATGCAGCTTCAAACCAACCCAATGTAGCAAGGGAGTTAGTAACTCATTACAATGGAAATGATGAGAAAATTGGATTCTAAGTGGATAATGATCGCCTCCTCTAGCAATCAACCAAGGACTATTTATACTACAAAAGACACTAAATAGGAGTAAATGGTCGGCCCAAAACAACCACCTTTAATGCCATAAAGGTGGTGTAAACAGCCGGAGTAAAGCTTCTGTCGTTGAACCGCAGGGGCGGTGAAGGCAAAAACGCTTGATCTTCTTCATGGCCGTAGGGGTGGCTAGGCAATTTCGCAGGGACGGATCTTTAATGCTCTTCAAACGTCTAACTCTTCAACTTCCTACCGTTTCTGATGCCAAGCCGCCGGAGCGTCCCAGTGTCGACGCAGGGGCGGTGACACAGACTCTTCATCTTCCAGCTCCCAGGTTGAGGCGCAGGCAGAGGCGCAGGGGAAGGCGCAGGGGCGATGGTCTTCGCTTCTTCAGGGCAAGTCACCGCAGGGGCGCCAGGGGTTGACGCAGGTGCGGTGACAGTCTTCGTGGCTGGCGTTGGTGAAGGTGCAGGGGCGCTCCGGAGTGTGGTGTCGCCCGCAGGGGCGGTGACAAGGCTCTGCGGGGGCGGTGAAGCAACAGAAGCTTTGCTTCGTGAACGAACTTCACTCCTAAGTGCTTATAAATCCTTCCTTAACTTCTTTTAGTCTTCTTCTTCTGGACCAAGGAGTTAGTAGCATAAACTGACACTAATGCAATAAAAAGACTCTAAAAACTATCCTAAATGATAGTGATTCCATCACCTATCACTAGTACCTTTAGGAACCCATATTTACTTAACTTGTTTCCTTAGACATAGAGGATAAGTGTTTCTAATGATGTAGGAATCATTTCTTCTATATGGATATGTTGATTTTACATGACCCTTTTTGCAACAATAGAAACATGTGGGCATATGAACACTTCCTTTAGTTTTAACAAATGTGGTAGTCGTTTTTCTAGGAAAACTTATGTGATAGCCTATACCGTTCTTGTTAAGAGAAGACTGTTGTTCACCCATCATCCTTTCGAGGTTGGCTTTCGAACAAGTGAATTGAATAAGTGCAGACTTCTGGTCTTGACACGTCACAGTTAGATCAACCTTTTCTTTCTCTAGATCGATATATTCTCGATGGAGAGAAGAGAGAATGCCCTTGAGAATCGCATTTTTTGATTCCAAGGCCTTGATATTGATATCAAGGTCTACCTTTTCAGTGTTAAGATTTTCAATCTCCACAGACATATCCCTTAATCATTTCTCTTGTTTGAGAAACTTTTCTCTTAAGGAACTTATCCTTACCCGATGTTCTTTATCACATATGATTATGTCTTTAAGGAATTGCGTAAGCAAATTCAGGTTCGGACATAATTGTACTTTATCAACGTAGTGATCTAGGTCTTATGATCGGTCATAAGACATAGGTTTGCTTGTTCTTTCTCGTCTTTTGATTCATTAGTAGAATCTGAATCACTCCATGAAGCTACCATAGCTTTCTTCTTTCGATCATTCTTCCTAAAGTTGTTCCTCTTCTTTTGTGGATAATCCTTTACGAGATGATCTGTTTCACCACATTCAAAACAAGTCAGTACCTTAGTTTTCTTGTTAGGCTTAGAAAACTTACCTCGAGGTCTTGTTGTTCGCGGATAACCTTTATTGTTTGCAAACTGCTTCTTCATTTGAAGAATTTCGCAAGACCCCTTGAGATCAAGGCAAATGGTTCTTCCTCATCTTCATCATCACTATCTTCCTCCTGTGATGGTATCTCATCCTTCTTGGATCTTAGAGCTAGGTTCTTTGTGTTGGATGGGAGCTCTCCATCTTTTTCACCAAGAACCATTTCGTGTGTGATAAGCTTTCCAAGAAGATCGTTATGAGGGAGTGTTGTGATATTTTGAGCTTCTTCAACTGCAGTCACCTTTGGTCCCTACTTGGATTTAGGTAAGCTCCTTAGAACCTTTCTTACTTTCTCTTTATTTGTGAAGACTTTTCCAAGTGAGTCCAGGTTGTTCACGATCTTAGTGAATCGTGTGAACATTTTTTTGACTGATTCATTTGAGTTCATCTTGAATAGCTCATATTGTCTGATGAAGATGCTTATCTTTGTTTCCTTGACTTGACTTGTTCCTTCGTATGTGACGATAAGTTTGTCCCATATTTCTTTTGCACTCTTGCATGATGAAACACGTTTGAATTCATTTGCGTCCAATCCATAATAGAGCAATTTCATGGCCTTGTAGTTCTTTGAAACGCTATCCAAGTCGGTTTGTGTGAAGTCAGCTTCCTTCTTTGCGACTTGGACTCCTTCAACCGTGGTGGTTGGGATTTAAGGGCCATTTTGAATAATGCTCCATAGTTACATGTCCTGATCAATAACGAACATTTGCATTAGTGCTCTCCAATGGGCAAAGTTGCTGCCACAGAAGAGTGGTGGTCGAGATGTGGATCTTCCTTGAGCGAATCCCCCATCACCTACAGAGTTCATGATTAGTCTCACTAATGGTTAAATCAATATACGTGAGTCTAGCTCTTATACCAATTGAAGAACCGTATAGGTGAATATAAAGGATATAAATACTCTAGGAGGGGGGGGGGGTTGAATAGAGTATGAGAACTTTTCGCAAAAACCTATCTCAAGGCTTTGAAAGTGATTTGAAGGCCTTGATGTCGATATGTGCTCTTTGTGACACAACTGGATTTCAAGGGCTTTGAAAGTGATTTCAAGGCCTTGACCCCGAAAACCTGCAAAGCAATGTTAGTCACAATAAAGCAAGATATAGTGCGGAAATGAAAAGATCGACACGGTGATATGTTCACGAAGTTCAACTCTAATAGCCTACGTCTCCATCCAAGGGTTTCTTTACCCGTAGGATCTAACTATCTATTATCAGCTTCAAAGAGTCCTAGATACAACCTAGAAGAAATTCCCTTCTTCTCTCACAGTAGTCAATGCTACGATCTAGTTCCAACTCTTAACCTATCTATAATAGCCTAGTTACTTCGCAGAGTAACACACTCGAGTATAACACTCTATAGATATTCCAATGAAGCTCTCGTGTTTTTTTCTCTCTAAGGAAGTAAGCTTTTGTAATCTAAGAGGAAGAAATACTTTTGGAACAAAATGAAGATGCTTTGATCGCTTGAAGACTTAGATATTTTTGTGTATGTTTGTTGTAGTTCTCTTCAATCATGATCTTCATTTATAGTATTCGATGGAGAAGTCTTCTAGCCGTTGTGAAGATGACCGTTGTGATGTTCTTCCTTCTCCATAGAAAACGGTGTATGTTGAGATAAGATAGCTGTTGTAGAATCTTCCTATCTTCTTCATCTCCTTGACGAATGTTTGAGAATTCTTCTCCGAGATCTTCTCTTGAAATAGCCGTTTGAATATCTTGTTATTGAAGTCCTTGCTCCGAGATCTTTGAGTTAATTTAGAATCTTTTCGGTTTGAAGGTATCTCTCTTATATGGCCGTTTGAAATCTTCTTTGGATTTGCGAGATCTTCAATCTTTGAGTCGGTTAAGATCTCTTTAAAATATTCTTGTTTGGGCCAAAGATCTTCTCCACAATCAGTTGAGATCTTGCTTGAGCTGGCCGAGATTTTCTTTGAAGATCTTCTCTTGATCCTTGGTAGATTTGGTTGTTGAGATTGAATCTTGAATTTTGAATTCCTTTCAGCCGATATATCTTTTGAATTTTGTTTCAAGGCCTCGGCTTTAATCCCTTGAAAAATGCTTTTTAAGGCCTCCGTGTTGTACCTTTGAGCTGCGTTTCAATCTTTGTGTTTGTCCCTTGTAATGAGTTTCAAGGCCTCCTTTTATCCTTTGAAGTGCTTTTCAAGGCTTGCACACATTTAACAAACACAAAACCAAATCATGCAATCTAGAAGTATAATCGATATTTGTTAGTATTTAAACGGCTCATAATGTTAAGTCTTCCATCATCAAATATGCAAATATATAACCAAGGTGGAGTTATCAATATTAAAATACAAGAAACGAGAATCAAAAGAGGAGGGAATTAAACCGTAGGAAATATGTAGCAACCAATTGAATTATGTGAATCAAATTTTTCATAAAGGAGAGGTAAACTGACCAGTAATCTGAAAAATGAAAAATCGTCATACACAGTAAACCACAAACATATCAAATATCTCAAAACGCACAATCGAAGTAATTAAAACAGAATCTGGCCACGCAATTTCATAGTGAGGACGTTGCCCTTGCGAACATGCTCCTAAGGGAAGGCGAATAGCATCCAAAGTTTACAACGAACATCTTCCAACCTCCAACCTAGGGATGGCAATGGATCGGGTGGTGTGTGGATGACCTTGTACGCCACCCGACCCGCGAGAAAATATCATCCACCCCACCCGATCCGCCACCCGCCAAACCCACCACCCGCATCCAACGGATGAAGCGGGTGGATCGGGTGATATTCGGGTGTTCTACGCATTTCCTTTAAATCGATATTAAACTCAGATTCGAATGTGGAAAATTAATATTAATAGAAATAAATTCAATCCAAAAATGTCTTATCCATGAAAAACATGATAAATATAAAGTCAACACAAATCATTCAAGTAGAAACGTTACAAGAAGTGTTATAAGTTTAAGTTCTTGAAAAATAGAGAAATTTAGCAATGCATAACATACAATAAGATCATAATAGGAAGTAAAAAAATGTACAAATTTTGCTAAACAATCAGTAAATCACAAATTTATAAATCAAAAGGGAATTAAAAATCACTAAACAAGTAAACAATCAATAAATATATAGCGGGTGTAAGCGGGTGAAACGGGTCGGATGGGTGGATGGATGATGGATCGGGTGATGGGTGGATGAAAGGTCCACCCGAATCCGACCCGATCCATCACCCGCTTCATCCGCCACCCGCTTTCACCCGCTTCATGTCGGGTTTTCACCCTTTTATTATGAATCGGGTTATCGGGTGTCCGTCGGGTTCGGATGAAATTGCCATCCCTACTCCAACCTCATCATACTCAAAATCACCACTGGGATACTCATCAACAGTTAAAGTTAGAGCTCCATTAGCGCTTTCCTCCTTCAAATTGGACTCATTATCTTTCGTTGTAGCCTTAAATGATGACGAACTAAAGGCTCGATGGTAGAGGAAATGGAGTAGATAGGTACGGGGATGGGAAGGTGGAGAGAGAGTGAAAGTTATTGGGCGAGGAGGAGGCATAGATTTCACAAGAAGAACAAACAAAACAGATGTTGGAATTGCAAATTGACAACGGGAAGGCGAAGTAAAAGAGAAGATGAGGAAATCGAAGAGAATGATCATTAATGGGGAAAACTTTAGAATTTAAACTATCGAGGGGCCAAATCTTTTGGTGGAGTAAAATGAGTAGCATCCCGCGGCGGAGGTTAATACAGGATCACGATACCCAACACGTGTAAAGCAACAAGCACCTCACCTTTGTCAAATCTAGGGCAGCAAAACGATAAGGCACATGAGCACCGAATGGACATTAAACGGGCTGCAATTCGACACTAATGGACTGGAGACGACCTTTATTTTCAAAACGGTGACACACAACTGGGTTGACTTTAATAAACAATAGAATAACATACACAACAACTGGGCCTGTATAATGAAGAGTCCACAAAGACCAAACGGAATGGCAGGCCAAACTATTCGCCAACAAGGACGTAATATACCTATACCAAGAAAAGCAAATCTTATCTTATATGTATTAAAGGAGAGCCCTTTTTTGCCACGTGTCGCAACCACGTTTATCTAAGCTCCCAAATTATTTTCTAAAAGCAATTAATTAATTGGTTTTTAAATGTTAAAATTAATCTAAATTTTTTACTATAAATAACCTCCCAGATCACGTATCTACCAATAATTTAAAAACTAATCAGTTTCAAATCTTGACTAATAAGTTTTGAGTAAACAACAAACCGCATAAAAAATATATTTATTGAAAGAGTATATCGGATGTTTTTATATAGATAATTTTGTATTAATAATCTTTTTAAATGTTTGTTTAAAAATTTATCTAAAAAAATTAATTTGTAAACATAATTTAACAAAAAATTCGCCTTTTTTTTTGTTCTAAAATGATAATGGTTAAGATTTGGATCTGAAATACAACAAAATAATTTAAAACAATCTTATCATTTGAAACTTGAAATAAATTAAAAGTCGTATATTAATAAGTGAAAATTAAAATTAATTAAGATTGGAATTTAAAAATTAATATCTTCCTTTTATTCACCAATAAGGATACCACATCAGTTTTTTTGTAAAATATTTACTAAATTGCCATTGTTATTAAAATTTAAATTTTAACAAAGCAAATAACCGATTACAATTTTTTAACTTAAATTTGATTAGTTATTATTTGAAGAGATCTTAACAAAATAAATTAAATAAATTCTTTTGATTTTTTGAAATCAAACTAACAAACTTTTTTCATTAATTACTAATTTTGAATTTATAACCTGCAAACTAAATTGCATATATTTGTTTTGATTTTGCACGCACAATTTTTAATTTTATTTTATTATTAATTATTAATATTGTTTGTTACGTATGTCTAAAAATTGGTTTGATTTGGTTTGTTAATCTCTACGGCGATTTTCAATTTAGCTTTTAAAATATTGTATTCTTTATAAATATTTTTTTAAAATTCAATTTTTTTGAACGATTGATAAGATCAATCAATTTTTAACAACTATCTTTATTTTTCTTAAAATCAATTTCTTGAACGTAAAGATAAAATCATCTATATATACGTTTACTTATTCTTATAGGGTTTTAGTCATATCAAATCCATGACGTGCCAGGTTAGTGTTGATTTCGTTACTCCGTATGCTTATTGGTGAACTTTTTCCGATAAAGGTATGTAGCTTTTCAATTTGTTTACTAACTATAAATATTTGTTGTTCTTTTATGTAGATATCTCAATACCATCTATATATACGTTTACTTATTCTTATAGGGTTTTAGTCATATCAAATCCATGACGTGCCAAGTTAGTGTTGATTTCGTTACTCGGTATTGCTTATTGGTGAACTTTTTCCGATAAAGGTTATATAGCTTTTCAATTTGTTTACTAACTATAAATATTTGTTGTTCTTTTATGTAGATATCCCAATACGCTCGACTCGAAAAGTTAGCTAAACTATTTTTCCGATGTTTTCAACTTATTGCGTTCTAATTATTTTTCGTTGGGTTTCCATTTTTTGACACATTGTTACTGTTTGTGTTGAAGAAAATAAAAGGAGCAGCTTTCGGTTCGCAATAGCTTTCCTTCCCTCCAATGTTAGTAGGAGCAACTCCCCAATTTCCAGGCCATGTTCTTGAATATAAGAAACCAGTTAACTAATAAAAATCCCTTTAAATCATCAATATCTATATAAAAACGGATTTTATTAGTAAAATAAATCACAAGATCTTCTTCCTAAACAATTGGATCAGTTAACTAATAAAAATTCCTGTAAATCATCAATAAATACAAAATTTATTTTTGAATTAAAAAAACGTAATTATCAATGAAAATTTGTTGAGATATATAATCAAAATTTTAAATTAGAATTCGAATCCACTTAAAATTGATAAATTAATATAAAAATAATATTCATTATCAACAATTTAAACGAAAATTTGAATACCATATATAAAAACACAATTTTTATTAGTAAGTAATTATATCAAATTTTAATATAAAAGCATTCATGTCACGTCCAATTTACAAAATTGAAATTATTTAAAAGAATTACATTTAAAAGTAAAAATAAAAATATGATGATAAATGTAATTTCCCTTATCCTTCAAAATATACATATTTACAATTCCTTTTTTATTTAGTTTTTGATAAGGTATTTTTGTAAAATAAAATAAAATGGATATCAGTTTTTATTTTGGTATTAAATTTGTTGGTGCTTCATAATTTTATTTGAAAATAATTTTTAATACTTTCTTCGATTACACTATTTTATGTAACCTCTTTGTCATATATTATTTATTTACTTTGAAATAATTTCTTCTAATCCTAAATTAGTTGAAAATTCAAAGGAAGATTGAATGTAAAGATTGGAAAAGGAAGGATGATGTTTAACTACATATTCACTATAAGGTTGAATAGGGTAAAAATAGCATAGACTAAAATAAATAGACGGATGAAGTCTCCAATGACCATTTATCTATTTTTTTTTTTAAATTATCGAACTTGAACCAAAAGAGAAACAAATTAATTAAATTGAAATTTTGTCATGATTCTTCTACTTCTTCGATTCCTTTATAAGTTGAACATTTTCTTTATTCCAGATTAATATAATCATCATTTCTTTCTTTTATTCCTTCGTAAAATGAAACCCGCCTATTTCAATAAAAATAAATGAAAATATTAGTTAATTAAAAATGAATGTTAAAGTGACTTAAATAAATCTTTATAATGAAAACGTTGTATTGGTTAAATTTTTCCAAAAAATTTACGTAACAAAATTTTTAACTACTTTTTAAGAGAAACGGATAAATATCATATTTGATTAAGCATGCATCGTCTAAAAAAGACTAAAAGAAAAAAAGAAAAATATATTTTAATAAATCCCGTGCAGGGCACGGGTTATACACTAGTTTGGATATAAAAGGATGAAAGGACAAAATCAGAATTTCCTTATTTATTTGGGAAACTCCCACATTTAGTATAGTAAGGATAAAGATATATATGATAAGATAAAATTATAAAATTCTTTTAGTAATTTAAATACTTAAATTAAAAATCTGATTATTTATAGAAATTTATATATACTTTGATAAAAAAAAATCACGTACAAAATTAAAAATATGATATTTTAACAAAATTTATTGAAATAATTTGATAGACTACTTTGTTGAATATTTAAAAAAATGTATTTAAAAATTTTGATTAAATTTTTTTTAATTTTTGTTGCTGAAGAGATTTTGTTTGATATGTAAACAATTTTAAAAAAAAAAATTTCTTTTAACTTTTTTTAATTTATATTGTTGAAAAGATATTACTAGGTTAAAAAAAAGATTTGGGTTGAGAAAAATCTTTGATTTAAATTTTTTTAATTTATATTAGTGAAGAGATATTGTTGGGTATCTTAATAATTTTTTTAAACAAATTTTGATTTTAAATTTTTTAATTTAAATTGTTGGAGAGATATTATTGAATTAAAAAAAAAGGTTTGAAGTGAGAAACATCCTGCAGAGGACACGTGGCAATAAGTGTTTTCGCTTTAATATACGTCCAGGCTATTTGGCGCAGCTTCAATTTACTAATCATGCCCATTTGTCCGTGACGGACAAATGGGCATGATTAGTAAATTGATTCCATTTGTCCGTCACGGACAAATGGAAGTTGTCCGTGACGGACAAAGGTAATATGTCCGTGACGGACGAATGACATTCATTTTGCTTAGCTTATGTTTGTGGATTAAAGTTATAAAATTTGGTTTGTTTGAAAGAAATTTGTAATCCTTTGAATAACAAAAATTTAATTTGATTGTCTTTTGTTAACAGAAAGTTTAAATGTTTTCAATAACGTTATTTTGATTTGATCGTATTTATGTTTGAAGTTCAACGTCATGTTTAAAAATGTAACATTGATCTTGAAACTTTGATTCCTTTGTAATTGTTATGTTTGTAAGTAAGTTTGGTTTCTTTATTGAAAAAAAGTGTTAATCTTTTGAATAAAATATCTTTGATTTGATCTTCTTTTGTAAAAGGAAGTTTAAATCCTTTCAATAACATAACCTTCATTGGATCGTAGATATGTATGATATAAAGTTACGTTTATTTCTTGAAACTTTATATGTTTGTTACGAAATCTATAAATTTTGAACAAAAGAAACGTTTATTGATAGGAAGTTACGTAATTTTGATTGACAGGAATTTATAATCCTGGCAATAACGTTAAGTTGATATTTTTATCTCATTATGTTCTTTATAACTCGTTATGTTCATTCAAAGATCTTACTAAATTAAAATTTAACGAAAATGTTACTACAGGTAATTAAACTCATTAATTTAATGAAGTTGTACACATTATTGGTTGATCTAAAAGATACAAATATATGTTGTAAAAGAAGAGTGATCTGTCCGTTACGGACAAAGGATAACTGTCCGTCACGGACAGATGAAGTTTGTCCGTGACGGACAAACTTCATATGCCCTATTAAGGACAGCGACCCTCATTTTCTTTCCTTTTCTTCCTCTTCCTTTCTTCGCCGCGACGAACACCTACGACGATCTTTCGCTCGATCTTCGGCTGCGATCTCTCTCAATCTCTCTCGACATTTCTCGTAATCTCTACTGCAATCTAAGGTAAAAACTTAACTTTCTCGTTTTAGTTTCGTTTAAATTTGTTTGTTTTAGTTAGGTTTAGGTTTAGAGTTTAATTTGTTCGATTTAGGTTGTTTTAGAGAGGTTTAGGGGCTTATATGTTACTAAAATCGATGAATATGAGTTAGGGTTGAAGTTGATTAGTTGATTTAGAGAGGTTGAATGAGCAGATCGCGAACGCCAACAATGGCGTTCGCGATCGGCTGAAGGAAGAAGACACTTGTCCGTTGACGGACAAGTGTCTTCTGTCTGTGACGGACAGAGTGCTCTTGTCCGTCAACGGAGAGAGTAAGTTGTCCGCTACGGACAACTTACTTTGTCCGTCAACGGACAAGTATGTTGTCCCCTACGGACAACTTACCTCTTCTTTTTATTTTTTTTTTCTCCTTTTTTAATTTCTTTTCCTTTTTATTAACATTTGTTGCTTTTGTTTGCAGATGGAAAGGAACCCAAACAAGGACTCCAAGAGGTTCAGCGGATTGTGATACTTCAGGAAGGTATTCCATAGTGGCATGCGTTCTCTGAGGGGACAGCGGGATGTCCACTCTAGACACGAGGCACGAGAGCCAGTTCCTTATTCTGGAGGTGCTTCGTTTGAGGAGTAGTTCCCGACACAAGAGTCGGGAGTCACGCGGCGTAGTACATCTGGTATCGCGCGTGACATTGCTCCACTGAGCCCTCCTCACCAGGCTTTTAGCGGAGCCAGACATAGCTCCTATACTGGAGGAGCTGCTTCGTTTGGTGCCGGATATTATTCTCAGATCGAGGACCAGCAGGAGCAGCAGTTTGCTCCTTCTTCTTTCCGGCAGGAGCAGCAGGATGCTCCTTCTTCTTCCCAGCGGGTAGGGGTGAGCAAAAAATTCCGATCCGATTAATCCGATCCGACTATCCGATGATCCGGCGTAAAAATAATCCGATCCGAAAAGATCCGACAAAGTGTTATCCGAATCCGATCCGATCCGGCCTGTTTTTCCGGATAGTCGGATCGGATATGGAATGGATTTTTTTGTCGGATATCCGAACATACAAATATATAACATATTTTAAACATATATTAACAAATATCACCTAGCCCAACTGGTTCTGGACTTCTGAGTCATCTCTCCTATTCTCCCAGGTCTTGGGTTCGATCCCTGGCAAGTGCATGGTGTTTTTTTTACTTTGGGTAAAAATGGTAATTGTTATTTAAAAAAATGAAGACATAATCCAGCCTTACTATTTTCGTTTTAATTGGGGAAATCGCACTAAACCCTAGCCGTCAAGTCTCATCCTTTGCAATTTCCTAGAGTTCTACTGTACTAATCTGGCTGAAATGTGAATCTGACTTTTTCATATGAACTTCTTCAATCAACAGCATCAATTACTTTCTTTGATTCCAAGTGAAGAAGAGAGTTGCTTAACCTGCCAAATATGAAGAATCACACACCAAAACAAACAACAGCAAATCAAATCAAACAAAAACCTAGACGGAGATGGAGGAGAAGTGCAAGGCAAGGATGATCAATCTCTTCAACCATTCATTATCTAGGCTTGCAAGCATCGTCGCCTGGGATAACCAGCGTCTCGATCTCGACACCATAGCTCTCACCTTCGGAAATTGAGCCATCTACGTTGAAGCTCAACGGCCACTTCATCAACAGAGGCGTCGATCTCGTCGCCTCCTTTGTTACTTGGAGGTCTCTTCTCTCCTTCTTCTTCGCTTGCATCCTCTCCACTAGAATCACCGGTTCACTTGCCGTCTTGCCCTATGTCAACGACAGCTTTGTAGATCAAGAGCCAAAAGTATTGTACTGACCTTCATTCAGGAAAGTGGAACAAAGAGGAACAAAACCACCGAAACATCCTATCGGATATCAGTCGGATACCCGGATCGGATATCCGATCCGATCCGTGTCCGAAGCTCCGGATATCCGACTATAGTCGGATCGGATTCGAATAGTAATTTTAAGAATTTCCCGGATCGGATATCCGGCTGTTCGGATCGGATCGGATCGGATATCCGACTTTGCTCAGCCCTACCAGCGGGAGTAGGAGAATGCTCCTTCTTCTTCACAGCAGCAACCTGCTGAGAGGAGACGCCGAGGGAGGAGCCCCCCTTCGCCAGCTCCTGTGGAGGAGGTACTTGAGGAGGTACTTCCTTGTGCTCTGGGCGATCGTCCTAGACCAGTACCTCCTACTCGGCAGGCCTTTCAGCCCGATCTTCGAGGTCCTTGTTGAGGGGGACCTCGTATCCCAGATATACTTAGGAGTTTCCAGGCTCACACCGCTCTCCACGTCTGGCATGGCATGGTGAGTACGCAATAAATATGTTTAATAAATGCATCTTTAATGTTATAATATTTTTAGTTATATATTAAATTTCTTTTTCTATGTAGGATCGTGATACGCTTCACTATCATACTAGAACCAGCCAGCTGGACGCCTGGCCACTGGATGAGGAGGCTTGGTCGGGTTTAGCGCACGCCAGTGGACTGACCCATCTGCAAGGTCTTATGTACAGGCATCTGAATGTGCGTCTACTGGACGCTTTTATCGAGAGATGGCAGCCCGAGGTGAACCAGCTGCACATGCCTTGGGGTGAGATGACCATTGATCTCCATGATGTCTAGCTCATCCTAGGCATACCCATATCCGGGACGGCGGTTACTCAGGTGATCGCCAGAGCTGATTCTGTCATCCGTGTGCAGGAGTTTTTTGCTTTTACTGATGAGCAGATGACTGCCGGAGATGTACGTCGTCGAGGGCTGTCACATTCTTTTTTACTGGATCAGTGTGACGGATATGCACATCTGTATCCGATGACTGCAGCGTTTGGGTGGTTGTTGTAACACCCCAAATTTTACAACTTAGGGAGTTACTAGTTAGGACCGCACAGTGGGTCCCGACCTTAGTTTGACAACAACTTAACGTGATCTTACAACAAGGCACAAATAAGGAAAAACCAGAAATCATAAAATAGTTTTTTATCAATGCATGAATGTGACCAGATCAACTACAGCCGGAAAAGTAATAAAACAAAGTACGAAAGGAAGCAATGTTCAACTGTAAAACCCACAAATGCAAAAACTGCAAAACGTCCTAAAGTACGACACCCCGGCTGACCACTACCATCTGGTTCACTCGGCATCTGCTCTAACCTGTGTCAAATCTAAACAATATATCAACAGTTAGCTAACTAACCAAATATAAGCAAAATGATAACAACACAAACACAAGCAGAAATAAAATTAAACAAACATCATGCTGGCACTCAACCAATTATTATCTATTATTTTAGTGATTCACATTATTCAATTTAAGTTGTGGCACGAGAACTATTATTAGTTCTCGCCTCCGTTCCTTATCCAACTGGTGTAGGTCTAGCTGACTTCCTTTGGTAGCATCACTACAAACCATGTGTGGACTAGTCCCGAAAGAAACCCCCAGCGCCCCGCGAGCTACTGAGCGGAATGCCACCGCCCGTTACTCTTAGGCCAAAAATACAGGTCGGTATTTATATATCACAACCTATCTCTCTAACATGTCAATCACACACCACCATCATCATTTATACTCATATTTAGCAGTCAGCTAAGTAAGCCCAAAGGACTTACCTGTTATAACGCTCGACTCTTTAATAACCACTCGCTCTGTAAACTGTACTCACTCAGTTGCCTGTCAAAGGCGATAAGTGTATTAGCACACTTTCACGTAGATAGAAGTCTAAAACTTCTAAGATCAAATAAGTATTAAGATGTACTAGTTACAGTATTAGTTTTAGGGTAAAATGACCATTTTACCCTTGGTTCCGATTTTCTCGAAAATCCTAAAATTCAAGTCCAAACTCCTATTTGAAGTTCTAAAATTATATCCTAACTCTTAGAATTTTATTTGGTTCGAAACTGACATTTTCCTATGTTTCTATTTTCCGGAAGAAACAAAAAAGGTTTAACTTCGGCTCTAAATATAAAATTCTTAACAGCTTATAAAATTTCCGAATTAAATCTCTAGATCATCTATGAGGTTCTATCTAACCTTAGAAGAAAGAATTTTTCCAAACGGTTCAGCCGATAATTTTATAATAATTCCCAAAGTCGGTTCTTCACTCTACTTTCCTATACTTAGCCAAATTTTAAGTTTACCAAAACTGCTCAACTACCTAACTTCGGGAGCTCATAACTTTCAATCCGACCGTTCATTTCTCCCCAAATTTTAATATGCTAAACTACATATATCTGTCTACAACATATCAAAATTTCAACGGTGGATCTTTATCCAAACGTTTTATAATTGATCGATAAGATGGGCTGTTGGTAACCTAGAAGCTGAAGGATGTAAAACGAATTTACAGCAGCCATTATTTTTCCATTGTTCATAAAATACAGCAGTCCATTATTCTTCCCCTTAGGTCTATATGCTCAGCAGCTACACAAGGTTAATTCCTACTGGTTATGATTTGGAACGAAAATTCAATCTCCACTGCACTACTACCTTACTAGCGGGTTTACAGAGAATACTAACCAACGGTTGGGGTCCGATTTCCAGCTATGTAAATCCCGGTCGGCTCGCTTGCTTGGACTCCAACGTTGCACCTCCCTCTCTTGGCTAGTTACTGCAGGATCCAGACGAGATTCAAACTTCCGGTTGGCACACGCACGTAAGGGAAAGCAGAAGGAAAGTAGGCAAGGACTCACCTACTGCAGCGAATGAGGAACCTTGCCACTGTCTCGATCGGTCCACTGCAGTCAGGGAGGCAAGTGCTGCTTCGTGACTATTCCGGCTGGCTCGAGGCGGCGAAGGGCTGGCTGCGCAAGAAGGCGTTTATTGCTCTCGGAAACGAACAGAAGCGGAAGGAAGACGGAGACAATTAAGGTCGATGCACTAACCTGGTTTCGGTAGGGTCGAAATCTGCAGCAGGTCGAGGTCCAATGGTTCGATGAAGGCGTGCAGTAGGTCGGAGCAGAAAGCGATGCAGCAGCAAAGGGACGCAGAACGGCAGAAAAATAAACGCAGAAGGGGCAAAGGTTGGAGCGTGCGTGTAGAAGGAAGGGCGCAGAATGGACGTGGGCGGCGTATAAGGCAAGAGATCAGACGGTGCACTGGCGTAGTTTAATTAGGCAGTTACGGATTCTCCTTCCCCTTCTAATGTAGCATTTATGTGGAAGGAAACTGCCAGCTCTTGGCTGTTACGTCTAGCAACGCTCAGCAAGGGAGGTGAGTATCTGCAGGCTGGCGTGTTCCGGACTGGGCTGGAGTGCTGGGCTGCGCATAGGCTGGGCGACGCTGGGCTGGCGACTCTGGAGCTGCTCACGGGCTGGCACAACAGTGGGCTGGAGTAGCGCTGGCTGAAGCAGGCGGAAGGTTGGACTGGGCTGCTGGCTGGGACGGCAAGGCTGCTGAGCTACTGGGCTGCTGGGCACGCAGCTCCCGGGCTGGCTGTTGGACGAAGGGAATTGTAGCCCGGTACTAATTGTAGTTCGGAATCGAGAATCCGAAATTAATGTACGGAATAACCGGATACGGAATATTTTACAGTTTAGGTTTAGTTACGAACTCTATCATTTTATGTGAAGGTAAGTCACATAAAACGATAAACTTATAAAAATTTCCATCATTTTATGTGAAAGAGGTTTACATAAAATGATAATTTTTATCCTAATATGTCTAACTAAGTAGACGGATATGAATTAATAGATCGAGATCTATTTTATAACGTACAAAGACGGAATAAAAATTCCGGATTTTACATCAGTACCCCCTAAAAAAAAGTTTCGTCCCGAAACTTGGGGATAAGATACCTACCCCATACCTTTCCCTTCGAGGAATATATTCTAGCAAGCAACTACTCACTTCATCAAGCATATAAATAATTATGTAAACATATAATCACAGAAATCATATAAGGTCTCGTCTTAGTACTAACCCGTCGGTACTGAGGTAGCGGCTAACTCCGCAAAGAACTCAGGATAATTACGTCTAATGCTCTCCTCTGTCTCCCAGGTAGCCTCGTCAACTCCTCGTCTAGACCACTGAATCCTCAGCATCGGTATTTCCTTAGAACGTAGGTGCCTAACGCTACGCTCTAGGACGGCTACTGGATACTCCACAAAAGTGTGGTCTGGCTCAACTATCTAATCCTCATGACTGATGATGTGTCTAGGGTCCGGTATGTACTCTCGCAGCTGAGATACATGAAAAACTGGGTGTACTCCCTCTAGTCTCGGTGGCAGTGCTAGTCGGTAGGCAACCTCTCCGACTCTCTCTACGATCTCAAATGGGCCGACATATCAGGGACTCAGCTTCCCCTTAATGCCGAAACGTCTAACTCCTCTCGTAGGTGACACTCTCAACCATACCTGTGCACCTACTCT
Source organism: Fagopyrum homotropicum (assembly GCA_033239125.1). Lineage (NCBI taxonomy): Eukaryota > Viridiplantae > Streptophyta > Magnoliopsida > Caryophyllales > Polygonaceae > Fagopyrum > Fagopyrum homotropicum. Next base: position 37,139,286 of record BSWB01000001.1, on the reverse strand, counting down.
AAACTCTAAAGGTCGACGCCTTTTGTCGGCGTAGGACTTCTGACGACTCTGAGCTGCTAACATCCTTTCCCGGACTAAGGCAATCCGGGCGATGTCGTCCTGTATCTGATCTGGTACTACTCCATCAGCCTTGCTGGGCTCATCCCAACATAGCGGCGTACGACATCTCCGTCCGTACAAAGCCTCGTAAGGTGCCATCCCAATAGACGCATGCCAGCTGTTATTATATGAAAACTCTACTAGTGGGAGGTGATCTGGCCATACCTGTCCCCAATCTAGCACACATGCCCGCAACATGTCCTCTAAGGTCTGGATGGTCCTCTCTGACTGACCGTCTGTCTGTGGATGGTAGGCAGTGGTAAATTGGAGACTCGTACCCAGAGCAGTATGTACCTGCTGCCAGAACCTCGAGGTAAAACGTCCATCCCTGTCGGAGACGATAGTCCTCGGTACTCCATGGAGTCTCACAATATGCCTGGTGAACTCCTCTGCTAGACGACTTACCGGCCACGTTTCCTTAATCGGAATGAAACGTGCGGTCTTCGTCAGACGGTCTACTACTACCCAAATGGCATCAAAACCTCTGCTGAGCCTCAATCCGGTGACGAAATCCATAGAAATGTCTTCCTACTTCCAGTGTGGTACTGGAAGTGGGTGTAGCTCTCCTCCGGATCTACGGTGCTCAATCTTGACCTGTTGACAGGTCGCACACTAGGCTACATATCGGGCCACATCGGGCTTCAAACCACCCCACCAGAAGGAACGTCTCACGTCCTTATACATCTTACTCGCTCCTGGATGTACGGAGTAAGGGGTAGCATGAGCCTCACCTAGTATTCTCTGTCTCAGCTCACTGTCTGATGGCACACAGACACGGTCCTGTCGTCTCATCACTCCATCGGCACCAATAGTGAACTGAGGTGCCTCATCTCGTGACATCCGGTCTCGGATCCGGGTCAAAGTCGGACAGGTCTCCTGCTTCTGCCGGATCTCACCCAACAGGTCAGGAAGTAACTCTAAGGTGGCTAACTGATGAGCTGTATCGGGGAACTGGATCTCTACCTCCAACCAAGCTAAGTCTCTCTGTAACTGTGGCTGTACTGTCAACCGAGCTATCGCCTTCTCCTGAGGCGTCTTCCGACTCAAAGCGTCAGCAACTACATTCGCCTTTCCAGGGTGGTAAAGAATCTCAAGGTCAAAATCCTTGATCAACTCTAACCACCGTCTTTGGCGGTTATTCAACTCCCGCTGAGTGAATATGTACTTCAGACTCTTATGGTCTGTGAAGATCTGACAGGTCGCTCCATAGAGATAATGACGCCAGATCTTAAGAGCGTGCACTACTGCTGCTAACTCCAGGTCATGAGTGGGGTAGTTCTCTTCATACGTCTTCAGCTGTCGAGACGCATATGCTATAACCTTACCCCTCTGCATCAAGACACACCCCAAGCCCAGCTTGGATGCGTCACTGTACACTACGAAGTCCTCTGTACCCTCAGGCTGTGCTAAGATCGGAGCAGACGTCAATCTTCTCTTCAGCTCGTCAAAACTCTGCTGACACGGCTCAGACCAGACGAACCGAGTAGTCTTCCTTAGGAGGGAAGTAAGTGGTCGGGCGATCAGGGAAAACCCTTCCACAAACCGACGGTAATACCCTGCCAATCCAAGGAAACTGCGAACCTCCTTCACATTCTTCGGAGGTTGCCAAGAAGACACTGACTCAATCTTCGCCGGGTCGACCTTAATCCCCTCAGCAGTCACTACATGGCCAAGGAATGCCACCTCTGACATCCAGAACTCACATTTGGATAGTTTAGCATATAGCTGACTATCCTGTAGAATCTGCAGCACTGTCCTCAAGTGCCCGGCATGCTCCTCTCGACTTCTAGAGTAAACTAAAATGTCGTCGATGAAGACCACTACAAACTGGTCTAAGAAGTCGATGAAAATCCCATTCATCAACTCCATAAATACTGCTGGCGCATTAGTGAGCCCAAATGGCATCACTACAAACTCATAATGACCATACCTAGTCCGGAATGCCGTCTTAGGTATGTCCTGATCTCTCACCCTCAGCTGGTGATAACCCGATCTCAAATCTATCCTCGAGAACACTGACGCTCCATACAGCTGGTCCAGCAGATCATCTATGCGAGGCAATGGGTACTTATTCTTGATGGTGACCTTGTTCAGCTCCCTGTAGTCGATACACAGCCTCATCGATCCATCTTTCTTCCTCACAAATAACACTGGTGCGCCCCAGGGAGAAACACTAGGGCGTATGAAGCCCTTCTCTGCTAACTCTTCTAACTGCTTCTTCAGCTCAAGCAGCTCTATCGGGGCCATGCGGTACGGAGCCTTCGAGATCGGTCTCGTGCCCGGCTCTAACTCGATGCTAAAGTCCACACTCCTCTGTGGAGGTAGCCCTGGTAAGTCGTCCCTGAAGACCTCTGCAAACTCGCATGCGACTGGTATCTCCTCTACTGTCAGGCTCTTGCGCTCCTTCATGGCATAACACCAGAAGGCCTCGCAACCCTGTGCTATCAGTCTGGCTGCCCTCACTGCACTGATAACTGTGCCGGACTTTCCGAGGTCCCAACCTCGGAATATAACTCTGTGGCCCTCCTCTGTGGCAACAGTCACAGTCCTCCTACCAATATCCAAGACGGCTCCATGTCTAGTCATCCAATCTATCCCTAATATCACGTCCTCATGTGCTAAGGGCATGACTAGAAAATTTACTAACCAAATCCGGCCTCCCAGGTGAATAGGGTAGTCATAAATCTCTCGAGATCCTCTAACCTTACCCCCATCTGGTAACCCAACCACAAAAGGTACACCCTCTATTGTAGCTAAGGACAACCTATCTACACATGCATCTGAGATAAAGGAGTGCGTGGCACCCGTATCAAATAAAACGCGCACAGGTAAGTCATGGATCCAAATAGTACCTGTGGTCGCAGGTGCTGCAGGCTGCTCAGTATTCCTCAGCTCAAACACTCTCGATGGTCCTCCTCTGGTGTCAGTGGTACTACCACATCCTCTGCCACGACCTGATCCCTGTGCAGTATTGTATGAAGCAGGATGTCCTGGAGCCCGGTACTGCTGCTGCTGACTCGGAGCTCGGTACTGAGGGGGTCTCTGTACACTCTTCTCAGCACCTGCAGGAGAAGATCCCTGCTGAGAAGAAGCCTTGCCCTGACGGCAGAAAGTAGCCCTGTGTCCCGGCTTCCCACAAGTGAAGCAAGTGACCGGTGGTTTCGGGCAGTCCGGCTTAATGTGATCACGGCCACCACAGTTAAAGCACTGTCGATCTCCACTGGGAGTCCGAACTGTAGAGTGGTAGCTGGACCTCCCCTGAGTCTGTCCTCTACCATAACCTGCTACTGCTCCACTGCTACCAGCATGTCTTGTCCTCTGCCGCTTATCCGGCCCACTAGACTGTGCTGCTTTCCTAGAAGCTGGCCTATCTCTCTCATAAGCAGAGGCCCTATCCTGATAATCAGACAAGGTCTCACAGCGGAATCCAGCCAGGTAGGATCGGGTACTCTCTCTCAACCTCCTGGAGAAAAGATAAACATGCTGCTCTTCTGGAGGTGCAGATGGTCCAAGCAAAGTCAACTCTTTCTGAAACTTCTTTATGGCTGCAGCAATCGGGATATCCTCAAATCCCGCCTCAATGAAATCCTGGAATCTCTCCCTCCTCAGCGAAACTGGGCAGTACCTGTCTCTGACAATGTTCTTCATCTGCTCCCAGTTGGTGACTCGGCCACGAATGGTACGCCACCATGAATGAGCATCATCTGTAAAGCAGGTCTGTATCAAATCTACCTGTCGGTCCACGGGGCAACGTATTGCCTCCAAAGCAGTCTCAATCTTCCCTATCCAGTGCTCCACCTCTAGCCCTATCTCTCCGCTGAATGAAGGGACCTTCTGAGAGTTGAAAGCCTTCAACCACTCGTCCGGTCTCGGTGCTCTGACCCCAGTAGGTGCTCTATCAACATCAGCCCTCCTCTCAGATATAGCCGGCACCTGAGACACTCCCTGTGTCACCTGAGCTGACCTAGCCGGCGCCACTGGTGGTACCTGAGTAAGCCTCTCCACTCTGGCAGCTTCCTCCCTGCGCTCAACATAGGCTCTGAACTCCCTATACTCCGATGGTCCAATAGAGACACGTCCCGACTCAGTAGAACGAGCTCCTTGCGCTCCAGACCTAGCGGCGGTCACAGGCCTGACCTCGGGGCCTACACTCTCAGCTACTTCCTCTACAGCAACCTCTGGTACGCTTGCTGCAGGTGGGTCATCTCGAGGAACTCGTCCTCGACCTCTCCCTAGTAGAGGTCTACCCACACGACCACGCCCTCTAACAGTAGGGGTGCTATCAGCTCGATCCTGTCTGACTGGGGGAATGGGGGACGACCCCTACCTCGACCAGTCACTTGTGCAGCCCTAGTACGTGCCATCTGTACGAATAGTAATAACTACAGTTATAAACTAGCTAATCTATCATAACAGTACAAGTCTATAAATATTCTAAGATTACCGAGATCCGCAGAGGTAGTGGTGGTCATCCGTACTTTCTATCCCAACCCGATTCTGTATGCATTTTAAAACTAAAAATTTTCTTTGGAAAACTCAGACCCTTTTCGGGTTCTGTTTATTTACTTATATGACCTTTTTAGAAGATTCAAGTGCCATTGTTGCCAACCTAGAGCTCTGATACCATGTTGTAACACCCCAAATTTTACAACTTAGGGAGTTACTGGTTAGGACCGCACAGTGGGTCCCGACCTTAGTTTGACAACAACTTAACGTGATCTTACAACAAGGCACAGATAAGGAAAAACCAGAAATCATAAAATAGTTTTTTATCAATGCATGAATGTGACCAGATCAACTACAGCCGGAAAAGTAATAAAACAAAGTACGAAAGGAAGCAATGTTCAACTGTAAAACCCACAAATGCAAAAACTGCAAAACGTCCTAAAGTACGACACCCCGGCTGACCACTACCATCTGGTTCACTCGGCATCTGCTCTAACCTGTGTCAAATCTAAACAATATATCAACAGTTAGCTAACTAACCAAATATAAGCAAAATGATAACAGCACAAACACAAGCAGAAATAAAATTAAACAAACATCATGCTGGCACTCAACCAATTATTATCTATTATTTTAGTGATTCACATTATTCAATTTAAGTTGTGGCACGAGAACTATTATTAGTTCTCGCCTCCGTTCCTTATCCAACTGGTGTAGGTCTAGTTGACTTTCTTTGGTAGCATCACTACAAACCATGTGAGGACTAGTCCCGAAAGAAACCCCCAGCGCCCCGCGAGCTACTGAGCGGAATGCCACCGCCCGTTACTCTTAGGCCAAAAATACAGGTCGGTATTTATATATCACAACCTATCTCTCTAACATGTCAATCACACACCACCATCATCATTTATACTCATATTTAGCAGTCAGCTAAGTAAGCCCAAAGGACTTACCTGTTATAACGCTCGACTCTTTAATAACCACTCGCTCTGTAAACTGTACTCACTCAGTTGCCTGTCAAAGGCGATAAGTGTATTAGCACACTTTCACGTAGATAGAAGTCTAAAACTTCTAAGATCAAATAAGTATTAAGATGTACTAGTTACAGTATTAGTTTTAGGGTAAAATGACCATTTTACCCTTGGTTCCGATTTTCTCGAAAATCCTAAAATTCAAGTCCAAACTCCTATTTGAAGTTCTAAAATTATATCCTAACTCTTAGAATTTTATTTGGTTCGAAACTGACATTTTCCTATGTTTCTATTTTCCGGAAGAAACAAAAAAGGTTTAACTTCGGCTCTAAATATAAAATTCTTAACAGCTTATAAAATTTCCGAATTAAATCTCTAGATCATCTATGAGGTTCTATATAACCTTAGAAGAAAGAATTTTTCCAAACGGTTCAGCCGATAATTTTATAATAATTCCCAAAGTCGGTTCTTCACTCTACTTTCCTATACTTAGCCAAATTTTAAGTTTACCAAAACTGCTCAACTACCTAACTTCGGGAGCTCATAACTTTCAATCCGACCGTTCATTTCTCCCCAAATTTTAATATGATAAACTACATATATCTGTCTACAACATATCAAAATTTCAACGGTGGATCTTTATCCAAACGTTTTATAATTGATCGACAAGATGGGCTGTTGGTAACCTAGAAGCTGAAGGATGTAAAACGAATTTACAGCAGCCATTATTTTTCCATTGTTCATAAAATACAGCAGTCCATTATTCTTCCCCTTAGGTCTATATGCTCAGCAGCTACACAAGGTTAATTCCTACTGGTTATGATTTGGAACGAAAATTCAATCTCCACTGCACTACTACCTTACTAGCGGGTTTACAGAGAATACTAACCAACGGTTGGGGTCCGATTTCCAGCTATGTAAATCCCGGTCGGCTCGCTTGCTTGGACTCCAACGTTGCACCTCCCTCTCTTGGCTAGTTACTGCAGGATCCAGACGAGATTCAAACTTCCGGTTGGCACACACACGTAAGGGAAAGCAGAAGGAAAGTAGGCAAGGACTCACCTACTGCAGCGAACACTACAAAAAATAATTAGTTTTGCGACGGAGGTTTGCGTCGGGATGGATTTCCCGACGCAAATGAGCAATTTTTGCGACGGCATGGCGACGGCATTAACTGTGGTAGTTTAGTTTGCGACCGCGGTATCATTACCGTCGCAAATAGTACATCGATTGGCGACAGCGTTTAACTACCGACGTTCAACCATTGTCCTCACGTCAGCTCTTGAATCACCATCGCAAAAATGCGGCTCATAGTTGAGCGCTAAAAAAATTTGAGGCCCGTAAGAAGGAAAAATCAGATTAACCCTAAAATGTTGGTCTCTTCCACGATTCCTCCATAGGTGCTCCTCAATGGTTCAATCCCTTCCACCATTGTTGCTCCTAGATCGAAGGTATCTCGTATTCACCTCTTCTTCATCTCTTCCTTGTTTTGTTTGTTATTGTTGAACCTTCTTCATCTCTTCTTCTTTTTTGGAATTTGAGTTTCAAATTAGCCCTAAAACGTTTATCCTCCGCATCTCTTCCACTATTCTTCCATAGGTGGTCTTGAATTTTAACGGTTTTCATCCCCTTCCACCATTGCTGCTCCTCAGTCAAAGGTATCTCGTCCTCGTCTCTTCTTCTCTTCCTGAATCTGATTTTTTTTTTTTTTTTTTTTTTTTTTTTTTTTCTGGGACTTTGTTTATTCTTCAATCTCATTTTGAAATATCACTGTCTCTCAAGAGTTATTGGATATATTGAGCTCGAGTGAATGTGTGCAACCATAAGGCTCTAGCTGTGCCTATTCTGGTGAAATCCAACTTGTCTGGTTTTCTCACAAATTGTTAAATTCATGCGTTAGAAATAACTTCCCATTGGGACCAGTGACACTCTTGTTCGCATACCATTCATTTGGGTTTGTTGCTGGTAATAGTTCTAAGAGCTTGGGTATTCCAGAGGCTTCTAGAACCAGTGAAGGTCTGGCTGGTAATCTAGATGGTGTTCTTGATGGTGATTAGGAAGTGAAAATTAAAACGGTGCTCTTTCTGTGGTCGATGTTGTCACTGTGACAGGTGAAAAGGCAAAGCAATCCTTGGATGAGTTGATTCCTTATGTCCAGCAGGTTCTAGATTCAAACCCTTACCTTAGTGATGTTGTTGTACCAGTTGTTGGCACGCTGACTGCTACAAGCGTGGCTTGGCTGGTGATGCCTAGGCTTTTCAAGAGGTTTCACAATTATTCGTAGCAAAGAACAGCTAAGCTATTATCCCGGAGCATATTTGGTGGTGAAGTGCCATATGAGAAGAGTTTATGGGGGTGCTTTGGAGGATCTAGTGCGCTATCTATTTACCTTTATGGCATTCACGCAAATGTTAGTTTTTACCCACCTTTTTCTGATTCTTGTGACAGTTATTGTTTGCTATAATGTTAAAATTGAATTATATGATGTCAATTGCCTCAATTTGCAGCGGTATGATGCTAGCACCAGATGAAATCGCATCACAATCGTTTCACAAGCCTAGAGAGGTGCTATTATTGTGTCATTGATTTGGTTTTTGTATCGTTGGAAAACAAACACAAACGTATTCACTCGAGCCTTGATTGCTCCGAGTATGCAGGGATATGATCGTGAAAGTTCAATCACTTGGGACAAAGTCACATATGTTGGTCTATTGTTCGTTGGGTTGATGGCTTCAGCTGAGACATGTGGAGTGACTTTCCAATCCATTCTTACTATTGGAGGAACTGGAGGTGAGCTCTGAATATGCAAGTTAAGTGTGAATTTTTCTCTTAGTTATTTTCTAGTTTTTCATATTTTATGCATGATGTATGTTACTTGTGTTCTAGGTGATATTTAAAAAATGTTGTGATGCGTTTCTGTACTTGTTTGTGAAATGTCCTTGTTGTTTTCTTGTCCGTGTAAGTGTCAACAAATTGATTATCTACAAATATAGGAAACTCTACTACTTTAATGCTTCACTTTCTTGGAGGTAGAAGAACGCATATTTACTTGATTAATTTATTTTTTAATGTGATATTTATCAGCCATTTTTTTATTCGAAGGGTATGTTCCTGAGCTCTGATTCTATAAAAAAAATGTGAACCTTTGGGGTTATAACTTCTTTAGAATTAAAATATATTATCGACGCCTTGTTAGCATAAAACACAAACGGTTTTCTAGCCCTATAATTATTTTTCTTCTTTCTAACATGTTGAATCATGTGTGTTACTATGTTGTAATCTTTTCATTTTGATTATGGCTCAGAGGCATTGCCACCATGTCTTCAGCTTTATTTTTTATGCTTATTTTCTCTTTTTCTTTATGGTTTGAATTATTAAAATAACTTGCAGGCTGGACCAGTTGAGGCCCTTGAGGGTCAAGTTGTGGAGATGGGTCTAACTACAACTTCCCTATTGAATGCTGAAAAGTTCCCTGTCATAGTCCCAAACTCCTTGTTTTCTAGACAGGTTTGCTTTTCTTTTTACTGCCTTCATCTAAACCATTGACTTATATGGATGTTACACCTCAAAACAGTGGTGTTAGATGCCATTATATTGATACTCAGGACTTGTCCATTGGTCACGAGGGCGTATCTTACTTGTATGTCTTGTAGTGGCATAGTCCTTGACTCTTTATCATATTGGTTTCCTTTAATTCAAGGACCTGCCGGTCTGCCACTTTGCCAAGTGTGGGCTGTGGGATCCCCTTATAACTGACACGTCACATTACATTTTGCAAGTTATCTTGCTTGGGAAGATGAACTCAAATCATTTTTTATTTGTAGATTATTGTGAACAAGTTACATGCCAAATGGCGTGCTACTGTCAGCAAGATTCATATGCAACTTGATGATTTGGGAAAAATTCCTCAAATTTATGATGAAATAAAGTCCATGCTCAGGTCAAATCCGAAAGTTTTCCTTTGAAAGGAGGATCCTTACTGTTTTCTTTCTCGAATTGAAGGTTCTTTTGCAGAACTCACCATTGGATGCAATCTAAAAAAAATGGTACTCTCTTTCTCAATTTCTTTATGATGATTTTTTGCTTTCTGATTTTGCAATTTCAATAAACATAGACATTAATTTCAAGAAACCGAACCTTATTACCAAAGCCTCTCCTTAACGTATCCAGACGACCAAATATGCGGTCATTTTAAATATTCATTGCAGGGATAGTTCATCTGATCTTGCTAAGACAATTGTACTGCTTATCCGATATTGCAACATGTGTTATGTAACTGAAAATGTAATGCCACGATAGATTGTTGTAACCGCTATATCATGATTCTTGGCATTGTGCATTAGTTTATGATATTTGGTTACATGATAAACTGAAAATGCATGAGATTTGTAGGATATGAATTTGGAGTAACTTAGTTGGTCGGTCTGTCAACTTGTTAAAATTATGAACAATATTGTTGTTAATGTAGAGAATTTTGGTTTTATAGGGTGGAAAAAGTGTTCATCAAAATGAGTCTATTGGAGAGGAAGGTCAAGAGAGTCTTCCGCTGAACAAGTCGCTCAAGAAGAAAATCCAAGTGAAAACGTTTAAATATGTTTCATTTTGTGTTGTTCATAATGACTTGAAACTAATGTAATATGCTATATTGTATTTTTAATGTGGAATATGCTATATTGTACTTTTAATATTTGATTACTCTTTAATTTATGTTAAGTTATTACATAATAAAATAACATGAATAGGATCTTTAGGTTTGTAACAACTTCAAATCATCGCAATTATGCGATTCAGGTGTAACATTGCGACGGGGGATAGATGTCACAATGATCAATTCGGTTAGCCTTTTTTTGCGACGGTGTGCGACGGCAAGTGCCGTCGCAAATATTTGAAAAATACCCGTCATTGCCTTTTTGCGACGGCTTTAACAGCCGCAAAATTAAAATTTGGCGCCGACGGAACCACTTTTTTTGCGACGGTTGTTGCCGACGTCATGTCGTCGCAAACTTTTTCGCGGCGGTAAATTACCGACGCAAAGACCTTTTGCGACGGACATCTTGGCGTCGGCGTGTTTGCCGACGCAGTGCCGTCGCAAAAAGGTGATTGCCGTCGCAAAAGTGTTTTTTACCGTCGCAAAAAACAGTCGCAAAAATATTTTTTTTTTGTAGTGGAATGAGGAACCTCGCCACTGTCTCGATCGGTCCACTGCAGTCAGGGAGGCAAGTGCTGCTTCGTGACTATTCCGGCTGGCTCGAGGCGGCGAAGGGCTGGCTGCGCAAGAAGGCGTTTATTGCTCTCGGAAACGCAACAGAAGCGGAAGGAAGACGGAGACAATTAAGGTCGATGCACTAACCTGGTTTCGGTAGGGTCGAAATCTGCAGCAGGTCGAGGTCCAATGGTTCGATGAAGGCGTGCAGTAGGTCGGAGCAGAAAGCGATGCAGCAGCAAAGGGACGCAGAACGGCAGAAAAATAAACGCAGAAGGGGCAAAGGTTGGAGCGTGCGTGTAGAAGGAAGGGCGCAGAATGGACGTGGGCGGCGTATAAGGCAAGAGATCAGACGGTGCACTGGCGTAGTTTAATTAGGCAGTTACGGATTCTCCTTCCCCTTCTAATGTAGCATTTATGTGGAAGGAAACTGCCAGCTCTTGGCTGTTACGTCTAGCAACGCTCAGCAAGGGAGGTGAGTATCTGCAGGCTGGCGTGTTCCGGACTGGGCTGGAGTGCTGGGCTGCGCATAGGCTGGGCGACGCTGGGCTGGCGACTCTGGAGCTGCTCACGGGCTGGCACAACAGTGGGCTGGAGTAGCGCTGGCTGAAGCAGGCGGAAGGTTGGACTGGGCTGCTGGCTGGGACGGCAAGGCTGCTGAGCTACTGAGCTGCTGGGCACGCAGCTCCCGGGCTGGCTGTTGGACGAAGGGAATTGTAGCCCGGTACTAATTGTAGTTCGGAATCGAGAATCCGAAATTAATGTACGGAATAACCGGATACGGAATATTTTACAGTTTAGGTTTAGTTACGAACTCTATCATTTTATGTGAAGGTAAGTCACATAAAATGATAAACTTATAAAAATTTCCATCATTTTATGTGAAAGAGGTTTACATAAAATGATAATTTTTATCCTAATATGTCTAACTAAGTAGACGGATATGAATTAATAGATCGAGATCTATTTTATAACGTACAAAGACGGAATAAAAATTCCGGATTTTACAGTTGTTGTACCTGCTGGGATCAACGCTGTTTACCGACAAATCTCAGCACAAGATTTCTCCTGATTTACTGATATTGGTGGAGGATCTTGATCAGGTGATTACTACATCCTGGGGTACGGCGACACTCGCCTACCTGTATAGGCGTATGGGCGAGGCCACTAGGGTCGACTGTCGCCAGATGTGCGGTTGTCTGACGCTGCTGCAGGTAAAATATATCCTATATACTCATATTATTATTCTCGTAACTTAATTTGTATTGTTTGTCTAATTTTTATTTCTTTTTTGTTAAAGGCATGGATATACTTATATTTTTCATGCTTTGCACCGGAGATTGTGGAGGGGTGGGAGCATGGGATGCCTTGGACAGCGAGATTCGACATCAGGCCTGTTAGGAGGGACACCCGTGACTACAGACGGATGCTTGATGAGATGACTGTTGATCAGGTAAGTCCACTAAATTTGCATACTTGTAATCTTTTTGTCAACTAACGTGTTTATTTTCTAACAATGTTGTTTGTTTGTTAAACAGGTGAACTGGCAGCCATACGGCCAATTGGACTTCACTGATAGAGAGTTACAGCGTTCGTTGTTCCACGGGCTGTTGACTTTTATGGACGTATCAGAGCCCTACGATCCATACAGGAACATGAGGGCTTTTGGATACATTCAGACGATTCCGCCTCCGCTGATACATCCTGATTATGCTATTAGGGTCGAGGATCCCAGGAGCTACAGAGTTGGCTATCCTCGAGGTAGCTGGGCGTGGGATAGATGGGAGCACCATCACGTCACGGTTGAGGAGATGGCTGCACGTTACGGCCCTGGATATACCGCCACCGACGATTATATAGCGTGGTATACAGACCGATCGTACCGGTTTATACGCCCAGGTGCTCAACAAATGCATCCTCCTCCACCTCCACCTCCACCTTCGACATTTGACGGCCAGTTAGACCCTTACGATTACGCTACACTATTTAGGGAGTATATTGGTGATCCTTCTATCCCTCCTTCCCTGCATCAGGACTTACGCACTTATGTAGATTATTTTCCTGATCTTCGAGATTATTCTTACGATCATGGACAGGGTAGCGGTACTCGTCATGACGATGACGAGTACGCTTGTGTATGCACTTTTTTTGGGTTTGTATTGTGTGTTTAAACTTTTGAATCTTATGTCTACATTTTTGTGTATGTTTAAACTTGTTTCGTTGTATGTTTAAACTTCGTACTTAACTTTTTGCGTTATATTTAACAAAATATAAACGATAATTATATAAATGACTTAACCTTAACATAATATAAATGACTAAACCTTAAGAAAATATGTCTGATCGTAAAGTTAAAATTAACAAGTTAAACTAAACAAGATCAACTAACTGTGCCATAATCTATCCGTGTTATTCGTGAATGTTGTAAATGTAACTCCTTCCAGCGAGCGAGGCGATGAGCTAATCTGACTTCAATACCATCAATAGTGTTGTTAGCTAAAACAAATAGAAAAAAAAACATTAGTACATATATGTTGTGAACAACAAAACCGAAAATGATAAATGAAAAGATCTTAAAGGACATACCTTGATATAATGATACTGGTTGGGAACTATTGATATATGGATCTCTGGAAACTCTAAGTTCGAAGTAATTCCTTCTTCTCGATGGTATAGTGGAACATATGTGTAGTCGCACCCACCGTACACTACAACAATACACTGCAATGCAGTCGCAGCTAAACACCCCATGTCCGTCACATTAAACCAATATTCTGGTGGTGCAAAACCGTCTCCATTCCATCCAAGTGTTATAATCGTCTGATCGATGTTACGTTGATGACAAAAACCCTCATGCAACTCGCGATGAGAAAGGAGCTCTTGTAACATCAGTCGCCTAATCATCCGCCATCCTTCGTCTGTGTCTGTGTCGTAGATTGCATGATGTAGTGCTCTGAAACCACAGTTTCCATCCCCTCTAACATTATTCCAACTGATTACATACTCTTTCATCCAAATGCGAACCGCCTGAGGCCACTCTACTAAAATATCAGGGTTATGCTTGGATATAGTTCTCTTCAAAGGTGTTTTGGGTGGTAAATCGGTATTAGGAGATGGACTTGATACTAGAATAGAAGATGGACTTGATACTGGTATAGGGTTCTTTGGGGGTCGACCTCTTTGTTTTTTGGGTGGGGTACCTGCTAACTCCCAATCGGATGGCAATCTTTTGTTTGGACTATCCTTCGGTCTTCCTTTAGTCGCAACCCTAGCAGGTTCCCGCAAACTGGTCCTCTCCGGAAAAGCAGTTTCTATAGCTTTATTTACAACATCCAACTGTCGAGTAGGGCTCAGGTTTGGAAAATCTTTCTCGCAGAACTCCGTCATTAAATTTCTTGCAACTCGACGCACGTCTCGTCCTTTTTCTGAGTCCGGAACCACGTCATCGATATCTAACTTTTTCCAGAATTCATGCACATCTGTAAGAGGGATAGACATTTCTTTCTTCATATAACCCCAAATAAAGTGCATACACGGCAGACCATGAGTCGTCGGAAATGAACATGTGCACGGACCATCGGGCTTGTTAGCACGAGCTTTATTGTACTCATCGATAATAAGTAAAAAAGCTTTGCGGGAGATGTTGTGGTGCAACGACTGAAATTTTTAACACAAGAAGTCCATGTTATCTTTTTTGACATGCTCTCGTTGAACGAACCGAGGATATTATCCAACTGAATCCTCATCAAAGAGTGATAGAACTTGAAAATTATATCCAACTTCGCAGAACTTGTTTTCATGAATTGTTTCAGAACAGAGTGCGCAGTTTTTGCCCTGTTGAGAAATAAAAGAGTTAACGTTAAATCGGGTAAATAAAATTTTAAATTGCTTTGAAATACGTACCTATTCGTCGTGTTACTTTTGAAGTTCAGATATTGATCCGTCCACGCGGAAACAATTCGTCTTTTGTAAGGATCTAGTCATTGCGCCCTCACATATTGCAAAAGATGTCCTCTCCTCTTCCACTTGTTTTCAAGTTCATTTAACCGTCTCTCGTAAGACTCTTCCGTTTTGGATGTAAATAAACCCGAGTAACTATTGGCAAATATTCGAGCGAGTTTTTTATCCATGTGATTATTCCTAGCCCTTCCTTCAATGTTTTTGAATATGTGACGGCGACATAAAAGAAACTGTGTTTCTGGGAAAATACGATCAAGTGCGTTTATAAGAGTCTTCTCTCGATCCGTCATAATTGTAGTTGGTGTCCTCTCGACGCGCCTACAAAGCTTTGCAAATTGTTCAATCGCCCATACATAATTCTCTTCCTTCTCCGTGGATAGAAAAGCACCGGCAACGTTAAAGTTCAGCCATGTCGATGTAAACCCAATAATTTCAAAAAATGGCATCTTGTATCTATAAAAAAATAATATCAAAGCGTTAATTTTACATACATCAACAAAAGGACATCTAACGGAAAAGTAAATAACTGTGAAAGCTTACATGTTGGTGTTGTATGTTGAGTCCATTACTAATACGTAAGGGAATGCTTTAAGGAGGGCAACTGATTCCGGATGTGCGAAAAAAATGTCAGTAACTTCACCGTTCTTGTTTCCCCTATGCTCACAGATATAGCCCTCTATACGACATTCGAAAAAGAATTGTTGAGCGACTATCCTTTGATCCAAACCTTCTTTACGTAATTTTTGCCTCTGGTTGTAGATTTGTCTCATCTTGGTGTTGTTACCTTTATCAATGCTCAAAGCACTCGCAATTTGGGCAGGGGTGCAATTACTGGTCCACATGTTCTTTACTAACTTCTTCTCCTCCTCGTTCATCCTTCCCGCTAATGCATGACCCTTTAAATTTCTTCCAAGCTTGTGGTTGTGGACACCACACTGCACGTGAACTTTCCATAAACCTTGGTAAGTCTCAAAAACCCTAATCATGAATTCACACCCGCTTTTCTTCGTCGATGAATTCTTTCTCTGAGCTGGCTGCACCTTTTTTGGGTTGTATGCTCCATATTTTTCGCACGACAGCCATGTCTTTCCCAAACTACCGAGGACGGACTTCTGTACCCGACAAACAGAAAAAACCATTTTATTTTCCTGTCCCACTTTTCAAACCCATCCTATTACCTCCTCTCGACTATTGAAGTTTATGTCGGTTGTGAACAAGCTAGAGTAATCATTACTCGTCGCTTCTGAGGCGGATGCATTTACGCCATCTGTTGATCCTTCATTAATGCTAAGATTATCAACGTACGCATCTATCTCCTCCAAACCCTAAAAAAAAAAATTGGTTAATCTGTTCGACGGGTGTCCGTTACGGACAGAAATATACTTAACGATCAAATTCAATCCACTCGATCAATGGTTAAATATCTAAGTTCAAACATGATTAATGATTTCAACTTTAATGATCAAAATAAACAAAACTTACCTCAACATTATCTTCGTCTTCGTTCTCAAAACTCAAAGATCATTCTTCATCATCAATATCATAATCTTCCTCGTATGACATTGTTAAGTTGCTTTTTCAATAAGAATAGACTTTATGAGTAGATGGTTGAATGAGGGTTGGAGGGGATTGACTACGTTTTTTATAGGATGAAAAATATTGATTTAGGGTTGTTAAATTATGGAAACAAAGATATTATTTATCCAAAAATAAGATTTATGGTTTTTAATTTATGGAAATAAAGATATTATTTATTTATCCAAAAATAAGATTTATGCTTGTTAAATTATGGAAATAAAGATATTATTTATCCAAAGATAAGATTTATGGTTTTTAATTTATGTAAATAAATATATTATTTATCTATACGTAAATAAGATTTATGCTTGTTAAATTATGGAAATAAAGATATTATTTATCCGAAAATAATTTTTTTTATTTAATTTAAAATAAAATAAAGATATTATTTATCCAAAAATAAAATAAAATAAAATAAAGATATTATACGTTTGCCCGTCACGGACAAACATACTTTGTCCGTGACGGACAAACGTACTTTGTCCGTCACGGACAAACGTACTTTGTCCGTCACGGACAACTTCGATAAAATTACTAAATAACGCACATTTGTCCGTGACGGACAAATGTGCGCTATTAGTAAAAAAAGTATGCGCTAAATAACAGCGGCTATATATATATATGCTAGTATAATTCCCTCACTTTGTGCAAGTTTTGAATAATATTGGATGTAATACTATGTTATACATAATTTCTAATTTGTTTTGTTTTAAACTCATATATACATGTATTTATACGTAATAATCTATTGGTTCCAATAATAAAATTTGGACAAATATTAGATGTTATTTATTGGTAAAAAAAAAAAGTAGAGATGCAACATTATCTACAAATATAAAAAATAGTGTTGACAAATAGTTTGATGGTTGATAAAATTTTATCAAATTAATGTTAATAAATAAAAAAGGCTGCTTTAAAATTTCCGTAAAAAGTTAATATATGGGAACATTTTGTAAATTAGTTTGAGAGTTATTACAAACAATATTTCAAACAAATAGGAGTAAACGTGTTTTTTAAATGAATACTAGTTTATATCCCGCACCTTGTGCGGGTATATTTATAAAAAAAGCACATTAATATTTATAAAATAACATGTGTGTTTTGAAATATAAGGATATGAATGATTACATTACATTTACTATCACAATTTATTTTTCAAGTATTTTTTCTTTAAACAATTTTAAATTTGTAAATGAGTATATGGAATGAATGTCTTAACCTAGTCGCAATTGATGAGGAATTTTGTTTAATAATATGAATTTTAAAATTTTTTATTTAAAAAATATCCGAATTTTATTGTTTCCTTTATTTTATGACCTTTTTTTTTTATAAAAATTTCCGAATGCTTTAAAATCTAGTTTGTTTTTAATTCAATTTTTAAAAAATTAATTCAAAAGTTGAATAAGTGTTGATTCTAAAATTTAAAAAGTAAATATAAATTGATGAGAAATTTTATTTAATAATATGAATTTTAAAATTTTTGATTTAAAAAAATATAATTGTAAATCGTTAAATCATAAATCAATCAATTGAGATTTAAATCTATTTTGTTTTCAAATCAAGTTTTTAAATATGGTAAAAACGGATTAACTAATTGTTGTACAAATAAATAAAATTGAAAATATAAAATAGTGAGGAGCCTTGTTTATAAATTTGAAATTTAGAAATTTTTATTTTAAAAAATATAAGAGTAGATATTACAAAATATTTAAGAATTTACCAAAAAAAACCTAAAATTTAGATGTCTTAACCTAGTCGGAATTGATGAGGAATTTAGTTTAATAATATGAATTTTAAAATTTTTGATTTTAAAAAATATCCGAATTTTATTGTTTCCTTTATTTTATGACCTTTTTTAAAAAAAAAATTCCGAATGCTTTAAAATCTAGTTTGTTTTTAATTCAATTTTTAAAAATTAATTCAAAAGTTGAATGCTGTTGATTCTAAAATTTAAAAAGTAAATATAAATTGATGAGGAATTTTGTTTAATAATATGAATTTTAAAATTTTTGATTTTAAAAAATATAATTGTAAATCGTTAAATCATAAATCAATCAGTTGAGATTTAAATCTATTTTGTTTTCAAATCAAGTTTTTAAAATTTAAGGTAAAACGGATTAACTAATTGTTGTAAAATAAAAAAATTGGAAATATAAAATAGTGAGAAGCCTTGTTTATAAATTTGAAATTTAAAAATTCTTATTTTAAAAAATATAACAGTAGATATTACAAAATATTTAAGAATTTACCAAACATCCTATAATTTAGATAAAATAAAGATTATGAGAAAATTAAATTAATTTAAAATTATATAAAAATAAAATACTAACAATTATTGTACGAATATCTAAAATACAGATTAATCAGTTTTGAAAGTTTTTAGTTAAACAATAAAATAAAATAAAAAGGAATATTTTGTGACATTGATGATACGTTGTTTAAGAAAAATGATCGGAATTTTTATTTAAAAGTTGAGTAATAAAGTAAAAGGTGATTCGATAACATGGAGTATAACTTGTAAAACTGTCGGACATACCTTTCATTCATGTACATGCAAAAAAAAATGTATTTGGTGAAATTGACCCCAAAAAGAATGGTTTCAGCGGAGTGTAAAACCAATTGATAATAGGGGGCAATATCCATCATAATTGATACACGTGGATATGCAACAAAAAGACTGAAATCAAACTAATTATTTGAACCAAGATCGAAATGGTTTCACTGAATAGCAATTATGAAATTATAACAGAAATTAAAATTTAATTTACAAACAAACAATTATGATAAACTGAGAATCAAACTATGTATATATAAACAAAGTAAATTAAGCACATACCTCTATGAGAACGAATCAATGAGGATGATAATAGGTTAAGAGAAGAATAGTAAATGAGCCGATAATAGGTTAAGAGAAGAATAGCAAAGCAGCCGATAATAGGTTAAGAGAAGAATAAGAAAGCAGCGGATACAATTTTACGTTATGGAGTAGAGTATTTATAGAATAGAAATCGTAGGAAGTGTGTTGTGGAATTTTCAAGGATCGGATAAGAACGTAAAAAATGTAGATTTTGGTAGATTTTTTATATTGATTAATAATTATTCTAAATAATAAAAAGGAGATTTCACTATAATCTATAAAATCTTGAAGAATCTCCAGCAAAAAAAAGTTACGTACACAAAAAATAAAGATTTATTGGCCTATAAAATCTTGGAGAATCTCCAACAAAAAAAGTTACGAGCAGTCTGTTAGTTTAGGAAAAAAGATTTTATGCCTTAAAAAATAAAGATTTATTGGCCAAAAAAATGTGGGAGCTCCATTTGATTGCTGATTCCACAGCGTGCCACGTCATCAAATCATGCACTCTCTTTTAGTATGTATAATAGATAATAGATAATAGGTTCAATTAAATATATTGGAGTTTTGAATTCATTAATTCAAAAAAATAATATTTGACTCGGACAAACAAAATTTAATCCTTAATAAAAGATTTAAGATCTAAATTTGTAAAACCGCGGAATTTTAATAAACTAGAATTAAAAGTAAATTTTTTAAAAAGTAATTAAAGTGAAATAGTACTTAAAAAGAGGTTTTGTGGGATTTGTTATGATATGATTGTTGGTAAAATGATGGTAAAAAATCCGTAAAAGTTTAAAAATTATTTTGTAACAATATTTATGTAAATATTTTTGAAAAAGTTTAGATATCACTTTTTTATTTATAATGATATTTAGAAATCACTTATTAAAATAAATATTTGGGATTCGAGAAACGTGACGTTGACAGGTGGCAAAAGAGGCTCCTGTTTTAATAGATATAAGATAAAATTGGATATAAAACTCATACTGAAGTTTAAGATTTCAAATTTAACAAAAAAAAATGAAGAGTCGACCTAAAATCTTCTTTGAACGCTAGGTTACTATCTCGTTGTACGAAATCGGAACTCGATAGGTTCATCTACGCTGAATTGTAAACTCACCATTGTGGGAAGAAAACCTGTGGTTGCTGATTTGCAGTGCATAAGACAACGATGATGAAGGGACAAATCCGGAGATAAGACGAAACTCGAGAGAAAGAGTAGTGAATCTAGAACGAATCCGGTAGTAGTGCGTTGGAAGTAGAACGAGTTCTCCGATAGCAACGGATAGAGGGGTGTTCATGAAATTCCCACCCGACGGTTCTGATCCAACAATCCGACGATCTGATCCGACAAATTCCGAATCCGGTGATTTTTTCCGAATTCGATACGACCCGATAAAATATAACAGATTAACAAATCGGATCAGGAATGGATATTTACATGTCTCGGATATACGAACAATTACCGATTGGCTTCGAAATAAGTATATAAGAAATCTGTTATCGTCAATCCGATAAGCCGGATCAGATCGGATATCCGATAATGAACAATCCTAGTGGCGGGTAGATGGGAGAAGGGGCAAACTTTTTAGATATTAGGGGTCGATTAGGCTTACAGAAAAAACATGATTCATATCCGTTCTACGAATCGGAACGAATACGGATATTCTTTTGTCGGAACACTAAAAAATAAATCAGATTTTTTCAAATCGGATATACGGTTTGGATTTTTTGAACACGCTAGGAAAGACAACGCAAAACTATAAGTAATAAACTAAACGTGAAAAGCAAGCACAACTAAAGTAGGCACGTGCAAGGGTAAAAATGTAAAAATAACGCAATTTCCGTGTACTTTCAAAGCAAGAATAGCGGAACTTTCCTCTCTTTGAAACCCTCAATAACTACCAAAGTTCAACAAGCAACCTCTCTTACCTAACCATTTCAAAATCCATACTTCCGTTATTCATCCAGATTCAATCTTCACGCACCTTCAAATTCCGCCCATTCCTCTGTTGAATCTTATTATTATTAGAGATTTGGCAGAGCCGTTATTCATCAAGATTCATCAATCTTCACCCACCTTCAAATTCCTCCCATTCCTCTGTTGAATCTTATTATTTTTAGGGATTTGGCAGATCTGTAGTTCTAACTAGTTATATTGTTTGATTTCTCCAATATATATTATTGAATTACTCTCTAAAGATGACTTCCGGCACGTCAATCGGTGTTTCTGCAATCAAACCTTGTTGTAGAGTTCTGATCGGTTACAGTTGCAGAGGCTCATTGGTTTCTAGGTTTTCGCATAGGAGCCGTATTCTTAATAATTCGTCCAAACTACAGCCACTTAGGGCTCATAGATGTAAATATCATCATACTCGCCACACATCGAGGACTATTAGCACTCGATTTGAGAACGAGTCCAATTTAAATTGCAATCACAAGGCTTTTAGGGTTTCCGGGTTAAATTGGGGTTTTGCCGATAGTTCTTGCTGTGATTTAAGAAAGCGAGCTTCGGTCATAGGAAATGTGGCATCTGATATTAGGAACCAATCCACTTCGGTCGAGGGCCACACAAATGATAACAGCTTTGATAGAATTTTCATTGAAGGGGCATTGGGGATGAAGCCTCTGTTGATTGATACAAGCTCACCAGATCTTGTAGAGATTGGGGATTTAGAGAACAATATTAGAGTAGATAAGGATAGGTCTTATGTAAATTTAGATGATTTGAAGGTTTCGCCTCAGAAGAGGGAGGTACCGGAAATCGAGAAGGATGCATGGGAGCTGTTGAGAAGTTCGATTGTAACTTATTGCGGTCGTCCCGTTGGGACTGTGGCAGCAAATGACCCTGCTGAGAAGTTGCCACTCAATTACGATCAAGTCTTTATACGTGACTTTGTTCCTTCAGCACTTGCCTTCCTGCTCAAGGGAGAGAGCGAGATTGTCAAGAATTTTCTGCTTAACACGTTGCAGTTGCAGGTGTGTAAACTTGCTATACTTTGTTACTCGAGCAAGTGGTTGTTGAGAGAATGTCTGTAATTTAATGGACATCGGTTATTCATACATTCGGCATCCATTTTAATTACTAGCTTGCGAATTAGTACTGTTAGTATGAGCTACATTGCATAAATCATGACAACATAGATCAATTATCAACAAACGTTTTCCACTAAAAATGGCATTGATAATCAAGCATTTCGAGGACGACGTGAAAAGGCTAGAATGTAACTCCAGCGTTCAGTACTTTGCTCGGATCACTTATGTTTTTTCGTATTTGTAGAGTTGGGAGAAAACTGTGGACTGCTATACTCCAGGGCAAGGTTTGATGCCTGCAAGTTTCAAAGTTAAAAGTGTTCCTCTTGAAGGGAAAAATGGAGAATTTGAGGAAGTTTTAGATCCAGATTTTGGTGAATCTGCAATTGGACGCGTTGCTCCTGTGGATTCTGGTAGCATATTTTAAACTTGTATTTGTAAATAAAGTGGAAAATGTTTTTTGTCGTCTTACATTGTGTTTTTCCCCTAATAAACTTGTTTGCTGATTTTGACAGGTCTGTGGTGGATCATATTGTTGAGAGCCTATGGGAAGATCACAGGTGACTACACATTACAAGAAAGAGTAGATGTACAAACTGGAATGAAGCTCATTCTGAACCTATGCTTGACTGATGGTTTTGATATGTTCCCTACACTTCTAGTCACGGATGGTTCATGCATGATTGACAGACGCATGGGCATTCATGGTCATCCACTTGAAATCCAAGTGAGTTTTAGCTGTTGAAGAGTTCTTATCTTTATCTTTAGGTGGATTGTTATTGTTAAATTCTTAAAGCCAAATTAGATTTATGGGTGCTGTATATGTTTCACATGCTGCAAAAAGAGTTCCATATACCAATAAGCTTTCTTAGTGTCCAATTTTAGAATATGCTGTTCTCGTTTGTGTTTCATGTCTATACATTGAATTGTTATAAGTAATCACTTGGCCACTGTAGACCTGTAGTCTGTAGAACAGTGTTGACTTGATAAATATGGACAGTGGCTAGAATGTTGTTAGTTGTCATCAATATATTAGCTTTTCTATATCCTGTTTATCCAACCTAAACAATTTTAAATTGTCAGCAGTGAGATTCATGTGTGTTACTTAATCATTTCTTAGGAAAATTAGGTGGTTTGATATCAACTGTTTATTTCAATTCTCTTAGTCATAGTAGGTTCAAGCACATAACTTTTATATATGTTCTACCATCTTTGATCTTAATCCCTTGCTTGTTTTTCCTTCCCTGTCTTAGGCTATGGATTGTCACTGAAGAACTTATTATATATTTGTATGCTTTCTTTTCTTTTCTTTTTTCTTTCTACAGTGTCGGTCACTTTGGTTAGCTAATCGTCCTCTGATTTTCAATCTTTACTTCAATGATGTTCTGTTAAAGTTTTGATATGCTGAACCCCCAATTTTAACAAATATTGCAGGCATTATTCTATTCGGCTCTTCGCTGCTCTCGTGAGATGCTCGTTGTGAATGATGGAACCAAGAACTTGGTTACTGCCATCAACAATCGGCTCACTGCACTTTCATTTCATATTAGGGAGTACTTCTGGGTTGATTTGAAGAAGATTAATGAAATATATCGTTACAAAACGGAGGAATACTCAACAGATGCCACAAATAAGTTCAATATCTATCCCGAACAAATCCCTTCATGGCTAATGGATTGGATCCCAGAAGAAGGTGGATACTTCATTGGTAACCTGCAGCCTGCTCACATGGACTTCAGGTTCTTCACGCTTGGGAACCTTTGGAGCATTGTTGCGTCTCTAGGAAGCAAGAAACAGAACGAGAATATACTGAACTTGATAGAGTCCAAATGGGATGACTTAATATCCAATATGCCTCTCAAGATATGCTACCCTGCTTTAGAGTCAGAGGAATGGCGCATAATAACTGGAAGTGATCCGAAGAACACGTAAATTTTTTTTTTTCTCGTGTACACTTGTAAGGATTTTTTCTTTTCAGATCAGAATCTGACATGTTTTAAATTTCTCATAAATTTGTGGTGTTTCTTGTTCTTGTACAGCCCATGGTCTTATCACAATGGTGGTTCCTGGCCAACTCTACTATGGCAGGTAACATGTCTCTGTATTAACATCTTTATGATTCATAACCCAATTGAAAGATGCTCGGAAGTGTTATAGGGATTTGCTTAGAGAGATTATGGATTTGTTTGATAAGGACTTCTGTCTAAGCTTTGAAAAGCTGGTTTGATCACCAGATTTGACTTGAGACATGATTTTGGAATCCCTTTAGCATTTTTGTGCATAGAACTGTTCCGTGATCTCTTTTAGCACGGTTGATAAGTTGTATAATCAAAGATCTTAGTTCTGATGGTCTTTTCTTGCTTGGTTTTGATGGGTTTTAGTTCACACTGGCTTGTATTAAGATGAAGAGGCCAGAGTTAGCTCAGAAGGCCATTACAGTAGCCGAAGAGAGACTCTCAAAAGACCGATGGCCTGAATACTATGACACAAAGAAGGGACGTTTCATAGGGAAGCAGGCTCATCTCTACCAAACATGGACAGCTTCTGGGTATTTGACTTCAAAGATGCTACTTGAAAATCCCGAGCTTGCTTCTTTGTTGTTCTGGGAAGAAGACTACGAGCTTCTGGAAACATGCGTTTGTGCACTCAACAAAAACGGCATAAAGAAGTGTTCTCGTGGCCATGGAGTATGAAGAGATAGCAATTAGTTGATCACTGTAAAATGAATGATTCTGGAAATCAGCTTATAGTTATAACCAGACCGTCTTATTAACAGGTCGGGTTATATGTAGCTGTTCGTTTTTATACATTCTTTTCGGACATAGATACATACTACTTCGTTGTTTCAAAGCTCCTCGGATCGTTTGCAGAGGGAGCTATTGATGCTGAATGACTGACTTTGTTATTTGTAAAATGTAAATCTGGCAATTACCAAACATGTAATTTCTATTCCTCTCTAGACTATCAATACATATATTCATTTCTTTGACAGAACATTCAACATTGAGGTACTAAATCATTCGCTCTGTTGTTTTGTGCAAATTTCTTGGTTCAATTACGGTGCTTGATTGGATGTTGGGGATCATGTTGTAAGCCACGTTTCTCCTTAAAAAAAACCTTTAAATGTCAAATTCACAAGCCCCACAAATTTACTTCTAATTGAAATATAAAACGATCTTTTCTCCTCCCTTGGTATAATATAACACAATTTATTCGGTTGTCTACAGCCGGTATGATCCTAAACTCTCTACATGAAACAGGGGTTAATCATCTAGGTTCTCTTGTACCACTGTCTCGGAGACTACTTAAGTTCATATAAAGACTTCTTCAACTTGCAGACATAGTTCTCTTTCCCTGTAACTTGGAACCGTCCGGTTAATTCATGTATATTTTTTCTTGAAACAATTTGATTTACTATGCTTTTTCTAGTTTTGTGTTTAGTAAATATACCCCTTGAGAGAAGAGTGTGTAGAGTTTGAGAATAAATACAAATGGTTGGAGTATATTTACTTAATTGAAACATTAAAAAGCTTAGTTACTACTATAGTTTTTCAAAAAAGCCTAGTTACCAAAATTGCCCTTTTTTCTTCTATCTCTCCATTAAGAAAGTTGTCTTTACATCAAGTTTTCGTGCTCTAGATTTTGATGTGTCACTATTTCTAGTAACACTCTGATGGAGGTATGTCTTACTACCGGCGAGAAAATCTCATTGTAATTACTCCCTCACACAAATGAAAACTTTTGCAACAACTCAAACCTTATACGTGACCACTTCAGCAGGCGATCACTTCATTCTTCTTAAAAATCCATTTGCAACTTCAGACCTTAATACAAATTCTCTATAGGTTGATAGTTCATGAGTATCCATCTCTTCTACAACCTGTAGAACATAACCAACCATATCCTAAAAAATGTAGCTTTGTGGAGGTCTTACTCCAACTCTTCTTGAGCGTTCCTCAACCAAGCTCTGATGAATAGCTTCTGATGGTTGATTTTCTGATGTTGTAGATTCGGGTAGCTCAGCTTTTGATTGTGGAAGTTCCTCTTCTTCTTGAGGAAGAAACTGGATCTGCATCGTTTTATCAACACTGCTACTCTCCCTTGATTCCACTGTCTTCGCTGCTGAGTTAAGCATATAACTCTCATCAAAGACGACACTCTTACTCGGAATAACTCTTTTTTCAGATGGATACCAAACTCTATTTCCTTTGACACCATCTCCATAGCCTACAAACACTCATTTCTTTGTTCGAGGCTCTAGTTTATCCTCACTGACATAATCGTAAACGGTACAACCAAAAACCCTAAGATCGGAATAGTTAACAGACTTACAAGACCATACCTCATAAAGTGCTTTGCAGTTTATGCTAGTGTAAGGTTCGTTGTTATTCAGGTAACATGTTGCAGTCATTGTTGTTGCCCAAAACTTAATATCCAGTTTTGCATTAGAGAGCATGCAACTTGCTCTCTATAGTAGAGTTTGATTCATCATCTCAGCTACACTGTTCTGTCGTGGTATATGTTTGATTGTATGATGACGAGCAGTTCTAGCATCCTTGTAGAACTGATCAAACTCAGACGAATAAAACTTCGGACTATTATTAGTTCACAACCTTTTGATCTTTTTGCTTGTTTGATTCTTGTTCGCCCCTAAAGGTGTGTGCAAATAAGCTTTCAATTTATAAAACTAGAATCAAGCAAGCGAACCCGCAGTGTACGGATCGGCGTAGATTAGCAAGTATTCCAGAGTATCGAACACAGGGATTTGGGTGGGAACAAATTCAATTGCAGATTATCAAGCGAGTAAATATGAGAGTTTTGTAAATATTGGGAAAACAACAATCCTAAAGATCCAGGTATCCAGCTGTGGCAATCGATTCAAGATATACTAATGATATGAAGACAGAGTTGAGATATGCAAAGGTATGCTATTGTAAGGTAATCGTACGGTAAAATTCCAAAAACCTTATATGACTCACATACAAGACACTCTCTATACAGGTTGTTGAGGCTTCAATATAGAAAGGATCTAAAGGCGAGAATTAATGTCAAATACCCAAACTTGAAATCCAAGGATCAAGACTAACTTAACCGATTACGGTTGTGACACTCACAATCGAGGTAGAGGTTGTTGAGGCTTCACTACCACCTAGAAAAGGCAAGCCTAAACTAAGTTAAAGCAAATCTTTAACTTTGGATTAAAGTAAAAGCAGGTTCGTAAACTTAAGGGAAATTACGGGTAGATCTTGAGACTCCACGGCCGTGGAACTCAAGATCAAACCGTGATTTAGGGTTCGTCGACGATTCTCTCAAACTCTCAGGGTCTAATCTATTTACGATCGATCTATCATCATCTAAGCCACAACTATCAACCCTTCACCTTAGAATTGTTAAGGGTTTTTAGCCAATAACAGTCATGTTGATATCAAATTCAAAGATTAAAAGATTGAAAGATGAAAACTTCCGAAAACCTTCAATAAACTTCAAATCAATCTCAAAGTCACAATCAATAACGAATATTGTCAATAGATTCAGAACAAACCAAACAAACACAATCTTAGAAAGGAATGAAGAACGGGATGTCAATCCGTCTTCTAAATCAAACCTAAACAAGAAGAGAAATCTTCTTGCAACAATCTTCCAAAAGCTTCGATCTTCTGTCAATCCGAAAATCTCAACAGCAATCTCCACCAAAAGTGCGAGATTAGGGCAAAATCCCAACACGAACTTCGATCTCCAATGAGATGTGAATTGCCTCTAAGCGAGGGTTGAACGAGATCGCAAAAGTGCGTCTAAACGGGGCTAAGCGCGGCTAAGCGAGAGTGACGGAATCTTGCTTCGTCCGTCTTTTTATAGGGCAAGATAAAATATCGGCCCGGCCCAATCTTCAAAAGATCGTGGCTTCAAAATTCGGCGAAAAGATTGCCAAGATCACGGTCGTGGAAGGTTCCACGACCGTAATTTAGAGCGTGGAAAGTGTCACGGTTTGAACCATGGTTTCCACGACCGTAATAGTTACTGGAATGCATCACGCCTCTCTTTGCAGGGTTCCACGGCCGTGGAACTAAACGTGGTTTGTAGTACGGCCGTATTTTAGAGCGTGGTTTAGGGAAAGAACATGATTCTTCCCTAGACTCGTGCATTCCTCAAGTTGAACTCCAATTTGCTCCTAAGAATGCCCTTAATCCATGGACATACTCAATCAACTCTTCTTTGCTCGATTTCGTTCGGAAATGACTCTCAATCACCTATAATCAACATAAAGCTAGTGTAGACATCCATATCGACAATATAGGCAAACTAACTCACAAATGCAACAATGCTAAATCAAAGACTATCAATATGAATCAAATACTCTTAGAAAACGTGCCTAAAATATCACAATATTTCATGCTAACAAATAACCCCATATTTAACACTTGCTTGTCCCTAAGCAAGGTCTTTCAAAAAGCTTTAAACAAAAGTTAGGATGAAATATGTGTACCTTCTCAAAGCAATACTTCTTTTGGAGGAATGTGCCTTCTAAAGAATAGATCATTCTCAAACCTTGCTTCAATTGTTTATAAGACTTTCATACACTTATCCAAAGAGTAAAAAGCAAAGAAAACTCATGAATCAATTAAACTTCTAAACAAGCATCATAACCTTCAAACATTATCAAAATCAATCATAAGAAACTTCAATTTAGATCACCAAGTCGTATAACATTCTTTTGATCTTAAGGGCTTTCAAAGAAAAGGTCTAGAATGTGGAAAGGGAAGGAAACTTTAAGGAATGTGGTGCATGAATCCGGGAAAGTGGACAACTACCCTTCTTCTTCTTTTGCGGTTTCCGCAACACTTCAACTTAGAGCTTCGCTCTTCTTCCTTTCATTTTTCGACTTTACTTTTGGAGTTATGGATAGAGGTGCACAAAAACCGAAGCCTAGGAGATTGGCGTTTCTCAATTTTTATGAGATGCCTTAAACCCTTAGCGCACATACCATAATCCGCTAGGAATATCGCTCAATCCGATTTTGGCAAGACACAAACACCCGGCTATGTGAATGGTGCCGAGTTACTCATCATCATGATTGACTTCCCCAAACCTAGAATTCCTTTCTATTCTTTTGATTGCAAATAATTGCTCTCATGGCCCTCCCACATCAAACATGCCTTTTTCATTCACTTCTCCAAATTCCCGGATAGGTAAAGGAGGTTAATATTTCAATGAGGAGCTAAAATGATCAAAGAAAGAAGAAAGAAAAATCGAATTGCCTTAATCATCTCAACAAGAAGTATAGGAACTTATAGTGTGATTTCAACTTCAATTTCTCAACATGATTTAGACAATATTCATCACATTATAAAACTTGCAAAAGAGGTAAAATTCATTCATTCAAATTCTTTTCAATTCACTATTCTTTTAAGCATGCAATTGTTATCAAACTCAATTCACAAGTAGTGATTATCATAGAAATCATCTCAATTCATTAGAAGCACAAAATTTTCAAAATTTTTCAGTTTTTATGGGTTTTTCAAGTTCTTTTTCATGCAATGCGATAATGAAACGTGCGACAATATAATGAACATGCAAATAGTCTCGAATAGAAGCAAGCATAGTGAGTAAGAGTTATTACAAACTTTTAGTACATCCCACCCCATACTTAGGACGAACATTGTCCCTAATGTTCAAAAGAAAGAAAGAAAAGAAGAAAAGAAAAAGAAACTCACAAAGTGGTGGCGGAATGTCTAAAGCGAACGGTCAATCATCAAACTCTCATCACTGCGGCGCTGGTGGAGGCGGGAATGGAGAGAAGCTAGGATCATAAAACCACCCAAACTGCTGGCGGTAGACATCCCTCATCATGTGGTCGAGGTCGTCTAGGCGTCCGTCTCTAGCATCGGCTCGGATCTCCAATGCTCCTACTCTCTCTGAAAGTCCGGTAGCCCAATCCGGCATCTGCTCGTACCATCCCGGGGCGTGGCTATACCATGCTGGAGTGTCGGATGGTGCTGGTGGTGGTGCTGGTGCTGCTGTCTGCTCTGTAGACCAAGGAGGGGAAACGCCATACCATGTAGGAGGTGTGGTCATCCACGTAGGCCTCTCACTCACGCTAGCGCGGCGAGAAGACGAGCCTGAAGCTCGAGCTGGACGTGGTGAACGTCTAGGTGCATCGGGGGCCGCCTCCGGCTGATCCGGAAACGTGCCAAACTCCTCCTCAGCTCCTCCTCCACTCTCAAACTGATCTCCCATCTCCTCCTCAACAACCGGCGGTGGGACATATGGGGGAGCTGTTATCCTGTTCGCATGCATAGCAGCGAACGTCTCCTTCCAATTATGGCGTCCCGCCATAATGGAGTACTCCGGTAGCCACTCTATACCCCTACCCGTCCTACTCTCCCATGGCATGCCCGCATAAGGCGGACCTCTATGTGTGGGGAAAATGAGACCCCTAACCATGAAAGCATGTAGCCCTAAAGGTACGGCCGGTATGCGGGTGCAAGCAGAAAAATCAACACCAAAGCTCCTAGCAATGTGGGTAACTATCCCACCATATCCTATGTTGCCCTTCTTCTTATTCTTGAGCTTGCTCATAGTAGCAGCCAAGAGAGTAGCACAATCAGCACGGCGTCCATAAAGCATGGAGTAAAGCAAGAACAGCTCATCCGTCTTGATCTTTTGGGGCGTCTCCGTCCTAGGAAAGAGACACTCCGAAAGAACACGGTGAGCTATCTTCAAGGCTAGGTGTACATCAACCTAGCCTTGGTGTCAGCGGGCTGCCAGCGGTCCTCGCTAGCGTAAATCATCGCCACCTCCTCCCAAAAGTCCTTGGCGTAAACGCCACTAGGAAATCGACCGTTAAAGGTCTCCTGAAACCCAAAAATGGTCCCAAACTCACGGATGCTCAAATGGTAGTCTCTCTCCATGAGACGGAAAGAGACGGTCCTATCTACATGGCTGTGCTCAAAGGATGTCACAACCTCCCGTGTAATCTCCTCATAAGCGTCTTCTCGGATAGCCGAGAAGACAATAAGTCCGGCTCTATCCAAGAGCCAAGTAAGATCATCAACTATGTTGAGAGGAGCTAGATCCTCCAACAACAAGTACCTAGGGCCAATCACTGGCCTCTCCTTGATCCTCTCGAGTGCATCGAGATGATCGTCGTGTATGGTCGGAATTCTAGGGTGGGGAGGTGAGGATGGAGGTGAAGGTGAGGATGGAGGTGAAGGGGAAGAGGGTGGTGGTGCCCTAGAGGATGAGGAGGAGGAGGAGGGATTACCCTTCCTCTTCTTATTCTGATCATTCTTCTTCTCTTTTATCCTCCCCGAGACTCTTCTCACAAAATCCATTCTGCTCAAAATTATGGTCTGTTCTTGTGAAAACCACGGCCGTAATTCCCCCAGAGACCGTGATTCGTCTCAGAAAATCACAAATCTCAGCAAATCAGCAATCAATCTCAACAACAGGCAGTCCTAGTCTAATTCCTTCCAATCTTAATCAGTTCTTCCTAAAAATCTCTAACAAGAACGAACCAAATTGCCAAGAATCAAAAAGAGAGAAAAAACCTATTTTTCGGATTGAAAAATCCGAATTGTGCGTTCGTTGGTGAATTTCCGCTCGATTTGTCGCTTGGATTTTGTTTGTGGTTGGATTTGCTTCAGTTTAGGAAGAAGAATCGTTGAAAACGATTAGGAAATGAGGATTTGAGAAAGGGTCGTGGATTTTCGGCAATTAGGTCGTGGAAAGAGGGGTTTTGGGATGAATTTTGTGAAGAATGTGGCTTATATAGTCGCAGGCAAAATTTTGAAAATCACAGTCTGTCGGGGTGTTCCACGGCCGTGGAAGTGTACGGAACCGTGGTTTTGGTGATTTTTCAAAGGCTTTTGGAAATTACGGGTACTGTAGCTGTCACGACCGTGGTTTAGGCCGTGGAACCCTCTCTAAAGCTCCAAAGTCCAAATTTCGTCACTTTTCTTCGACATTATCCTCCTCTTTTCCTTTTCCATCGTTCTTACATCCAAAACACGAACATACCGGAAGAAATCGAGGCAAAAACAAAGCAAAAACGTCTATACTAAGCTAATCTATGAATCGAAAACAAAAACAAAAATGCAATACCTTGGGTTGCCTCCCAAGAAGCGCTTTGTTTAAGGTCCGTAGCTAGACCAATCTCGCACTTATTCGAGTGCGGTAGGTGCGAACTCCTCAGCTTGGAGTTCCGGCGTATACTTCTTGAGTCGTTGACCGTTCACCTTGAAAGTTCTGCTTGCTTCACCCCATACTTCAACTGCACCATGGGGAAAAATACGCTTAATTATAAAAGGTCCGGTCCAACGAGATTTAAGCTTACCTGGAAAGAGACGAAGCCTTGAATTGAAGAGGAGAACTTGATCTCCTTCTTTGAAGTCCTTTGAATGATATGCTTATCATGTCAACGCTTTGCTCTCTCCTTATAGATCTTAGCGTTTTCATAAGCGTTCAAGCGGAGTTCATCCAGCTCATTAATGTCTAGGAGACGCTTCTCTCCCGCTTCCTTCATGCTGAAGTTCAACCACTTGATAGCCCAAAACGCTTTGTGCTCCAACTCTACCGACAAGTGACAAGACTTCCCATACACAAGGTTGTATGGTGTGGTTCCTATGGGAGTCTTGTATGCAGTCCGGTATGCCCATAATGCATCGTCAAGCTTCAAGGACCAATCCTTCCTAGTCCTTGAAACCGTCTTCTCTAGAATTCCTTTGATCTCCCTATTTGAGATCTCAACTTGTCCACTTGTTTGTGGATGGTAAGGGGTAGCGATCTTGTGAGTAACCCCATACTTAGCTAGAAGAGCTTCAAAGCGCCGGGCAATGAAGTGAGAACCTCCATCACTAATGATCGTCCTTGGCGTCCCAAATCGCGGGAAAATGGTCTTGTTGAAAAACTTAACCACCACCATGGCATCATTGGTGGGAGAGGCAATTGCTTCCACCCATCTAGAAACATAATCCACCGCCAATAGTATGTATTGGTTTCCACAAGAGGATGGGAATGGTCCCATGAAATCGACTCCCCAAACGTCGAAAATCTCCACCTCTTGGATGTTGTTGAGGGGCATCTCATTCCTCCTAGAGATATTGCCTGTTCTTTGACAAGCATCGCAACAAGAAACAAAGGATTGCACATCTCTAAACAAAGTAGGCCAAAAGAATCCAGATTGCAATACCTTTGCGCTAGTATTGTTCGAACTAGCGTGTCCTCCACAAGGTAGTGAATGACAATGACGGATGACACTTTGCATCTCATCTTCCGGAACACATCGCCGAATGATGCCATCCGGACCTCTCTTGAAGAGGAGAGGCTCGTTCCAATAGTATTCCCGGACGTCCTTAAAGAACTTCTTCCTTTGTGCGTAGGATAGTCCGGGCGGTATCTCCTGGCAAACCAAATAGTTAACAAAATCAGCAAACCATGGTTCGTTACCTTTGGAGATCACATCGATGCACTCCTCAATAAGATGTAGGTGTTCGTCTGGGAAGGAGTCGTCGATGGGTAAATGGTCGTCCTCTAGATGTGTTAGGCGACTCAAATGATCCGCAACAGAATTTTCTGAACCTTTCTTGTCGGGGATCTCAAGATCGAATTCTTGTAGGAGAAGAATCCATCTAATTAGCCTTGGCTTCGCATCTTTCTTCGCAAGGAGGTACCGGATCGCATCATGATCCGTGTAGACAATCACCTTTGCACCTACAAGGTAAGAGCGAAACTTGTCAATAGCATAGACAATGGCTAGAAACTCTTTTTCGGTAGTGGCGTAGTTGAGCTGCGCTTCATCTAGCGTCTTGCTAGCATAGTATATGGCATGGGTTGCCCCTTCCTTTCGTTGTCCAAGAACAGCTCCAATAGCTACGTCACTAGCATCGCACATAATCTCAAAGGGAAGAGTCCAATCCGGAGGTTGGATAATAGGTGCTGAAATTAGAGCTTGCCGAATGGTGTTAAACGCATCCAAACATTCCTGCGAAAACTCAAAAACCGCAACCTTCATCAATAGATTAGTGAGAGGTTTTTATATCTTAGAAAAGTCCTTAATGAAACGTCTATAAAATCCAGCATGTCCTAGGAAACTTCTTATCCCTTTCACCGAAATTGGGGGAGGAAGCTTCTCTATGGTCTCTATCTTAGCTTTGTCTACTTCTATCCCTCTACTAGAGACTAAGTGGCCTAATACAATTCCTTCCTTAACCATAAATTGACACTTCTCCCAATTAAGAACTAGGTTAGTGTCTTCACATCTTTGCAAAACAAGAGAAAGGTTAGAAAGGCAATCGTTAAAAGAGGAACCGTATACGGAGAAGTCGTCCATGAAGACTTCCATGATTTCCTCTACGTATTCGGAGAAGATGGCCATCATGCACCGTTGGAAGGTGGCTGGGGCGTTGCAAAGCCCGAACGGCATTCTCCTATAAGCAAACATACCCCATGGGCACGTGAATGTGGTCTTCTCTTGATCATCCGGGTGTATCGGAATTTGAAAGAAACCACTATAACCGTCAAGGTAGCAAAAATGTGAATGTCGTGCTAACCTTTCAAGCATTTGATCAATGAATGGCAATGGAAAATGATCCTTCCGCGTTGCATTGTTGAGCTTGCGGTAGTCTATGCACATCCGCCATCCAGTCACGGTTCGGGTAGGAATGAGTTCGTTGTTCTTGTTGGTGATGACCGTCATTCCTCCCTTCTTCGGAACTACTTGAACCGGACTCACCCACTTACTATCGGAGATAGGGTAGATGATACCTGCATCAAGAAGTTTAAGAATTTCCTTCTTGACAACCTCCTTCATGGTCGGATTCAACCGCCTTTGAGGTTGTCTTGAAGTTCTAAAATCCTCCTCCATTAGTATCTTATGCATGCATAGGGAGGGTTTAATTCCTACTAAGTCCTCAATAGTATAGCCTATAGCTTTCCTATGTTTCCTAAGGACAATCATGAGCTGATTATGTTCATCTATGCTTAGATTGGAACTAACAATAACCGGAAAGGTAGAATTAGATCCTAAAAAAGCGTACCTTAGATGAGTAGGAAATGGTTTGAGTTCCATTGCTTTCGGAGCTTCTAAAGATCCTTGAGAAGCGTCCGATGTCTCCTTAGAAGTTTCTAAGGGTGATGAGTGTGTGGGAGAAGAATCAGAAGAAGTTGAAGAAGTGTCTCGATCACTCCTTTCCACGCCCAAAATTACGGGTTCCTCATGGCCTCCACGGCCGTGGTTTAGGGCGTGGAAGGGAAATACGGTTGTCACATCTTCTCCACGACCGTATAACTCCCTGGAGTGAGGCACAATTTTGGTTGTGAAATCCACGGCCGTGGAATACAGGGTATAACCGTGGATTCTCACGTTTTCTGCCTCATCGTGAAGTTTCTCAAACTCCACTTCACCTATCTCTTCTTGTGCTTCTAAGGCTTCAATTGCCTCATTGCACTCTTCTTCTTCCCCTACATTGGTTAGACTCATAGTGATAACCTTTTGTAAAGGATCGTTAAAGAGAATCGCACTTACCTCCTCCCTAGATAAACCTTCTTCATCTTGGATATCGAAAATATCCTCATCAAAGATTGACTCCTTTACTAGAGTAGAAAGAACGAACTCTACTTTCTCTTCTCCAATGTCAAAAGCGAGTCTACCATTCTTGCAATCGACTATGCAGCCGGAAGTTGCAAGAAACGGTCTTCCGAGTATGATCGGGACCGGACTATCTGCAGGAATGTCAAGCACGACAAAATCAATGGGAACAAAGAATTTACCTAGCTTGACCGGGACGTCTTCTACAATACCGACGGGGCGAGTGATGGATCGATCCGCCATGTACAACGTCATCTTCACCGGTTTATGGTCGCCTAAACCGATCTTCCTACACAATGCAAGTGGTATGATGCTCACACTTGCTCCTAAGTCACATAACGCATCGTATGTGACATCTCCCACTCCTATGGGAATGCAAAATGACCCCGGATCCTTTAGCTTTGGGGGCATTTTATCCTCATGGTTTTGATGAGATCCGAAGAATCCGAACTCATCTTAACCTCTCCGAAGTCTTCTAGCTTCCTCTTGTTAGAGAGGAGCTCCTTCAAGAACTTGCCATAAGCCGGCATACCTACAATAGCATCAATAAATGGTATATTAATATGCAGCTTGCTCATGAGTTCTATGAACTTACCAAATTGTTTATCTAGGCGCGCTCTCGCTCTAGATTGAGGGAATGGTAGGGGAGGTTTATAAGCTGAAGGAGGAACGTAGACATCTTCCTTCTCCTTCCCCTTCTCTTTCTCCTTGTCCTTCTCTACGGAGACTTCAACGAACTTAGGCTGCGGATCGGTGGTGGTCACCCCGCTCCTAGTTGTGATTGCCATAACCCTTCCCTTAGGGTTGTCCTCCGTCTTTCCTGGAAGTTTCCCTTGTTCCTAGGAACTTCCTCCGCATGGTTGAACATTTGGTTTTCCAAAACTTTTTGAGCTTTGTCAACCTTGGAAATTTGATCATCAACCTTAATGAAGCGGTTCTCCAACCCTTGAAGCTTTCCCAAAATCGTTTCCAACATGGGATCGGACTTCTCCTTTCCCGAATTGTTTCCTCCATTAGATGATTGCCCCTGACTTTTCAAAGGAGTAGAGGAAGAGGAAGGTGGAGTTAGTGAATTAGAGTTGGAAGGATAAGAGTTACCGGAATTTTGTTGATTGGAGCGCCAATTGTTGTTGTTTGAACCCCTATTGTTGTTCCAATTGTTGTTCCGGTTGTTGTTGTTTCCATTCCAATTGTTATTCCGGTTGTTGTTCCGGTTATTGTTGTCGCCGCCATTGTTGTTGCCTAAATAACCAACATCCTTCCCTCGTTGCTTTGGGAAGTTGGTCTTGATAGTCTCCTTCAACTCTTTGATCTCATTGTTGAGGGAGAAAATCTGATCTTGAGCTTCATGTGTGAGCTTTGCTCCTTGCTCCACACGATTTCCCTCCACTTTCCGGTGGGAATACTTCTCTATGACCCTTGCTTGCTTCTCAATGAAGTCCCAAGCGTCATCTTCTCTCATGTCCATGAATGTTCCACATGAGAGGGATTGGAGGTTGAATTGCGTTCCCACATCTAACCCCTTGTAGTAAATCTCCAGCAAGGCAAGTTTGGATATGCCATGATGAGGGCAATCCAAGAGCAAATCCTGAAATCTTTCCCAAGATTGAAACAAACTTTCGTTAGATCTCATGGAAAAAGCATTAATCTTACCTCTAAGTTCCGCCGTTTTGGATGGCGGAAAGAATTTGGTGAGGAACTCCGCGGAAAGGTCTTCCCACGTGTCTAGTTTCCCACTAGGAAGAGCTTGATACCAAGACAACGCTTTCCCCTTCAAGGAGAAGAAGAAAGGTTTAAGCTTATAACTGTTGGTGGTAGCACTCTTCGGTCTCATTGTCTCCATCATACACTCAAAGTTCTGCAAGTGTTGGTGTGGAGATTCAGCGCTTGTTCCGCCAAATTGGTTTTGGCGAACAAGAGTAATGACTTGAGGGTTGAAGCTAAACCCTTGCACGTCATCAGCATCAAAGTTCACGCCCAAACGGCGTGGTTGTTGTGTTGGATCCATCCGTTGGCCAAGAGTTCTTGGCTCTTCATCTACACGTTCGATCCTCGCATTCCTAGGTGAAAAACGACGATTGGCAGCTCCCCGTGGATGGAAAGGATTCACATTGATCGTGGGATCAATCTCCTCTAACGGTGGCATGGAAGAATCACTATCATCAGCGGATGAGTGACCTTTCCTTCTAGACTTTGATGTCCTCCTTGAGGATTTCTTGCTTCCCTTATTCTTAAGGTCGCTTAGCTCTATCCTCATCTGGAAGATCATGTCTTGCAAATTGTTAACTTGAGATTGATGGCGATCCATTTCATCTTGGCGGAGAGTCTCATTCCATTGGAGTTGAGCTTCCTTCTCCGCCAACTCCGCTTGAAGATCACGTTCGTGTCCTTCAGCCATCTTCTTTTCCTTGCGCTTTTGCCTTAAAGTTTTCTCTAGCTCTTGATCAAGAGGTAAGAGATCTTCGGTGTTCCTAGACCTGCGCATGCACTCAAAGTAATATCAAATAACGAGAGCAAGCTCCCAAGCTTGACAACTGGCTACCGAATTCGGCCGAAACCAAATCCCCGGCAACGGCGCCAAAAACTTGTTCGCTCCTAAAGGTGTGTGCAAATAAGCTTTAAATTTATAAAACTAGAATCAAGCAAGCGAACCCGCAGTGTACGGATCGGCGTAGATTAGCAAGTATTCCAGAGTATCGAACACAGGGATTTGGGTGGGAACAAATTCAATTGCAGATTATCAAGCGAGTAAATATGAGAGTTTTGCAAATATTTGGAAAACAACAATCCTAAAGATCCAGGTATCCAGCTGTGGCAATCGATTCAAGATATACTAATGATATGAAGACAGAGTTGAGATATGCAAAGGTATGCTAATGTAAGGTAATCGTACGGTGAAATTCCAAAAACCTTATATGACTCACATACAAGACACTCTCTATACAGGTTGTTGAGGCTTCAATATAGAAAGGATCTAAAGGCGAGAATTAATGTCAAATACCCAAACTTGCAATCCAAGGATCAAGACTAACTTAACCGATTACGGTTGTGACACTCACAATCGAGGTAGAGGTTGTTGAGGCTTCACTACCACCTAGAAAAGGCAAGCCTAAACTAAGTTAAAGCAAATCTTTAACTTTGGATTAAAGTAAAAGCAGGTTCGTAAACTTAAGGGAAATTACGGGTAGATCTTGAGACTCCACGGCCGTGGAACTCAAGATCAAACCGTGATTTAGGGTTCGTCGACGATTCTCTCAAACTCTCAGGGTCTAATCTATTTACGATCGATCTATCATCATCTAAGCCACAACTATCAACCCTTCACCTTAGAATTGTTAAGGGTTTTTAGCCAATAACAGTCATGTTGATATCAAATTCAAAGATTAAAAGATTGAAAGATGAAAACTTCCGAAAACCTTCAATAAACTTCAAATCAATCTCAAAGTCACAATCAATAACGAATATTGTCAATAGATTCAGAACAAACCAAACAAACACAATCTTAGGAAGGAATGAAGAACGGGATGTCAATCCGTCTTCTAGATCAAACCTAAACAAGAAGAGAAATCTTCTTGCAACAATCTTCCAAAAGCTTCGATCTTCCGTCAATCCGGAAATCTCAACAGCAATCTCCACCAAAAGTGCGAGATTAGGGCAAAATCCCAACACGAACTTCGATCTCCAATGAGATGTGAATTGCCTCTAAGCGAGGGTTGAACGAGATCGCAAAAGTGCGTCTAAACGGGGCTAAGCGCGGCTAAGCGAGAGTGACGGAATCTTGCTTCGTCCGTCTTTTTATAGGGCAAGATAAAATATCGGCCCGGCCCAATCTTCAAAAGATCGTGGCTTCAAAATTCGGCGAAAAGATTGCCAAGATCACGGTCGTGTAAGGTTCCACGACCGTAATTTAGAGCGTGGAAAGTGTCACGGTTTGAACCATGGTTTCCACGACCGTAATAGTTACTGGAATGCATCACGCCTCTCTTTGCAGGGTTCCACGGCCGTGGAACTAAACGTGGTTTGTAGTACGGCCGTATTTTAGAGCGTGGTTTAGGGCAAGAACGTGATTCTTCCCTAGACTCGTGCATTCCTCAAGTTGAACTCCAATTTGCTCCTAAGAATGCCCTTAATCCATGGACATACTCAATCAACTCTTCTTTGCTCGATTTCGTTCGGAAATGACTCTCAATCACCTATAATCAACATAAAGCTAGTGTAGACATCCATATCGATCATATAGGCAAACTAACTCACAAATGCAACAATGCTAAATCAAAGACTATCAATATGAATCAAATACTCTTAGAAAACGTGCCTAAAATATCACAATATTTCATGCTAACAATTCTCCACTAACATTTTGCTCTCCTTGAAGTTCTTGACCGCTTCTCCTTTATGTTTCATGATAAACATCCAAGTCATTCTTGAATAATCATCAAGGACAATCAAGAAATACGTTTGACCTTCTAGAGACTGAACGTTAGCCAGATTCCAACAATCCAAATGTGTGTAATCAAGTGTGCCTTTTGTCCCGTGAATACCTTTGTAAACTTGCTACGGTGTAGCTTCCCAAGGATACAATGCTCACAAAAGTCAAGGCTCGTGATCTTGTGACTTTCTTTGTCAGAATCTACACCCTCTTTCACCCATATGACAAAGTCTCATGTGCCATAACTTAGTCATATCATTCTTGTGAACCTCTGACGATGTAACAAAAATAGGCCTAGAAATAGTAGACCATGTAGGAAATATAAAGTGCCCCTCTTGATACCTTTTAGAATAACACCAAAACCCTTATAGACTTTTAGAAATCCACCTTCACCTTTGAAACAAAACCCCTTATTATCCAGCATACTCAAGGATATCAGATTCTTAGTAATAAGAGGAATATGTATAACCTCGTTCAGTGTACAAAATCTACCTTCATGTGTCCTGATTTTAATCGAGTCAATTCCAACTGTCTTGTAGACATAACTGTTGGCCATGGAAATATTGCCATCATCTTCCTACTTACAAGTTTCGAACCACTCTTTGTTAGGGCATATGTGATAGGAAGCTCCGGGATATAGAACCCACACATAAGCCTAATAAGTGTGTCCACCAACAACCAAAGTTTATCCTCGTTTGATTTAAAATCATCTTCTACAACAATTGTAGAACCAGATGCTTGTGGTTTCTTCTTCTTCTTCTTCTTATGACATTCGTTCTTCCAATGCTCTTTCTTCTAACAATAGTTGTATACGTAATTAGGCTTAGGAACTTTTGAAGAAGACGACTTATTATCTTTATTCTTCCATTATTTTTCTTGTCCCTTGCCTCCGCTCTTAAACATACCAGATGCATGATTGTCCTTGCCTACACCACTTTCATTCACGTTGTGGCGTAGTTCAATTATATGAATGGAAGACGTGACGTCTTCCAAAGTAATAATACTTCTCCAACAACAAATGACTTATCAATCTTTCATATGATGACGGCAAAGATACCATCAAAATCAACGCAACATCCCCTTCCTCAATCTTAACATCACGCAAATCTAGAAGAATTGTGTTGAAGTGATCTAAGTGCTCAAGAAGTTGTGTACCTTCCTGCATTCGCATGTTGAACAAACGTTGCTTTAGAAACACCTTGTTGGTGAGAGACTTCGTCATGTAGGGGCTCTCCAACTTTAACCATGGTTCGACTACGGTATCTTGATCTGAAAGCTCGCATAAGACATTATCTACGAGATACAACATGATGGTCGAATGGGTCTTATCCTCCTAAGTGGCCATCTCAACAGCATCACCCTTTTTCTTATCGAATTCCTTCCTTGCCAATGTCCTCCGTAAGCTTTGTTGTTTCAATAACGCTCGCATCTTGATTTGCCATAGAATAAAATTATTCCTCCCTGTGAACTTGTCAACCTTTGTGTTGAAAGAAGAC
Source organism: Fagopyrum homotropicum (assembly GCA_033239125.1). Classification (NCBI taxonomy): domain Eukaryota; kingdom Viridiplantae; phylum Streptophyta; class Magnoliopsida; order Caryophyllales; family Polygonaceae; genus Fagopyrum; species Fagopyrum homotropicum. Next base: position 37,097,629 of record BSWB01000001.1, on the reverse strand, counting down.
ATATATCTCCCGAATTACAAAAAACCAAAGAACACAAAACTCTGATACCAGTTTGTTGTGCGGAATTATAGAGAAACAATATAATTCAACAAACAAGAAAGACAATACATACAAATTTATAGTGGTTAACCCAATAATGGCTACATTCACTTTCTAGAGAGATTTTATTGAGGAGTTTTAGAATACAAATGAACAAATAATAACAAGGTTATTTTGTAGGCAGAGGAAACACTACAATATATAAAGTAACAAACCCTACGATCGTACTTGAGTTCCAAGTATAAGACTGGGCCAAACAATAAAGGTCCAAACAAATTTAAGCCCAATTCAAGGCATATCTATAATACCCCGCTAAATAAGGTACAATATTATTTTTTACAAGTTTCTATATAAGTCTAATTTATATAGGCTTATACCGTGTAAATATTAATTATTTTACATAACTATTAGTAATTTAGTAAATAAGGGGGAAATCCTAGGTATATATATATATATTATGGGAATTTATTCTAATAAACTAAACTGGAAGGGATCTATTATGTAATAAATGAAAATGAATGCTAGGTAGGAGTACTTGTTGTATAATCATGCATGCATGCACGTAAAATTATGCATGCTTGGCAAGGAGGTAGGAAGCCACCCATGCAAAGGTAAAAAAAAAAGTTTAAGGAAAAAGGTAAATAAATGTCTTAGTGGGTAAGAAATGAGTACTATATAAGGAGGGGAGAATCATCAAATAAAAAGCACATATTTGAAGAAGGATAAGTTGAGTTATACGTAGCAACATCCACTCAATCAAAGAAAATTTACGAGTTAAGACCTGACCTAGCAAGAGTCTCTATACGATAAGGCAAGTGGGTTATAGTTATTTTAAATAACTATTGTAATCGGTAATGCGTATATATTTATATATGCATTAGAGAAGTAATAATTATAGGTATATCAATCGAGATATGTAAAGTTTATACGTATATTTTTGTACTAGACTGACGTATATTTTATTGGTTCAGTAGTTACTGGATCGGTAAAGTGATAGTATACGTATGTCGTTAAAGGGTGCGGACATTATGGGTATTTAATAATGACGGCTCGACGGTATTATTAGAAATGTCCGTTGGGGCTTAGTGGACCCCGGGAATTAGGTCGTCTAATTCCGATCTCGCTACCGGTAGGCGAATTTAGGAGTCATGGATTTACCAAAAGGTTCTCGAAGACTTCCCTTTCGGTTGATTAATGGTTAAAATCAGACCTGGTATCCACGGTGAAATTGCTAACGTAACACTAATGCAATTAAGTGCTCTCCTTTTAAATTTATTAAGGATTGAATGTCTAGTAAGGTTGAAACTATGAATAGTATTTATTATATGATTTAAAGTTATTTTAAAAATTAGGTTAATCCAGCTTGCCAGTTTATCCGATAAACTGACCCGTGTTTTTTTTTTGTACTTTGCTTTATTGGCAGGTTAAGGTGAGTAAGAGATGAAGTATTGGAAGCACACCGAAGTTACACCTGATCACCTTTCACCCTCCCTTGGAAATTTATATATATAACTACTCTTAAATCTATGTTTTAATATATGTAAGTAAGTCTAAGTTGATGCATAATAAATATATATAACTCGTTGAAGCATTGTTAATTAGCCTGAGGCGGATTTCAGTAGTAATAAAGAAACCGCTGACGTTGTAGCAGACCTGGTAAGATGTTAGACTGGGGTGTTACAATGGTTGGTATCAGAGCCTAGGTTATATATATATATAATAAAATAGTGATAGTAAAACTAAATAAGTAGTATATATACAGAAAAAGTAATGGGACAAGGGTGTGATCAGGTGAACTCTAGGTGCCATCTCTACACCTTAATTGTCTTAACTTCATTTATTTTATTATTTCATCATATAACGGTAATAATTATTATGGTATTGCAAAAATTTTCTATGGTTAGATGCCAACTTCTAGTGAACAACGAAAAATCTTAAAGGAAAAGGTCATAAAAGTTGAACCAGATAGTCCACCTCCAGCTCAATGGTATGAAGATGAAGGAGATATAAACCCAATATCTTCATTTTGGGAATTGCCATGCCCAACCCCAATTCAGTCTTACAACATATATGCCCCACCGCAAGATTTTCAGTATGACCCAACGGCGAACCCTTGTAATATATATCTTGGAGAGGCTCAAGGTTATCCCCAAGAGATGTACTATCCCGGACCTCTAATGCCCATATACGCTCCTCAGGAGCCAATATATGATTATATAGACTACTGCGGAATCCTTAGGGATGAAGGTTCAATGCAAGGATCAACACATGAAAGTACCCTCTCAGAAGAAGAAGTAACATCGAAACCAAAGTCTGCAACTAAAAGACTCCAAGAAGTGCAAGAGGAAAGAAGGGAACTTAGAGCTCGTCTGCAGGACGTGGAAAATGAACTCTGGAAGATAGAGAAAACCAAAGCTGAGAAAACTCCTTGTTCAGAGCTAAACACAGAAAAGACCACCAATAAGAAGGGTAACCCCGTCCTTAGTATTAAAAACCCTAAGAAGAACTAGGTAAAGAAGAATGGGACTAAGTTTGTATAATACCCATAAATATATATATATATATATATATATATATATATATATATATATATATATAAATAACTAGAATGTGGGTGTGTGAATATTATGTAAGTCTAGCTCTAGAGAAGTATAGCCTGAATCCTGAAATTTTCCAAATTGTACACAGGGAAGGAAAGGATATCGTTGTGTGTATATAAAATAAAATCTTATATGTATGAAATAAGTATATGTTATAAAATTATATCTTTAAGAATGTCACTAACAAGGGCCAAATGTTGACATTCAGATGAACAACCAACCACAACATTCACACACGGTAGAAAACCAACTTGAAATGGCTGCTTATGAGCAATCTCACGAAGAGATTGAAGGAAATATAAATGCACCACAACAATCAGGGGTACGATCTCACCCACCCCAAATTCCACCAATTAACATTCCGGAAAACACAATGAGACCAGAAGCCTTGTATAATCTGATCCAAGCTGCGGTAGATAGAGCGATGCATCGTGCATCCTCTGGTTTGGCCAGGGTAGCCGAATCATCACCTCCACCAATTTTCAACCATTGGTGCAGAACGAAGAATGGAGTTATGACCGTGCCTATCAGGTGATACGGGCTATGAAACCCGATAAGTATGATGGAACTAGCGAACCAATGAGACTACAACATTGGTTTAGTCACATAGAACAAAGGTTCAGAGGAGTCAATTGTTCAGAGGCAACCAAAGTTTGCATTGTTGCGTTGTACCTTTGAGACAACGCCCATTTCTGGTGGGAAACAACCAAACCCGCAGATGATAATTTCATAAGTTGGGAGTTATTTAAGACCAAGTTGATGGACCGTTTATTTCCATCACCTAGACAAGAGGAAAAGAGACGGGAGTTCTTATTTTCGCATAATGACGGACTCAAAATACCCCAGCTAGCAGAAAAGTTTCAGTAGTTATTACCTTATGCCGGATCAATAATTAGGAATGAGGAAGATAAGATCCGACAATTTTACGAATGGTTACCTCATGAGATTGCACCGTCCATGATATGACACAATTGTGTTACCTTGGAACAATTTATGGACGAAGCTTTACGTATGGAAGCTGCAATAGACAATGCTAATAAGCGGATGGAGAACGAGAATCGGAAGAAAGGAGGACAATCGAGTGTGGGATTTAAAAGACCGGCACCACCTTTGGAATCAGAAAGAAGGGGATCGACACAATTTAGCCGACAAACGACCTTTCAAAACCCCAAGGCATCAGGAGAAGAGCGTAGATGCTATAATTCTGGAAATCCAAATCACCTCCGACGAGATTGTGACAAAGAAGCTCGTGAGTGTAGAGGTTGTGGAAAGATTGGACACATGGTAAGATTTTGCATAAATACTGTACAGAAGCCAACAATGTCTTATCAACCGTCCACCAATAATCCAAGAGCTAATCCATCTCAACAAGTTCGATTAGCTACTCCATCAATGTCACACCAGACAATACAAAACAAGGAGAGGCAAGCAACCGGGACTTCCAAGACAGGCCCCCGTCTGTACGAAATGCGGCAAATAGGAGAGACTAATACACTTTTACCCAAGGTACCCTTCATAGCTATTCGAAGCTAGTAAAAATTCTTTTTGACTCTGGGGCAACACACTCTTTTTTGACTCTGGGGCAACACACTCTTTTACCAAATGGAAATAAGTTGGTAGGTACCACGGAACTTGTTGATTTTCCAATCTTGATTGAAGGTCGAAAATTCTCTACCAACCTAATAGTTATCCAGATAAGCCCCCACGATATTATATTAGGAGTCGATTGGCTAGCCTACCATGGTGCCAAGATCGACTTTGAGTCTAATACAGTTACCATCAAGGGGAATGAAAACTTTAGGTGTAAGTTCAAAGGTAGGAATCTATCTGAAGAGGGTAGGATAATAACTACAATGACGGCAGTAAAGTTACTTAGACGAGGATGTATTAGGTATTTATGTCATTTAGTAGGGGAAGAAACAAAGGGGGTAGATATAACAAGGATACTTGTAATACAAGAATTTCCAGATATATTCCTAGAGGAAATTACAGGAATGCCACCTAAGTGGGAGGTCGAGTTCACCATCGATCTAGAACCAGGAACCTCCCCAATTTCTAAGCCACCATATCGAATGGCCCCACAAGAGATGCAAGAATTGAAGAAGCAGTTGACAGAGCTATTGGACAAAGGATACATTCGCCCTAGTGTATCGCCATGGGGAGCACCTGTGTTGTTTGTTAAAAAGAAAGATGGATCATTACGACTTTGCATTGATTATCGGGAACTGAATAGGGTCATAATCAAGAACAAGTACCTAATCCCTCGGATTGATGATCTACTAGATCAGCTTCAAGGCGCAAAGGTATTCACTAAAATCGATCTTAGATCTGGATATCATCAACTTCGAGTTTGCAACAAGGATATTCCGAAGACAGTATTTAGAAGTAGGTATGGACATTATGAGTTTATAGTGTTGCCTTTTGAATTAACCAATGCTCCATCTGTATTCATGGATTTTATGAATCGGTGCTTCCAAGACTATCTAGACCAATTCATAATTGTTTTCATCGATGATATATTGGTTTACTCGCCAAACCATGAGGCCCATGCTCAGCATTTACGGACCACTTTGAGCCTATTAAGACAACATCAACTGTATGCCAAGCTCTCTAAATGTGATTTTTTGGATGACCAAAGTCACCTTCCTCGGGCATGTGATTTCGGAAGAAGGAGTCATGGTGGATCCCCAAAAAGTAGAGGCTGTTGCAAATTGGCCACAACCACACACTGTCAAAGATATACGCAGTTTCTAGGACTTGCTGGATACTACAGGCGGTTCGTGGAAGGATTTTCCAAATTAGCTAGACCTCTTACTTGTCTTCTACGCAAGTCCCACAAGTTCGAGTGGAGTCAACAGTGTGAAACTAGTTTCCAAGAGCTAAAAAGACGATTGACTAGTGCCCCGATCCTAACCCTACCCATAGGAGGAAAAGAATATGTGATATACAGTGACGCCTCAAAACACGGCCTAGGATGTGTATTGATGCAACATGATAAGGTTATTGCTTACGCATCCCGACAACTGAAATCATATGAGGAAAACTACCCAACCCATGACTTGGAACTAGCTGCGGTAGTTTTTGCTCTTAAGATATGGCGTCATTATCTTTATGGAGTACAATGTCAACTTTTCACTGATCATAAGAGCTTAAAGTATGTATTTACTCAAAAAGATTTGAACATGAGACAAAGAAGGTGTTTGAATCTTCTAAAGGACTACGATCTTGAGATTAAATATCATCTTGGAAAAGCCAACGTAGTAGCTGATGCTTTAAGTCGAAAAAAGATCCAAGAAGAATACATGGCATGTCTCACAAATGAAATTCAATACAACGATTCAGCAGGGATAGAGGTTTTATATCCACAACAAGGGCAATTGAGTATGATTCAAATCATGGCAACCTTGGTAGAAGAGATCAAACAGAAACAAGTTGATGACCTTTATTTGATAAAGATATGCACTGATGTAAGTTCTGGCAAAGCTCCTGGATTCATAATACAAGATGATGAGTCCTTATGGGTCCAAGATCGGATATGTGTGCCAACTAATGAGAAACTGAAGGAAATAATTCTTCGAGAAGCACACAACTCTGCGTACTCTATACACCCGGGTTCGAGCAAAATGGACAAAGACTTAAAAAAGGAGTTTTTGATGCGCGAACATAAAAAATGAGATCGCCGAATATGTGGCCAAGTGCTTAACTTGTCAACAAGTTAAAATTGAGCACAGAAAACCCAGAGGGGAACTTCAACCTCTACTAGTACCGGAATGGAAATGGGAAGATATTGTTATAGACTTTGTGATGGGCTTACCAAAAACCACTGGAGGAAAGGATTTTGTATGGGTGATAGTCGATCGATTAACAAAGACAGCTCATTTCTTGGCTATCCGGTCAACTTGGGGACCAACGGAGTTGGCAGTTGTGTACTTACGAGAAGTAGTTCGTCTCCATGGGATTCCACGATCAATAATTTCGGACCGTGATGGTCGTTTCATGTCCATATTTTGGAAAAGCCTCCATAAGGGATTAGGAACGAATCTGCAGTTCAATACATCATATCATCCCCAAACAGATTGGCAATCAAAAAGAACCATCCAAACCCTAGAAGATCTATTAAGGGCTTGTGTGCTGGATAGACCTCAAGGATGACTTCAATATTTACCTCTCATAGAATTTACTTATAACAATAGTTGGCACAATTCGATAAAGATGGCTCCATTTGAAGCATTGTATGGAAGACGATGTAAGTCCCCAATATGTTGGAACGATCGAGCTGACACGGTTTTAATTGGACCAGAACTACTAACAGAAACAACCCATCAAGTAGCTATGATCAGAAAATGACTACTTGCAGCACAAAGTCGATAGAAGTCGTATGCAGACCTCAAGCGCCGAGAAATAAATTTCGAAGTAGGAGACAAAGTCTTTGTGAAGGTTTCACCTTGGAAGGGAGTATTCAGGTTTGGACAACGGGGAAAACTTAAACCAAGATATATAGGACCCTTTGAAATCCTAGATAAAATAGGCTTTGTAGCATACCGTTTGGCCTTACCACCTACCTACCAAGTACACAATGTTTTCCATGTATCGCTACTTTGAAAATACATTCCTGATCCGACCCATATAAATCAACCATGCTGATATTGAAATACAAACAGATATCACAAATTCCGAGGAACCCGTTCAAATTTTGGAGCATCGAGAAAAGTATTTGCGGAATAAGATAATTCCCTTAGTAAAAGTTATTTGGTCAAAACAAGGAATCGATGTGATAACGTGGGAAACCGAAAGCGATATGAAAAATCGATATCCTCACCTCTTTGAAATATGATACTTCGGGGACGAAGTATATTTCTTAGAAGAGGAGATTATAATACCCCGCTAAATAAGGTACAATATTATTTTTTACAAGTTTCGATATAAGTCTAATTTATATAGGCTTATACCGTATAAATATTAATTATTTTACATAACTATTAGTAATTTAGTAAATAAGGTGGAAATCCTAGGTATATATATACATATAGAGTATAGATCCTATGAGAACACCCCCTAACGTGAGAACATGAGAACAAATTTGTAATTATTATTAGTTTTGTTACGAAGGTGCCATATCGTTTAATGTATTATTCATAGTTATTGTTGGTTGAGTGGATTATTCGTAGTTATTGTTGGATTCCTAATTATTATTATTTCGTAATTATTATTAATTATGACATCTACTCTAAATCTCAACCCTTAATACTCACCATCCAACGGTGTACGATTGTTCTCATGTTCTCACGTTAGGGGTGTTCTCATGGGAACCACACCCTATATATATATATTGTGGGAATTTATTCTAATAAATAAAAATGGAAGGGATCTATTATGTAATAAATGAAAATGAATGCTAGGTAGGAGTACTTGTTGTATAACCATGCATGAATCCACGTAAAATTATACATGCTTGGCAAGGAGGTAGGAAGTCACTCATGCAAAGGTTTAAGGAAAAAGGTAAATAAATGTCTTAGTGAGTAAGAAATGAGTACTATATAAGGAGGGGAGAATCATCAAATAAAAGGCACACATTTGAAGAAGGATAAGTTGAGTTATACGTAGCAATATCCACTCGATCAAAGAAAAATTACGATATAAGACCCGGCCTAGCAAGAGTCTCTATACGATAAGGCAAGTGGGTTATAGTTATTTTAAATAACTATCGTAATCGGTAATGCGTATATATTTATATATGCATTAGAGAAGTAATAATTATAGGTATATCAATCGAGATATGTAAAGTTATATACGTATATTTTTGTACTAGATTGACATATATTTTATTGGTTTAGTAGTTACTGGATCGGTAAAGTGATAGTATATGTATGTCGTTAAAGGGTGCGGACATTATGGGTAAATAATAATGACGGCTCGGCCGTATTATTAGAAATGTCCGTTGGGGCTTAGTGGACCCTGGAATTAGGTCGTCTAATTCCGATCTCGCTACCGGTAGGCGAATTTAGGAGTCATGGATTTACCAAGAGGTTCTCGAAGACTTGCCTTTCGGTTGATTAATGGTTAAAATCAGACCTGATATTCATAGTGAAATTGCTAGCGTAACGCTAATGCAATTAAATGCTCTCCTTTTAAATTAATTAAGGATTGAATGAAACTATGAATAGTATTTATTATATGATTTTAAGTTATTTTTAAAATTAGGTTAATCTAGCTTGCCAGTTTATCCGATAAACTGACCCATGTTTTTTTTTTGTACTTTGTTTTATTGGCAGGTTAAGGTGAGTAGGAGATGAAGTATTGGAAGCACACTGGAGTTATACCTGATCACCTTTCACCCTCCCTTGGAAATTTATATATATAACTACTCTTAAATCTATGTTTTAATATATGTAAGTAAGTCTAAGTTGATGCATAATAAATATATATAACTCGTTGAAGTATTGTTAATTAGCCTGAGGCGGATTTCAGTAGTAATAAAGAAACCGTTGGCATTGTAGTAGACCTGGTAAGATGTTAGACTGGGGTGTTACAATATCAACACTTCCTCTTATGGATTAGGTCCTCCCGTGAGGCCAACTTGATAGCCTCCTTTACTATGCCCTTGTGCCTCTCCTCTCTTGGACCCAACTCGCTAACATGGCTTCATCCTATTAACCCAACTACCCCAATCCCCTTCCTTGGACCACGATCCAACTTTCCTCTCTCGGGTTGGCCTAAACACAAACTTCTAACCCTTTGACCGACACCCCATTGCTCCTCTTTGAAGATTTGGCCATGTAATATCTACCTTAGTTATTTTACCTAATTAAAATTAGTTTATCTTAAATAGATTATTTATTTCTTGTTAGAGATATAATTTAGAATTTCTATAATTTTTTTCTATTTTATTCTTGACTAAGCCTATAAACAAACACTCGTATTCATTGTGATCGGTGCATTTGAAGAAAAACCAACAATTGTGCCTTTGTAATCAAACTTTCGATCCCAAATTTTCTTCTAGTTAATGATATCTAACTTTTCTGTTTTGACGTTGGGTGCTTGAATTCTTATGTTTGCTTAGTATTCTTGTGTACGATAGGTTGTTTGAGCTATATTTTCCTAGTGGAAAATTAGCAATGTTATCGTAAAATGAGAAATCTCAAAAAACTTTTTGGGCCGGCTCTAAATTCCAGCTCATAGTTTCTTTGTATTTACCTTATACAAGACAAAGTTACATAGGTCGTGGAACCTAGATATAAGCATTGTTTCGCGCAGACTATATGATATATCAACCTAAAAACCGAGTATTGACGAGATTTATACTTCATGAAGAAGAATATGATTGCGCATAATGTATGATATATCTCTACGACCCAATTACCTTGGTTAAACCGAGTTCATGGAACCTTTACAGTTTTATTTAACAAAAGAGTAAATTACATAAAATCACCTTTTATAAACTTTATTTTTCACTTAACCACCTCTTATTTTATAATTTTCATTTAACCAACTCATATCTATTTTTTGTTATCAAAGTACCACCTTCATACTTTATCTGTTAGTTTTTCCGTCCTTGTTAGAAGAAATGAGCCCACCACTAAAAAGGTATACCTTAAATAAGAAAAGGAAACCAATCCACGAATAGAAATACTACTCTAAAGTTAAAACCAAAATGTTATGAAATGATTACTTTGATTCCTTGATTACTTAGACTTTTGTAGAGGATTGGTCAAGAACACTTAGAGAGAAGCTAAAAAAGAGGAGAGAACAAGAAGAATAGATTTCTCACTTGCTCTTGGTGCATCTTATTACACTGAGAATGACCTCTAGTTGTAGGTCAAGACTTGAAGGATTTCCTAATTAAATACACTAGGAGGTAAGAAGGTGAATAATCCACCTTATAAAATTTACTTCATTTCTTGACCACACCATACTAGAAGACAAGCATGTGATATGTGTACAAAAATATCTTCCATAACACAAAAGTATTAATCTCAAACACACAACTTCCAATTTTATATCCTCCGTGACAATCTAGTTTCATACATGTACAGAAGATAAACAACCATGACAAGACTTATTGCCTTTGGATACTCACCCTCTCTTACTTCTACTGTCAAATAATGAATAAATTCAAGATGTCAAAGTACCATTGAACAGGGAAATTTTGGGAACAAGATGATACAAAGGTTTTCTATGTTTTGAATAGAAGTTTCTTCTTTATTATGATTGGACAAGATCTCCCAACTAGAATGAAGCTTTTTGGTTTCTCCCGACTAGAATGAAGCTTAAGTAGAAGGCAGTGGAGATCGTAAAGATGAAAAAACCCAAGGAAGAAGATGAAGTTGAAAAAACATAGCAACTTTGCAAACTTTTCCAAAGTAGAGGAAGAGTTTGTTACGCAGAAAAATCAAATACATTGCTTAATCGGTGTATCAGTGACTCAAGATTTTGATTATCTTGCCAATTTTGGATCGTTTTTATGATAGAAGAAATGCTCATTTTAATTACTCTCCAATGGTAGATATAAAAAATTCCTACAAAAAATAACTCTCGTGAAACTTAAAGATGAATCTTTAACTCTAGTTGTAAGTGGTTGAGATCAATGTGCACCAAACTGATTATCTACTTTGACAATAATTATAAATTATAAATTGCTAGTTCTAAATCATATGGCATTTTTTTAAATCGGTTCGTATAAAAAATGAGAAGAGATAAAGAGAAAGGAAATGTTCAAAATGGACTGGGAAATATGGCTAAACAAAGAAAAGAACAAAAATACAAGATTGTTGCACTTTAGAATCATAAAGTAACCGGAAAACCATGAACGGTTATACTTATTTATATGATGAAAAAAGTAATAGTAAAACCGTGACCGGTTCCAAAGCTAGCGATATGCTAAAAAGAACAAATGATGGTTTGGTCAGGTCAGGGGCCCTAATAAGTTACGGGGATATGCTCTAATCACTCCTATGAAAATGGCAAACCATAACTCCACTATGATGATTCGTTTAAAGCATGAACCATAAGTAGGAAAAAAGAGACAACCACCTCCCCACAAAATATAGTACATCAATGAAGATCACCTTCTAGAAATGTAGAGGCATGAGGGGAGAAAAATTATCGACAGACATCAACCTTACATGCAAAAACGACACATCCAAATGATTATGCTTGCAAAAACCAAAACAAGAGTTGAACCTGAAGAAAGACTATGGAAAAACTCTGACTTTGAGAATATATTTTTTATAAAATCAAAATTATAAAATCAAATGACAGGTTTCTAATTATTCAACATACAAACTTGAGCAAGAATTTTGAAACTATGTTTTTTTCATTTATGGTCCACCAAACGAGCAAATAAAAAATGGATTTTGGTCACTGTTATCAAATGAACTGATAGCTATTAACAAACCAATTATATTGATTGGCGACTATAATGAATTGCTGAAACCTTTTGATAAAAAGGGGGAGCTATACTAACTAATAACAAATATGATAGGTTACAACAAATTTCCCAGTAGTATAGTCTAATTGTTCTCCCAACAAAAGGTAATGATTTCAAGTGGAAAAAGAAAAAAGAAGGAGACGATAACACGTTCGAAAAACTTGATAGAGTAATGACATCAATAGAGATCATTCAGGAATACCCTGGAATCCATACTCGAAACCATGCATTTACCACCTCTGACCACTGTATGATTTATTTCCAACTACAAAACACTCATATGAAATTTAAGAGCAAACCTTTCAGGTTTGAAACAATGTGGATGTAAAGACAAGATTGTGGGAATCTCGTTGTGTGGAGAACGCAATTCTCTGGCACACACATGTTCAACCTCGTGAAAAAGACAAATCTCCTGAAACAAAAGCTAAAACAGCGGATTCGTGAAAATTTCGGGAATATCAACAAACAACTTCAGAATGTGGATGGTGAGATCGAACTTCTCCAAGAACCAAACTTCGCATCTTTCGAGCAAAGTATGAATGATAAATTAAGTAGACTAAAAGAAAGAGAGATTGTCTTTTTGACTATCAACACAAGTATTGGGTACAAAGAACAAAAACAAACAACTTACAACTAGGCGACAAGAATACAAAATTCCACCATATGAAAACAGCAGGCAGAAGGAATAAAAAAAATCATTTCAACGATTACCACCAATGATGGTACAATTGTGTACAAAGAAAATGAAATAAATGAGGAATTCCTTTAAGAATACAAACACCGATTTCAATCCTCAACAATCGACCACAACAAGCTCCAAAAACAACTAGAAGTCATTCATCCATTACTTTTTGAGAATGAAAATAAGAGTCTATCAATGTCTTTCTCAACAAAAGAAATTAAGGAGGCCCTCTTTGACATCGGTAGTGATAAATTGTCCAGTCTTGATGGAATGACAATTCTATCCATCGTATTAGCATATCATTGGACTAGCAGTTATTAGGGCAGTGAAGAGTTTCTTCAGAATCGGAAGACTTATCAAAAAAATTAATTATACATTCATCGCACTTCTCCCAAAAATTGAAAACCCGTTAGCAACTAACCACTATAGACCAATTAGTATATGCTCGATAGTCTATAAAATAATTGCCAAAATTTTGGCCAAAAGACTAAGAGTCGTCCTACCAAAACTAGTTCACCCATTACAAAGTGCTTTCACTAAAATAGATCAATTCACGATAATGTGCTTATTACTCACAAAACTTTCCACAACTTCAGATCAAAAAAAGGAAAGGAAGGGTTTATGACAATCAAATTAGATATGAAAAAAGCTTACAAAAAAGTAGAATGGAAGTTTTAGAAAGTTGTGCCAGAAATTTTTGGATTTGGTGGAAAATTTCAAGACTGGATCTTTGAATGCATCTCAACAGTCTCCTAATTCATATAAATAAACGACTCATCTACAGAGATTTTTTCTCCTCAACGAGGGTTGCGTCAAGGTGACCCCCTCTCCCAACTACTTTTTAACTTGTGTGCGGAAGCATTGACAAGAAACATACAAAAATTGACTCAGGATAATCCTAAAGTTATAGGCTTCCCAATTACAAAAAACGGATCAAGAATACCGTTCTTTACTTTTGCCGATGATATAATAATCTTCTCAAAGGCAACAACAGCAGTTAACAACAAAATACTATTGAAATTAAGTGACTATTGTGAGATTTTGGGACAAGTCATAAACTATCATAATTGAGGATTCCAAAGTATTGTGAACGTGTTCAAAGCAACAAAATAAGAATTCAAACATACCTTGGCATCAACGGAACCACTAATTTAGAACAATATCTTGGTTGTCCCATTATTAATGATAGAGTTAATAAAGACATCTTTAATTTTGTCATCCTGAAGTCAAAACAATAACTCGCAAAGTGGAAAACATCATCTCTATCCCAAGAAGACAAAATTACTCTAATAAAAGCAAACCTGGATGCCAAACCAAGCTACCTTATGCAGGCATTTATGTTGCCCTCTAGTATTCACCACGAACTTGACCAAATTGATAGAAATTTCTTTTGGAATAAGGGACATTCTTTCCATCCATTGATTAGCTGTGATAAAATTCGCAAGCCAAGAACCCTTGACGGTACTAGAATTAGGAAAACAGAAGACATAAATAAAACACTGCATATGAAACTACTATGAAAAATTATGGCCGATCTGGACAACATTTGAGATAAAATAGTCAAAGAAAAATATCTTAAATGCACATGGCTCTGGAATTATGAATGCGAAAAAAACACATCATGACAATGGAAGAAACTCATAAAATTGAGGGAGGAATTTGATAAAGGTCTTTGATAGCGGGTGAGAGATGGGCAAACCGTGAAATTTTGGAAGATAGGTGGATTACTGACAAACCACTTTTAGAATTAGTAAGTAACAAAGCACAAATAAACCCAAATGAATTCACTTCCTCATATATGTCAAACAAAAGATGGAATCAACAGAGTATAAACCGAATACGAATAATACTACCTAATAACATTATCGATCAAATTAACAACTATAACCTCCCCATAAACGGTGTAAGAGATAGACTATATTGGGTAGCTAACAACGAGGGATGTTACTCGACTAAATCGGCGATGGAAATGATACAAAAATGGAAGGTGGGGGTCACCCATGACAAGACATGGATTTGGAAAATCAACATAATGCCCAAAATTAAAAATTTTTTTATGGAAATTTGCTTTGGATGGAATACCAACTAAACAAAATCTTGACAAACAAAAAAATCCCTGTGGTGATGAATTGTGAATTTTGTAATCACCACACGGAAAGAACTAAACATCTTTTCTTCGAGTGCCAATACAACCTACAGACCATTGACAACCAAAAGGATATCTTCTTTACTTTACAATTGTGATATTGACAATTCGAGTATTAGTGATATTCTTTCAGATTACAGAATAAATTAGCGCAATTGAACTAAGACACTTTAGTGTCATGTGGTGGAACATCTAGATAGCTAGAAACCAAGTCATCTTTCACAAGAAAAAAGGTACCCCTAAATTTGAACATACTTGCTCTAAATCAAATTACCGAGTGGGAGAAGGCAAACACAAAACTACCGTGAATAACAAAAAATTTCCAAATCAGAGAAGAAAAACTAAAAACATAAAATAGAACAGACCAAAAGAAGGATATGCCAGGCTAAACTGTGATGCCGTTGGAAACTCATCGAACCAATTTACTTTTGGCTTTGTCATTAGGAACCATCTTGCCATTCATATCGCTATAGGAAATGGAAAATGTAATGTTGAATCCGTACTAGAGGCAGAAACTTATGCTCTACGTGAGGGTTTGAAAAAGGCCAAAGAGAAAGGTGTAACATCCATTGAGATAGAAGGAGACAATTTGATGCTTATTAACGTGATCAACCGGACAGTAAAACCTCCATGGGAAATGAATATGATCATCTTTGATATTTCCAACATGATCTCGGATTCAGGCACTCTACCGCTCACCACATCTGCAGGGAAATCAACATTGTTCCAAATAGGATCGCGATGCACGTATTCAGTTCATCCATCGACATCGGTTCTATTCCGGATGACGTTGAACCCCTCATCCACAAGAATACTTTAGGTCGATCGGTTTCTAAAAACGTACATACTTAATTCGCTTCCCTTTGTATAAAAAAAAAATTTGCTCTTAACAAAAATAATAGGAAATATGATCAAATAGCAGCTCTGCCATTTTGGCTTGTGCTCTTTTTATCCACACGATTTATTTGTTTAAATTCAAATAGTCCAAGATAAATAAAATTGATAAAGACAAAGCTTATCAAGTACTTTGTTTTTTTTTTTACCGAATCCAGGAACCTTTTTTAGAAACAGACTATCCAAAAAATAGCAACTATCTCTCTCTTTTGCTTTTTCTCTTAATTTTCAACACACATTTGACAAACTTATAAATAACCCAAAACCAATCACCTCCAAATAAAGCTGGAGAAATTGTCTGAAGAAAAAACCACCCACAAATCCATTCAAAAAATAATTAAAAAAAAACAAAACAAAACAAAGAAGAGGAGAAATTTGTGGGTTTGGAAGGAGAAGAAGAAAGATCAGAAAAAATGGTGAAGGAGCATGTAATGAAGTGCTCACAATGTGGCCACAATGGGCATAATCTCAAATGCATTCATTCAAATAATCATCATGGAAACAAGGCGAGTCTGAAGCTTTTCGGGGTGAAGATTTTGATGGAGAAAGAATTTGAAGCCATTAAAAAGAGTCTGAGCATCGGCAATCTCAACTCCCAAGTCGCCGACCACCTGCACGCCGATGGCTACCTCTCCGATGGCCCTGTTCACAATGCCAGGAGAAAAGGTTCCGATTCCATTTCCATCAGTTTTTTTTGTATGATTTTAAAATCTGGAATGATAATTGTAAGAAATTGGCGTTTGTTTTGGGTCAGGGCAAGCATGGACAGAAATCGAGCACCAGCTGTTTTTGAAAGGGCTGGAGAAGCTCGGGAAAGGAGACTGGAAAGGCATTGCTAACAACTTTGTTCGAACAAGAACAGCTGCTCAGGTTGCCAGCCATGCCCAGAAGCACTTCCTTAGAATGAGTACCTCCGACGACAAGAAGAAGCGTCCCAGCGTCTTCGATGCTCCTCTCAGGATTGATCATGGCGTGCACTTTGAGACTGTTGTGCTTCCGGAGCCAAACAACTTTTCTATTGAGCCCCGAGAACAGGTCTGTTAACTTTTACTTATATATATATATATATATATATATGTCCCGAGACCCAATTGATAATAAGAGGAGTAGGCCTAAGACTTATATATTAAACAGACAAGAAATGGCTATGCACAATCAACGCAAATGCCAATGCCAGCAAGCAACTGCGTCCCAGTCTTCCCTCGAGCGACTCCGATCCTAATGAAGTTACCAATGCCACAACAGCAACACAACTATGTCTTCCTACAAACAACCCCATCAGACTATCTAGCTGCACCTTCCTCGTCATCATTTCGTTTCATTCATCGCTATCACCCCGGCTCATCTGCCCACCCCAGCTCCTCCGGCGCCATTGCTCTAGATAGAGATTCCTCCTCCGCGTCAGATGCCTTGGAGCTCCGCCTAGCACCTTCCCGAGCTTCGCCTACATCCGGAGCCATCAAAGTCACTTGAATTCATCATCTCATCAGTTTTCCCCTTGATGAAGATGAGGGCTGCTAACAAGCCTCGACTCATACTTTCTTCTTCATAGTAGATACTATATTATACATACAAAGTTGCATACATGTTTCATATAGAAATAATATATACAAGAAAAAGAGTTTCTCCTTATCCTAAGATTAAGCTTATGGTTTGTTTTGTTCATAATAAAAAAGAATCAATTACATTAGCAGCAACAAAAGTAATGAGTAGAGCAATGGAAGAGCCATGTCTTCCATTGAAGAGCAAGGCTGGTGCAGATGAAGGTATGTTTGGCAGGGAAGGGCCTTGGAGGGAAGCAGTGGGCCCATGCGCCGGGACCCTAGCAGTGTCGGTTTGGTTGGACCCGACATTGACTTGGAGCTTCATGCCTCCTAAACAGTGAAGGGAGTTTCCACAGGAGAAAAACCGCTTCCCAGAGGTTGTCAAGGGGACGGTTGCGTTGCCTGAACTGGTGTCGCTAGGCAGAGGGAGAGGCTTCTTGGTATTGCATGAGCTGAAGTCTTCTCTTTTGAGCTCAACTAGACTGTGGTACGACGAGTACTGAAACACTGCTCAATCAATGAATTCATTACCAATAGTTAGTTACCTTAGATGGTCCCAAAAATTAAAAAAATGGTAACAAAACAACTCACATAGAGAATCTCCAGGGAGGAAGGTTTTGCCTTGAACCCATGAATTAAGATCAGTGCTGATGTCCCAGCCAGAGTTGTCTCCGACTGTATAAATCGTCCCAGCAACACACCCCGCGCTGATCAGGATGACTAAAATCCCAACAGAATGGTTCATCACTTCAACCATTTCTTGTTTCTTGAAATGATAGCTATATGATTCGATCCTGGTTTTTACATGTATATATATATAGTGACAAAGAAAGGAGATCTTTTAGTAATTAGATGACCCAATATCATGAATCTTTACTCTTAAGGGGGTTGCTTGCTTCAAAAGATAGTAGATCGTTGATTAGGGAGGGTGGTTCAGCTGGAACCCCGTCTCATATATTTAACACATGCTCCTTTTCTAAATTAGGTGATTTCACTTTTCTTCTTTTAATCTACTATGACCTACCTTAATTTGGCGTCTTTTTCTAGGGGTGTTATACGAGGCGAACGAACAGAGTCTTAGCATACTCGGGTTTTTGACAAACCGAACTCGAGTAACTTGTCTAAAACAATGCTCATATAGTGTTATTTTATCCCAACAAACCGAGTTTTACCCAAACGTGCCGAGCCCGAAAAACTTGTCTCATGTGCCGTATCTGTTTCGAATAAATTATTTTACAAGACGCATTCACTCGGCTTGCACTAAATTAACTTTCTAATTGGCTTGCACTAAATTAACTTTCTAATATGTTTTGTTTCATGTTGGGAACGTTGGACAAATGCGATCCAATCCGAATATGGTTCATAAACGTCATACGTCATCAACTGCTATTATCATAGAATCATCAGAATAGTGTCACTGATACAATAAAACACCACAAGACAACAAATGAACAGCAACTAGGCAAACAATGATAACGAAAAGGGGACTTTACACTTCACAGGGACGTACAGCTATATCCTTGCAGTACAAAACTAGCTTTGGTAAAATATATTTTGGGCTAATCAATTAGTGCTAAGCAAAATAGTACATCTCTGTGTAATCTTGTGAATCTCATATAAAACAAGTCTTGATCTAATTGAAATGAACTCAAAGGGGGATACATACATAACAAATCCCATTACTTGAGATCCCAAGATGATGGAAAAAGAGGGGAACTTATTATGGTCGATAAACAGATGGCCAAACATAAGTTCATCTCTTTGCTTTGCTCTTCTACCGCTTCAAACAATAGATTTCAACATGTACATATTGCAATCCTCTGATTCGGCCGTATAGAAACAAAAAAAACTACAATGAGATGAGAATTTGCGTACCCTGTGCGCTCTATTACCACAACAGCTTAAACAAGCTTGCTAGTTCTCCGCCTTGATGGCCCACCAGGAAATAGCTTCATTACCCATCCCAATACCCGCTCAACCACCTGTAAAAGCAAAAGTTACAAATGGTACCCAACTACTTGTGAACAAACTATCCTGTAATCATAAAGTAGTTGCTGTTCAACATCCAACCAAACCTAACATAATTCTAAAAGCTCTTATTAAGCCATAACATAGCTCTTCCCAAATTCCAAAAGGTTAATTGGGAGTCAATGCTATGTCACACCCCGAAGCAACAAGAACCTAACAGATTATAATCATGGAAGTTGGTATAAAATAAATTACAATAATGCATCTGAGCTATACCTCATCGCCTTCATCAGCGTAGGACATATTCTCCTGATTCGTTTGAGAATCAGTAGGTTGTCTGGCTACAGCATTATCTTTTGTCATGCTTTGGGCAGTCAAAAACTCCAGTCGTAGTACCTGAGCATCAAGTCTCTGCGACAACTCCGCGTTCAAATCCTAAGGCAGCATGAGTAAAATATATATTAATTAGAAAGAGGCGGGAGTGATAGAAAATCCCAGAAAAATATGATTATCATCATGATAGCTAAGTAATTTCTAGCAGTGGCTGTGGAAAAATAAATGGTACGATAAACATCCCCACCACCATTACTGCCTCTACATGATATAATGTTCTCCTATCTATTACTCATTGTGTTCCTTATCCAGTAGAGTACATAAAAATGCAGACATTAGAGAAGGACAAGAGTCACACAACTAAAAGACCTTTCAGTTCACAGTCAATTCAATACCAAGACTAAGTTTTGTATGTGTCAAAATATATAAAGGGTAAAACAAATTTTCAACACATACCTTCTGCTCATGTTTAACTTTGGTCCCTAATTACACATACCTTCTGCTCATGTTTAACTTTGGTCCCTAATTTTTATAAACAACCCTAAGTTGTTTCATTTCTAATCCTGCCGCTAAGGAGGCATTATCAAAACAAAACATGGGCAAAAGGCAAGGGACCAAAATTTGTCATGATCAAAAGATTAGGGCCCAATGGCCCATGAAGAAACATGATCACAAGTTTAGGGTTAAAAATGAAACATGAACAAAATGTTAGCAACTATTTTGAAACAATGTTAAGGTTAAGGACTCGAAACAAGGACAAAAGCACTAAACATGGAATTTACATATATATATATATATATATATATATATATATATATATATATATATATACACACACACACACACACGCTATTTGACATGCACATACCTTTAGCTTTGAACTTGTAGAAATTTCCGCCACCAATGCTTGTGACAACTCTTCTTTCTCTGCCATTAGCTGCATCCATTATGTAAATACAAAATCATATGGATGAATTTCATGAAAACAAATATTGAGAAATGATGTTGGAATCCAACCTCAGAGAGTAGGGCATCAATGTTTTGAATCAATTGCACTTGATCCGATGGAAAAATCATAGCTGAACCATCAAGACCAAAACCTCCATTTTGCTGAAGCAATTGCAAATTGTCTACTTGGGGCAAAGAGGATGTTGATGCATGATTTGCCTCAGCAGTTGATGCAGGAGACAGCTGTGCATTGCCATCATGAAGTGTTTCTGAAATAAACAACCGGTTTTAGATTTTACATCAGTACAAATAATGCCTCTATCTTCTCCACATAAGAAATAATCATATTGCTACATCTCGGTTTTGAGCTTCATTTGGAAACAGTATAGGCCGCTTATTTATAAGTTTTTTTAATCTGTTTAATTTAGAGCAACTTCTGTAGAATAACTTTCAACATTGTATTCTTTCAAAGAAATGTCCATTTCAACCTTCAAATATTCAATTTTTTGTAATTCCCTGTGAAATTGATCTTGAGAAAAGTGGTGTGTCGCTTGCAGCTTTAAGTCCTGATTGTCTCACTAATTCACATCATACACCACATACAACTCAAACAAAACCCAGCGTTACTGCATAAATAAGTTTTTTAACGGTCAGAGCCACCCACCTAAATCATCAGTCGATGTAGACATGTTTTTCTTAGATTTTTGTTCAACATTATCAAAGTGCATCCCACTTGTAGATGCTTTTCGTAATTTTGACTGCAATAACTTCTTTTCTGCATAAGCAAGACAAAACAGATTAGATGGGTAAAACCTGGCAAGCTTGCAACATCCTATCTTTCCTCAATGAAAAACTAGGGCTGTAATCAGGCTATCAACTCACTCAAGAGTCAAATTCAGTTTAAATTGATAAGTTGGAAGGTAAGGAGATGCGAAGGGCATCAGCACTGGGTATGAGACCCCTATCTTAGTGAAGCTGTACCTGATAATTTTTGCACCGTCACCCTTTTTCATCATTTTCATTCTGAACAACATACCGGAGCCACTGTACCAATTTTTACTAAAAGGGTAAAATAATTGAAATACCCTGAACTTTGACAAGGTGAGATCTCCATTTTCAACTTATAAGCTCATTTCCAGTGACAAATTCCAACCTATAATTGATAAGGTTTTCAATTTTGTAATCATTTAACATGTTAGATGTCCAATCAGTCACATATACAACCTCCACGGCACCACGCTATCTTTCTGCCAAACTTTCTTACCGAAAAATGAGTTTGAGGGTACTATGTTCACAACGACTGTACAGTATATTTAATTCACACTTTTTAATCAGAATGGTGTTCAGAGTTAAACCCCCCCCCCCAAATTCAGATAAATATATATTAACATATCCCTGACAAAAATGACTGCGTAAAGAAAAGGAAAATCATGTTATAAGGAATTTATCGAACCCAAGGTATATATTGTCATGATAAAGGCCAAGACTAACTTCCAAATTAGGCAATTGTGAATGACATAAGAAGAACGTCGAGCTAGAGTATTAATATTGCATCAAAAAGAAACTGAAGATAGAATAAGAATGGTTGACAATTCCATCAAAATTCAATGTATAAATGAATGAAAATCAATTGACTGTTTTAAATAGTTAAAAAAGGCTCTGCAAGTAATAATTGTGACACAAATCCATAGCCAGCCGTCTTTGTCCACCCAGTCATCCTATAATAGCAAACAAAGACCTTGCATGCTGTTTTGTGTAATGCAACAATTGGGGAACACAGTTATTATGAGAAACTGGGACCAGTTTAAGAGCATAAACGAGTTGGCAAGAAGAAGCCAATCCATGGGGAACGAAGAAGGGAGATGGAAAACAAATGCAAAAGACAAAGAAAGGGGTTAACTGAATGAGAAAGAAAACATTTGCTTATGATCATCTATAGTCTGTAGTTACAAACATTATTAGAGTCATCATACCCGGTTCTAATTGCACTGTCCATGCATAATATCTAGAATATGAATGTCATTTTAACTTATCACACACACACACACATAAATATATATTCTACACTGTTGTAAGCCAAATTTACCTTCCTGCAGAGCATCAATTGTCATCTCCAGGTCCTGGCGATCCCTTTCCAAGCTCAGCATCTTCTTTCTGCATTATGAAGAAAAGACATAGAAGTATTAATAAAGTGAGGATTGACTTCCATATTTGTCACCAAACTTTAAGAAGTAAGTGAGTAACCAAGAAGATAGAGATCAACAAACAAACAAGCGTTTTCATTTTATCGTTTACAAAAACATTTTAAAGAGAGGAACCATTTTATTGGTCCAGCACCATTATGACTTCACTGAATGATTTTGATCATAGACTTACACTTCATACAATGTTTCACAAAATCCATACATTACATCCACGGAGTGATTTTTCTTATAAAGAAAGAAAAATTATGATGTATATATACTGTTCAGTACAGAGAACTATTCTTCAGACTTTATAATACTATTAATTAGTTTAACTATTTGTGCTACCAGGCCATATATTTTTTACACAAACAAATTACGTAAGTGTTACTTTTTAAGTTCAAATTTTGTACTATTTGTTCAAAATTGTTGTATTACTAGTTTAAAATTCAGGTAGTAACTGGTTCACATTTTTTTTATACTCTATTTGTTAGTTATGTTTTTATGTACTATTTGTTAGTACACGCTTTAAGTAATGAAACACAAACTTTGTACTAATAGTGTAAAAGTTCACCGAACATAACAGTATACAGTGTTCCAAAATATGCCGTCCAGGCCCGTCTAGACGTTGGACGCGGACGGGTGGCCATTCCGTTTTTGGCCAAAATGGGACTGCCTAGTTTTGAGGAGAAATCGGAGTCGGGACAGTGTTAAAACGGGACGGGGTGGGTCAAGACGGGCCGGGACGGTAAAACGTTTTGTATGTTCCAAAACCCGATTTTAGGTTGTAACATTTCAACGAGTCCCGACTTCTCTCTTCTCTCCGACAGCCGTCGCCGACTTCTCTTTTCTCTCCGACAGCCACCGACTACTCTCTTCTCGCCGACGACCACGTCTCCTCTCTTCTGTGCAGAAGTCCAGCTCTCTTCCACTCTCCCCGACTTCTCTCTTCTCTCCGGGTCCCGACTTCACTCTTCAGTTTGCTTCTTCTACCCTCACGACTTCTCTCTTCGGTTTGCTTCTTCTGACTCTCACTAATCTATTCACTGAATGTGTTCACTGACTCTCACTACTCTGTTGAATCAGAGTCTGAATGTGTAATATGTTGAATGACTTGAATCTCTTATGTTGTATTATTGTGTTGAATCTCTTGTGCTACCCTTTCTGTACTACGTGACGACCAACTGCTCAACTCAGCAACTCTCCACTCTTTTCAGTCTTTTGTACAAAAATTGGATTTTGTATACAGAATGAGTGAACGGTGTCTTTTACCGGATATTTGTGTTTAATTGTTTAATGAATATTTATTTGCATTATGTAAATGTTTTACACATATTTAGGAGGAATTAGGGGTTAAATACATGAAATAATTAAAAAAAAAGTCTTGTCCGTCTTGAATCCGTCTAGACGGCCGGACAGCCGTCTAGACGCTAGACGGTAGCTCTCCGTCTTACATATTCTGGAACATTGATCGTATAAATGTTTTGGACAAGCATAACCAGCAAATAATACGATAAAGATGTGAAATAATAATACAAAATGTTTGAACTAAATAGAACACAATGTTTGAACTAGACAACAAACATTCATTTATTTAAAAATCTCAACATTTTTAGTAGTGATATTTTACACCAAATATGACCTAATATAATAAACAATATGAACTAAGAAATAGTATAATAAATATGTTTTTATCAAAATAGTGCAAAAAACATAACTTGAGAATAGTACAAAAAAATATGAACTAATAGGACAAAATATTTGGACTAATTTAACAAAAAGTTTGAACTGATAAAATAAAATAAAAATTGAACTGAAAAGTAACAACCATAAAATTATTTTCAGAAATATATAATTTATTTAAAAATACAAAGAAGTTATTAAAATATGATTTTTTTTTTTAATTTGAACCGTTCATATTTTAGTCATTTGTCCGTAATCGGTAATTCTGTATCGGAAGTGTGCCCCTTACCTAAACAACTGAAGGAATTCTAGTTAAATTGGCCCGTGCAGAAGATGAAAAACATTACAGTATGTGGGTCAAAAATTTTCTCAGGCTTCATGACCAAAAGATATGAATTTTAGTGGTGTAATTATAAACCATATACTGGAACACCAGGTCAACTTAGGAGCTGCATGGGATCAGCAAAAGAGAAAACGAAAAGTCAACTCCCATCTTGATCATCATTCATTTCAGTCACCCATCTCATATTTGACGCTTGTTTGATAAATTGAAACATGATATAATTATACCCCTAAACATATTTAATTCCCTCCTTTTCAATTTACTTATGTCCTCACCTACACTAAAAAGTATCAGGATACATCACTATATCTAGAAGCAATAAGAGGATACCTATCAGTTCTACAGTATGAGATTGACAACAAATGGATATGGGTTTTCCAGCTGAATAGTAAAGTTAGAGAAGATTTTGGATTTTAATGCCAATGGCACTTAAAATAGTAAATCCTAATTCAATCAACTAAGTCATTTATTAGTTACGAGGGAATTAATATGCCACAGGAAGAGATGATTTCAGGTGATCTTAAAGCCAGACACACAAAATAAGAGGGGGTCCTACTGGTAAACAATAAAAGCACAAGCCACAATTTATGTTTCCACTTCGAAAAGCAGAGAAAACATACTTGCATGAAGCAACTTCGGCATTAGATTTCTCCAACTCCTTCACCAGCTTCAGTTCATTAGACCTTAATCTTAGGGCCTACATAGGTGCAAGGAATTCAATATTCACAGCCAATAACTGCTAAAATCATATTTCTTTATTAAATTTGTCAACTGCAATATTATGCAGTACATTAACCAGAGAAACAGTTTTCTATGTTCTGATTATAAACAAAAGAAAGTGAGACAATTGTCACACATCTCGATCGGAGGGGAAAAACTGATATGCAGATTGTAATTAAGAAATGCACATAAAAAATATTGCAGTACCAGCTCCTAAGTGAAGGATACTGGAGTGCCAGAACCAGATTAGTTGACGAATTCATCTGATAGCTTTAACTGAAAAAGGCTGACAGATTGATACAACAAGAAAGGGCATACACATGTACGCGTCAGATGAGGAATTAGATGGAGCATATATACATGAGAAAAAGTGAATAGTTATTTAAATTGAACTTTAGGTATGTAAGTGAAGTAGAGTTGGTGAGGGTTGAGGAAGACACGAAAACAAACAAATAAGAGAAAGTGATCTAAGACAAGACAACCGCAAACAAAATAAAAGAAAATGATCTAATATAAACTGTCCAAAATCAAGATGATATTGTTAGATAATTACAAGAGCCAGGTCAAATGTTCTTTCTGCAAAGAACTTGCTTGTGTTTTTGGCATAGTACTAGATAATCACAACCACAATCTTCTTTTTACAATCTCACGAGTTAAAAAGGTCTATATCACATGCAATACAATTACAGTAGGAGAGAGGGAATTTCAACACCGAAAGGAAATCCCATTTGTTAATCAACACATCAAGATTTAGCATATTTCCACATGCAATCTTATGTGATCCTGTAGTATCGTTACGTTTAAAGAATTCTATTTCATTGGAAAACAATACTAGATGTCTATTTTGCCGAGAACTGGTACTTCAGCCATAAATTTGACAAGTTGCATAATTATATTATTTATCTTCAGAGGCCTTCATCAAAGAAAAATAAAATCAATCTCATGTTAATGAAGCATGTAAACATTGTGAAAAAAGCAACAAGAAAGAAAGATACCTATATAAAACTGGAGAGGTATCAGAGATGCATAATACGTAATAGTAGAAGAAAAAGATCTAGATGAAAGTTAATACAATAAACAGAAGAACAAAATACCTTCTCTTCCAACCCAATAACTTCAGAAGCCAAAAGCTTAGCACGTTCATCTGCTGCATTGCACTCTAGCTGGGCATTCGCATACTGGATCCTGATAGACTCCTGCTCAGCCTACTGACAAAAAGATTTGCATAATTAAAACTAAGAAGTGGTGCATTTATTTGGCAAACTATAACTACCAAGAGTAGAAGTATATACAAAGCACCAACAAGTTCCATTAAAAAAATTTAAAATGACAAAGATGTATGTAACTATTACAAGTTGGGAAGAAAAGATGCATCATCAGGAGAAGGAAAACAAGCTCTAAACTTAAAAGGTTATAACAAATGAAGTACACCTGCCAAGGGACTACAGGTAATCATCAAATGTAAGCGCCCAAAATATACCACATAAAATCTCTTTTTTCAGGAAATAATATAAGTGAATGTGACAGCAATAATCATTCAGGAAATGAAGTTATGCAAATTATGAAGCATAAACAGAAGCAGAAAGCACACAACTAAATCTCTTTGTTCATCATGATCAAGTATACTCATAATCAACTAAGATAAGCATCCAAAATATACCACATAAAATATATATACCCTTGCTCAAAACATCAGACACTAAAAATCTTCTCCTTCTAGAAGGTGTTTCATCTATGTAGCAGAAATGGGAACAGGAAATGGGCACCGCGAGAAACGGGGAAGCAGCAATATGAAATGGGACATGGCGGTGAAAGATAAACAATATATCATGTTAAAGCTATTGGGAAGAAGGATTTATACATCATAATACGAGACATATATAATAAAACCAATAACATTTTAAAATGTGAAATTTAATTTGTGATTATGTAAGTTATATGTTATATGACGAGTTATTTTATGTAATTTACTAAATAGAAAATATAAAAAATTGAGAAACAATGCGATAAAAAAAAAAAATTTGAGAAACAAAATTACTTTCCTAAATTTAATAATTATTCCTTCTTAACTTTCCCTAAAATTGATAATTGTTTCCTTTTAGGGGGTTGATTAGATACCAAGCCTAATTTTAATTGCTATAATACTTGGATAAAGCAAACCCTAAAACTTAAAAACAGCCTTCATCTTCTAGCCAGGAATCCCAGCTTATCCAGATCTTCCGGTTTTCCATCTCGCTATCCAAGTCTCTTGCCATCCAAATAGTTATACTATCTTTTATGTCTGATTTTCAATTTTCCACGTTTCTACTTTCTCAAATCTCAATCTGTAATCTCCAGAGTGCCATCGCGGTTAGATTCTTCGCGGGTGTCTTCCAACCATAACCTTAAAACCTTAAAACTTAATCAACCACCACTCATCTACCTCGAGCACCGTCTTCAATGAAGCAGCCATGGCAGAATCCAAAAAAATTGAAGTTGCTCTTGTACCAGAGGATATTTCACGTTGAATATAGTGGAAGACTTCTGTAAGAACCCAGTAAGCAATACACAGAACAAGCTGAGAAGAAGAATCTGTAACTCAATACCATGAGACAGCTCAGCTTTCTGATACTTCAATTTAAAATTTCTCTAACTAAGCATATTACGAACAGATCCTATTTATATTGAAAATGCATATCTTCCTTTTAAGAATATGACAAATAACTAGCCTATAATCCTAAAATGAGCATTAAGAAAAACGGGATGAACCAAAACTAGGTGGTGGACACAGATCAAGGAAGTAAGAAATGGTAAAAATAACTAATAATGTATGATTCACATGGTGAAAACAAATTCATTGGTGAAAAGACAAACAACAATATGCAATAGAAAAAATCATCCAAGGGAAACTCTTGAAAAGAAGTCCAGTTAATCAATGTACTGCAAGTAGGCAGAAATTCAAAAGCAACTAATCACGTATGTGTTGCATGGTGGAAAGATATTAAGCGGAATGCTGCAAGTTTCCTAACCAATCAAGTTAGAACAGAGACCAGACCATGAATGTCCTAGTTCTATAAATACTTGATCAAAATTTTGCTTCCTCGTTGATCTTTCTTTTAAGAAGAAAGATCAGAATTCCAAAAATCAATTCGATACTTTTTTTCTATATTTGTAACTATCGTCTGAAATGGTAATTTTTATTACAACAGACCATTTAATGTAGTTTCCTTACACCTCTTCTATTTAATGCTAGTGTTTTTTGTAACAGACCACAATGATAACTTCCATAAGAGCTTACATAACAAGTTCATCATGCTTGGGAAGTAATAAAAGATACAAGAAGGTGTACAAGACACCACAAAAGTCAATTCTATTAATCACAATCATTATAGATCTTCATTGAAGGGAATTCTGAGAGTTATTGATACCAACCAGTAAAACTTTGATTTGAGCATGCACACTTTCTGTCTCAGACTTCAATTGAGCAACAACACCACCCTGGAAAAATAGGTCAAATTAGAGAATCAAATGCCAATGATTCAGCAATTTTATAGTCATTCACTGTAAGTAACAAGATTTAGAGATTGACTAAAGCTCTTTAACGGTGTTGAAAAACACTAAAGTTTAACTGATTTACTAAAGATCCAATTTGAAAGAACGAAATGCCAACATGGCCTTCCTACAGTCGTTCATATACAATAGCACGATAATTTGACACCAACCTGTTGATTATAACTTTCTGTCAGCGATGAATTTTCAGCAGCTAAAGACTCTGCTAAAGATTTTGAAGCCTCCAAAGCACGCTGCAAGGAGAACTTCTCCTGAGTCAAATCTTCAATATGCTGCAGAGAACCGGGAGAAGCTTAGCACCCTAAAATGTGTTTTTAGCATCACTAGACTGAAAAAACTATGTACAACCAAAAATAGTAACCATAAGGAATAAAAAGAATTATCAGAGGATGGGAGCAATAGACAGAGAAGCAAGTGGAAATGAAGAGACCAAAAAACAACAAGAAGAAACAAAATACCTGTTCTAAAGCATCAAAATCTTCATTCTGCTGTTGGGGAAGGTCTAATTTCCTCTCCACATAGTTCACACAATGAGTCTGGTCCACTAAGGCATTAGCATTGTCGTTACTATGGGTATCTGAACCTTCGAAGTGTGACTCTAGATTCCTATTTCCGCCAAAATGATCATGGTACGCAGATGTGTCAACATTATCAGGGACTAACTGTGGTTGAGGAATCGAAAGTCTGGATGTAGAAGAAACCCTAGGAATGTTCAGTGAATCAAGAAAAGGACTATTTCTTTTAGGATATGTCTCGTGAGTGGCGGACAAAGCAGGAACCTGTCT
Organism: Fagopyrum homotropicum; assembly: GCA_033239125.1. Taxonomy (NCBI): domain Eukaryota; kingdom Viridiplantae; phylum Streptophyta; class Magnoliopsida; order Caryophyllales; family Polygonaceae; genus Fagopyrum; species Fagopyrum homotropicum. Next base: position 37,067,785 of record BSWB01000001.1, on the reverse strand, counting down.
TGTAGAGTCTCTATCACCAAAGTTAAAATCTTTTGATAATATCTGAGATGTCTCAATACCTGCACGTTGAGCACTAGGATGATTATCATAGACAGGTTTTCTTTCTGTTCTTTCTGACTCTATATGCTTGTCGAAATCAGAGTTTTTACGCCCACTTTGACCAAAGTTTAAATTATAAGGTATCGTGGAAAATGCAGGTTTAATAGATTCTGCAATCATACGATAGAAAATTAAAACATGAAAATCTATTTGGGAAACCTAGTGAATATTCAACTGCAACTGCAAAAAAGAAACAGATGAACCGTAATTCGTAAAAGAGAGGCAATACAGGCTTCTCTAGATGGTCATACACTAACCTGAATTGCTCTGCGACATAGTGCTGCCAGATCTCCCAGAAGAAAAAATGTCAACACTGTCAGCATCGGATGTTCTAGTTCTAGGAATTTCATTAGAACCATAACTTCTATCTGGTAGAGCATCTTTGACCCGGATATTATACTGATCAGATGAAGCCACATCCCAAGATCTTCCTTCTGTGGAGATTATACCATAATGATTTATTTTCTTATGATTCTGCTGGTCAAGTTCAATATTTGTCGGGTACACTGATCCAGATACATGACTTCTCTCTTCTTGTTTTGGCCATCCTGGAGGTAGATCAGATGAAAATGAAATTTGACTCTTTGGGACAGCCAGATCAGTGTACGCGTGAACTTGTGGTTCTAATGCACTTTTAACAGTTCTACTATGCAAGTTTTCAGCATCGCTAGCAACTAAAATACTTCTCTGGCTAATTGGAACACCAATCCTACCAGATGTGCCAGCACCCTCAGAATCAGGAACTTGGACTACCCCATCTAAGAGTTGCTTATCATTAGCAACTGAATCAGCAATGGGAGGTTGGGTAGCTGATCCAGCTTTCTTGGCTTTTTCTGCAGCTTTTTTCTTACGGAACTCTTCTAACTACACAACAAATAGTAAAAAAGCAACAAGTTATGCTAATAATCCTGGTTTATAGCCTTATAAGCTCACATAACCTTAAGCAAAACATATATTCCTGAATCATTCGATAGAAGTCCAAGCAAATGAAAACTAACAGAAACTAGCCTAGCTCAGCATAACCACATAATTATATTAAAGTTTTCTTTAAACACTCAAAGAAGAACCGAGAATAATCGGAATGACATGAAGTAATTAGACACCATGACCAGTACTATCCTCAGATTCAACATTTCCCAACAAATTAACGAATGAATAAACGACAAAAAAAAATTAAATAATTAATGATTGAGCTTCGAGGGTGCGGTGAAATACCCGGCGCTTGCCAGCGTCCAAAAGCTCCTGCTTACGGGAGGAAACAGCCGAATTGGGAAGAACCTGGGCCGACGCCATTGACAAATCCTCCCCAATTCAAACGCAAAAACTCACTACAACATGGAGTTTCCCAAAACAAAAAGCATAACAAACGGGAGAATTTCAATTCAAAAATCCTACTTAAAGACAATATCCACAAAAATTCAATCGCTCGTGGGTAAGGAGAAATGTGATTGCAGATGGCGATCCAAATTCTTTCCCGTGAAATTTTGGGAGCCGATCCAGAAAACTTCGTCCTTCTGTATCTGGACGATCGGATTAGAACGAGAGTAGAAGAGAACGGAAAAGGAAAATGTGGTAAAACGGGGATTGTGCTATGCAGGAGGGGAAAACAGAGAGATCTGGGTTTCCGAAGGTTAGGACGAAAATCCAAGCCACACCGAAGGGAGAATGCCGACGACGATGGCCTATCAAAAAGAATTTATTTATATTTTCATTTTCTTATGTTAAGTAATTTGATTCAATATTAAGAACTTACTTTAGTGTCCGTTTGGTTGGAGCGGTGGAATGGAAACGGAATGGAATCGAATAAGTGTTGAGAAAGGAAATGGAATGGATGTGATTACTTTTATGTGTTAAAAACCTCTAACCAAACATAGTTTTTGATTGATTCGGAATCATTCCGTTACCGGGAATGATTCCCGGTGCTTCCAAACGAGCCCTAAATTGGACAACTAACGTCTGTTAATTAAAAAAACGAGTTTGGCTCGAAAAAGAGTACATTTGAGCTTGTTATTGATCTTAGCAAACAGAAGTTGTAACCTACAAAATTTCATGTGTTATTCATCTAGAGTGATCCAACTCCAAGATTCATCCATTGTTTAGGTATGGGTTTGTTCAGTTCAGAATTATTGATTAGTTGAGGTTGAGGATGAAAAAATAAAAATGAAGTTGAACAAAATAAGTAAAATTTAATTTAATTTTGAGTGTTTAGTGTAAATTATTTTATTGTGGGTATGATGGGAGTAGAGTTAGACAAATACGGGTCCGTCCAAAAAATGGGCGGGTATAACAAATATTATAGACCCGTTCGGATCACAAAGCCCGCCGGACTAATACGACAAACTCAGAATCTCATTTGGACTGTTGAGCCCAGCCCGTATCTTAAAAAATAAAATAATGTATATATTAAAGATATTTATATTTGTACAAGTCTTTTTCCTTCTTTCGTTTTCCTTCTTTTCTGAAAGTGATCTATATAAGCTCTCACTCCTTCGATTTTTTTCTCTTCTCCTCTCCTACAGGTTGCGACGTATTCGGTTGAGTCCTCAAAGGCATAGATTTGTACAACTCACAATAATCCCATTACTTCGATTGGGCTGCGATAGATTTCTTTGAGTCTTCTCTTCTCCTCAACTCCTAAGACATATCAAGTAAGTACAATAATCTCATTCCTTTGATTTTTTTCAAATATCCTTCTTGTTGGATAAAATTCATTATATTTGTATTGTATGATAGTAACTTTTAAAGAGAAGTTGGAATTCATATTATTCAATATATTTGTATGAGAATATCATGTTGAACAAATAAAGATATCTTGGATTTTAGAATTGAATAAAGAAAAGATGAGAAAGTTTCAACAAAATTAAAATAAAATAAAAAAACTAGACAAAAAAGGGACCCACGGGTTGCATGGCTTCGAAAATCCGACAGGTTCAGACAAAACTTTGGCCCGAGTCCGGACTCAATCCAAGTCCGGCCCAGTAAAAACTTAGTGAAAGTCCGGCTTGAGTCCAAGTCTAACCAACTCTAAAAGGGAGTTACATATGGTGAAATATGAAAAAGGATACCGATATTGATGTGAGACAAGGGTATGAACCCTTGATTTCGGATGTATTGTCCGATCTTTCGAATGAGATCTTCAATATCACCTCCAAAAAATTCCTAAGTTTCGTCAATACTCGTTTTGACCATGTCTAATACTCAACAAAATTAGAGAAACTTAAGGAAAACCATGTAAAAATATAAAACATCTATATACTCAACAAAATTAGGGTGAGTTGGTTAACTAGGTACTTTGTGTATCTTTGTGCATAAAGTAGGTACACAATATTAATACACAATTTCAATTACACAATATTAATACACAATTTCAATTACACAATAGTAATACATAATTTCAATTACACAATAGTAATACATAATTTCAAATACACAATAGTAATACATAATTTCAAATACACAATGTTAATAAATAAAAGACTTGTGTAACCAAAAACCTTGTGTACGAGATACTCGAGCGATATAAAATGACTCGAGCATACATAATGTACCTACATATTATTCAGGAAAGAAATTAAGTGAAAGGTATTTCGTACACAAGGTTTTGGTTACACAAATATTTTATTTATTAATATTGTGTATTTGACATTATGTATCAATATTGTATAACTGAAATTGTGTATTGATATTGTGTATCATCAAAAGAATACACAAAGTTTAATTAGTCCAACTGGCATACTCGTCCAAAGTTCGAATCCTACCTTTGTCACAATCTTTTACTTATTATAGTAAAGAGGATAAATAAGAATATTTAGTAACCCGGTTTCACAAAATACAAATTATAATTGATTATTAATAGGAGAGAGAAAAATCTTTAAATCCTTTATCTTTTGATGATTATCCAACTCATTTATCATTGTTTTTTATTGGTAAAATTAGGGTGCCTAGTTTATATCTAAGATACAAAAAGTACCTTATTTCACCAATCTTCTCACAAAATTAAAGTGTTTGGACTTAACTCCTACAATTTATATGCAAATGAAAGTCGTTAAATAGTTCTTGTTATGTTCAAAACGGTTCATTTGTGATTCGGTTCAAAACGGTTCCACTCATTAAAAATACAAGAATCAAACCATATACCTAAAATGGTGTGGTTCCTTATTTGGTTCGGTTCCAAACGGTTCCACCTCTTAAAAGTACAAGAATCGAACAACATACCTAAAACGGTTCGCTTATTGGTTACTACAAAAATCATTGTTTAGGAACCGTTTAACAACCCTAATATACACTAGTTGACATACGTCATATGCCTTGACAATGCATACCATTATCATGCTAAATTAGTATTTATGACTTAAAACTCTCATCATTAATTGAACACAACATGACCAAGCGTGCTTCTAGTTATGGTCTGAAGGAATATCCCCAATTCCTAGTTCTTTCTCTTATTTGATACTTGATCATTGCTACTTGTTACTTGTTACAATCCCAAAATCAAACCATATTGATCACTTGATCACCCCTTTTCCTTTCATTTTATACACTCATGCTTTACTAGTTGAACTTGAGGCAATAATTAAGATATACATAGTCCTTTGGTATCCGATCCCTTTTGCTTACTCATATACCTCATTGACGTTTGCTCTCAAACTTGACACATCAAGTTTTTAGCACCGTTGTTGGGGAATATTGATTGCTTAACTTTGCTTTTGAAGTGTTCTCTAGTAATATAGAGTGTTTTGTTACTTTTGATGCACTTGTATTTGTCTCTTTATTTGTAGGTTCTCACTTGTATGCTAAGGAGTTCAAACAAGGGACTCACACCTTTTGATCCGAAATTTGAAAGAATCTTGAGGAAGCTAAGAAAGAAAAAGAAAGAAACAGTTACTATGGATTGTTTGCTCGAAAGTTTGTGTGCAAATGAGCTTTAAATTTATAACCTAAAATATAAGCCTGGATGATATGCGAACCCGCAATCTACTGATCAATTGTAGTAACGGCAAATACTTCACGGTCGATCTCAGGGATTTGGTGAAATCAAATTGTTTGCTCGAAAGTGTGTGCGTCAAAGTCTTAAATTTACATCTAGAACTTATGCAAAAGCGAACCCGCAGTGTACGGATCGGCGTAGTAAGGCAAGAAATTCCAAAGTCGAACTCAGGGATTTGGTGAAAATAAAATCAGTTCACAAATCGTCGAGCAAGTAAAATATAGAAGCTTTACAAGTAATATTGGGAAAACAGCAATCCTAAAGATTCAGGTATCCAATTGTGGCAATCAATTCAAGATATTCTATAGATGTAAGGACAGAGTCGGGGTTGCAAAGGTATATCTAATGTAAGGTTATGTACGGTGAAGTTCCAAACCTATATGTCTCACCCAATGACTCTCTCTATAAAGGTTGTTGAGGCTGCAATATAGGAAGGATCAAAGGATAAGAATTACTCTCAAATACCCATGCCCAAACCCAAGGAATCAAAGATAAGCCAAAACGGTTAAGGTTGTGACACTCGAAACCGAGATAGAGGATGTTGAGTCTCACTACTACCTAGAAAAGGTAAGCCAAGGCTAGGTTAAGGAAAATCTTTAACTTTGGATCAAAGCAAAAGCAAAAGTCATACGACAGAATAAACCACGGCTGTATCTTGAAGAAGCACGGCCGTGGAACTCAAGAACAGGCCGTGGAAAAAGTTGTCGACGAAGTTTCTCGCAACTCTCAAGGTCCAATCTATTTACGATCAATCTATCATTATCTAAGCCACAAATATCAACCCTTCACCTTATAATCGCTAAAGATTTTTAGCCAATAACCATCATCATTGAACCAAATATCAAGTTTAAAAGAGAAAAATGTAAAAATCTCGAAAACTCAATAATAGTCAAATAATCAATCTCAAATCCAAACAACAAGTGTATGTGTTTAATGAATGCGGAAGAGGGAACAGAAATCCTCACAAAAATCTCAAGGAACAATGAAGAACGGGATGTCAATCCGTCTCCAAATGTAAACCCTAAGATAATCTCTAAGTACGCAATCTCCAAATCGCATCCTTCTCGGGATCTTCCCTGCACGTAATGGAATCTTCCTAAGCAATGATCCGAATATCTCTCTTCGGGGGTGTAAGAAACCGTCCCGTTTTCTCCCTCCTTCAACCTTCTTATAGGGAAAAATAGGGTTACGAGAAAGCCCGATAACTATTGTTGACGTGGCAAGTATGACACGTGGCCACGTCATGGAAATCACGGTCTAGTGTAACATTCCACGGCCGTGGTTTAGGGCGTGGAACTCTCTGTTGCTCTTCGACATCACCTTCCACGATCTCAATGTATAAACCACGGTCGAGGTTCTTTTGGTTTGGCCGTGGAAACTCAAAAGCCTTTGTGAAAGCCTTTGTTTCGTAAAGTTCTCTAATCATGCTCCTTCCTTAGCTTCTCCAATGCATCTTTTTGACATCTATCATGATCAAATACTCCTAACCCTTCGCATATGCTTCAATTCAAGCCCTTATTCACCTATAAACATAACAAAGCTTGTGTAGATCTCTATATCGACAAAATAGGTGAATGTGCTCATAAATGCTTCGAACTCATATCTATGTACACATCTAAAAGGGAAAAACAATCAAAACAAGTGCCTAAAATATAGTCATATTTCATGCTATCCAAATACCCCATACTTGTCACTTGCTTGTCCCCAAGCAAGATTTTCAAAAGCTTAGAACATAAGGTAGAATGAAATATGAATGCAAAACAAAACAAACACAATCTTTTTGGTAATGTGCTTCTAATCAATAGATCATCCTCAAATCTTGCTTCATGCCTCCTTGAAAACGTTCATATAATATGTAAAGCAAAGGAAACATCATAGATTGCATAAACTTTAAGATAAGCATCATAACCTTCAAGTATTGTCAAAATCAAACATGTGAAACTTCAATTTAGATCACCAAGTCAAACATCATTCTCATGATCTCAAGGACTTTCAAGTAAGGTCAAGAATATGAATAGGTGGGAAAAATTATAAGGAATGTGGTGTATGAATCCGGGAAGAAGGAACAACACAAACTTTTTCCACAATTTGAACCAACCACCAATTAGAGCTTTGCTCTTTACTTTTTGCACAAAATTTTTCGACTTTACTTTTGGAAATATAGGCAGGGGTGCACAAAAACCGAAGCCTAGGAGATTGGCGTTTCTCAATTTAGAGATGCCTCAAACCCTTGATGCACATACCATAATCCGCTAGGAATATCGCTCAATCCGACTTTGGCAAGACACAAACACCCGGCTATGTGATTGGTGCCGAGTTACTCATCATCATGATTGACTTCCCCAAACCTATTTTCTATACTTTGAATTCAAACAATTGCTTTCATGGCCCTCCCACATCAAACATGCCAAAATCAACTCTTCCTAAATCCCGGATAGGTAAAGGAGGCAAATATTTTCGTTGAGGGGCTAGATGATCAAAGAAAGAAGCAAGAAAATTGAGGTGCCTCAATCATTTCATAAAGAAGTGTAAGAACTTATATTGTGATTTCAACTTTCATTCCTCAATATGATTTAGATAAAACTTTCACATTATGAAACTTGCAAGAAAGGTTAAACAACATACTCAATCTCTTCACAATTCATAATTCAATTCAAGTATTCAAATGTCATCAAAAACTCATTCCACAAGTAGATACATCATAGCAATCATCTTCAATCTTAGAAGCACAATAATTTTCAAAAATTTTAAAATTTTTATGGGGTTTTCAAAGCTTTTCAATGCAATGCACTATAGAAACGTGTGACAATAAAAGAAAGATGCAAGTGTTCATGAAATTAAAGCAAAGCAAGTGTATCAAGTTATTACAAACGAGAGTCACACCCCACCCCATACTTAACATACACATTGTCCTCAATGTTTAAGAAAAATAAAGAAAAGAAAAGAAACAAAGAAAACTCACTAAGGTGGTGGAGTAGCTCGAAACATCCATCATCAATCACTGTGGAGGTGGTGGCGGTGGGTAAGGAAAGAAGTCGGAGTTGAAAGGTCGCCCAAACTGCTGGCGATAGACGTCACGGAGGATCCTTGCGTTCTCTTGCCTCTCTACATCATGCTCCCCCTGACGGCTCTCTAAGTCGTCCACCCTTCTGGAAAGGTCACCCGCCCACGCCGGCTGCTGTCCATACCAAGAAGGAGGCTGTGTGTCCATGCTAGCAGCTGTTGGTACCATGCAGGAGGCTGCTGAGTCCAAGGTGGAGGATCTCCCATCCAATCCGGCTGTTGGCCGTACCAATCCGGCGCTTTGTCCATCCATGTGGGGCGCTCACTAACATTAGCTCGGGGGGAAGAGGAAGAAGCGGAAGGTGTCGGCTGGTAGGTGGACCTCCTAGCTGGCTCCGGGATGTTTGCTGGCTGCTCCGGGAATGATCCAAAGTCCTGCTCATCCCCTCCTGTATCCGGATAGTCTCCTCCTCCCATCTCCTCATCCTTATCTACTGCAGCTGCATCAGGAACCTCATCGGGAACATAAGGAGGAGCTACTAACCTGTTAGTATGCATCGGAACAAAGGTCTCCTTCCAGTTATGGCGGCCAAGCATAAGAGAGTACTCTGGGAGCCATGGAATGCCTCTACCACCTCTTTCCTCCCAAGACATGGCTTCGGTAGGTGGACCATGGTGGCAAGGGAAGATAAGTCCTCTAGTCATAAGGCCATTGAGACCCAAAGGTCTCGCAGCTACTCTCGTACAAGCAAAATAATCAATCCCTAACTGGTTAGCAATATGTGTCACCATACCTCCATATCCTATATTCCCGGCTGATTTGTTCTTCACCTTACTAAGGGTGGAGGCAAGCAAGGTTGTACAATTCGGAGAATGACCGGAAGCCATACAATATAGGATGAAGAGCTCATCGGCCTTGATCTTTTGAGGTGTTTCGGTTCTAGGGAAAAGGCATTCCAAGAGGATCCTATGAGCTATCTTGATGGCTAAATGGTAAATAAGCTTGGCCTTAGAATCGGCCGGTTTCCAATGGTCCTCTAAAGCATATATCATGGCTATCTCTCTCCAAAACTCTTTAGCTTTCACTCCTCTAGGAAACGTTCCATTGAACGTCTCATGAAACCCAAACATGATTCCAAACTGCACAATGGAGAACTCGTGGCTACGCTCCATCAACCTAAAGGATACCGTTCGGCTAACGACACTATACTCGAAGGAAGTTATGAACTCCCTTGTAATCTCCTCGTATGCATCCTCCCTAATGACGGAGAATATGATCAAGCCAGCCATATCTAGTAACCAAGTCAAATCATTAACCACATTCAGCTCTTCAAGCTCTTCCATGACAATGTACCTAGGTCCAATCACATCTCTCTTAGAAATCTTCTCCATGGCTCTATGGTAATCTTCATGGATCGTGGGAACCCTAGAGATTGGTGGTTCTACAGGAGGGGTTTGGGAAGAAGACCCATCACCCTTTGACTTCTTGTTTCTATTGGATTTCCTCTTTCCAAACATTTTCTCTCAACTCAGAAGAAACCACGGCCCGTTCTTCATAAAACCACGGCCGTGGAACTGTACGGACCCGTGGAATCTCTCGATTTCGCTAAAAAATTAAGCAAATGCACAGTAAACTCAACAATCACAGCCCTAAACTATTTCTAATTCCAATTTTGTTCAGTTCTCCTAGAAACTTGCAAGAAAAAACGAACAAAATCAACCAAGAAGAGATAGAGAGAAACCCTAGGGCTTGGATTTGAAAAAATCCAAAATCCTTTCCGATTGTTGATTGTTTGCTCAGTTTGTTGATGGGATCTTGTAGAGGGTTCGATTTGCTTCACTTTGGGTTGAAGAATCGTTCGAAACGGTCTCCGGATGAATAATCACGAGGGTGAGTTGGTTTCGGCGTTTGGGGCGTGGTTGAGAGGAAAGTGTGAGTTTTTGTGAAGAAGAGGAAAACATATAGTGGCCGTAAAAATTTGGAAAACCACGGCCAATCGGGGTGTTCCACGGCCGTGGTTTTGTACGGTCACCCGTGGAACTCTCTGATCTGTGCCAAAAATCCAAGTTTCGTTATTCTTTCGGCTTTTCTTCTCTTCTCTTGCTCGTTCCTTATTCCTGACATCCAAAAACACGAACATACCGGGAGGTATCGAGGAAAAACAAACAAAAACATCTAAACGAAACTAACCTAAGAAAGGAACAAAAACAAAAACAAGAATGCAATACCTTGAGTTGCCTCCCAAGAAGCGCTTTGTTTTGGGTCCTTAGCTAGACCGTTCCTATGTTCAAATGAGGACAATCGGAGCGATTTCCTTAGCTTGGAGCTCCGGTGAGTACTTCTTGAGTCGTTGGCCGTTCACCTTAAAACTTCCGCACTTCTCACCCCATACTTCAACTACACCATGGGGAAAAACACGTTTAATCACACAAGGTCCTGTCCAACGAGATTTAAGCTTACCTGGAAAAAGTCGAAGTTTGGAATTGAAGAGGAGAACTTGATCCCCTTCTTTGAGGTCGTTCGGAATGATATGCTTATTATGCCAACGCTTCGCTCTTTATTTGTAGATCTTGGCGTTCTCATAGACGTTCAAGCGGAGTTCTTTTAACTCGTTAAGGTCTAAGAGGCGCTTCTCGCCCGCTTCTTTCATGCTGAAGTTCAACCACTTCACAACCCAATACTCCTTGTGTTCCAGCTCTACTGGAAGATGACAAGATTTCCCATACACAAGGTTGTATGGTGTTGTGCCAATGGGAGTCTTGTATGCTGTCCTATACGCCCATAATGCGCCGTCTAGCTTCAAAGACCAATCCTTTCTTGTTTTTGACACTGTCTTCTCAAGGATACCTTTGATTTCCCTATTTGAAATCTCCATTTGTTTGTGGATGGTAGGGAGTGGCGATCTTGGGAGTCACCCCATACTTAGCTAGTAGAGCTTCGAATCGTCGGGCTATGAAGTGTGAACCGCCATCACTAATGATGGTTCATGGTGTCCCAAACCTTGGGAAAATAGTTCTATTAAAGAACTTGACAACCACCATAGCATCTTTAGTTGGAGAGGCAATAGCTTCAACCCATCTCGAAACATAATCTACAGCGAGAATTATGTATTGGTTTCCGCAAGATGATGGGAATGGTCCCATGAAATCAACTCCCCAAACGTCAAAGATTTCCACCTCTTGAATGTTGTTGAGAGCCATCTCGTTTCTCCTAGAGATATTTCTTGTTTTTTGACAAGCATCACAACAAGCAACAAAAGTTTGCACATCCTTAAATAAAGTAGGCCAAAAGAATCCAGATTGCAATACATTAGCGCTAGTTTTATGGGAACTAGCGTGTCCTCCACAAGAAAGTGAATGACAATGACGAATGACTCTTTGCATTTCGTCTTCCGGCACACATCTTCTAATGATGCCGTCGGGACCTCTCTTGAAGAGTAGAGGTTCATTCCAATAGTATTGGCGGACATCCCTAAATAATTTCTTTCTTTGTGCATAGGATAGTCCGGGAGGTATTTCCTGACAAACCAAGTAATTTACAAAATCAGCAAACCAAGGTTCGTTACCTCTAGAAATCTTATCGATGCATTCTTCCATTATGTGTAAGTGCTCATCCGGGAAGGAGTAATCGATGGGTAGGCCGTCGCCATCGGGGTGTGGTAGACGACTTAGGTGATCCGCAACAGAATTTTTGGAGCCTTTCTTGTCGCGGATCTCTAGATCGAATTCTTGGAGAAGAAGAATCCGTCAATCAGCCTCAGCTTCGCATCTTTCTTGGCGAGCAAATACCGTATTGCTGAATGGTCCGTGTATACAATCACCTTCGCTCCTAGAAGATAAGAACAAAACTTTTCAAAAGCATATACAACGGCTAAAAATTCCTTTTCCGTCGTGGCGTAGTTGAGCTGCGCTTCATCTAGCGTCTTGCTAGCATAGTAGATGGCATGAGTGCGGTCTTCCTTCTTTTGTCCAAACACCGCTCCAACAGCTACGTCACTCGCATCACACATTACCTCGAATGGAAGATTCCAATCCAAAGGTTGGATTATCGGGGCTGAGATGAGAGCTTCTCGAATCTTATAGAAGGCATCTAAACATTTGATGACATGAATTATATACCATTATAATCATCCATATTGTAGAGGTTTACCTCGATTTACTTTGCATTTAGAGAGAACTTGTGTACCTTTTATGCTTTATTCAATTATATTTCGGAAATAGAGGTCTACACAAGTTTCGTTTGAACTGTAGGTAAATTGAGTGGATTTGAAAGCAAAAGTGGAGCAAGGAGCATCTAAGGTCATTAGGGAAGCTAAAAAAGTCTTAAAGGAATCACAAAGAGCAAAGGAGTTGCGTAAAAGAAGCATAAAGGGAGGAAGGAAACAAGCCAAAAGACGAGCATTCTCTGTTGAAGAAAATCGTGCCATTTACAACATAAATCGGCTAGCACGATTTTCTTTGTTTTTCGGCCCAATGGTAAAGACGACTCAAAGCCCATCACTTTTAGGCTAGAGAAGTGTTTTGCCAAGTGGCCCATTAGCAAGGAACTATTGGTTGGAACCCTAGGAACGAAAATGGGACGGCCGCAGCGGGAAATCTTTACACGCTTGTGAGAGATTGAAGATTCTTGGAGAGGAATTGAAGCGATATTGCTGGGAAGTCAATCTTGATCATATTTGTGAGATTCCTTGTTTCCATTGCGATCTTTGTGGTTTTTGAACACAATATTGAGTTGATTGAGAGATACATTGATTAGTTTTGAGATTGGTTTACAGAATTGAAAGTTATTGAGTTTTTATTCAAGATTCGGGTTTATTTGATTTATTCACTCAATCTTAAATTTGATTTGATTTTGAAAATGGTTGGCTAAAACCATTGTGATTCTGGGAAGAATAGTTGATGATTGAAGCTTAGATGATGATAGACTGAACTCATTAAACCAATTGGACCTTGAGAGTTTAGATTTTAACTTTGCGACAACAGGAAAATCGGGCTATTCTTGAAGGAAATCGTCCGATTTAATGATGAACAACACGATTTATTTCCCTGACGATCTTTAATTGATTTAATCTTTAACCAAAGTTAATCCTTGCCTAAATCCCAACCTTGCTTAACCTTTTTAACCTCTATTTGAGTGTATAAAGAGACTTCAACCTTGATTCTACATTTAATAGATCAAGATTACAAGATTTGGGTAATAGAGAGATTCAACATCCTTTATTAAGGTTTTAAGTGTGCATTCTATCTTTACCTTGGAGAGTCATATCCTGGGGTTTTGGATAGTTAGTTTGAGTGTATTTCTTGTCCTTAGATCTTTCTATATTGCAGCCTCAACAACCCTTATAGGGAGAACATTTGGATTAGACAAATAGATTTCGGAACTTCACCGTACGGTATCTACCTTTGAAACACATAACCTTGGCAATATAAACTCTGTCCTTTGATCTTTAGAATTGTCTTGAATCGAAAGCCGCTGTCGGATACTTGAATCCTTAGGATCATTTCCCCCTTTATTAATCAAAAAAGTTTTTTCATTTTGCTAGATAATCGAATTCGATTTTATTCTCACCAGATCCCTGAGTTCGACTCTAGAATTTCTTACCTTGCTACAGCTGATCCGTACACTGCGGGTTCGCTTTGCTTTGAGTTCTAGATATAAATTTAAGACTTTGACGCACACGTTTTTGGGCGAACAAGCTTTTGGCGCCGTTGCCGGGGAATTTGGTTTAGGACAAATTCGGTTTTCGGTTGTCGGGCTTGAGAGCTTTTTGCTTTTAATCTTTTCGGTATGAGTTTTCGAGTTTTCAGGTTCACCAATGGCTGCATGGAGCTATGAACCTGCATTTGATCCAGCCTGGACAACATGGCAATGTGCTAGGGCGGACCATTATGAATATTTGGAGGAGAAGTATGCCTATTATTTTGTTGGTGACGAAAGAGAAAGAGAGGAAGCCGTTGAGGATGAGCTCACATATTGAGATGAACTTAATCCCCCTCATACGTTTTATGAGCAACCTCCTCAAGTGCAGCCTCCACAACAACCATCCGAGGATAGGACACAGATGATGTTGGAAAAGATACTAAAAGTCTTGGACAAGATGGAAGACAAAATAAAGGCTATTTCTGAAGCTCAAAAAGCTTTGGAAAATCATTTATCCAACGAGGAAGAATTCCAAGTCTTAAGCCTTCCTCCTATTGAACTTGAAGTCCCTCTTGAAGTCCTTATTGAAGAAGAGAAAGAAGTGGAGAACCTTGGCCAAATTACTGAAACTGTGGTCAAGGTTGAAGAGGATCCAGCTGAGTTGGAAGATATTTCATGTGTGCATCATCATCCCAACATGAAACTTGCCCCAAGCCTTAAAGAACTTTACAAGGTACATTCTCTTACTTCATTTGAAATTCCTATTAAAATTTGTAATTTTTTCAGGAATGCACCGGAGAGTTGGAAGTCTCTTCCAAAAGAACCTCCTAAGGTGAAGATGAAACCTCCATTAAAATTATTGAAAGAAGATGCTCCTTGGACTACAAGGAGTGGAGTTAGCAAGCACTTCACCATTAAGGCGATGAAGTGTCTCTTGTTCAAGTATGGGGTCATTCATATGACGAATACCATACATTATCCCCAAGCTGGAGTTGGGGAAGCTAAGAAGATTGTTGTTCGCTCCAAACGGTGTGTGCAAGCTTTAAATTTATAACCCTAGATGTAAGCTTAAAACAAGGATGCGAACTCGCAGTGTACGGGTCAATCGTGGTAAAAAGCAAGAAATTTCAGGGGTCGATCACAGGGACTTAGTGAAACAAAGCAGGTATAGGTTGTCAATGCAACTACTAACCACAAAAGCGATTAAAACAATCAAAGATGATAAAAAGTCAATTAAGGAAATATGCAATTCTAGGGATTAAAGCATCTAGTTGTGGTTCCAACTCAAGATCCAAAGATAACCGGACAAAGCTGAGGTATTTGCATAGGGAAGGTGTTACTAAAGTGGAATAGATTACCGGGTAAGTCTCACTACTTAGTAATCCCAAACCGTAACTCCTATTACCGGGTAAGTCTCAAGGATTTAAGGAAAAGAACTATAATCTCAAACTAACACTCCAACTAAGGGAACCTTTACCGGGTAAGTCTCAAGCTAACTCACAAAGATGGGATGAAAGCACACTCAAACCCCAATAAAGGATAAACCATTATTACCTATACTTATGATCTTGAGTAAACAAACAAAGGAATCACCGAGTAAGTCTCATCCTAGGCTTGCATTGAACGAAGAAAGGTATAATAAGAATAGGATTTGGCAAACTCTAACACTTAACTCTTAGTTTCGGATCAGAAAGGTTCACCTCGGTCAGACGAATTCCACCCCGGCCGAGATGTTCATCCACTGAGCGAGATGTTCTAGGGTTAAGGATAAAGACTCGAGCTTTCAGGATCCTACTGTGATTAAGATCATTCTATCATTGTTTTTCCCACAACTTTCAGCCAATCACCCTAAAATCACACAATGAAATTAGCCACTCATCATTATGAAAGAAATAATGAAATATAAGGGAAGAAAGAGAATAATTGAACAAGAAAACCTTAAGAGAAAGGCTTCAGTAACTGAATCAATTATCAATAAACAAGCGTTCCTTGGATCACAATCCAACAAGACAATCAACAAAGAAGGGAATCTAAGAAAGTCTTACAAAAACCCTTCACAAAAGCTATAAACTTTCTTCCTTCAACCTTCAAAAAGGTTCTTCAAATCTCCCAACTATGGTGGGGTGAAACGGCTGCTCTAAGCGTGGTAAGCGGGATAGTATACGGGGTGATAACGGATGTTGGATTTGTGGAAAATCCAACACTTTTTATAGGAAAATTACCCTCCAAAGATAAGATATCTTAGAAAGAACTTTTCCCATAAAAATAGGTAAAATATATGGGCTAAATTATCTTCTTCCTTCTAGGAATCCAGCCCAAAAATGTAAGATCCTCTTTCCAAAAATAAAAGATCTCAGCCAAGAATAAAATATCCTTGCCGCGTCCAAGGTGTTCGCCTCGGTCGAGTCAGCTCCTCTGGATCACCTCGGTCGAGGTGACTTTGTAGTCAACCGAGGTGAATCACAACTGAATGTGAAATCTCTCAAATTTGGTCCAAAGTGAATCTCTAATCCAATTCCATGATTCCTGGATTCTTCCTTAAGCTCCTGAATGTAGCTCCAATGACTCCTTAGCTCCTTTTGCTCCATTTTGATGTAAAACGTGCCTTTTTACCTACGATTACAACGAAACTTGGTGTAGACCTCGATTCTAGCAAAGGTAGATGAAACGACAATATAATCACATAATGTACATTCAAACATGCAGATTATTGAAGATAAAACGTCTAAACAGGCCCCAAAATATAGACAATAATTCATGCTATCAAAATACCCCATACTTAGCCCTTGCTTGTCCCCAAGCAAGTTCCGAATATAAAATACAAGATAGAATGGATTATAAGTCATTAAGATAAATGAAAAGTCTTTCAAAACATTTTAGTGGTGTGCTTACAATCATAGATCACTCTAAGAGAATACTTCATGGAATTTAAAATCAAAATATGCTTAAAACATTTTATAAATACAAGAAAGTTGTTCATCTTTGCATAAAATTATAAAATGCATAATAAATCATAATTATCGAAATTAATCATGTATAATCCAGTTTAAACCACCAAGTCAATCAACAAGCTCGAAGTCTCAAGGGCTTCCCAAAAGAAAGGTCAAGAAACGTGTAGGGTAGGGATGTATAGAAGGTAATGTGGTGCTAGAATCCGGGAAAAGGATATCACTTCACTTTCACTTGAACTTCAACATCATCCACCAATAAGCTTTGCTTATTTCACACTTTTCTTTTTTTTTACTTTACTTTTTGGGATGCATGGACAGAGGTGCACAATAACCAAAGCCTAGGAAATCAGCAATCATCAATTTCTTGAGATGCATCAAACCCTTGATGCACATACCATGACCCGTTAGGAATATCGCTCAATCCGACTTTGGCAAGACACAAACACCCGGCTATGTGAATGGTGCCGAGTTACTCATCATCATGATTGACTTCCCCAAACCTATTTGTTTCTTTCTAACACTTTCACTTCCAGCCAACTTCTCAACTTTTCTTTCACCTGCTTTTCACTTGTTTGCTTCCAAATTCCCGGATAGGTAAAGGAAGGCAAATATGTATATGAGGGGCTAAGCATGATCAAGAAGAAGAAGAGAAAAGAATGAATTGCCTTGGTCTTTCCAGGAAGAAAGTGAGAGAACTTATCTTGTGGTGTCAACCTTCAAATTCAACATAATTTTGATAAAGACAAAGTATTAAACATGCCAAAATTTCAAACAAAGCATTTAGCAACTTAAACATATCATAAAACCTTTCAAACATATAAAGAATTCAAAACCAATATGCAGACAAAATCTTCACTGAGGTCATATCCAGAAGAGAAGCACAAAAACTTTTTCGAAAAATGCCTTTCAGTTAAAACGCCTCGGTCGAGATGTTCTAAGTCAACCGAGGTGAAGTACCTCGTTTGGCCAGAATCACTTCGGTCGAGGTCATAAATATTTTTTTAAAACCAGTTTTTGACGTTTTTCTCAATCAAATAACCTATATGCATGCATGTAGTCTCAGATAAGCACATAAAGTAAAATAAAACATAAATATCCGATAGAGTCAAGTCATACATCCATAGTCAAATAATACATCAAATAAATACCCCATACTTGGGACACATTGTCCCAATGGGTCAAAATAAGTCTAGAAAATAAAGTACTCACCGGACATAGTTGATCTGCATAATAAATAAAAGAAAGAAAATTATGCAAGCTCTCGATAATCACGATCTGATGGTGGTGGTGGTGGCACATACGGGTGTTGAGATGGGTCGAAAGGATAGCCCATGACATGCTGAAACTGAATCTCAGCCATCACGTGCTGGTAGTGTAGTCTCTCCTACATCTCTCTGATCTCCAGGGACATGGCAACATAGGAATCTATCATCTGATCCGTCAGATCATCGATCCGACGGTGAGCAAGCGGATCCCTCTGCATGTGTACCCTACGCCTAGCAGGACGTGCTGGTGCTGCAGCCGGCTCCTCCTCAGTCTCATCATCATCTAGATCAATGACCGGTGCACTAGTCCCAACTGTATCCGTGCCCGTATCCATAGGAACACCACCATCCTCATCAACATCATCATCATCATCCTCAGCCTCATCAACTGGCCCCTGAGCTGCTGCAGCTGCTGCCTCTCTAGCATCCTCCATCAGTGGGAACCACACAGTCTGCCAGTAATGTGGATCAAACACGGAGAGCTGACCATCTGATCCCCTGAGGCGCAGTCGTCTCCCATGGCATCGCCACATATGGCATAGTAAGTCCTCGGAGAACCAGTATCCTCCGAGTAATCATCTCCTGAAGTCCGAGCGGCTTGGCAGCCGCCACCATGGTACAAGCACTGAGATCCAAATCCATGTAGCTCGCTATATGAGTCACAATACCTCCACAACAGATGTCTCCCCGGTAACGGCACCAAAAACTTGTTCGCTCCAAACGGTGCGTGCAAGCTTTAAATTTATAACCCTAGATGTAAGCTTAAAACAAGGATGCGAACCCGCAGTGTACGGGTCAATCGTAGTAAAAAGCAAGAAATTCCAGGGGTCGATCACAGGGACTTAGTTAAACAAAGCAGGTATAGGTTGTCAATGCAACTACTAACCACAAAAGCGATTAAAACAATCAAAGATGATAAAAAGTCAATTAAGGAAATATGCAATTCTAGGGATTAAAGCATCTAGTTGTGGTTCCAGCTCAAGATCCAAAGATAAGCGGACAAAGCTGAGGTATTTGCATAGGGAAGGTGTTACTAAAGTAGAATAGATTACCGGGTAAGTCTCACTACTCACTAATCCCAAACCGTAACTCCTATTACCGGGTAAGTCTCAAGGATTTAAGGAAAAGAATTATAATCTGAAACTAACACTCTAACTAAGGGAATAGAATCAACCTTTACCGGGTAAGTCTCAGGCTAACTTACAAAGATGGGATGAAAGCACACTCAAACCCCAATAAAGGATAAACCTTTATTACCTATACTTATGATCTTGGGTAAACAAACAAAGGAATCACCGGGTAAGTATCATCCTAGTCTTTTGCCTTGATCTTATGCAGATCCTCCGCCAGCATCATCCCAAAGTCCGGAACTCCTCCGGTCACCATGTAGTATAAACTAAGAAGCTCGCCCTGTCTGACCTTCTGGGGCGTCTCAGTACGCGCCAGAAGAGTCTCACTGAAGATCTTGTGAGCTAGTCTAAAAGTAATATGGAATATGATCCTCTCCCTGGAATCTCCAGGTCTCCATCTGTCAGCGTGCTCAACCACGTGAGCTATCTGTCCCCAGAACTCCCGAGCTACAGCTCGAGAAGGAAAATCAGCAACAGTAGGAATTGGGAAGCCAAAGATGTCCCGCCAGTGGTCCAAGGGAACTAGATAATTCCGGTTCATCAACCGGTACTTGATGGCGCGCTCGGTGGGCAGGTAAGTGACGGAGCTGACAAACTCCAAGGTCGGCTCTAAGTAGGCCGGAGCTCTAATCTCTGTGAACTGCTCCAGGCCCACAACAGATATCATACGCCTCAAGTCCTCATCAACATGGAGGCAATCAAATGCAGAGATGTCCAAGAAGCGTGGTGCAACGACTGGACGGGCCGCTATGCGGTCATAATCGACCTGATATCGCTCGTGGATCACCGGTCTAGTACGGCTGGAGGAAGAAGAAGGAGAAGGAGAAGATCTGTCCCTTAGGACCAACTGCCTGTCAGAACTCATTATTCTGCAACCTGTCAGATCACCTCGATTGCCCTGACAACTTTGTAGAACACCTCGGCCGAGGCACAGGCCGACTGGACCGAGGCGAAAAACTGCTCGATCGATTCCCTCAAAAATCCAGTTCTTTTCCCCCAAAATTACTACCAAAGGTTCCTATGGGGTACTTAATCCTTGTCTCAGCAAATGCAGGGGCAACCAAAGCCCAAATCAAAAGGAAACTGTGGAAAAGAGGAGGGTTAGGTTTTTTTTTTACCCAGATTCGGTTCGTTTTTGCTGCAGATTTGCGCTTGCAATGCGATCCTCTACCCTTTCCTCTCAGTTTAGAAGCAAGAATCGTCGAAAACGAGCAAAGAACGAAGGAGCAAGGTGAGAAGTGCGCCGCGGTCGAGAAGGGAGGTAGAGGAGGAGAGAGAAATTTCAGCCCCCTTTTATACCCTTTTCTGGAACTGCTTTCACCTCGGTCGAGATGGTCTCGACTGGACCGAGGTGGTACGGACCGAGGTGGATCTTCAGAAACCCTAGTCGCTTCGGTTGCCCAAGAATCATCTCGGTCGAGGTGTTGTGACAGCAACCGAGATGTGTCTCAGTCAAACTCCGTCTTCTCAAATTCTTGAACTTCTGTCCTTCCAGTTGTGCTCCTGGGTTGTATTCCTTCCTTAGATGTCACCTGTTGTCTGTCTAGGACACCAAAAACAAAACAAAGCAAAGCAAAAGCAAACTATCTAAAGCTAGACTAGAAAAAGGGAAAAGAAAGCAATACCTTGGGTTGCCTCCCAAGAAGCGCTTGATTTAAGGTCGCTAGCTGGACCGTACGGCATCTCTCAAACAAGGTATAGCGGTGCGACCTCCTCAACCGGAACTTCCGGTTTGTATTTCTTAAGTCTATGAACGTTGACCTTGAAGCTTCCACTCGTTTCCCCCCAAATCTCAACTGCACCATAAGGGAAAACATGTTTCACAACATAAGGTCCAGTCCATCTAGATTTCAACTTACCTGGAAAGAGGCGGAGGCGGGAGTTGAAGAGTAGAACTAAGTCTCCTTCTTTAAGCTCTTTAGGAATGATGCGCTTGTCATGCCATTTCTTCGTCCTTTCTTTATAGATTTTGGCATTCTCATAAGCGTTCAAACGTAGTTCCTCCAACTCATTGATATCCAATAGCCGCTTCTCGCCGGCTTCCTTGATGTCGAATCAACCATTTGATCGCCCAATACGCCTTGTGTTCTAACTCAACGGGCAAATGACAAGACTTCCCATATACCAAATTATAAGGGGTGGTACCAATGGGAGTCTTTAATGCGGTCCTGTAAGCCCAAAGAGCGTCGTCCAACTTCATGGACCAATCCTTCCTCGTCCTAGAGACGGTCTTCTCCAAGATTGCTTTAATTTCTCTATTCGAGATCTCGACATGTCCACTAGTTTGAGGGTGATAAGGAGTTTCTACCTTGTGGGTTACCCCATACTTCGATATAAGTGCCTTAAACTTCCGGTTGATGAAATGTGTCCCTCCATCGCTGGTGATGATGCGTGGAGTCCCAAAACGTGGAAAGATAGTCTTGTTAAAGAACTTCACAACCACCATGGCGTCATTAGTGGGGGAAGCAATGGCTTCAACCCATCTAGAGACGTAATCAACTGCTAGAAGAATATAAAGGTTTCATCCGGATGATGGGAAAGGTCCCATGAAATCTACTCCCCATACATCAAAAATCTCAACCTCTTGTATGTTATTGAGTGACATCTCATTTCTTCTAGATAAGTTCCCTGTTCTTTGGCATGCATCACAAGAGACAACAAACGTTTGCACATCCTTAAATAACGTGGGCCAAAAGAAACCGGAACGTAATACCTTAGCGCATGTCTTGTTGGTGCTAGCATGCCCTCCACAAGGAAGTGAGTGACAATGCCGTATGACGCTATTAACTTCGTCTTCCGGAATGTATCTTCGAAGCATCCCATCCGGCCCTCGCTTGAATAGGAGCGGTTCATCCCAGTAGTAATGGCGTACGTCCTTGAAGAATTTCTTCCTTTGAGCGTACGTCAATCCGGGTGGTATTTCCTGACAAACAAGATAATTAACAATATCAGCATACCAAGGTCCTTTATTATCAGAAATTTGGTGGAGAGAATGTTCCACCAACTGAGGATGAATGTCAGAGAAGGGAGTAAGAAGTTTGTTATTTTCAGTAGTCTCAGTTGACATCATCTCGCTTTCGACCTCAGTCGAGGTCTAGAGAGGTTGACCGAGATGTTCTTCAGTCACCTCGCTTGATCCAGGAAGTGCCTCGGTCGAGGTACTGCAACTGGAACCGAAACTGGAGATCTTCTTCTCCTGGATTAGTCTTCCAGTTTTAGCTCCTGGATCTTCTTCCAGTGCCTTTAAGCTCCGTATATCTGCATCACAAGAAGCATCTATACCTTCCTCCATTAAGCTAAAACTAATTAATTTTTCAAGTGGATCTTTAATAAGGATAGAGCTCACCAATTCTCTTGATTCTTCTTCATCATAGATATTGAAGATATCATCTCCTAACTGCTCTCCCTTCATAGCCGCAAGTAATGCGAATTCCACTTCATCTCCGCCAATGTTGAATTTTAGCTTGGCGTTCTTGCAATCCACATTGCAACCCGAAGTTGCTAGAAATGGTCTCCCGAGAATGATAGGGACAGGATAATCTGCGGGAATATCAAGCACAACAAAGTCTATAGGTAAATAGAAGTTACCTAATTTAACCGGAACGTCTTCCAAAATGCCCACGGGATGGGTAATGGAGCAGTCCGCCATGTATAACCGTATCTTCACTGGCTTGGGCTCTCCAAGTCCGATCTTAACACATTGCTCGAGCGGAATGATGCTCACGTTGGCTCCTAGATCATATAAGGCTTCACAAGTAACATCTCCAACTTGAATGGGGATGCAAAATGAGCCGGGATCTCTCAACTTGGGTGGCATCTTCTCCTTCATGATTTGAATAAGCTCCGAGGATTTAGATGTCATCCTTACTTCACCAAAGTCTTCCAGCTTCCTCTTCCTTGATAAAATCTCTTTCAAGCACTTCCTATAGGCGGGCATCCCTAGAATAGCATCAAGGAAAGGGATATTAATGTGCAGTTTATTCATTAAGTCAAGTAACTTACCAAAATGCTTGTCTAGATGTGCTCTAGCCCTTGACTGGGGGAATGGAAGTGGTGTTTTATATGCAGGAGGTGGAATATAAACTTCAGTTTTCTCCTCCGCTTTCTGTGGCTCCACCTCGGTTGGCATCTCGGCCGAAGTGTTCTTCGACTGCACCTGGACCGAGGTGGTCTTCGTCTTCACTGGCATCGACCGAGGCACTGGATCTGAAGTCTTCAGTCCACTCCTCGTCGTTATGGCCATAATCTGGCCTTTAGGGTTGCTTTCCGTCCTTGCTAGAAGCTTCCCTGGATCTCTTGGCGCTTCATTTGCCTTGTTGAAGAATTGTTGTTCTAAGGCTTTTTATGCCTTCGAAAATGAAGTCATGAATGTCTCCATAGAGCTGAGCTTGATCAAGATGGCCTCCAGCACTGCGTCTTTCTTTTCTGGCTGGGACGAACTCGATCCTTGCTCCTGGCTCTTTAATGGAGTAGAAGAAGATGAGGAAGAGAGGAAAGGATTAGAGGAATCATTCGAATTGGAGTTAGAGTAAGGGTTACCCGAATATTGGTTGTTTGCCCTCCAATTATTGCTGTTGGATCCTCCATTGTTGTTGTAGTTGTTGTTCCGGGAACCGTTGTTGTTGTTACGGTATCCATTGTTGTTCCTTGATCCTTGATCTTCCTTCTTGGTTTGAGCAACTTAGAGTTCCTTCAATTGTTTCACGTCATTTTTCAAAGATGTGAGTTGATTGTTGTTAGGCAGAGCATCTTGAAAGTTGACTCTTTTACTCCACCTTCAGCTCCTTGGTGGGAGTATTTCTCCATGTGCAAAGCTTTCTTCTCTATGAACTCCCAAGCTTCGTCAATCGGCATGTCCATGAACGTGCCGGCGGATAGTAGTTGAAGGTTGAACTGGGTGCTTCCGTCCAGTCCCTTGAAGTATATCTCCAACAACTCTTATCTTTGGAATCCCATGATGTGGGCAATCCAAAAGAATGTCTTTAAACCTCTCCCATGACTTGGACAAGCTCTCCTTGTCCTTCATGATGAATGCATTAATCTTCCCTCTCATTTCTGCGGTTTTAGAGGGGGGAAAGAATTTAATCAAGAATTCCGTCGTCATCTCCTCCCAAGTACTGATTTTTCTTGGAGGAAGAGATTGATACCAAGTAAGAGCTCTATCTTTCAAAGAGAAGTAGAAAGGCCTTAGCTTGTAGTTGTTGTTTTCTGTTCGCTCCAAACGGTGTGTGCAAGCTTTAAATTTATAACCCTAGATGTAAGCTTAAAACAAGGATGCGAACCCGCAGTGTACGGGTCAATCGTAGTAAAAAACAAGAAATTCCAGGGGTCGATCATAGGGACTTAGTGAAACAAAGTCGGAATAGGTAAGCTTTAACAATTACTAACCACAAAGCAATTAAAACAATCAAAGATGATAAAAGTCAATAAAGGAAATATGCAATTC
This sequence comes from Fagopyrum homotropicum, assembly GCA_033239125.1. Lineage (NCBI taxonomy): Eukaryota > Viridiplantae > Streptophyta > Magnoliopsida > Caryophyllales > Polygonaceae > Fagopyrum > Fagopyrum homotropicum. The sequence goes on along the minus strand of BSWB01000001.1, from coordinate 37,043,263 downwards.
TAGGGATTAAAGCATCTAGTTGTGGTTCCAACTCAAGATCTAAAGATAAGCGGACAAAGCTGAGATTTTTGCATAGGGAAGGTGTTACTAAAGTGGAATAGATCACCGGGTAAGTCTCACTACTCACTAATCCCAAACCGTAACTCCTATTACCGGGTAAGTCTCAAGGAATTAAGATAAAGAACTATAACCTCAACAAACACACCACCTAAGGGAATAGAATCAACCTTTACCGGGTAAGTCTCAGGCTAACTCACAAAGGTGGAATGAAAGCACACTCAAACCCCAATAAAGGATAGACCTTTATTACCTATCGCTTATGATCTTAGGTAAACAAACAAAGGAATTACCGGGTAAGTCTCATCCTAGGCTTGCATTGAACCAGGAAAGGTGTAATAAGGATAGGATTTGGCAAATTCTAACACTTAACTCTCAGTTTTGGATCAGATAAGTCACCTCGGTCAGCCAAATTCCACCCCGGCCGAGATGTTCATCGACTGAGCGAGATGCTTAGGGTTAAGGTAAAGACTCGAACTTTCAGGGTCCTACGGTTATTTAAGATTATTCTATCATTGTTTTTCCCACAACCTTCAGCCAATCACCCTAGAATCACACAAAGAGATTAGCCACTCATCATCATGAAAGTATTAATCAAATATATGGGAAGAAAGAGAATAATTAAACAAGAAAACCTTAAGAGAAAGGCTTCAATAACTGAATCAATTATCAAACCAACAAGCGTTCCTTGGATAGAAATCCAACAAGACAATGACAAAGAAGGGAATCTAAGATGATCTTACAAAAACCCTTCAAAAAGCTATAAAAGCTATAGACTTTCTTCCTTCAACCTTCAAAAAGGTTCTTCAAATCTCCCAACTGGAGTATGGCTACAGCGGTGTATAAAACACAATCGGTGGTATAGCATATGAATCGGTGTAAGCGGATGTATGCAGGATGTATGCGAGATGTCGGATTTGTGGGAAATCCGACCCTTTTTATAGGAAAATTACTCTCCAAAGATAAGATATCTTAGAAAGATCTCTTCCCATAAAAATAGGTAAAATATATGATCTATCATATCTTCTTCCTTCCAGGAGCCAAGCCCAAAAATATAAGATCCTCTTTTCAAAGATAAAAGATCTCAGCCAAGAATAAAATATTCTCGCCGCGTCCTAGGTGTTCGCCTCGGTCGAGTCGACTTCTTTGGATCACCTCGGTCGAGGTGACACAGTAGTCAACCGAGGTGAGTCATAACTGAATGTGAAATCCCTCAAATCTGGTCCAAATTAAATCTTTAATCCATGGCTATGCTTCCTGGATGTTTCCTTATGTTCCTGAATGTAGCTCCAATGACTCCTTAGCTCCTTTTGCTCCTTTTTGATGCAAAACGTGCCATTTTACCTACGATTACAACGAAACTAGGTGTAGACCTCGATTCCCGCAAATGTAGATGAAACGGTAATATAATCACATAATATACATACTAACATGCAGATTATTGAAGATAAAACGTCTAAACAAACCCCAAAATATAGACAATAATTCATGCTATCAAAATACCCCATACTTAGCCCTTGCTTGTCCCCAAGCAAGTTCCGCATATAAAAGGCAAGATAGAATGGATTATAAGTCATAAAGATCAATGAAAAAGTCCTTCAAAAACATTTTTTGGTGTGCTACAATCATAGATCACTCTAAGAGAGTACTTCATGGAATTTAAAATCAAAATATGATCAAAACATTTTATGAATATAAGAAAGTTGTTTATCTTTGCATAAAATCGTAGAATGCATAATAAATCATAATTATCGAAATTAATCATGTATAATCTAGTTTAAACCACTAAGTCAATTAACAAGCTCGAGGTCTCAAGGGCTTCCCAAAAGAAAGGTCAAGAAACGTGTAGGGTAGGGATGTATAGAAGGTAATGTGGCGCTAGAATCCGGGAAAAGGATATACTTCATTCACTTTGACTTTCAACATCTTCCACCAATAAGCTTTGCTTATTTCACACTTTTTCTTTACTTTACTTTTTGGGATGCATGGACAGAGGTGCACAATAACCGAAGCCTAGGAAATCAGCAATCATCAATTTCTTGAGATGCATCAAACCCTTGATGCACATACCATGACCTGCTAGGAATATCGCTCAATCCGACTTTGGCAAGACACAAACACCCGGCTATGTGAATGGTGCCGAGTTACTCATCATCATGATTGATTTCCCCAAACCTATTTATTGCTTTCTAACACTTTCACTTCCAGCCAACTTCTAAACTTTTACTTCACTTGCTTTCACCACTTTGCTTGCTTCCAAATTCCCGGATAGGTAAAGGGAGGCAAAAATGTATATGAGGGGCTAAGCATGATTAAGAAGAAGAAGAGAGAAGAATGAATTGCCTTGGTCTTTCCAGGAAGAAAGTGAGAGAACTCATAATGTGGTGTCAACCTTCAAATTCAACATAATTTAGATAAAAACAAAGTATTAAACATGCCAAAAATTTCAAACAAAGCATTTAGCAACTTAAACATATCATAAACCTTTCAAACATATAAAGATTTCAAAACCAGTCAGCAAACAAGATCTTCACTGAGATCATATCCAGATAAGAAGCACAAAACGTTTCGAAAACTCTTAGTTAAACCACCTCGGTCGAGATGTTCTAGGTCAACCGAGGTGAAGCACCTCGTTCGGCCAGAACTGCCCCGGTCGATGTCAAAATTTTTTTTTTTTCTAAACCAGTTTTTGACGTTTTTTTTCAATCAAATAACCTGTATGTATGCATGTAATCTAAAATAAAACCATAAAAGCAAAATAATCATAAATATCCGACAATGTAGAGTCATACATCACATAAGTCATAAAATACATAAACACCCCATACTTGGGGCACATTGTCCTAGTGGGTCAAAATAAGTCTAAAGGAAATATAGTACTCACCGGACATAAAGCTGAGCTGCATAATAAATAAGAAAGAAAAAATCCTGCAAGCTCTCAATAATTCTGATCCGGTGGTGGTGGTGGTGGCATGTACGGATACTGGGATGGGTCAAACGGATAACCCATAGCTTGCTGAAACTGGATCTCCATCATCCGACGCTGATAATGCTGACTCTCTAGCATCTGATGAGTCCAGCGGTCGATCTGTCGGTGCTGGGCGGCAAATCTCTCATCGATGTCCACAGTAAGGGCAGCATAAGAGTCTATCATCTGATCCGTCAGATCATCGATCCGACGGTGAGCCTCTGGATCTCTATGTCGGCGTACCCTACGCCTAGCAGGTCGGACTGGTGATGCAGCCGACGCGGTCTCAATATCGTCATCATCTAAATCAATGACCGGCGCACTCGTCCCAGTAGTATCGGTCCCTGTATCCATAGGAACTCCACCATCCCTGTCATCATCATCAGCAGTCTCCTCCTCTACCTCAACCTCCTCAGCTGGTGCAGCTGCTGCCTCTCTAGCATCCTCCATCAATGGGATCCAAGCAGTCTGCCAGTAGTGAGGATCATAAACTGAGAACTGGGGTGACCATCTGATCCCCTGTGGTGTAGTCGGCTCCCATGGCATGGCTACATACGGCGTAGTGAGTCCTCGGGGAACCAGAATCCGCCGAGTGATCATCTCCTGAAGTCCTAGCGGCTTGGCAGCCACCACCATGGTACATGCGTTGAGATCCATATCCTGATAGCTCACAATGTGGGTCACGATGCCCCCGCAGCAAATATCCCCCTTCTCCTTGGCCTTGATCCTGTGCAGATCCTTTGCCAGCATCAAGCCAAAGTCTGGGATCCCTCTAGTCACCATGTAGTAAAGGCTGAAAAGCTCCCCCTGTCGGACCTTCTGGGGCATCTCAGTACGCGCCAGAAGCGTCTCACTAAAAATACGGTGAGCTAACCTAAAGGCTAGGTGAAAAATAATGCGCTCCCTGGAGTCTCTAGGGCGCCATCTATCTGCGTGCTCAACTACATGAGCAATCTGACCCCAAAACTCCCTAGCTATAGCTCGGGAGGGAAAATCTACAGCAGTCGGAGCCGGGAAACCAAAGATGTCTCTCCAGTACTCTAAGGGAACTAAGAAGTTCCGGTTCATCAACCGGTACTTCACAGAACGCTTTGTGGGAAGGTAGGTGAAGGAGCTAATGAACTCCAAAGTAGGCTCTAAATAGGCAGGTGCACGGATCTCAGTAAACTGATCTAGCCCTACCATCGAGATCATCCGCCTCAAATCTCCATCCACATGGAGACAATCAAAAGCTGAAATGTCCAGGAAGTGCGGTGCAATCACTGGACGGGCGGCAATACGGTCATAATCGACCTGGTGTCTCTCATGGATCACCGGTCTATAAGGTCTAGAGGAAGAAGAAGAAGGGGAAGGGGAGGATCTGTCCCTCAGGACAAGCTGTCTATCTGAACTCATCTCTCAACAAACTCTGTCAGATCACCTCGGTCGGCCTGACACAACTCAAAAACACCTCGGCCGAGGCACAGAATGACTAAACCGAGGCGAAGAACTGCGCGAACGAATCTCTCAAAAATCCAGTTCTTTTCCCCCAAAATCACTACAACTAGTTCCTATGGGGTACTTAATCTGTTCCTCAGCAAATGCAAGGGCAACCAAAGCCCAATTCGAAGCGAAACAGTGAAGAGAACGAGATTAGGGTTTTTTTTTTGGGCGATTCGGTTCGTTTTTCTCGCAGATTGACGCTTGCACTGGGATACTCTATCCTTTCTTTGCAATTTGGAAGCAAAAATCGTCGAAAATGAGCGAAGAATGGCGAAGCGAGGCGAGGAAGCTGCCGCGGTCGAGGAGAGGGTAAAGGAAGAGAGAGAAATTCAGTCCCCCTTTTATACCCTTTTATGGAACAGCTGTCACCTCGGTCGAGGTGGTCTCGACTGGACCGAGGTGGTACGGACCGTGGTGGATCTTCAGAAACCCTAGTCACCTCGGTTGCTCAAGAATCATCTCGGTCGAGGTGCTTTGATAGCAACCGAGATATGCCTCAGTCAAACTCCATCTTCTCAAATTCTCGAACTTCTGTCCTTCCAGTTATGCTCCTGGTTTGTACTCCTTCCTTAGATGTCACCTGTTGTCTGTCTAGGATGCCAAAAACAAAACAAAGCAAAGCAAAAGCAAAACTATCTAAGCTAGACTAGGAAAAGGGAAAAGAAAGCAATACCTTGGGTTGCCTCCCAAGAAGCGCTTGATTTAAGGTTGCTAGCTGGACCATACTGCGTCTCTCAAACGAGGTATAGTGGTGCAACCTCTTCAACCGGAACTTCTGGTTTGTATTTCTTAAGTCTATGACCATTGACCTTGAAGCTTCCGCTCGTTTCGCCCCATATCTCAACTGCACCATAAGGAAAAACATGTTTCACAACATAAGGTCCGGTCCATCTAGATTTCAACTTACCTGGAAAGAGGCGGAGGCGGGAGTTGAAGAGTAGAACTAAGTCTCCTTCGTTAAGCTCCTTAGGGATGATACGCTTGTCATGCCATTTCTTCGTCCTCTCCTTATAGATTTTGGCATTCTCATAAGCGTTCAAACGCAGCTCCTCCAGCTCATTGATATCCAATAGCCGCTTCTCGCCGGCTTCCTTAATGTCGAAGTTCAACCATTTGATCACCCAATATGCTTTGTGTTCTAAGTCAACGGGCAAATGACAAGACTTCCCATATACCAAATTATAAGGGGTGGTACCAACGGGCAAATGACAATGCCGTATGACGCTATTAACTTCATCTTCTGGAATGCATCTTCGAAGCATCCCATCCGGCCCGCGCTTGAATAGCAGCGACTCATCCCAGTAGTAATGGCGTACGTCCTTGAAGAATCTCTTCTTTTGAGAGTACGTCAATCCGGGTGGTATTTCCTGGCAAACAAGATAATTCACAATATCAGCATACCAAGGTCCTTTATCATCAAAAAGTTGGTGGATTGAATGTTCCACCAACTAAGGATGAATGTCAGAGAAAGGAGTAAGAAGTTTGTTATTTTCAGCAGTCCCAGTTGACATCATCCCGCCTTCAACCTCGGTCGAGGCGCAGAGGCGTTAACCGAGATGTTCTTCAGTCGCCTCGCTTGGTCCCGAAAGTGCCTCGGTCGAGGTACTGCAGATGGAACCGAAACTGGAGATCCTCGTCTCCTGGATTAGTTTCTCAGTTTTAGCTCCTGGATCTTCTTCTAGTGCATTTAAGCTCCGTATATCTGCATTATAAGAAGCATCTATACCTTCCTCCATTAAACTGAAACTAATAACTCTTTCAAGTGGATTGTTAGTAAGGATAGAGCTCACCAATTCTCTTGATTCTTCTTCATCATAGATGTTGAAGATATCATCTCCTAGCTGCTCTCCTTTCATGGCCGCAAGTAATGCGAACTCCACTTCATCTCCACCAATGTTGAATTTCAACTTGGCGTTCTTACAATCCACGTTGCAACCCGAAGTTGCTAGAAATGGCCTTCCGAGAATAATAGGAACAGGATAATCTGCGGGAATGTCAAGTACGACAAAGTCTATAGGTAAATAGAAGTTACCTAACTTGACCGGAACGTCTTCCAAAATTCCCACGGGATGGGTAATGGAGCGGTCCGCCATGTATAATCGAATCTTGACCGGCTTGGGCTCTCCAAGTCCGATCTTCACACATAGCTCTAGCGGAATGATGCTCACGCTGGCTCCTAGATCACATAAGGCTTCACAAGTGACATCCCCAACTTGAATGGGAATGCAAAATGAGCCGGGATCTCTCAACTTAGGTGGCATCTTCTCCTTCATGATTTGAATAAGTTCCGAGGATTTAGATGTCATCCTTACTTCACCAAAGTCTTCCAGTTTCCTCTTCCTTGATAGGATCTCCTTCAAGAACTTCCCATAGGCGGGCATCCCTAGTATAGCATCAAGGAAAGGAATGTTAATGTGCAGTTTATTCATCAAGTGAAGGAACTTACCAAAGTGCTTGTCTAGATGTGCTCTGGCCCTTGACTGGGGGAATGGAAGTGGTGGTTTGTATGCAGGAGGTGGAACATAAACTTCAGTTTTCCCCTCCGCTTTCTGTGGCTCCACCTCGGTTGGCATCTCGGCCGAAGTGTTCTTCGACTGCACCTGGACCGAGGTGGTCTTCGTCGGTACTGGCACCGACCGAGGCACTGGATCTGCAGTTTTCAGTCCACTCCTCGTTGTTATGGCCATAATCTGGCCCTTAGGGTTGCTTTCCGTCCTTGCTGGAAGCTTCCCTAGATCTCTTGGCGCTTCATTCGCCCTACTAGCAAGTTGTTGTTCAAAGGCCTTTTGGGCCTTCGAAAATGAAGTCATGGATGTCTCCATAGCACTAAGCTTGATCAAGATAGCCTCAAGCACTGCGTCTTTCTTTTCCGGCTGGGACGAACTTGATCCTTGCCCCTCGCTCTTTAATGGAGTAGAAGAAGAAGAAGAAGGGGGAGAGAGGAAAGGATTAGAAGAATTGTTAGAATTGGAGTTAGAATGATTGTTACCAGAATTTTGGTTGTTTGCCCTCCAATTGTTGCTGTTGGATCCTCTATTGTTGTTGTTTTAGTTGTTGTTCCGGGAACCGTTGTTGTTGTTACGGTATCCATTGTTGTTACTCCTTGGTCCTTGATCTTCCTTCTTGGTTTGAGAGACCAAGAGTTCCTTCAATTGCTTCACGTCATTCTTCAAAGACGTGAGTTGATTGTTATTAGGCGGAGCATCTTGGAAGTTAACTCTTTTAACTCCGCCTTCACCACCTTGATGGGTGTATTTCTCCATATACAAAGCTTGCTTCTCAATGAAGTCCCAAGCTTCGTCAATCGCCATGTCCATAAATGTACTGGCGGAGAGTAGTTGGAGGTTGAATTGGGTGCTTCCGTCCAGTCCCTTGAAGTATATCTCCAGCAACTCTATCTTTGGAATCCCATGATGTGGGCAATGCAAAAGAATGTCTTTAAACCTCTCCCATGACTTGGACAAGCTCTCCTTGTCCTTCATAATGAATGCATTAATCTTCCTTCTCATTTCAGCGGTCTTAGAGGGGGGAAAGAATTTAGTCAAGAATTCCGTAGTCATCTCCTCCGAAGTGCTAATTTTTCCTAGAGGAAGAGATTGATACCAAGTAAGAGCTCTATCTTTTAAAGAAAAGTAAAAAGGTCTTAGCTTGTAGTTGTTGTTTTCTATTCTTGAGGGTCTCAAGGTCTCCATCAAGATCTCATAGTTTTGAAGATGTTGATGTGGAGATTCCTTCTCTAGCCCTCCGAACTGGCATTGACGAATCATGGAAAGAACTTGCGGTCGAAGTTCGTAGTCATGGTCCGCCGGATCTCCTAGGTTAACTCCTGGACGCCTCAGTTGTTGATTGAGGTCCATCCTTTGACCTAGGGTTTGCGGGATTCCTGCAAAAAGAGCGCCTCAGACTGGCATCCGAGGTGGAAGTACCTCGGCCGGGGCGTCTGGTACTGGGACCTGCCTCGGTCGAGGGTGTGGGACTAGGACTTGCATCGGTCCAGCATCGGGAACTGGGTCTTCCCTCGGTCGAAGTAGATATTGGTCTCGTAAGGCTGCTATATCTGCTTCGATCGCTTCAGTCCTGGTGCGAGTTTATTCTTTCTCCTGCCTCAGTTCTTCTCTACTGAGGCGTAGCTCTTCTAACGCCTCCTTCAATTCGGCCTCAAGATTGCGATTGTCTTGGTTGGCCATCTTCGCTTCTCTCAAGCGTCGTTTGTATGTCTTTTCTGGTTCGGGATCGTAAGGAACGATTTCCTTTCCAGTGCGAGTTCTTCACATAAACCTAAGATACAACCTGCAAATGTCACTCAAGTAGAGTGATTAGTAGACACGGGGGCAAGTGCCCCAAAAGTGTACCGCAACCGGCTCGGTCTAGACCAAGTCCCCGGCAACGGTGCCAAAAACTTGTTCGCTCCAAACGGTGTGTGCAAGCTTTAAATTTATAACCCGAGATGTAAGCTTAAAACAAGGATGCGAACCCGCAGTGTACGGGTCAATCGTAGTAAAAAGCAAGAAATTCCAGGGGTCGATCACAAGACTTAGTGAAACAAAGTCGGAATCGGTAAGCTTTAGCAATTACTAACTACAAAGCAATTAAAACAATCAAAGATGATAAAAGTCAATAAAGGAAATATGCAATTCTAGGGATTAAAGCATCTAGTTGTGGTTCCAACTGAAGATCTAAAGATAAGCGGACAAAGCTGAGATTTTTGCATAGGGAAGGTGTTACTAAAGTGGAATAGATCACCGGGTAAGTCTCACTACTCACTAATCCCAAACCGTAACTCCTATTACCGGGTAAGTCTCAAGGAATTAAGATAAAGAACTATAACCTCAACAAACACACCACCTAAGGGAATAGAATCAACCTTTACCGGGTAAGTCTCAGGATAACTCACAAAGGTGGAATGAAAGCACACTCAAACCCCAATAAAGGATAAACCTTTATTACCTATCGTTTATGATCTTAGGTAAACAAACAAAGGAATTACCGAGTAAGTCTCATCGTAGGCTTGCATTGAACCAGGAAAGGTGTAATAAGGATAGGATTTGGCAAACTCTAACACTTAACTCTCAGTTTTGGATCAGATAAGTCACCTCGGTCAGCCAAATTCCACCCCGGCCGAGATGTTCATCAACTGAGCGAGATGCTTAGGGTTAAGGTAAAGACTCGAACTTTCATGGTCCTATTGTTATTTAAGATTATTCTATCATTGTTTTTCCCACAACTTTCAGCCAATCACCCTAGAATCACACAAAGAGATTAGCTACTCATCATCATGAAAGTATTAATCAAATATATGGGAAGAAAGAGAATAATTGAACAAGAAAACCTTAAGAGAAAGGCTTCAATAACTGAATCAATTATCAAACCAACAAGCGTTCCTTGGATAGAAATCCAACAAGACAATGACAAAGAAGGGAATCTAAGATGATCTTACAAAAACCCTTCAAAAAGCTATAAAAGCTATAGACTTTCTTCCTTCAACCTTCAAAAAGGTTCTTCAAATCTCCCAACTGGAGTATGGCTGCAGCGGTGTATAAAACACAATCGGTGGTATAGCATATGAATCGGTGTAAGCGGATGTATGCAGGATGTATGCGAGATGTCGGATTTGTGGGAAATCCGACCCTTTTTATAGGAAAATTACACTCCAAAGATAAAATATCTTAGAAAGATCTCTTCCCATAAAAATAGGTAAAATATATGATCTATCATATCTTCTTCCTTCCAAGAGCCAAGCCCAAAAATATAAGATCCTCTTTCCAAAGATAAAAGATCTCAGCCAAGAATAAAATATTCTCGCCGCGTCCCAGGTGTTCACCTCGGTCGAGTCGACTTCTCTGGATCACCTCGGTCGAGGTGACTCTGTAGTCAACCGAGGTGAGTCACAACTGATTGTGAAATCCCTCAAATCTGGTCCAAAGTAAATCTTTAATCCATGGTTATGCTTCCTGGATGTTTCCTTATGTTCCTGAATGTAGCTCCAATGACTCCTCAACTCCTTTTGCTCCTTTTTGATGCAAAACGTGCCATTTTACCTACGATTACAACGAAACTAGGTGTAGACCTCGATTCCCGCAAAGGTAGATGAAACGGTAATATAATCACATAATATACATACTAACATGCAGATTATTGAAGATAAAACGTCTAAACAAACCCCAAAATATAGACAATAATTCATGCTATCATTTTCCAGCCTTGAAGGTCTCAAGGTTTCCATCAAGATCTCATAGTTTTGTAGATGTTGATGCGGAGATTCCCTCTCTAGCCCATCAAACTGGCATTGGCGAGTCATGGAAAGAACTTGCGGTCGAAGCTCATATTCATGGTTTGTGGACGCCTCAGTTGTTGATTAGGGTCCATCCTCTGCCCTAGGGTTTGTGGAATACCTGCAAAAAGAACGTCTCGGACTGGCATCCGAGGTGGAAGTATCTCGGCCGGGGCGACAGATACTGGATTCTGCCTCGGTCGAGGGTCTGGAGCAGGGTCTTGCCTCGGTCGATGATCTGGGTTCGGTCGAGGTAGATACTGATCTCGTAAAGGTGCCATATATGCTTCAATCGCTTCAGTCCTAGCGCGAGTTTCTTCCCTCTCCAGTCTCAGTTTTTCTTTTCTGAGGCGTAACTGTTCTAACGCCTCCTTCAATTTGGCCTCAAGATCGCGATTGTCTTGGTCGGCCATCTTCGCTTCTTTCAAGTGTCTTTTGTATGTCTTTTCTGGTTCGGGATCGTAGGGAACGATTTCCTTCCCAGCGCGGGTTCTTCACATAAACCTAAGAGAAAGAACCTGCAAAAGTCACTCAAGTAGAGTGGTTAGTAGAAACAGGGGCAAGTGCCCCGAAAGCAAACCACAACCGGCTCGGTCTAGACCAAGTCCCCGACAACGGCGCCAAAAACTTGTTCACTCCAAACGGTGTGTGCAAGCTTTAAATTTATAACCCTAGATGTAAGCTTAAAACAAGGATGCGAACCCGCAGTGTACGGGTCAATCGTGGTAAAAAGCAAGAAATTCCAGGGGTCGATCACAGGGACTTAGTGAAACAAAGCAGGTATAGGTTGTCAATGCAACTACTAACCACAAAAGCGATTAAAACAATCAAAGATGATAAAAAGTCAATTAAGGAAATATGCATTTCTAGGGATTAAAGCATCTAGTTGTGGTTTCAGCTCAAGATCCAAAGATAAGCGGACAAAGCTGAGGTATTTGCATAGGGAAGGTGTTACTAAAGTGGAATAGATTACCGGGTAAGTCTCACTACTCACTAATCCCAAACCGTAACTCCTATTACCGGGTAAGTCTCAAGGATTTAAGAAAAAGAACTATAATCTCAAACTGTTCGCTCCAAACGGTGTGTGCAAGCTTTAAATTTATAACCCTAGACTTAAGCTTAAAACAAGGATGCGAACCCGCAGTGTACGGGTCAATCGTAGTAAAAAGCAAGGAATTCCAGGGGTCGATCACAAGGACTTGGTGAAACAAAGTCAATAACGGTAAGCTTCGTGAATACTAACCAAAAGAGTAATTAACACAATCAAAGATGAATAAGAAGTCAATAAAGCAAACATGCAATTCTAGGGATTAAAGCGTCTAGTTGTGGTTCCAACTCAAGATCTAAAGATAAGCGGACAAAGCTGAGATCTTTGCAAGGGGAAGGTGTTACTAAAGTGGAGTAGATCACCGGGTAAGTCTCACTACTCACTAATCCAAAACCGTAACTCCTATTACCGGGTAAGTCTCAAGGAATTAAGATAAAGAATTATAACCTCAAACTAACACACCATCTAAGGGAATAGAATCAACCTTTACCGGGTAAGTCTCAGGCTAACTCACAAAGATGGGATGGAAGCACACTCAAACCCCAATAAAGGATAAACCTTTATTACCTACACTTATGATCGTTTGTACACAAACTAAGGAATTACCGGGTAAGTCTCATCCTAAACTTGTTTTGAACCAGGAAAGGTGTAATAAGAATAGGATTTGGCAAACTCTAACACTTAACTCTCAGTTTAGGATCAGATAAGTCACCTCGGTCAGCCAAATTCCACCCCGGCCGAGATGTTCATCGACTGAGCGAGATGCTTAGGGTTAAGGTTAAAGACTCGAACTTTCAGGATCCTACTGGAATCTAAGATTATTCTATCATTGTTTTTCCCACAACCTTCAGCCAATCACCCTAGAATCGCACAAGGAAATTAGCCACTCATCATCATGAAAGTATTAATCAAATATATGGGAAGAAGGTGAATATTTGAACATGAAGAATTTAATGAAAAGACTTCAATAACTGAATCAAATATCACAACAAAAGTGTTCCTTGGATAGCAATCCAATAAGAGAAGATAACAAGGAAGGGAATCAAAGACAATCTTACAAAACCCTTCAAAAAGCTATAAAAGCTATGATCTTCAATCTTCCCTCAACCTTCAAAAAAGGTTCTTCAAATCTCCCAACTGGAGTATGGCTGCTGCGTGCTATAAACCCTGATCGATGGTATATCATGATGTTGGATTTGCGGAAATCCAACCCTTTTTATAGGAAAATAACCCTCCAAAGATAAGATATCTTAGAAAGATCTTTTCCCATAAAAATAGGTAAAATATAAGATCTTCTTCCTTCCAGGAGCCAAGCCCAAAAATATAAGATCACTTTCCAAAGATAAAAGATCTCAGCCAAGAATAAAATATTCTCGCCGCGTCCTAGGTATTCACCTCGGTCGAGTCGACCTCCCTGGATCACCTCGGTCGAGATGAATCTGTGATCAACCGAGGTGAGTCACAACTGAATGTGAAATCTCTCAAAACTGGTCCAAAGTGAATCTTTAATCCATGGTTATGCTTCCTGGATGGTTCCTTATGCTCCTCAATGTAGCTCCAATGACTTCCATAGCTCCATTTGTTCCTTTTTGATGCAAAATGTGCCATTTTACCTACAATTACAGCAAAACTAGGTGTAGACCTCAATTCCCGCAAAGGTAGATGAAATGGTAACATAATCACATAATATACATACAAACATGCATATTATGAAAGATAAAACATCCAAACAAACCCCAAAATATAGACTATAATTCATGCTATCAAAATACCCCATACTTAGCCCTTGCTTGTCCCCAAGCAAGTTCCGCATATAGAAGACAAGATAGAATGGATTATAGGTCATGAAAATCAATGAAAAGTCTTTCAAAAACATTTTATGGTGTGCAACAATCATAGATCACTCTAAGAGAATACTTCATGGAATTTAAAATCAAAATATGATCAGAACATTTTATAAATATAGAAAAGTTGTTCATCTTTGCATAAAACTATAGAATGGATAATAAGTCATAATTATCAAAATTAATCATGTATAATCCAGTTTAAACCACTAAGTCAATCAACAAGCTCAAGGTCTCAAGGGCTTCCCAAAAGAAAAGGTCAAGAAACGTGTAGGGTAGGGATGTGTGTAAGGTAATGTGGTGCTAGAATCCGGGAAAAGGATGAACTTCACTTCCACTTTGACTTGCAACATCTTCCACCAATAAGCTTTGCTTATTCCACTTTTTTTTCTTTTTACTTTACTTTTTGGGATGCATGGACAGAGGTGCACAATAACCGAAGCCTAGGAAATCTGCAATCATCAATTTCTTGAGATGCATCAAACCCTTGATGCACATACCATGACCCGTTAGGAATATCGCTCAATCCAACTTTGGCAAGACACAAACACCCGGCTATGTGAATGGTGCCGAGTTACTCATCTTCATGATTGACTTCCCCAAACCTATTATTACTTTCTAACACTTTCACTTCCATCCAACTTCTCAACTTTAACTTCACTTGCTTTCACCACTTCGCTTGCTTCCAAATTCCAGGATAGGTAGAGGGAGGCAAAATGTATATGAGGGGCTAAGCATGATCAAGAAGAAGAAGAGAGAAGAATGAATTGCCTTGGTCTTTCCAAGAAGAAAGTGAGAGAACTCATGATGTGGTGTCAACCTTCAAATTCAGCATAATTTAGATAAAACAAAGTATTAAACATGCCAATAATTTCAAACAAAGCATTTAGCAACTTAAACATATTATAAAACCTTTCAAACACATAAAGAATTTAGAACCAGTCAGTAAGCAAGATCTTCACTGAGATCATATCCAGATAAGTAACACAAAAATAATTTTCGAAAACTCTCAGTTAACCCACCTCGGTCGAGGTGTTCTTGAATCAACCGAGGTGAAACGCCTCGTTTGGCCAAGACTGACTCGGTCGAGGTCAAAATTTTTTTTTTTTAAAACCATTTTTGTTTCAGTTTCGACGTTTTTCTCAATCAAATAACCTGTAAATATGCATGCAATCTCAGATAAACATATAAATGCAGAAGTGAAGCATAAACATGAAATATCCGATAAAGTAATCATACATCAAGGTAATCAAATAAGTACATCAAGTAGTCATCAAATAAGTACATCGAATACCCCATACTTGGGACACACTGTCCCAGTGGGTCAATATAAGTCTAGAAACAAGAGTACTCACCGGATAAAAAGCTGAACTGCATAAAATATAATAAAGAAAATCCTGCAGCTCATCAATAGTCGCGATCCGGTGGTGGTGGTGGTGGCACGTACGGATACTGAGTCGGGTCGAATGGATGACCCATGATGCGCTCGAACTGAAGCTGGGCCATGATGTGCTGATAATGCTGCCGCTCCTGCATCTCACGGATATCCAGCGACAAAGCAGCATACGAATCAATAACCTGATCAGTCAGGTCATCGATCCGTCTGTGGGCATCTGGATCTCTCACTCTGTGTCTCCTGCGTCTAGCAGGTCTAACCGGAGAAGTCTCAGCTGGTGCAGGCTCAGTCTCATCATCATCTAGATCTATGATCGGCGGCGCGCTCGTCCCTGCAGTATCTGTCCCTGTATCCATCGGGACTCCACCATCTCTCTCATCCACTGTATCCTCGTCATCAGCCTCCTCCTCCTCCTCAGCTGGGGCAGCTGCTGCCTCCCTATAATCCTCCATCAGCGGAGCCCAAGCTGTTTGCCAATAATGCGGGTCATAAACGGTGAACTGGGCAGACCATCGGATCCCCTGTGGCGCAGTCAGCTCCCACGGCATAGCAACATATGGAGTGGTCAGACCTCGGGGAACTAGAATCCTCCGAGTGATCATCTCCTGCAATCCAAGCGGCTTCGGAGCCGCCACCATCGTACAGGCACTGAGGTCCATGTCGTGAAAAGCAGCTATGTGGGTGACAAGCCCTCTACAGCAGATGTCTCCCTTTGCTTTGGCCTTGATCTTGTGCAGGTCCTCTGCCAAGATCAAGCCAAAGTCTGGGAAACCCCCCGTAACCATACAGTACAGACTGAAAAGCTCGCCCTGTCGGATCTTCTGGGGCGTCTCAGTACGCGCCAGAAGTGTCTCGCTGAATATCCTATGGGCTAACCTAAAGGCTAGGTGGAAGATGACCTTCTCCCTGGAATCTCCAGGGCGCCATCTATCTGCGTGCTCAGTAATATAGGCTATCTGCCCCCAGAACTCCCTAGCTACAGATCGGGAAGGGAAGTCAGTGGCGGTGGGCTCAGGAAAGCCGAAGATGTCTCTGCAAACCTCGAGCGGTACTATGAAGTTCCGGTTCATCAACCGGTACTTCACAGACTGCTCTGTGGGAAGGTAGGTGAAGGAGCTAACGAACTCTAAGGTCGGCTCCAAGTAGGCTGGGGCTCGGATCTCAGTAAACTGATCCAGCCCAACTGTGTTAATCATCCTCCTAAGGTCTCCATCTACCCCTAGGCAATCAAAAGCGGACACGTCCAGGAAACGTGGTGCAATCACTGGACGTCCCGAAATACGCTCATAATCTACCCGGCATCTCTCGTGGATCACCGGGCGGTAAGGTCGGGAAGAAGAGGAAGGAGGGGAAGGTGAGGATCTATCTCTGAGGGCAAGGCGACGTTCGGAACTCATTTTTTTTTCTCAGCTACTGTCAGATCACCTCGGTCACTGACAACTCTCAGGAATCACCTCGGCCGAGGTGCAGTTCGACTGGACCGAGGCGTAAACAGTTCGTGATTCAACTCTCAGAAATCCAGTTCTTTTACCCCAAAAATCACTACAATTGCTTCCTATGGGGTACTTAAGCCTTTTCTCAGCAGATTCAAGGGCAACCAAAGCCCAAATCGAAACGAATGAACGAGTTAGGGTTTCGACTGTTTTTACCTCGTTTCGGTCGATTCGTTCGATTTCTTTGCAGATCTGTGCTTGCAATGGGATCCTCTACCCTTCAATCGCAGTTTGGAAGCGGAAATCTTCGAAAACGAGCAAGATTCGGGGAAGCGAGGTGAGGAGGCGCCGCGGTCGAGTTGAAGTCGGTAAAAAAAAGTGAAAAATAAATTTTTCCCCCTTTTATACTGTTCCTGGAACTGCTGTCACCTCGGTCGAGATGGTCTCGACTGGACCGAGGTGGTACTGACCGAGGTGGTTCTGCTGAAACCCTAGTCGCCTCGGTTGCTCAAGAATCAACTCGGTCGAGGTGGCCTCGACTGGACCGATGTGTCTCAATCAAACTTCGTCTTCTCGAATTCTCGAACTTTTGTACTTCCAGTTATGCTCGTTCCTTAGATGTCTCCTGTTATCTGTCTAGGACGCCAAAAACAAACAAAACAAAGCAAAAGCAAACTATCTAAGCTAGACTAGAAAACGGGAAAAGAATGCAATACCTTGGGTTGCCTCCCAAGAAGCGCTTGGTTTAAGGTCGCTAGCTGGACCAGTATGCATCATCAAACGTAATGGGAGGTTCCCTCACCCCATACTTCACCTCCATCATGGGGTGAAATAAGTAAATGATCTATCAAACGCTCCAACAAGTGTAAGTGCTCATCGGGGAATGAATCGTCTATGGGCGGGTCATCCTTCTCACGTGAAGATGCAGGTAGCCGGCTAAGGTGATCGGCAACAGAATTCTCGGATCCCTTCTTATCGCGGATCTCTAGGTCAAACTCTTGAAGCAAGAGAATCCATCGAATAAGGCGTGGCTTGGCATCTTTCTTAGCCTACAAGTAACGAATGGCTGCATGGTCGGTGTAGACAATGACTTTCGCCCCAACTAAGTAGGAACGAAACTTTTCGAAAGCGTATACAACCGCCAACAACTCCTTCTCAGTGGTAGCGTAGTTGCGCTGGGCTACATCTAGCGTCTTGCTAGCATAGTAAATGGCGGTGGTCCGGCCATCCTTCTTCTGTCCAAGCACCGCTCCTACGGCTACATCACTAGCGTCACACATGACCTCAAAGGGCAAGGTCCAATCAGGAGGTTGGATAATTGGAGCGGAGATCAACGCTTCCTTAATCCTGTAAAAAGCATCAAGACACTCCTGCGAAAACTCAAAAACAACGTCTTTATTCAAGAAGTTAGTTAAAGGTTTAGAAATCTTAGAGAAGTCCTTGATGAATCTCTTGTAGAAACTTGCATGCCCGAGAAAACTCCTCACATCTTTAACAGAACAAGGGGGAGGGAGTTTCTCAATAGTCTCGATCTTGGCGCGATCGACCTCAATGCCTCGATTAGAAACGAGGTGTCCTAGCACAATGCCTTCATTAACCATAAAATGACACTTCTCCCAATTCAAGACGAGATTAGTGTCTTCACATCTTTTAAGCACTAGCGAAAGGTTAGATAGGAAATCATCAAAAGAGGATCCGTATACGGAAAAATCATCCATAAATACCTCCATGATATTCTCTATGTATTCGGAAAAGATAGCCATCATGCATCGCTGGAAGGTAGCGGGTGCATTGCACAATCCAAATGGCATCCTTCGATAGTGATAACACGATTTATAACATAGTTTTAGGTGTACATTTAGATAGAATTCTCGCTCATTCATGCATGATCTAGCATTAGTTCAAGACGTTTTGCACCCAATTCACATATTTTGTCGAGATAGACGTCTACACGGACTTGTGCGCGTTTTGTAGGTATTACGGGAAGTTTAGGAGCTTAAACGATGCGTTTGAGGATCGCTCATTTAAATGACGTACCCTCGGAATCATTAGGACACAAGCCAAGGGCTAAGAAGGACTCATGAAACCTTGCCAACACAAGCCATGCACCAAACCACAGCTTAATGATCCAAGGCGAAGTTTCTGCATAGAATCACGGTTCTCTGACGAACCACGGCCGTGGAAATGACCGTGGATTTTGCTAGATTCTCGTGACAGCTGTGCCACGACTCTCATGGCCAGCTCATGAAGGATTTGTTATAAAAGTGGTCCTTCATGGGTTGTTTGAGGCAGCTGGGGTAGTTTGGGAGCAGCTCATCCATTATCCATTTCTCTCTAACAAATATATTCTCAAAAGAAGAAGATTTTTCTAGGAAGGAAAGTGTCAAAGAGAAGAAGAGGAGTTCCATTGAAGAGGAAGAGAAGAGCACACACCATAGCTTTCTTGTATTTCGGATTTCGTTTTCTAGGGATTGTTTGAACCTTTGAACCTTCTTTTGGAAGGGTTGTAAGTGGCTCTATTCTAATCTTCAGCTTAGTTTTGAATTAAGTTCACTTGTACATCTCTTTTCTTTCATTATCTTACAATGGATGTTTTGATTTTATGTTTGTTTGCTTCGATTTCCATTATGAATGTTGTAGGCTAAATTGATGTGGTTCTAGGGTAAGGAAAGGATGGTTATGGCTAGAACCGTGATAGGATGAACTTAGATTTGCCTTTGGATGACTTTTGTTTATGAACGTAGTTGCTGTTAGGAATCACGGGTAGTTCTTGAAGAACCACGGCCGTGGTTTAGGAAGAACAGCCCGTGATTTTCCCTGATTTGAAGGATCTTGCCTTAAACCTATAAAATGTTGAAATCCTAATTGTTGCTGAGTTTAACCTACCTAGTGTAGTGACTAAGTGCTAGGAGAGACTTACCCGGTAATCCTTGCTCTTAGAATCTAAAATAGCAACCCTTAGGTAGTGGTGAGCCTAATAAGCTACCATTGGATTAGATGTGCTAGGATAGTTGCTTAGGACTTCCCTTTCCAAGACTTACCCGGTAAGGATAGGTTAGACCCCTAATTTACAATCCGGTTTGTGTAGAATTCCTATCCTTAGGCTCTTAGAGACCTACCCGGTAATAAGACCTTAGGTGTGGACTAGTCGGACCATGAGACCTACCCGGTAATTGATCCCATATTAGATACACTTAATCCCAACATATCATGGTTAATCCAAAGAATGAATAGATAACTTGAGTTCTATGCAATAACCGGAATTTCCGACCCCTAGAATCCATATTTTCTTTCCTTGATCATTATCTTGTTTGGTTTATTCATTTGTGCTGATTTTTTTTAGTCTAGTTTGATTGTTTACTTTGCATGAATTGTGATCTTTGATTGATCACCAAAACCGACAAAAAAAAAATTTAGATTTTTATTTCTTTGTTTCTCTCTTTTCTAACCTTAGACCTTCACTAAACTTAATCACAAAACCGAGTCAATTTCACCTTAGTCTTTGTGTTCGACCTCGGAATACTATCCATGCTACAAACGTCCCGTACACTGCGGGTGCGCTAGAAGTTAGGATAATTATAACGAGTATAAATTTAAGGCTTATTGCGTACACTCTTTTTAGCGTAACAAGTTTTTGGCGCCGTTGCCGGGGACTAGGTCTAGATTGAGTCTATTTTGTGATTGTTTCTAGTGTAGATCTTTCTTGTTGCTTTTGATCTCTCTTTGGTTGGTGTCTTTGCTTTTTAGGACATCTATTACTCTTTAGGTGTATGCGAAGATCTCGTGGCAAGGATTTAGCTCCATTCGATCCTGAACCGGAGAAAACCCTTCGATCTAGATCCAAGAACATCCGAAAAGAGAAAGAGATGGCCGGAAGAAACCTCCAAGCTGAGTTGGATGAAGCCTTAGAGCAAATAAGGCTAAGAGATGAGCTCTTGGAGGAAGAAAGGAGACTTGCCAATGAGAGGCAAGAGGAAACTAGGAGGGAGATTGAGGAGATTAGGCAAGCCCTTGTTCAAGGAGAGCTTAATCGCCGACAACCTCCACCTCCTCCACCACCGATGGTACAACCGCAGCCGGCGGCCAATGTTAGGGTTGTTCCCATTGCTATCGAGGAGCCACAAACCCTAGGGAGACGTATGGATCCGGCACAAAGAGCACACCGACCGGGTGTGAATCTAGGAGATCCCGCAACCCACAACTATGAGCTCCGCCCTCAAGTTCTACAAATGATCCGGCACAATCAATTTGGAGGGATGGAAGGAGAGTCTCCTCACCAACATTTGATGAACTACGAGATTTTGATGGAAACTCTTAGGCCGCCGAGATTGGAGAGCAACAACCATAAGCTTAGGGCTTTTTCCTTCTCTCTTAAGGATAAAGCCTTGGCTTGGTATCAATCTATTCCACAAGGGCGAGTTGGTACTTGGGAGGAGATGACAACCGAGTTCTTGACCAAGTTCTTCCCGCCTTCCAAGACCACCGAATTAAGAGGGAAGATCAATGCCTTCGTGATGAGGGATAGAGAAAGTTTGTTCAAGTCTTGGGAGAGATTCAAGGACCTTCTCCTAGATTGTCCACACCATGGCATACCAAAAATTGAGCTATTGGAAATCTACTTCAAGGGACTTGATGAAGATAGCCAATTCAAGCTTCAATCCCTCTCCGGTGGGACTTTCATGGAGAAGCATGTAGATGATGCTTGGGAGTTTGTGGAGAAGCAAGCTCTAGTGATTGAGAAGTACTCTCATAGGAAGAGTGAAGGAAGAAAGGCGGGAGCATATGAGGTGAGCGAGGTCACCATGAGCAATTTCAAGCTTGACGCCATCAACAACGAATTGAAATCCTTGAGAGAGTTGTGTACTACAACCTTGAAGAGCCAAGCAACTCCTCAAGTGCTTCCACAAGCTAACTTGTCTTCCAAGGAGGAGGATGTGAATTATATGGGAAGGAGCAACTTCAACAATTACCAAGGCTCAAGAAATTTCAACAACAACCGGCAATTCATCAATTACCGGCCCAACCACAACCATCCCGGATTTTCCTACTCTAACCCGGATGGAGCCTTGAACCCTCCCGCCTCCACAAGCACAACTCCACCACAAAGAGCTTCACAAGAACCTCCACCCGGTTTTCCTCAACCTTCAAGGGATAGAACCGAAGTCATGTTTGAGCAATTGCTAGGAAGGTTGAGTGGACTTGAGAGCACCGTGACTTCAATTTCTAAGGCTCAAAAGGTCTTGGAAGCACAAGTCTTTCAAAAGGCGGGTGAGGCACATAGAGATCCGGGAAAGCTTCCCGGAAGAACCGAAGACAACCCAAGAGGCCAAGTGTCGGCTATCACAACAAGGAGTGGGTTGAGTATGAAGGATCCTATGCCCAAGGACCAAGCTAAGGGAAAGCAAGTAGTGGTAGAAGAGGGAAGGAGGCAAGAAGATGGAGGCAAGAGCAAGGATGTAGAGCCAACCTATGTGGCACCGCCTCCATACAAGCCGCCACTACCGTTCCCACAATCAAGAGCAAGAGCTCGTTTGGACAATCACTTTGGTAAGTTCCTTGAACTAATGTCCAAGTTACATATTAACATTCCGTTCATGGATGCCATCTTAGGAATGCCGGCATATGGGAAAATTTTAAAAAAAATACTCTCCAACAAAAGGAAGTTGGAGGAGTATGGGGAGATAAGGATGACCAAGAGATCCTCGGAATTGATCCAAACCATGAAGGAAGAGATGCCTCCCAAGTTGAGGGATCCGGGCTCTTTTTGCGTCCCAATAGGAGTGGGAGATGTGAAGTACGAGGCCCTTTGTGATCTTGGGGCGAGTGTAAGCATCATACCGCTTGCACTTAGCAACAAGGTCGGGCTAGGAGAGCCAAAGCCGGTCAAGATGACCCTCTATATGGCGGATCGTTCTATCACTCATCCGGTTGGAATTCTAGAAGACATTCCGGTGCAGCTAGGAGGATTCTACGTGCCTATTGATTTTGTAGTTTTGGACATCCCGGCGGATTATCCGGTTCCTATCATCTTAGGAAGACCTTTCCTAGCCACTTCCGGTTGCCTAGTGGATTGCAAGAACGGGACTCTCTCCTTCAACATAGGGGAAGAGAGCATCAAGTTCAAGCTCTCCACAATGATGAAAGGGCCAACCCTTGATGAAGATATCTTCAACATAGTCGAGCAAGAAGAATCTAGAGAAATTGTGAGCTCGATCTTGATCAAGGATCCCTTGGAAAAAGTTCTCACCTTAAGTATGATGGAAGAAGGTGTTGAAGAGGACTGCAATGAAAAGATCAAAGCCTTGGAAGCCTTGGATGAGGAGCCAAGAGATGGATTTGAAAGCCACGAAGAGGTGATGAACAGCTGCAAATTCCACGGTCGAGATTTATGTTCCACGGCCGTCAAACTTTCTGGACAACTCCGAGAAGCAAGCTTGGCAAGAACCACGGCCGTGGAAGATGAACAACCCGTGTTTCCAACCGTGGTTTTCCCTGAATCAGCTCTTGATGATGATCACGCTTTTAGAAGCCATGGGGAGTCTTCCTTTGCTTTGCATTCATCTCATCCAACCTTATTTGGATCATCTTCAACCGATAAAGGTCCTCCCTCACTTGAACTTAAACCCCTTCCCTCTCATTTAAAGTATGCATTTCTTGGTGATAATTCTACATATCCGGTGATTGTTAATGCATGCTTGAGTGATGATGAACTTGCTAAATTGCTGCATGAACTAAGATTGCATAGGAAAGCCATTGGTTATACTATTGATGATTTGGTTGGCATTAAGCCATCTTTGTGCATGCATAAGATAATGATGGAAGATAACCACAAACCCTCTATTGAACATCAAAGGAGATTGAACCCTATAATGAAAGAGGTGGTCAAAATGGAAATCATTAAGTTGCTAGATGCGGGGATTATCTACCCTATCTCGGATAGTAAGTGGGTTAGCCCCGTTCATGTAGTGCCTAAAAAGGGTGGAATGACGGTAGTAACTAATGAGAATAATGAACTAATACCGACTAGGACGGTTACGGGGTGGAGAATGTGCATTGATTATAGGAAATTAAACATGGCCTCGAGGAAAGATCACTTCCCCCTCCCCTTCATTGACCAAATGCTAAAAAGGTTAGCTCAACACTCTCATTTTTGCTATTTAGATGGGTATAGTGGATTCTTCCAAATCCCTATCCACCCCGATGACCAAGAGAAAACAACGTTTACATGTCCATGGGGTACCTTTGCATATAGGAGAATGCCATTTGGGTTGTGTAATGCACCCGCCACCTTCCAAAGGTGTATGATGGCTATCTTTTCGGAATACATAGAAAATATCATGGAAGTGTTCATGGATGATTTCTCTGTTTATGGTTCTTCTTTCGATGATTGCTTGGCTAACTTGTCATTAGTATTGCAAAGATGTGAGGAGACAAATCTTGTCTTGAATTGGGAAAAATGCCACTTCATGGTAAGTGAAGGGATTGTGTTAGGACACTTGGTGTCTAACCGCGGCATTGAGGTTGATAGGGCTAAGATTGAAACGATAGAGAAGTTGCCACCACCTACCTCGGTGAAGGGGGTAAGGAGTTTCTTAGGGCATGCCAGTTTTTACCGGAGGTTTATTCAAGACTTCTCTAAAATTTCTAAGCCTCTCACTAACCTACTAATGAAAGATGTTGATTTTGTCTTTTCCAAGGATTGTCTTGAAGCTTTTTGTAGGTTGAAGAACGCCTTGATCTCCGCACCTATCATGCAACCTCCGGATTGGAGTCTACCATTTGAGATCATGTGCGATGCAAGTGATGTGGCCGTTGGGGCCGTTTTAGGGAAAAGGAAAGAAGGGCGCACTCATGCTATTTACTATGCTAGCAAGACGCTAGATGACGCCCAACTCAACTATGCTACCACCGAGAAGGAGTTGTTGGCGGTGGTGTATGCATTTGAGAAATTCCGCTCATACCTTGTTGGAGCGAAGGTCATAGTTTATACGGATCATACGGCGATCCGTTATCTACTTACAAAGAAGGATGCCAAACCAAGGTTGATTCGGTGGATCCTTCTTCTTCAAGAGTTTGATTTAGAGATACGGGATAAGAAGGGATCCGAGAACTCCGTGGCGGATCACCTTAGTAGACTCCCACCATTAGAGCTTGGGAAGGACAACATCCCGATAGATGATTCATTCCGGGATGAACAATTGCAAATGGTGGAGGAATGCTTGTTCCAAGTGGCTAGAGGAAGTGAGCCGTGGTACGCCGATATTGTGAACTACTTAGTGTGTGAGGAAGTGCCTCCCGGACTTACATATGCACAAAGGAAGAAGTTCTTCAACGATGTAAGGCATTACTATTGGAGTGAGCCACTTCTATTCAAGAGAGGCCCAGATGGGGTGCTTAGAAGATGCATACCGGAGGATGAGGTGGAGAGTGTGATCCGGCATTGCCACTCCTTACCATGCGGAGGCCATGCTAGCTCACACAAGACGTGTGCAAAGGTATTGCAATCCGGTTTTTATTGGCCTAACTTGTTTAGGGATGTGCAAGGTTTTGTAGCGGCATGTGATGCTTGCCAAAGGACGGGCAACATCTCAAGAAGGAATGAAATGCCTTTGAATAACATCCAAGAAGTTGAGATTTTTGATGTGTGGGGTGTAGACTTCATGGGACCATTCCCTTCTTCATGTGGCAATCTCTACATCCTATTGGCGGTGGACTATGTGTCAAGATGGGTAGAGGCAATCGCCTCTCCTACGAATGATGCCAAGGTGGTAGTGCGATTCTTCAATCGGGTGATCTTCCCTAGGTTTGGAACGCCAAGGGTAATCATTAGTGATGGAGGGAAGCACTTCACAAATAGGAACTTTGGAGCACTTTTGGCCAAGTATGGGGTGACTCATAAGGTGGCAACACCCTACCACCCCCAAACTAGTGGTCAAGTGGAGATCTCCAACCGAGAGATCAAGGCCATCCTCGAGAAGACGGTGTCTAGGACAAGGAAGGATTGGGCTATGAAGCTCAATGACGCACTATGGGCATATAGAACCGCCTTCAAGACACCAATTGGAACCACCCCCTACAAGTTGGTCTATGGCAAGTCTTGCCATCTTCCGGTGGAAATGGAGCATAGAGCTTATTGGGCCATTAAGTGGCTAAATTTTGACCTCAAGGAAGCGGGAGAAAAGAGGTTGCTTGATATCAATGCCCTTGAGGAGCTCCGGTTGGAAGCTTATGAGAATGCCCGGATCTACAAGGAGAGAACCAAAAGGTGGCATGACAAGAGGATCATTCCAAAAGAGTTGAGTGAAGGAGACCTTGTCCTTCTCTTCAACTCAAGGCTAAGGCTCTTCCCCGGAAAGCTCAAATCAAGATGGACCGGGCCATATGTGGTGAAGAAGATCTTTCCCCATGGAGCTATTGAAATAGGAGGGGAGCATTGTGGAAATTTCAAGGTGAATGGGCATCGCTTGAAGAAGTATATTCCGGGAGCCCCGGTAGACATGATTGCCCCTCTTCACCTCGAATAGACGCTCCCGAGTTTGGTCAAGCTAATGACCTTAAAGAAGCGCTTGGTGGGAGGCAACCCATTGGTAACATTTTTCCCTTTTCATTTTTGCTTAGATTTTTCTGTTTTTGTGTGCTTTGTGTGTGTTTTGTCTACCTTCGTGTGTGTGCTAGAGCATTAGTGGCATTGGAAGCCTCTCTTGGCAATGAAAATGATGATGATGACACCCTCACCAATTATGGGTGGAGCGGACGCGGAACTTGGACGGCTAGCGGTGCCTAGCGCGGGTTCCGAAGCTTTGAAGGATGCTTAGAGCTCTCTACCATGGTTGAAAGGAACATCCAACATCAATTCACTTGAGAATTCCAAAATACCATAGCAAACAATTTTACATTGTGAGAACCTTCTTTCACTCTCTCTACTTCACTTACACATTGGGGACAATGTGTTTCTAAGTATGGGGTGGGGTTTGCATGATCCTTTGCATGATGAGCATCTAGGATAGGCTAATATTTTGCACATGTCTTGCATTGTACATACTTAAAACGAAAATCCCATAAAAATCAGAAAATTAAAAATTTTTTTTTGTGCTTTCTAGGCTTGGATATGATCCTAATGATGAAACTTGTCTTGTGATTGGCTATGAATGGCCTTATGTGTTGAATTGATAAATACATATGTGGACTTGAACTACTTCTCTTAGATTCTATAAATGACTTGTGATCATGATGATTGCCTAGAAGGGATTGAGTATTGAAAGTCGAAATTACATGATAGTTCTTGCATACCATTTAGGAATGAATGAGGCATTTAGGAATGAATGAGGCATTTCATCTTTCTCTACTTCTCATCTTGATCATGATTGCTTGAGCACCTCAATTGATATAAATCGACCTCCTTTAAACCCATCCGGGAATAGGAGCATGCTAGTGTGTTGAAATGTGTGAAAAGCAAGTGCGGGGTGAAGATGTAATGAAAAGAATGACGTGAATGAAATGCTGAAAATTATTGTGGAAGTGTAGCCAAAATATAGGTTTGGGGGCGTTGGTTTAAATGACAAGTAACTCGGTACACTTCACATAATCGGGTGTTGGTGCCTTGCCAAAGTCAAATAAACCAATAGTCCTAACGAGCTTTGGTATGTGTGCCCGGTGTGGATGCACCTCGAAAACTAAGAAAAAGCCCGAGGACGGCTAATCACCAAGGTTTCGGCTTTTGTACACCAATGCCATTGTCTCAAAAATGAGTTAAAGAAAAAGAAAAGAAAGCAAGATAGGGAAAAATATACACTTGGGGGAAGTTGATCGAGGACAAGGATGTGGAGTTAGTTCCATTCCCGGATTAGCATCACATAACCTAGAGAATCCCCCGCCCAATTGCAACGTTTCTTGGCCTTTTATGTCACAAGCCCTTATGACCTACTTGCATGTTTGTAAGACTTAGTAATCTAGATTGGATAGACTCTTGATCTTCTTGACCTCTTCATCCTCACATTTCATGCATGCTTTTGAGTTAAGTACAATTGTCTTTCCATGCCCTTATTGTTTGATACATAATTGCTTATTCAATTGCCATTGATCATGACTATGAAGGTGATCCAATAGTAGAAGCACAAAAACCCAAAAAGATTTTGCCATTTTTCTGCATACATAAATCATGTCATCTTCTAGTCTATATGTGGGAATTTGCTCGGGGACGAGCAAACCTTAAGTATGGGGTATTTTGATAACACGATTTATAACATAGTTTTAGGTGTACATTTAGATAGAATTCTCGCTCATTCATGCATGATCTAGCATTAGTTCAAGACGTTTTGCACCCAATTCACATATTTTGTCGAGATAGACGTCTACACGGCCTTGTGCGCGTTTTGTAGGTATTACGGGAAGTTTAGGAGCTTAAACGATGCGTTTGAGGATCGTTCATTTAAATGACGCACCCTCGGAATCATTAGGACACAAGCCAAGGGCTAAGAAGGACTCATGGAACCTTGCCAACACAAGCCATGCACCAAACCACAGCTTAATGATCCAAGGCGAAGTTTCTGCATAGAATCACGGTTCTCTGACGAACCACGGCCGTGGAAATGACCGTGGATTTTGCCAGATTCTCGTGACAGCTGTGCCACGACTCTCATGGCCAGCTCATGAAGGATTTGTTATAAAAGTGGTCCTTCATGGGTTGTTTGAGGCAGCTGGGGTAGTTTGGGAGCAGCTCATCCATTATCCATTTCTCTCTAACAAATATATTCTCAAAAGAAGAAGATTTTTCTAGGAAGGAAAGTGTCAAAGAGAAGAAGAGGAGTTCCATTGAAGAGGAAGAGAAGAGCACACACCATAGCTTTCTTGTATTTCGGATTTCGTTTTCTAGGGATTGTTTGAACCTTTGAACCTTCTTTTGGAAGGGTTGTAAGTGGCTCTATTCTAATCTTCAGCTTAGTTTTGAATTAAGTTCACTTATGCATCTCTTTTCTTTCATTATCTTGCAATGGATGTTTTGATTTTATGTTTGTTTGCTTCGATTTCCATTATGAATGTTGTAGGCTAAATTGATGTGGTTCTAGGGTAAGGAAAGGATGGTTATGGCTAGAACCATGATAGGATGAACTTAGATTTGCCTTTGGATGACTTTTGTTTATGAACGTAGTTGCTGTTAGGAATCACGGGTAGTTCTTGAAGAACCACGGCCGTGGTTTAGGAAGAACAGCCCGTGATTTTCCCTGATTTGAAGGATCTTGCCTTAAACCTATAAAATGTTGAAATCCTAATTGTTGCTGAGTTTAACCTACCTAGTGTAGTGACTAAGTGCTAGGAGAGACTTACCCGGTAATCCTTGCTCTTAGAATCTAAAATAGCAACCCTTAGGTAGTGGTGAGCCTAATAAGCTACCATTGGATTAGATGTGCTAGGATAGTTGCTTAGGACTTCCCTTTCCAAGACTTACCCGGCAAGGATAGGTTAGACCCCTAATTTACAATCCGGTTTGTGTAGAATTCCTATCCTTAGACTCTTAGAGACCTACCCGGTAATAAGACCTTAGGTGTGGACTAGTCGGACCATGAGACCTACCCGGTAATTGATCCCATATTAGATACACTTAATCCCAACATATCATGGTTAATCCAAAGAATGAATAGATAACTTGAGTTCTATGCAATAACCGGAATTTCCGACCCCTAGAATCCATCTTTTCTTTCCTTGATCATTATCTTGTTTGGTTTATTCATTTGTGCTGATTTTTTTAGTCTAGTTTGATTGTTTACTTTGCATGAATTGTGATCTTTGATTGATCACCAAAACCGACCAAAAAAAATTTAGATTTTTATTTCTTTGTTTCTCTCTTTTCTAACCTTAGACCTTCACTAAACTTAATCACAAAACCGAGTCAATTTCACCTTAGTCTTTGTGTTCGACCTCGGAATACTATCCATGCTACAAACGTCCCGTACACTGCGGGTGCGCTAGAAGTTAGGATAATTATAACGAGTATAAATTTAAGGCTTATTGCGTACACTCTTTTTAGCGTAACAGATAGGCAAATGTCCCCCATGGACAAGTAAAAGTGGTCTTCTCCTGATCATCCGGATGGATAGGAATCTGGAAGAATCCACTATATCCGTCCAAGTAGCAAAAGTGTGAATGCTGGGCCAACCGCTCGAGCATCTGATCGATGAAGGGAAGTGGAAAATGGTCCTTCCGTGTGGCCGTGTTCAGCTTCTTGTAATCGATGCAAACCCTCCAGCCCGTAACGGTCCTGGTTGGGATCAACTCGTTGTTCTTATTCGTCACAACGGTCATCCCTCCTTTCTTCGGAACGACATGCACCGGGCTAACCCACTTGCTGTCCGAGATAGGATAAATAATACCTGCATCCAACAACTTAAGAATTTCTTTCTTCACAACCTCTTTCATGATCGGATTTAACCGTCTTTGAGGTTCCCGTGAAGTCTTATGATTATCCTCCATTAGAATTCTATGCATGCAGAAAGAAGGCTTAATGCCAATAAGATCATCCGTGGTATAACCTATAGCCTTTCGATGCTTTCTCAGGACATGCATTAACTTAGACAATTCAGATTCAGAAAGGGAAGCACTAACAATAACGGGATAAGTAGAATCCGGTCCAAGAAAGACATACCTCAAGTGACTAGGGAGTTGTTTAAGCTCCACGACTGGAGGTGCTTTCTGAGGGGGATCCTTGCTTCCTCCTTCGTGTGGAATGATTTCAGAAACTGGATTTTCGGAAGTCTCAGTTGAATCAGTCTCGCCATCGACCTCGGTCGAGGCGCAGAGGCGTTGACCGAGATGTTCTTCAGTCGCCTCGCTCAGTCCAGGAAGTGCCTCGGTCGAGGTACTGCAACTGGAACCGAAACTGGAGATCTTCGTCTCCTGGATTAGCTTCTCAGTTTTAGCTCCTGGATCCTCTTCCAGTGCCTTTAAGCTCCGTATATCTGCATCACAAGAAGCATCTATACCTTCCTCTATTAAACTAAAACTAATAACTTTTTCGAGTGGATCGTTAATAAGGATAGAGCTCACCAATTCTCTTGATTCTTCTTCATCGTAAATGTTGAAGATATCATTAGTTAGCTGCTCCCCTTTCGTGGCTGCAAGTAGTGCGAACTCCACCTCATCGCCACCAATGTTGAATTTCAACTTGGCGTTCTTGCAATCCACATTGCAACCCGAAGTTGCTAGAAACGGCCTCCCGAGAATAATAGGAACAGGATAATCTGCGGGAATGTCAAGTACGACAAAGTCTATAGGTAGATAGAAGTTACCTAACTTGACCGGAACGTCCTCCAAGATGCCCACGGGATGGGTGATGGAGCGATCCGCCATATAAAGTCGAATCTTGACCGGCTTGGGCTCTCCAAGTCCGATCTTCATACATAGCTCCAGCGGGATGATGCTCACGCTGGCTCCTAGATCACAAAGGGCTTCACAAGTGACATCCCCAACTTGAATGGGAATGCTAAATGAGCCGGGATCTCTCAACTTAGGTGGCATCTTCTCCTTCATGATCTTAATAAGCTCCGAAGATTTAGATGTCATCCTAACTTCACCAAAGTCTTCCAATTTCCTTTTCCTTGTTAGGATCTCCTTTAAGAACTTCCCATAGGCAGGCATTCCTAGAATGGCATCAAGGAAAGGAATGTTAATATGCAGCTTATTCATCAAGTCAAGGAACTTACCAAAGTGCTTGTCTAGATGTGCTCTGGCCCTTGACTGGGGGAATGGGAGTGGTGGTTTGTATGCAGGAGGTGGAACATAAACTTCAGTTTTCCCCTTTGCTTTCTGTTGCTCCGCCTCGGTTGGCATCTCGGTCGAGGTGTTCTTCGACTAGATCTGGACCGAGGTGGTCTGCGTCGAACGAGGTACTGGATCTGTAGTTTTGAGTCCACTCCTCGTCGTTATGGCCATGCACTGGCCCTTAGGGTTTCTTTCCGTCTTTGCTGGAAGCTTCCCTGGATCTCTTGGCGCTTCATTCGCCCTACTTGCAAGTTGTTGTTCGAAGGACTTTTGGGCCCTCGAAAATGAAGTCATAGAAGTCTCCATAGCACTAAGCTTGATCAAGATAGCCTCCAGAACTGCGTCTTTCTTTTCTGGCTGAGACAAACTTGGCCCTTGCCCTTGGCTTTTTAATGGAGTAGAAGAAGAAGTAGAAGGGGAAGAGAGGAAAGGGTTAGAGGAATCGTTAGAGTTGGAGTTTGAATGATTGTTACCGTTATTTTGGTTGTTCGCCCTCCAATTATTGCTATTGGATCCTCTATTGTTGTTGTTGTAGTTGTTGTTCCGGGAACCGTTGTTGTTGTTACGGTATCCGTTGTTGTTGTTCCTTTGTCCTTGCTCTTCCCTCTTGGTTTGAGCAACCAAGAGTTCCTTCAATTACTTCACGTCATTCTTCAAAGACGTGAGTTGATTGTTGTTGGATTGAGTCTCTTGAAAGTTGACTCTTTTAACTCCACCTTCAGCTCCTTGGTGGGTGTACTTCTCCATATGCAAGGCTTGCTTCTCGATGAAGTCCCAAGCCTCGTCAATCGCCATGTCCATGAAGGTACCGGCGGAGAGTAGTTGGAGATTGAACTGGGTGCTTCCGTCCAGTCCTTTGAAGTAAATCTCCAATAACTCTAACTTTGGAATCCCATGATGTGGGCAATCCAAAAGAATGTCTTTGAACCGCTCCCATGACTTGGACAAGCTCTCCTTGTCCTTCATAATGAAAGCATTTATATTCCCTCTCATTTCAGCTGTCTTTGAGGGGGGAAAGAATTTGATCAAGAACTCCGTAGACATTTCCTCCCATGTGCTAATTTTACCTGGAGGAAGAGATTGATACCAAGTAAGAGCTCTATCTTTTAAAGAAAAGTAAAAAGGTCTTAGCTTGTAGTTGTTATTTTCAATTCTGGAAGGTCGCAAGGTTTCCATCAAGATCTCGTAGTTTTGAAGATGTTGATGTGGTGATTCCTTCTCCATCCTTCTGAATTGGCATTGGCGAATCATGGATAGAACTTGCGGTCGAAGTTCATAGTCATGGTCCGCTGGATCTCCTAGGTTGACTCCTGGACGCCTCAGTTGTTGATTAGGGTCCATCCTTTGACCTAGGGTTTGTGGAAGTCCTGCAAGAAGAACATCTCGGACTGGCATCCGAGGTGGATGTATCTCGGCCGGGGCATCTGGTACTGGGACCTGCCTCGGTCGAGGGTCAGCAACTGGAACCTGCCTCGGTCCAGCATCGGGAACTGGGTCGTCCCTCGGTCGAAGTAGAATCTGGTCTCGTATGACGGCCATTTCTGCTTCGATTGCTTCAGTTTTGGTGCGAGTTTCTTCCTTCTCTCGCCTTAGTTCTTCCTTGCTGAGGCGTAGCAGCTCTAACGCCTCTTTCAATTCGGCCTCAAGATCGCGGTTGTCTTGTTGGGCCATCTTCGCTTCTTTTAAGCGTCGCTTGTATGTCTTTTCTGGTTCGGGATCGTAAGGAACGATTTCCTTCCCAGTGCGGGTTCTTCGCATATACCTAAGAAAGAACCTGCAAAAGTCACTCAAGTAGAGTGGTTAGAAGACACGGGGGCAAGTGCCCCAAGAGCAAACCGTACCGGCTCGGTCTAGACCAAGTCCCCGGCAACGGCGCCAAAAACTTGTTCGCTCCAAACGGTGTGTGCAAGCTTTAAATTTATAACCCTAGACTTAAGCTTAAAACAAGGATGCGAACCCGCAGTGTACGGGTCAATCGTAGTAAAAAGCAAGAAATTCCAGGGGTCGATCACAGGGACTCGGTGAAACAAAGTCAATAACGGTAAGCTTCGTGAATACTAACCAAAAGAGTAATTAACACAATCAAAGATGAATAAGAAGTCAATAAAGCAAACATGCAATTCTAGGAATTAAAGCGTCTAGTTGTGGTTCCAACTCAAGATTTAAAGATAAGCGGACAAAGCTGAGATCTTTGCAAGGGGAAGGTGTTACTAAAGTGGAGTAGATCACCGGGTAAGTCTCACTACTCACTAATCCAAAACCGTAACTCCTATTACCGGGTAAGTCTCAAGGAATTAAGATAAAGAATTATAACCTCAAACTAACACACCATCTAAGGGAATAGAATCAACCTTTACCGGGTAAGTCTCAGGCTAACTCACAAAGATGGGATGGAAGCACACTCAAACCCCAATAAAGGATAAACCTTTATTACCTACACTTATGATCATTTGTACACAAACTAAGGAATTACTGGGTAAGTCTCATCCTAAGCTTGTTTTGAACCAGGAAAGGTGTAATAAGAATAGGATTTGGCAAACTCTAACACTTAACTCTCAGTTTAGGATCAGATAAGTCACCTCGGTCAGCCAAATTCCACCCCGGCCGAGATGTTCATCGACTGAGCGAGATGCTTAGGGTTAAGGTTAAAGACTCGAACTTTCAGGATCCTACTGGAATCTAAGATTATTCTATCATTGTTTTTCCCACAACCTTCAGCCAATCACCCTAGAATCGCACAAGGAAATTAGCCACTCATCATCATGAAAGTATTAATCAAATATATGGGAAGAAGGTGAATATTTGAACAAGAAGAATTTAATGAAAAGACTTCAATAACTGAATCAAATATCACAACAAAAGCGTTCCTTGGATAGCAATCCAATAAGAGAAGACAACAAGGAAGGGAATCAAAGACAATCTTACAAAACCCTTCAAAAAGCTATAAAAGCTATGATTTTCAATCTTCCCTCAACCTTCAAAAAAGGTTCTTCAAATCTCCCAACTGGAGTATGGCTGCTGCGTGCTATAAACCCTGATCGATGGTATATCATGATGTTGGATTTGCGGAAATCCAACCCTTTTTATAGGAAAATAACCCTCCAAAGATAAGATATCTTAGAAAGATCTTTTCCCATAAAAATAGGTAAAATATAAGATCTTCTTCCTTCCAGGAGCCGAGCCCAAAAATATAAGATCACTTTCCAAAGATAAAAGATCTCAGCCAAGAATAAAATATTCTCGCCGCATCCTAGGTATTCGCCTCGGTCGAGTCGACCTCCCTGGATCACCTCGGTCGAGATGAATCTGTGATCAACCGAGGTGAGTCACAACGGAATGTGAAATCTCTCAAAACTGGTCCAAAGTGAATCTTTAATCCATGGTTATGCTTCCTGGATGGTTCCTTATGCTCCTCAATGTAGCTCCAATGACTTCCATAGCTCCATTTGTTCCTTTTTGATGCAAAACGTGCCATTTTACCTACAATTACACCAAAACTAGGTGTAGACCTCGATTCCCGCAAAGGTAGATGAAATGGTAACATAATCACATAATATACATACAAACATGCAGATTATGAAAGATAAAACGTCCAAACAAACCCCAAAATATAGACTATAATTCATGCTATCACAAACTAACACTCCAACTAAGGGAATAGAATCAACCTTTACCGGGTAAGTCTCAGGCTAACTTACAAAGATGGGATGAAAGCACACTCAAACCCCATTAAAGGATAAACCTTTATTACCTATACTTATGATCTTGGGTAAACAAACAAAGGAATCACTAGGTAAGTCTCATCCTAGGCTTGCATTGAACTAGGAAAGGTATAATAAGAATAGGATTTGGCAAACTCTAACACTTAACTCTCAGTTTCGGATCAGAAAAGGTCACCTCGGTCAGACGAATTCCACCCCGGCCGAGATGTTCATCGACTGAGTGAGATGTTCTAGGGTTAAGGATAAAGACTCGAGCTTTCAGGATCCTACTGTGATTAAGATCATTCTATCATTGTTTTACCCCACAACCTTCAGCCAATCACCCTAAAATCACACAATGAAATTAGCCACTCATCATTATGAAAGCAATAATCAAATATAAGGGAAGAAAGAGAATAATTGAACAAAAAAACCTTAAGAGAAAGACTTCAATAACTGAATCAATTATCAATAAACAAGCGTTCCTTGGATCACAATCCAACAAGACAATCAAAAAAGAAGGGAATCTAAGAAAGTCTTACAAAAACCCTTCACAAAAGCTATAAACTTTCTTCCTTCAACCTTCAAAAAGGTTCTTCAAATCTCCCAACTATGGTGGGGTGAAACGGCTGCTCTAAGCGTGGTAAGCGGGATAGTATGCGGGGTGATAGCGGATGTTGGATTTGTGGAAAATCCAACCCTTTTTATAGGAAAATTACCCTCCAAAGATAAGATGTCTTAGAAAGATCTTTTCCCATAAAAATAGGTAAAATATATGGGCTAAGTTATCTTCTTCCTTCCAGGAATCCAGCCCAAAAATGTAAGATCCTCTTTCCAAAAATAAAAGATCTCAGCCAAGAAAAAAATATCCTTGCCGCGTCCAAGGTGTTCGCCTCGGTCGAGTCAGCTCCTCTGGATCACCTCGGTCGAGGTGACTTTGTAGTCAACCGAGGTGAATCACAACTGAATGTAAAATCTCTCAAATTTGGTCCAAAGTGAATCTCTAATCCAATTCCATGATTCCTAGATACTTCCTTAAGCTCCTGAATGTAGCTCCAATGACTCCTTAGCTCATTTTGCTCCATTTTGATGTAAAACGTGCCTTTTTACCTACGATTACAACGAAACTTGGTATAGACCTCGATTCCCGCATAGGTAGATGAAACGACAATATAATCACATAATATACATTCAAACATGCAGATTATTGAAGATAAAACGTCTAAACAGGCCCCAAAATATAGACAATAATTCATGCTATCAATTGTCGAGAAACTGATTTCTCGATCTAGGAAAGGATGGACGCAAGACTGAATTATGTCCCATTAAAGTATAGGAAAGCTAGAAGGATTCCGGTGAGAATCAAACCGTACAAGCTTGTACGTGGGAGATCTTACCACTTGCCGGTGAAATTAGGAACCGGAACCTTTTTTGAGGAATTATATGATGAGTTTGATGAGCAATCCAAGAGGTTCAAGGTGCATTGAGTCATTGATGGAGATAGGTACAACTAGCGACGTTAAACCAAGCGCTTCTTGGGAGGCAACCCAAGGTAATGCATTTTTTTTTCCCTTTTTTTTTTCTTATGATAGTTAGCTTGTTTGTTTTGTTTTTGCTTTGTTTTTTTCCCTCCTCGATGCGCTCTCGGTTTGTTTGTGTCATGGATCGCAGGAACTAGGTATAATCTTGAGGAATTGATGAAAAAGGCGATACAAGTGTGCCTAAGGACGTTTTCAAGGAACAAAAGGCAAGAAATCGACTTACAAAAGAAGATCGGTCGATTTAGGCTTCAGAGCAAGTCGATTTTTGGCAACAGGAGGAAAAATCAACCAAAAAATCGACCCCCTCAGAAAAAATCGGTCGATTTTTGCCTTGATGAGCAAAAACAGAAGAAAATCGGGCCGACAAAAAAATCAGGCAGAAAACTCGGCCGATTTTTTGAAAAATCAGACAATTTTTTTCAAAATTTTTTTTTTTTTCGAAAATTTGTTTCGGCTGAAAGATGTTCCCCTTCTTCATTCTTCGACACCGATTAGAGTATTTAGAGTTCCCTATTGAGCTTCTATAGATTCCCACCACCACCGCTCAATGAATGATTCGCCTTGCCTGATTCGCCATCTTACATTGTGAGTACCCTTTTCCATCTTTACTTTTCTTTCACATTGGGGACAATGTGAGTTTTAAGTATGGGGTAGAGGTATTTGCAATACCATTTGCATGTTTTATGTCTTGCATCATATGATTTGAAAATTTTGAAAAATTTTAAAAATATTTGTGCTTCTAGGATGGATATGATCTCTATGATGAATATTGTTTTGTGGAATAGCTATGATGATTTTGATATGCTTGAATTGATTTATGACATATGTGGGATTTCTATACTTTGTTAGAATTTCATGCATGTTTGATAATTTACTTTCATTCTAAATCATATTGAGTATTGAAGGTTGAAACCGCATTATAAGTTCTTACACTTCTTATTGATATGATTAAGGCACCTCGATTTTTCTTGCTTCTTCTTTATTCATCCAGCCCCTCAATGAAATAATTGCCTCCCTTACTTATCCGGGAACTAGGAAGAGTTGAATTTTGACATGTTTTATGTGGGAGGGCCATGAAAGCAATTGTTTGCATTCAAAATATAGAAATTCTAGGTTTGGGGAAGTCAATCTTGATGATGAGTAACTCGGCACCATTCACATAGCCGGGTGTTTGTCTCTTGCCAAAGTCGGATTGAGCGATATTCCTAACGGATTATGGTATGTGCATAAAGGGTTTGAGGCATCTCGAAATTGAGAATCACCAATCTCCAAGGCTTCGGTTTTTTTTGTGCACCGCTGTCCATACTTCCAAAAAGAAAAGTCGAAAAAGAAATTTGTGCTCAAAAGGGAGAGCAAAACTCTCAATGGTGGTTGATTCAAGTTTGCAAAAAGAAGTTGTGTTGTGTAGTTCCTTTTTCCCGGATTTTTGCACCACATTCCCTTATATGTTTCCCACCTATTCACGTTTCTTGACCTTTGCTTGAAAGACCTTAAGATCTTTGAGTATGTTGTTTGGCTTTGTGGTCTAAATTGAATTCCTCATGATTGATTTTGATTTATTGCAAGTTATGATGCATGTTACGTTTTTGTTACAAAGTGTGATTATCCTTTCCATGATGTAATTCCTTTTGACCATATGATGATTGTTATTAGCTTTGAAGCAATTTTTTGAGGGTGATCTATGAATAGAAGCACAACCAAAATATTGTGGTTTTTCTCTGTTTTTGCATATTCATAATCCATATCATCTTATATCTTAAGTTTAAACCTTGCTTGAGACAAGCAAGAGGCAAGTATGGGGTATTTTGATGACATGAATTATGACCTATTTTTAGGCATGTATTTATATAGATTTTCCCTTTATTTTGCATGCACAGACATACATTCATGACATTTATGGTTATATTCACCTACTTTGCAAGAATAGAGGTCTACACAGAGTTTTATTGCATTTATAGGTAATTTGGCGAATTATGGAGTGAAATAGAATATTTAAGGATTAAAGCCTTGAAGTGGGATAAAAAGGAACATAAAAAGAAGCTAGGACGCGCCAAAATATTCTCTGATACCGTCTGACGCGCCAAAGTATTTTTTGATACCATCTGACGCGCCAAAGTATTTTCTGATATCTTTTGACGCGACCCAGAGTATTTTCTGATACGAGCGGACTCGACTTCTTTTCAGCCCAAATATTTAGGGTTTCATCGTTAAACCCTAGTTTTATTCCTACAAATATTCGATAGCCTTCAACATTGAAGGGGAGTCAATTTCTTCAAAGGGAGACTAGAGGGAGCCAAAATCTCCAAAAGACTTGGGATGGTGACAGCCCCGAGACTTGGACGCTGGGATTTTGAAGGAAGATTTGGGAAAGACGCACTTTTCTATTTGCGGAGTTGGAAGATTTTAGGGTTTCACTTGAAGGCGGATTGACATCCCGTTCTTCTTTGTTCCTTGAGATTTGTGAGAGATTCTTCTTCTATCCTACATCTGAACGCAAGTTACTTTTGAGTTTTATTGATATTGGTTTTGTGTTTGTTATTGAGATTTCAAGGTTTTACCTTTCCTCCCTTTCATATTTGATATTTGATTTTACAATGATGATTATTGGCTAAAACCCTTTAGCAATTCTAGGGTGAAGGGTTGATAGTTGTGGCTTAGATGATGATAGATCGATCATAATTTGATTGGACCCTCAGAATGTGAGAAATATCGTCGACACCCTAAATCACGGGCTGTTCTTGGTTTCCACGGCCGTGATTCTCAAGAACTACCCGTAATTTTACCTGTTTTACGACCCTTGCTTTTGCTTTAATCCAAAGTTAAAGATTAGCTTTAACCTAGCCTTGGCTTGCCTTTCCTAGGTAGTAGTGAGACTCAACATCCTCTATTTCTGTTTCGAGTGTCACAACCTTAACCGTTCTAGTTTATCTTTGATTCCTTTGGTTTGGGCATGGGTATTTGAGATTAATTCTTGTCCTTAGATCCTTTCTATACTGCAGCCTCAACAACCTTTGTAGAGAGAGCCTTTGGGTTAGACATATAGGGTTTTGGAACTTCGCCGTACATTACCTTACCTTAGTATACCTTTACAAACCTCAACTCTTTCCTTATATCTATAGTATATCTTGAATCGATTGCCACAATTGGATACTTGGATCTTTAGGATTGCTGTTTTCCCAATATTTGCAAAGCTTCTATACTTTACTTGCTCGATAATTTGTGAATTGAATTTGATCCCCAAATCCCTGAGTTCGATACTCTGGAATACTTGTTAATCTACGCCGATCCGTACACTGCGGGTTCGCTTGCTTTTATTCTAGTTTTATAAATTTAAAACTTATTTGCACGCACGTTTTCGGGCGAACAACATTCCTGCGAAAAATAAAAAACAGCATCCTTCATCAATAGATTAGTTAGTGGTTTCGAAATTTTCGAGAAATCTTTGATGAATCTCCTATAAAACCCTACATGTCCTAGGAAACTTCTTATCCCCTTCACCGAAGATGGAGGAGGAAGCTTCTTTATCGTCTCTATCTTAGCCTTTTAAACTTCGATCCCTCTATTAGAGATCAAATGTCCTAGCACAATGCCTTCCTTAACCATGAATTGACACTTTTCCCAATTTAGAACAAGGTTAGTGTCTTCACATCTTTGCAAAACAAGAGAAAGGTTAGCAAGACATTTGTCAAATGAGGAACCATAAACTGAAAAATCGTCCATATAAACCTCCATGATTTCCTCAATATATTCCGAGAAGATGGCCATCATACACCTTTGAAGCGTTATAAAGTCCGAATGACATCCTCTTATAAGCAAACGTACCCCATGGGCACGTGAATGTTGTCTTCTCTTGATCGTCGGGGTGAATCGGAATCTAAAAGAAACCACTATAACCGTCAAGGTAACAAAAGTAGGAGTGTTGTGCTAACCTTTCAAGCATTTGATCTATGAATGGTAGCGGGAAGTGATCCTTCCTAGTTGCATTGTTCAGCTTGCGGTAGTCAATGCACATTCTCCAACCCGTCATGGTTCTCGTTGGAATGAGTTCGTTGTTCTTGTTGGTCACAACGGTCATTCATCCCTTCTTTGGAACGACTTGAACGGGGCTCACCCACTTGCTATCGGAGATAGGATAGATGATACTTGCGTCAAGTAACTTAAGGAATTCCTTCTTCACGACATCTTTCATGATCGGGTTTAACGGTCTTTGAGGTTGTCGTGAAGGCTTGTAATCCTCCTCCATTAGAAACTTATGCATACATAAAGATGGTTTAATTCCTACAAGATCCTCTATGGTATAGCCTAAAGCTTTCCTATGTTTCCTTAAAACAACCATAAGTTTCTCATGTTCATCTTCATTTAAATTGTAACTAACAATAACGGGAAAGGTAGAATTAGTTCCAAGGAATGCATACCGAAGATGTGTGGGAAGCGGCTTCAATTCCAAAGCTATTGATGCCTTTGATGTATCTTGAGGTGTGCTCGATGCTTCCTTAGAAGTCTCTAAGGGTGTGGGAGTAGTGGGAGAAGACTCAAGAGTGGTTGTAGAAAAGACGGAATTGTTCTCAACATTTTCCAAAACCACGGTACACCTGTTACTTCCACGGCCGTGGTTTAGGGCGTGGAACTCTCTGATGTTCTCGAAATAACACTCTACGGGTTGAATTGGTGGAACCACGGCCGTGGAATAGCATGACTGGCCGTGGTTTCTAATGTTTTCCGAGTCATCGTACAATTTCTCGAACTCTTCATCTTGCACCTCTTTTAGCTCTTCCAAGGCTTCAACCTCAGCATTGCAATCCTCTTCTTCTCCCTTTTCCATGATGCTCATGGTTATGACCTTTTGCAATGGATCTTTAAACAAGATCGAACTTACTTCCTCTCTAGAGGCCTCTTTGTCATAGATGTTGAACATATCCTCTTCAAGTGCAGGCTCTTTCACCAAGGTTGAGAGAACAAATTCAACCTTCTCTTCTCCTATATCGAAGGCTAGTCTAGCGTTCTTGCAATCTACGATACAACCGTAGGTTGCAAGAAATGGTCTCCCGAGTATGATCGGGACCGGACAATCTATAGGAATGTCAAACACAACAAAATCTATAGGAATATAGAAGTTACCGAGCTTGACTAGAACGTCTTCAATGATACCTACGGGTCGAGTTATGGATCGATCCGCCATGTACAACATCATCTTCACCGGTTTAGGTTCACCAAAACCGACCTTCCTACACAAAGCAAGCGGGATCATGCTTATGCTTGCTCCTAAGTCACAAAGAGCATCGTATGTGACTTCGCCAACTCCTATTGGAATACAAAATGATCCTGGATCTCTCAACTTTGAGGGCATCTTTTCCGTCATTGTTTTGATGAGCTCCGAAGATTCCGAACTCATCTTGACTTCTCCAAAGTCTTCCAACTTCCTCTTGTTAGAGAGGATCTCTTTCAAGAACTTCCCGTAAGCGGGCATACCTACTATTGCATCAATAAAAGGTATGTTAATATGCAGTTTGCTCATTAGATCAACAAACTTACCGAACTGCTTGTCTAGACGTGCTCTTGCTCTAGATTGCGGAAATGGTAAAGGAGGTTTGTAAGATGTGTAACGACCGGATTTTTCGTTACGCTTTGATAGGGTTAGAGGAGTTTAGAAAACGAAATTAAAATTTAGTGAGACTAGGATATACAAGTTAATTATGGAAGTCGTTTCATTAAATACCTTGTTCTATGTTTCGGGACGAAACTTATTTTAAGGGTGAATTGATGTGATACCCGAAAACTTTATTTTCGATAAATTCCGATTCAAACTAGACTTAGACTAGTTTGAACTCATTTCATTTTTATTTTTAAAGCCATGAGTGGTGTTTCCATGGTTAACATTAACCTTCTTATCATTTTATGTGGGTATAACTATATATCACCTACATTATGCTTATCATTTTATGTGAGCATTTTATACACACAAAATACAAGTCCTTACCCAATGTAGCTAACCATACTACTCTCAAGTTCCACCATTTTTTTTTGTATGGATTTGCCATTTATGTTATACATATACCCTTATGCATATAAAGACAAGATGACTTGTAACCTTCATTACCCCAAACGTCATGTAGGCTGACTTTCTATACCATATAAGCGCATATCTTGCATCTTTATAACCACCATTTACTACACATATTATATCCATTTATAGATTTGATTCCTTCAAAAGTAACAGCTTAATGCTTTCATTATCGACGTAAATTGTTGTGTTACATTATTCATTCTCAGAATTGAACAGCCCCTCCTCACATCCCCTTCATACGAATTGTTTTCACACAAAACACAACAGTGAACTAGGGATAGTTATACACAGCCCAACTCTCCCTTTCTGCACATGGACATTCACGCAGCAGCCTTTCCCCCTCTACACCATGGCCTTATCATCCCCTTCCTTCATCTTCATGTGCAGCAAGCAACACCATGCTCACAACAGCATGGGGTGCACAATCAGCAACACAACAAAGCCCTTCCTCCTTCCTGTCGTGCACACATAA
The DNA here is from genome assembly GCA_033239125.1 of Fagopyrum homotropicum. Lineage (NCBI taxonomy): Eukaryota > Viridiplantae > Streptophyta > Magnoliopsida > Caryophyllales > Polygonaceae > Fagopyrum > Fagopyrum homotropicum. The sequence continues at coordinate 37,000,232 of BSWB01000001.1, read as the reverse complement.
GGACATCGAGCCAGGGATCTTCCTTTGCGTCTTCTTCACGCAAAAGCAAGCCAACACAAGCAGACCGAGTGGCCTCCTTCTCTACACAGCAGCCACAGGCTGACCTCCCTCTGCACATGGGCAACACAGACAGCAGCCCCCTCGCACACAGGAAGCAAACAACGGCCACGACTTCTCTGCGTCTTTTGTTGACCAGTAGTCAGGAGCTTTTCTTGTGCACATATGTCGTTGTTCTTCCCTCTGGCGCACACCTACAGCGGATTTGAGCCCTTGCAGTTGTATCAGTCCAGCCAGATAAACAGCAGCCCGCCTCTCCTGCACATCGTCGCCTTTTCACGCTAGGAAACCACACCAAGGCTTCTCTTTCACGTTGTCGGGTTAGTGACTAAGTAATTCCCCTTCTTCTTGCCTCCCTTATACATTTTGATGGCTGATGAATTTCACTCTTCCCAGCCTTGCTCAGCAGCTAGGACAAACGGTAGGCATATTTTCAGTTTTCTGAATTTTAAGACTGTGTCTAGCAACCAACTTTGGCACAGGATTTAGATATTCTAAACTACTTCTTTTTGGCTGATTTTCGGATACGTTGTAGATGGTATTGCATAGTAAATCATTCTAAAATTTCAGAGTAATCCATGTTACGGTTTGAGAGATATGGGGTTTCAAAGTTGACTCCTCATACAGTTTTTATAAATGTGCTGAGTTGAGAAAAACAGCATGGTATGCTGTTTTGTGAGATAGTTTTGAATAGGATTTTGATCTCCGTTGGGCTTGAATTTTGGATATGATATAGTTGACATATTGTTGTAGAACATATTAAAATTTGGGATAAATCCAGCGAGTAGTTTAGGAGTTATGATTTTTCAAAGTTAAGATAGTGTGCTGCTTGTTAAGTGTTGTAATCAACTTTAGAAATTTTTGTAGAAACAATGCTTTAAAAGTTTTAAGAAATTCTTTCTCCTATGAGCAGATGAGATATCATAGATGGTCTACGGAATTATTTCGGAATTTTTATAAGATTATTCGAATTTTATATTTGAAGCTGTAGTTGGACTTTAGTGACTTTTCGGGAAATAGAAAATAGGTAGTTTTTCTAGCTGTTACCTAAAATCATCTTAGGGAGTAGAATATGGTTAGTTAGCCTCAAATTATAATTCAAGTACATATTCTAAATTTTTGGAAGTTTCGGGACCAAGGGTAAAATAGTCATTTTACCATAAATTGGTACTGTATTAAATTCTGTTATATTAGGATCTACTATCTTAGAAGTCTTAGACTTCTAATTACCTAGAAAGTGTGCTGACACACTTGTCTCCTTTGACAGGCAACCGAGTTATACAGTTACAAATTGAGTTGTGATTAAGAAAGTCGAGATTTGATTGTGGTAAGTCCACGGACTTACTTAGCTGCCTTTCTTGTATGAGTGTAATGTGTATGAGTGGTGTTTGCTAGTTATAATAAACAACGAAACCGGATTAGGCCGACTTTATTATTTACGTAATTGACCCAAGTGTATGATAACGGGTCGTGACATCATCTGCCTAGCTCTTGCGAGAGTCTAGGAGGTTCCCTGCGACCAGCCCAGTCCGGTAGACGGTCAGATGCATTAGTACCATTCCGCGTTGGTAAACGGGGACAGGGGCGAGGTTTGGGAATCCCTCGTGTCACAAAATAAGTATCATTAGTAATAACCTATTAACTAATTAAAGATAATAAAAGGATTGAGTGTTGCATGTTGATTGTGTATGTTGTGTGTTTGTGCTTTTACCTTTAAACTTATGCATATAATGTTAGCTAACAGTTTTATACCGCTTGTAGATGCCTTGCAGGTTAAAATAGTTGTAGAGAGATCCGAAGGGAATGGTCAGCCGGGTCCACGTACTTATTTAGTTGGGGACAGGATGTCTTCTGTCCTTCTTATGTGTCGTTTTGGTACCTTTGCTTTGTAAGGCTGATACATATTCTTCATGTATATATTGTTTAAAGTTTTCAAATGTTTTAAATACTTTTGTGCCTTGTTGTAAGATCCAAGTTGTCAAACTAAGGTCGGGACCCATTGTGAGGTCCTAACCAGTAGCTCCCCGAGTTCTCAGAATTTGGGGTGTTACAATATGGTATCAGAGCTCTAGGTTGGCAACAATGGCACATGAAATCTTCTAAAAGACCGAATGTATTAAATAATTAGAACCCGAAAGGGGTCTAAAATTTTCAAAATGAATTTCTGTTTTACACACGCATAGTCGGGTTGTTGGGTTAGTAGTACGTCGGACCACCATCGCTCTCCGTGGATCTCTGCAACTTTGATCGATAGGAGTTAGTATATAGACTTTTTATGATGTTTCTTATTATATGTTATATACATGTGTATGCTTAGGTTGTTAGTATCCTAAAGGATATTTTATATCCTTTAGTTGTGATATCACGAAGCGATTATCGCCTCATGATAAATCAACTACGGACTTGAAGAATCTCCAACACGAGGCAATGGAATCGGACCTTGAATTGAGTATTATACTCGGGTAGGCCGCTGGTAACCCTTGTTAACCATCCAAAGAACTAATAGGCGAAGAAGTAAAGATGTGGAGATAATTTTGACCATAAGTACAATCAAATGAGGAAGAATTCCCGAGTCAACTCAGATAGAAGAAATAGAAGGTCATACAAGGGACTTTGTTGTATGAAGCCGAGAAATGAATTATAAGACCATGTAAGAGACTACAAGAGTGCGGAGTAGTGATAACAATATTGGAACGAAACTAGTAGAATTGAGTACAACCAAGATTTCGGAATCAAGGACATTACAATCGAGGCGGATGCCCCATAAACTAGTATGAGCATGAGAAACCAGAAGAGACAGAGTGTTAATCCGGGTATGGGAATCTAAGATGCACGGAATAAAGACCTACAATTGAGTGTAAAAGCGGAAAGGCAGACCCCACAAGTGTGGGGAGGTTTTGACCTCCTCAAAGGTATAAGAAGTTTGAAAGAAACCGCGACGCCAATATCTAAAGAATGGAAGCTTGTAGCTAGGTCAACGGAGTTTCATGAAGGCGATATTACTACTAACTTCAATGAAGAAATGTGTATGGGAGAACGACCTTGCTGGACTCGAGAGTCCAGGTTAACCCCAATTATCACGGAACCTAAGCCATCAACACAGACGGTCCATGCAAGAGGAACTGCAAGTGAATGATCATTACGGCAATAAGAATTGCAAAGACGCTTGCAAGCTATCGTGGAAAACTTGAAACGACTATTTATGTCACATGAATGACACAATCGAACTATAGAAATGGAGTTAGCCCATAAGAAGCGGAAGAGTGGAAGGTGAAACGAACTAAAGAAGTATAAAAGGAATGTTGTGAACAACTGTTTACCTACTAACTAAGTAAATTTTGACATATCACAATTAACACGAAATGGAGACTTACAACTTAATGTAAGAGGGAAAGGTAGACTTCACAAGCCTGGAGACATTTTGTCTTCTTTAAAGATAAGAATTCTAAAAGGATCCACAACGCCAGTATCGAAAGGATGGAAGCCATGTAACATAGTCAATAGAGATTTGGAAGGAAATATTACAACCAACACCGATTAAGGAACCTGTGCTTATGAGAATCGTGTGGTGGACTCAAGAGTCCAAGGTAACCCCCATTTATAACAGAACATAGGTCATCAACATCGACGGTCCCTGTAAAGGGACTACAATTGGGAGGTAGTTAAAAGTCATCGGAACTACAAGACGCTTACCATCTATCGTGGAGTGTTAGGAACGACTTTTAACGCCAGGCGAATGACACAGTGAGACTAGAGAAGGAGAGTTGTCCCAAAGGAAGCAGAAGAGTGAAAGATAAGACGAACTAAAGAAGGATAAAAGGATTAATCTAGTAGGTGATGTGCACCAAAAGTTTAATACCAGTAGAGGTATGGAATGGAGATATGTCAATTATAGACTGACCGATGTCAACCAAGGACGTGCAAGTATGATTTGGTATTGACGAGTTATGTGCCGTTAAGAAGAAATATTTGTGACTGTGGATCTATGGAGTAGCTTTACCGACGCCTTAGAGGATTTCCTCAAGTAGGCAACGACAACCTTCTTGAATGAATTAAAGGTATAAAGAGGAACGTTTTAAGGGATACTACTTGGCTAGTTAAGATCAAACTCCGGTCAAGTCAGGGAGTTGGATCCGTGGTAGAAGAACTAAGGAAGTAAGCGGAAGAAGTTGTTTTTCAATTGTCGCTTTATTTTCTTATGGCAAGTAAAGAAGGTACTTGGTACTTTATCAGCATAAGACTCATGGTGTAATTGGAAGAATGAGTTTTGAGGTCAATCATTTTACACTTACAGAAAAGGTCCTTAGGATTAATGAGTGACAACAGGATAAGCAGAGTAGCGCAGCGGAAGCGTGGTGGGTCTTACCCCACAAACAAGAAGCTCAAGGGTACTGATGGATGTCGTGTCGAGTTTAAGATGGTGATAGTTGGGGAAATGCATTATAGTTGGAAGAAACGTGAGATAGGCTATGTGAGTGACTGTAAATGTTGTACGGAAACTTATGGGCATGTAGAGGTAATAGAAGGAGACTGGTACCCTATTATGGATCCGAGTGAAGAGTGACGGCTTTGCTACATGTTTCCAGACAAGTAGTTTTGGAATTTCATACTAAGGGAATACTCTAGAGTGAGTTTTCTGGATGGATTAGGAAAGAATTAATGATGTAATTAAAGTATTGTGCATGGTCTGCACTAAAAATCTTAAAGTGAGTAACTACCATTCTGAGTCAAAGATACATAAGAAAGAGAAGCGGCAGGAGTATACTTATAACCTAGTAACCGTGCGTAAAGAAAGCAAAATTGCGGAGTAGATTTTATGTGTAATGTTATATCGGAACGGACCGAGTTGTGCTTTGAGTTAAAGGGATACCATCGGGATGGTAACAATGGTGGATAAAATAGCGCACTGCTAATGGTATGTCAACATTTATTGAGTAGTTATTATCAAATAACGGTGATATGAGATCACTTTGTGTCTAATGCTGTCATATAGGACAAATTCTATTTTACTTAAGATCTTGGAAAATGCGTGATAAACCTAAGTTTGAACAAACGATATATTAGAGATCTGTAAATAATATAATAGTGCCAAGTGATCACGGAGGATGTCCACCAAATTTGATTTTTAGTTGTCTCGAGTGTTAGACCGGAAAAGGGTAAAGGTGACGATTCCTTACTTGAAGAATAAGATGATTGAGTCATATTAAAAGACAAGACCAAGCGGGTTGTGGTACGAAGAGCATTAGGCACTTGGTAAAGTGTTGGGGGATGTCCAAGACTTTTGGCCTTAGTGGGTAGTCAGAACCTTTTTAGAATGCCGGAAGCAAGTGGTCATAATGAAGGGAAGAAAGTTGAATAGATTATTTTCCGTAAGGTCATCAAAGGATTTGGAAGTGGGTTGTGTAAGGCAACCACTTGAAGTTTTAAAGTGGTTTAGAAATGATTGATGGACTAGTATTCCTCACCCTATTGGAGGGTGTAGCTCCAGTTTTCCACGGAGACTAAGTTTTGGAACTGAGTTTGAGAATTTCAGTTGGAGAGATACCTACCAGACACGAGTGAGGTCATCAGATTAGAGGAACAGACAATTGAGCCGGATGATACCGGTGAGATACCCGGTAACCACTCTAGAACGTGGTAGCAGGCGCTTGTAATCTAAGTACTTGGAAAGATTTAAGATTCAGTGGTTTTATGAAAAGCTGATAAGGCTACCTAAGATATGGGGGACAGTAAGAGACACAACCTTTCAAAGACCTATGTAGCGATAGTTGTAACCTTGAGAGTGACGATTTAGGGCTTGACCTTGTATATTTGATATTGTTGGACGGCTTGTTTATTTCATGATTGAGTGTTTAGTCAGTGATGTGTTCTTTTGGTAACCTTGATGTGTGGGATACTTAGATGTGGAAACGACGAGACTTTTGTGTAGTGATCAACACACCCATTTGGTGCCTTAAAGGCCGATCAGGATTGTCGATCTTACACTACGTTTCGGGACGAAACTTATTTTGAGAGGGATCTGATGTAACGACCGGATTTTTCGTTACGCTTTGATAGGGTTAGAGGAGTTTAGAAAACGAAATTAAAATTTAGTGAGACTAGGATATACAAGTTAATTATGGAAGTCGTTTCATTAAATACCTTGTTCTATGTTTCGGGACGAAACTTATTTTAAGGGTGAATTGATGTGATACCCGAAAACTTTATTTTCAATAAATTCCGATTCAAACTAGACTTAGACTAGTTTGAACTCATTTCATTTTTATTTTTAAAGCCATGAGTGGTGTTTCCATGGTTAACATTAACCTTCTTATCATTTTATGTGGGTATAACTATATATCACCTACATTATGCTTATCATTTTATGTGAGCATTTTATACACACAAAATACAAGTCCTTACCCAATGTAGCTAACCATACTACTCTCAAGTTCCACCATTATTTTTGTATGGATTTGCCATTTATGTTATACATATACCCTTATGCATATAAAGACAAGATGACTTGTAACCTTCATTACCCCAAACGTCATGTAGGCTGACTTTCTATACCATATAAGCGCATATCTTGCATCTTTATAACCACCATTTACTACACATATTATATCCATTTATAGATTTGATTCCTTCAAAAGTAACAACTTAATGCTTTCATTATCGACGTAAATTGTTGTGTTACATTATTCATTCTCAGAATTGAACAGCCCCTCCTCACATCCCCTTCATACGAATTATTTTCACACAAAACACAACAGTGAACTAGGGATAGTTATACACAGCCCAACTCTCCCTTTCTGCACATGGACATTCACGCAGCAGCCTTTCCCCCTCTACACCATGGCCTTATCATCCCCTTCCTTCATCTTCATGTGCAGCAAGCAACACCATGCTCACAACAGCATGGGGTGCACAATCAGCAACACAACAAAGCCCTTCCTCCTTCCTGTCGTGCACACATAAGGACATCGAGCCAGGGATCTTCCTTTGCGTCTTCTTCACGCAAAAGCAAGCCAACACAAGCAGACCGAGTGGCCTCCTTCTCTACACAGCAGCCACAGGCTGACCTCCCTCTGCACATGGGCAACACAGACAGCAGCCCCCTCGCACACAGGAAGCAAACAACGGCCACGACTTCTCTGCGTCTTTTGTTGACCAGTAGTCAGGAGCTTTTCTTGTGCACATATGTCGTTGTTCTTCCCTCTGGCGCACACCTACAGCGGATTTGAGCCCTTGCAGTTGTATCAGTCCAGCCAGATAAACAGCAGCCCGCCTCTCCTGCACATCGTCGCCTTTTCACGCTAGGAAACCACACCAAGGCTTCTCTTTCACGTTGTCGGGTTAGTGACTAAGTAATTCCCCTTCTTCTTGCCTCCCTTATACATTTTGATGGCTGATGAATTTCACTCTTCCCAGCCTTGCTCAGCAGCTAGGACAAACGGTAGGCATATTTTCAGTTTTCTGAATTTTAAGACTGTGTCTAGCAACCAACTTTGGCACAGGATTTAGATATTCTAAACTACTTCTTTTTGGCTGATTTTCGGATACGTTGTAGATGGTATTGCATAGTAAATCATTCTAAAATTTCAGAGTAATCCATGTTACGGTTTGAGAGATATGGGGTTTCAAAGTTGACTCCTCATACAGTTTTTATAAATGTGCTGAGTTGAGAAAAACAGCATGGTATGCTGTTTTGTGAGATAGTTTTGAATAGGATTTTGATCTCCGTTGGGCTTGAATTTTGGATATGATATAGTTGACATATTGTTGTAGAACATATTAAAATTTGGGATAAATCCAGCGAGTAGTTTAGGAGTTATGATTTTTCAAAGTTAAGATAGTGTGCTGCTTGTTAAGTGTTGTAATCAACTTTAGAAATTTTTGTAGAAACAATGCTTTAAAAGTTTTAAGAAATTCTTTCTCCTATGAGCAGATGAGATATCATAGATGGTCTACGGAATTATTTCGGAATTTTTATAAGATTATTCGAATTTTATATTTGAAGCTGTAGTTGGACTTTAGTGACTTTTCGGGAAATAGAAAATAGGTAGTTTTTCTAGCTGTTACCTAAAATCATCTTAGGGAGTAGAATATGGTTAGTTAGCCTCAAATTATAATTCAAGTACATATTCTAAATTTTTGGAAGTTTCGGGACCAAGGGTAAAATAGTCATTTTACCATAAATTGGTACTGTATTAAATTCTGTTATATTAGGATCTACTATCTTAGAAGTCTTAGACTTCTAATTACCTAGAAAGTGTGCTGACACACTTGTCTCCTTTGACAGGCAACCGAGTTATACAGTTACAAATTGAGTTGTGATTAAGAAAGTCGAGATTTGATTGTGGTAAGTCCACGGACTTACTTAGCTGCCTTTCTTGTATGAGTGTAATGTGTATGAGTGGTGTTTGCTAGTTATAATAAACAACGAAACCGGATTAGGCCGACTTTATTATTTACGTAATTGACCCAAGTGTATGATAACGGGTCGTGACATCATCTGCCTAGCTCTTGCGAGAGTCTAGGAGGTTCCCTGCGACCAGCCCAGTCCGGTAGACGGTCAGATGCATTAGTACCATTCCGCGTTGGTAAACGGGGACAGGGGCGAGGTTTGGGAATCCCTCGTGTCACAAAATAAGTATCATTAGTAATAACCTATTAACTAATTAAAGATAATAAAAGGATTGAGTGTTGCATGTTGATTGTGTATGTTGTGTGTTTGTGCTTTTACCTTTAAACTTATGCATATAATGTTAGCTAACAGTTTTATACCGCTTGTAGATGCCTTGCAGGTTAAAATAGTTGTAGAGAGATCCGAAGGGAATGGTCAGCCGGGTCCACGTACTTATTTAGTTGGGGACAGGATGTCTTCTGTCCTTCTTATGTGTCGTTTTGGTACCTTTGCTTTGTAAGGCTGATACATATTCTTCATGTATATATTGTTTAAAGTTTTCAAATGTTTTAAATACTTTTGTGCCTTGTTGTAAGATCCAAGTTGTCAAACTAAGGTCGGGACCCATTGTGAGGTCCTAACCAGTAGCTCCCCGAGTTCTCAGAATTTGGGGTGTTACAATATGGTATCAGAGCTCTAGGTTGGCAACAATGGCACATGAAATCTTCTAAAAGACCGAATGTATTAAATAATTAGAACCCGAAAGGGGTCTAAAATTTTCAAAATGAATTTCTGTTTTACACACGCATAGTCGGGTTGTTGGGTTAGTAGTACGTCGGACCACCATCGCTCTCCGTGGATCTCTGCAACTTTGATCGATAGGAGTTAGTATATAGACTTTTTATGATGTTTCTTATTATATGTTATATACATGTGTATGCTTAGGTTGTTAGTATCCTAAAGGATATTTTATATCCTTTAGTTGTGATATCACGAAGCGATTATCGCCTCATGATAAATCAACTACGGACTTGAAGAATCTCCAACACGAGGCAATGGAATCGGACCTTGAATTGAGTATTATACTCGGGTAGGCCGCTGGTAACCCTTGTTAACCATCCAAAGAACTAATAGGCGAAGAAGTAAAGATGTGGAGATAATTTTGACCATAAGTACAATCAAATGAGGAAGAATTCCCGAGTCAACTCAGATAGAAGAAATAGAAGGTCATACAAGGGACTTTGTTGTATGAAGCCGAGAAATGAATTATAAGACCATGTAAGAGACTACAAGAGTGCGGAGTAGTGATAACAATATTGGAACGAAACTAGTAGAATTGAGTACAACCAAGATTTCGGAATCAAGGACATTACAATCGAGGCGGATGCCCCATAAACTAGTATGAGCATGAGAAACCAGAAGAGACAGAGTGTTAATCCGGGTATGGGAATCTAAGATGCACGGAATAAAGACCTACAATTGAGTGTAAAAGCGGAAAGGCAGACCCCACAAGTGTGGGGAGGTTTTGACCTCCTCAAAGGTATAAGAAGTTTGAAAGAAACCGCGACGCCAATATCTAAAGAATGGAAGCTTGTAGCTAGGTCAACGGAGTTTCATGAAGGCGATATTACTACTAACTTCAATGAAGAAATGTGTATGGGAGAACGACCTTGCTGGACTCGAGAGTCCAGGTTAACCCCAATTATCACGGAACCTAAGCCATCAACACAGACGGTCCATGCAAGAGGAACTGCAAGTGAATGATCATTACGGCAATAAGAATTGCAAAGACGCTTGCAAGCTATCGTGGAAAACTTGAAACGACTATTTATGTCACATGAATGACACAATCGAACTATAGAAATGGAGTTAGCCCATAAGAAGCGGAAGAGTGGAAGGTGAAACGAACTAAAGAAGTATAAAAGGAATGTTGTGAACAACTGTTTACCTACTAACTAAGTAAATTTTGACATATCACAATTAACACGAAATGGAGACTTACAACTTAATGTAAGAGGGAAAGGTAGACTTCACAAGCCTGGAGACATTTTGTCTTCTTTAAAGATAAGAATTCTAAAAGGATCCACAACGCCAGTATCGAAAGGATGGAAGCCATGTAACATAGTCAATAGAGATTTGGAAGGAAATATTACAACCAACACCGATTAAGGAACCTGTGCTTATGAGAATCGTGTGGTGGACTCAAGAGTCCAAGGTAACCCCCATTTATAACAGAACATAGGTCATCAACATCGACGGTCCCTGTAAAGGGACTACAATTGGGAGGTAGTTAAAAGTCATCGGAACTACAAGACGCTTACCATCTATCGTGGAGTGTTAGGAACGACTTTTAACGCCAGGCGAATGACACAGTGAGACTAGAGAAGGAGAGTTGTCCCAAAGGAAGCAGAAGAGTGAAAGATAAGACGAACTAAAGAAGGATAAAAGGATTAATCTAGTAGGTGATGTGCACCAAAAGTTTAATACCAGTAGAGGTATGGAATGGAGATATGTCAATTATAGACTGACCGATGTCAACCAAGGACGTGCAAGTATGATTTGGTATTGACGAGTTATGTGCCGTTAAGAAGAAATATTTGTGACTGTGGATCTATGGAGTAGCTTTACCGACGCCTTAGAGGATTTCCTCAAGTAGGCAACGACAACCTTCTTGAATGAATTAAAGGTATAAAGAGGAACGTTTTAAGGGATACTACTTGGCTAGTTAAGATCAAACTCCGGTCAAGTCAGGGAGTTGGATCCGTGGTAGAAGAACTAAGGAAGTAAGCGGAAGAAGTTGTTTTTCAATTGTCGCTTTATTTTCTTATGGCAAGTAAAGAAGGTACTTGGTACTTTATCAGCATAAGACTCATGGTGTAATTGGAAGAATGAGTTTTGAGGTCAATCATTTTACACTTACAGAAAAGGTCCTTAGGATTAATGAGTGACAACAGGATAAGCAGAGTAGCGCAGCGGAAGCGTGGTGGGTCTTACCCCACAAACAAGAAGCTCAAGGGTACTGATGGATGTCGTGTCGAGTTTAAGATGGTGATAGTTGGGGAAATGCATTATAGTTGGAAGAAACGTGAGATAGGCTATGTGAGTGACTGTAAATGTTGTACGGAAACTTATGGGCATGTAGAGGTAATAGAAGGAGACTGGTACCCTATTATGGATCCGAGTGAAGAGTGACGGCTTTGCTACATGTTTCCAGACAAGTAGTTTTGGAATTTCATACTAAGGGAATACTCTAGAGTGAGTTTTCTGGATGGATTAGGAAAGAATTAATGATGTAATTAAAGTATTGTGCATGGTCTGCACTAAAAATCTTAAAGTGAGTAACTACCATTCTGAGTCAAAGATACATAAGAAAGAGAAGCGGCAGGAGTATACTTATAACCTAGTAACCGTGCGTAAAGAAAGCAAAATTGCGGAGTAGATTTTATGTGTAATGTTATATCGGAACGGACCGAGTTGTGCTTTGAGTTAAAGGGATACCATCGGGATGGTAACAATGGTGGATAAAATAGCGCACTGCTAATGGTATGTCAACATTTATTGAGTAGTTATTATCAAATAACGGTGATATGAGATCACTTTGTGTCTAATGCTGTCATATAGGACAAATTCTATTTTACTTAAGATCTTGGAAAATGCGTGATAAACCTAAGTTTGAACAAACGATATATTAGAGATCTGTAAATAATATAATAGTGCCAAGTGATCACGGAGGATGTCCACCAAATTTGATTTTTAGTTGTCTCGAGTGTTAGACCGGAAAAGGGTAAAGGTGACGATTCCTTACTTGAAGAATAAGATGATTGAGTCATATTAAAAGACAAGACCAAGCGGGTTGTGGTACGAAGAGCATTAGGCACTTGGTAAAGTGTTGGGGGATGTCCAAGACTTTTGGCCTTAGTGGGTAGTCAGAACCTTTTTAGAATGCCGGAAGCAAGTGGTCATAATGAAGGGAAGAAAGTTGAATAGATTATTTTCCGTAAGGTCATCAAAGGATTTGGAAGTGGGTTGTGTAAGGCAACCACTTGAAGTTTTAAAGTGGTTTAGAAATGATTGATGGACTAGTATTCCTCACCCTATTGGAGGGTGTAGCTCCAGTTTTCCACGGAGACTAAGTTTTGGAACTGAGTTTGAGAATTTCAGTTGGAGAGATACCTACCAGACACGAGTGAGGTCATCAGATTAGAGGAACAGACAATTGAGCCGGATGATACCGGTGAGATACCCGGTAACCACTCTAGAACGTGGTAGCAGGCGCTTGTAATCTAAGTACTTGGAAAGATTTAAGATTCAGTGGTTTTATGAAAAGCTGATAAGGCTACCTAAGATATGGGGGACAGTAAGAGACACAACCTTTCAAAGACCTATGTAGCGATAGTTGTAACCTTGAGAGTGACGATTTAGGGCTTGACCTTGTATATTTGATATTGTTGGACGGCTTGTTTATTTCATGATTGAGTGTTTAGTCAGTGATGTGTTCTTTTGGTAACCTTGATGTGTGGGATACTTAGATGTGGAAACGACGAGACTTTTGTGTAGTGATCAACACACCCATTTGGTGCCTTAAAGGCCGATCAGGATTGTCGATCTTACACTACGTTTCGGGACGAAACTTATTTTGAGAGGGATCTGATGTAACGACCGGATTTTTCGTTACGCTTTGATAGGGTTAGAGGAGTTTAGAAAACGAAATTAAAATTTAGTGAGACTAGGATATACAAGTTAATTATGGAAGTCGTTTCATTAAATACCTTGTTCTATGTTTCGGGACGAAACTTATTTTAAGGGTGAATTGATGTGATACCCGAAAACTTTATTTTCAATAAATTCCGATTCAAACTAGACTTAGACTAGTTTGAACTCATTTCATTTTTATTTTTAAAGCCATGAGTGGTGTTTCCATGGTTAACATTAACCTTCTTATCATTTTATGTGGGTATAACTATATATCACCTACATTATGCTTATCATTTTATGTGAGCATTTTATACACACAAAATACAAGTCCTTACCCAATGTAGCTAACCATACTACTCTCAAGTTCCACCATTATTTTTGTATGGATTTGCCATTTATGTTATACATATACCCTTATGCATATAAAGACAAGATGACTTGTAACCTTCATTACCCCAAACGTCATGTAGGCTGACTTTCTATACCATATAAGCGCATATCTTGCATCTTTATAACCACCATTTACTACACATATTATATCCATTTATAGATTTGATTCCTTCAAAAGTAACAACTTAATGCTTTCATTATCGACGTAAATTGTTGTGTTACATTATTCATTCTCAGAATTGAACAGCCCCTCCTCACATCCCCTTCATACGAATTATTTTCACACAAAACACAACAGTGAACTAGGGATAGTTATACACAGCCCAACTCTCCCTTTCTGCACATGGACATTCACGCAGCAGCCTTTCCCCCTCTACACCATGGCCTTATCATCCCCTTCCTTCATCTTCATGTGCAGCAAGCAACACCATGCTCACAACAGCATGGGGTGCACAATCAGCAACACAACAAAGCCCTTCCTCCTTCCTGTCGTGCACACATAAGGACATCGAGCCAGGGATCTTCCTTTGCGTCTTCTTCACGCAAAAGCAAGCCAACACAAGCAGACCGAGTGGCCTCCTTCTCTACACAGCAGCCACAGGCTGACCTCCCTCTGCACATGGGCAACACAGACAGCAGCCCCCTCGCACACAGGAAGCAAACAGCGGCCACGACTTCTTTGCGTCTTTTGTCGACCAGTAGTCAGGAGCTTTTCTTTTGCACATATGTCGTTGTTCTTCCCTCTGGCGCACACCTACAGCGGATTTGAGCCCTTGCAGTTGTATCAGTCCAGCCAGATAAACAGCAGCCCGCCTCTCCTGCACATCGTCGCCTTTTCACGCTAGGAAACCAAACCAAGGCTTCTCTTTCACGTTGTCGGGTTAGTGACTAAGTAATTACCCTTCTTCTTGCCTCCCTTATACATTTTGATGGCTGATGAATTTCACTCTTCCCAGCCTTGCTCAGCAGCTAGGACAAACGGTAGGCATCTTTTCAGTTTTCTGAATTTTAAGACTGTGTCTAGCAACCAACTTTGGCACCAGATTTAGATATTCTAAACTACTTCTTTTTGGCTGATTTTCGGATACGTTGTAGATGGTATTGCATAGTAAATCATTCTAAAATTTCAGAGTAATCCATGTTACGGTTTGAGAGATATGGGGTTTCAAAGTTGACTCCTCATACAGTTTTTATAAATGTGCTGAGTTGAGAAAAACAGCATGATATGCTGTTTTGTGAGATAGTTTTGAATAGGCTTTTGATCTCCGTTGGGCTTGAATTTTGGATATGATATAGTTGACATATTGTTGTAGAACATATTAAAATTTGGGATAAATCCAGCGAGTAGTTTAGGAGTTATGATTTTTCAAAGTTAAGATAGTGTGCTGCTTGTTAAGTGTTGTAATCAACTTTAGAAATTTTTGTAGAAACAATGCTTTAACAGTTTTAAGAAATTCTTTCTCCTATGAGTAGATGAGATATCATAGATGGTCTAGGGAATTATTTCGGAATTTTTATAAGATTATTCGAATTTTATATTTGAAGCTGTAGTTGGACTTTAGTGACTTTTCGGGAAATAAAAAATAGGTAGTTTTTCTAGCTGTTACCTAAAATCATCTTAGGGAGTAGAATATGGTTAGTTAGCCTCAAATTATAATTCAAGTACATATTCCGAATTTTTGGAAGTTTCGGGACCAAGGGTAAAATAGTCATTTTACCATAAATTGGTACTGTATTAAATTCTGTTATATTAGGATCTACTATCTTAGAAGTCTTAGACTTCTAATTACCTAGAAAGTGTGCTGACACACTTGTCTCCTTTGACAGGCAACCGAGTTATACAGTTACAAGTTGAGTTGTGATTAAGAAAGTCGAGATTTGATTCTGGTAAGTCCACGGACTTACTTAGCTGGCTTTCTTGTATGAGTGTAATGTGTATGAGTGGTGTTTGCTAGTTATAATAAACAACGAAACCGGATTAGGCCGACTTTATTATTTACGTAATTGACCCAAGTGTATGATAACGGGTCGTGACATCATCTACCTAGCTCTTGCGAGAGTCTAGGAGGTTCCCTGCGACCAGCCCAGTCCGGTAGACGGTCAGATGCATTAGTACCATTCCGCGTTGGTAAACGGGGACAGGGGCGAGGTTTGGGAATCCCTCGTGTCACAAAATAAGTATCATTAGTAATAACCTATTAACTAATTAAAGATAATAAAAGGATTGAGTGTTGCATGTTGATTGTGTATGTTGTGTGTTTGTGCTTTTACCTTTAAACTTATGCATATAATGTTAGCTAACAGTTTTATACCGCTTGTAGATGTCTTGCAGGTTAAAACAGTTGTAGAGAGATCCGAAGGGAATGGTCAGCCGGGTCCACGTACTTATTTAGTTGGGGACAGGATGTCTTCTGTCCTTCTTATGTGTCGTTTTGGTACCTTTGCTTTGTAAGGCTGATACATATTCTTCATGTATATATTGTTTAAAGTTTTCAAATGTTTTAAATACTTTTGTGCCTTGTTGTAAGATCCAAGTTAAATTGTTGTCAAACTAAGGTCGGGACCCATTGTGAGGTCCTAACCAGTAGCTCCCCGAGTTCTCAGAATTTGGGGTGTTACAAGATGGAGGAGGAACATGGACACCTTCCTTCTCCTTCTCCTTATCTTTTTCTTTCTCAACGGGGACTTCTACATTCTTGGGTTGCGGGTCGGTGGTTGTTACACCACTCCTAGTACTAATCGCCATTACTCGCCCCTTTGGGTTATCCTCCGTCTTTCCGGGAAGCTTCCCTTAATCTCTAGGAACTTCTCTGGCCTTGCTGAACACTTGATTTTCTAAAGCTTTTTGTGCCTTATCAACCGAAGTGATGTGATTCTCTTGTCCTTGGAACTTTCCCAAGATTTTCTCTAGCATAGCATCATGCTTATCCTTCTCCGGCTTGCCCGAGCCATTCGATGTTTGACCTTGGCTTTTCAAAGGAGTAGATGAAGATGGAGGTGTTAGTGAATTTTCATTTTGTGAATAGGAATTACCGGAGTTTTGTTGGTTGGATCTCCAATTATTGTTGTTGGAGTTCCTGTTGTTGTTCCTGTTATTGTTCTTGTTATTGTTCCGGTAGTTGTTCCTATTGCCATGGTTATTATCCCTCCCTAGGTAGCCAACTTCTTGCTCCTTCGTCTTTTGCAGGCCAACTCTTATGACTTCCTTCAACTCCTTGATCTCATTGTTGAGGGAAAATATTTGAGTTTGTGCAGCTTGAGTCAACTTTGCTCCTGGCTCTCCTGAATTCCGATTCCCGTTATCCATCTTTCGGTAGGAATACTTCTCAATCACTTGGTCTTACTTCTCAATGAAGTCCCAAGCGTCGTCTTCTCTCATGTCCATGAATGTACCACAAGAAAGAGATTGGAGTTTGAATTGTGTCTCCACATCTAATCCCTTGTAGTAGATCTCCAACAATTCCCGTTTTGAAATGCCATGGTGTGGGCAATCGAATAGAAGATCTTGAAACCTTTCCCAATATTTAAACAAACTTTCGTTAGGTTTCATAGAAAAAGCATTAATCTTACCTCTCAATTCCGCCGTTTTGGATGGCGGAAAGAACTTAGTGAGAAACTCCGAAGTCAAATCCTCCCATGTGTTAAGCTTCGCAGCCAGAAGAGCTTGATACCAAGCTAAGGCCTTGTCCTTCAAAGAGAAGAAGAACGGTCTCAACTTGTAGTTGTTGTTATGGACTCTTTGAGGCTTCAAAGTTTCCATAAGAATCTCGAAATTTTGCAAGTGTTGATGCGGAGATTCAGCTTCCGTTCCACCAAACTGACTTTGGCGGATCATAGTGATGACTTGTGGGCGTATCCCAATGTCCTGGTCATCGATCTTGCTCTCCAAGATTCACACCTAGACGGCGTGGTTGTTGAATTGGGTCCATTCGTTGCCCAAGGGTTTGTAGCACCCACGATATCAGCAGCTCTCACGTCTCTAGCACGAGGACGAGGATCAAGATAGGGTCGAGGACGTGGATCGACAGGAGCTTGAGGGTTAAGTGGTGGTATGTCCTCTAGCTCCGGCATCTCATCATCGTAGGAAAGTTCAGCAATAGATTCCTTAGCTTTCTTCTTCTTCTTCTTCTTCTTCTTAGCATCATTCCTCTCTAGTTTCATGTCTAGAATCATCGCTCGAAGCTCATCTATTTGAAACTGGTTATGTTCCTTTTCCTCCAAGCGAGCCTTCTCGCTCAATTTGAGTTGAGCTCGAGTTTCATCCAACTCCTCTTGGATGTTTCTCTCATTATTTTCAGCCATCTTTTTCTCCTTTAACTTTTTCCTCAAAGTTTTCTCAAGTTCGGGATCAAAAGGAACGAGATCTTTGGTAGATCCAGTCCTTCGCATATAGCTAAAGAATCTGCAAAAATCACTCCAAAAGACAAATCAAATCACAAGAGCAAAGCTCCCAAGCTCGACAACCGAGAGCCGAATTTGGTCTAGACACAATCCCCGGTAACGGCGCCAAAAACTTGTTCGCTCGAAAGTGTGTGCGTCAAAGTCTATTAATATCTAGAACTTATACAAAAGCGAACCCGCAGTGTACGGATCGGCGTAGTAAGACAAGAAATTCCAGAGTCGAGCAAGTAAAATATAGAAGCTTTACAAGTAATGTTAGGAAAACAACAATCCTAAAGATTCAGGCTAGAACTTGTGGCAATCGATTCAAGGTATTCTATAGATGTAAGGACAAGTCGGGATTGAAAAGGTATATCTAATGTAAGGTTATGTACGGTGAAGTTCCAAACCTATATGTCTCACCCAAGGACTCTCTCTATAAAGGTTGTTGAGGCTGCAATATAGAAAGGATCAAAGGATAAGAATTACTCTCAAATACCCATGCCCAAAACCAAGGAATCAAAGATAAGCCAAAACAGTTAAGGTTGTGACACTCGAAACCGAAATAAAGGATGTTGAGTCTCACTACTACCTAGAAAAGGTAAGCCAAGGCTAGGTTAAGGCAAATCTTTAACTTTGGATCAAAGCAAAAGCAAAAGTCATACGACACAAGAAACCACGGCTGAATCATGAAGAACCACGGCCTTGGAACTCAAGAACAGACCGTGGAAAAGGTTGTCGACGAAGTTTCTCACAACTCTCAAGGTCCAACGATCAATCTATCATTATCTAAGTCACAACTATCTACCCTTCACCTTAGAATCGCTAAAGGGTTTTAGCCAATAACCATCATCATTGAACCAAATATCAAGTTTAAAAGAGAAAAAGGTAAAAATCTCGAAAACTTAATAATAGTCAAATAATCAATCTCAAATCCAAACAACAAGTGTATGTGTTTAATGAATGCGGAAGAGAGAACAAAAATCCTCACAACAATCTCAAGGAACAATGAAGAACGGGATGTCAATCCGTCTGCAAATGTAAACTCTAAGATAATCTCTAAGTACGCAATCTCCAAATCACATCCTTCTCGGGATCTTCCCTACACGCACTGGAATCTTCCTAAGCAATGATCCAAATATCTCTCTTCGGGGGTGTAAGCAACCGTCCCGTTTTCTCCCTCCTTCAGCTTTCTTATAGGGAAAAATAGGGTTACGAGAAAGCTCGATAACTATTACTGACGTGGCAAATATGACACGTGGTAACGTCATGGAAATCACGGTCTAGTGTAACATTCCACAGCCGTGGTTTAGGGCGTGGAACTCTTTGTTGCTCTTCGACATCACCTTCCACGATCTCAATGTATAAACCACGGTCGTGGTTCTCTTGGTTTGGCCGTGGAAACTCAAAAGCCTTTGTGAAAGCCTTTGTTTCGTAAAGTTCTCTAATCATGCTCCTTCCTTAGCTTCTCCAATGCATCTTCTTGGCATCTAGAATGATCAAATACTCCTATCCCTTCGCATATGCTCCAATTGAAGCCCTTATTCACCTATAAACATAAAAAAGTTTGTGTAGATCTCTATATCGACAAAATAGGTGAATGTGCTCATAAATGCTTCAAACTCATATCCATGTATACATCTAAAACGGAAAAACAATCAAAACAATTGCCTAAAATATAGTCATATTTCATGCTATCACAAATCAGCACAAGCAATCTAGTTAAGATGATAATGCAAATAACAATCATCAAAAGCAAAGACAAGAATATGTATAATAACTGGGGACACACAGATTCTAAAGGTATCCAATTGTGATTTTCGATTCAAGACTTCTAAAGATGTAAAGGACAGAGTTGGGATTGCAAAAAAATGGTGTTTCGAAGGTGGGATAGATCACGGGGGAGGTCCTACTATCCGCTAATCCAAACCAAAGAAACTTATCACCGGGTTAGTCTCAAAGCTTCAAAGGAAAGGAATGATAGCCTCAAACCAATCACTCAACCTAAGGGAATAGAATTAACAATCACCGGGCAAGTCTCAAGTTAACTCACAAAGGCAAGAGGAAGACACACTTAAATCTAATAAAGGATAAACCTTTATTACCTAGAACTCATCATCGTTGGCAACCACGCAAGGTAATCACCGGGTAAGTCTCTTCTTAAGCTTGGATATAGGTTAGAAATGTTCAACAAGGCTAGAGTTTAGGCAATCTTTAACTTTGGTTTAAGCATAAAAGAATGTATGCACGACATAAGAAACCACGGGTGAATCTTCAGAAATATCAGCCGATATTCTCAAGAACAGCCCGTGGAAACGTAACTGCGAAGGTTAAATCTCAACTCTCGGGGTCCAATCTATTTGTATAGGTCAATCTATCATCATCTAAACAACAACCGTCAACCAATCACCCTAGAATCACAAGGGTTTTATCCAACAATCATCATATTCAAATCAAGAATGAAATATATATTCAAGAATAGAATGCAATTAAATAAACCAAAAGAAACACAAGAATTATGACGCAAGGCGTTCTCAAATAACACAAACTGAATCAATCCAATAATAAACTCCGTTCTTCTGTTCTTCAAAATGGAAAATCAAAAGCTATAAAATCTCACAAAATATCTCTCAATCTCGAATGTGAATCAAGTACGGATTGTCAATCTGTTTCCAAAGTGCAAATCCGATGCTCTTCCACCGCAATGCCGTTTCTTCTCCAATTGATGATGTATTGTGTTGTGTATCCTTCATCCTTGATGAGTTCTATCTTATAGAACGAGGTTAGGGTTTGAAAGATTTCGTTTTGGGCTGAAACGTAGAAACCACGGCCCGGACCGAAGAAAATCTCGGCCGTGGAAATATGTCCTTGTCCGAGATTTCATCTTTGAGGCGTGTTTTCTCTTTGTTCTTCATTGTATCTTCCAAGACCTGACTTCATACTTCTTTTTAAGCTCTCCAATGCTTCCATTGTGGTCCACCTCGATCAACCATCCATGAATGCTCCATTTCTGCTCCAAATTAGCGCCAATTCATCTACAATCATCATAAAGCTTGTGTAGATCTCGATTCCAACATAATAGATGAATATGAACATAATTGCCATGAATGTATGTCTATGTACACAAAAGAAAGGGAAAAACTACCTATATGCACATCTATACTAAGGTAACATTTTATGTCATCAAAATACCTCATACTTGCCTCTTGCTTGTTCACAAGCAAGGTTCAAATCTAAAATACCAAGATGGATGAAATATTAACATGCAAATACAAGAAAAAACAACAATATTTTTGGTTTCGTGCTTCTATTCATAGATCACTCTCTAAACATGCTTCATAGCTTTTGAAAACCGTTATGTGAACAAAAGGAATCATATTATGAAAAGAATAATCATACCTTGCAAAATCTCAAAACAAGTATCATAACTTGAAATATATCAAAATCAATTATGGAAAATTGGATTTAAACCACAAAGTCAAACAACATGCTCAAAGGTCTTAAGGTCTTTCAAATAAAGGTCAAGAAATGTGTTAGGGTAAGATGTATGTAGGATATGTGATGCAAATCCGGGAAAAAGGATAGAACTCCACAACTGCAAATGAAAACGCAACATCCAACAATAAGATCTTTTTCACTTCTTTTTCACATTTTTATTTTCTTTACTTTCACTTGAGAACATGGACAAAGGTGCACAATAACCGAAGCCTTGAAGATCAGCTAACCTCAATTTCTCGAGGTGCCTCAAACCATAATGCACATACCATGACTCGTTAGGACTATCGCTCAATCCGAATTTGGCAAGACACAAACACCCGGCTATGTGAATGGTGCCGAGTTACTCATCATCATGATTGACGTCCCCAAACCTATTTTCTAACATAACTTGTCACTTTCAACTTCAACATTAACAAACTTTCACTAACATGCATCGTGATTCCCGGATAGGTAAAAGGAGGCAAAAATATACATGAGGATCTAAAAACGTGATCAAGAAGAAGAAAGGAATAAAATGTCTTAGTCATACCAAAAAGATGTGCAAGAACTTATAAAGCGGTTTCAACCTTCAAATTTGACAAAATCAAATATCAACCTTGCAAGAAATCCCAACAAGGCATTCAAATCCCTTACATTCCATAATTCAATTTAATCACATAAAAATCATCAAAGCCATTCCACAAGCAATATCATCATTGAGGTCATTTCCATTCCTAGAAGCACAAAATTTTAAAAATTTTCAAATTTTTAGGATTTTTCAAAAGGTATATGAATGCAAAACTGTAAGGAAACGTGTAACACAAAATAAAAGTGCAAGTACGATAGACATAACATCGAAGCAAACTATGATAGAAGTTATTACAAACCAAGTTCAATCCACCCCATACTAGAATTACACATTATCCTTAATGTGCAATAAAAGAGAAAGAAGAGAATACTCCATGTCTCAAAAGAAAAATAAAACCAAGGCGCTGGAGGAGGAGCATGCATCACATGGGTTGTAGCGGCAGGAACAAGAAGTATGAGATCATAAGCTCGTCCAAACTGCTGGCGGTAGACATCCTCCATCATTCGTGCATCACGGAGGCGGGATTGCTCGTGAGTATCTGTTAGCATGAAATATTGTGATATTTTAGGCACGTTTTCTAAGTGTATTTCATCCATATTGATAGTCATTGATTAAGCATTGTTACATTTGTGAGCTAGTTTGTCTATAATGTCGATATAGAGATCTACACAAGCTTTATGTTGATTGTAGGCAATTAAGAGCTATTTCCGAACGGATTGTGCGAGAATGGAGTTTGATTGAGCATGCCCAAGGATTGAGGACATCTCTAGGAGCTAAGGAAGGTGCTAACTTGAAGAATATGCATGAGGAAAGGAAGAATCACGGTTTTGCCCTAAACCACGCTCTAAAATACGGCCGTACTACATTCCACGTTCAAGTCCACGGCCGTGGAACTTTGGCAAGGGAAGCGTGATTCATTCCAGCAACTTCTACGGCCGTGGAAGGCTTGTGTCAAACCGTGATAGTTTCCACGCTCTAAATTACGGCCATGGAACCCTTCCACAACCGTGATCTTGGCGATCTTTTTCGCCACACTTTAAGCCACGATCTCCTACGAAGTTGGGCCGGGCCAATATTTTATCTTACACTATAAAAGGACGGACGAAGAGAGATTCCGTCACCTTCGCTTACGCTTAGACGCACTTCCGCTTACACTTGGAATTGCCCTAATTTCACATCTTGCGGAGATTGTGATTGAGAGAATTGCGCTTTGCTATTGGGATTTCCGGATTGACGGAAGATTGGAGATTCGGAAGATTGTTCGTAAGAAGATTTCGCTTCTTGCTTAGGTTTGATTTAGAAGACGGATTGACATCCCGTTCTTCCTTCTTATCTAAGATTTGTGATTGTTTGTGTTATTCCGAATCTATTGACGATATTGTTCTTGATTTGTGGATTTAAGATTAGTTTGAAAGTTATTGAAGGTTTTCGGAAGTTTTCATCTTTCATTCTTTTAAACCTTGAATTTGATATCAATATGACTGTTGTTGGCTAAAACCCTTTAACAGTTCTAAGGTGAAGGGTTGATAGTTGTGGCTTAGATGATGATAGATCGATCGTAAACAGATTGGACCTTGAGAGTTAGAGAGAATCGCCGACAACCCTAATCCACGGTCTATTCTTGAGCTTCCACGGCCATGGAACTCAAGAACTACCCGTAATTTTGTGTTAGTTTACGAACTTGCTTTTACTTTAATCCAAAGTTAAAGATTTGCTTTAACTTAGTCTTGGCTTGCCTTTTCTAGGTGGTAGTGAAGCCTCAACAACCTCTACCTCTATTGTGAGTGTCACAACCTTAATCGGTTTAGTTAGTCTTGATCCTTGGATTATAAGTTTAGGTATTTGACGTTTATCCTTACCTTTAGAACCTTTCTATACTGAAGCCTCAACAACCTTTATAGAGAGTGTCTTCTAGGTGAGTCATATATGGTGTTTGGAACTTCACCGTACGATTACCTTACATTAGCATACCTTTGCAACCCTCAACTCTGTCTTTATACCTTTAGTATATCTTGAATCGATTGCCACAGCTGGATATCTGGATCTTTAGGATTGTTGTTTTCCCAATATTTGAAAAGCTTCTTACATTTACTCGCTTGATAACCTATAATTGGATTTGTTCCCCCCAAATCCCTGTGTTCGATACTCTGGAATTCTTGCTCAACTATATCGATCCGTACACTGCGGGTTCGCTTGCTTGATTTCTAGTTTTATATTTAAAGCTTATTTGCACGCACGCTAAGTGGCGAACAGTATCGAGGTGTCCATCAATGCGGCGGATATCTCCCTGAATAGCATAAATGGAAACCTCCAAGTTCCCCATCCGGGACTCAAGTCCTCCAAGCCAGGTGGGTCACTCAGAAGTGCTAGCTCAACATTGGGAGCTACGTTGGGGGCGGTGGGAAGATTTTGTGCAAAAATTTGGTGAAGTGTTCCTTATATACTCTCGTAGAACTTTTAAAAATCTCGGCCGAGATTTTGACCGTTAAATTAGCCTGCCCGAGATTTTTTCCAAAGTTGCTAGCGACATAGTTTTCCACGGGTAAAAAAATAGAAATCTGGCCCGTGGAAACTTGTACTTGACCGAGATTTTTGCCTTTTCGTCCCAAATTGACAATTTGTCTTGTTTTTGTACTTTTGAGTTACATTTGAGTATTTCTTAGTTCCTGTCATCCAACGACACAAGCAAACCGGAAACGAACCAAAGAAAAAGACAAAAGAAAAATAAAAAGCTATACTACTCTATTCTAAGAAAAGGGAAAAGAACAATACCTTGGGTTGCCTCCCAAGTAGCGCTTTGTTTAAGGTCCGTAGCTAGACCTATCTTCTTTGATGATCATGTGAGGTGGAGAGGTGTGATGCTCTCAACCGGAACTTATGGTGTATACTTTTTCAAGCAGTGGCCATTGACCTTGAAGTTTCCGCAATTTTCACCCCATACTTCAACTACACCATGGGGAAAAACGTGTTTTATAACACAAGGTCCTGTCGAACGAGATTTTAACTTACCCGGAAATAGCCGGAGTCGAGAATTTAAGAGAAGGACAAGATCTCCTTCTTTCAACTCCTTGGGAATTATATGCTTGTCATTCCACCTCTTCGTCCTCTCCTTGTAAATCCGTGCATTCTCGTATGCATTCAAATGGATTTCTTCTAATTCATTAACGTCCAAAAGGTGTTTTTCTCCAACTTCCTTGATGTCAAAGTTAAGCCATTTGATTGCCCAATAAGCTTTGTGCTCCAACTCCACTGGAAGATGACAAGACTTCATATATGCAAGGTTGTAAGGTGTTGTGCCTATGAGGGTCTTGAGAGCAATTCTATATGCCCAAAGCACATCATCTAGCTTAAATGGCAATCCTTTCTCGTTCTAGAGACAATTTTCTCTAGAATGTTCTTGATTTCTCTATTTGAGATCTCCACTTGCCTGCTTGTTTGAGGATGGTAAGGAGTAGCAATCTTGTGGGTCACCCCATACTTAGACAATAGAGTTTCAAATTTACGGGCTGTGAAGTGCATTACTCCGTCACTAAGGCTACAAGTAGAGTTTCAAACCTTGGGAAGATCGTTCTATTAAAAAAATTCACTACCACCATTACATTGTTAGTAGGAGAAGCAAGCTTCAACCTATCTTGAAACATAGTCTAAGGCTACAAGTATGTATTAGTTTCCACAAGAAGATGAGAATGTTCCCATGAAATCTACTCCCCATACGTCAAAGATTTCAACCTCTTGAATGTTTTTAGAGGCATTTTATTCCTCCTAGATATGTTTCCCGTTCTTTGGCAAGCATCGCAAGAAACAACAAAGTATTGCACATCTTTAAAATAAACCAAAAAAAACCGGATTGGAGTACCTTAGCGCATGTCTTGTGGGAACTAGCATGTCCTCCACAAGGTAATGAATGGCAATGGGGATGACACTTTCTACTTTGTCTTCCGGAATGCATCTTCTGAATATGCCATCTGGACTTCTCTTGAAGATTAGAGGTTCGTTCCAATAGTAATGCCGGACATCCTTGAAGAATTTCTTCCTTTGAGCGTAGGATAATCCGGAAGGTATTTCTTGACAAACCAAATAATTCACAATATCAGCAAACCCAGGTTCGTTACCTCTTAAAATTTGATGAAGGAAATCTTCAATCTCGTGCAGTAGTTCATCAGGGAAGGAGTCATCAATAGGGAGATCATCCTTCGTGCTTGTGATGTGGTGAAGATGGCTTAGATGATCCGCCACAAAGTTCTCGGATCCTTTCTTGTCTAGGATCTCTAAATCAAACTCTTGAAGGAGGAGGATCCATATAATGAGCCATGGTTCTGCATCCTTTTTGGTGAGCAAATCCCGTATTGATGCATCGTTGGTGTAGACAATCACTTTTGCACTCATAAGGTAGGAACGTAATTTATAAACCACCGCAAGAAGTTCCTTCTCCGTCGTAGCGTAGTTGAGTTGAGCCTCGTCCAACGCCTTGCTAGCATAGTAGATGGCATGATTGTGTCCATTCTTCTTTTGTCCGAGCACCGCTCCTACGACTACGTCACTTGCATCACACATGATCTCGAATGGAAGATTCCGATCCGGCGGTTGAGTGATGGGGGCTGATATTAAAGCTTCTTTAATCCTACAAAAGGAATCTAGACAGTCTTTTAAAAACTCAAAAACCACATCCTTCATCAGTAGGTTAGTCAATGGTTTAGCAATTTTAGAAAACTCCTTAATAAACCTCCTATAGAATCCAGCATGGCCAAGAAAACTTCTTACCCCCTTTACCGATGATGGTGGAGGTAGCTTCTTCATGGTTTCTATATTTTCCCTATCAACCTCAATGCCGCGGTTTGAGACCAAATGTCATAGAACATTTGCTTCACTAACCATGAAATGAAACTTCTCTCAATTCAACACAAGGTTAAAGTCTTCACATCTTTGAAAAACTAAAGAAAGTTTAGCAAGACAATCATCAAAAGAGGAACCATAAACAAAATAGTCGTCCATAAAAACCTCCATGATGTTTTCGATATATTCGGAGAATATTGCCATCATGCACCTTTGAAAGGTGGCCGGTGTGTTGCATAGTCCGAACGACATTCTATTATAAGCAAACGTACCCCATGGGCACGTAAAGGTGGTCTTCTCCGATCCTGATCATCCGGATGGATGGGGATTTGGAAGAACCCACTTTATCCATCTAAATAACAGAAATGTGAGTGTTGTGTCAACCTCCCTAGCATTTGATCGATGAAAGGGAGAGGAAAGTGATCCTTCCTCGTTACAACGTTCAGCTTCCTGTGGTCCATCCACATTCTCTATCCGGTTACTGTTCTCGTAGGGATTAACTCGTTGTTTTTGTTAGTTACAACGGTTATCCCCTTTCTTTGGTACTACATGGGTGGGGTTCACCCACTTGCTATCAAAAATTGGGAAGATGATACCTGCATCAAGCAACTTAAAGATTTCCTTCTTTACAACCTCTTTCATGATCGGATTTGTCTTTGAGGTTCTCGTGAAGGCTTATGGTCATTGATTGCATGAATTATTGTCTATATTTCGGATATAGTTTTGTTGTTTTCTCATCATAATTATGCATACATGTATATGTATTTATACTGTTTATGTCATTATTCGGTTACTTTGCAAGAATCGAGGTCTACACCATGTTTTATTGTAATTGTAGGGAATATGACACGTTTTGGGTGGAAATGGAGCATAAGGAGCTAAGGAAGCAATGGAGCTAAGGAAGCTATGAAGCTACATTTAGGAGCATTAGGAAGTACATTAAGAAGAAAAAGAACCATGCTAGAAAGAATAAAGAAAGATCCAGATGAAGATACGATAGCATGCACGTAGATCACTACTCATCTCGGATGAACGCAATGATGCATCTCGACCGAGATGGCCCACTGGGCCTGGATCGAGGTCGACGTCCAACAACCCAAGGAGATAAAATATATTTTGACCTAAAATTCTTCTATAAGAATGGAAGGCGAACATTGAGTTGGACACGCTGAGACGTCAAAGGTTTTCTTGGACGGCTAATTTGAGAAGAATTGAAGGGAAGAATATTTGAAGGAAGGATTGCTTAGGGTTTAAGGAACCTTAGATTGTGAGGATTTCTTTGGGGATTGCAAGTGAGTTGTTATCATCCCTTTTTGGAACACATTATTGACACTATTGTTGGTTTGTTTGCTTTGATAATTGAGACATCTTTGTTGCTTTCTTTATTCTCTTTTCTTGACATTCTTGATATAATTGATATTTCATTGATTATGATGATTGTTGGCTAAACACCCCTGCGATTCTAGGGTGATTTGTTGAAGGTTGTGGTATAGACGATAAAAGAATGAACCTTTATCTGAGTGGACCCTGAAAGCGTGAGTTAACCCTAATCCGAAACCCGTCTTGGGCTGTTCGTTGAGCATCTCGACCGAGATCGATATAGAACAACACGAGATCGTCCACTGTTTTACGAGTTTAGGTTATAGTTTGTCAAATCCTATCCTTGTTTCACCTTTCCTGATTTATACGCAAGCCTAGGATGAGACTTACCCGGTGATTCCTTTGCTTGTATACCTATGATGATGAGTGTTAGGTAATAAAGGGTTATCCTTTATTAGGGTTTGAATATGCCTTCATCCTACCTTTGATAGTTAAACTTAGATTTACCCGGTGATGGTTAGTTCTATACCCTTAGGTGAGTGATGTTGGTTTAAGTGCTTTTACCTTTCCCTAGTTCCTTGAGACTTACCTAGTGATAGGACCTTTGGTTTGGGAAAGTGGGTAGTGAGACTTACCCGGTGATCTATCCCATAGTCGAAACACCTTCTCTCCGCAAACCTCAACTTTGTCCACGTTACCTGTACAAATCTTGAGTCGAAATCACAACTTTGTCCACGTTACCCAGTGATAGGACCTTTGGTTTGCATGCTTCTGAAGTTAGAATTCTTTACTGTGATTATTCTCACCGATTCTCTGAGATTGACTCCGGAACATAAGCCCTTACTACGATTGATCCGTACACTGCGGGTTCGCTTATCGTTAGATTTATTATTTGGATTATAAATTTAACGCTTTGTCTGCACACACCTTTTGGAGCAAACAAGTTTTTGGCGTCGTTGCCGGGGAATTGGTCAAGACCAATCCAGTGTACGGTTGTCTTACTTGGAAGCTTCTTGTTTTAATATTGATCTTTCTGCTTGAGTGTTCTTACATGACCTTTCCTTAGGTTAATGCGAAGAACTAGAACTGGTAAAGAAATTATTCCTTACGATCCTGAACAGGAAAAGGCGTACAAGAAAAGATTGAAAGAAGCTAAGAAAATGGCCGTTGCCAATGATAAAGAAGTAGAGGATCTTAGAGCTGAATTGGCTGAAGCTCGAGATCGAATAAGGCTACAAGAAGAAGATCTAAGGAAAGAGAGAGTTGGCCATCTCACTCAACAAGAGCAACTCCAAGCCGACATGGCCGAGTTGAGAGAGCAGATGCAACTAGTGAATTTGGAAGCGGAGAGAGGTGCTAGATTTGTGATTAACCCACCTCCACTAACACCCGCTTATGTACCACAACCACCACCACCTCCACCAAGGGTGGAGCCAGTTGATCCATTTGTGGGCATTCCACAAACACTTGGTCAACGTATGGATCCCATTCAGCAAACACGCCGTCCCATCATTAACCTAGGCAATCCAGCTAATAGGGATTATGAGTTCAGACCTCAAGTCATCACAATAATTCAGCATAATCGTTCTGGAGAAAATGGAAAGAGAACCACCACACCAACACTTGCAAAACTATGATATTTTGATGGAAGCTTTGAGACCTTCTAGATGTGATAATAATGACTATAAACTACATGTTTTCTTTTTCTCTTTGAAGGATAAAGCACTTGCATGGTATCATTTGCTTCCAACTGGAAGTGTGAACACATGGGAGGAGATGACCGCAGAGTTTCTCACCAAATTCTTCCCATCATCATAGACACGGAGTTGAGGGCCAAAATAAATGCTTTTGTGATGAGGAATGGTGAAAGCCTTTTCAAGTAATGGGAAAGGTTTAAAGACC
This sequence comes from Fagopyrum homotropicum, assembly GCA_033239125.1. NCBI lineage: Eukaryota > Viridiplantae > Streptophyta > Magnoliopsida > Caryophyllales > Polygonaceae > Fagopyrum > Fagopyrum homotropicum. The sequence goes on along the minus strand of BSWB01000001.1, from coordinate 36,970,200 downwards.
TTTTGTTGGATTGCCCACATCATGGGATTACAAAGATTGATTGGCTTGTGATCTATTTCAAAGGTTTGGATGCTGAAGCACAATTCAAACTTCAATCACTCTCAGTTGGGACATTCATCGATAAACCAGTTGATAAAGCGTGGGCTTTTGTTGAGAAGCAAACTCTCACTATGTAGAAATACTCCCACCGGAGTACTGAGACGGGAGGTCAAGGATCTTGACCTCAAGAGTTGAACCTCACCTCTTCTAGTGTTGAACAAATTAACGCCCTCAACAATGAGATTAAGGCTTTGAAGGAAATCACAAAGGCGAAAACCCAACAAACCAAAGAGCAAGATGTTGCGTATGTTGGAAGAGGAAACTTCCAAGGGAACAGGAACAACAACTACAGTAACAACAACAGGAACTACAACAATTGGAGATCCATCAAAACAATTCCGGTAATCCTTATTCCCATGCTAAAAATGATCTAACTCCACCTTCTTCTTATTCTACTCAATTGAAGAGCCGGGAACCATCATCCAGCTCAAGTCAACCACCAATTTCTAATTTAGAAGCTATGATTAAAGCGTTGGCAGGAAAGATGTGTGGAATAGAGAGTGCAGTTACTTTGATTTCTAAGGCACAAAAAGTCTTAGAAAATCAAGTGTTTAGCAAGGCCGGAGAAGTTCCTAGAGATCAAGGGAAACTTCCAGGACGTACAGAGAACAACCCAAAAGGCAAAATCATGTCAATTACAACAAGGAGTTGCGTGAAGACCGTTGACCTACAACCTCGATCGAATGAAGCTGTGAAGCAGCGCATTTCGACTGAAGCGAAATCTGGGCCAACCGAGGAGACCACAAAATGGAGTCGCCTCGGAAAGGAACTTGACCGAGATGCTTTTCGGTCAACCGAAGCAAAGGAGAAAGAATAAATTTACGCACCTCCTCTTGCGTACAAGCCGCCACTACCGTTCCCGCATTCTAAAGCAAGAGCACGTCTAGAAAAGCATGTCGGTAAGTTTCTAGGCCTCATGAGTAAGCTCCATATTAACATACCTTTCATTGATGTTATTCTAGGTATGCCCACATACGAGAAGTTCTTAAAAGAAATCCTCTCTAACAAGAGGAAGCTGGAAGATTTTGGTGTAGTGAAGATGTCCTCAAGGTCATCGGAACTCATCAAGATCATGAGGAAGAAGATGCCACCCAAACTAAGAGACCCGGGATCGTTCTGCATCCCCATTGAAGTTGGAAACATCGCATATGATGCATTATGTGACCTAGGAGAAAGTGTGAGCATAATTCCACTTGCATTGTGTGAGAAGGCTGGCTTAGGGGAACCTAAACTAGTTAAGATGACACTATACATGGCGGATCGATCAATCACTCGACCGTAAGCGTGTTAGAAGACATTCCTGTAAGACTAGGTAAATTCTACATTTCCATAGACTTTGTGGTATTGGATATTCTTGCAGATTATCCAATCCCAATTATCCTTGGGAGACAATTTCTTACAATATCCGGTTGCTATGTGGATTGCAAAAATGCTAAGTTGTCTTTTAGCATTGGAGAAGAACAAGTTGAATTCATATTGTCAGCCTTGATGGAAGGTCAAGGACTTGAGGAAGACATTTATAACATCTATGATGAAGAGGAGTCATGTGAATTGGTTAGCTCTATCCTTATTAAATATCTTCTTGAAAGAGTTCTAAGTTTTAGTATGTTAGAGAAAGGTGTAGATGTTTCCTGTGATGCAGATATACATAGCTTGGAAACCTCGGAGGAAGATCCGTCAGCTATATTTGAAAAGTTTGAAGAAGAGCCAACAAACTGCCTCGAGATAGGGCAAGTCATTTCGACCGAGGCAACTCTTGGACTGACCGAGGTGAAGGCAACAGAGAATCACCTCGGACCAGACCTCGGTCGAGATACATCTGAAGCAAGCGAGGTGATTGATTCTTCAACATCGAGTAATGCAAGCAATTGCCTTGACCCTTTCGATGCATTGCAAGACAAGGATAAGAAGGTGAAACCATCGCTTCGCAGGATGATAGCTAAAGTTGCAAAAATTTACAAAGAACAGACAAGGAATTGGAAAAAAAGCACATCACCCAGAGAGGAATCAAAGAAGGAGAAATTATTCTTCTTTAGAATTATCATTCTCTTTCTCCCCCAAATAAACTAAAGTCAAAATGGACATGACCTTTTATTATAAAGAATGTTTTATCTCATGGTGTAGTTGAAGTATGAGTTGAACATTGTGGGACCTTTCAAGTCGACAATCGTCGGCTGAAGAAGCATAAACCAAGACCATCGGTCAAGGAGATTGCATCCGTCCTTCTCAATTAAACGTACAGATTTAGGTCCACCTAGCGACCTTAAAACAAGTGCTTCTCGGGAGGTAACCCAAGGTATTGCTTTCTTTCCTGTATTCTAGATTAGATTAGTGTAGTTTGCATTTTTGTGTCCATGATAAAAGGAGCTAGGTACTACCCAAGAAAAAAAATAACGCAAGGGAATCATATGGACGGAGTTACGGTTTGAGAGTCTAGGGAAGTTACAAAAGTTAAGGCCTTCTCGGACACCATCAGTTCACTTCGACCGAAATGACTTTTCGAGCAACCGAGATGAAAGCAACAAGGAGTCACCTCGGTTTCCACCTCGGTCACTGACACCCATCTCGACCGAGATGCAGTTAAAATTACTAAAGGGTATAAAAGGGGAACGGATTTCTCTCTCCTCCCCATTCTTCTCTCCCGACACCGCCTTGACCGAAACGAGCCCTAAACCTCTCAAATTCCCGTTTCTTGATCGTTTTTAACGATTCTCGGCTCAAACTCGACAAGGAAAGCACGATAGAAACTTCCTCAACACCGATTGCAACTTCAAACAACCACAATCAGAAGAAAACCGGGTAATCTCGTTCGAAAAACCCTTTATCTTGATTTCAGTTGATTTTGTCAGATTTTGGGAGATTTCTGTTGCTTGTTGTGTTGAGAATAACTGGAGAACCCCTTGGGAAGCAAGTTTTAGTGATTTTGGGGGCAGAAAGTTACAAAATTGTGAGTTCGATCGAAGCACTGTTCGCCTCGGTTGAAACCTAGTCATCTCGGCCGAAATACCCTTTAGAACTGCCTGAGATAGCTTGCTGATATGGATGGTTTACGTCATTCCAATCGACAGATAGTTCTCCGTGACCGCGCCGAGGCTAGTCAACCTTCCTTGCCACCTCCTCCACCTCCACAAATACCAATCATCCTCCCAAACCTCAAAGAGAAATATGACCGTATATGCTCCCGTCCGGTCATTGCACCTTGCTATATAAACATCGTTGATTTTGCTTGCTTGCACCTTGTCGATGATTTGAGGAAGATGATCGGAGATGTGGGACTTGAGACAATTATATCACTATGGACACCAACTTATGTAGAGCTGACATATGAGTTCTTAAGTCCCATCGTCTATGTGCTGGAGGAGGATTATGTGAAGTTTCGTCTGATGAACAAAACTTACAAGTATTCAATGTAGACATTCGGAGCTATTTTTGGTTTCTTTGATACCACAACTACTGAATTCTCCTCCCGTAACCATGTTAGGGCATTTTGGGCCCGTATTGCTCACATTCCGACTTGCACCGAGAATTGGCAACCAAGAGATTCGAAGGAAAAGTGCATTTTTCATGTAGCTTTTAAGATTGCCCATCGGATTATTAGTGAGATGCTGTTAGCCTGCACCGAGACGCCACAAAAGATCCAGCAGAGTAAGCTATTCATACTTTGGTGTATGATCGCAAATGTAGTTCCAGACATTACTGTCATGTTTGCTAAAGATTTACCAAAGATAAGAAGCAAGAAAAAGGGAGATATTTGTGTAGGAGGATTGGTCACACACATTGACAACCTCATCGGCCTCAATCTTTCCGCTTGCACTTTGGCCGCTGAAGCCAAACCATTGGGTTTACAAGAGTTCATCACTCGCCGTATCTTGGTTCCTCGAGGGAGTGGTCCACCTTACGTGGCCATTCCTTGGGAAACCAAGGCTCCTAGAGGTATCATGTGGACGTCCCGGTTTACGGCCTCAGACCCGCGTAACTAGAGTGATATATGAGACCCGCTCGTTAAGGAGGCTACCAGACTTGCTGATATCGGCACAGATAGTGATGATGAGGGAGGTGCCCCCATTGACACCGGGACGGACACTGCTGGTCCGAGTTACCCGGTGATTGAGCTAGTGGATGATGCGGAGACTACCGATGATAGCCACACCAGATACCACTACAGTCAGGAGCACGCCACCATCGCCGTCGTCATGACCCCGATACCCACCAGAGACTCGACGCTCTTACCCGTCGCTTGGAGGATTCTTTCACTGAGATGCAAGCTTATTTTGATAGACGCCTCATGGCTCAGACTAGGGAGATCAGCGCTATGAGACGCTCGACTGATCGAGGAGAGCCACCACTACCAGCGCCGGATGATGGAGCTCCAGTTCCAGCACTTGATGGTTCATCCATTCAATCTGTCCCTGTACCCATTCCAGTCACCTCCTCCTCCAGATGCTTGATCAGACCTTCCCGGAGCTGCTGCCTTATTTTCTTTTCTTTTTTTGCGTTTCTGCACTAAAACTTGTAAGTGTTTCTAGACTTTTTTTACTCATCGGGTTGATGTGTCCTAAGTATGGGGTGCTTCGAGATACTTTGGTCAGTAATAACCGACTTATCTATTTATGAATATTTCCACTACTTCCATTATGTGCCTAGAAACTATTTTGTACATTACATGTATCATAACAGGATTTTTTTTTTATCAAAAAACGTACAGAAACTGGCTTGAAAAATTTTTTTGTCTCGACCGAAATGACCTTTTTCCAAACGAGGTGACCATAATAGGAGCTTACTTTGGTCCAACACCTCGTTAGCCCGGAAGTCATCTCGACCGAAATGGGTTTCGAAAACTTGAAAAATTTTGTGCTTCCGATCTTGATATGACCCCAATGATGAATATTATTTGATGAGTAGTTTATATGATCTTTATATGCTTGAAATGATTTATGATATACCTAAAGTATGATTGCTTTGTTTGAAATTTGAAGCATGTTTAGTAAGCTGTTTTTGTCCAAATCATGCTGAATTTGAAAGTTGACATTGCATTATGAGTTCTCTCACATCCTTATCGGAATGATTAAGGTAATTCATTATTCTTTCTTCCTCTTCTTGATCATGCTTTTAGCCCCTCATTGAAATATATTTGCCTCCCTTTACCTATCCGAGAACTTGGAAGCAAGAAAGTGAAAAGCAAGTCAAAGATGATGTTGAAAGGAGAAGAAGTTATAGAAAAATAGGTTTGGGGACGTTGATCTTGACGATGAGTAACTCGGCACCATTAACATAGCCGGGTGCTTGTGTTTTGCCAAAGTCTGGTTTATCGATAGTCCTAACGAGTCATGGTATGTGCATCAAGAGTTTGAGGCATCTCGAGAAATTGAGATTTGCTGATCTCCAAGGCTTCGGTTATTGTGCACCTCTGTCCATGTTCTCAAAAAGTGAAAAGTAAGCAAAATTGCTGAAGAGAAACAAGAAAATCTTGTTAATGAAGTGAAGCAAAGTTCAAGGTTGTGAAGTTCTTATCCATTTCCCGGATCTAGCACCACAATATCCTTTATGCACTCTATCCCTCACTCGTTTCTTGACTTTTGATTGAAAATCCTTGAGATCGTGAGCATGTTGTTTGACTTAGCAGTTTAAACTGGATTATTCGTGACTGATTTTGATGAGTATAATTTGCTATGCATTCTATGATCTCAAGTTAAGTGTGATTAGCTATTTATATCTATGACTTGTTTTGATTATATATGGTTCTTATTAACTATGAAGCATTCTCTAAGGGTGATATATGGGAAGAAGCACACAACCAAAAGTTTTGATAGTTTTTCATTGAGTTTTAACTTATTATAATTCATTCTATCTTGTATCTAAGATTTGAACCTTGCTTGGGGACAAGCAAGAGACAAGTATCGGGTATTTTGATAGCATGAATTATTGTCTATATTTCGGATGTAGTTTTGTCGTTTTCTCATCATATTTCTGCATGCATGTATATGTATTTATAATGTTTATGTCATTATTCGGTTACTTTGCAAGAATCGAGGTCTACACCACGTTTTATTGTAATTGTAGGGAATATGACATGTTTTGGGTGGAAATGGAGCATAAGGAGATAAGGAAGCTATGGAGCTACATTTAGGAGCATTAAGAAGGACATTAAGAAGGAAAACAACCATGTTGGAAAGAAGAAAGAAAGATCCAAATGAAGATACGATAGCATGCACGTAGATTACTACTCATCTCGGATGAACACGGTGATGCATCTCGACCGAGACGGCCCACTGGGCCTGGATCGAGGTCGACGTCCTACAACCGAAGGAGATAAAATATATTTTTAACCTAAAATTCTTCTATAAGAATGGAAGGCAAACATTGAGTTGGACACGCTGAGACGTCAAAGGTTTTCTTGGACGGCTGATTTGAGAAGGATTGAAGGGAAGAAGATTTGAAGTAAGGATTGCTTAGGGTTTAAGGAACCCTAGAATGTGAAGATTTCTTTGGGGAATGCTAGTGATTTATTATCATCCCTTTTTGGAACACATTATTGATACTATCGTTGGTTTGTTTGCTTTGATAATTGAGACATCTTCGTTGCTTGCTTTATTCTCTTTTCTTGACATTCTTGATATAATTGATGTTACAATGATTATGATGATTCTTGGCTAAACAACTCTGCGATTCTAGGGTGATTGGATGAAGGTTGTGGTATAGACGATGAAAGAATGAACCTTTATCTGAGTAGACCCTAAAAGCGTGATTTAACCCTAATCCGAAACCCGTCTTGGGCTGTTCGTTGAGCATCTCGACCGAGATCGATATAGATCAGCACGAGATCGTCCACTGTTGTACAGATTCCGAGTTTAGGTTATAGTTTGCCAAATCCTATCTTTGTTGCACCTTTCTTGGTTTATACGCAAGCCGAGGATGAGACTTACCCGGTGATTCCTTTGCTTGTATACCTATGATGATGAGTGTTAGGTAATAAAGGTTTATCCTTTATTAGTGTTTGAGTGTGCCTTTATCCTACCGATTTAACCTCAGACTTACCCGGTGATGGTTAGTTATGTACCCTTAGGTGAGTGATGTTGGTTTGAGCGTGTTTACCTTTCCCTAGTTCCTTGAGACGTACCCGGTGATAGGAGCTTTGGTTTGGGAAAGTGGGTAGTGAGACTTACCCGGTGATCTATCCCATAATCGAAACACCTTCCCTCAGCTTTGTCCACGTTACTTATAGAAATTTTAAGTCGAAACCACAACTGGATACTATGATCTTTAGAATTTGCATTTCCCCATCTTGATACAAATACTTGCTTTTGCGTTTGATCAATATTATTGTATGATTCTGAAAATAGATTGCTTTACTGTGATTATTCTCACCGATTCCCTGAGATCAACTCCGGAATATATGCCCTTACTACGATTGATCCGTGCACTACGGGTGCACTTATCATTAGGTTTATTATTCGGATTATAAATTTAAAGCTTTGTGGGCACACACCTTTTGGAGCGAACAGTCATCCTCCATTAGTATATTATGCATACATAAAAAAGGTTTGATACCTACTAGATCATCAATAGTGTATCCTAAGGCTTTCTCATGCAATTTCAATTCATTCATTAGCCTATTGTGTTTATCATTATTCAAGTTAGCACTAACTATGATTTTATATGTAGAGTTTGGTCCTAGAATAGGAAGTGGTTTCAACTCCAAGGTAGGAGGTTCCTTTGTTGAGGTGTTATGGCCTTCCGAAGCATCACGAGATGCTTCCATGGTTGTAGAAGGGGTGGGAAGACGTCCTGGAATACTTTAAGGAGTTTCGGAGGATCCTTAGAATTTCCAGATTTCACGGTTTAACCCTGAAAATCTCGGGCGAGATTTCTGTCGAGGTGGCAATCGACATAGTTTTCCACGGGTGAATTAATTAAAATCCCGCCCGTGGAAAATAGGTACTTGACCGAGATTTTTGGCAATTTTTGTGCCGTCTTCTATTTCTTTAAATTCACTCTTTAGCTCTTCCTCCAGCTCTTCTAAAGCTCGAACTTCGAAATCGCAGTCCTTCTATACTCCCTCTTTCATGATGCTCATACTTATGACTTTTATAGTGGATCTTTGAGCAAAATAGAACTCACTATCTCCTTTGGTTCCTCTTCATCATAGATGTTTAAGACATCTTCTCCAAGGATTGGCCTTTTGACCATAGTTGCCAACTAGAATTCCACATGCTCTTCACCTATATTGAAAGAGAGTGTTGCATTCTTGCAATCTACCATGCAACCCGAAGTTGCAAGGAACGGTCTTCCAAGTATAATTGGAATTGGATGATCCGTAGGAATGCCCAATACTACAAAATCAACAGGATTATAAAACTTGCCTAGCAAGATGGGAATGTCTTCAAGAATTCCCACCGGATGCGATATTGATCTATCCGCCATGTATAGTATCATCTTGACGGATTTTGGCGTTCCAAGTCCTACTTTCTCACATAACGCAAGCGGTATAATGCTCACACTTGCTTCAAGATTGCACAAGGCTTAATAAGTCGCCTCTCCAATTCCTATGGGAATGCTAAAGGATCCGGGATCCCTTAGCTTCGGTGGCATCTCCTCCCTTATTGTCTGGATTAATTCAAATGACCTCTTGGTCATCCTCACTTCTCCAATGTCTTCTAATTTCCTCTTTTTGGAGATGATTTCTTTTAAGAACTTCCCATATGCCGGAATTTCTAAAATAGCATCCACAAAAGGGATATTAATATACAATTTGCTCATAAGATCAAGGTTTACCGAAGTGTTTGTCGAGGCGCTCTCTAACGCGAGATTATGGGAAAGGAAGTTTTGGTTTGTTTGCGGGAGGAGGTACATAAACAGGTGCTTTTTCTTTGTCCTTGGCCTTGTTGCTTGGCTCCGGCTCCTCCTCGACCATTGGTTGCTTCCCCTTATCAACACTCTTTGGCAATGGATCATTAGTTTTGATTCCGTTTCTTGTGGTGATGGCAATTATTTGCCCCTTTGGGTTGTTTTTCGTTCTTCCGGGAAGTGTCCCTTGATCTCTTGGAACTTCTCCTGCGTTATTAAAAACGTGATTCTCCAAGGCCTTTTGAGCCTTAGAAATAGAATTTATATTATCATTCATCTATTTTATTTGTTTCAACACTTTTTCCCACATCGCCTCAGATGGATCTTTTGGAGGTTGGTTGAATCCCAGTGGGGGATTTTGAGTTCTTGTTGGAGGAGCACTGCTAGAGGATGCGGGCGGAATCAATGCAACATCCGGATTTGAGTATGAAAATCCAAGATGACTATGATCTGGGCGCCTTCCTCCTCCTCTTCCAGAATTTCTGTTGTTGGAATTGTTGTTCCGGCTTCCTTGATAATTTCCTCTCCCCGTGAAATTCACATCACGTTCTTTAGGAGGTAAACTAGCTTGTGCTGGAGCTTGATTCTTCTGCAATTCTTTCATTTGATGCTTACAAGTATCAGCTTCAGTAGATAAATTAGTAGTAAGACTTACCTTGTGGACTATGGGTCGCTAGAGTTGATCGTCACTCCTTCTTTGGGAATACTTTTCTTGCACCAAAGCTTGTTTTTCAATGAATTCCCATGCATTGTCAGCTTGCTTATCCATGAAGGTTCCTCCGGAGAGGTATTGAAGTAGGAAATGTGTATCGTCATCCAATCCTTCGTAGTATATCTATAGGAGTTCTATTCTTGGGATTTCATGATGGGGACAATAAAGTAGAAGGTCCTTGAATCTCTCCCAAGATTCGAACAAGCTCTCCTTGTCTTTCATGGTAAAAGCATTAATTGTACCTCTAAATTCAGCAATCTTTGATGGTGGGAAGAATTTTGTAAGAAATTCGGAGGTCATGTCCTCCCATGTGTTTATTCTCCCATGTGGTAGAGATTGAAGCCATGCTTGCGCCCTCTTTCAAAAAAAAAAGAGAAACCTCGCAATTTATGATTGTTAGACTCTAATCTAGCAGGTCTTAATGTTTTCATAAGAATTTCATAATTTTGTAAATGTAAATGAGGAGACTCCCCTGGGAATCCTCCAAACAGACTTTGGTGGATCATACTGATGACATTAGCGCAGAACTCATAATCATGATCAGCTGGGTTCTTGAAATCTATTCCGATTTCGCGGGTGCATTAAGTCGGATTCATTCTTTGTCCTAGTGTTTGTGGCTCTTCCACAATTGGATCCGCTCTAACGTTCCTCACCAGAGGGTGAGGCGCCGCACCTTGTGGAGCTGGGTTAGCTCCAATGGGAGGTGGGATTTCAACGCGGACATTTCCTCCTCTTTGAAGGAGTTCGTCTCTCATGTTGTTGTTGTTCCTCTCCATCAGTTGCACTTGAAGTTCTTCCTCCCTTTCACGAGATTGTTCTCTTATTCGATGTGCTTCTTGGTCCGCTTCATGTACTCGTTGATTCGCAACTCTCAATTGTTCCATGGCTCGATCCAACATAGTTTGGGGATCTATTTCATCCATTCTTCTTCTACTAGCTTCTCTTAGCCTTCTTCGGATAGTTCTTTCTTGTTCCGGATCGTAAGGAACGAGTTCTCTATTGTTGCGAGTACTTCGCACAAACCTAGAAAGGAAATTACTGCAAGAAAAACCACTAAAAGCAAAAGATCAATAGTAAAAGCAAGAGCTTCTAAGCTAGACAACCGAAACACCGAATTTGGTCTAGACCAAATCCCCGACAACGGCGCCAAAAACTTGTTCGCTTGAAAGTGTGTATGCAAATAAGCTTTAAATTTATAACCTAAAATATAAGCTTGAACGATATGCGAACCCGCAGTGTACGGATCAATCGTAGTAATGGCAAATACTCCATGGTCGATCTCAAGGATTTGGTGAATTTAAATCAGCAAAAGCAATCTAGCTAAGATGATAATGCAAATAACAATGATCAAAAGCAAAGAAAAGAATATTTATAATAATTGGAAAAACACAAATTCTAGAGATCAAGATACCCAATTGTGGTTTTCTATTCAAGACTTATAAAGATGTAAAGGACAGAGCTGGGATTGCAAAGGAATGGTGTTTCGAAGGTGGGATAGATCACGGGGGAGGTGACACTATCTACTATTCCAAACCAGAGAAATTTATCACCGGGTAACTCTCAAAGCTTCAAAGGAAAGGAATGATAGTCTCAAACCAACCACTCAACCTAAGAAAATAGAATTAACTATCACCGGGTAAGTCTCAAGTTTACTCACAAAGGCAAGAGGAAGGCACACTAGAACCTAATAAAGGATAAACCTTTATTACCTAGAACTCATCATCGTTGGCAACCAATCAAGGAAATCACCGGGTAAGTCTCTTCCAAGCTTGGATATAGGTTAGAAAGGTTCAACAAGGCTGGGGTTTTGGTAATCTTTAACTATGGTTTAAGGATAAAACATTGTATGCACGACTAAATAAATCACGGGTGGATCTTCTGAAATCTCGACCGAGATTCTCAAGAACAGCCCGTGGAAACGTAACTGCGAAGGTTAAATCTCAACTCTCAGGGTCCAATATGTTTGTAAAGGTCAATTTATCATCATCTAAACCACAACCATCAACCCATCACCCTATAATCGCAAGGGTTTTAGCCAACAATCGTCATACTCATATCAAGAACGAAATATATATTCAAGAATAGAATGCAATCAAATAAACCAAAAGAACCACAAGAATTATAACGCAAGGCGTTCTCAAATAACATAAACATAATCAATTCAATAACAAACTCCGTTCTTGTGTTCTTAAGGAAGGAAAATAAAAAACTAGAAAATCTCACAAAATATCTCTCAATCTCGAATGTGAATCAAGTACGGGTTATCAATCCGTTTCCAAAGTGCAAATCCGATGCTCTTCCGCCGCAATGTTGCTTCTTCTCCAATTGATGATGTATTGTGTTGTGTGTCGTTCATCCTGGATGCAGTCTATCTTATATAACGAGGTTAGGGTTTGAAAGATTTTGTTTTGGGCTGAAGCATAGAAATCACGGCCCGAAGAAAATCTCGGCCGTGGAAATATGTCCTTGTCCGAGATTTATTCTCTGAGGTGTGTTTTCTCTTTGTTCTTCATTGTATCTTCCAAAACCTGACTTTATACTTCTTTTTAAGCTCTCCAATGCTTCCATTGTGGTCCACCTTGATCAACCATCCATGAATGCTCCATTTTTGCTCCAAATTAGCGTCAATTCACCTATAATCATCATAAAGCTTGTGTAGATCTCGATTCCAACATAATAGATGAATACGAACCATAATTGCCATGAATGTATGTCTATGTACACAAAAGAAAGGGAAAAACTACCTATATGCACATCTATACTAAGGTCATATTTCATGTCATCAAAATACCTCATACTTTCCTCTTACTTGTCCCCAAGCAAGGTTCAAATCTAAAATATCAAGATTGATTAAATATGAACATGCAAAGACAAAGGAAAACAACAATATTTTTGGTTTCGTGCTTCTATTCATAGATCACTCTCTAAACTTGTTTCATAGCTTTCGAAAACCGTTATATGAAAAAAAGGAATTATGAAAATAATAATCATACCTTGCAAAAATCTCAAAACAAGCACCATAACTTCAAATATATCAAAATCAATTATGGAAAATCGGATTTAAACAACAAAGTCAAACAACATGTTCAAAGATCTTAAGTTCTTTGGTGAAGTTCTTTGGGAGAACATTGTTAAAGATCATGACCATGATTATGTCCGACAAGAAGATGATGATAATGATAGAGAAGAAGACCTTGACCTCGAGGTGGAGGAAGAAGGAAACATCAATGATATGATGATGTTCATATGGATGGTGCATCCGGATCTCGCCCTCAACGAAGCTCCTACCAAGGCCACAACAATGACAAAATTCTCCAATACATGCAAAGGATACAAACATGGATGGAAGATCATTCTAGATGGAAGGATGAGGACAAGACTTGAAAGTAAAATCAAGATCGAAGGTATGATGATCTCAACGATTTAGTTAATAAGCAAGCCAAAACCCTTAGTGACATCAAGCTTGACCAAGAAAATATTCACAAAGATCTTGACACCATCAACAAGGATTGGGAAAATTGGTACAAAGATTCATATTAGACCTCACCTACTACCACAAACACAATGCATCTTGTAATTTCTTTTGCGGATACACAAATGCATGCAAAAAGTTATGCTCAAATATATATCAACGTATTATTTTCGAACGACATAAAAATAAAAGACACGTAAAAGAAATTAACTCTAAAAAATTACATTTTATTTGTTGGGATTATTATTTAATTAAAAAGGCAAAAGAAACTAAACTAATTAAAAAACTTGTTTTCACTTTTGCACAATATATACGTATTCACTTATGTACATAAAATTAAATTTTAAATACAACATAATTACAACTATGTACAAGATATACAAAAATAAGTTTCAACCTCCTCAACTATAATAATTTGTTAATTTGTTTGTTTGGTACGAGAAATACAAAGTTAAGTGTTCGCTCCAAACGGTGTGTGCAAGCTTTAAATTTATAACCCTAGATGTAAGCTTAAAACAAGATCAATCGTAGTAAAAAGCAAGGAATTCCAGGGGTCGATCACAAGGACTTAGTGAAACAAAGTCGATAACGGTAAGCTTTAGCAATTACTAACCACAAAGCAATCAAACAATCAAGGATGATAAAAGTCAATAAAGGAAATATGCAATTCTAGGGATTAAAGCATCTAGTTGTGGTTCCAACTCAAGATCTAAAGATAAGCGGACAAAGCTGAGATTTTTGCATAGGGAAGGTGTTACTAAATTGGAATAGATCACCGGGTAAGTCTCACTACTCACTAATCCCAAACCATAACTCCTATTACCGGGTAAATCTCAAGGAATTAAGATAAAGAACTATTACCTCAAACAAACACATCACCTAAGGGAATAGAATCAACCTTTACCGGGTATATCTCAGGCTAACTCACAAAGATGGGATGAAAGCACACTCAACCCCCAATAAAGGATAAACCTTTATTACATACACTTATGATCTTAGGTAAACAAACAAAGGAATTACCGGGTAAGTCTCATCCTAAGCTTGCATTGAACCAGAAAAGGTATAATAAGAATAGGATTTGGCAAACTCTAACACTTAACTCTCAGTTTCGGATCAGATAAGTCACCTCGGTCAGCCAAATTCCACCCCGGCCGAGATGTTCATCGACTGAGCGAGATGCTTAGGGTTAAGGTAAAGACTCGAACTTTCAGGGTCCTACTGTGATTAAGATCATTCTATCATTGTTTTTCCCACAGCCTTCAGCCAATCACCCTAGAATCACACAAAGAGATTAGCCACTCATCATCATGAAAGTATTAATCAAATATATGGGAAGAAAGAGAATAATTGAACAAGAAAACCTTAAAAGAAAGGCTTCAATAACTGAATCAATTATCAAACCAACAAGCGTTCCTTGGATAGAAATCCAACAAGACAACAAACAAGAAGGGAATCTAAGATGATCTTACAAAAACCCTTCAAAAGCTATAAAAGTTATAGACTTTCTTCCTTCAACCTTCAAAAAGGTTCTTCAAATCTCCCAACTGGAATATGGCTGCAGCGGTGTATTAGGTGTAAGCGAGGTGATAGCGGATGTATGCAGCCTTTATGCAGCGTGTCCGGTGTAAGCGGCATGTATGCAGCGTGTCCGGTGTAAGCGGCTTGTGGATTTGTGGGAAATCCAACCCTTTTTATAGGAAAATTACTCTCCAAAGATAAGATATCTTAGAAAGATCTCTTCCCATAAAAATAGGTAAAATATATGATCTAGTATATCTTCTTCCTTGCAGGAGCCAAGCCCAAAAATATAAGATCTCTTTCCAAAGATAAAAGATCTCAGCTAAGAATAAAATATTCTCGCCGCGTCCCAGGTGTTCGCCTCGGTCGAGTCGACTCCTGTGGATCACCTCGGTCGAGGTGACTCTGTAGTCAACCGAGGTGAGTCACAACCGAATGTGAAATCTCTCAAATCTGGTCCAAAGTAAATCTCTAATCCATGGCTATGCTTCCTGGATGTTTCCTTATGTTCCTGAATGTAGCTCCGATGACTCCTTAGCTCCTTTTACTCCTTTTAGATGCAAAACGTGCCATTTTACCTACGATTACAACAAAACTAGGTGTAGACCTCGATTCCCGTAAAGGTAGATGAAATGGTAATATAATCACATAATATACTTACAAACATGCAGATTATTGAAGATAAAACGTCCAAACAAACCCCAAAATATAGACTATAATTCATGCTATCAAAATACCCCATACTTAGCCCTTGCTTGTACCCAAGCAAATTCCGCATATAAAAGGCAAGATAGAATGGATTATAAGTCAAGAAAATCAATGAAAAAGTCTTTCAAAAACATTTTTATGGTGTGCTACAATCATAGATCACTCTAAGAGAATACTTCATGGAATTTAAAATCAAAATATGATCAAAACATTTTATAAATATAAGAAAGTTGTTGTTCTTTGCATAAAATTGTAGAATGCATAATAAATCATAATTATCGAAATTAATCATGCATAATTCAGTTTAAACCACTAAGTCAATCAACAAGCTCGAGGTCTCAAGGGCTTCCCAAAAGAAAGGTCAAGAAACGTGTAGAGTAGGGATGTATGTAAGGTAATGTGGTGCTAGAATCCGGGAAAAGGATATACTTCACTTTCACTTTGACTTTCAACATCTTCCACCAATAAGCTTTGCTTATTTCACACTTTTTCCTTTTTTACTTTACTTTTTTGGGATGCATGGACAGAGGTGCACAATAACCGAAGCCTAGGAAATCAGCAATCATCAATTTCTTGAGATGCATCAAACCCTTGATGCACATACCATGACCCGTTAGGAATATCGCTCAATCCGACTTTGGCAAGACACAAACACCCGGCTATGTGAATGGTGCCCAGTTACTCATCATCATGATTGACTTCCCCAAACCTATTTATTTCTTTCTAACACTTTCACTTCCAGCCAACTTCTCAAACTTTACTTCACTTGCTTTCACCACTTTGCTTGCTTCCAAATTTCCGGATAGGTAAAGGGAGGCAAAAATGTATATGAGGGGCTAAGCATGATCAAGAAGAAGAAGAGAGAAGAATAAATTGCCTTGGTCTTTCCAGGAAGAGAGTGAGAGAACTTATCTTGCGGTGTCAACCTTCAAATTCAACATAATTTGGATAAAAACAAAGTATTAAACATGCCAAAGATTTCAAACAAAGCATTTAGCAACTTAAACATATCATAAAACCTTTCAAACACATAAAAATTTTAAAACCAGTCAGCAACAAGATCTTCACTAAGATCATATCCAGATAAGAAGCACAAAATGTTTCGAAAACTCTCAGTTAAACCACCTCGGTCGAGGTGTTCTAGGTCAACCGAGGTGAAGTACCTCGTTCGGCCAGAATCACTTCGGTCGAGGTCCAATTTTTTTTTTTTCTTTCCAGTTTTTTTTTGACGTTTTTCTCAATCAAATAACCTGTATGCATGCATGTAATCTCAGATAAGAAAATAGAGCATAATAAGATCATAAATATCCATTAAAGTAGCATACAATCATCCATAGTCAAATAATATATCCGCATACCCCATACTTGGGACACATTGTCCCAATGGGTCAAATAAGTCTGGAAAATAGAGTACTCACCGGACATAGCAGAAGTGCTTGAAGTGCGATCCTCTACTCTTTCTTTGCAGTTTGGAAGCGAGAATCGTCGAAATCGATCGAAGAACGGGATAACGAGGTGAAACTGTGCCGCGGTCGAGAAGGTGAGAGAGGGATGAGAGAGAATTCGATCCCCCTTTTATACCCTTTTCTGAAACTGTTGTCCCCTTGGTCGAGATGGTCTCGACTGGACCGAGGTGGTACGGACCGAGGTGGATCTTCAGAAACCCTAGTCGCCTCAGTTGCTCAAGAATCATCTCGGTCGAGGTGCTGTGACAGCAACCGAGATGTGTCTCAGTCAAACTCCGTCTTCTCAAATTCTCGAACTTTTGTCCTTCCAGTTGTGCTCCTGGTTTGTATTCCTTCCTTAGATGTCACCTGTTGTCTGTCTAGGACGCCAAAAACAAAACAAAGCAAAGCAAAAGCAAACTATCTAAAGCTAGACTAGAAAAAGGGAAAAGAAAGCAATACCTTGGGTTGCCTCCCAAGAAGCGCTTGATTTAAGGTCGCTAGTTGGACCGTACTGCGTCTCTATGCGTGATGGGAGGTATCCTCACCCCATACTTCACCTTCATCATGGGGTGAGATGAGTAAGTCTATCAAACGCTCCAACAAGTGCAAGTGCTCATTGGATCCATAATGAAACTCTCCCAAAAAGGTTCCGGTTCCTAACTTCACCGGCAAATGGTAGGATCTCCTACGTACAATCTTGTACGGTTTGGTCTTCACCGGGATCCTACCGGTCTTCCTCTTTTACCGTGGGACATAACTTAGTCTGTCATCCCATCCTTTCCTTGATCGAGAAAACAGCTTCTCGAGAATCCTAATAGCTTCCCCGTCTTTAGCTTGGGGATGGTACAAGGTCCTTAGCATGCGAGGGACCCCATACTTGAACAAGAGACACTTCATCGCCTTAACGGTGTAGTGCTTGCAAACTCCACTCCTTATAATCCAAGGAGTATCTTCTTCCAACGGTTTCAAGGGAGGTTTCATCTTGATCTTAGGAGGTTCTTTCGGAAGAGACCTCCAACTCTCCGGTGCATTCCTGAAAAATTCAGAAATTTTAATAGGGATTTCAAATGAAGTAGGAGAATGTACCTCGTAAAGTTCTCCAAAGCTTGAGACAAGTTTCATGTTGGGTTGATAATCCACACACGAAATCCCTCCCAACTCAGCTGATCTTTCTTCCACCTTGACCACAGTCTCAGTAATTTGGCCAAGGTTCTCCGTATCTTGCAATTCTACAGATTTTTCCTCCACCTCGGCCGATCTCTCTTTCACCTCGGCCGAGGTCTCAACAGTTAGATCAAAATCTTCCAAATCTTCTTCTCCCTCAAAAGCTTCAGGAGAAACTTCTGGTTTGATTGGAGGGGTGCTTGGAACTTGCAGCACTTCCTTATGCTCCTCTTCCGGCTTAGCATAGGATAGGGTACTTTCCTTGAGCTCCTCCACCTTCTTCATCAACCTCTCCCATCTTGATTCAAGAGAATCTTCAAGGGGTTGCTCACAAATCTTTTTAGGGACATTCAGTTCATCCCACATTGCAAGTTCATGCTTAATGGCCTCTTCTCTTTCCCATTCATTGTTGAACCAATAGAAGGAGTACTTCTCCTCCAAGTATTCATAATGGTCCGCCCTAGTACTTTGCCTTGCTATCCAGGCTGGATCAAATGTAGTCATCGAAAATCCTGAAAACTACAAAACTCATAGAAAGAGTAGTTAGTAGCAACAGGGACAAGTGCCCCGAAAGCAAACCGCAACCGGCTCGGTCTAGGCCAAGTCCTTGGCAACGGCGCCAAAAACTTGTTCTTTGGCGAAACTCTGTTCCGTTGCCGGAACAAGAACTTCGTATGTACCTAAGAACACAAACCTGCAAGAACACTCAAAAGAGATATCAAATAACAAGAGCAAAGCTCCCAAGCTTGACAACCGATAACCGAATTCGGCCTAAACCAAATCCCCGGCAACGGCGCCAAAAACTTGTTCGCTCCAAACGGTGTGTGCAAGCTTTAAATTTATAACCCTAGATGTAAGCTTAAAACAAGGATGCAAACCCGCAGTGTACTGGTCAATCGTAGTAAAAAGCAAGGAATTCCAGGGGTCGATCACAGGGACTTAGTGAAACAAAGTCGATGACGGTAAGCTTTAGCAATTACTAACCACAAAGCAATCAAACAATCAAGGATGATAAAAGTCAATAAAAGAAATATGCAATTCTAGGGATTAAAGCATCTAGTTGTGGTTCCAACTCAAGATCTAAAGATAAGCGGACAAAGCTGAGATTTTTGCATAGGGAAGGTGTTACTAAATTGGAATAGATCACCGGGTAAGTCTCACTACTCACTAATCCCAAACCGTAACTCCTATTACCGGGTAAATCTCAAGGAATTAAGATAAAGAACTATAAACTCAAACAAACACACCACCTAAGGGAATAGAATCAACCTTTACCGGGTAAGTCTTAGGCTAACTCACAAAGATAGGATGAAAGCACACTCAAACCCCAATAAAGGATAAACCTTTATTACATACACTTATGATCTTAGGTAAACAAACAAAGGAATTACCGGGTAAGTCTCATCCTAAGCTTGCATTGAACTAGGAAAGGTATAATAAGAATAGGATTTGGCAAACTCTAACACTTAACTCTCAGTTTCGGATCAGATAAGTCACCTCGGTCAGCCAAATTCCACCCCGGCCGAGATGTTCATCGACTGAGCGAGATGCTTAGGGTTAAGGTAAAGACTCGAACTTTCAGGGTCCTACTGTGATTAAGATCATTCTATCATTGTTTTTCCCACAACCTTCAGCCAATCACCCTAGAATCACACAAAGAGATTAGCCACTCATCATCATGAAAGTATTAATCAAATATATGGGAAGAAAGAGAATAATTAAACAAGAAAACCTTAAAAGAAAGGCTTCAATAACTGAATCAATTATCAAACCAACAAGCGTTCCTTGGATAGAAATCCAACAAGACAACAAACAAGAAGGGAATCTAAGATGATCTTACAAAAACCCTTCAAAAGCTATAAAAGCTATAGACTTTCTTCCTTCAACCTTCAAAAAGGTTCTTCAAATCTCCCAACTGGAATATGGCTGCAGCGGTGTATTAGGTGTAAGCGAGGTGATAGCGGATGTATGTAGCCTTTATGCAGTGTGTCCGGTGTAAGCGGCATGTATGCAGCGTGTCCGGTGTAAGCGGCTAGTGGATTTGTGGGAAATCCGACCCTTTTTATAGGAAAATTACTCTCCAAAGATAAGATATCTTAGAAAGATCTCTTCCCATAAAAATAGGTAAAATATATGATCTAGTATATCTTCTTCCTTCCAGGAGCCAAGCCCAAAAATATAAGATCTCTTTCCAAAGATAAAAGATCTCAGCCAAGAATAAAATATTCTCGCCGCGTCCCAGGTGTTCGCCTCGGTCGAGTCGACTCCTCTGGATCACCTCGGTCGAGGTGACTCTGTAGTCAACCGAGGTGAGTCACAACCGAATGTGAAATCTCTCAAATCTGGTCCAAAGTAAATCTCTAATCCATGGCTATGCTTCCTGGATGTTTCCTTATGTTCCTGAATGTAGCTCCGATGACTCCTTAGCTCCTTTTACTCCTTTTAGATGCAAAACGTGCCATTTTACCTACGATTACAACAAAACTAGGTGTAGACCTCGATTCCCGCAAAGGTAGATAAAATGGTAATATAATCACATAATATACATACAAACATGCAGATTATTGAAGATAAAACGTCCAAACAAACCCTAAAATATAGACTATAATTCATGCTATCATTAAGCTCATCCTCTATACATACCTTTTCTAAAATAAATATTCTCAATAGTTTAAATTAATTATAATAAATAATATATTTAAATAAAATACTATATAAATTTTTAATCAAAATAACATCATCAATATATACAATCATTTTAAAAAATAAAAAAGTATCTTGAATTTTCTTATTCAACTATAATACTAAAAAGATGATTCTTGGTTCAAGTAAACTACCTTAGTTTTTTGTTCAAATAAATAAGATATAGTACGTATTATAATATTAACAAGGTAATTTATGGTTCATGACATCTTCCTTAGTTTTTTTGGTTAATTAGGTAAGTAGGCTATTTTGAGATTTACATTTAGTAGATAGCCCTGTGTATTTTACAATTTAGTAAGTGTACTCTACTTTATTTTTACTGTTAATAATCCGTAAAAGAACAACTCTCCTCCTTAACGTACTTTTCTTTCCCTTAGCTCTAACCCATTTTACCAGATCTAGGGAAAGCGATCTGATACATGCTACACATCGACGGCGAGTACCAAGGACCCAACCCACCTTCTAATGTACACTGCCGGATCGCCAAAGAACCTTCCGCTTCCATCTTGCATGGCGCAACAAACCGTCTCTGCCGACACCCCAATCATGAACAACAACGCCGGATCTAGCCTCCTCAACGTGACAAGCCACTTGTTTCTCCTCCCTCTTATGCACACAGACGCCAAGAGCGTCACTGGTCGAAGAAGGTCACCGATCGAAGAAGGAGGCTAATCGGTTAGGGTTTAAGGTGCGCTTGATGTCTGCCCCTCCTTTTTCTTTAACTAAAACTTTACTTTGAAGATCTAAAATTCATCTTCGTTTTTGTGCAAATGTGTTTTGTATTGTTTCCATCTTCCGTTTCTCTTTCTGAATTATCGATTTGAAGTGAAAGCACGTAAAATGTGGTTCATTGAATCATCAATTTGAAGTGTATAGGTCTCATACTAGAAGCAGTAAAGAAGAAGAATAAAGAAGGATGATCTTCATCGATAGAGACGGTAAGTGTATAGGTCTCATACCAAAAGTGTACAGGTCTCATACCAGAAGAACTGTATAACCATCTTCAGCAGTTCGTTCCTCATGATGCCAATGATCATGAAACTTCAAGCTTCCCGGTCTCTGACTTGTTTGGATATCCAGGTTTACTGAGTAATGGGCTCTCTAATATGTTTTATGTGACCTTTGAAGATTTTGAACTTTTTTCTTCTAGATTCAAGACGCTCATCAAGCTATTGTTGTTCGTGCAGTTCAAAGCTTTCCTTCTATGCTTTTGTCACCAACATCATTCCAAATGTGAAAAGTGGCTCCAAGATATAGGGACGTATCCCTGTCTATTGTTCAACCTATATATAGTTTATGTTCAAAGTGTTCAACTTATCCTTAACACTAATGAACATAAATAGTAAAGAGAGACAAAAACATTGTGAAAAGTTTTGAAATTGATCCCTTGAATGCAAATATTTTTGATACGTGTAACAACATTTGGGAGATGATAGACTGATGAGCTGGTAGTATGAAGCTGTTCGTTTCCAATTTATTCAATCTGAGGTTTGATTCTTTTTATTTGAAGATGCCTTACAATTGATGATGTCAATATGTTTTGTAGGTATAACACGGTGTTGTATTGGATGTGTTAAGACATCATCATTTTGAGGTTAAAAGAATGTTCATTTTGCATTTGTAGGACAAAAGGCTAATCTGTAGAAGTGAAAAGTGGAAAACTGCAATCATCATAACCCACAAATCCAGCATGTGTTGGATTTGTGGGTGATGGAATGTTGATAGTTGCAGTCTATGACGATGCTTTTGTCTCACCACCTGTCAATTCAATTTAAGTTGTATGCATATTTACTATAGTTCATATTCATTATATAATTTCATGAACGCTTCCTGACAAGTAGCTTTTCATGTGCATTTGTAGGCTATAAGAGCAGTTACTGGAACAATGGGATGCCTTCTGATTGTCAAGGTATTTGGTTTCAAGTTATTGGAGTGATTGCAGTTGCATCTCAATTTCATAAACCTGAAGCGAACCATCTAATTCTGTTTTGTTTGGGTTTTACGTCAAGCATCTTTACGTTAGTAGTATGCTATTAAAGATGGATGTCTTTTGAATATTTTGAAATATTGTTAACTTATTCTTGACTAAAGGCTAGTATTCAAAATCTGAAGGTTATGATGGTTGTCTTCTGTTTGTAAATTCAACGATTGCTACATTATGTTTGAATTTAAAAACTGCTCATTTTTGTTTGCCTTTCTACTCCCTTTCTCAACTTTCTTTTATGAATTTCGGTATGAGTTTTCTCGCATGAATTTCGGTATGAGTTTTTTGGCATGAATTTCATACCATAAAACTCATACCAGAATTTTCTGCTATTAAATTTATACCCAGAAAATTCTGGTATGAAATTCTGGTATGAAATTCATACTAGAAAAAAAACTTCTGGTATGAAAAAAGTTATAGTATGAACAAATATTCTAGTATGAACTTATGGTATGAGAAATTTCTGGTGTGAAAAAATTATGGTATGTTCATAACAGAAAATATATAAAAAATAAAAAAAAAGCAAAAACAATAATAAAAAAAATAAATTCAGTATTTAAGAATTAAAACTTAAACTTACATAATACTATAATAGTAACAAACATCTCTATGGATTTCCGGCTTTTAGTACTTACATAATACTATAATAGTAACAAACATCTATTATTTTTATTTTTTTTATTAAAATAGAGGAGTTAATTATTTTTACTTACCATTAAATAAAAATTATATAAAAAAATTATGGGTACATTTACTAAACACAAAACTAAAAAAAGACCTAGTAAGCCAAAATCTTTCTAGCTTTTATTTTCCAAAAAATCATAAATTTTGTTTTATCAAATCTTTGGTTTCAAATTATTTAGAAGAAAATTAAATCGCACCCGCATTCGATAATTATCCATTCACCAGAACCAAGTAACGGACAAACATCCAAAAAATGCGTTTGGAACTCGGATGACAATTGATTGGTGTGATGATTCAGTTGTTGTTTTTTGGTGACAATTGTAGAAACCGCCATCCGACATGTAACCCATTCAACCCGGACTGAACCGAAAATTTTTTATTTGAACCGGACCGGATCAGTTGGGCCAAATTTCTTTATATTCTTTTGGACAAAAATTGAACCCTTTTAAATTGACAAACTGATCCAGACTTGGACTTTCAAGAATGTAACACCCCAAGTTTTCAGAACTCGGGGAGTTACTGGTTAGGACCTCACAGTGGGTCCCAACCTTAGTTTGACAACAACTTAACAAGATCTTACAACAAGGCACAGATATGGAAAAACGAGAAATCATAAATTAAGTTTTAGCAAAGTTATCAAAACCTCTGTTGAGTCTCAAACCCGTGACAAAATCCATAGAGATATCTTCCCACTTCCATTGTGGTACTGGCAGTTAGTGGAGCTCTCCTCCGGATTTACGATGCTCAATCTTGACCTGCTGACAGGTCGCGCACTAAGTTACATACCGAACCACGTCGGGCTTCAACCCACCCCACCAGAAAGAACGTCTCACGTCCTTGTACATCTTACTCGCTCCAGGATGTACTGAGTATGGGGTAGCATGAGCCTCACCCAATATCCTTTGTCTGAACTCACTGTTTGAAGGCACACAAATGCGCTCCTGACGTCTCATCACTCCATCAGCACCAATTGTGAACTGAGGTGCCTCATCTCGAGACATCCTGTCTCAGATCCGGGTCAAAGTTGGACAGGTCTCCTGCTTCTGTCAGATCTCACCCAACAAATCAGGAAGTAACTCCAAGGTAGCCAACTGCTGACCTATATCTGGGAACCGAATTTCTACCTCCAACCAAGCTAAATCTCTCTGTAACTATGGTTGTACCGTCAACCGGGCTATCGCCTTCTCCCAAGGCGTCTTCCGACTCTAAGCGTTAGCAACTACATTCACCTTTCTGGGGTGGTAGAGAATCTCAAGATTGAAGTCCTTGATCAACTCTAGCCACCGCCTCTGGCGGTTATTCAACTCCCGCTGAATGAATATGTATTTCCGACTCTTATGGTCTGTGAAGATCTGACATGTCGCCCCATAGAGATATTGACACCAGATCTTAAGAACATGGACTACTACAGCTAACTCTAAGTCGTGTGTGGGGTAGTTCTCCTCATACGTCTTCAGCTGGCGAGACGCATAGGCTATGACCTTACCCCTCTGCATCAAGACACACCCCAAGCCTAGTTTGGATGCGTCACTGTATACCACAAAGTCATTTGTACCCTCAGGTTGTGCTAAAATCGGAGCAGATGTCAATCTCCTCTTCAACTCCTCAAAACTCTGCTGACACGGCTCAAACTAGACGAACCGAGTAGTCTTCCTCAGAAGACAGGTAAGTGGTTGGGCAATCAGGGAAAACCCTTCCACAAACCGGCGGTAGTAGCCTGCCAAACCTAGAAAGCTGCGAACCTCCTTAACATTCTTCGGAGGTTGCAAAGAAGACATTGACTCAACCTTCGCCGGGTAGACCTTAATCCCCTCAACAGTCACTATATGGCCTAGAAAAGCCACCTCTAACATCCAAAACTCGCACTTGGACAGCTTAGCATAAAGTTGGCTATCTTGCAGAATCTGTAATATTTTCCTCAAGTGCCCGGCATGCTCCTCTCGACTCATAGAGTAAACTAGGATGTCGTCAATGAAGACCACTATAAACCGGTCTAAGAAGTCAATAAAAATCCCGTTCATCAACTCCATGAATACCGTTGGCGTATTAGTGAGCCTTTATGGCTTCACTACATACTCATAGTGACGATACCTAGTCCGGAAAGCCGTCTTAGGTATGTCCTGGTCTCTCACCCTCAGCTGATGATAACCCGACCTCAAGTCTATCCTCGAGAACACCGACGCTCCATGTAACTGGTCCAACAGATCATCTATGCGAGGCAGTGGATACTTGTTCTTGATGGGGACCTTGTTCAGCTCTCTGTAAACGATGCATAGCCTCATCGATCCGTCCTTCTTCCTCACAAACAATACCGTTGCTCCCCAGGGAGAAACACTAGGGCGTATGAAGCCCTTCTTTGCTAATTCCTCTAACTACTTCTTCGGCTCAAGCCGCTCTATTGGTGCCATGCAGTACGGGGCCTTCGAGATTGGTCTCGTGCCCGGATTTAACTAAATGCTAAAGTCAACACTCCTCTGTCAATCTAGAAATTGACCCGAACTTTTGCTCGGAAGAGCACCATCAGTCTCATTTGTGTGGAATGCTAAGTAACCTCTATCTGGACTGACATAGGAACTGATCAAAATCATCTGCTTCTTCTTACTCCTCTAGTTCTTCTAATACGACTTCATTTGTACTAACTATGATTTGTAGCCTTTTCTTAGCCCGTAAGTAAACAACTTCTCACAACCATTCTCTTTATATAATTAATGATATAAGGCATCATTTTTTACCGTCAACTCTTCCTTTACAATTTTAATTAGATTTACTGACTTGACTTATTCGGTGTTACTTGCACTCGTATCGATTTGACTTTACAATTGTCGTAGTTGATCTCTTTAAGCACTTCTCCACATGTCGATAAAATTCATTTGTAACCATGTGGTTATTCTTCTTATATGCCAACCAGTCACTACTAGTTAACCCGCACATATAAAATCTCCGTTGTTACCATTTAGTCTATAGTTGACCTTCTACAAGATCATAGACTTACTTTTCTTCTATCTCTTTGAAGTTTGATTTACTTGGTGGAAATCTATCTCCTCCAGTTTCTCTGTTTATACTCCTTTAGCTTCTTCTATAATCTAGACTTCTCTTTTTCACTATAAGGCCACTATACTCTTTCCTAGTTAGCTGCATCATCCATCTGTCGTCAATAGATTCATCAGATTTCCCACGATAGCTAGTAATTACATCTTTGCGATTCCTTTTTCCTCTGTCCTCAACTGCTTGCCGTGCTCCGGTGTGATTCGTTGGTTTTGGTAACTTAAGTCCCTTTGTGAGAGGGAAATTATTACGGCCCTTGGGTACGCCAAGATCATTTTCACACACTATTGTTCCTTAGTTGGTGTTAAATTATAATGTTGCCTATATAGTGATCCTTTGACTACGCTTTTAGGATTCTATCATTTGGATATATGTATCACAATCTTTCTTGTAACTCACTTGTCTTATAGAAAGTCACTCTGCCTCCATGCTTATAAAATCTATCCTCCACTTTTTGTCTAATCCATAAGCTTCAATTGTGCGGCTCTTTAAGTCTTCATATGTGGTTCGACGACATATGTCTTCTTAGCCCTTAGGTTATGAGTGTCTAGGTGGGACCTACTTGATTAGGATGCCGACTTACTTTGCCACAAGTGGCCATATTCCGCCATGCCTCTAACAACAACCTTCATATTTTGGTTCGTCAGTAAGCTTAAATTTAATGTCTCTTGTCTGGATTGGTTCTATATCTTACTTTGACTTTCATTATTATGATTGTTCCTGATGGCATCCACATTGTTCATATCGTCATTTTACACCACACTTGAAAGAATCTATGTGATGTCGCTCCCAATATGCATAATTGTCGATCATCCAATGCCTTTCCTAAACTACTCTCATGTCTAACCTTCATTTGATCCTGTTAAGTTGACTTGGGATCCCCTTCTTGCCATGCTCGTTGATGTTGTCCTTCGGTCTTCACTTTCCCGCCTCGACGCTCCTCAACAAGCTCGAAGGAGTTGTCCGCCATTCGCCTACCCTAATGCACATAAGATGTGCATACTAATCCTCACGTTGACACCCTTCAAAATCTACTTAGATGTGTCAGCGGAGTGAGAAACTCATTATGTTATCTCCGTCAAGGACATATATAACTATTATGCTACTAACCTTCGGCATAAACTTATCTATTGTACATATCTTTATAAGCATCTACTAAGTAAACATACACTTCTAAAAGTACTAAGCTGCCGAGATCCGCGGAGGTAGTGGTGGTCATCCGTACTTTCTATCCCAACCCAACTATGCATGCATTTTGAAAACCAAAAAATTCTTTTGGAAAATTCATACCCCTCTCGGGTTCTGCTTATTTACTTATTTGACCTTTTAGAAGATTTCAAGTGTCATTGTTGCCAACCTAGAGCTATGATACCATGTTGTAACACCCTAAGTTTTCAGAACTCGAGGAGTCACTGGTTAGGACCTCACAGTGGGTCCCGACCTTAGTTTGACAACAACTTAACAAGATCTTACAACAAGGCACATATATGGAAAAACCAGAAATCATAAATTAAGTTTTAGCAAAGTTATGAATGTGACCAGAAGTACTAACAGCCGGAAAACACAAGGTATCACAAACTGATAAAAGAGAAATAAGGTTCATAACTGGAAGACCGACAAAAAGGAAACTGCAACTCGCCCTAATGAGTACGACACCCCGGCTGACCACTACCATCCGGATCACTCGGCATCTGCTCTAACCTGTGGTACGTCTACACAAAAAACAACTGTTAGCTAACTATCCAAATATAAGCAGAAATAATAATAGCACAAACACACTCAAAATAATATAAACAAACATCATGATGGCATACAAATGGTTATTATCTATTACTTAAGTGATTCACCTTATTCAGTTTTACAGTTGTGGCACGAGAACTCTTAACAGTTCTCGCCTCCGTTCCTTATCCAACTAGGTGTAGGTCTAGCTTACCTCCGCCGGTAGCAACACTACAAACCGAGTATGGACTAATCCCTAAAGAAACCCCCAGCGCCCTCAGGCTAACTGAGCAAAATGCCACCGCCCGGTACTCTTAGGCCAAAATATAAGTCCGTAGATAATTACTACTAAAATATAACTATAAACATCTCGTTCAAACACCACTATCATTATCCACACTCATATCTAGAAATCAGCTAAGTAAGCCCAAAGGACTTACCTGATACAAGTCTCGACTCTTTGTAAACACAACTCGATCTGTAACTGTAGCAACTCAGTTGCCTGTCAAAGGAGGTAAGTGCGTCAGCACACTTCCTAGGTAATTACAAGCATAAGACTTCTAAGATAGGAGATCTTAATAGAACAGAATTGATTACAGTACTAATTTATGGTAAAATAACTATTTTACCCTTGGTCACGAAATTCTCAAAAATCCCCTAATTTATGCTTAAACTCTTATTTGAGACTAAAAATCTTAAAAATGATCAACTATCACTTCCATAAAAATCTCTAAAATAGTTACAACACTAAAAATGTTCTATACTTAGTCAAAATTTCACTGCTGGAAAACAGCTCAACTACCCTACTTTGGAACCTTATAACTTCCAATCCGACCGTTCATTTGTTCTCAAATTTTAACACAGTAAACTATATATATATATATATATATATATATATATATATATATATATATATATATATATATATATATATATCCCTCTATGATCTATCAAAATTTCAACGGTGGATCTTCAACCAATCTTTTTAACATTGATCTAAAAAGTGACAATTTCTAACTTACGAAGTGAGATTTAAAGAAAAGGTTTCTCACTTCTATTTTTACTACTCACATTTATAGCAATAACAACCTTCCTATTGGTCCCTAGTTCGAATCTCACCGAACACACAAATCTATATACTCTAATTCACACATCCAAGGTTCTATTCCTATGGAGGTCACTATGCACACATACACAAGCTGCATCTATGTCAATAACAGGAGTAAGGGAGGGCTGATATCTTACCGGATTGGGATCAAGGCTTGGCTCAGCTTCACTGTTGACCCAAGTGGGAGACTCTAAGTCGTACCACTACTGCCATAGGTTGGCCGAAATTGAGGTTTGTCCGGGCACAAAGAAAGAGATGCGTGAGTCCTCATGATCTGTATATTAAGAAGATGAAGATAGGAAGGTAGATAGGTCCTTACCCGGATGGACAGAGGAAGATCGAGTCTCGTTCGATCTAGAAAGTGGGCAGTGCTTGGCGCTAAAGAGGGTTGTATGGGAGGGTTGGCCACTACTCAATTCTCACGCCGGTTGTAGGTGCGGGAGGGCTTCACTTAGCCTGGCTGGGGACAACAAAAGAGGTTGATAGGGGCGCTGGAAGAAAGATTACAGATAGGGAAGAGGGAGAAGAAAACGGACTCACCTGCTCAAAAGGCGTCGTGTAAAGAAGGTTGGGTGAGGCGTCGGTCCAGGCAGTCTGCAGAGAGCATCCTCGTTCAGCATCAAGGTGACTCAGAAGAGAAGGCCGAAGAATGAAATCCAGAAGGAAGGAGACAGGTGTAACGACTGGAAGAGGAAGGGCAGCAGATCGGCAGTCGTGAAGGCGTATCTCAGCGTGATCTGCGGCTATTACGTTGGAGATCTTCCAGCTCAGCACACGTATGGGAGTAGCAGCCATCCTTCGTTGGGCCAACCATCAGCAAGGCAGGGAAGAGAGATGGGCTGAGACAAACATGGGCCAAACAAAAAGAAAAGAAAAGAGGGGTGGGCTGAAGGTTGTAAGGACCTTGTCATGGCCTTGTCAACATTTGTCATGGCTTTGTCTTAAACTCGTCAAATGTTGTCATGGTCTCGTCATGGCCTCGTCGTAAGGTTGTAAAAATCTTGTCCATACACATATCATGACTTAAATTAGGGTTTGGAAATTCATCATTTTATGTGACTAAAAGAGTACATAAAATTATAGAACTTGTTTTAGTAAAACCCTAGGTAGGATTAGGAAAGGTCAACAGATCGAAACAAACCGGTTTGACTCGGACTCAACGGAATTAAAATTTTTCGGATATTACAAAGACCACTCCATACTTCCGGTCCCGACCAAAGCAAAAAAAACTATCAATATGATTTTTACAACCGTTTTTACAACCGTTTCATTCAGAAGCAAAAGATTGGCATAGGATATTAGTGAGTTAAAAATGCCTCCCGAAAACCCTATTCTTTGTCCAGATCACGCGCCTCACGCGCACAACAAACCTTTGGAGCCGCTGTCACCAAAACAAAGCCCTAAAACACCGAAACCTTCGTTTCCCATATCTGAACCCAAACAAATTTCATCAAAGCTCTCCCGCTTTGAAAGGGATCTCAAATCCCTGTGGAATTCCTTTCCTCTCTTTTACAAAAATCCTTTTTATGAAATTCTTGAGTCAAAATACCACTTCCACAAAGAAGAGAGAAATGACAGGTTTTGGCTATGGAGCTTGTACTGCTATCTATGTCTTTCCTTCACAATTAAATGGGAAAGGAAGTCGAAGATACCAAAACGGATAACCTGGCGGCGGCGACAAAGAGGGGAGTCCTTATTTGCATCACTGTGGAGATCCCCAGTAAGTCTTTCAACATCTCAGGATTTGGAGCTTCCATTGAAACTTGGAAGTCCATCTGGAAAATGGAAAGATCTATTCAAAATCGACGGACAATGGGTAATTGACTACACCTCCTCTGCTGAGTATTTGGAAGAAAGAAGAGGGTTAAAAGGGATACACACCTCTCAGTGGGTTTGGACTCCAACGGCAACAGATCGGCAGATCTCGTCAAGGTATAATGCATCTCAATTCAACGACCCTCTACAAACTGATGTGTTAACCTTAGGTATGCATTATCTGACTAACTTTCAATGGTTTAGAACCTTGAGCGTCCTTGAACTATCTCTCTTTATTTATCTACTGAATCTATGTGAACAACACTCTGATTGTTTTAATGAAAAGATTCGTGTAGAATGCTTAGCTACTACCCCTAATTACTTTGGAAAAACTATAACTTTGAGAAATGTTGTCTTCAATCTTCCACCTAAAAATAAAGAATATGATCAATGTTGTATTACTGCTCCTATTCGATTTATTTGTTTGGTGCCAGACATTATGAACATTTTGATCATGTTGTTCTTAATGCACAAAAATTATGAATTCCTCGTTGGTATAAAGTTATGGACTAAGACTTTTATGAAGTCCTCCCAACAAGCAAGAACAAGCCTAATTTGTAGGACTTTCGAATGGAAGAATAACATGTTATATTGCAGAAGACCGAATGAATCCTTGCTACTAAGATGGTTGCGTGATATTACAGATATAGGGACAAGGCTTCTGTTGTGTTTGTGTCTAGATCTTCCATCCTACGTTTTTTATGAGTCAGTTTGTTGTTACTTCATTTGGTGTTTGTTCTTGCTTGATGCTTGTAGTGCTATGCTCCCCGCTAGTACATGTTTGTTTGAGAATAATGACCAATTAGGGACTAATAAATTATCCATAAGAGTAAATCGCTCAATTTTGTTTCTCCTGGTTCCAGATTGCTTCTTGTTTGGTTCTTGCCTCGTAGTTTTGTGCTATGCAAATTCAACTCCGTACTATAGCAACAGTGGTGAAGGTTGGGTAAATAAAATACTAGTTCTCCAGAGGCAAAGACAAACTATGCACTGTTTTAGCAGTGATGAAGGATGGATCAACAAAAGCCTTTATATTTAGAGGCAATCACGAATTAAGGTTACCAAATTTCTAGAAAAGATGAACCTCTATGCAACTACTTCCCTAATTACATACATAGCTACAATTCAAAGGTCAATGTCCAATTTCATATCTACAGTCCAATTTGTGTTTCATGTGCAGGTTGTCAATGCATATGGGGCAACAACTTTGCAGGAATGGATGCCCAACAAGCACAAGGAACCCAGACTAACAAAGAAAAAGAACAAATACTATAGTAGAAAAGCAACTGAGAAATACTTACTTTGTACTAGCTCATTATATAGAGTTTCAATGGATACCAAAATAAGAACAATTTTCCTCATTTTGAAAAATGGGTATGAGGAAGGAAACAATTTATATGTAACGGTAAAGTATGAAATCAAGGTTAATAAAGTGAGTTATTATTACACTATTAAGGAGTCCGGTAACATAAGAAGCCATTACGAACAACATAATCGAATATTGGTACAAATAACTCATGTAATTTTGAACCACACTATTAGTTCGGATAGTCCACGGTCCCAAAACTTTGGGTTGTATTACGATATAAAGGTTAACAGTTTGAAAGAAAAAAGTTTGAAATTGGTAATAATGTTTGGAATAATGGGAGTTAAACACCCAATACTATATCATGGTGTAAAATAAAAATTGCTTTCTGGACCTATAGGGGTATGAAGAAAAATAATTTTTGGACCAATTTAAATATTACGTGTAAGAATGATCACATTCAAATGATCATGTTGGCCGAAACTAAAACTAAAGACGAGCCAGAGGAAAGGATATGGAGAAATGCGGGTTTTGATAATATCATCTTTATTCCGGCAATGGGTTTTGCGGGCGGTCTATGCCTACTTTGGAAAGAATATCAAATCAAAGGTGAAAAAATAGAGATCCTTAAAGCAAATGAACGATATCTACTTGTAAAACATACAAATGTAAATACTAATTTCGAATCCATGATTATCTTCGTTTATGCTCTCCTAAATGAACAATTGAAAAACCTATGCTGGACACAATTAAAAAATAAAATGACTAATATAAAAATTCCGATGATTATTATTGGCGACTTTAATGAGATATTGGAACCTATAGACAAGAACGGCGGAGTGACTCCATCCAACTGTAAGTTCGAGAGATTGGTGCAGTTATCGAACCAATTTAGCCTTTTGGATCTACCCACTAAAGGAATTCTTTTTACGTGGAAAAAAAGAGGGTGATAATAATACATTTGAAAAATTAGACAGAGTGATCACTTCACTCAATATCATCCAATAATATCCAACCATTCACACCAGAAACCATACTTTCACAAACTCGGATCACTGCATGATCTCCTTCTACATTCAAAATGCTAACACTAGTTTTAAGAACAAACCATTTAGATTTGAAACAATGTGGACGCTAATACAAGATTGTGAAAACCTAGTCAAACAAGTATGGAGAACCCAATACGAAGGTTCTCTCTTGTTTAATCTCGCAAAGACAACAAAACTTCTCAAACAAAAACTTAAACAATGGAGTCGAGAAAATTTTGGTAATATTAACAGACAACTTCAAAAAGTAGAGAGGAACTCGAAGGACTTTAAAAGCAAATTTTTTCACAGTTTGACCAAACTATGAATGAAAAAATCGGCAGATTAACTAAGAAAAGAGATTGTTTGGTGGAATATCAACATAAATACTGGTTACAATGATCAAAAACGAAATTTCTCCAACTTGGAGATAAGAATACAAAATTTCACCATGGGAAAGCGACTGGCCGATGAAATAAAAAAATAATCACAACAATCACAAAAAATAATGGGACGGTAGTGTCAAAAGAGACGGAAATCAATGAAGAATTCGTAAATGAATACAAGAATTGTTTCAAAGCGTCAGTAATGGGCATGAATAAAATGCAAGGTCAACTACAAGTTATTTACCAAGAAATATCTACAATAGATAATAATAACTTGGAAATGCCGTTCTCCACAAAGGAAATAAAGGAAGCAATTTTTAATATAGGTGCGGATAAATCGTCGGGACCGGATGGAATGTCTACAGTTTTCTACCAAAAGTACTGGCACATTGTCGAACCAACAGTGACGTCGGCAGTTAAGAGCTTTTATAGAACCGGAAAAATTCTCATACAACTTAATCATACGTTTATTGCTCTCCTACCAAAGAATGACAATACAACATCAACATCCCATTATAGATCTATTAGTTTAGTGTCTACGGTATATAAAATTATCTTGAAAATATTAGCTAAGCGATTAAGCCTAGCCCTACCTAAACTTATCCATCCGTTACAAAGTTCCTTCATAAAAAATAGAGATATTCAGGATAATGTCCTCATTGCTCACGAAATATTCCACGGTTTCAAATCAAAAAAAGGAACTAACTTTCTCCGTTTTTGGAGAAAAATTTAGACAATGGATACACGAGTGTATCTCTACCGTCTCATATTCTATTCTAATTAATGACTCACCTACCAGTTTATTCTGCCCTCAACGTGATCTCCGACAAGGAGATCCACTTTCTCCGTTTTTTTCAATCTTTGCTCAGAAGTACTTTCTAGAAATTTACAGAAATTATCCAATGAGTATCCGAAATATTCCCTATCTCAAATAATGGGACTAGAATTCCTTTCTTAGCTTTTGCAGACGACATTATAATCTTTTCAAAGACAACTACTCAAGCTAGTAATTTGGTCCTCACAGCATTAAGAGACTATTGCGACATCTCTGGTCAAATCATTAACTACCATAAATCAGCGTTTCAAACATTGACCAAAGTAATAGAAGAAGAATCCAAAGCCATTTAGGGATCAATTTATTTACAAATTTAGAACAATACTTAGTTTGCCCCATTATTAATGGGCGAGTAAACAAAGATACATTAAATTCAGTAATTATGAAAACAAAGCAACAGTTAACCAAATGGAAAGCATCTTCCTTGTCTCAAGAAGGAAGGATAACGTTAATAAAAGCTAATCTCAATGCAAAACCAAGCTACATCATGTAGGCATTCATGCTACCGATAAACATCCATACAGAATTGGACAAACTGAATAGAACTTTTTTTTTGGAATAAAGGTCCGGATTTCCATCCTTTGATTAGTTGGGATAAAATTTGTAAACCACGTTCCCTAGGTGGAACTGGGATCAGAAAATCTAGAGACATGAATAAAGCCCTTCAAATGAAACTTTTGTGGAAAATTTTGGCCGAACCGGATAATATTTGGGTCAAAATTGTAGATGAAAAGAACCTAAGGGGTACCCAACTATGAGACTATAAATGCGGGACGAACGCATCATGGCAATGGAAGAAACTAATTAAGTTAAACGAAGAATTTACCAAAGGTCTCACATGGAGGGTTGGAGATGGAAAAACAATTAGATTCTGGAAGGATAAATGGATACTTGATAAACCTTTGCAAGATTTGATGACAAACACAAACCTCTTAAACGAGGTGGAACTTACTTCAGCGTACATTAAGGATAACTTATGGGACATCCAACGAATCAACCAATTAAGTACAATACTACCTCTGAACATAATCGAAAAAATAAAAAGGTATATTCTTCCCAATAGTTACATTCGGGATAGATTATACTGGTCGGGGAATGAGGAAGGATGATATTCGACTAAATCTTCTTTAGAATTTTTTCAAAAACATAAGGTTGGAGTTACCACGGACAAATCTTGGATTTGGAAAATAGACATTATGCCCAAAACTAAAAACTTCTTATGGAAGCTAGCTCTGGATGGCCTACCAACAAAGAAAAATCTCGACAGGAAAAAAATCATTGTCGTAATGCATGTGAATTCTGTAATCACCATACTGAAAGTACCAAACATCTCTTCTTCCAGTGTCCCTTTATGATATCAACCATCAAAAGTCAAAATATAACAACGATCCTAAAAAGCTACGATCTTACTAATTGGAGAATCGCCGAGGCTCTCCGCAACTTAAAAAGTTTATTATCAACAAAAGAAATGAATCTCATTGTAGTCACTTGGTGGAACATATGGATGGCAAGAAATCAATTCATTTAATAAAACAAAAATTTCGAAAAATATAAAAGGCATATCATTGAACCAAATAGAAGTGGCACACTGCAAATAGGAACCAAAACATGAATAACACAACAAAAAAATCACCATGAAGAAAAAAGAACATACGTAGAAAACACCAAATAATGATTTTCACAAACTTATTTTTGATGCTTCATAAAACTCCTCAGGAAAATTTTTCATTTGGTTTTATCATTCGAAGACATCACAATGTCGTCCCAGTCGAAATTGGAAGTGGTAGGTGTGATGCCGAATCCGTTTTGGAATCAAAAGCTCTGGCATTACGAAATGGCCTCCAAAAGGCCAAGGAGTTTAGAGTTTAATTCATTGAGATTGAAGGAGATAATTTGACACTTATCAACTCGATCCATCATATCTGGAAACCACCTTAGAAACTTGATATGATTATCAACGATATTTCGAATATCATCTCTGAGTTTACTGTCATCACTTAACATATTTTTAGGGAAATTAATCTGGTTGCGGACAAGATAGCTTCACGGTTCAGAAGATGTTCAAGACCTCATCTAGAAAATGTTCAAGCCCTCATCCGATGCCTTAATCCGATGCCTTAAGCCGATTGGTTTCTAGAAACTGATCCCTTAAGCCGATTGGTTTCTAGAAACTGATCCATGTTCAAGCTCCGCAAAGATGCCTTAAGCCGATTGGTTTCTAGAAACTGATTCGAAACCCTCATCCGAAACCCTCATCCGCAAAGATGCCTTAAGCCGATTGATTTCTAGGCCGATTGGTTTAAGCAAGCCGATTGATTTCTAGGCCGATTGGTTTAAGCCGATTGATTTCTAGGCCGATTGGTTTCTAGAAACTGATCCGCCTAGTTTTTTATACTTGTATAAAAAAAAGAAAACAACCGTTTCATGACTTATTTCTAGTATGTATAGTGTTTGATGTATCGGCATCTTTTGATTTCCTAAGGATGTAAAATCTAAGTGTTTTCCCAACTTCATATAAAAATATATTTCTTTCCATCGTTCCAACCTTTCTTCTCAACTCTATTAAAACATTTCTTCCTAATAGTGCAAGAGGACAATCATCACTTTTATATGAATAAATAAAACTTAAAAATAAGTTACAAATTAAGTAAATAACTTTAAATTGTGTATTGTTTTTTAATTTTTTTTTTTGTAGTATCTAAATCTTTTGATTTTCAAAACTCAAAACTTTTCTTTCTTCAACTCCAAGGAGTCATTTTCAAACATTTTAGTTTCCGGTAATTGTGTTACAGATTACTGTCATTTTGATTGCCTACTTAGCATTGAACGAGAGAAGTGGGAGAGTTTCACAAAGATGCAAGAAAGATTAACATTACATACTATTCAAGAGTCTGCCTCATTAACATAAGAAGAAAATTCAAACTGAAACACACAAAGTCTTTTCAAAACAAAAAGCACATAAACAGATTAAACAGGAGACTTCCGTCTTATACTCCATTTATTGAACTCGGAACTCCTATATGTACCCAAATGGCATGCATGCACATAATCAAGCACCCTGACGAACCCCGACATTCTGACCGTGAGCTCCGAACTGCAAGTCCGCCTTGTCCCTCCAGTCCCTCGCCTTTCCGGTGATCTTCATCCTAGCTTCATCCAGCTGGTCGGCTCCCACAGGGTGCCTCCCAGTCACATATTTGTACATCCAAGCCATGATGGCGATAGCCGCCACCCCGAACCCGCCTGACGTCACGAACCCGGCTACTATGAAGAAAGTCGTTATAACCGCCGGGACAATCACCGGGCTGAAGATCACCAGCAAAGGTGTGATGACGGTTAAACCAATCACGGTGGCCGTAAGGGTCAGGGCCGAGAGGACGAGGAGCGAGCCGCCGATGGCGACGGCTGTCACGGCCTTTGCCACCTGGTGGACGAGGGGTTGGTCTTGTTGGTTGTAGTGTTGCCACCCTCCGCCGTAGTAGGGTGACTGCTGGTGGTGAAAGAAGTCTGTCATGTTTGCTGGTTTTTTTGTATTTCGAGTTGAAGGCGTGGATAGTGTTAAGGTGAAGCAAGTGGGATATGTGGGGGTGTTTATATAAAGAAAGAGGTTTAAGGAGAGATGGACACGTGGAGGGGTGGAGATGTCACGTGTTGGGAAAACATTATGGTGTGGACAGCATGCACAATGGATGCCTTGCTTCATTACACGTATGTTTTTTTTCTATTCTACGTGAATAACTCGATGGTGGATGATTGTTCCAGGAAAGTGTCGGAGAAATTAATTACTTCAAGTTGGAACTTAAAATGGGCCCAATTCTTTTAGAATCGTGATTGAAGATTCAAAATGATTAACTGAATCACACGATCAAGAATAAAGAGGGATTAACTACAGTATTGTACATGATATGAACGGGTTTAGCTGAACCAACTTAAACCCGGTTCAGTCTCGATCAGTGTGTCATATATATTTTATATCCCTCAAGTTGAACTTTGGGATTATTCAACAAAACCCTACTTGAAGGAAAGAAATAGATGTTTAACCAAACCCTACTTAGTGAGCAAATTTGTCAATTGGGGATGATAAGTAACATGAGCAGTTTTGGTAATCCTTGGGTAACCTTCTTCCAAACACAGTAACAATCAATATTGAGATGCTTGTCCGTTCATGAAATATATTTCATGGTTAGAAGTTATATGTTTGAAAGAGGAAGAGGGCAGAGAACTTGAAAATTCTTGAGCAAGACATGAAGCCAAACCAATTGACTAATTGCTTTGGACATACTTCAATATTCAGATTCAATTGAAGATTTTAACATTGTCTTTTGTTTCTTTGTCTTTCAAGAGATAAAAGATGATCCAAGAAATATATAGTAATCAATAAGAGAACGAGCATTATAAGCATAAGTTCCCCAAGCGTCACAAAATCCTTGCAAGGAAAGACTAGATTGAGCAGAATATAAGAGACTTTAGTTGATCGTGGCTCTCAAATATATGATAACATGCAATGCAACTT
The DNA here is from genome assembly GCA_033239125.1 of Fagopyrum homotropicum. Taxonomy (NCBI): domain Eukaryota; kingdom Viridiplantae; phylum Streptophyta; class Magnoliopsida; order Caryophyllales; family Polygonaceae; genus Fagopyrum; species Fagopyrum homotropicum. Next base: position 36,931,112 of record BSWB01000001.1, on the reverse strand, counting down.
GTGTGTGAGGAACTTGAGGGGAATGAACAAATTGGCTAAGGTGTTGCACCACATAGGAAATGTCAGTTCTGGTGAAATTTAAGTACAATATTTTTGCTACAAGACGCCAATAGGATAAAGCATCAAGATAGAGATCTTCTTCATTAATGAATAATTTTAAGCCTCTATGCATATAGAAAATTTAGCTAACTTGTGGTCCTTCATATGAAGGTTCTGTAAAATATCAAGGATATATTTTCTCTAGTTAAGCAAAGTACCTTTGATGGACATGGAGTCCTCTAGCCCCAAGAAGAAACAAATTTCACCTAGATCTTTAATAGTGAAAGAAAAATGAAGGGCCTCCTTGGTTGATTGAATGACATCTAATCAGTTCCTTTGAAAATCAAGGCATCCACATAAATGAGAGTATACATGAAACTCACCGAATTTATTAAGAAATAGAGAGTAGTCACTGTGAGATCTTTCAAAGTCAACTTTGTATAGAAATGAGTCAATTCAATATTCCATTGTCGAGAAGCTTGCCTCAAGCCATACAAAGATTTCCCGAGTTTACATACTTGCCTTGGCAATGCTTTAATATAGCCCAATGACGGGGTCATTTAAACCTTCTCGTCGCTATAACCATAGATAAACACATTGTTGACATCAAGCTGATATTGGGCCAATGATGAGTAGTTGCAAACTTAGCTACATGTAAGAAGTTGGATTTATAATCCTTTTATTCAATCTGAGTATAGCCTTTTGCCACCAATCTAGGTTTATAGCGTTCAACAACCATCAGGTTGAAATTTGATCTTGTAAACCCACTTAGAACCAATGATAATTTGGCCAGAAGGAACAATAGTAATGTTCTATGTAGATTCACTTCTAATGATGCACATATACTCCTTCATTATATCATCTTCAAAGCATAGCTCTTTGTACTTCTCCATGGTACGATACATTACTTCTCTAGCAAAATCTTCTTGAGACTGCAATCTAGCTTCCAAATAAGGACAAGGCATCAAGGTGGATCACAATGGAGCAAAATGGAACAAATAAGTTAGGACATCATCAAAAGGATACACATTGGAGCATACTAGAGCAAAAATGTAACAAATAGCTCTTTGTACTTCTTCATGGTGGATTATGGAGCAAAAATGGAACAAATAAGGACAAGGCATCAAGGTGGATCACATTGAAGCATACTGGAGCATAAAAGGAAGCTAGGACATCATCAAAAGGATGGAAGAAAAGAGCTAAGGATACACGTTGCAGATTAAGGATCTCGACTGGACTTTGTGAAGAATCTCGGCCGAGATTTATTTGTTCTTCATCCGAGATTTGTGTATTTTTTGCCCATGGACCAAGTTTGAAACCCTAGACTTTCTATAAGTTAGCATGACTGCAACAAGAAACACACAGAGTTCAAAAGTTGAGAGTTTTGATAGAGTTCTTAGAGAGACACGGCATCAACGTTAGCAACAACACTTTGGATTGAGAGAGATTTGTGAAGATTCTTGAAGAAATTCTTAGTTTTATATTTCATTGCTTTTGGACACCTGATTGGATCTTTGTTATTGCTTTTACTACAATTTGGATATTGAAGACTTCTAGTTGAGTTATTCAATCTTTTCTTTTTGGTTTATGAGTTTCTTGAATTCATATATCTTTCTTGATTTAAATATATATGTTGGCTAAAACCCTTGCGATTTTAGGGTGATTGGTTGATGGTTATGATTTAGATGATGTTAGACTAGGCCTTTAAGTTTAGGTTGAACCCTGAGAGTTGGTTTAACATTTGTAGATAGAATCTCGGTTTGTTCTTGCAAGAATCTCGGCCGAGATTTCCCTATGAACAACCTTTGATTTCTTTTCTTATTCTGTTTTTGTTATATCTTTATCCCTAGGGTTTAGATTGTCCAAATGCTAGCCTTGTTGAGCCTTTCAAGCTTACATCTACGCTTGGGAAGAGACCTACCCGGTGATTCCCTTTTTTGGTTACCAAAGATGATAAGTTCTAGGTAATAAAGGTTTAGCCTTTATTGGGTTTGAGTGTGCCTTCTTCTTGCCTGAGTGAGCTTTAACCGAGACTTTCTCGGTAAAGGTTAGTTCTTGACCCTTAGGTTGAGTGGTTTGTTTGAGATTATAGTTCCTTTCCTTAGATCCTTGATACTTATCCGATGATAGGAGCTTTGGTTTAGAATAGTTGGTTAGTGAGACCTCCCCCCGCGATCTTTCTCACCTTAGAAACACCTTTCCTTAGCGATCTCAGCTTTGTCCATAGGTCTTTAGAAGTTTTGAATTGAAAACCACAATTGAATACTTTGATCTCTAGTTCATTTTCCCGATTATTACATATATTTATCTCTATTGTTTTTTGTATTTTTTGTTCTTTAGAATTAGCATTGATCTATTCTATTTTGATTTTTATCATTTGGTTTCACCATAGTCCCTGTGATCGACCTTGGAATATATGTTTTTGCCGTGATTGATTTGTACACTACGGGTTCGCTTATTTGCTTTGGCTTTTATTTCAAGTACAAATTTACAGCTTATTTCTTTTATAATTCACACACATCTGAGAGCGAACAAGCTTTTGGTGCCGCTGTCGGGGACTTGGTCTAGACCAGTCGGTAATTTCGGTCGTCTACTTTAGATTTTTGGTTTTTCTATTAATATGTTTTCTTAGAGTAGTTGTGCTTGCAGGAATTCCCTTCCTTTTTAGGTTTATGTGAAGATCATGTGCCGGTAAAGTAATCGTTCCTTACAATCATGAGTAGGAGAATACTTACAAAAGAAGACTAAGGGAAGCTAAGGAAAAGATGATTGAAAGAGACCTTCAAGCCAAACTAGAAGATGCTTTGGAACAAAAGGCTTAGAGATGAAGCCTTAATAGAAGAGAGAGCAGCAGCGCGAGAAAGAAAAGATGCGATTAGAGTAGAAATTGATGAGATGCAAGCTAATATGAGGCAGATGCTCCTTGAAAGAGGAGGCAATGTCCGATTAAAAATACCTTCACCCATCGAATCCACACCTGCTCCTCACCAACCGGTGAGGAATGTTAGAGTTGACCCGTTTGTGGGAGATCCACAAACACTTGGGCAAAGGATGGATCCAGCTCAGCGAGTACGCCGTCCCGGCGTACATCTTGGAGATCCAACTGCACATGACTATGAGCTCCGTCCTCAAGTTCTTCAAATGATCCGTCGGAATCAAATTGGAGGAAAATAAGGGGAGTATCCACACCAACACTTGCAGAATTATGAGATACTTATGGATACCTTGAGACCTCCAAGGCTAGAGAACAACAATCACAAGTTAAGGGGATTTTCCTTTTCTTTAAAGGATAAGGCTCTTGCTTGGTATCAATCGTTGCCATTTGGATGAGTTAGAACTTGGAAGGAGATGACTACCGAATTTCTCACAAAATTCTTTCCACCATCGAAGACTACAGAACTTAGAGGTAAAATTAATGTTTTTGTGATGAAGGACAAGGAGAGCTTGCTCAAGTCATAGGAAAGATTCAAGGACCTTCTACTAGATTGTCCTCATCATGGCATCCCAAAGATCGAGCTTCTTGATTTTTTAAGGGTTTGGATGAGGAGACTCAATTCAAGCTCCAATCCCTTTTTGAAGAGACTCTGGAGACCCGGAGTCAATGAGGTTAGTACCACTACTACTAATAATGCTCAATTTGATATTATTAATAATGAGATTAAAGCATTGAAGGAGCTTATGAGAGCTCAAACTCAAGCACCGGCACAAGCTAAGTTGCCACCTAAAGAGCAAGATGTGAACTACATGAGTAGAGGAAATTATCAAGGACCACGGAATTACAACAATAGGAATTTCCTTGGAGAAAATAATTATCGCAATAATCATAATCATCCTGGTTTCTCTTATTCAAATCTGGATGGTGCATTGAATCCTCCAGGTTCCTCGAGTCAAACTCCACCACCAAAGACTCAAGAATCTCCACCGGGATTTAACCTTCCAAGGATCGGACGGAGATGATGTTCGAGCAATTGATGGGGAGGCTGAGTGGATTGGAGAGCATCGTTACTTCTATTTCTAAGGCTCAAAAGGCTTTAGAAAACCAGGTGTTCCACAAAGCAGGAGAAACTCCTAGAGACACACGAAAGCTTCCTGAAAATACTAAAAATAATCTCAAGGGTCATGTCATGGCTATTACCACTAGAAGTGAATTGAAGATCAATGAGCCATTGTCCAAGACAGTTGATAATGGAAAGCAAGTGATGGTTGAGGAAGATCCAAAGCCAATTGAGGAGTAGAAGGAAAAAGAGAAGGAGCTAACTTATGTACCTCCTCCATCATATAAGCCACCACTTCCATTCCCATAATCTCGCCCTCGAGCGCGCTTGGACAAACACTTTGGTAAGTTCCTTGAGCTTATTATATTAATATTCAGTTCATGGATGTTATTGTAGGTATGCCCCCTTATGGAAAGTTCTTGAAGGAAGTCCTCTCTAAAAAGAGAAAATTAGAGGATGTTGGAGAAGTGAGGATGGCCAAAAGGTCATCCGAACTTATCCAAATCATGAGAGAAGAGATGTCACCAAAGCTAAGGGATCTTGGATCCTTTTGCGTTCCTATTGGTGTTGGAGAGGTCACTTATGAAGCATTGTATGACCTTGGAGAAAGTGTAAGCATCATACCGCTTGCACGTTGTGAAAAGGTTGGACTTGAGAAGTCAAAACCCGTCAAGATGACAATCTACATGGCGGATTGATCGATAACACATCCGGTAGAGAACTTTAGAGGACATTCTCGTACAACTAGGTAAGTTCTATATTCCTATTGATTTTGTGGTGTCAGACATTTCTGCAGATTATCCAATTCCAATCATTCTTGGAAGACCATTCCTTGCAACCTCCGGTTGTATGGTGGATTGTAAGAACGTCACACTATCCTTCAATATTGATAAGGAGAATATTGAATTTAAGTTGTCCACTATAATTAAGGGGTCAGCTCTTGGAGAAGATATTTTCAACATTTATGATGAAGATGAATCAACAAAAGTAGTAAGCTTTATTTTTCTCAAAGATCTGCTTGAAAAGGTCATAAGTATGAGCATTATTGAAGAAGGAATAGAAGAGGACTACAATACTGAAGTTTGTGCTTTATAAGCCTTGGAAGAAGACCCCAAGGCTGGATTCGAAGAGATAAAAGAAGGCACGAATGATGCCAAAAATCTCGGTCAAGTACCAAAAATCTCGGCCGAGATTTTAATTAAAAAATTAATTCAACCAAGATTTTCAAGGTCGAGAGCAACTTCGACCAAAATCTCGGCCAAGATTTTTATGAGGGAGTCGAGTTTTTTGAACCTCCGGAATCTTTTCCGAAGTCGAGTGAAAGTGTTCAATAATGCACTACTTCTTCCGAAGTCGAGTGGAAGTGTTCAATGAGGGATTTTAGTCGAAGAAGTACTATTTAGGGATTTGCTCGATGACTTTATTTCGGGATGGAGAGAATGTTGCACTAGAAAGATTGAATGCCATAAAGGACAAATTTAATGATCACCATGCGTCCAATGTAGGAGATATTTTTGAAGGTCCAAGACAAAACTTTGGAGGTCATTTTCTCGATCAGAGGCATGAAGTCACGCTTAATGAGTGTTCGAGGGCCAACGAGAACTCAAAGGTAATTGAAAGGAAGGCTTCTAGAGGGGAACCTAGTTAAGCTTTGGATATGATTCCGAGTAGCAGTATCAATACCGGAGAAGAAGTGAATTGACTTCAGAGAGTTAATAGACATGCCCGAGAAAGATCCAAAGTCATTAAGGACCTGCAAGACATAAGTGATAGAGGAAGCATCCGCTCTACAAAAGATGACTAGGTCATCAACGAAGGCAAGATGAGCAAGATTCATACTTTGGCATCTAGGATGATAGCTAGATGCATTAGTGGAGGCAAGATTAACAAGCACTCGAGAATGATATTCAAGTACAAACAGAAAAAAAAATATGGGAAAGGGTTCATACTGGCGCTGACCTTTGAAGAATTCATGGAGAACTTTCTACCATAGTGAAGGAGCACCTCTTGGCAAACAAGAATGTTGTGTTTTATTTTTCCACCCCGGATGAAGGCATTTTGTGTTTCATGGAAAATACTCGGGATAAGAGGTTTTAAGTGGTCAACGATGGCTTTGGAGAAGGTTTTATAAATTGTATTACAACATGAGATAGGTCTGAAATATCCAAGAGAGGTAGGTTTGTGAGTTTTGCGGACCAGAGGTATCATAGTGTGGTTAACTTGCTTGAGCAACATACCATTTTGGAAGAAATTAGTAGCCATAGTAACATTGTTCCCCACAATAGACCAGCTTTCTCAAAGAAGTGTGAGTTGTAGCCATCGGGACTAGGGGCTTTGTGATTATCAATTGAGAAGAGGGTGGGTTTAATAGCTAGCCAAGCGCAAGAGTGAAAGGAGGATGGATACTTCAACAGAAGTGGGGATAGAAGGTCTAACAGAGAAAATGAACGGGTTTAGAGATTTACAGGCAAGTGAAGATCCAAGGATGTTTTGGAAGTGAGTTGGAAGGGATGAGGCAATCTCGGTAGGAACGGTGATGAGCTTGTTGGTTGAGTCAATGGGCAGCTTGATATGATTGACAAACTTTCTTTGTTTGATTGAGTTGTGAAAGATGGTGGAGAAGTGTTAGCATGAAATATTGTGATATTTTAGGCACGTTTTCTAAGTGTATTTCATCCATATTGGTACTCATTGATAAAGCATTGAAGCAATTGTGAGTTAGTTAATCTATTTTGTCGATATAGAGGTCTACATAAGCTTTGTGTTGATTGTAGGCGAATAAGAGCTAAAACCGGATGAATCAAGGGAGAATGGAGATGGATTGAGCATGTCCAAGGATTGAGGACATCACTAGGAGCTAAGGAAGATACTAAGTTGAAGAATGATACAAAATCAAGGAGAATTACGAGCCATCTACGTTCCACGCTCTAAAATACGGCCGTATTAGGATCCACGCTCTAATCCACGGCCGTGGAACTTTGGCAACACAAGCGTGGAGCATTCCAGCAACTTACACGGCCGTGGAGGATTTGAAGCAACCGTGATCAAGTTCCACGCTCTAAATTACGGGCGTGGAACCTTCCACGACCGTGATCTTGGCGATCTTTTACGCAATATTTTAAGCCACGATCTACTACGCACATGGGCCGAAGACACATTTCATCCAGCCCTATAAAAGGACGGAAGGAAAGAGATTTCGTCACCTTCGCTACCTTCGTCACCTTCGCTACCTTCGTCACCTTCGCTACCTACGCTACCTCGCTTACACCTCCGCTTAGGGTTTGCATCTTTGCTTACACCTCCGCTTAGACTTTGCCTACGCTCATTGCACGTGCCTAGGGTTTCAAGGGACGTGTGGAGATTGCTATTTCGCGACGGAGAATTGCTTCCGCGCATTGAGGGTTTCATTGGACGTACGGAGATTACGTCTTCTACCTTTAGGTTTGATTAGAAGACGGATTGACAAGATTGTTCTTCGTTCTTATCTAGGATTGTGATTATTTGTGTTATTCTGAATCTATTTACATCATTGTTCTTGATTGTGGATTTGAGATTTATTCAAGGTTTTCGAAGGTTTTCATCTTTCATTCTTTTAAATCTTGAATTTGATATCATAATGACAGTTGTTGGCTAAAACCCTTTAGTAATTCTAAGGTGAAGGGTTGATAGTTGTGGCTTAGATGATGATAGATCGATCGTAATTTGATTGGACCCTGAGAGTTAGAGAGAATCGCCGACGAACCCAAAATCATGGTGTGTTCTTGAGTTCCACGGACGTGGAATCTCAAGATCCAACCGTAATTTCCCTCAGTTTACGAACCTTGCTTTTACTTTAATCCAAAGTTAAAGATTTGCTTTAACTTAGTCTTGGCTTGCCTTTTCTAGGTGGTAGTGAAGCCTCAACAACCTCTACCTCGATTCTGAGTGTCACAACCTTAATCGGTTTAGTTAGTCTTGATCCTTGGATTACAAGTTTGGGTATTTGATATTAATTCTTACCTTTAGATCCTTTCTATACTGAAGCCTCAACAACCTTTATAGAGAGTGTCTTTAGTTGAGTCATATAAAGCCTTGGAACTTCACCGTACATTGCTTTGTATTCGTATACCTTTGCAAACCTCAACTCTATCCTTATATCTTTAGTATAGCTTGAGTCGATTGCCACAACTGGATTCCTGGATCTTTAGGATTGTTGTTTTCCCAATAATTTACAAAGCTCACACATTTACTTGCTTGACAATTCTATAATTGGATTTAACCCCCCAAATCCCTGTGTTCGATACTCTGGAATTCTTGCTTAACTATATCGATCCGTACACTGCGGGTTTGCTTGCTTGATTCTAGTTTTATAAATTTAAAGCTTATTTGCACGCACGCTAAGTGGCGAACAAGTGTTTGGCGCCGTTGCCGGGGATTTGGTCTAGGCCGAATTCGGTTATCGGTTGTCAAGCTTGGGAGCTTCTCCCTTGTTATTTGATATCTCTTCGAGTGTATGCGCATGTCTAGGAACAGCGAAGACCTCTTACCTCTTGATCAACAGCTTGAGAGGACTTTGAGGAGAAATCTTAAGGAAAGAAAAATGGCTGAAGAAAGAGAGCGTGTTTACCAAACGGAGTTAGCGGAAAAGGAAGCTCAACTCCAATGGAGTGAGAAGACTCGTAGGGAAGAGATGGATCGTCATCAAACGAAGGTTGATGATCTATCGAGCATGATGTTCTAAATGAGGTTGGAAATAAACAACCTCAAGGAGAAAAAGAGAAGAAGAAGACCGGGAAGATCGGTTAGAGCCAACTCATCCAATGAGGATAGCGACTCCTCCATGCCACCACTAGAGGAAATTGATCCAACGATCAATGTGAATCCATTCTTTCCACGGCCAGCTGCAAATCACCGTGTTCCACCTAGAGGTGCGAGAGTCGAACGTGTGGATGAGGAGCCAAGAACTCTTGGCCAAAGGATGGATCCAACACAGCAACCACGCTGTTTAGGTGTGAACTTTGATGCTGATGATGCACAATGGTTTAGCTTCAACCCTCAAGTTATTACCATTGTTCGCCAAAATCAATTTGGTGGAACAAGCGCGGAATCTCCACATCAACATCTATAAAATTTTGAGATCATGATGGAGACAATGAAGCCAAAGAATGCAACTACCAACAGCTATAAACTCAAACCTTTCTTTTTCTCCTTGAAGGGGAAATCATTGTCTTGGTATCAAGCTCTTCCAAGTGGGAAACTTGAGACATGGGAGGATCTTTCTTCGAAATTCCTCACTAAGTTCTTTCCGCCATCTAAAACGGCGGAGTTAAGAGGTAAGATTAATGCATTTTCAATGAGATCTAAAGAAAGTTTGTTTCAATCTTGGGAAAGATTTCAGGATTTGCTATTGGATTGCCCACATCATGGCATATCCAAATTGGCACTATTGGAGATATACTATAAGGGGCTGGATGTGGAGACATAATTCAAGCTCCAATCCCTTTCATGTGGTACATTCATGGACATGAGGGAAGATGACGCTTGGGACTTCATTGAAAAGCAAGCGCGAGTTATAGAGAAGTATTCTCATCGGAAAGTGGAGGCGAATCATGTGGATCAAGGAGCAAAGCTATCACAAGCAGCTCAAACTCAAATCTTTTCTCTCAACACGGAGATTAAAGAGTTGAAGGAAGCCATCAAAACCAACTTTCCGAAGCAAAAGGAGCAAGACGTGGGTTATTTAGGCAACAACAATAACCACAACAGGAATGAGAATACGAACCGCAATAACCGGAACAACAATCGGAATAATTGGAACAACAACAACAATAACCGGAACAATTGGAACAACAATAGGGGTTCAAACAACAACAATTGGCGCCCCAACCAATAAAATTCCGGTAATTCTTACTCTTCCAATTCAGGAAATTCACTAACTCCACCTTCCTCTTCTTCCACTCCTTTGAAAAGCCAGGGGCAAATATCTAATGGTGGAAGTACTTCGGGGAAAGAGAAGCCCGATCCCATGTTGGAAACAATCTTGGGGAAGCTTCAAGGATTGGAGACTCGCATCATCAAGGTTGATGATCACATAACTAAGGTTGATAAAGCCTAAAAGGTTTTAGAAAACCAAATGTTTAGTCATGCGGAGGAAGTCCCTAGGAATCAAGGGAAACTTCCAGGAAAAACGGAGGACAACCCAAAAGGAAGGGTGATGGCAATCACAACTAGGAGCGGAGTGACAACTACCGACCCGCAACCTAAGTTCGTAGAAGTCCCCGTTGAGAAAGAGAAGGAAAAGGGGAAGGAGAAGGAAGATGTCTATGTTCCTCCTCCAGCTTACAAACCTCCCCTACCGTTCCCGCAATCTAGAGCAAGAGCGCGTCTAGACAAGCAATTCGGTAAGTTTATTGAACTCATGAGCAAACTGCATATTAATATACCTTTCATTGATGCAATTGTAGGTATGTCGGCTTATGGTAAGTTCCTAAAGGAGATCCTCTCTCACAAGAGGAAGCTAGAGGATTTTGGAGAGGTTAAGATGAGTTCGGATTCATCGGATCTCATCAAAACCATGAAAGAGAAGATGCCCCCAAAGCTAAAGGATCCGGGGTTGTTTTGTATTCCCATAGGAGTGGGAGATGTCACATATGATGCATTATGTGACTTGGGAGCAAGCGTGAGCATCATTCCGCTTGTCTTATGCAGGAAAATCGGTTTAGGCGATCCTAAACCGGTGAAGATGACGTTGTACATGGCGGATCGTTTCATAACTCGCCCCGTCGGTATAGTTGAAGACGTCTCGGTCAAGCTAGGTAAATTCTATGTTCCTATAGATTTTGTTGTGCTTGACATTCCTGCAGATAGTCCGGTCCCGAACATTCTCGGAAGACCATTTCTTGCAACATCTGGCTGTATAGTCGATTGCAAGAATGCTAGACTCGCCTTTGACATAGGAGAAGAGAAGGTAGAGTTCGTTCTTTCCACTTTGGTGAAGGAACCAGCCTTTGATGAGGATATATTCAATATCCAAGACGAAGGGCTATCTAGAGAGGAGGTAAGTGCTATTATCTTCAAAGGTCCTTTGCAAAAGGTTATTTCTATGAGCTTAATGGATATAGGGGTAGAAGAGGAGTGCAATGAGGCAATTGAAGCCTTAGAAGCACAAGAAGAAGTGTGTGAAGAGGAGTTTGAGAAACTCCACGATGAGGCAGAAAACGTACGGATTCACGGTCAAACGGCTTATTCCACGGCCGTGGATTTCACCAACGAAAGCGTGGAGCACTCCAGAGGGTTACACAGACGTGGAGGAAACAGAGCCACCGTATTTACTTTCCACGCCCAAAATCACGGCCGTGGAGAAGGCAGGGATGCCGTAATTTTGGGTGAGTTCGAAGATATTTGTGTCTCTTCTACAACTTCTCTTGATTCTTCTCCAACACCTTCTACATCCTTAGACACTTCTAAGGAAGCATCGGATGCTCCTCAAGAACCATTGGAAACTCCGATAGTGATGGAATTGAAACCACTTCCTACACATCTAAGGTACGCATTTCTTGGACCTAATTCTACCTTTTTGGTAATTGTTAGTTCCGATTTGAGTATAGATGAACATAGTAAGCTTATGGTTGTCCTTAAGAAACATAGGAAAGCTTTAGGATATACTATAGAGGATTTAGTAGGAATCAAACCTTCCCTATGCATGCACAAGATCTTAATGGAAGAGGACTTTAGAACTTCACGACAACCTCAAAGGCGGTTAAATCCGACCATGAAGGAGGTTGTCAAGAAGGAAATTCTTAAGCTAATTGATGCAGGTATCATCTATCCTATCTCCGATAGCAAGTGGGTGAGTCCCGTACAAGTGGTTCCAAAGAAGGGAGGAATGACGGTCATCACCAACAAAAACAATGAGCTCATTCCTACACGAACCGTAACAGGATGGCGGATGTGCATAGACTACCGCAAGCTAAACAACGCGACGAGGAAGGATCACTTCCCACTACTCTTCATCGATCAAATGCTTGAAAGGTTAGCACAACATTCGCGCTTTTGCTATCTTGACGGTTATAGTGGTTTCTTTCAGATTCCGATACACCCGGATGATCAAGAGAAGACCACGTTCACGTGCCCGTGGGGTACGTTTGCCTATAGGAGGATGCCGTTCGGGCTTTGCAACGCCCCAACCACCTTTCAAAGGTGCATGATGGCCATCTTCTCGGAATACATAGAGGAAATCATGGAGGTTTTTATGGATGACTTCTCCGTTTATGGTTCCTCTTTTGACAATTGTCTTTCTAACCTTGCTCTTGTGTTACAAAGGTGTGAAGACACTAACCTAGCTCTTAATTGGGAAAGTGTCAATTTATGGTGAAGGAAGGCATTGTATTAGGACACTTAATCTCTAGTAGAGGGATTGAGGTGGATAAAGCTAAGATAGAGACAATAGAAAAGCTTCCTCCCCCAACTTCGGTGAAAGGGATAAGTAGTTTTCTAGCACATGCTGGATTTTATAGGCGTTTCATAAAGGATTTCTCTAAAATATCAAAGCCGCTAACTAATATATTGATGAAGGATGCAGTTTTTGATTTTTCGCAGGAATGCTTAGATGCGTTTAATATGATTCGGGAAGCTCTAATTTCAGCTCCGATTATCCAACCTCCGGATTGGAATCTTCCATTTGAGGTTATGTGTGACGCAAGTGACGTAGCTATAGGAGCTGTTCTTGGACAAAGAAAGGAAGGGCGAACCCATGCTATCTACTACACTAGCAAGACGCTAGATGAAGCGCAGCTCAACTACGCCACTACTGAAAAAGAGTTCTTAGCTATTGTATATGCAATTGATAAATTTCGCTCTTATCTTGTAGGTGCAAAGGTGATTGTATATACGGATCATGTTGCGATCCGATATCTCCTTGCAAAGAAGGATGCGAAGCCAAGGCTAATTAGATGGATTCTTCTCCTACAAGAATTTGATCTAGAGATCCGCGACAAGAAGGGTTCGGAAAATTCTGTTGCGGATCATTTGAGGCGCCTAACACATCTAGAGGACGACCACCTACCTATAGATGACTCCTTTCCGGACGAGCATTTACATATCATAGAGGAGTGCATCGATGTGATCACCAAAGGTAACGAACCATGGTTTGCTGATTTTGTTAACTATTTGGTTTGTCAGGAATTACCGCCCGGATTATCCTACGCACAAAGAAAGAAGTTCTTTAAGGATGTTCGGGAATACTTTTGGAATGAACCTCTCCTCTTTAAGAGAGGTCCGGATGGCATTATTCGGCGATGTGTGCCGGAAGATGAGATGCAAAGTGTTATCCGTCATTGTCATTCACTACCTTGTGGAGGACACGCTAGTTCGAAGAAGACTAGCGCTAAGATATTGCAATCTGGATTCTTTTGGCCTACTCTATTTAAAGATGTGTAAACCTTTGTTTCCTGCTGCGATGCTTGTCAAAGAACAGGAAATATATCTAGGAGGAATGAGATGCCTCTCAACAACATCCAAGAGGTGGATCTTTGACGTTTGGGGAGTGGACTCCATGGGACCTTTCCCATCATCATGTGGTAACCAATACATACTTTTAGCGGTGGATTATGTTTCAAGATGGGTTGAAGCGATTGCCTCTCCCACCAACGATGCCATGGTAGTGGTTAAGTTCTTTAACAAGACCATCTTCCCACGATTTGGGACACCAAGGACTATCATTAGTGATGGAAGTTCTTACTTCATTGCCCGGCGCTTTGAAGCTCTCTTAGCTAAGTATGGGGTGACTCACAAGATCGCCACCCCTTATCATCCACAAACTAGTAGACAAGTGGAGATCTCAAACCGGGAGATCAAAGGAATCCTAGAGAAGACGGTTTCAAGGACTAGGAAGGATTGGTCTTTGAAGCTAGATGATGCATTGTGGGCGTACCGGACTGCGTATAAGACTCCCATTGGAACTACACCATACAACCTTGTGTATGGGAAGTCTTGCCATTTACCGGTAGAGTTGGAGCACAAGGCGTTTTGGGCAATCAAGTGGTTGAACTTCAGCATGAAGGAAGCGGGAGAGAAGCGTCTCTTGGACCTTAATGAGCTTGAAGAACTTCGCTTGAACGCTTACGAAAACGCCAAGATTTATAAAGAAAGAGCGAAGCGTTGGCATGATAAGCATATCATCCCAAAGGACCTCAAAGAAGGAGATCAAGTTCTCCTCTTTAATTCAAGGCTTCGTCTCTTTCCAGGTAAGCTTAAATCTCGTTAGACTGGACCTTTTCTAATCAAACGTGTTTTTCCTCATGGCGCAGTTGAAGTATGGGGTGAAACGGGTGGAAGCTTTAAGGTGAACGGTCAACGACTCAAGAAGTATACACCGGAACTCCAAGCTGAAGAGTTCGCGCCCAACACACTCGAATAAGTGCGAATTTGGTCTAGCTACGGACCTTAAACAAAGCGCTTCTTGGGAGGCAACCCAAGGTATTGCACTTACGTTTTTGTTTTTGATTCATAGATTAGTTTAGTTTAGACGTTTTGCTTTGTTTTGCCTTCGATGCCTTCCGGTATGTTCGTGTTTTTGGATGTAGGAATAGTGGAAAAGAAAAGGGGAAGGAAAAACTTGAAGAAAATTGACGAAACTTGGACTTTGGAGCATTACAGAGAGTTCCACGGTCGTGACAGCTACAGTGACCGTAATTTTCAAAAGCCTGAGAAAAATCACCAAAACCACGGTTCCGTACATTTCCACGGCCGTGGAACCCCCCGATAGACCGTGATTTAAAAAAATTTTTACGGCCACCATATAAACCACGTTTCTTCACAAAACACACACAAAAACCCAATTCCACGCCCAAAAATGCCGATTCCACTCCCCATCTCTCAAATCCTCATTCGTTAATCGTTTTTGACGATTCTTTAGCCAAAACTAAAGCAAATCCAATCACCAACAAGATCCAAGCAACGATTCAAGCGGCAAATCACCGGAGAAGCCACAATTCGGATTCCAAAATCCGAAAACCTAGGTTTTTGTTTCTTTCTCTATCTTTGTCGATTCGGCTTCGTTTTTGCTAGTATTTTTAGGAGAACTGATTGAAATTGGACTGGAATTAGTTTAGGACTGCTTGCTGCTGAGTTTGGTGAATTTCCGTTGGATTTTGAGAAATCACGTGCCGAACCACGGTTTCTGGACATTCCACGGCCGTGGAACCCTTAGAACAGACCGTGATTTTCAGCAGTAATGGATTTTGTAAGGAGAGTGTCTGGTAGAAACAAGGATAAGAAAAAAAAGAGGAAAGACAACGATGCTTCCTCTTCTAGAGCACCACCCACCGAGCCTCCATCACCTCTATCATCACCATCACCACCTCGCCCTAGGATCCCTACCATCCATGACGATCATCTCGATGCTTTAGAGAGGATCCACAATAGAGCGGTCATAGGACCTAGATACCTACTGCTTGAGGAGTTAGAGCCTCTACATGTGATAGGAGACCTTACTTGGCTTTTAGATAGAGCCGATCTAGTCATCTTCTCCGCTATTCGGGAAGATGCTTATGAGGAGATCACTAGGGAGTTTGTGGTTTCCTTCGAGCACAGTCACGTAGACAGGACAATTTCTTTCCGGCTGATGGAGAGAAACTATGATTTTTCGATTAGAGAGTTTGGAGCCTTCTTTGGGTTCCAGGAGACCTTCAATGGTCGATTCCCCAATGGCGTGTACGCCAAGGATTTCTGGGAGGAGATTGCGATGATTTACGCCAGCGAGGACCGCTGGCAGCCAGCTGATACCAAGGCTAGGTTGATGTATCACCTAGCCTTGAAGATTACTCATAGGGTGCTTTTTGAGTGTCTCTTCCCTAGGACGGAGACGCCTCAGAAAATCAAGACAGACGAGCTTTTCCTTCTCTACTATATGCTATACGGTAGACCTGCTGACTGCGCCACCCTCTTAGCTGCTACTATGAGCAAGCTAAAGAATAAGAGGGCTGGTAACATTGGATACGGTGGGATGGTCACCCACCTTGCTAGACAGTTAGGGGTAGATTTCTCAGCATGTACATGTATTGCAGCTACACCCCTAGGACTACATAGCCTCATGACTAGAGGCATCATCTTCCCCACCCATAGAGGTCCACCATATGCTGCTATGCCTTGGGAGAGTAGGACAGGGAGAGGGATAGAGTGGCTTCCCGAGTATTCCATTATGGCTGGACGCCATAACTGGAAGGCGACGTTCGCTGCCATGCATGCGAACAGATTAGTAGCCCCTCCTTACGTTCCACCACCACCAGTTGTAGAGGAGGAGGAGATGATTATGAGGGAGGAGGAGGAGCTGATCATGACTTTGGTACATTCCCGGATCAGCCGGATGTAGTTCCCGACATGCCTAGACGTTCTCCCCGTCCCGCTAGAGCTTCAGGATCATCCTCTCGCCGTGCTAGTGTGAGCGAGAGGCCTACTTGGATGGCGGATCCTCCTTCATGGTACAACACTCAGCCGGATTGGATGGGAGCTCCACCGCCTTGGCATGCACAGCCGCCACCTGCACCAGCAGCTTCAGATGCACCGGCGTGGTACAGCCAGCCGCCTGGTTGGTACGAGCACCTGCCACAGTGGGCTACCGACCTTTCCGATAGGGTTGGAGCTTTGGAGATTCGTGCTGATGCTAGGGATGCACGAGCCGACGATCTTGACCACATGATGAGAGATGTTTACCGCCAGCAGTTCGGGCGGCACTATGATCCCGGCTTCTCCCCGTTTCCACCACCGCCTCCACCTTAGTGATGACGTTTGATGATCGACCGTTTTAGCCGCTCCACCACCATTTTGTGAGTTCTTTTTCTTTCTTTCTTTTTCTTCTTTTTCTTTTTGAACATTAGGGACAATGTTTGTTCCAAGTATGGGGTGGGGTGTGACTAATAGTTTGTAATAACTCTTACTCACTTTGTATGCTTCTATCGAGACTACCTTGCATGTTCATTCTATTGTTACACGTTTCATTATTGCATTGCATGAAAAAGCTTTTGAAAAACCCATAAAAATTGAATAATTTTGAAAATTTTGTGCTTCTAAGGATAGAGATGATTTCTATGATAATCACCACTTGTGAATTGAGTTTTGATGACAATCGCATGCTTAAACAAATAGTGAATTGAAAAGAAATTGAATGAGTTGATTATTCCTCTTTTGTAAATTTCATAATGTGATGGATGTTACTTAAATCATATTGAGAAATCAAGGTTGAAATCACATGATAAGTTATTATACTTCTTTTTGAGATGATTAAGGCAATTCGATTATCTTTCTTCTTTCTTTGATCATTTAGCCCCTCATTGAAATAATGGCCTCCTTTAACTATCCGGGAATTTGGAGGAGTTGATATTTGGCATGTTTGATGTGGGAGGGCCATGGAAGCAATTAATTGCATTCAAAAGAATAGAAAGAAATTATAGGTTTGGGGAAGTCAATCATGACGATGAGTAACTCGGCACCATTCACATAGCCGGGTGTTTGTGTCTTGCCAAAGTCGGATTGAGCGATATTCCTAGCGGATTATGGTATGTGCATCAAGGGTTTGAGGCATCTCGTAAAAATGAGAAACGCCAATCTCCTAGGCTTCGGTTTTTGTGCACCTCTATCCATAACTCCAAAAGTAAAGTCGGAAAAAAGAATTAAAAAGAAGAGAGCGAAGCTCTAAGTTGAAAGTGTTGCGGAAACCACATAAGAAAAAGAAAAGAGTAGTTATCCACTTTCCCGGATTCATGCACCACATTCCTTAAAGTTTTCCTTCCCTTTCCGCATTCTAGACCTTGTTTGAAAGTCCTTAAGATCAAGAGAATGATATATGACTTGGTGGTCTAAATTGAAGTTTCTTATGATTGATTTTGATAATGTTTGAAGGTTATGATGTTTACATGGAAGTTTGATCAATTCATGAGCTTTCTTTACTCTTTACTCTTTGATTATGTGTATGAAAGTCTTATAAACGAATGAAGCAAGATTTGAGAATGATCTATTGATTAGAAAGCACATTCATCTAAAAGAAGTTTGGTTTTGAGAGTGTACACATATTTCATCCTAACTTGAGTTTTAAAGCTTTTGAAAGACCTTGCTTAGGGACAAGCAAGTGGCAAGTATGGGGTTATTTGTTAGCATGAAATATTGTGATATTTTAGGCACGTTTTCTAAGTGTATTTCATCCATATTGGTACTCATTGATAAAGCATTGAAGCAATTGTGAGTTAGTTAATCTATTTTGTCGATATAGAGGTCTACATAAGCTTTGTGTTGATTGTAGGCGAATAAGAGCTAAAACCGGACGAATCAAGGGAGAATGGAGATGGATTGAGCATGTCCAAGGATTGAGGACATCACTAGGAGCTAAGGAAGATACTAAGTTGAAGAATGACACAAAATCAAGGAGAATTACGAGTCATCTACGTTCCACGCTCTAAAATACGGCCGTATTAGGATCCATGCTCTAATCCACGGCCGTGGAACTTTGGCAACACAAGCGTGGAGCATTCCAGCAACTTACACGGCCGTGGAGGATTTGAAGCAACCGTGATCAAGTTCCACGCTCTAAATTACGGGCGTGGAACCTTCCACGACCGTGATCTTGGCGATCTTTTACGCAATATTTTAAGCCACGATCTACTACACACATGGGCCGAAGACATATTTCATCCAGCCCTATAAAAGGACGGAAGGAAAGAGATTCCGTCACCTTCGCTACCTTTGTCACCTTCGCTACCTTCGTCACCTTCGCTACCTTTGTCACCTTCGCTACCTGCGCTACTTCGCTTACACCTCCGCTTACACCTCCGCTTAGGGTTTGCATCTTTGCTTACACCTCCGCTTAGACTTTGCCTACGCTCATTGCACGTGCCTAGGGTTTCAAGGGACGTGTTGAGATTGCTATTTCGCGACGGAGAATTGCTTCCGCGCATTGAGGGTTTCATTGGACGTACGGAGATTACGTCTTCTACCTTTAGGTTTGATTAGAAGACGGATTGACATCCCGTTCTTTGTTCTTATCTAGGATTGTGATTATTTGTGTTATTCTGAATCTATTTACATCATTGTTCTTGATTGTGGATTTGAGATAGATTTGAGATTTATTCAAGGTTTTCGAAGGTTTTCATCTTTCATTCTTTTAAATCTTGAATTTGATATCATAATGACAGTTGTTGGCTAAAACCCTTTAGCAATTCTAAGGTGAAGGGTTGATAGTTGTGGCTTAGATGATGATAGATCGATCGTAATTTGATTGGACCCTGAGAGTTAGAGAGAATCGCCGACGAACCCAAAATCACGGTGTGTTCTTGAGTTCCACGGCCGTGGAATCTCAAGATCCAACCGTAATTTCCCTCAGTTTACGAACCTTGCTTTTACTTTAATCCAAAGTTAAAGATTTGCTTTAACTTAGTCTTGGCTTGCCTTTTCTAGGTGGTAGTGAAGCCTCAACAACCTCTACCTCGATTCTGAGTGTCACAACCTTAATCGGTTTAGTTAGTCTTGATCCTTGGATTACAAGTTTGGGTATTTGATATTAATTCTTACCTTTAGATCCTTTCTATACTGAAGCCTCAACAACCTTTATAGAGAGTGTCTTTAGTTGAGTCATATAAAGCCTTGAAACTTCACCGTACATTGCTTTGCATTCGTATACCTTTGCAAACCTCAACTCTGTCCTTATATCTTTAGTATATCTTGAGTCGATTGCCACAACTGGATTCTTGGATCTTTAGGAGTGTTGTTTTCCCAATAATTTACAAAGCTCACACATTTACTTGCTTGACAATTCTATAATTGGATTTAACCCCCAAAATCCCTGTGTTCGATACTCTGGAATTCTTGCTTAACTATATCGATCCGTACACTGCGGGTTCGCTTGCTTGATTCTAGTTTTATAAATTTAAAGCTTATTTGCACGCACGCTAAGTGGCGAACAAGAAGGAGCCACCATACTTGACCCAAAGGAGCTTAGATTATTGTTGGAGCATAATACTTAGCTTATGGGAGGCGCAAGTCATATCATTAATAGACCCACACAAGGTCAAGCGTGGGTCTCACCTATAGAATTAAACCGCATGTTAACCTTAATGGAGTTGTTATAGTAATAGCATGTGCTTAATGCGAAGTGGAAATCATAGTCTTGTTGTAAAGCATGTGATCAATTATTAACTAGTAATTAAGTACGAAAATACAATGAGATTGAATACGAAGGTAACGTGATTTTTCTGAAGTGATCACCGTGTACTCGACCGAGTCTTCTCTCTACTCAAAATTCGGAAGCACTTGTCTAGAAAGGAGTGGTTAACGCTTTTAAGCCACCTGCCCCAACTGAAGTGCATTATTCCGGTGAAGCCCGTCAAACTTGAAGATAGAAGTGCTATCTAAGTAACCTTAGTACGCAGACTTCCATAATCGTTAAACTCCAATCTCGTCGTTAAAGTTAAAGACCATAATAATCTAATAAACCTCAATTATTATTGAATGAGAATCGTAATTAAGTTAATTTCATTCATTCTGAGTTAATCATGTGATATCTCGTCCGATGTAATTAAAATTGAACCACCTTCTAAAATCCCACTCACTAGTCTTAATTAATTAAAGTTTAATCAACCGTTTCCTCATGGTTGGCTAATGTTGTCGTAATCCCACTCACTGCCTTTTGTTTCAAGGAGGGAGAGAATTTTGAGGTGCTTAGTTTGAATAAGATTGCTAGCAAATCTTGCTTCAGGGGGTGGTTTAAACCCCAAATATTCCAACATGCGAGGTAGGTATCAATCATAGAGATGTTGGCTGGCCGAGAGGATCTTTGAGCGAGGGGGTAGGGGAGCATATTGGGTGTGAGAGATTTTGATGAAGAGGAAAAATGATGGATAAGAGTAGTATGAGGTGGGTCTTCAAGAGAGGAAGATGGTGTGGGATTGTTTTGGTGGATGAGGTGGGAGGGGTCTAGGTTTGGGACTAAGGTCGGCTTAAGGCTGTTGGGACGAGGAGGAAGAGGTTTGGACTTAGAGGTTACTATAGAAGAGTAGTCATGATCAAATAAATTGCATTTTGAGCGGTGAAAGGGGAGCCGATCATAAATCAAAGATTGGGAGATGATTTCATCTTGAGGGTCTTATAAGGTCACTTCACGGAGAATCTCTTGTTTTGCAGAAATATCAACGAAGATTCGAGCATAGAATAAGCGAGTTTTTTTTTTGAAAAGTGGTAAAATTATATTAAAGAGAGGATCAAAATGTTAAAAAAAATCCAAAAGGCACAATCGGGCAACAAGCTACAAGGTGAGATTGATGAGGGATTGTGCAATGATTATGAGGTGAGATATGATATTTCTAATACAAAATGTAGAAGAGGGAGGTATATTTTTATGTATCATAGCATTTCTTGCATGCCATATAAAGTAAATCACCATGGTTAACTGAGAGTAGATATTGGAGGTTGCCTTGGAAGAGGCTGCCCTAAGCGTAAGAAGGGTTCCCGAATAAGAGAGGTATCATTGGCGAGTTGATCCACTTGAAGATTGTGGAGAAGACATCAATAGTAAACGGACAGGATCCCCAGAGAGTCATGGGTTTCCGGGGTGTTAGGATTACATAGAACATGAGAACTATCGGCAATGAGGCCCCAAGAGTGAAGTTTGTCTTGGTGGTTATTTGGTTAAAAATAGCAAGTCAGGCGATGAAGGAGCATTTGGGGGTGTAGGGTTCTTCCAAAGGAGGGAGCTCCATGGGACAATGTTTCCTTTAGGTCGGAAAGTTTCATAAAATATAGAAGATTTGAAGTTTCCAGAAAGGGTGAAACCAAAGTGGGTAATTTTATCCCGAAGAACGAAGTTTGTCTTTGGTGGGTATCCGGTTAAGAATAGAAAGTAAGGCGATGAAGGAGCATTTGTTCTTCCAAAAGAGGGAGCCCCATGGAACAATGTTTCCTTTACGTCTCAAAGTTTCATAAAATTTGAATGATTTGAAGCTTTCAGAATGGATGAAACCAAAGTGGGTAATTTTATCCCGAATGATGAGAATTTACTTCCAGTTATGATTGTCACTTGGTTTAGCCTGAGCATTTCACATAGTTTGATATCTGAGAAGGTTTGACATATCAAGATCGAAAATAAGGCAAGCTTGGTTCCAGAAAAGTAATTCCTTGAAGTTCAGCCCACCTTCAAAGTGTGGCTTGCTAACATTGTCCCAATCGAGGAGGCTTCTTGAAAAGGAATGATTGCCCGACCTAAGAAGGATAAGCATGTTTGGTTAAAAGAGTTGAAATCTGTCCCTATAAAATAAAGAGACATAAAAAGAAAAACTTGGTTTTGATTTTCAATACATTAAATTATCTTGGAAAAAATATATTATTAATAGATGCATTATAGCACTTAGTTGTACTCAGAAACTATTTCTTATTTTTCATAATAATATATGAAATAGAAGGAATATGCATCACAGCATTTTGCAAATTTAGTACAGCACCAGTATTACGTACAACATTAGACCAAGTAAAGAGAAAAAAAATTGCATAATACCAATAACAATATTTTATTTAGACACTATACACATATGTAATTACAGGAGAAGGCAGTAAGACCTGACTGAATCCTACTCGCCTGACTAGAACCTCATTTAGATCCACTATGTAGCAGCGAAACTCATCATCTCATAATCGACACATAAACTCAACTTGAAACAACCCAATTGAAAATGCCCCCAATATCTACCATCTTAGATCGAGCGACTAATTCTTATTTTCTCCTTCCCATCCGATCAAATCCCTAATCCATTCCACATGAGGCATCTCATCGACACATTCATACTCCATCAAATCCCAAGAACTTACCCCCTCGTCATCACGACCGTTGACACCCTCCGACTGCAACTTCTCATCGTCGACGACCGTCTTGGAGTCGTCACCTCCCGGCAAGAAGCGATAGCGGGTTTCGGGACGGAGCTGGGAGGCGTCGTGTGCGAAAAAACAGACTTTTCTGGTGCAGTTAGCGGCAGAAGTGCAGGCACGCGTGCGGTATCTAGCTGGGTGAAGCCAGTACTCAAAGACGCCGTGGGCGAAGCGGCACCGATCTCCTCTCTGACAACGCTGGTGGGCCCGGAACTCTGAGCAAGGAACTGCCACGTACCCCACCCTTCGTGGGTCCCGCCTCCTCGCCCTCTCACCCGGGTGGGCCCACGGGCACTCCGTCCAGTCGTGCGCTCGCTTGTTCGGGCATCTCTTCACCTTGAACTCATACATTTTGAACTCGTCTGAGTTCACATAACTCCGATCTGGAATCGGATTCTCATCAACCTTGGAGTAGCTCGGGATGGCGATCAGAGCAAGCGCGTAACCAGCTGGAAGACTCGGAGTTACGGGCTGGAAGAAGCCCGGATCGACCCGAAACATATTGCCGCTTAGGTTTTAGGTTGAGTGAAAAAATATATATAGCGATGGGGTTGTGGTTGAGTGAGAGTAGTGGTTAAGGTGAGGGAGAAGAGAAGGGAGGAGCGTGGTCGGCCATGGATGTGTAGAAAAAGAGAGCTTGACAGACAAGGGAGAGAGACGTTTCTAGGTTAGGGATGAAGGAGGAGGAGTGTGATCAAGGGGGTTTTATATAAAGCTGTACTGCCTTGTCATTTTTTCTAAAATACGGTTACATTCAACTTTTGCATAATTCCATGTTAGACCCCTATATTTTTAAAATGCGTACATGGTGGACAAATCACTTTTCATCCACTATCAAAATATAATAATACTTGTGTGGGAAATTGCATATTTTAACACAATATAAAATAATGTACAATATATAGACTCCCTTGGTATTTTAACACTAGAAAAGAGAACGGAAAAAATGCTGATATTAAGATGAAAACAGAAGAAAAGTAAATGAACTAACCACATCACTTGTTTTTCTTATATGTCCATGTATATCTAAATGCACTTGTCTTCTTCTGCCAACAAATTTTGTTTTAATAATTACAAATATATATATTTTTATTTAATATCTAACAAAATAAAGTTTATTTTTCATGTAAAAATTATAAATATACGTTATTATAGCACTTGAATTTTTTGTTGTACGCTTATGATGCACGGACACTTCTAGAGGGCGGCGTGTCCCGTGTCCTGCCGTGTCGAAAACGGAGATATAACCGGACACGGCTCGGACACGGTCAAATATGACCGGACACGGTCAAGACACGTTTCCAAGGTAGAACACGTCTAGGACACGGTGAGGACGCGAATTGTGTCCGGTCAAGACATGATCAACGAAATAAAAACTTATATACCGTAATATTTTTTCTTCTTTCCCATTTTTTCCGACCAAACCTAACTCCACATGACCACCTGCGATATTGTGGTTGTCGGAAGTAGGACACCGATCTTCTTCTCCGGCTCTAATGTTGAAATGTTGTTCCGTCGGCCGACTCTTCTCTCCATTTTTCTTATGATTTTATAAATTAATTTTGAATCTTTAACTATTAATTTATTATGTAATTTTTATTTGTTGAATGTTGACTATGTTATTCTAATTCTTTCACTTTTTATAATTCACAAATATTTATTATTATTTTCCTTTGTTGATCATGTTGTTCGGTTATTGTTGATTTGCAAATGAGTGATTCATTCTTCAATTTTGATACTAAGTATGATTATTTCAGATTATAAAACTAAATATATTTAATTCTATATTTTGTAAGACTGAAAATATTTGTTTCTAAGCTTTTGTTTCGATTATTTGATGATCACGTTAATATTTTTATCAACTCATATATCATTGATTTTTGTCATATATATGTATCTCATTATGATATAGTAATTCTATATTTATATCTTTAAAATAATATATTAATTATTTTACTCGACGTGTCACCGTTTCCTATACTTTTGAGGATTGCCGCTTCCCCGTTTCTCGCCGTGTCCGTTTCCCGTATCCGTGTCCGTGCATCAATGTACACTAATTTTCTTGTACACGAAATTGTATCGTCTACAAGCAAATCAAAAACAAAAGTATTATCAGATTATTTTTTCGTTACATATGATTATTTTTTATACTTGAATTTATATACAAAAATTAAATACAAAATTTTATAATATATTAAGAAAAATTAATAAATTAAATAAGAACAAATTATTTTATTCATAAAAAATGTTATATTATAATTTATTATTTATCGATGGAAATATATAGTAAATAATATTAATAATATAATGCTACAGTATCTACCATTCTTAGTAATGCTTAATTTGTAATTCTTAATAAGGTATGTATGACGTAATAATAGATATATCTTATGTATTAAGTTCTATTTTGTTGTCTGTTGTAGTCTGTAACGGCCTGGTATGAAGGTCAAAATAGTTGTTTTAATTTGGTCAAACATAAATTAGTAATGGCATAATTTGGTAATGAATAGTAAGTTTTAGAAGCCTGATTGATATCATGAAATTGAGGATCTATAACATACTTTTCCGGGAAAAAAGTTTAAAAAAATTACTAACCCGTCCCTATAAATCCTCAAACATACAAAAGAATAGAGTCCATGAGGTACGTCGATCAACTAAAACATGTAATATTAAAGATTAATCTATAATAAATTCACGAATATTAACGTCATTTTTTCTTTTCTTTTTTATGTATAAAATAGGCTTAAAATATTTTAATTTTCCTCTAATTTATACTTCTTTTTTCTTGTCAAAATCACTCGAATACTCGATCCATTTTACTTCTTAAGTATTTAATAGCTTAAATCACATCTACTTTGAACTATCCATCTATGTGTTTCAAAATTTCATTAATTAACGTTTTTATGTTAGATTATGAAATTACAATTTGGTTCAAAATTGAATGTTATTTGATAACAAATAAAGTCGACAAACTAGTTAAATAATGTGAAACATAAATTATTGGTATAAATGGGTGTGAAATAATGTTTCACGTTAGGAATTTAGGGTGTGTTTAGTAAAATAGAGTTTTGGCTTGTAGTTATGATTTGTATTCGTAATTAGGGTTTTCGAGTAGATTTTTGTAGATTTCGATTTTTATACAAACACCCGTGGATGAATAAGTAATGCGTTGAAAAAGAGAGTTACGAGTTTATTTAAAAAAAACACACAAATACCCCCTCATTTCCTTTTCCATGTGTCTATCAATGAATCAAATAAACGAAAAACACAAAGAACCGATTAACAGAAGCAAAACGAAAAAGAAACCAGAGAGAAGCCAACCGACAGAAGAAAGAGCAAGAAGAAGCTAAGACAAATAGGAACTCAAACCCTTATTCAGGTGTTCTACTCGTTCGAATAAAAGAAATAGGAAAAAAAAAAGTCACATTCGATTTTGTACAAAGGAAGAGGATTGCAAGAGGTGACAAAACGATTTAGGTGGACGAACCCTAGCCCAACAATGGTGAAGTGACCCTAGCCTGACAGAATGATTCCGGTGGATGAACCCCAACCCGACAAAACGATTGGAAGAGGCGATATTTCTCCTTTAATCTTCAGATTCAACGACTCAACAATTGCAGTGGAGTAAACCAAAGCCCAAAGGACTCAATGACTCCGGGAGAGGAACCCTAGTCCGATAGTGGTGAGTTTCCGGCAATTCTTGTGGGGGACATTTACAGTGTTGTAATTTTATCTATTCTTCCATGGTGAATTGCTGGTTCTTTTTATCTTTCATCCACAAGAAGAAAAATGAACGAAAAGAGCAGTTTGGAATGAGACTTCTCAGTTCTTGCATCAGGAGGAACATGGATATGTTGTAGCCATGGATATAGGTGTCAACAAACAAACCTGTTCTCAGTTCAAGGCTGGAGGAGGTATAAAAGGGCATGAATGTCACAAATTATAGATTTGAAAAGAAAGTCATCCTCAAATCTTCCTTGCAAAATTTCGGAAGTCTCCTCCTCTTCAAACCTTTTCAAATGCAATACAAAACACTAACCTATTTTGAAAACCCCTAACTAAACAAATATGCAAAAGCAAAAAAGTGGGTACATTACCAAGCTAATCTTCCATCCATAAAAAGGAGAACACACCAAAAGCTCTCTTCTCTCTCTTCCTAAACTGGCGTAAGCGCCGCTTGCACCACCCTAGTGCGGCTGCCCGGCCGCGCCCCGCCCACTCTCACACTGGTCCCCATGGCCGGTTCTAGGAGGTCCCGTCGACAAACCATCAAACTCTCTGAGCTGTACCATCCTAACTCACGCCAGTACCCTTCATCAAAAAATATACCCAAAACCACCCCATGCTCTCCTAACCCTAACTCGCCGGAAATCCCAGTTGAGCCCATTCCAGATGATCTTATCCGCACCAACAACAGAAGACTCAACCCCAAACCCATCGACTCGCCAGCTCTATCTTCTATTGTACTCTTCCCACCTTTAAACCAAAACCTTCAGGAGCATACTCCTTCAGCCTCTCCAAATCCAACATCCACAATGAATTCCAAGGAACAACTTGTACAGGTTGTGCAAAGCCTTGTGACACACCTGGCTGACTCTCGTGATCCTAGTCTGAATGGGCAAACCATACCAACCGATGAGCCCTCCTTGGAGGTGACATCCGACCCTTCGGATCCCAAGGCTATCTTTAAACCTACTATCCCTACTCCTGAGATCAATAGCACGAGCGCCCTTCCAACTCTCCTATCCTTAACTCCTGACACTCAGCCCCCGAAAAACGCATGCGTTGAGCAAAAAGAGAGTGGTAACACCACGTGCATTAACTTCAAGGGTATTCTCTTGCGGAACGTTGGAAGTAACCATGTCCCACTTTCATTCATCCCTGGACTTGAATCCAGATGCATCCCGTTCACTGACGATGAGGTGGATGACAACATCAAAAAATGGCAACTAACCCTAGTAGGGTTTCCGCTAGGCAGCCCCATCTCCTATCACCGTATGGATAGGTTCGTTACGGAAAATTGGCTGTCTATCCCTAAACCTAAGTTTCTGCGTAATGAGAAGGGGATTTTTGTGTTCCACTTCGCTGATGAAGAAGACCTCAACACGATCCTGGCTGGTAACCCTTGGGTCACAAACGGATCCTCCACCATGTTGCTTAAACGCTGGACCAAAGACCTGCCCCTAGACTACTCTAGTCTTGGATCCCTACCAATCTGGGTAACCTTGCACGATCTTGATTACAGATTTTGGTCCCAGCATATGTTAGCGAAGATTGGATCTGCTCTTAGCACTCCCATTCTCACTGATACCTGCTCTGCAAACCAAGATAGATTGGGCTACGCACGTATAATGGTTGAAATCCAGGCCTCGCGCCCCCTTCTTCATGAGGTCACTCTGAAGGGTTCGGATGGTACCTCCTATATCCAGAAAATATCGTATGAATGGCTCCCACCTCATTGCTCATCATGCATGATCTTCGGTCATAACTGCTGTGACAAGAAGGAGAAACCTGGTTATTTGCAGACAACTAAACCTAAACATCCACAACTCACAAAAAGGAGAGGCCCAAACACTAACCCTAATCCTAATCCCATACTACCAACACCACACCCATCCATGAAAACCCACCATGAACCAAAGAGTACCCAACAAAGCCAACCCCTCTCACTGAGTAAGCCAATCTGTGAGGAGAACTCCTCTCCTGACCTTCACATAAACCAGGCCCATCCCAACCCTACCCTGGCTCCAAATTCACCCCTTAATGATCGTAGTGATCCTACTCCTATCACGAGGTTGGAAGAAAGAATGAATGAGCAAATTCACAACATTGATACTCTCCTCCCCCCTGATCAACATAACCCTCCAGGAAAGCTACCTCCTCCCGTACCTTCTACCCACTCTACTCAACCAATCCCTCCCGTACCTTCTACCCAATCTACTCAACCAATCTTCCCTTCTTTGGACCCCCATTGATAGCAAGAGCTACCATGGAACCTACAAAATCCCTCAATGATAATTAGATCATGTTCTTGGAACATCAGGGGATTGAATGACCCTGTGAAACAAAGAGCAATCCAATCTCTTGCTAAGAAGAAAAACCTTGACCTCCTAGCCATTCTTGAAACTAGGCTTTGGTCCAGTAATGAGAAACGTATGTCTAAATCCCTCTTTCCCTCATGGAATCATGTCTCTAATGGTTCTATCTCTAACAACTGCCGCATTTGGGTTTGGTGGAACCCGGCTAAACTCCACATTTCTACCCTCATCACAACAGACCAGCTCATACATTGCCAAATCTCAAATCCATTATCCAACCCAAACCGAACCATAATGGCCGAGCTATCATTTGTATATGCTCACAATTCACCGGCAGATAGATCCAGTCTTTGGTCTACCATATCCACTCTAAAGCTACTAAACCAAAACACCCCTTGGGCTCTACTTGGAGATTTCAATGTTACTCTATCTCCGGATGAGAGGACATCACATAACTTGCCTGCTGTCACACAGACCTTTGATGAGCTTGCAACATGTTTTGAACAAAATCAGCTCTCGGATCATCTTGCCTCTGGTTGTAAATTTACATGGAATAATAAGCAGATTGACTCCAGAATCTGGAGTAAGCTCGATCGCATCATCACTAACAAGGCGTGGCATTCCATCTTTCCCCAGTCCAAGGCCCATTTCGATCTTGCGGACATGTCTGATCACTCGCCGGCCTTGCTTTTCATTGATGTTGTGGAAGTTAAGCGTAATGCCCCATTCAGGTTTAACAGTGCATGGATCAATCATGAGAACTTCCAGGATAGTGTTAAACGGGTTTGGGAAACTAAGATCAGTGGTAATCACATGTTCAAGCTTACAAGGAAGTTAAAACTTCTCAAACCAGTTCTCAAGCGTTTCTCTAGTGCCAAGATTGAAGAGCTCCATACCAAAATCCAGAATCAACAAGCGTCTCTTCATGACATTCAGAAGAGAATTCAATCGGATCTTCATAACGCCTCTTTCCTGGAGGAGGAAAAGGACCTCTCTTCCTCTTTGAAGGAATGTTACAATAACCTGCATATCATGTTGGCCCAGCTCTCCAAAGCTAACTGGATTGCGCATGGTGACCAATAATCATCCTATTTCTTCAAAGGTATCCGAACCCGCAGGTGTTCCAACCACATCAAGACCATCCGTACCATTAATGGAGCCTTAACAAACGATCCGGATGCCATTGACAACTCCCTTGTCAACCACTTCAGGCTCGCTCTAAGTCCACCAAGACATAACCCTCCGAACCCATTACCTGACATTAACCTATCAACCATTACCCCTGAGGATGTTGCAACCCTGAACATGGTGGTTTCTCCTGATGAGATTAAGAAGGCACTCTTCAGTATTGGAGACAACAAAGCGCCTGGACCGGATGGCTATAGCTCTATGTTCTTCAAGTCGGTTTGGGGAACCATTAAAGATGATTTCATCAACGCGATCCAGGACTTCTTCTCTAAAGGGAGGCTCCTGCGCCAGGTGAACCACACATCTATCTCCCTTATTGCTAAGATCGACAGCCCTCTTGCCCCATCTGATTACAGGCCCATTTCATGCTGCTCTACAATCTATAAGACAATTGTAAAAATTCTCTCAGCCAGAATCAACTCTATCCTTCCGAGTATCATTAGCTTCAATCAGAGTGCGTTTGTTTCCAAAAGATCCATCAAACACAACGTGCTTATCTGCCAAGAGATGCTTAACAAATATGGAAGGAAACATATCTCTCATAGGGTTGCTATGAAGGTGGATATCTCGAAAGCCTTTGACTCGGTTAATCACACTTTCATCATCCACTGTCTCCAGAAGATGGGATTTCTGGCTCACTTTGTTGGACTGATCAATGAGTGTATATCTACGGCCACATTGTCTGTCAATATCAACGGCTCTCTCTCTGGGCACTTCGCTGGACGACGTGGGTTACGTCAGGGATGCCCACTATCCCCACCTCTTTTTGTCATAGCTATGGAATACCTAACCGCTATGATTCAGAGGGATACCTTGAATCCCGAGTTCAACTACCATCCTAAATGCTCATCCCCAATCATCACCCACCTCACCTTTGCCGATGACCTTCTGCTTCTCTGCAGAGGCGACATCCCATCCATTAAGATTCTTAAAGGTTCCCTTGATGCCTTTGGTACTGCCTCCGGACTCAAGAGTTACCCTGCCAAATCCCTTCTCTTTACTGGCGGAATGACTGATGCTGAGATTGATAGTGTTGTTTCTTCCACGGGCATGGCCATTGGTACTCTCCCGTTCCAATACCTTGGCGTCCCTATTGGGAGTAGCCGTCTCTTGATCCAGGACTGCCTCCCCCTGATCCATAAAGTTACTAAACGCATCCAATCTTGGAGTGCTAAGGCTCTATCTTACGCTGGAAGGGCGCAACTCATCAAGTCGGTTCTCTTCTCAATTAACCACTACTGGAGCTCCATGTTCTTGCTTCTTGCAAGGGTCATCTCTATGATTAACGGTCTTATCCGTTCCTACTTCTGGTCGGGTATCGAGAATAGCAAGAGATCACTAGTCGCTTGGAATGTGATTTGCTCCCCTAAAGCTAATGGTGGGCTTGGTTTCCCTGACCTTCATTCACGCAATAAAGTCGGCCTTGTTCGTCTTATTTATGAGATTGATAAGGGTGAAAGCAACATCTGGACTCTGTGGGCCTCTACTCATCTTATCAAGAGATCCAAAAGCATTTGGAATTGTATCCCTAAGCAGCACCATAGTTGCTTCTGGAAGAGCCTCCTCAAGATTAGAGATGAAATCACCATCCCCCATTCGGCTTTGTCTAACTCCAATGGTTCCTTCTCCCATAGCAATGTATATGTTATCTTTAAACCAAATACCCCCCTAGGTCATCCCAATCCATTTAAGACTATATGGCTTAGATCAAACATCCCGAAGTGCAGCTACATTTCCTAGCTTGCTGCACACAAGAGACTACCCACACTGGCTAGGATCAAATCTTGGAACCCATCTATAAGTGACCTTTGCAAGCTTTGTAACAACTCTGTGAAGGATGATGATCATCTTTGGACCCATTGTAGCTACGGCTCCCTTGTCCTCGACATTATCTCCAGATGGACGTATACTCCCTACCCCGCCCCCTACCTAAGTAACCTTTGGAGTTGGCTTAGCTCATGCTCCAACCATAAGCCGACGCTGATTGAAAGCATCCGAATTGCTTCCATCCTCTCTTTCATTTATCAGATCTGGATGGTAAGGAATAGCATGATCTTTAACAATACCTTTACTAGAGCCGTGGAGTGTGCTGACTCGATCATCAAGTCCATAAAGATCCATTTTGAAACCAACTGGAAAGATAGATCTCCCTCTACTCTTCATATGGCAAGATTGTTGCATCTTAGACTCGCTTAACTCTCTCGACCTCCTGTTACTACTTGCTTGTTGTTCCCGTGTTTTTTTGAACTCTTTCTTGTAACCCTCATGTATATCCTTTCTCCATTCAATACAATTAACCTTTCAAAAAAAAAAAAAAAAGTGGGTACATTCCAAATCTAAAAAATTCCTCATATCTTACACAACTAAAAACACCCTTAATGTGGAATCGATATACCCACGTTTGAACCCAATGTGTGAATAGTGATTCCTTATAAAAACTCCACGTCGGTCTCTATTTCACACATTAGTCGCAATGAGATCATTCCGTTTTCTGCCAATTATCCATGTTTTTTTTTTAATTTAGGAAAATCTAGGTTATAGTTTCGTTTTTAGTGGAATGCTACTTTTTATTATTGACATTCACAAAACAATTAGCATTATTAATGAAATTGTATGTATATCGAAAAACATAATATTGTTTTGATGCAAAAAAATTGTGCATAAATCTTAACTTTTCATATATGCGTGGCTTCAAATTTGAGCATTTGTGGTAAGGTATATATATAATGTGTACTATGCAATTTTGTAAACGGTGATGTTCGGCATGGGACGGGACGGGATTGGGGTTGTCCCGCGTCCCGTTCCCATATTTTAAGCGGGACAGGACGAGACAAAATTTACAATATTTTATCTTCGTCTCGCGCTGGCCCTGCCTCATGTGGGACGGGACGAGACGGGAAGGGACGAGCCTAATCCCGCGAGAATTATTCGCTCATTTTATTCAACATTTGTGCTTGTATTCTCTCATGTTTAAAGACACAAATGATTAAAAAAATCTTAATATCAAATTAAAAATATGATATACTACGGTATTAGTATTTTATAAGACAATTAGACATATACTTACATTATTCTTTCTCTCTTTTTAATCTATATAGTTGATATATTGATATAGTTTACTATTGTTTTAGTGTTTTATAACTTTTATCAATGTAAAATTATAATTTGTAGATATTATTCATATGTATATAGTATTTTTAAAAATACAAAATATTATTTATATATATACGGGACGGGA
Source organism: Fagopyrum homotropicum (assembly GCA_033239125.1). NCBI lineage: Eukaryota > Viridiplantae > Streptophyta > Magnoliopsida > Caryophyllales > Polygonaceae > Fagopyrum > Fagopyrum homotropicum. The sequence goes on along the minus strand of BSWB01000001.1, from coordinate 36,897,735 downwards.
CGGGATTAGCCGGGATGGAAAGTCTCCGTCCCGCGTCCCGTCCCGCAAATTTTTCACGGGACGGGACGGGATACACATTTTTTTTTCGAGTTCCGCCGGGATCGGAATGAGATCGGGTTTGGACCGGGACGGGACGAGATTAACCGGAATTTGTGCCACCCCTAGTTTCTTTAATAAATTTAGGAATAAGGAAAAAAGAAATAATTAGTAGGGTTAAATAATATTTTTTTAATAGTCATAGGATGAAAGAAAAAAAATGACATACCCAACATTCATATACAAACTTCAAATCTCCATCTTTCACATACCTAACTTTTACATATTCAACTTCACTCACGTATCCAACTTTAAATACTCAACTTCACATACCCAACTTTCATATACCCAAAATCACTCGCGTACCCAACTTCACATACCCAACTTTCACATACCCAACTTCACTCACTGCTCAACTTCACTCACGTAACTAACTTTACATACTCAACTTCACATACTCAACTTTACATACCCAACTTTCACATACCTAACTTTAACATACCCAACATCACATGTCCAACTTCATTATCGTGGAAGTTTTAACAAAGTAAAACGACTTCTCTCGCAAGAATACGCGATCGGATGTAGTATAATCGTGTATCGAATTTATAGGGATTGTGTTTGAATTGGGTATCACTAATAGTTAAGTATACATCAACGTAAAAATGTCGATCTCAAATGCTTCGTCCGGAACTGTCAACTGGGCCGGAACTATCAACTGGGCCAAGAGAAGCTGCAATGGAACGCTGCAACGTGCCAGGTGGATCCGGTGGGCCAGGCGTAACAAGTAAGGAGTGTTGCGGCATTGACGGGCCAGAAGGGGAAGGCTGGTACGCTGGGCCGGTGTCATTGGGCCAGAGAGAAGAGGGTTTGTGGGGGAAGGCACATCAGCGGATGGGCTAGGCCGCAGAGAAGGCGAAAATTGAGCTACTAGGACTGGATTAGGCGTGGACTGAGGGGCAGAAGGATGTAGTTGTTGTGTGAGATACGGGGAAGGCTCATCGTCGGAGGCAAGAGATGTAAGCGTATCCGGGAAGACACGGGAAGGATTTGAGAACGGCAAAATTGATTCATCAAGCGTGACATGACGGGAGATAATTATTTTATGTGTGGTCAAGTATAAACATTTAAATCCCTGATGGTATTTAGGATACCCGAGAAAAACACATGGCTAGATCGATGTTGAAGCTTGTGGGAAATTGTGACGCTTTGATTGGGATAACAAAGGCAACCGAAGACCCGGAGATGAGCTAGTGAAGGTGTAACACGGTATAACACTTGAGTAGCAGAATAATTGTGATGGAAGATGATGGAAGAATGTTGAGGAGGTAGCAAGAAATTTCCACGGCATGGGGCCAATAGGAAATTGGATTGGAGGAATGGAATAAAAGAGAATGCATCATGTTATTGATTGTTCGAATTATTCGCTCGGCTTTACCATTTCGAGGAGATATGTAAGGGCAAGAAAAAAGAAAGACAATGCCATGGTCAACAAAAAATTTGTGGAAGCGGGTGTTGTTAAACTCTCTACCCATATCGCACTGAAAGCTTTTGATGGGAAGGTTAAACTGCGTTTTGACAAATTGGTGAAATTGGACGAAATGATCAAATACTTGTGACTTAAACTTGATCGGAAAAATCCATAAAAAATGAGAGTAATCGTCAAGAAAAAGCAAATAGTATTTAAAACCGTCCCGACTCGGGATAAGAGAAGTCCAAAGATCACTATGTATAATATCAAAAGGGGCAATAGAACGAGTTGTGGAACAATCAAACGTTAATCTATGATGTTTTCGTAATTGGCAAGCATGACAAAGAGGAGACATCGTTGACTTATTACATCGAATGAAAGAAGAATTTCTAAAAAAAATCCAAAACCGGAGCGCCGGGATGACCAAGGCAGGCATGCCAAAGACTTGACGACTCGTCGGAAAAAGCATGATGATCACGAATGGGGGGACGGGTGACAGGATAGAGTTCCCCGGAACTATTACATCTCAGACGTGTGATCCCCGTGTGTAGATCCTTCATAGAAAAACCGGATGGGTCAAATTCTATTGAGACATTGTTATCAGTTGTAAAACGTCTAACATACACTAAATTTTTTACTATTTGTGGGGCAATAAGGACATTGGATAGGTGAAGGAGCAATTAGTGGTGGGGATAGTAGTATATCCAATACTTGTAGATGGAACACACATACCATTTCTAACAATTATCGAATTTAATGAACCATTATGTGAAAAAGACGAGAGAGAACCTGAATTATTCGTCATATGTGATGTTGTGCCCGTGTCCATGTACCAATAGTTGTCCACCGGATTAAGTGTCATTATAGCAAATGCATTATCCATTGTAGTGGGCTGTGATTGAGCAGCCAAATGGGCCTGTGAAGAGGGCGGGACTGGGCCGGGCCCAATAATCCCCTGCTGGGACTGTTGAGGGAAGGGAAAAGGTGGCCTTGTTGGGCCTGAGGGAGATTGGGCCGTGGGCCACGCTGGGAAGGGTTGACCTCCTACAGCAGGTGGGGGTAACGACACCCAGCCGTAATGAGGGTGCCACTTAACCCTAGCCGGAGCGCCGCCCATTGTCTGTTTGGATCCTTTCCGTCCCCGACCACGCCGGGTCTGGGAAGCGTCCGGCGAAGCAGTGCCGCCACCGATCCGTTGTTGGGACGTTGAGCCAGAATGTGGATTGGACGGTGAGCTCGAGGCCTATGCGCGGGTGTTGGCCGTGAGGGTTGTTGGGGCTGTTCCAGCAGCCGATTGAGCCGTCATGCGGGTTTCCTCATGTTGCAACTAAGAACGAGCCTTGGTGAAGCTCGGAAGTGGATCGGTATGTTGAATAAAACTTGCCACGGCGTTGTACTCAACAGGCAATCACGAAATAAGTTGAAAAACAAGACGGGTTTTAGGAACTGGGGAGCCAACTCCTTTGAGTTGATCTGCTAGGGACTTGAGTTGAAGACAATAAGCATTGACGGAAGCAAAGCCATATAAATTACAGTTCGAGAACTCATGTTCAAGATAGGCGGCACGTGTGTTTTTGTTATATTGAAAGATGTCCTTGACTCGATTCCATGCCTGAAGCGCAGTATCGTCAAAGTCAAGAATTTGCAACAGAATATCTCTTGAGACCATACTGTAGATCCATTGAAGAACCGCAACGTCGACTTGTAGCCATAGTGAATCATCTATATCCGTTGGTCTGAGAACCTTTGCATCGATATGATCGAGGACGTTGTGTGCTTTTGCAATAACGCGAAAAAGGGTAACCCATGAAGCATACGGAGTCATGGTCAAGGACGAGGGCAATGTTATTCTTGATGTTGGAGATTCCGAGGGCGGAATGGAAGGAAGGTTTCCGTTCTGTTGCCATCGAGGAACGTCGGGAAGGGGAAAGCAAGAAAAATCGACGGTGGTCGTAGGGTTAGAGAGAAGCGGAAGAGGTTTATATGAACGATAAGTCTGATACCATGTGAGAATGAATATAAATTCCCATTAGGGTTTCCGTCATCAGACGACTCATATTAATAACAAACGGAGTTTACATAATTACATTAGGGCACCCCTATATTTACATTAATTACATAAATTATCACGAGGATCCATTTCCAATCACCTCAAAAAAAAAAATAAATAAATCCATTTTCCTATATTTATACGAAGTTATGTTGAATGATGTAAGGTTAAAACAAACACCAATAAACGGTCACAATTGATAATTTTTGGTGGCAGGTCACAATTGATATTGGGCATTAAAGGAAACTTAGATGGATAACATATCTAAATTGATGGATATAGTGCGTGCATGCATGCATGCAGAGACACACGTGGATGGAGCTTCGTAAAAGAAGTCAAACCAAGGATGACCAAACCCTACACAAATATGTGAATAAAGATTGCTCTTAAAGAAAAAAAATAAAATGAAAATCTATATTTTACTAAAAAAAAACGTACAGAAATTAACACATATATACATATACTATAATCACTGCTTGGATTACGTACTGATTTTTTTGGTTCCAAAGCTGACTGATCAAACTTCAACTTAATTCATTAGTCAAATTATTAATAATTAAATCTCATACATTTTACAATTCCTCGATAAGGCCATTTGGTCGTGGCAAGTTTTTTTAGTTATGTTTCTGATTTTTGTTCTATCCAAAATTTTTATACAACCTGTTCAGATATATTTGTTTCCTCCATTTATACATTTTTTGGTTGATACAATTTTAAAACAAATGGTAATAAGTGTAACTTTGTTAATTCAAAATTTGTGTTCGATTCTTCAAAATTTATATACGTATTATCAATTCTAATATTTATCTATTATTAGTTCATGCATTTTTTTTTTCTATTTCTTAGTTAAGCTTTTATGCACTATTTTATTTGTACATATTCAAATTAACGTGACAAAATATTTGAACTAATGAAACACAAATTTTGAACTAATGTAATAAATGTTTGAGATACATAAAATTATTTATAAAAAGAGGGTAAAATGACTAACTATGCCTTTTATCACTATTATTCTATTAAGAGTACCCATAACAAAAATTCATTAAATAAATATACCCTTATTTAACTCAATTCTTTTATTTAGGAGAAATAATACATATATATATATATATATATATATATATATATATATATATATATATATATATATATATATATATATATATATATATATATATATATATATATATATATATATATAGATTTTAGTTCAAGTGAGGAGAGAGCTTGTAGATAGGAATTAGGAGAGTTGTAAGCCATTGGATGAATTTAAATCAAGGGCTCTCACACGCTCATTATTAATGACATTTTTATAAATTAACTTAAAATTTGAAAAAAATACCCTTACTTTCAAAATAGTCATCAGTGTTCATACTTTTATATGTCATTGTTCATGTTTTTATACATTGGTGTTCATAGTATTTTTATTCATCAAAATGTCATGTTCATTTATTCTTTTGTGTTCATTTTATAATGCATAGATGTTCATTTATAGTATATAACCACAGAAAATCAAAAAAACTCTCACAAAACGTTAAAAGATGATCATAATATGTTATGTATGTGTCAAAGTTATAGATAAGTCATCAGTGTTCATACTTTTATACGTCATTGTTCATGTTTTTTATTCGTCAGTGTTCATACTTTTTATGTCATTGTTCCTGTAAATATTATAAACTATTTTTCTATAAGGCATTTTGCCGAACAAATTGCATGCACACTAAAAGGAGCATATAGATTATTCAATTGGAGCTATTAAACCAACTCAACATATGTATATACATGTATTTTCTCAATCAAACTGATCAAACACAAAATGATTCAAACAAATTTGATTTCAAACACAAACATCAATCATAATGAAATATAAACCTTAAGAAAGAAAATCTAAACAATGAGAGTAGAAATTCGAGGAAACAAAACCTGAATCGTCTTGTATTCTCTTTGATTTCACAATTTTTTATGTAATCGATCTCTGAATATTATAAACACAATTTTAAAGAAAAGTATAATTTTCAAAAAAAAATGAATAGCATATTATTAACACCATAAATGTAAAAAAATGAATACATACTTGTAAAAAAATAAACATCATATTTTATTAACACAATTTGAAAGAATAGCATAATTTTCAAAAAAAAATTCGAAAAAATGTTATAAAAAATACAAAAATGAACAATTAATGTAAAAAAATGAATAGTTAGTGTTGGAAAAAATAAATATTTATTGATAAAATATGAACAACGACTCTTTTAAAAATGAACACATACTTATAAAAATATGAACACCAATTTTTATTTAAAAAAAGAAAATCTGGAAAAAAAACGGTGATGTGGCATGCCACATGTCACCACCCCGGCTCTCCTTATTCCTATCTGCAAGGGTCCTCCTCACCGGAACCGGACCCTATATATATATATATATATATATATATATATATATATAGATTCTGGTTCAAGTGAAGAGGACTCTTGTGGAGAGGAATGAGGAGAGCCGTGGTAATGTCACGTGGCATGCCACGTGACACCACCTTAAAATGATTAGTAATAAAAATATGAACACTCCCTATAACAAAAAAATGAACAATCATTAATAAAATTACGAACACTTACTTTGAAAAATATGAACTTAGTCTGAAAATTATGAACACACACTTGTAAAATAATGAACATCATATTTTTTTACACGATTTGAAACAAAAAGAAAATTTTTACAAAAATGAACATTTAGTGTTGGGAAAAAATGAACAATTTTTTAATAAATGTGAACACTTACTTTAAAAACCATGAACACTTACTTTAATAATCATGAACACTTACTTTAAAATCCATGAACACCATATTTGTAAGAACAATGAACACATACTTGTAAAAATATGAACAACGTTTTTTTTACAACCAATGACACATTTTGTGGTGGTGACACGTGACATGTCACGTCAAAAAAAAAAAAAAACGGTGACGTGGCATGCCACATGTCACTATCCTAGCTCTCTTCATTCTTATCCACAAGGGTGCTCCTCACTGGAACCAACCTCTCTATGTCTCTCTCTATATATATATATATGCTAATTCAAAAAATATAAATCAACGACTTCTAGATAGGAATTAGGAGGGTAGTGAGCAATTGGATGAGATTTAAATCAACGACTCTCACACACTCATCATTAATGACATTTTGATAATTACATAAATTTGGAAAAAAGAGAAAGAAAATTAAACACTAAAAAATACGTTCAACCCTCCCTCACATTCTTCATCCCACGTTGTGAGCCTCTCTTTCTCTCTCTCCCCGCTAACACACAAGCTTCATATTTGCTCCGATTTTCAACCAAATCAGTGGTCGATTACATAAAAAATTGTGAAATCAAAGAGAATACAAGACGATTCAGCTTTTGTTTCTTCGAATTTCTACTCTCACTATTTATATTTCCATTCTTAAGGTTTATGTTTCATTATGATTGATGTTTTTTATTTAAATCAAATTCGTTTTAATCATTTTTGTGTTTTATAAGTTTGATTGAGAAAATACATGTATATACATATGTTGAGTTGGTCTAATAACTCCAATTGAACAATCTATATGCTCCTTTTAATGTGCACGCAAACTGTTCGACAAAATGCATTATAGAAAAATAGTTTATAATATTTACAAGAACAATGACAAAAAAAGCATGAACACCGACGAATAAAAACATGAACAATGACGTATAAAAGTATGAACACCGATGACTTATCTAGAACTTTTACACATACATAACATATTATGATCATCTTTTAGCGTTTTGTGATGAGTTTTTTTATTTTTTGTGGTTATATATTGTAAATGCACATCTATGCATTATAAAATGAACACAAAAGAATAAATGGACATGACACTTTGATGAATAAAAACACTATGAACACCGATGTATAAAAACATGAACACTGACATGTAAAAGTATGAACACTGATGACTATTTTTGAACGTAAGAGTCTTTTTCCAGATTTTAAGTCAATTTAAAAAAAATGCCATTAATGATCAGCGTGTGGGAACCTTTGATTTAAAATTTATCCAATGGCTTACAACCCTCCAAATTCCTATCTACAAGCTCTCTCCTCACTTGAACTAATATATATATATATATATATATATATATATATATATATATATATATATATATATATATATAGGGTCCAGTTCCGGTGAGGAGGACCCTTGCAGATAGGAATGAGGAGAGCCGGGGTGGTGACATGTGGCATGCCACGTCACCTTTTTTTTTTTCAGCTTTTCTTTTTGTAAATAAAAATTGGTGTTCATATTTTTATGAGTATGTGTTCATTTTTAAAAGAGTCATTGTTCATATTTTTATCAATAAATGTTCATTTTTTCCCAACACTAACTATTCATTTTTTAACATTAATTGTTCATTTTTATATTTTTGTAAAACATTTTTTTTTTGGATTTTTAAAAATAATTATACTATTCTTTCAAATCGTGTTAATAAAATATGATGGTCATTTTTTTACAAGTATGTATTCATTTTTTTTTTGAAAATTATACTTTCTTTAAAATCGTGTTTATAATATTCAAAGATCGATTACATAAAAAGTTGTGAGATCAAAGAGAATACAAGACGATTCAGCTTTTGTTTCTTCGAATTTCTACTCTCACTGTTTAGATTTTCATTCTTAAGGTTTATGTTTCATTATGATTGATGTTTGTGTTCGAAATCAAATTTGTTTGAATCATTTTGTGTTTGATAAGTTTGATTGAGAAAATACATGTATATACATATGTTGAGTTGGTCTAATAGCTCCAATTGAATAATCTATATGCTCCTTTTAGTGTGCACGCAAATTGTCCGGTAAAATGCCTTATAAAAAAATAGTTTATAATATTCACATGAACAATGATATAAAAAGTATGAACACTGACGAATAAAAACATGAACAATGAGGTATAAAAGTATGAACACCAATTACTTATCTATAACTTTGACACATACATAACAAATTATGATAATCTTTTAACGTTTTGTGATGAGTTTTTTTTTTATTTTTTGTGGTTATATACTGTAAATGAACATCTATGCATTATAAAATGAACACAAAAAAATAAATGGACATGACACTTTGATGAATAAAAATATTATGAACACCGATGTATAAAAACATGAACAATGACATATAAAAGTATGAACACCGATGACTATTTTGAATGTAAGGGTATTTTTTCAGATTTTTAGTCAATTTACAAAAATGCCATTAATGATGAGCGTGTGAGAGCCCTTAATTTAAATTCATCCAATGACTTACAACCCTCCTAATTCCTATCTACAAGCTCTCTCCTCACTTGAACTAAAATCTATATATATATATATATATATATATATATATATATATATATATATGCTAATTCAAAAAAAAAAAAAATAAATGTCAAAAATACAATATAATATTGTTGGAACATGTAGATTGTTAGAATTACCTTAGAGACATCTTAGTGAAAAGTCCCTACAATGAAAACAATTTAAACGTACATAAGCAAATTATCAAGATTATGTCTAGAGGAAACCTCAAATTAGCAAGTAGTAATTTGATATAACAAAAACACTCAATTCCAAGCTATGCTAGATCGGACTTCAAAGACGTTTATTGATTACTTATCTTGGTTACACGATAGCATTCTTATGTGAGTTAAGATATAACTCAATAATCACACAAATTAAACCACAAGTGCATGACCATAGTCAATGTAGTAGTATGATAGATTCATCAAAGTTGAATTCCACAAGGACTTTATATAGCTTGATTAGAATTAAATTCAAGGCAACTTAAGTGTGTTAAGGAAAGAAAAAAGGGTGATCATATGGTCGATGATTAAAGATGAGTCGAGTAACCAAAAACACGTAATAAACAAGTGATCAAATATATGAAAAAACACAAGGTTTAGGGGCTAATCATCCCAAATCATAACTATCTAGCATGCTTTAGCTATAAGAATCAATAAATGAAGGGTAAATGACAGGTAGGGGCATGAGCTCATCAAAGCATCTTAATCCTCTTTTGAAGCTCATTGATAGACTATATCAATCAAATCATGTTATTGTCAAGCCAGAATTCAATTCACTAAGCTTATATCACAATCATGATCATACTAAACAACATAAACATGAGATGATGTTTGCTATATGCATATTATCTAGTATAAACATAAATTGATGAATCATCACAAATAGAGCTAATCATCCTTTCGGCCACAACCGATTCTACTATAGCATGATAGGGATTTAAACATTGCATAATTATTCTAATATTATCTTGTAAGTCTTAACTTAGATGATTAATCTAGAAATCAATTATTCATGCTTGGAAGAATACAATGCTTTAATAAGTAGATTCAAACTAGCAATAATCTAAACAACCAACAATGAGGTAAATGCAACATGAATGATAGATAAATCTAGATTCCCCCCCTCTTATATGCTACTAATCATGCTTGATTTCCCCTCATATCATGAATAACACTAAAGTAATACTAATCTAGCATGATTTAGAGTTTTTCACCCAAAAATCTAGATAGAAAATTACTCATCCATCATAATTTTGGGTAGAATAGCAGTGAAAATAAGTACCACAGAAATAAAGTAGACAACAAAATAGAGATGTAGGAAAAATAATGGACATATCAATCAAAAGTTATGAGCAAAACAAGATTGAAGGAATGAAGAACAATGAAGAATACCAAACTTTCTCTTGATTAGATCCAAAGTTCTTTCCCAAATGCTCCAAATTAGTGTTCTAAATCTAAGAAAAGTAAATAAGGAGATGAAATAGTGTATAAAGAGATATCTCAATTACAATAAGCCAATGGGCTTATATATATAGACTCTCAAAGACATGGTCTCTTCTCCTCTAAGTGGCTCAACTTGAAAGAGTTTGTTAGGAAGATGCTCCTAGAAGGAGCTGGTGTAGAAACTTGAAGGAGATCTCAAAGGAGATGGTAGCCTTGGCTCAAGTTTGCAAGTATTTTTCTTGAGTTTGCCCGCCCACTTATAACTTGACACAAGTAAGCTTTCTTCTACCCTTGAGTTTGTGGCAACTAGAAGGAAATATCAACGTGGCTCAAGGTGAAATGTCGGTCGAGTGAGATGCAACTCAAGGGTCAACTAGAAGGAGCTTGTATCTTCCACATATGTTTCTTCATGGCTCGAGTGACGATGTATTTGATCATGAAAGTTTTGTTCAAATAGTTAACAACAACCTCCCGCGCAAGGATACAAGATCGGATATGGCATTTTGGGTATCGAATTGACACGGGGTCCATGTCTGTTTTAGTTGATACTAATAATCATTCTTCTAAGTAAAAGGGAAGAAAACAACAACGGTAACAAGCGAAAGCAATGATGATTTGCATGCAACAATAAATTAAGGCGATTTTAGGAAACATGAATCCCACTATAATGAATTAAAGTAGCATTGCATATATGAGACTCAAGAACATTGATATATGCGCATTGCATGTAGTTATCTAAAATAGCCTTTCGCATAGATAAACAAAGACTGTGAGTTCCAACTCGTGTAGCCCTCAATTCTTCAGTTCGGCAAGTATAGCAAAACCCTTTAAGAAATTAGAAAATCCGGAAAAGACAAAAATCAACCTTCGCTTGTGGCCCTTCAATTAAAAAGGTACAAAGAACAAAACTTTCTACGATACTTAGAAATCCTCAATGTATTGATAAACTAGTACTCTCAAAACCAAGCGTTTTTCAATAATCCAATAAAAAGCCCTTCGTTTTTGACCCTTTGGTTGTTTAATCTATACCAATATAAACACCATTTTTTTCAAAGGTAAATAAAAGGTGGGAATGAAGTACTATGAAAAGAAGCAATATCACAATCTGAATTCTCAAACATACAAGCAACAATCCAGTCCTCAGATCACGAGGGAGATTAGTTATACATGATTGAATATAAAGAAAGTCTATATATAAAATCAGAAAGGACATAAACTCACAAGTGCTTTGTAATACCCCAAATTCTCAAAACTCGGGACATAGTGGTTAGGACCTCACAATGGGTCCCGACCTCAGTTTGACAACAATTTTACTAGGATTTTGCAACAAGACACAAATAAGAAAAACCGAAAATCATAAAAGAGTATTTTAAAGAGATGAATGCAACAACGTCTAACATTCCAAAGTACTTAATAACATAAAAGTCTAACTGTATTAAACGAAGAAGGAAACAACAAAGCAAACACCGAACCCCACTCTAAGGAGTACGGAGACCCGGCTTGACCACTACTTCCAGATCACTCAGCTGCTGCTCTAACTTGTGGTAAATCTAAACAACACAACAGAACAACCATTAGCTAGCTATCTAAACGTTAGGCAGATGAGAATAGTACACGCACACATCATAACAAAAGTAAACACCCATCATGGTTTCAAACAATTCATTTATTATCTTTACTTAGGTCATTCACTCTTACTAATGATACTTATTTTGTGACACGAGGAATTCTCAAACCTCGCCTCCGCCCCCGTGTAACCATCAGGAATGGATCCGATGCATCTCACCTTGTACCTGTATGATCTGGGTATAGAGAACCTCCCAGTCTCCTGTCATAACTGGGAAGTGATGTCACGGCCCGTTATACATACACTTGGGCCTTAAAATATAATAATAACAGTTTTTCCTATCAAGTTATTATTATAAACACACATCACATATGATGACGTGATTTATGACGTTAGTTTAGGCATTCATTTAGATAGTTTTTCCCGTTATTCATGCATGGTTTGGCATTAGTTCATGACGTTTACGCTTAATTCATGCATATTGTCGCATAGACGTCTACACGAACTCTTGTCAGTTTTGTAGGTATTTTTGGGAGCTTTTGGAGCTTAATCGATACATTCGAGGATCATTCCTCGTGACGACACACTTCCGGACTCATTAAGGAGCAAGCTAGGAGCAAAGCAGAACACATAAGACCTTGTTGATGCATGCCTTGCACCAACTCATGGCTTAATGATCCAAAGAGAGCTGAACAGGGATTTCCACGGTCTAGAAGCCAGAACCACGCCCGTAATTTTGGCCGTGGTTTTCTCTGGACAATTGTTACAACTGTCCCACGATCTCCTTGCCTGACCCTTACTTTTGGTGGAGAATATAAGTGGTCCTGCAGGCTGTTGCTGGGGATCCTCTCTCACATTCTCTCACACATTATCATTATCCATATTGGGAATCCTTGGAGGAGAAGGGAAAGACTCTCATTTTGGAGGAAGAACAACACACTAAGATAGAGATTTAGAGTGAAGTTTTTGAGTGATTTTGAGTGACTTTTGCTGAGAACATTTGAAGCATTGTAAAGAACGTTTTGGAGCTGTCTTTGAAGGGTTGTAAGTCTTGTTTCATCTTATATTAAGCTAAGACTACTTGTTTCTTTTCATTTTCATTTTATTTACTTGCTATGGAAGCCATGAATGGTTGCTTGTTGAGTTTAAATCTTAAAATGCATGTTGTTGGCTAAATAGTTGTGATTCTAGGGTGATGGAATGATGGTTATGGCTTGGACTATGATATAATAGACTTGAATGTACTCTTGGATGGTTGCTCGTTCGAATATTGACCCAGACCCAAAATCACGGTTTGTTCATGTGATTCCATGGCCGTGGTTCTATATGATATGCTTGTGGTTTGTTATGTTGTGCTTGTATTGATGAATTTGAATTTTAGGATGTTAGATTGTTGAAATCCTAGTGTTTGTTAAGCATAATCTAGCCCAGGGTGACCTAATGCTAGAAAACTAAGTGAGGGAAGAGACCTACCCGGTAATTCTCGATCTTAGATACCAAAGATGACGAACTCTAGGTATTAGTGAGCCTCACAAGCCGCTATTGGACTGAGTGTGCTAGGATTGATGCTTAGGACTTTCCTTCCCGAGACTTACCCGGTAAGGAGAGGTTTGACCCTTAGATAGCAATCCGGTTTGTGTAGAATTCCTAACCTTAGGCTCCTAGAGACTTACCCGGTAATAGGACCTTAGGCGCGGGATTAGTGGACCATGAGACCTACCCGGTGATTGATCCCATTTGAGAAATACCCTTTCCCAAGATACCGTAGCTTATCTAAGGTTGATTAGAAGCTTGAGTCCAATGCCATAACCGGAAGTCCTAACCCCTAGAATCCGCTTTTCTCTCTTTGATCAAATTTCTTGTGTTTGTGTTGCTTGTTTGTTTTGCTAGCTTGAGTTGTTAGTTTGATTTATAACATTGCATGATTTTTTATCTTTGCTTGATCACCACAAAAACCAAATCCAAAAATATCATGATTTTCATTTCTTTATTTCCTTCTCTTTTCTTAGACTAGATTTGCACTATTCATGATCACTTGTTTGATTTAATTTCACCTTAGTCTTCGTGTTCGACCTCAGAATACTATCCTTGCTACAAAAAGACCCATACACTGTGGGTTCACTAGGAGTTAGGAAATTATATCGAGTTATAAATTGTAAGACTTTTGTGCTATACATTTCTAGCGTAACAACATACACCACTATTGTCATTCCACTAACATCCAGAAACTAGCTAAGTAAGTCGCAAGGACTTACCTGAATCAACTCAAATTCCCAAAACACTGCTACTACTTGATTCCGCAAGAACCACAACTCAACCACCTGGTTATGACAAGATAAATTTAGATCGTCCGCCATTCGCACACTTAGAAGTTCTTTAACTTCTAAGTCGGTAACATCATCTACTAAAGAAAACAACTAGTCCTATTAGAATAACGAAAACGAATCGGTAAAATCCTTAATCCCGGAAGGTAGTCCTGAAAAGCCTCAAGATGTAACTAATCTAGACCCGCATGCCTCTAATAAAACCAACCGCGTAAACACCCTCAAACTCGCATGCATCTAGGTTATAAAAATAAAACAACCAACATAAGTTTAAACCCCTGATTGTAGTAAACCTCCACTACCCACCATAACAAAGGATATACTAAAAATTACTCCTTATTTAATTTAATCCCTCATGTATAATACACATTAATTAACCCCAAACCACCCATTAATCCTATCTCAGCTTGAACCCTATTAGACTTATTCCAACAACTCTCCTGCACCTATCTAAGCCTAGCAACCCACCATGACATTCCACTCATCTCTCTCTTTAAAACAACTCTCTTACTGTTTCTATCCCTTGCTAGCATCGAGAACACTCACCTACCAAAACAGCCTACATGAGCTTTTGAAAACCCGTACCCTTGCTAGACTCGCAACTTTCACACACCCTGCAGCCCCACCCCTACTCCATCCTACAACCTACACAAGGACGAGAGACTTACGATTCACTAAGGGCTGTCACGTTCAGAAGAAGAAGGCCCGACTCGATATCGGCAGTCGAATAGTGCACTCGTTCACTGGTGATATGTCAACGGTGAAGGCAGTTGCAGTCTCACATTCGGCACTAGTCTCAACTCGACGCGGTGGTTTCGGCGGTTAATTCCGTGGCTGCGTGATGATGGACCTGGAGGCGCTGCTGTTGCCGCCTGTGAAGAAGGCTGACCGCCGGCGGGATAGCAAGATTACCGATCAGAATTGTTGAATGATCGAACAAAGGTTAGATTCCGGTGTAGGTTGCAAGATGTGGGAGATGTAAATCCCTGTTGTTGAACACGTTCAGATCCGCTACTCTTGTTGTTACGATATGGGAGCGTAAATAGGGAGAGAGAGGGAGGCGGGTCCACTGGTTTCTAAATGGGTATTTGGGCTGATTTGAAGAAGCAAGGGAGAAATGGGTCGGTTTTAAAGAAGAGGGAAAGTGGGCTGGTTTGAAGAAGCAAGGGAGATGGGCCGGTTTAAAGAAGAAAGAAAACAAATGGGCTGATCTAAAAAAGAAAAAGAGATGGCTGATCATACACACTTACATCCGCTAGTTGAAATTCGGAACCTGTTTCCGAATAATTGATTAATCGGAAGACGTTTCTGAGTAATTAAATGAAAATAAATTCCGGTTATTACATGCTTGATTCTTACAGGGAGAACCTTATTCTAAAAGCTACTTGACGGCTATGGACTCAAGGCCAGATGATGATGGTAGATGGTGATGATAGTTGATATCTAACCCTAAGGTTGATACATGTTTATATAGGGGAAAATCTCATATTCTAGGGTTACACAAAATACATCATTCCCAAGGAAAAATCGAAAGATTTGTTTTCCTTTCTATTTGTAGCAGATACGGTATAGAGACGGAACCAAACGACATATAAATTGCAAGCAAACCGTATCTGGTCAAGTCGTCTCGCCGAGTCAAGGTTGGACGATAACTTAGGCTTTGACAGAGTCTTATACAGTTGATTATGTGTTCCAAACGGTTTCAAGACGGTATAGAAGATGTCTTTAATGTCGTTTGGTATGCTTTGTTGCTTTAATTTTGGATCTTGTCTCAAGATATATATATTAAGGACTTTGTGTTGCAGTTACTCAATCATATAAGGTCTTCTCTTAACCTCTTGACTTCAGGGAGGATGTATTTTTTGGCACAACTAATGCCGGAAATGATTGAAAAATAAGAAAATCAAGGTAGATATCGAGATATGGAAAGTGAATGCTTTCTATAGAAATAGTGATGTATGAGCGAGAAATAGATGTATGAAATGCATGATTCTAATTCCTATATGATGTTACATTTGACACTCATCAAAATACCCCATGATTAATTCTTGCTCGTCCCCGAGTAAGATTATATCGTATGCATACTATGTGTAAGAACAAATGAGTGCTTCAAGTAAGAGGAAAACAAAATAAATCAAACCATGTCATCATAACAACAATCACTATAAGAGAATAAATGAAGAATCATAGCCGTAAAACCACTCAATGGTAAT
This sequence comes from Fagopyrum homotropicum, assembly GCA_033239125.1. Classification (NCBI taxonomy): domain Eukaryota; kingdom Viridiplantae; phylum Streptophyta; class Magnoliopsida; order Caryophyllales; family Polygonaceae; genus Fagopyrum; species Fagopyrum homotropicum. The sequence continues at coordinate 36,881,297 of BSWB01000001.1, read as the reverse complement.
ATGGTTGCTATCAATCTCACAAGATATTTTTAATAATCTCTCAAGCTCAACAAATGTAACACCCTGAATTCTCAAAACTCGGAAAGTTACTGGCTAGGACCTCACAATGGGTCCCGAACTCAGTTTGACAACAATCTTACTAGGATCTTGCAACAAGACACAAATAAAGAAACCGAAATTCATAAAACGATGTTTTACAAGATGTGAATGCAACAAAACGTCTAGCAGCCAACAGTACTTAGGAACATAAAAGGTCTATCTGTCTTCAAACGATAAAGGAAACATAAATGCAAAAATCCCAAACCCCACTCTAGGGAGTACGGGGACCCGGCTGACAACTACTTCCGGATCACTCAGCTGCTGCTCTAATCTGTGGTAAATCTAAACAACACAACAAAACGACCGTTAGCTAGCTATCTAAGCGTTAGATAATTGAAAAATAGCACACACACACAATAGCAAAACTAAACACACATCATGCTTTCAAATAATCCATTTATTATCTTTACTTAGGTTATTCACTCTTACTAATGATACTTATTTTGTGACACGAGGGATTCCGAAACCTCGCATCCGCCCCGTGTAACCATCAGGAATGGATCCGATGCATCTCACCTTGTACCTGTATGGTCTGGGTATAGAGAACCTCCTAGTCTCCTGTTAGAGCTGGGCAGTGATGTCACGGCCCGTTATACATACACTTGGGCCATAAATAGTAATAAAGGTTGTCCTAGACATGTTATAATTATTAAACAATCAACACACACCACTATCATCATTCATCTAATATCTAGAAACCAGCTAAGTCAGTCGCAAGGACTTACCTGAATCAAATCGCAATTCTCTCAATCTCAACTCGGTCTGCAACCATAGCTACTCAATCGCCTGTTATACAAGGCAAGTGGATCAAAAATACATCCCATATTCTTAGAAGTCTATAACTTCTAAGATGTACAATCTCCTCAAGAGAAATTACTAAAATGCCCTCTTAAGGTAAAATGACTATTTTACACACGGTCCCGAAACTCCAAGATTTTTCTATAACTTAGTTTCAAACTCTCCTTTCGAACCTATTTCCACAATTTAGCTCTTACGGAAAATTTTGGAAAGGATTTATAAGAGTTACACAAAATTCTTGATTTTCACAAAAAGTCGCAAAGGTCCGGCTTTGGCTTAAGATACGAGGCTTGAATAAAAAGATGGAAATTCCGAAATAAATCTCTAGGTCCTCTATTATATGCATACTACTCATAGGAGCAAAGATATCTCAAAAACACTCAACCACAACTCCTACATAAATCTCCAAAGTTGGATGCAAGATCTAGAAATTCTATACTTAGCCAATATTTGCTCTATTGAAAAAACAGCCCAACTGCTCTACTCTGGAATCTTATAATTTCTAATACGACCGTTAACTCATTCCCAAATTTCAACATATTAAACTATATATATCTATCTACATATATCTATCTAGATCTAAAATATAAAAACTAGATCCTAAAGTCAGTAGATAAAGGCTGTAAAACAAGGGTAAGCAGGAGGTCTCCACTTCGATTCTTGCTATCAATATAATTCACCATTAAGTCTATCCAGAGGTCCCTAGTTCGAGCCTTATTGGCCACCAAAAATCTGCATAACCCTAATCCACATGTCCTACGTTCGATTTCTATGGAGATCACTAACACACACCTACACAAACTTTATCATAATAACATACAGGAAACAAAGGAGGTCTGATCACATACCGGATTGTTGCACGGATGGATCTACAGGAGCTACTTGAGTCGCTCAGCACCACAAAAATAGGAGATCGAGGGATAGGCTTGGCTCCACTGCTGCAGTGGTTGGAAGGCTCCACCTGGTCTCACTGTTGACATCCGATTGGGTCGAGATTGGAGGTTCGTCCGGCACAGAGAAGCAGGGTGGTGAGTTGCTATAACCTTGACAGTAAGAAGATGAAGAGAGGAAAGGGAGACATGTCAGTACCCGGATAGACAGAGGAAGATCGAAACTCACTCGATCTATGAAGGCGGATTAGTACTTGGCGCTAATGATGACTGTTTGACCAGGTCGGCACTCGCACGGTTCCAACGTCGGTTGCAGGTGCTGGAGGGCTTCCTCGTCCTACTGTCGACATCAGATGAGGCTGGTATTGATGCTGGAAGACGTATAACTGATAGGAGAAGTAGGAGAAAGGCTCACCTCGTTTGCGCCCTACGGACTCGCGAAGGTTAGGGTCCGTCACGTTGTTACGGCGAGAGGAGGGGAGGACGCTGGCGGTGCATTTGTGTTCGATGTGGCGTGTAGAGGGCTCTGACTAGATGGGGAAAAATGATATGCGAGATAGTAAGGGCAATATACGAGGTTAGGATTGTGGGATTCTCACGATAGGAGAGAGAGTGGACAGTTAAGAGGGAATGAATGAGAAGATCCGTAACGGCTGTGTATGTAGCTGGGATTCTTCATGTGGCTGGGCCAACACAAGCAACAACACGGTGGGTTGAAGTAAAGTGAGAAAATTATGGGTTGCACTTGCATGATCTTGCCCATAACTTGTCAAAACTTGTCATAACCTTGTCCTAAGACATGAACTAGTTGATGAAGAATTAGGGTTTGATACATATTCACCATTTTATGTGAATTAAGGTTACATAAAATGATAGAATTTTGATAATATGCAACACTATCTAAAATGAGGAAAGGTTAGCGGATCAAAATCCGATTTGACCCGGTATTAAACGGAAATAAATTTTCCGGATATTACATCAGTGCCCCCTTAAAATAAGTTTCATCCCGAAACTTAGAATAATGGATCTAATCAAACGACTTCATAAATAGATTTGTATAACTTGGTCTCACTAAATCTCATTTTCTAACATGCAAACTACTCAATCATCATAATCAGGCAACACATAAAAGAGAACACAATCACTTAATCCAAGGTAAAATCATAAAAGTCAAACAAAACAACATCCGAGGACTAACTCGTCGGTACAAAAGTAGCGGCTAACTCCGCAAAGAACTCGGGATAACTACGTCTAATGCCATCCTCTGTCTCCCAAGTGGCTTCATCGGCTCCTCGTCTAGACCACTGGATCCTCAACATCGGTATCTCCTTGGACCGCATGCATCTAGTACTACGCTCAAGGATTGCTACCGGATACTCCACAAAAGTGTGATATGGCTTTACTATCAGGTCCTCACGGCTGATGACGTGCCTCGGGTCCAGAATGTACTCTCTTAGCTGAGATACATGAAAGACCGGGTGGACACCCTCCAATCTCGGTGGTAGTGCTAATCGGTAGACAACCTTAACGACTCTCCCAAAATCTCAAACGGTCCGACATATCGAGGACTTAGCTTCCCCTTAATGCCGAAATGCCGGACGCCCCTCGTTGGTGACATTCTCAACCACAATTGTACACCTACTCTAAACTCCAGAGGTCGACGCCTCTTGTCGGCGTAGGATTTTTGACGACTCTGAGCTGCTAACATCCGCTCTCGGACAAGGGTAATCCGAGCGATGTCGTCCTGTATCAGGTCTGGGGCTGCTCCATCACCTCTGCTAGGCTTATCCCTGTACGATGGTGTGTGACATCTCCGCCCGTACAAAGCCTTGTAAGGGGTCATCCCAATAGACGCATGCCAACTATTATTATATGAAAACTCTACAAATGGGAGGTGATCAGGCCATACGTGTCCGCAATCCAGTACAGAAGCCCACAACATGTCCTCTAATGTCTGTATGGTCCTCTCAGTCTGACCATCAGTCTATGGATGGTAAGTTGTAGTAAAGTGGAGGCTCGTCCCCAAGGCAGTATGTACCTGCTGCCAAAATCTCGAGGTGAAACGTCCATCCCTGTCGGAAACGATAGTCCTCGGAACTTGTTCGCTCCAATCGGTGTGTGCAAGCTTTTAATTTTTAACCCTAGACGTAAGCTTAAAACAAGGATGCGAACCCGCAGTGTACGGGTCAATCGTAGTAAAAGCAAGGAATTCCAAGGGTCGATCACAGGGACTTAGTGAAACAAAGTCCAGTTACGGTATGCTTATGTAAATACTAACCACAAAGGCAATTAACACAATCAAAGATGAATAAGAAATCAATAAGGGAAACATGCAATTCTAGGGATTAAGGCATCTAGTTGTGGTTCCAACTCAAGATCTAAAGATAAGCGGACAAAGTTGAGGTTTTTGCATGGGCAAGGTATTACTAAAGTAGAATAGATCACCGGGTAAGTCTCACTACTCACTAGTCCTAAACCGTAACTCCTATTACCGGGTAAGTATCAAGGAATCAAGATAAAGAACTATAACCTCAAACTAACACACCATCTAAGGGAATAGAATCAACCTTTACCGGGTAAGTCTCAGGCTAACTCACAAAGATGGAATGAAAGCACACTCAAACCCCAATAAAGGATAAACCTTTATTACCTACACTTATGATCTTAGGTACACAAACTAAGGAATTACCGGGTAAGTCTCATCCTAAGCTTGCATTAGACCAGGAAAGGTATAATAAGAATAGGATTTGGCAAACTCTAACACTTAACTCTCAGTTTCGGATCGGATAAGTCACCTCGGTCAGCCAAATTCCACCCCGGCCGAGATGTTCATCGACTGAGCGAGATGCTTAGGGTTAAGGTTAAAGACTCGAACTTTCAGGGTCCTACTGGAATCTAAGATTATTCTATCATTGTTTTTCCCACAACCTTCAGCCAATCACCCTAGAATCACACAAGGAAATTAGCCACTCATCATCATTATGAAAGTATTAATCAAATATATGGGAAGAAGGTGAATATTTGAACAAGAAGAATTAAATGAAAAGACTTCAATAACTGAATCAAATATCACAACAAAAGTGTTCCTTGAATATAAATCCAACAAGCAAGACAACAAGGAAGAGAATCTAAGGTAATCTTACAAGAAAACCTCCAAAAGCTATAAAAGCTACAATCTTCAATCTTCCTTCAACCTTCAAAAAGGTTCTTCAAATCTCCCAACTGGAGTATGGCTGCTGTTGCGTATAAACCCTGATCGATGGTATAGCATGATGTTGGATTTGTGGAAATCCAACCCTTTTTATAGGAAAATAACCCTCCAAAGATAATATATCTTAGAAGAGATCTCTTCCCATAAAAATAGGTAAAATATAAGATCTTTATTATCTTCTTCCTTCTAGGAGCCAAGCCCAAAAATATAAGATCACTTTCCAAATATAAAAGATTTCAGCCAAGAATAAAATATTCTCGCCGCGTCCTAGGTATTCACCTCGGTCGAGTCGACCTCCCTGGATCACCTCGGTCGAGATGAATCTGTGATCAACCGAGGTGAGTCACAACTGAATGTGAAATCTCTCAAAACTGGTCCAAAGTGAATCTTTAATCCATGGCTATGCTTCCTGGATGGTTCCTTATGTTCCTCAATGTAGCTCCAATGACGCCATAGCTCCTTTTGCTCCTTTTTGATGCAAAACGTGCCATTTTACCTACGATTACAACAAAACTAGGTGTAGACCTCGATTCTCGCAAAGGTAGATGAAATGGTAATATAATCACATAATATACATACAAACATGCAGATTATGAAAGATAAAACGTCCAAACAAACCCCAAAATATAGACTATAATCCATGCTATCAAAATACCCCATACTTAGCCCTTGCTTGTCCCCAAGCAAGTTCCGCATATAAAAGACAAGATAGATTGGATTATAAGTCAAGAAAATCAATGAAAAATCTTTCAAAAACATTTTTATGGCGTGCAACTATCATAGATCACTCTAAGGGAATACTTCATGGAATTTAAAAACAAAACATGTTCAAAACATTTTATAAATATAGGAAAGTTGTTCATCTTTGCATAAAATCATAGAATGCATAATAAGTTATCATTATCAAAATTAATCATGTATAATCCAGTTTAAACCACTAAGTCAATCAACAAGCTCAAGGTCTCAAGGGCTTCCCAAAAGAAAGGTCAAGAAACGTGTAGGGTAGGGATGTATGTAAGGTAATGTGGTGCTAGAATCCGGGAAAAGGATATACTTTACTTTCACTTTGACTTTCACCATCTTCCACCAATAAGCTTTGCTTATTTCACACTTTTTCTTTTTACTTTACTTTTTGGGATGCATGGACAGAGGTGCACAATAACCGAAGCCTAGGAAATCAGTAATCATCAATTTCTTGAGATGCATCAAACCCTTGATGCACATACCATGACCCGTTAGGAATATCGCTCAATCCGACTTTGGCAAGACACAAACACCCGGCTATGTGAATGGTGCCGAGTTACTCATCTTCATGATTGACTTCCCCAAACCTATTATTACTTTCTAATACTTTCACTTCCAGCCAACTTCTCAACTTTAACTTCACTTGCTTTCACCACTTCGCTTGCTTCCAAATTCCCGGATAGGTAAAGGGAGGCAAAATGTATATGAGGGGCTAAACATGATTAAGAAGAAGAAGAAAGAAGAATGAATTGCCTTGGTCTTTCCAGGAAGAAAGTGAGAGAACTCATAATGTGGTGTCAACCTTCAAATTCAACATAATTTAGATAAAAACAAAGTATTAAACATGCCAATAATTTCAAACAAAGCATTTAGCAACTTAAACATATTATAAACCTTTCAAACACATAAATAATTTAAAACCAATCAGTAAGCAAGATATTCACTGAGATCATATCCAGATAAGTAACACAAAAATCGTTTTCGAAAACTCTCAGTTAACCTACCTCGGTCGAGGTGTTCTTAGGTCAACCGAGGTGAAACACCTCGTTCGGCCAGAACTCCACCGGTCGAGGCCAAAATTATTTTTTAAAAACCAGTTTTTTTTAGTTTCGACGTTTTTCTCAATCAAATAACCTGTAAGTATGCATGCAATCTCAGATAAACATATAAATGCAGAAGTGAAGCATAAATATAAATATCCGGTCAATAGAGTCATACATCAAAGTCAAATAATACATCAAATACCCCATACTTGAGACACACTATCCCAGTGGGTCAAAATAAGTCTAAAGGATAAAAATACTCACCGGATAAATAGCTGAACTGCATAAAAATAATAAAGAAAATCCTGCAGCTCTCAGTAGTCACGATCCGGTGGTGGTGGTGGCACGTACGGATACTGGGTCGGGTCGAACGGATACCCCATGATGTGCTCAAACTGGATCTGGGCCATCATGTGCTGGTAGTGCTGCCGCTCCTGTATCTCCCGGATATCCAGTGACAAAGCAGCATATGAATCAATAACCTGATCCGTCAGGTCATCGATCCGTCTGTGAGCATCTGGATCCCTGTGTCGGCGTGTCCTACGCCTAGCGGGTCTCACTGGAGAAGTAGCAGGTGCAGGCTCAGTGTCCTCCTCATCTAGATCTATGACTGGAGGTACGCTCGTTCCTGCAGTATCTGTCCCTGTATCCATCGGGACTCCACCCTCTCTCTCATCAACTGTCTCCTCATCATCAGCCTCCTCCTCCTTAGCTGGGGCAGCTGCTGCCTCTCTGTAATCCTCCATCAGTGGAGCCCAAGTGGTCTGCCAATAATGTGGGTCATAAACAGTGAACTGGGCAGACCACCTGATCCCTTGTGGCGCAGTCAGCTCCCACGGCATAGCCACGTACGGAGTAGTCAGACCTCGGGGAACTAAAATCCGCCGAGTGATCATCTCCTGCAATTCAAGCGGCTTGGCAGCCGCCACCATCGTGCAAGCACTGAGATCCATGTCCTGATAGCTAGCTATATGGGTGAAAAGCCCTCCGCAGCAGATGTCTCCCTTTGCCTTGGCCTTGATCTTGTGCAGATCCTCTGCCAACATCAAGCCAAAGTCCGGGAAACCCCCAGTAACCATGTAGTATAAACTGAAAAGCTCTCCCTGTCGGATCTTCTGGGGCGTCTCAGTACGCGCCAGAAGTGTCTCGCTGAATATCCGGTGGGTTAACCTAAAGGCTAAATGGAAGATGACCTTCTCCCTGGAATCTCCAGGGCGCCATCTATCTGCGTGCTCAACAATATGGGCAATCTGCCCCCAAAACTCCCTAGCTACTGATCGGGACGGGAAGTCAATAGCGGTGGGCTTCAGAAAGCCAAAAATATCTCTCCAGTACTCAAGTGGCACTAAGAAGTTCCGGTTCATCAACCGGTACTTCACAGACTGCTCTGTGGGAAGGTAGGTGAAGGAGCTAACGAACTCTAAGGTCGGCTCCAAATAGGCTGGGGCTCGGATCTCAGTAAACTGATCCAGCCCAACTGTAGAAATCATCCTCCTAAGGTCTCCGTCTACCTGGAGGCAATCAAAAGCAGACACGTCCAGGAAGCGTGGTGCAATCACTGGACGGCCGGAAATACGCTCATAATCCACCCGGTGTCGCTCATGGATCACCGGGCGGTAAGGTCGGGAAGAAGAGGAAGAAGGGGAAGGTGAGGATCTATCCCTGAGGGTAAGGCGGCGGTCAGAACTCATTTTTCAGAAAATCAAACTGTCAAGTCACCTCGGTCGACTGACAACACTCAAGAATCACCTCGGCCGAGGCACAGCTCGACTGGACCGAGGCGGAAAACTAGGTTCTAATTCCTTCCGAAAATTCAGTTCTTTTCCCCCAAAAATCACTACAACTGCTTTCTATGGGGTACTTAAGCCTTTCCTCAACAAATGCAGGGGCAATCAAAGCCCAAATCGAAGCGAAACGGAGAGGTTAGGGTTTCGGTTCGTTTTACCTCGTTTTGGCCGAATCGGTTCGATTTTCTGCAGATTTGTACTTGCAACACGATCCTCTATCCTTCAATCGCAGTTTGGAGACAGAAATCGTTGAAAACGAGCAAGAAATCGGAGGAGCGAGGTGGACTGTCGCCGCGGTCGAGGGGAAAGAGTAAAGTGAGGAGAGAGAAATCTTCCGCCTTTTATACCCTTTTCTGGACTGCTGTCACCTCGGTCGAGATGGTGTCGACTGGACCGAGGTGGTACGGACCGAGGTGGTTCTTCAGAAAACCCTAGTCGCCTCGGTTTCTCAAGAATCATCTCAGTCGAGGTGCTCTGATAGCAACCGAGATGCCTCAGTCAAACTCCGTCTTCTCAAATTCTCGAACTTCTGTCCTTCCAGTTATGCTCCTTCCTTAGATGTCTCCTGTTATCTGTCTAGAACACCAAAACAAAACAAAGCAAAGCAAAAGCAAAAACTATCTAAGCTAGACTAGAAAAAGGGAAAAGAAAGCAATACCTTGGGTTGCCTCCCAAGAAGCGCTTGATTTAAGGTCGCTAGCTGGACCATAATGCGTCTCTCACATGAGGTATAATGGTGCAACCTCCTCAACCGGAGTTTCCGGTTGGTACTTCTTAAGTCTATGACCGTTGACCTTGAAGCTTCCGCTAGTTTCGCCCCATATCTCAACTGCACCATGAGGAAAAACATGTTTCACAACATAAGGTCCGGTCCATCTTGATTTTAACTTACCTGGAAAAAGGCAGAGGCGGGAGTTGAAGAGTAGAACTAGGTCTCCTTCGTTAAGATCCTTTGGGACGATACGCTTGTCATGTCATCTCTTCGTCCTTTCCTTATAGATTTTGGCATTCTCATAAGCGTTCAAACGCAGCTCCTCCAGCTCGTTGAGTTCCAATAGTCGCTTCTCGCCGGCCTCCTTAATGTCGAAGTTCAACCATTTGATTGCCCAATATGCTTTGTGTTCCAATTCAACGGGCAAATGGCAAGACTTCCCATATACCAAATTATAAGGGGTGGTACCTATGGGAGTCTTAAATGCGGTCCTGTACGCCCAAAGAGCATCGTCCAATTTCATGGACCAATCCTTCCTCGTCCTAGAGACGGTCTTCTCCAAAATTGCTTTGATTTCTCTATTCGAGATCTCGACCTGTCCACTAGTTTGAGGGTGATAAGGGGTTGATACCTTGTGGGTTACCCCATACTTCGATAGAAGTGCCTTGAACTTCCATTTGATGAAATGCGTTCCTCCATCGCTGATGATGATGCGTGGAGTTCCAAACCGTGGAAAGATGGTTCTATTTAAGAACTTCACAACCACCTTGGCGTCGTTAGTGGGAGAAGCAATGGCTTCAATCCATCTAGAGACGTAATCGACCGCAAGAAGAATATAGAGGTTTCCTCCGGAGGATGGAAAAGGCCCCATGAAGTCTATCCCCCATACATCAAAGATTTCCACTTCTTGGATGTTGTTAAGTGGCATCTCGTTCCTTCTTGATAAATTTCCTGTTCTTTGGCATTCATCACAAGAGACAACAAAAGATTGTACATCCTTAAATAATGTAGGTGTTCGCTCCAAACGGTGTGTGCAAGCTTTAAATTTATAACCCTAGACTTAAGCTTAAAACAAGGATGCGAACCCGCAGTGTACGGGTCAATCGTAGTAAAAAGCAAGAAATTCCAGGGGTCGATCACAGGGACTCGGTGAAACAAAGTCAATAACGGTAAGCTTCGTGAATACTAACCACAAGAGCAATTAACACAATCAAAGATGAATAAGAAGTCAATAAAGCAAACATGCAATTCTAGGGATTAAAGCATCTAGTTGTGGTTCCAACTCAAGATCTAAAGATAAGCGGACAAAGCTGAGATTTTTGCAAGGGGAAGGTGTTACTAAAGTGGAGTAGATCACCGGGTAAGTCTCACTACTCACTAATCCTAAACCGTAACTCCTATTACCGGGTAAGTCTCAAGGAATTAAGATAAAGAACTATAACCTCAAACTAACACACCATCTAAGGGAATAGAATCAACCTTTACCGGGTAAGTCTCAGGCTAACTCACAAAGATGGGATGGAAGCACACTCAAACCCCAATAGAGGATAAACCTTTATTACCTACGCTTATGATCGTTGGTACACAAACTAAGGAATTACCGGGTAAGTCTCATCCTAAGCTTGCTTTGAACCAGGAAAGGTGTAATAAGAATAGGATTTGGCAAACTCTAACACTTAACTCTCAGTTTAGGATCAGACAAGTTACCTCGGTCAGACGAATTCCACCCCGGCCGAGATGTTCATCGACTGAACGAGATGCTTATGGTTAAGGTTAAAGACTCGAACTTTCAGGGTCCTACTGGAATCTAAGATTAATTTATCATTGTTTTTCCCACAACCTTAAGCCAATCACCCTAGAATCACACAAGGAAATTAGCCACTCATCATCAGTATGAAAGTATTAAATATATGGAAAGAAGGTGAATATTTGAACAAGAAGAATTTAATGAAAAAGACTTCAATAACTGAATCAAATATCACAACAAAAGCGTTCCTTGGATAGCAAGCCAACAAGACAAGACAACAAGTGAGGGAATTAAAGACAATCTTACAAAACCCTCCAAAAAGCTATAAAAGCTATGATCTTCAATCTTCCTTCAACCTTCAAAAAGGTTCTTCGAAACTCCCAACTGGAGTACGGCTGCTGCGTGCTATAAACCCTGATCGACGGTATAGCGTGATCATGGATTTGTGGAAATCTAACCCTTTTTATAGGAAAATAACCCTCCAAAGATAAAATATCTTAGAAAGATCTTTTCCCATAAAAATAGGTAAAATATAAGATCTTCTTCCTTCCAGGAGCCAAGCCCAAAAATATAAGATCACCTTCCAAAGATAAAAGATCTCAGCCAAGAATAAAATATTCTCGCCGCGTCCTAGGTGTTCGCCTCGGTCGAGTCGGCGTCTCTGGATCACCTCGGTCGAGATGAATCTCTGGTCAACCGAGGTGAGTCATAACTGAATGTGAAATCTCTCAAAACTGGTCCAAAGTGAATCTTTAATCCATGGCTATGCTCCCTGGATGGTTCCTTATGCTCCTCAATGTAGCTCCAAATGACTCATGACTCCTTTTGCTCCTTTTTAATGCAAAACATACCATTTTACCTGCAATTACAGCAAAACTAGGTGTAGACCTCGATTCCCGCAAAGGTAGATGAAATGGTAATATAATCACATATTATACATGCTAACATGCAGATTATTGAAGATAAAACGTCCAAACAAACCTCAAAATATAGACTATAATTCATGCTATCAAAATACCCCATACTTAGCCCTTGCTTGTCCCCAAGCAAGTTCCGCATATAGAAGACAAGATAGAATGGATTATAAGTCAAGAAAATCAATGAAAAGTCTTTCAAAAACATTTTTATGGTGTGTTACAATCATAGATCACTCTAAGAGAATACTTCATGGAATTAAAAACTCAATATGCTCAAAACATTTTATAAATATAGGAAAGTTGTTCATCTTTGCATAAAACCATAGAATGCATAATAAGTCATAATTATCAAAATTAATCATGTATAATCCAGTTTAAACCACTAAGTCAATCAACAAGCTCAAGGTCTCAAGGGCTTCCCAAAAGAAAAGGTCAAGAAACGTGTAGGGTGGGGATGTATGTAAGGTAATGTGGTGCTAGAATCCGGGAAAAGGATGAACTTCACTTTCACTTTGACTTGCAACATCTTCCACCAATAAGCTTTGCTTATTTCACACTTTTTTTTTCTTTTTACTTTACTTTTTGGGATGCATGGACAAAGGTGCACAATAACCGAAGCCTAGGAAATCAGCAGTCATCAATTTCTTGAGATGCATCAAACCCTTGATGCACATACCATGACCCATTAGGAATATCGCTCAATCCGACTTTGGCAAGACACAAACACCCGGCTATGTGAATGGTGCCGAGTTACTCATCTTCATGATTGACTTCCCCAAACCTATTATTACTTTCTAGCACTTTCACTTCCACCAGCCAACTTCTCAACTTTAACTTCACTTGCTTTCACCACTTCGCTTACTTCCAAATTCTCGGATAGGTAAGGGAGGCAAACTGTATATGAGGGGTTAAGCATGATCAAGAAGAAGAAGAGAGAAGAATGAATTGCCTTGGTCTTTCCACGAAGAAAGTGAGAGAACTTATCTTGTGGTGTCAACCTTCAAATTCAACATAATTTGGATAAAAACAAAGTATTAAACATGCCAATAATTTCAAACAAAGCATTTAGCAACTTAAACATATTATAAAACCTTTCAAACACATAAAGAACTTAAAACCAGTGAGTAAACAAGATCTTCACTGAGATCATATCCAGATAAGTAACACAAAAATAATTTTCGAAAACTCTCAGTTAACCCACCTCGGTCGAGGTGTTCTTGGTAAACCGAGGTGAAACGCCTCGTTTGGCTAAGACTGACTCGGTCGAGGTCAAAATTTTTTTTTTTTTTAAAACCATTTTTTTTCAGTTTCGACGTTTTTCTCAATCAAATAACCTGTAAGTATGCATGTAATATCAGATAAACATATAAAGGCAAATGAAGCATCAATATGAAATATCCGATCAAATGTGCGTACATCGAAATCATCAAATAAGTACATCAAAAGTCATCACATAAATACAAATACCCCATACTTGGGACACACTGTCCCAGTGGGTCAATATAGGTCTAGAGACAAGAGTACTCACCGGATAAATAGCTGAACTGCATAAAAATATAATAAAGAAAATCCTGCAGCTCATCAATAGTCCTGATCCGGTGGTGGTGGTGGTGGTACGTACGGATACTGAGTCGGATCGAACGGATATCCCATAGTCTGCTGGAACTGTAGCTCCATCATCCTGCGCTGATAGTGCTGCCCCTCTAACATCTGATGAGTCCAGCTGTCAATGTGTCGGTGCTGGGCAGCAAATCTCTCATGCATGTCCACAGTAAGGGCAGCATAAGAATCTATTATCTGATCTGTCAGGTCGTCGATCCGACGATGAGCCTCAGAATCTCTATGACGGCGTGTCCGACGCCTAGCAGATCTAGCGGGAGGTGCAGCAGGTGCAGGCTCAGTATCCTCCTCATCATCCAAGTCTATGATCGGCGGTGCGCTTGTCCCTGCAGTATCTGTCCCTGTATCCATCGGGACTCCACCATCTCTCTCGTCTACAGTGTCCTCATCATCGTCAGCCTCCTCCTCCTCATCCTCAGCTGGGGCTGCTGCTGCCTCCCTATGATCCTCCATCAGTGGAGCCCAAGCTGTCTGCCAATAATGTGGATCGAAAACAGTGAACTGAGCAGACCAGCGGATCCCCTGTGGCGCAGTCCGCTCCCACGGCATAGCAACATATGGAGTGGTCAGACCTCGGGGAACTAGAATCCTCCGAGTGATCATCTCCTGCAACCCAAGCGGCTTTGGAGCCGCCACCATCGTACATACACTAAGGTCCATCCCATGAAAAGCAGCTATGTGGGTGACTAGACCGCCGCAGCAGATATCTCCCTTCGCTTTGGCCTTGATCTTGTGCAGGTCCTCTGCCAAGATCAAGCCAAAGTCTGGGAAACCCCCTGTAACCATACAGTAAAGACTAAAAAGCTCGCCCTGTCGGATCTTCTGGGGCGTCTCAGTACGCGCCAGAAGTGTCTCGCTGAATATCCTATGGGCTAATCTGAAGGCAAGGTGGAAGATGACCTTCTCCCTGGAATCTCCAGGGCGCCATCTATCTGCATGCTCAGTAATATGGGCAATCTGCCCCCAGAACTCCCTAGCTACAGATCGGGAGGGGAAGTCAGTGGCGGTGGGCTCAGGAAAGCCGAAAATCTCTCTCCAAACCTCTAAGGGAACTATGAAGTTCCGGTTCATCAACCGGTACTTCACAGACTGCTCTGTGGGAAGGTAGGAAAAGGAGCTAACGAACTCTAGGGTCGGCTCCAAGTAAGCTGGGGCTCGGATCTCAGTAAACTGATCCAACCCGACTGTGGTGATCATCCGCCTAAGGTCTCCATCTACCCCTAGGCAATCAAAAGCCGACACGTCCAGAAAACGTGGTGCAATCACTGGACGGTTAGCTATACGCTCATAATCTACCCGGCATCTCTCGTGGATCACCGGACGGTAAGGTCGGGAAGAAGAGGAAGGAGGGGAGGGTGAGGATCTATCTCTGAGGGCAAGACGACGATCGGAACTCATTTTTTTTCAGCTACTGTCAGAGCACCTCGGTCGCTGACAATCCTTAAGAATCACCTCGGTCGAGATGCAGTTCGACTGGACCGAGGCGTAACAGCTTTCGATTCAAATCTCAGAAATCCAGTTCTTTTCCCCCAAAACTCACTACAATTGCTTCCTATGGGGTACTTAAGCCTTTTCTCAGCAGATTCAGGGGCAACCAAAGCCCAAATCGAAACGAATGAACGAGTTAGGGTTTCGACTGTTTTTACCTCGTTTCGGTCGATTCGTTCGATTTCTTCGCAGATCTGCACTTATAATAGGATCCTCTATCCTTCAATCGCAGTTTGGAAGCGGAAATCTTCGAAAACGAGCAAGATTTGGAGGAAGCGAGGTGGAAGAGCGCCGCGGTCGAGTCGAAATAGGTAAAAAGTGAAAACAGAAATTTTTTTCCTTTTTATACTGTTCCTGGAACTGCTGTCACCTCGGTCGAGATGGTCTCGACTGGACCGAGGTGGTACGGACCGAGGTGGTTCTGCAAAAACCCTAGTCGCCTCGGTTGCTCAAGAATCAACTCGGTCGAGATGGTCTCGACTGGATCGAGGTGCCTCAGTCAAACTTCGTCTTCTCGAATTCTCGAACTTCTCAACTTCCAGTTATGCTCCTTCCTTAGATGTCTCCTGTTATGTGTCTAGGACGCCAAAAACAAACAAAACAAAGCAAAAGCAAACTATCTAAGCTAGACTAGAAAACGGGAAAAGAAAGCAATACCTTGGGTTGCCTTCCAAGAAGCGCTTGATTTAAGGTCGCTAGCTGGACCATAATGCGTCTCAAATGTGATGGGAGGTGCCCTCACCCCATACTTCACCTCCATCGTGGGGTGAAGTAAGTAAATCCACCAAACGCTCCAACAAGTGTAAGTGCTCATCGGGGAATGAATCGTCTATGGGTGGGTCATCCGTCTCGCGGGAAGATTCCGGTAGCCGGCTGAGGTGATCCGCGACGGAGTTCTCGGATCCCTTCTTATCGCGGATCTCTAGGTCAAACTCTTGAAGCAAGAGAATCCATCGAATAAGACGTGGCTTGGCATCTTTCTTAGCTAATAAGTAACGAATGGCTGCATGGTCGGTGTAGACAATGACCTTCGCCCCAACTAAGTAGGAACGAAACTTC
This sequence comes from Fagopyrum homotropicum, assembly GCA_033239125.1. NCBI lineage: Eukaryota > Viridiplantae > Streptophyta > Magnoliopsida > Caryophyllales > Polygonaceae > Fagopyrum > Fagopyrum homotropicum. Next base: position 36,865,182 of record BSWB01000001.1, on the reverse strand, counting down.
TCGAAAGCATATACAACCGCCAACAATTCCTTCTCAGTGGTAGCGTAGTTGCGCTGGGCTACATCTAGCGTCTTGCTAGCATAGTAAATGGCGGTGGTCCGGCCATCCTTCTTCTGTCCAAGCACCGCTCCTACAACTACATCACTAGCGTCACACATGACCTCAAAGGGCAAGGTCCAATAAGGAGGTTGGATAATGGGAGCGGAGATCAACGCCTCCTTAATCCTGTAAAAAGCATCAAGACACTCCTGCGAAAACTCAAAAACAACATCTTTATTCAAGAGGTTAGTTAGAGGTTTAGAAATCTTAGAGAAGTCCTTGATGAATCTCCTGTAGAAACCTGCATGCCCGAGAAAACTCCTCACACCCTTAACAGAACAAGGAGGAGGGAGCTTCTCAATAGTCTCGATCTTAGCTCGATCGACCTCAATACCTCGATTAGAAACGAGGTGTCCTAGTACAATGCCTTCATTAACCATAAAATGACACTTTTCCCAATTCAGAACAAGGTTAGTGTCTTCACATCTTTTAAGCACTAGAGAAAGGTTAGATAGGCAATCATCAAAAGAGGAACCATATACAGAAAAATCATCCATGAATACCTCCATGATCTCCTCTATGTATTCGGAAAAGATAGCCATCACGCATCGCTGGAAGGTAGTGGGTGCATTGCACAATCCAAATGGCATCCTCCGATAGGCAAATGTCCCCCATGGACAAGTGAAAGTGGTCTTCTCCTGATCATCCGGATGGATAGGAATCTGGAAGAATCCACTATAGCCGTTCAAGTAACAAAAGTGTGAATGCTGGGCCAACCGCTCGAGCATCTGATCGATGAAGGGAAGTGGAAAATGGTCCTTCCGTGTGGCCGTGTTCAGCTTCCTGTAATCGATGCAAACCCTCCAGCCCGTAACGGTCCTAGTTGGGATCAACTCGTTGTTCTTATTCGTCACAACGGTCATCCCTCCTTTCTTCGGAACGACATGCACCGGGCTAACCCACTTGCTGTCCGAGATAGGATAAATAATACCTGCATCCAACAACTTAAGAACTTCCTTCTTCACAACCTCTTTCATGATCGGATTTAACCGTCTTTGAGGTTCCCGTGAAGTCTTATGATTATCTTCCATTAGAATTCTATGCATGCAGAAAGAAGGCTTAATGCCAATAAGATCGTCCGTGGTGTAACCTATAGCCTTTCGATGCTTTCTCAGGACATGCATTAACTTAGACAATTCTGATTCGGAAAGGGAAGCACTAACAATAACGGGATAAGTGGAATCCGGCCCAAGAAAGACATACCTCAAGTGACTAGGGAGTTGTTTAAGCTCCACAACTGGGGGTGTCTTCTGAGGGGGGTCCTTGCTTCCTCCTTCTGGTGGAGTGGATTCAGAAACTGGACTTTCGGAAGTCTCAGTTGACATCATCTCGCCATCGACCTCGGTCGAGGCGCAGAGGCGTTGACCGAGATGTTCTTCAGTCGCCTCGCTCAGTCCAGGAAGTGCCTCGGTCGAGGTACTGCAACTGGAACCGAAATTGGAGATCTTCGTCTCCTGGATTAGCTTCTCAGTTTTAGCTCCTAGATCTTCTTCCAGTGCCTTCAAGCTCCGTATATCTGCATCACAAGAAGCATCTATACCTTCCTCTATTAAACTAAAACTTAGAACTCTTTCGAGTGGATCGGTAATAAGGATAGAGCTCACCAATTCTCTTGATTCTTCTTCATCGTAGATGTTGAAGATATCATCACTTAGCAGCTCCCCTTTCATGGCTGCAAGTAGTGCGAACTCCACCTCATCGCCACCAATGTTGAATTTCAACTTGGCGTTCTTGCAATCCACATTGCAACCCGAAGTTGCTAGAAATGGCCTCCCAAGAATAATAGGAACAGGATAATCTGCGGGAATGTCAAGTACGACAAAATCTATAGGTAGATAGAAGTTACCTAACTTGACCGGAACATCCTCCAAGATCCCCACGGGATGGGTGATGGAGCGATCCGCCATATAAAGTCGAATCTTGACCGGCTTGGGCTCTCCAAGTCCGATCTTCGTACATAGCTCCAGCGGAATGATGCTCACGCTGGCACCTAGATCACAAAGGGCTTCACAAGTGACATCCCCAACTTGAATGGGAATGCTAAATGAGCCGGGATCTCTCAACTTAGGTGGCATCTTCTCCTTCATGATCTTAATAAGCTCCGAGGATTTAGATGTCATCCTAACTTCACCAAAGTCTTCCAATTTCCTTTTCCTTGATAGGATCTCCTTTAAGAATTTCCCATAGGCGGGCATTCCTAGAATAGCATCAAGAAAAGGAATGTTAATATGCAGCTTGTTCATCAAGTCAAGGAACTTACCAAAGTGCTTGTCTAGATGTGCTCTGGCTCTGGACTGAGGGAATGGAAGTGGTGGTTTGTATGCAGGAGGTGGAACATAAACTTCAGTTTCCCTTCCGCTTTCTGTTGCCCCGCCTCGGTTGGCATCTCGGTCGAGGTGTTCTTCGACTGGATCTGGACCGAGGTGGTCTGTGTCGAACGAGGTACTGGATCTGCAGTTTTAAGTCCACTCCTCGTCGTTATGGCCATGCACTGGCCCTTAGGGTTGCTTTCCGTCTTTGCTGGAAGCTTCCCTGGATCTCTTGGCGCTTCATTCGCTCTACTTGCAAGTTGTTGTTCGAAGGACTTTTGGGCCCTCGAAAATGAAGTCATAGAATTCTCCATAGCGCTAAGCTTGATCAAGATGGCCTCCAGAATTGTGTCTTTCTTTTCTGGCTGAGAAGAACTTGATCCTTGCCCTTGGCTCTTTAATGGAGTAGAAGAAGAAGAAGAAGGGGAAGAGAGGAAAGGACAGGATTCTGGTTGTTTTGATTGTTCGTCCTCCAATTGTTGCTATTGGATCCTCTATTGTTGTTGTTTTAGTTGCTGTTATTGTTCCGGGAACCGTTGTTGTTGTTACGGTATCCATTGTTGTTGTTCCTTTGTCCTTGCTCTTCCTTCTTGGTTTGAGAAACCAAGAGTTCCTTCAATTGCTTCACGTCATTCTTCAAAGACGTGAGTTGATTGTTGTTGGATTGAGTCTCTTGAAAGTTGACTCTTTTAATTCCACCTTCAGCTCCTTGGTGGGTGTACTTTTCCATATGCAAGGCTTGCTTCTCAATGAAGTCCTAAGCCTCGTCAATCGCCATGTCCATGAAGGTACCGGCGGAGAGTAGTTGGAGATTGAACTGGGTGCTTCCGTCCAGTCCTTTGAAGTAGATCTCCAACAACTCGATCTTTGGAATTCCATGATGTGGGCAATCCAAAAGGATGTCCTTGAACCGCTCCCATGACTTAGACAAGCTCTCCTTGTCCTTCATAATGAAAGCATTGATCTTCCCTCTCATTTCAGCTGTCTTTGAGGGGGAAAGAATTTGGTTAAGAATTCCGTCGTCATCTCCTCCCATGTGCTAATTTTTCCTGGAGGAAGAGATTGATACCAAGTAAGAGCTCTATCTTTTAAAGAAAAGTAAAAAGGTCTTAGCTTGTAGTTGTTATTTTCAATTCTGGAAGGTCGCAAGGTTTCCATCAAGATCTCGTAGTTTTGAAGATGTTGATGTGGTGATTCCTTCTCCATCCCTCCGAATTGGCATTGGCGAATCATGGATAGAACTTGCGGTCGAAGTTCGTAGTCATGGTCCGCTGGATCTCCTAGGTTGACTCCTGGACGCCTCAGTTGTTGATTAGAGTCCATCCTTTGACCTAGGGTTTGTGGGATTCCTGCAAAAAGAACATCTCGGACTGGCATCTGAGGTGGATGTATCTCGGCCGGGGCGTCTGGTACTGCAACCTGCCTCGTTCGAGGGTCAGCAACTGGAACCTGCCTCGGTCCAGCCTCGGGAACTGGGTCGTCCCTCGGTCGAAGTAGAATCTGGTCTCGTATGATGGCCATTTCTGCTTCGATTGCTTCAGTTTTGGTGCGGGTTTCTTCCTTCTCTCGCTGTAGCTCTTCCTGGCTGAGGCGCAGCAGCTCTAACGCCTCCTTTAATTCGGCCTCAAGATCGCGGTTGTCTTGTTGGGCCATCTTCGCTTCTGTTAAGCGTCGCTTGTATGTCTTTTCTGGTTCGGGATCGTAAGGAACGATTTCCTTCCCAGTGCGGGTTCTTCGCATATACCTAAGAAAGAACCTGCAAAAGTCACTCAAGTAGAGTTGTTAGATGACACGGGGCAAGTGCCCCAAGAGCAAACCGTACCGGCTCGGTCTAGACCAAGTCCCCGTCAACGGCGCCAAAAACTTGTTCGCTCCAAACGGTGTGTGCAAGCTTTAAATTTATAACCCTAGACTTAAGCTTAAAACAAGGATGCGAACCCGCAGTGTACGGGTCAATCGTAGTAAAAAGCAAGAAATTCCAGGGGTCGATCACAGGGACTCGGTGAAACAAAGTCAATAACGGTAAGCTTCGTGAATACTAACCACAAGAGCAATTAACACAATCAAAGATGAATAAGAAGTCAATAAAGCAAACATGCAATTCTAGGGATTAAAGCATCTAGTTGTGGTTCCAACTCAAGATCTAAAGATAAGCGGACAAAGCTGAGATTTTTGCAAGGGGAAGGTGTTACTAAAGTGGAGTAGATCACCGGGTAAGTCTCACTACTCACTAATCCTAAACCGTAACTCCTATTACCGGGTAAGTCTCAAGGAATTAAGATAAAGAACTATAACCTCAAACTAACACACCATCTAAGGGAATAGAATCAACCTTTACCGGGTAAGTCTTAGGCTAACTCACAAAGATGGGATGGAAGCACACTCAAACCCCAATAAAGGATAAACCTTTATTACCTACGCTTATGATCGTTGGTACACAAACTAAGGAATTACCGGGTAAGTCTCATCCTAAGCTTGCTTTGAACCAGGAAAGGTGTAATAAGAATAGGATTTGGCAAACTCTAACACTTAACTCTCAGTTTAGGATCAGACAAGTCACCTCGGTCAGACGAATTCCACCCCGGCCGAGATGTTCATCGACTGAACGAGATGCTTAGGGTTAAGGTTAAAGACTCGAACTTTCAGGGTCCTACCGGAATCTAAGATTATTCTATCATTGTTTTTCCCACAACCTTAAGCCAATCACCCTAGAATCACACAAGGAAATTAGCCACTCATCATCATTATGAAAGTATTAAATATATGGAAAGAAGGTGAATATTTGAACAAGAAGAATTTAATGAAAAAGACTTCAATAACTGAATCAAATATCACAACAAAAGCGTTCCTTGGATAGCAAGCCAACAAGACAAGACAACAAGTGAGGGAATTAAAGACAATCTTACAAAACCCTCCAAAAAGCTATAAAAGCTATGATCTTCAATCTTCCTTCAACTTTCAAAAAGGTTCTTCGAAACTCCCAACTGGAGTACGGCTGCTGCGTGCTATAAACCCTGATCGACGGTATAGCGTGATCATGGATTTGTGGAAATCTAACCCTTTTTATAGGAAAATAACCCTCCAAAGATAAAATATCTTAGAAAGATCTTTTCCCATAAAAATAGGTAAAATATAAGATCTTCTTCCTTCTAGGAGCCAAGCCCAAAAATATAAGATCACCTTCCAAAGATAAAAGATCTCAGCCAAGAATAAAATATTCTCGCCGCGTCCTAGGTGTTCGTCTCGGTCGAGTCGGCGTCTCTGGATCACCTCGGTCGAGATGAATCTCTGGTCAACCGAGGTGAGTCATAACTGAATGTGAAATCTCTCAAAACAGGTCCAAAGTGAATCTTTAATCCATGGCTATGCTCCCTGGATGGTTCCTTATGCTCCTCAATGTAGCTCCAAATGACTCATGACTCCTTTTGCTCCTTTTTGATGCAAAACATACCATTTTACCTGCAATTACAACAAAACTAGGTGTAGACCTCGATTCCCGCAAAGGTAGATGAAATGGTAATATAATCACATATTATACATGCTAACATGCAGATTATTGAAGATAAAACGTCCAAACAAACCTCAAAATATAGACTATAATTCATGCTATCAGTAGGCCAAAAGAAACCGGAACGCAATACCTTAGCGCATGTTTTATCGGTGCTAGCATGTCCTCCACAAGGAAGTGAATGGCAATGCCGTATAACGCTATTAACTTCATCTTCCGGAATGCATCTTCGAAGCATCCAATCCGGCCCGCGCTTGAATAGCAGCGGCTCATCCCAGTAGTAATGTCGTACTTCTTTGAAGAATCTCTTCTTCTGAGAGTACGTCAATCCGGGCGGTATTTCCTGGCAAACAAGATAATTCACAATATCAGCATACCAAGGTCCGTTATTATCAGAATGTTGGTGGATAGAATGTTCCACCAACTGAGGATGAATGTCAGAGAAGGGAGTAAGAAGTTTATTATTCTCAGTAGTCTCAGTTGACATCATCTCGCCGTCGACCTCGGTCGAGGCGTAGAGGCGTTGACCGAGATGTTCTTCAGTCGCCTCGCTCAGTCCAGGAAGTGCCTCGGTCGAGGTACTGCAACTGGAACCAAAACTGGAGATCTTCGTCTCCTGGATTAGCTTCTCAATTTTAGCTCCTGGATCCTCTTCCAGTGCCTTTAAGCTCCGTATATCTGCATCACAAGAAGCATCTATACCTTCCTCCATTAAACTGAAGCTAATAACTCTTTCGAGTGGATCGTTAGTAAGGATAGAGCTCACCAATTCTCTTGATTCTTCTTCATCATAGATGTTGAAGATATCATCGCTTAGTTGCTCCCCTTTCATGGCTGCAAGTAGTGCGAACTCCACCTCATCGCCGCCAACGTTGAATTTCAACTTGGCGTTCTTGCAATCCACGTTGCAACCCGAAGTTGCTAGAAATGGCCTCCCAAGAATGATAGGAACAGGATAATCTGCGGGAATGTCAAGTACAACAAAATCTATAGGTAGATAGAAGTTACCTAACTTGACCGGAACGTCCTCCAAGATGCCCACGGGATGGGTGATGGAGCGATCCGCCATATAAAGTCGAATCTTGACCGGCTTGGGCTCTCCAAGTCCGATCTTCACACATAGCTCCAGCGGGATGATGCTCACGCTGGCTCCTAGATCGCAAAGGGCTTCACAAGTGACATCCCCAACTTGAATGGGAATGCAAAATGAGCCGGGATCTCTCAACTTAGGTGGCATCTTCTCCTTCATGATTTGAATAAGCTCCGAGGATTTAGATGTCATCCTAACTTCACCAAAGTCTTCCAGTTTCCTCTTCCTTGATAGGATCTCCTTCAAGAACTTCCCATATGCGGGCATTCCTAGAATAGCATCAAGGAAAGGAATGTTAATATGCAGCTTATTCATCAAGTCAAGGAACTTACCAAAGTGCTTATCTAGATGTGCTCTGGCCCTTGACTGGGGAATGGAAGTGGCGGTTTGTATGCAGGAGGTGGAACATAAACTTCAGTTTTCCCCTCCGCTTTCTGTGGCTCCACCTCGGTTGGCATCTCGGTCGAAGTGTTCTTCGACTGCATGTGGACCGAGGTGGTCTTCGTCGGTACTAGCACCGACCGAGGCACTAGATCTGCAGTTTTCAGTCCACTCCTCGTAGTTATGGCCATGATCTGGCCCTTAGGGTTGCTTTCCGTCCTTGCTGGAAGCTTCCCTGGATCTCTTGGCGCTTCATTCGCCCTACTTGCAAGTTGTTGTTCAAAGGCCTTTTGGGCCTTCGAAAATGAAGTCATAGAAGTCTCCATAGCGTTGAGCTTGATCAAGATAGCCTCCAGAACTGCGTCTTTCTTTTCTGGTTGAGACGAACTTGATCCTTGCCCCTGGCTTTTTAATGGAGTAGAAGAAGAAGAAGGGGAAGAGAGGAAAGGGTTAGAGGAATCGTTAGAGTTGGAGTTTGAATGATTGTTACCAGAATTTTGGTTGTTCGCCCTCCAATTGTTGCTATTGGATCCTCTATTATTGTTGTTGTAATTGTTGTTCCGGGAACCGTTGTTGTTACGGTATCCGTTGTTGTTATTCCTTTGCCCTTGCTCTTCCTTCTTGGTTTGTGCAACCAAGAGTTCCTTCAATTGCTTCACGTCATTCTTCAAAGACGTGAGTTGATTGTTGTTGGGATGAGTTTCCTGAAAGTTAACTCTTTTAACTCCACCTTCAGCTCCTTGGTGGGTGTACTTCTCCATATGCAAGGCTTGCTTCTCGATGAAGTCCCAAGCCTCGTCAATCGCCATGTCCATGAAGGTACCGGCGGAGAGTAGTTGGAGATTGAACTGGGTGCTTCCGTCCAGTCCTTTGAAGTATATCTCCAATAACTCTAACTTTGGAATCCCATGATGTGGGCAATCCAAAAGAATGTCCTTGAACCGCTTCCATGACTTGGACAAGCTCTCCTTATCCTTCATAATGAAAGCGTTGATCTTCCCTCTCATTTCAGCTGTCTTTGAGGGGGAAAGAATTTGGTCAAGAACTCTGTAGACATTTCCTCCCATGTGCTAATTTTTCCTGAAGGAAGAGATTGATACCAAGTAAGATCTCTATCTTTTAAAGAAAAGTAAAAAGGTCTTAGCTTGTAGTTGTTATTTTCAATCCTCGGAGGTCTCAAGGTCTCCATCAAGATCTCATAGTTTTGAAGATGTTGATGCGGTGGTTCCTTCTCTAGCCCTCCGAACTGGCATTGGCGAATCATGGATAGAACTTGCGGTCGAAGTTCATAGTCATGGTCCGCTGGATCTCCTAGGTTAACTCCTGGACACCTCAGTTGTTGATTAGGGTCCATCCTTTGACCTAGGGTTTGTGGGATTCCTACAAGAAGAACATCTCGGACTGGCATCCGACGTGGAAGTACCTCGGCCGGGGCGTCAGGTGCTGGCACCTGCCTCGGTCGAGGGTCAGCAACTGGGACCTGCCTCGGTCCAGCATCGGGAACTGGGTCTTCCCTCGGTCGAAGTAGAATCTGGTCTCGTATGATGGCCATCTCTGCTTCGATGGCTTCAGTTTTGGTGCGAGTTTCTTCCTTCTCTCGCCTTAGTTCTTCTCTGCTGAGGCGTAGCAGCTCTAACGCCTCTTTCAACTCGGCCTCAAGATCGCGGTTGTCTTGTTGGGCCATCTTCGCTTCTCTTAAGCGTCGCTTGTATGTCTTTTCTGGTTCGGGATCGTATGGAACGATTTCCTTCCCAGTGCGGGTTCTTCGCATATACCTAAGAAAGAACCTGCAAAAGTCACTCAAGTAGAGTGGTTAGTAGACTCGGGGGCAAGTGCCCCAAGAGCAAACCGTACCGGCTCGGTCTAGACCAATTCCCCGGCAACGGCGCCAAAAACTTGTTCGCTCCAATCGGTGTGTGCAAGCTTTAAATTTATAACCCTAGACGTAAGCTTAAAACAAGGATGCGAACCCGCAGTGTACGGGTCAATCGTAGTAAAAGCAAGGAATTCCAGGGGTCGATCACATGGACTTAGTGAAACAAAGTCCAGTTACGGTATGCTTATGTAAATACTAACCACAAAGGCAATTAACACAATCAAAGATGAATAAGAAGTCAATAAGGGAAACATGCAATTCTAGGGATTAAGGCATCTAGTTGTGGTTCCAACTCAAGATCTAAAGATAAGCGGACAAAGCTGTGGTTTTTGCATGGGCAAGGTGTTACTAAAGTAGAATAGATCACCGGGTAAGTCTCACTACTCACTAGTCCTAAACCGTAACTCCTATTACCGGGTAAGTCTCAAGGAATCAAGATAAAGAACTATAACCTCAAACTAACACACCATCTAAGGGAATAGAATCAACCTTTACCGGGTAAGTCTCAGGCTAACTCACAAAGATGGGATGAAAGCACACTCAAACCCCAATAAAGGATAAACCTTTATTACCTACACTTATGATCTTAGGTACACAAACTAAGGAATTACCGGGTAAGTCTCATCCTAAGCTTGCATTAGACCAGGAAAGGTATAATAAGAATAGGATTTGGCAAACTCTAACACTTAACTCTCAGTTTCGGATCAGATAAGTCACCTCGGTCAGCCAAATTCCACCCCGGCCGAGATGTTCATCGACTGAGCGAGATGCTTAGGGTTAAGGTTAAAGACTCGAACTTTCAGGGTCCTACTGGAATCTAAGATTATTCTATCATTGTTTTTCCCACAACCTTCAGCCAATCACCCTAGAATCACACAAGGAAATTAGCCACTCATCATCATTATGAAAGTATTAATCAAATATATGGGAAGAAGGTGAATATTTGAACAAGAAGAATTAAATGAAAAGACTTCAATAACTGAATCAAATATCACAACAAAAGCGTTCCTTGAATATAAATCCAACAAGCAAGACAACAAGGCAGAGAATCTAAGGTAATCTTACAAGAAAACCTCCAAAAGCTATAAAAGCTACAATCTTCAATCTTCCTTCAACCTTCAAAAAGGTTCTTCAAATCTCCCAACTGGAGTTGGCTGCTGCTGCGTATAAACCCTGATCGATGGTATAGCATGATGTTGGATTTGTGGAAATCCAACCCTTTTTATAGGAAAATAACCCTCCAAAGATAATATATCTTAGAGGAGATCTCTTCCCATAAAAATAGGTAAAATATAAGATCTTTATTATCTTCTTCCTTCCAGGAGCCAAGCCCAAAAATATAAGATCACTTTCCAAATATAAAAGATCCCAGCCAAGAATAAAATATTCTCACCGCGTCCTAGGTATTCGCCTCGGTCGAGTCGGCTTCTTTGGATCACCTCGGTCGAGATGAATTTGTGGTCAACCGAGGTGAGTCATAACTGAATGTGAAATCTCTCTAAACTGGTCCAAAGTGAATCTTTAATCCATGGCTATGCTTCCTGGATGGTTCCTTATATTCCTCAATGTAGCTCCAATGACTGCATAGCTCCTTTTGCTCCTTTTTGATGCAAAACGTGCCATTTTACCTACGATTACAACAAAATTAGGTGTAGACCTCAATTCTCGCAAAGGTAGATGAAATGGTAATATAATCACATAATATACATACAAACATGCAGATTATGAAAGATAAAACGTTCAAACAAACCCCAAAATATAGACTATAATCCATGCTATCAGAACTCCATAGAGTCTCACAATGTGTCTGGTGAACACCTCAGCTAAACGACTTACCGACCACGTTTCCTTAATCGGAATGAAACGTGCGGTCTTCGTCAAACGGTCTACCACTACCCAAATAGCATCAAAACCTCTATTGAGTCTCAATCCCGTGACGAAATCCATAGAGATGTCCTCCCACTTCCACTGTGGTACTGGTAGTTGGTGGAGCTCTCCTCCGACCTACGATGCTCAATCTTGACCTGTTGGCAGGTCGCACACTGAGCTACATACCGAGCCACGTCGGGCTTAAAACCACCCCACTAGAAGGAACGTCTCACATCCTTGTACATCTTACCTGTTCTGGGATGTACTGAGTATGGGATAGCATGGGCCTCACCTAATATCCTCTGTCTCAACTCACTGTCTGATGGCACACAACTACGGTCCTGACGTCTCATCACTCCATCAACACCAATAGTGAACTGAGGTGCCTCATCTCGAGACATCCTGTCTCGGATCCTGGTCAAAGTCGGACAGGTCTCCTACTTTTGTCGGATCTCCCCCAACAGATCAAGAAGTAACTCCAAGGTAGCCAACTGATGGACTGTATCTGGAAGCTGTATATCTACCTCTAACCAAGCCAAATTTTCTCTACAATTGCGGCTGTACTGTCAACCGGGCTATCACCTTCTCCCGAGGTGTCTTCCGACTCAAAGCGTCAGCAACTACATTTGCCTTTCCGAGGTGGTAGAGAATCTCAAGGTCGAAATCCTTGATCAAATCTAGCCACCGCCTTTGGCGGTTATTCAACTCCCGCTGAGTGAATATGTATTTCAGACTCTTATGGTCTGTGAAGATCTGACATGTCGCCCCATAGAGATAGTGACGCCAGATCTTAAGAGCATGGATTACTACAGCTAACTCTAAATCATGTGTGGGGTAGTTCTCCTCATACGTCTTCAGCTGCCAAGACGCATAGGCTACGACCTTACCCCTCTGCATCAAAACACATCCCAAGCCTAGCTTGGATGCGTCACAGTATACCACAAAGTCATCTGTTCCCTCAGGTTGTGCTAAAATCGGAGCAGACGTCAATCTCCTCTTCGGCTCCTCAAAGCTCCGTTGGCACGGCTCAAACAAAATGAACCGAGTAGTCTTCCTCAAAAGGCATGTAAGTGGTTGGGCAATCAGGAAGAACCCTTCCACAAACCGGCGTTAGTAGCTTGCCAAACCGATAAAGTTGTGAACCTCCTTAACATTCTTCGGAGGTTGCTAGGAAGACATTGACTCGATCTTTGCCGGATCGACCTTAATCCCCTCTGAAGTCACCACATGGCCTAGGAAGGCCACCTCTAGCATCCATAACTCGCACTTGGGCAGCTTGGCATAAAGCTGACTATCCTGCAGAATCTGTAATACTGTCCTCAAGTGTCCGGCATGCTCCTCTCGACTCCTAGAGTAAACTAGAATGTCGTCAATGAAGACCACTACAAACTGGTCTAAGAAGTCGATGAAAATCCCGTTCATCAACTCCATGAACACTGCTGGCGTATTAGTGAGCCCGAATGGCATCACTACAAACTCATAATGGCTATACCTAGTCCGGAATGCTGTCTTAGGTATGTCCTGATCTCTCACCCTCAGCTGGTGATAACCCGATCTCAAGTCGATCCTCAAAAACATGGACACTCCATGCAACTGGACCAACATATCATCTATGCGAGGCAGTGGATACTTGTTCTTGATGGTGACCTTGTTCAACTCCCTGTAATCGATGCATAGCCTCATCGATCCATCCTTTTTCCTCACAAATTATATTGGCGCTCCCCAGGTGGACACACTAGGGCGTATGAATCCCTTCTCAGCCAGTTCCTCCAACTGCTTATTCAGCTCAAGCAACTCTATCGGTTCCATGCGGTACGAGGCCTTCGAGATCGGTCTCGTGCCCGGCTCCAACTCAATGCTAAAGTCAACGCTCCTCTGTGGGGGTAACCCTGATAGATCATCACTAAATACCTTTGCAAACTCACATGCAACTGGTATCTCCTCTACTGTCAAGCTCTTGCATTCCTTCATGGCATAACATCAGAAGGCCTCGCAACCCTGTGCTATCAGTCTCGCTGCTCTCATTGTACTGATAATGGTGCCGGACTTTCCGAGGTCCTATCCTCGAAATATCACTCTGTGACCCTCCTTAGTGGCGACAGTCACGGTCCTCCTACCAATGTTTAAGATCGCTCGATGCCTCGTCATCTAATCTATTGATGATATGAATTATATACCATTATAATCATGCATATTGTAGAGATTTACCTATATTTACCTTGCATTTGAAGAGAATTTGTGTACCTTTTGGGCTTATTTTATTTATATTCCGAAAATAGAGGTCTACACGAGTTTTGGTTGAATTATAGGTAAATTCGGAGGATTTGGAAGCAAAAGTGGAGCAAGGAGACTCTAAGGCTATTAAGGAAGCTTAAGGAGTCTTAGAGGAGTCACAAAGAGCAAAAGAGTTGTATAAAAGAGTCATAAAAGGGAGGAATGAAACAAGCCAAGAGACGAGCATTCTCTGTTGAAGAAAATCGTGCCATTATCTATAAAAATCGGACGATTTTTATACCTAAAAATCGAACGGTTTCCTTCATTGTTTTGACAACACGATTTTTCATAGCTTTCAGCCAAACAAATATCACGACCCAAAGCCCATCACTTGCGGGCTTGAGACGTGTTTTGCCAAGCGGCCCATTAGCAAGGAACTATGCATTGGAACCCTAGGAACGAAAATCGGGGGTTCGCAGCGGGAAATATTTACACGATTTGGAGAGATTGAAGGTTCTTGGAGAGGAGATTGAAGGGGAGTGCCAAGAAGTCAATTTATACCATTATTGTGAGATCTTTTGTATCCCTTTCCAATTCTTATGGTTTGTGAACACATTACTGAGTGTATTGAGAGATACTTTGATTTAATTTGAGATTTGATTACAGATTCAGAGATTATTAGGTTTTTATTCAAAGTTCGGGTTTATTTGATTTTATTCATTGAATCTTAATTTTGATTTGATTTTGAAAATGGTTGGCTAAAAACCTTGTAATTTTGGGGAGAATAGTTGATGATTGAGGCTTAGATGATGATAGACTGAACTCATTTAACCATTTGGACCCTGAGAGTTTAGATTTAGACTTTGCGACAAAAGGAAAATCGTCCGATTTATCAATGAACAGGTCGATTTATCTCCCTAACGATCTTTAATTGATTTTCTTCTCACCAAATCCCTGAGTTCGACTCTGGAATTTCTTGCCTTACTACAGCTGATCCGTATACTACAAATTCGCTTTTGCTTAAGTTCTAGATATAAATTTAAGACTTTGACGCACACACTTTTGACCGAATAAATTTTTGGCGTCGTTGCCGGGGATTTGGTCTAGACCAAATTCGGTTTTCGGTTATCTAGTTTGGGAGCTTTTGCTCTTGTGATTTGATTTGTCTACTTGAGTGATCTTTGCAGATTCTTTAGGTATATGCGAAAGACTAGATCGACCAAAGATCTAGTTCCTTTTGATCCCAAATTGGAGAAAACTTTGAGAAGAAATTTGAAATAGAAAAAGATGACTAAAAACAATGAGAGAAACATCCAAGCGGAGTTGGATAAGGCTCAAGCTCAACTCAAGTTGAGTGAGAAGGCTCGTATGAAAGAATTAGAGCATCATCAATTCAGAATAGATGAGCTCAGGGCTATGATGCTCGACATGAAGTTGGAGAAGAATGATGCTAAGAAGAAGATGGTCAAGAAACCTAAGTCCATTAGAGTTGAATCATCTGACGACGATGAGATACCGGACCTAGAGGAAATTACACCACTAGTTGGTCTAGTTCGTGATAATCCTAGATCACAAGTCAAGTTAACTCTCACATTCCCGTTAGAGATGTGAGAGTTGCTGATGGAGGGGATGAACCACGAACCCTTGGACAAAGGATGGATCCAATTCAGCAACCGTGCCGTTTAGGTGTGAATTTTGGAGCTGAAGACGTCCAGAATTTCGGGTTTAGCCTTCAAGTTATTACCATGGTTCGCCAAAATCAGTTTGGTGGAACGAATGCTGAATCTCCACACGAACACTTGCAGAATTTCGAGATTATGATGGAGACAATGAAGCCGAAGAGGGCTATTAACAACAACTACAAGATCAAACCGTTTTTCTTCTCTTTGAAGGACAAGGCTTTGTCTTGGTATCAAGCTCTTCCAACTAGAAGACTTAACACTTGGGAGGATTTATCTACGGAGTTCCTTACCAAGTTCTTTCCGCCATCCAAAACGGCGGAGTTGAGAGGTAAGATTTATGCATTTTCTATGAAACCTAATGAAAGTTTGTTTCAATCTTGGGAAAGGTTTAAGGATCTCTTATTGGATTGCCCACACCATGGCATTTCAAAGCTGGAATTATTAGAGATCTACTACAAGGGGTTGGATGTGGAAACATAATTCAATCTCCAATCTCTTTCTTGTGGTACATTTATGGACATGAGAGAAGATGACGCTTGAGACTTCATTGAGAAGCAAGCCCAAGTGATTGAGAAGTATTCCCACCGGAAGGTGGATCCGAACAACCGGAATCAAGGGGATCCGGGAGCTAAGTTGAATCAAGCTGCACAAACTCAAATATTCTCCCTCAACAATGAGATCAAAGAGTTGAAGGAAGTCATAAAAACTAGCCTTCAAAAGGCGAAGGAGCAAGAGGCCAATTATCTAGGGAGAGATAACAACCAAGGGAATAAGAATGACTACCGGAACAACAATATGAACCACAAATGGAATAACAACAATAGGAACTCCAACAACAACAATTGGAGATCCAAACAACAAAATCAAGGTAATCCCTATTCACATGCTGAAAATGTTTTAACACCTCCATCTTCTTCTACTCCTTTGAAAAGTCATGGTCAAACATCGAATGGCTCGGGCAACCCGGAGAAGGACAAGCATGAAGCCATGATGGAGACAATCTTGGGAAAGCTCCAAGGATTAGAGAATCACATCACTTCGGTTGAAAAGGCACAACAAGCCTTAGAAAACCAAGTGTTCAGCAAAGCCGGAGAAGTTCCGAGAGATCAAGGGAAGCTTCCCGGAAAGACGGAGGACAACCCAAAAGGAAGGGTGATGGCGATTACTACTAGAAGTGGTGTAACAACCACCGATCCTTAACCCAAAGTAGTTTAGACCTCCGCTAAAAAAGGGAAGGAGAAGGAAAAAGAGAAGGAAGATGTTTATGTTCCTCCTCCCGCTTGCAAACCACCTCTACATGTTCCTCAATCTAGAGCGAGAGCGCGTATAGATAAAAACTTCGGTAAGTTTATTGATCTTATGAGTAAGCTGCATATTAATATACCTTTTATGGATGCAATTTTAGGTATGCCAGCTTATGGGAAGTTCCTAAAGGAGATCCTCTCTAACAAGAGGAAATTAGAAGATACTGGTGAAGTCAAGATGAGCACGGAGTCATCCGAACTCATCAAGACCATGACGGAGAACATGCCACCTAAGTTGCGTGATCTAGGATCGTTTTGCATACCCATCACCCTAGGAGAGGTCACCTATGATGCACTATGTAACCTTGGAGCAAGCCTAAGCATCATACCACTTGCTTTATGTAAGGTGGTTGGTCTAGGAGAACCTAGACCGGTGAAGATGACATTTTACGTGGCCGATCATTCCATCACCAGGCCTGTTGGGATCATAGAAGACATTCCCGTGAAACTCGGTAAGTTTTACATCCCTAGAGATTTTGTCGTTCTTGACATCCCTGCAGATTATCCAGTTCCCATCATTCTTGGGAGACCATTCCTTGCAATCTCCGGATGCATGGTTGATTGCAAGAATGGATAGCTATCCTTCAACATAGGAGAAGAGAAAGTGGAATTTGTACTCTCCTCCTTAATCAAAGAGCCAGCTTTGAGAGAAGATGTTTTTAACATTTTTGATGAAGAAGAGTCTAGAGAAGTGGTGAGTTTAATCTTAATAAAATATCCACTTCAAAAGGTTCTTAGCATGAGCATGATGAAGGAAGAAGTGGAGCATGCTTGTGATGTTGAAGTCAAAGCATTGAAAGATGCAGAAGAAGAGCCAGAGGCAAGATTTGAAGAGCTGGAAAGAAACCCAGAATCTGTGAAAAAAATCGACCTACACAAAGAAAATCACACGATTTCTAAAGAGGCAAGTCGATTTTTTACAACAAGAAGAAAAATCGTCCCAAAAATCGGACGATTTTCTACAGAGGGGGTCGATCTTTTGGTGAATTTTCCGGTTTCTACGAACTCGACTGCAGTTATTCTTAACTGTAATAGCACACTTCCTCCACCTTCAGAGGCTTCTCCCATGACATTAGATGATCATGGATCACCAATCAAGGCACCTCCTTTATTGGAATTGAAACCACTCCCTACACACTTAAGGTATGCATTTCTTGGGCCTAACTTTGAATATCCTGTTATAGTTAGTGCAAATTTGAATGATGATGAACTTGAGAAGCTTATGAATGTTCTAAGACAACATAGGAAAGCATTAGGCTATACTATTGATGACTTGGTAGGCATTAAACCTTCTTTATGTATGCATAAAATCTTGATGGAAGAGGATTACAAACCTTCAAGTCAACCTCAAAGACGGTTAAATCCGATCATGAAAGAGGTCGTGAAGGAAGAAATCCTTAAGCTACTTGATGCAAGTATCATCTTCCCTATCTCCGATAGCAAGTGAGTGAGTCCCGTGCAGGTGGTACCAAAGAAAGGAGGCATTACCGTTATTGCAAATAAGAACAACGAGCTTATTCCCACAAGGACAGTTACGGGATGGAGAATGTGCATCGACTACCATAAACTGAATGTTGCCACCAGGAAGGATCATTTTCCCCTTCCTTTTATTGATCAAATGTTGGAAAGGTTAGCCTAACACTCTTACTTTTGTTATCTAGATGGATATAGCGGTTTCTTTCAGATTCCCATTCACCCGGATGATCAAAATAAGACGACTTTCACGTGCCCTTGGGGTACGTTTGCCTATAGAAGGATGCCATTTGGCTTATGCAACGCTCCAGCCACCTTCAAAGGTGTATGATGGCAATCTTTTCGGAGTATGTAGAGAATATCATGGAAGTATTCATGAACGACTTTTTGGTATATGGTTCATCCTTTGATAATTTTCTCTATAACCTTTCCCTAGTCCTTAAGAGATGTGAAGACACTAACCTAGTTTTAAACTAGAAAAGTGTCATTTTATGGTCACCGAAGGAATTGTGTTAGGCCACTTGATTTCAAATAGAGGAATAGAGGTTGATAGAGCCAAGATTGAAACCATAGAGAAACTACCTCCTCTATCCTCGGTGAAAGGAGTTAGAAGCTTTTTAGGACATGCAGGCTTCTATAGGAGATTCATAAAGGATTTTTCTAAGATTTCAAAAACCCTTAACTAATATTTTGATGAAGGACATAACTTTCGAGTTTTCGAAAGAATGTTTAGATGCCTTTTGCAAGATCAAAGAAGCTTTGATTTCAGCACCCATCATCCAACCGCCCGATTGGACTCTTCCTTTCGAGATCATGTGCGACGCAAGTGATGTCGCTATAGGAGCTGTACTTGGACAGAAGAAAGATGGTCGTACACATGCCATCTACTATGCTAGAAAGACGCTAGATGAAGCTCAATTAAATTATGATACTATGGAGAAAGAGCTTCTATCCGTAGTTTACGTTTTGAGAAATTTCGTTCCTATCTTGTAGGTGCGAAAATGATAGTCTACACGGATCATTCAACAATCTGTTACTTGTTCACAAAGAAGGATGTGAAGCCTGACTTCTAAAATGGATCTTGCTCTTACAAGAGTTCGATCTAGAGATTCGTGACAAGAAGGGCTCGGAAAATTCAGTTGCTGACCACCTTAGTCGTCTTTCACACCTCAACAATGAGGCGGATGAGCTCCCTATCGACGACTCATTCCCTGACGAACAGCTCCACCAGATTGAAGAATGTCTTCAACAAATATCGAAAGGTAATGACCCATGGTTTGCTGACATTGTAAACTACCTTGTTTGTCAGGAAATTCCCCCCCCCCCCCCCGGACTTTCGTATGCTCAAAGAAAGAAGTTCTTTAAGGACGTCCGGCATTTCTATTGGAACGAACCTCTTCTCTTCAAGAGAGGTCCCGATGGCATATACATGAGATGCATTCCGGAGGATGAGGTGGAAAGTATCATCCGCCATTACCATTCTTTACCTTTTGGAGGACATGCTAGTTCCCACAAGACATGTTCTAAGGTACTCCGATCCGGTTTCTTTTGGCCTACCTTATTCAAAGATGTGCGTAACTATGTTGTTGCTTGTGATGCTTGTCAAAGGACATGTAATATTTCAAGGAGGAATGAGATGCCCCTCAAGAGCATACAAGAAGCAAATATATTCGACGTATGGGGAGTGGACTTTATGGGACCATTCCCATCCTCTTGTGGAAACTAATACATACTTCTAGGCGTAGACTATGTCTCAAGATGGGTAGAAGCAATCGCTTCTCCTAATAATGATGTTGTGGTTGTGGTGAAGTTCTTTAATAGAATGATCTTCCCAAGGTTCGGGACTCCCCAAACCATCATTAGTGATGGAGGAACGCACTTCACAACCCGTCGATTTGAGACTCTATTAGCTAAGTATGGGGTAACCCATAAGATAGTCACGCTATACCGTCCGCAAACCAGCGGACAAGTTGAGATATCCAATAGAGAGATTAAGGGAATTTTAGAGAAGACTGTCTCTAGAACATGAAAGGACTGGTCAATGAAGCTAGATGATGCGTTATGGGCGTATAGGACCGCTTTTAAGACACCTATAGGTACAACTCCATATAACCTTGTTTATTGAAAATCTTGTCATCTTTCTGTAGAGCTAGAACATAAAGCATATTGGGCCGTCAAGTGGCTCAACTTCAACATGAAAGAAGTCGGAGAGAAGCGGCTATTGGACATCAACGAGCTAGAAGAGATCCGGCTGAATGCGTATGAGAACGCAAAGATCTACAAGGAAAGAACGAAGCGGTGACATGATAAGCATATCATTCCAAAGGACTTGAAGGAAGGAGATCAAGTTCTTCTATTCAACTCAAGGCTTCGACTCTTCCCAAGTAAGCTTAAATCCCGTTGGACAAGACCTTACGTAATTAAACGTGTTTTTCCCCATGGTGCAGTTAAAGTATGGGGTGAACAAAGAGGAAGTTTCAAGGTCAATGGCCAATGGTTGAAGAAGTACATACCGGAAGTTCCGGTTGAGGAGATAGCTCCTATCCTCCTCCATTGAACATCAAAACAAACAATGTCCAGATAAAGACATCAAGCGCTTCTTGGGAGGCAACCCATGGTAATATAGTTCTTTTTCTTTTCTTTTCATCTTAGAGTAGTCTAGTTTAGTTGTTTGCTTTCTTTAGTTTTGTTTTTGTTTGTTCCTCGATGCACTCTTTGTTTTTTTGTGTCAAAAATCGCAGAACTAGGGCCAACTTTGGGAAATCAATGAAGAAAGGGGACATAAAATGGTTAAAATGCAATCTTCAAGGAAAAGAAGGAAGAGAATCGACCTACACAGATTAAATCGAACGATTCAGGAACAGAGCAAGACGATTTTTGGCAACAAGGGAAAAATCGCCCCTCCCTGAATAAATTGTCCGATTTTTATACTTGAATTGAGAAAGTGAAGAAAAATCGGGACGACAAATAAATCGACCCAATAAATCGTCCGATTTTCTTTGCAAAACCTCCGGGCTATATAAAGCCTTCTCCACTCGATCATTCATTCCACACTTAACCATTCTCGATTTCCCTTCGTCCCAAAGAGCCAAAAAAATGCCTACCCTCGCATCTCCCGATTTCTTAATCGTTTTGAACGATTCTTGAGCCGAAACTGAAGTACTTTCGACAAGGAACAAGGATCTAGCAACAACAAGCTCGGCAAACTGCTCACTCGTCCGGAATTCAGGTTTTTCAATTTGAAACCTAAGTTTTTGCTTGATTTCGATTATTGCATTGAAGTTGTTGTATTGCTGAAATTGATAGAGGGATGTGCTTAGAAATACCTCTAGGAGACTGTGTGAGGTGATAATTTGATCAAAGCTTTACAGAATTGTGAATTGTGTTAAAACCGACAAAAAAATCGACCCTCCAAGAAAAATCGTCTGATTTTTAGGAAGAATAGGACGATTTTCTTTAGCAGAATGGAGACTTTGAAGAGAATCACTTGGATGCAGGAAAGAAGAAGGGATCTTCTTCCAAAGCACCTCCACCACCACCACCACCATCCCAAGCTAAACCAAAACTTCCTCCTCCCCTTTCCAAACATAAAAAGAGATATGAACGTCTCAAAGACCGTCCCTTTACCCCTCCTCGATACATTGTCCTAGATGACTTAGATGCTTTGTTTGTTCGAGAGGATGTGGATATGATGCTAGACAGAGTGGGACTGAGTCAGTTTGCTTTGATGAGGGAGGATGCCTACACCGAGATCACTCTAGAATTCTTAAGTACATTTGAGCATGATCCTAAAGAGAGGACTGTCACTTTCCGTCTCATGAACCAAAACCATGCTATGCCCATTGATGATTTCGGAGATTTGTTTGGCTTTCCCTATTCTTCTACAAGCACGTTCGTAAGAGGGGTGAGTGCTAGTGCTTTTTGGGAAAGCATTTCAGTTGGAGAATATGGAGGAGATAAGTGGATACCCGGGAACTCCAAAGAGACAAGTATTTACAACCTTTCCTTTAAGGTAGTTCATAGAATCCTTAGTGAGAGTTTATTTGCACGGAGGGAGACTCCACAGAAGCTCAAGGCCGATGAGCTCTTCTTACTATATTGTATGACTAGTAGTAACATCTTCGACATCACCTCCATGCTTGCTGACTATCTTGGGAAGATAGCCAACAAGGCGAAGGGTGATCTATGTGCTGGAGGCCTTGTCACTCACGTGGCAAAGGCATTAGAGCTAGACTTTTCCGATTGCACCTTAGAGCCTCTAGGTTCACAGAGATTGGTAGCGAGACAGGATTTGATTTCTCGAGGTAGAGGAACTCTGCATGTGCCCATGCCGTGGGCAAATGATCAATCAAAGAAGCCGTCTGAGATAGTATGAAAGTCCGAATACACTATTCGGAATAAGAGGAACTGGAAGGAGACTTTTGTACTTATGCTTGAGGAGGTAGCCCCTCCTTCTGGTTATTATGATGATGCAGGTGACACAGAGGACGAGGAAGAGCATGAGGATGGAGCGTACCAGGGGAACATGCTGGAGTTTGAGAGTGATACCTATAGTGGACATGCTACGGATGCCATGGATACCGATACTCATGGGGCTAGACATTGCCGGACTAGTCGAGGTACTGAGGAGACGGAGGATGAGATGCATCCACCCCGTCATTCTTTTGCACATACTCCTAGCCACGATCGAGGATGCGGGCGCGGACATAGACTCCCCCGACACTTTGGAGACTTGGTTTCTAGCTTCCAGGGTCTTCGCTCAGATTATCAGGCCCTCCACACCAACTACAACGCCCTGAACACTCAGTTCACGGCGTACCGCCAGGAGACGGATGCTAGACACTCCTCCTACGATGGCTAGATGAGGGACATGTACTATCATCAGTTTGGCCACTTCTATGATCCCAGCGCACCGAGATATCCATATCCACCACCGCCACCGACTGAGGATTGAGTTTCCACTCCATTTTACATTGTAAGTATTTTTCTCCATCTTATGCTTTATTTTTCACATTGGGGACGATGTGAAGTTTAAGTATGGAGTGAGGGTACTTACAATCTATTTTACCTCTTTTTCGCACTTTATGTACTTTGTGTCGCACTTGACGAATTGGTTTGTAATAACTCTTGCACTACTTGCTTTCCACTATGACATTCGCATTTGCATGCTTTCATTCGAAATTTATGAGTTTTTCAAAAAATTTTGTGCTTCTTATGATGGAAATGACCTCTATGATGAGAATTGTGATGTGGAAAAGGCAAAACGATGACTTAGTTATGTTGAGATATTAATTATAGCATGAATGAGCTTGTTTTTCTTACTTGAATGCATGAATAGTTCACATGATCTTGATGTCTTGATAAGAGAATGAAATAATGATCGAAGTTATATTATAAGTTCTTTTACATCATATAGGAATGACCAAGGCAATTAACTTCTTTTCTAGTTCATATCTTGTTCATGTTAGCTCCTCAATGAAATATTTGACCTCCTTTTTACCATCCGGGAATTAGGATAAGTAATTGTAAAAGGCATGCTTGATGTGGGAGGGCCAATATGAATGTGTTAAGTGAATGTTTAGCAAATTATAGGTTTGGGGACGTTGAACATGATGATGAGTAACTCGGCACCATTCACATAGCCGGGTGTTTGTGTCTTGCCAAAGTCCGATTGGACGACAAGTCCTAACAGGATATGGTATGTGCATTAAGGGTTTGAGGCATCTCGAAAATTGAGAAACGCCGATCTCCTAGGCTTCGGTGATTGTGCACCGCTGTCCATACTCTCAAAAAGTAAAGTACAAAGAAAGCGAAAATTTTACATGTGAAGCATGTGTGGTGAAGTTTAGTTCTTGAAAGTATTGTGTTGTTCCTCTTTCCCGGATTAGCATCACATTTCCTTAAAAGATTTCCCACCCTTGACACGTTTCTTAGAACTTCTTCTTTAATTGGAACACCTTGAGACTTTTATGCACATGTTTAAGACTTCATGGCTTAGATTTGTTTGATTTTGATTGTCTCCACATCTTTATCATGTCCTTTATTTGTGTCTTTGAGAAGGAAAATATAGTTAATTCATATTGTGATTATTATTGATACATGATTTGTCTTCCTATGTCTTGAAACATCATTTTGAGGGTGATCCAATAAGAAGAAGCACTTCCAAAACAAAAGGTTTTTGATTTTTTCATATATATAATCCATGACATCTTGTATTCTAAGTTTGAATCTTGCTTAGGGACAAGCAAGGGGCAAGTATGGGGTATTTTGATGACATGAATTATATACCATTATAATCATGCATATTGTAGAGGTTTACGTCAATTTATCTTGCATTTGGAGAGAATTTGTGTACCTTTTGGGCTTATTTCATTTATATTCCGAAAATAGAGGTCTACACGAGTTTTGGTTGAATTATAGGTAAATTCGGTGGATTTGGAAGCAAAAGTGGAGCAAGGAGCATCTAAGGCTATTAAGAAAGCTTAAGGAGTCTTAGAGGAGTCACAAAGAGCAAAGGAGTTGTATAAAAGAGTTACAAAAGGGAGAAAGGAAACAAGCCAAGAGATGAGCATTCTCTGTTGAAGAAAATCGTGCCATTATCTATAAAAATCAGACGATTTTTATACCTAAAAATCGAACGGTTTCCTTCATTGTTTTGACAACTTGATTTTTCATAGCTTTCGGCCAAAGAAATATCATGACCCAAAGCCCATCACTTGTGGGCTTGAGACGTGTTTTGCCAAGCGGCCCATTAGCAAGGAGCTATACATTGGAACCCTAGGAACGAAAATCGGGGGTTCGCAGCGAGAAATATTTACACGATTTGGAGAGATTGAAGGTTCTTGGAGAGGAGATTGAAGGGGAGTGCCAAGAAGTCAATTTATACCATTATTGTGAGATCTTTTGTTTCCCATTCCAATTCTTGTGGTTTGTGAACACATTACTGAGTGTTTTGAGAGATACATTGATTGGATTTGAGATTTTATTAGATTTTCAGAGATTATTAGGTTTTTATTCAAATTCGGGTTTATTTGATTTTATTCATTCAATCTTAATTTTGATTTGATTTTGAAAATGGTTGGCTAAAAACCTTGTGATTCTGGGGAGAATAGTTGATGATTGAGGCTTAGATGATGATAGACTGAACTCATTTAACCATTTAGACCCTGAGATTTGAGATTTAGACTTTGCGACAACAGGAAAATCGCCTTGTTCTTGAGAAAATCGTCCGATTTATCTATGAACAGGTCGATTTATCTCCCTCACGATCTTTAATTGATTTATTCTTTAACCAAAGTTAATTCTTGCCTAAATCCCAACCTTTCTTAACCTTTTTAACCTCTATTTAAGTGTGTGAAGAGACTTCATCATTGATTCTACATTTAATAGATTAAGATTACAAGATTTGGGTAATTGATAGACTCAACATCCTTTATTAAGGTTTAAGTGTGCTTTCTATCTTTACCTTGGAGAGTCATATCCTGGGGTTTTAGGTGGTTAGATTGAGTATAATTCTTATCCCTAGACCTTTCTATATTGCAGTCTCAACAACCCTTGTAGAGAGAACCTTTGGATTAGGCATATAGGTTTTGGAACTTCGCCGTACGATACCTAACTTTGAAACACATAACCTTGGCAACATCAACTCTGTCCTTTGATCTTTAGAAGTATCTTGAATCGAAAGCCGTAGTCGGATACTTGAATCCTTGGAATCATTTGTGTCTTTATTAATCACAAAAGCTTTTCCATTTTGTGAGATAATTGAAATTGATTTTATTCTCACCAAATCCCTGAGTTCGACTCTGGAATTTCTTGCCTTACTACAACTGATCCGTACACTGCGGGTTCGCTTTTGCTTAAGTTCTAGATATAAATTTAAAACTTTGACGCACACACTTTTGAGCCAACATATATCCCTAAGATCACGTCCTCATGTGCTAAGGGCATGACTAGGAAGTTCACCAGCCAGTCCCAGTCTCCCAAATGATTTGGGCAATCATAAATCTCCCGGGTCCCTCTGACCTTACTCTCATCAGGTAATCCTATCACAAATGGTATCCCCTCTATAGTAGCTAAGGACAACCTATCTACGCATGCATCAGATATAAGGGAGTGCATAGCACCCGTATCAAATAGAGTTTGTACGGGTAAGTCATGGATCCAGATAGTACCTGTGGTCGTCGGTGCCTCTGGCTGATCAGTACTCCTCAACTCAAACACCCGCACCGGGGCTCCCTTGGTATCAACTACACTACCACGTCCTCTGCCCCGACCTGATCCCTGCATAGAGCTCTATGAGGAAGGATATCCCGGAGCCCGATACTGTTGCTACTGACTTGGGGCTCGCTATTATGGCGGCCTCTATCCACCCCCTGATAGACCTGTAGGGGAAGAACCCTGCTGAGACGGAGCCTTCCCCTGGCGGCAAAATACAGCTCTATGTCCAGACTTGCCGCACTGAAAGTAGGTCACTGGCGGCTTTGTTCAGTTCGATCGGATGTGTCCATAGCCACTACAGTTATGACACTGTGAACCCTCAGCTGGGGTCTGAACTGTGGCGGTGTGACTATGTCGTCCCAGAGTATGTCCTCGCCCATAACTAGATACTCCCATACTACCACTAGCATATCCTGTCCTCTACCTCTTATCCGGTCTATCTGACTGAGCAACTCTTCTAGGACCTGGTCTGTCTCTCTCGTAGGCAGAAGCTATGTCCTGATAATCTGCAAGAGACTCACAACGAAATCATGCCAGATACGAACGAGTGCTCTCTCTCAACCTCAGGGAGAAGAGGTATACGTGCTGCTCTTCCGGAGGTGGATCTGGGCCAAGTAGTGTCAACTCCCTCTGAAACTTCTTAACTGCCTCAACAACAGGAATATCCTAAAATCCCGCCTCAATGAAGTCCTAAAATCTCTCTCCTCAACGAGGCAGGGCAGTACCTCTCTCTAATAATGCTCATCATCTGCTCCCTACTGGTGACTCGACTACGAATGGTCCGCCACTAGTAATCTGTCTGCTCTCTGAATAAGGTTTGTACTAGCTCTACCTATCGGTCCTATGGGCAACGTATAGACTCAAGTACAGTCTGCACGTGCCCTATCCAATGCTCCACTTCCAACCCTACCTCCCCATCGAATGAGGGGACCTTCAAGGTGTTGAAAGCCTTCAACCACTCATCAGGCCTCGGTGCTCTAGACCTAGTAGAGTGCTATCAACCTCATCTCTCCTCTCAGGCACAATTGGTGTCTGAGTCACTCTCTGTGATACCTGAGCTGACCTAGCCGGTATTGGGGGTACCGGAGCAAGTCCCTCTGTCCTGGCAGCTTCCTCCATACGCAGAACGTATGCTTTGTACTCTCTGTACTCAGATGCCCTTATAGAGATACATCTTGATCCAGTCAAACGTGCTCCCTGTGCTCCAGACCTAGCAGCGGTCTCATTCCCGACCACGGGAACAATACTCTCAGCCACTTCTGCCACTCCAACGTCTGGCATGCTCGCTACTGGTGGATCCTCTCGAGGAGCTCGACCCCGACCTCTCGCTAATGGAGGTCTACCTCCGCGGCCACGTCCTCTAACCACAGCAGTCCTATCACCCCTACCCTATCCAGCTAGAGGAAGATGTGAATGCAACAAGACACAAATAAAGAAACCGAAATTCATAAAACGATGTTTTAAAAGATATGAATGCAACACAACGTCTAGCAACCAACAATACTTAGGAATATAAAAGGTGAATCTGTCCTCAAACGATAAAGGAAACATAAATGAAAAAATCCAAAACCCCACTCTAGGGAGTACGGATACCCGGATGACCACTACTTCCGGATCACTCAACTGCTGCTCTAACCTGTGGTAAATCTAAACAACACAACGAAACGACAGTTAGCTAGCTATCTAAACGTTAGATAAATTAAAAATAGCACACACACACAATAGCAATACTAAGCACACATCATGCTTTCAAATAATCCATTTATTATCTTTACTTAGGTCATTTACTCTTACTAATGATACTTATTTTGTGACACGAGGGATTCCCAAACCTCGCCTCCGCCCCCGTGTAAACATCAGGAATGGATCCGATGCATCTCACCTTGTACATGTATGGTCTGGGTATAGAGAACCTCCCAGTCTCCTGTCAGAGCCGGGCAGTGATGTCATGGCCCGTTATACATACACTTGGGCCATAAATAGTAATAAAGGTCGTCCTAGGCATATAATTATTAAACAATAAACACACACCACTATCATCATTCAGCTAACATCTAGAAACCAGCTAAGTAAGTCGCAAGGACTTACCTGGATCAAATCACAATTCTCTCAATCTTAACTCGGTCTACAATCGTAGCTACTCAATCGCCTGTTATACAAGGCAAGTGGATCAAAAATACATCCCATATTCTTAGAAATCTATAACTTCTTATATGTCCTCAAGAGAAATTCCTAAAATGCCCTCTTAAGGTAAAATGACTATTTTACCCCCGGTCCCAAAACTCCAGATGTTTCTATAACTTAGTTTCAAACTCTCCTTTGGAAACTATTTCCACAGTCTAGCTCTTACGGAAAAGTTTGGTAAGGATTTATAAGAGTTACACAAAATTCTTGTCGCTAAGGTCCGACTTTGGCTTAAGATACGAGGCTTGAATAAAAAGATAGAATTTACGAAATAAATCTCTAGGTCCTCTATGATATGCATACTACTCATAAGAGCAAAGATTTCTAATAAAAACACTCAACCACAACTCCTATATAAATCTCCAAAGTTGGATGCAAGATCCAGAAATTCTATACTTAGCCAATATTTCCTCTATTGGAAAAGCAGCCCAACTACTCTAGGTCAAGGCTGTAAAACAAGGGTAAGCAGGAGGTCTCCACTTCGATTCTTGTTGTCAACATAAGTCACCATTAAGTCTATCTAGAGGTCCCTAGTTCGAGTCTCATTGGCCACCAAAAATCTTCATAACCCTCATCCACATGTCCTAGGTTCGATTCCTATGGGGATCACTAATACACACCTACACAAACTTCTTCATTCTAATATACAGGAAACAAAGGAGGTTTGATCACATACCGGACCACTGCACGGATAGATCTACGGGAGCTACTAGTGTCGCGCAGCACCACATAACTAGGGGATCGAGGGCTAGGCTCGGCTCCACTGCTGTAGTAGTTGGAAGGCTCCACCTGGTCTCATTGTTGACATCCGATTGGGTAAATATTGGAGGTCCGTCCGGCATAGAGAAGGAGGGTGGTGAGTTGCTATAACCTTGACAGTAAGAAGATGAAGAGAGGAAAGGGAGACATGTCCTTACCCGGATGGACAAAGGAAGATCGAAAATCACTCGATCTATGAAGGTGGAGCAGTACTCGGCGCTAATTACGATGGTCTGGACAAGTCAGCACTCACACGGTTCCAACGTCGGTTGCAGGTGCTGGAGGGCTTCCTCGTCATGCTGTCAACATCAGACGAGGCTGGTATTGATATTGGAAGACGTATAACAAATAGGAGAAGTAGGAGAAAGGCTCACCTCGTTTGCGCCCTACGGACTCACGAAGGTTGGGGCCCATCACGTTGTTGCGGAGAGGGGAGGGGAGGACGATGGCGGTGCGTTTGTGTTCGATGTGGCGTGCAGAGGGCTCCGACTAGCTGGGGAAAAACGATATGCGAGATAGGAAGGGTGATATACGGGGTTAGGATTGTGGGAATCTCACGATAGGAGAGAGTGGGCAGTTAAGAGGGAATGAATGAGAAGATCTGTCACGGCTGGTGTTCGCTCCAAATGGTGTGTGCATGCTTTATCCCAAGAAATATGCTTAAAACAAGGATGCGAACCCGCAGTGTACGGATCAATTATAGTAAAAGCAAGAATTCCGGGGTGTCGATCTCAGGGACTTAGGTGAAACTAAGCAAGTATAGGTTGTCAACGCAACTAATAACCACAAAAGCGATTAAAGCAATCAAAGATGATAATAAGGTCAAATAAAGGAAATATGCAAATTCTAGGGATTAAAGCATCTAGTTGTGGTTCCAAATCAAGATCTCAAGATAAAGCGGACAAAGTTGAGATTTTGCAAAGGGTAGGTGTTTCTAAAGTGGGAATAGATCACCGGGTAAGTCTCACTACTCACTATCCCAAACCAAAGCTCCTATTACCGGGTAAGTCTCAAGGTACTAAGGAAAGGAACTATAATCTCAAACCAACACACCAAATAAGGGAATAGAATCAACCTTTACCGGGTAAGTCTCAAGCTAACTCGCAAAGATGGGATGAAGGCACACTCAAACCCCAATAAAGGATTAACCTTTACTACTTACACTTATGATCTTGGGTAAACAAACAAAGGAATCACCGGGTAAGTCTCATCCTAGGCTTGCATTGAACCAGGAAAGGTGTAATAAGAACAAGATTTGGCAAACTCTAACACTTAACTCTCAGTTTCGGATCAGAAAAGTTCACCTCGGTCATTCAAGTTCCACCCCGGCCGAGATGTTCATCGACTGAACGAGATGTTCTAGGGTTAAGGTTAAGGACTCGAGCTTTTAGGGTCCTACTGGGATTAAGATCATTCTATCATCGTCTTTCCCACAACTTTCAGTCAATCACCCTAGAATCGCACAAGGAAATTAGCCACTCATCATCATGAAAGCAATAATCAAATTAAGAGAAGAGAATGAATATTTGAACATAAAAACCTTAAGAACAAGGCTTCAATAACTGAATCAAATATCAAACAAATCAGCGTTCCTTGGATCACAAATCCAACAAGACAATAAGACTAAAGGGAATTTAAGAAAGTCTTACAAATCCCCTCAAAAGCTATCACAAAGCTATGAACTTCCTTCCTTCAATCTTCAAACTTCCTTAAAAACTTTCAAAAATCCTTCCTAATTGCTGCTTCTTCAATCTCCAAGCACGCGGTGATGCTGAATTGTGGAAAATACAGCCCTTTATATAGGAGAATTATCTTCTAAAGATAATAATATCTTAAAAACATAATATCCTAATAAAATATATCCATATCTCTATAATAGTTCTTCCTAAAACAATATCTTCCTTCCAGAAATCCAGCCCAAAAATATAAGATATCTCCTTCCAAAAATAAAAGATCTCAGCCAAAAATATATATCTTGCCGGCGCCAGGGTGTTCGCCTCGGTCGGGGCGCTCCTCAAGATCACCTCGGTCGAGGTGACACTGTAGCTGACTGAGGTGAATCTCAGCTGAATGTGAAATCTCTCAAATCTGGTCCAAAGTAAATCTTCTTCATTAATTCCATGCTTCCTGAGTTCTCTTTTAAGCTCCAGAATGTAGCTCCTATGACTCCTTAGCTCCTTAGCTCCATTTCGATCCAAAATGTACCATTTTACCTACGATTACAACGAAACTTGGTGTAGACCTCGATTCCCGTAAAGGTAGATGAAATGACAATATAATCACATAATATACATTCAAACATGCAGATTATTGAAGATAAAACGTCTAAACAAGTCCCAAAATATAGATTATAATACATGCTATCAAAATACCCCATACTTGTCCCTTGTTTGTCCCTAAGCAAGTTCCAAATCTTAGATACAAGATAGAATGGATTATAATCATGAAGATCAATGAAAAGTATTTCAAAACATTTTTTTGTGGTGTGCTCCACTCATAGATCACTCTAAGAGAATGCTTCATGGTAAATAAAATCAAAATATGATCAAAACATTTTATAAATACAAGAAAGTCGTTCATCATTGCATAAAATCATAGAATGCATAATAAATCATAATTATTAAAATTAATCATGTATAATCCAGTTTAAACCACCAAGTAAATCAACAAGCTCAAGGTCTCAAGGGCTTTCCAAATGAAAGGTCAAGAAACGTGTGAGTGTGGGATGTATATAGGGAATGTGGTGCTAGAATACGGGAAAAGGATCTTCACTTCACTTGCTTTTGAACTTCAACATTTTCCACTAATAAGCTTTGCTTATTTACTCTTTTTTTTTTACTTTTTGGGATGCATGGACAGAGGGGCACAATAACCGAAGCCTAGGAAATTAGCAATCATCAATTTTTTGAGATGCCTCAAACCCTTGATGAACATACCATGACCCGTTAGGAATATCGCTCAATCCGACTTTGGCAATGGGTTTTTTAAAACCCCTGAGAGTTCACGTCCGGCCAATGGTTCATTCTCATGGGTTTTAAAAAAACTCTTGAGAAACATTTCTATGGAGTTATTTAAATAACCCCTGAGAACTTAAGGCAATATTTTTCATATATAAAAAATCACAATCAAACGCTCCCAAAATATTGAATACGTAAATTTGAAATATATCACAAGCTAAACCATTACAAAATATATTACTACATGTCATGTTGGACCTTAAAAAATAAATATTATCAACAAAAAAAGCAAGAGTTTTGAAGTATAAGCTCGAGCAAAGAGTAAGTTGTCCTCCTTCAAAATGAAATCAACTGGTTTTGCGTCTTTAAACACAGTCCCAAGTTGTCCACAACTAGCCTCATTGATCCCTTGAACATGTTTGGGTTTTTTGCGGAGTGTCACGGTTTTTCCTATCTTCAATAGGTAATGTGAAAATGGATAATCATTAGTAAGTACTCATTAAAAGACATGAAATCACTGTTATACTTGCACTTGTAGCATTTTATGGAGTAAACTACAAACTACTTATTAAGTTCATGTAGAATTGTGGTTATAATAGAAAATGATTATAATACATGAGGTCACATTTGTAATTGCAACTGGTTTGAACATAGTCAATATATAAAGTTGAACAAACGTATTTTTCATTGTAACACCCAATTTTGGCCGTCACCGCCCCTGCGGTGATAGTGGTCGTAGTCCGGCCAGCCGCGGCCGACCCCATATCGTAGGATCTATTTTATTCCGTCTTTTATTTCTTTTCTTTGTTAGAAGATCCGATCTTCTCTCTTTTTACCTAATTCCGGACCTCCCTTGTACTTCCCCAACCGTTCTCTATATATTCTCGCATTCTCTTCCGTTTTCTTCTTCTTGCTTACGTTATTTTTAACCTCGAGCAAAGTTGAGGCCTTTCCTTGTGATCCTCTACATAACGTGTAAGTTCTTCATCCCCTTGATCCTTCTAACGTTCATGAATCGGATGCATGATCTTCTTCTTCTTCTTCTTTTTCTTCTTCTTCTTCTTCACATGAATCAAGATCAAGTCTTGATTCTTGTTTGTGCTTCATAGTTGACAAGTATGTGTTTCCAGGCAGGGGCGGAGCCAGAAATTTTCGATGGATGGGCGAAAACTAATAAAATAAAAAAAAATTTATATTCTAATAAATAGTAATTGTTGAGTAAAAATGTACATAAATTTACAAAAACACTTTTTTATGTTTTATTCGAATACAAATTTACAAAACACATTTTATTTATTTTTTTTTATTTGAGTTCGACCCTCTCTTTTTGACCTTTTGATTCTAAGTTATATAAATACCGATATTTGGTTTGGTTTTGGTGATTTGGGCTGCACCCGTTTTTGGACGGGTTGCCTACGTACCTCGTTAAAGAGGATCAAGCCTCACGTAGTTCCGTGCGGTATTTTCATGCATCAGAGAATCAAAGTCCCGACCCACCTTCTAGGAAGGGTTGCCTAGACGATGATTCAACTATCATTTGCATGGTATTTATATCTCGACCATGCATCAAAGGATTAAATTAAACCCACTTTCTAGGAAGGGTTG
The DNA here is from genome assembly GCA_033239125.1 of Fagopyrum homotropicum. Classification (NCBI taxonomy): domain Eukaryota; kingdom Viridiplantae; phylum Streptophyta; class Magnoliopsida; order Caryophyllales; family Polygonaceae; genus Fagopyrum; species Fagopyrum homotropicum. The sequence goes on along the minus strand of BSWB01000001.1, from coordinate 36,831,655 downwards.
CTTAATTTATCCCTACTATCACGCACATGATCAAGAACAGTGATAGGTTATTTTATTTTATTTTATTTTACTTTATTTTAAAACTTGTGACTGAATCTGGTTTATAATTTACCAAATTTCCTACGTATCCTTTATTAGGAATCAAGTTGTACGTAGTTCTTAAAGGGATTGTTTGAAATTTAACTTTATGACTTTCATTTCATATAAAAGTCAAAAATATACTTTGTGATTTAATTTAATACGTATTTGTTTTATATCAAATTTCCTACGTATCCGTAAAAATAAATGGAATCAAATCTTACGTAGTTCTTTTAGCCGTGTTAAATTTGATTTGAGTATTTGTTTGACTCTTTATTTTAAAAGTCGATTTAATTTGTGCGATTGGGCTCGATAAAATTTAAAAGTCGAGTTTCCTACGTAGTCTTTTATATTTTTAAGACATCAAATCACTCGTAGTTCATTAAAACGAATTTTGATATTTTTTTTAAAGTCCAAGGTTTGAGTTTAATTATACTTTACTTGGACGGATCGACTGAATCCAATTTAATTTGAGATCGGATTTCCTACGTAACTCAAAACGAGTATCAAGTCATAACGTAGTTCTACCATGAAAGATAGTTTGGATTTGATTTGCGACTGTACCCGATAATATTTTTTTAAACTTAGTATCGGGTTACCTACGTAGCCATTTGAGTAGCGCAAGTCCTCACGTAGTTCTAAAAATGAAATTTGTTTTATTTGACCATAAATATGTTGCCATATTTATAAAACTTTTTCTTTACGGATTACTTTTACAAAAGCTAATTTGTGTGGGCTTACTTTGTAAATAAACCAAAGTTGAAATTGAGAGTGGTAGCCTTCCACGTAAATCAATTTTACAATGTTGATTTACTTTTTTTTTCTCATATTTTCCTTTATTTGCATTATTTTGTATAAAGGAAATTTTTATTGATCAAAAGCTTGTTTTTCACCATCTTGCACTTTGTGAAATGTTGTAGTTTTTAAAATCCAACAGGAACTCAACTTTGCCATGCTTTTAAACTTGTAAACAATGGTATTAAGATTAACCAAACTAATAGTACTTAGTTAATCACTAAATTTTAGTGGTCCTTATAAATGAAAAGAAAATATGTATATATCTTCTTCTCATTCATTTGCTGCATACATCACTTCTTCCCTTCTATAGAATTATGTTATAAAGAATTAAGCCCACTTAATCATCCCCTCATACTAGACTTGTATATAAGAAGATCTTCACTTTTCATTTAATTGGATATAATGATCCATGTTTAGAACTCTTACTAGAAGACCATACATTGCACCAAGAATTTGGGTACTGCTTATATTCTTCCACTCTAGAATAAGGAATTTTGTTGTCTTCTAGCCAATCAAACATGTCATATGTTGTTTTCCAATCGATTTCAATCGTAGTGACGAAATCCATCGATTTCAATCAACTACGGGTTTCATGTAGTGGCCAAACAATGTAGTTTCGAGCTATCTACTAGTGTCGGTTTACCAATGACATCGGATATAGCCAAATGTGACAACGAAATCATCACCTTCGATCGGTATAAGGATCGCGCTCATTCTCCAAATTGTATTTTCTGTACGTAACGGTTTCTTATGTCTTTGGGGACATGTTCTTGTACGCACAAAAGATGTTAAAATGGAGTTCATATAGAAGCAAGAGAAAAATCAAATTATGAAAGTGATTACGCTTAATGGACTTTAGGAAGCTAAACTATAGCCATGGCTCATTCTCTCTCTTTTTTTATGAGAATAAACAAAGATTTAATAAAAGCATGCTATTGAATAGATTTACAGTAGCCCATGAGTGAAGAAAGAATCAGAAAGAAAAATGCATTTGGCCAAGAGATGAAATGGACTATCATAGTCCCAAAAGAAAGACAAAATCGAGTTCAACTATTTAAGTTCAACTGAGATGTAGGCTATAGTTTGTTTGAAGCCATACTCTGTATATGAAGAAAGCATATGAGCTCAAAAATTAAAGGCTTACAATGATTTTGATTGAACAAAATCTATCGAAGAAGAATAACACCTTTAGATTATGAGTGTACTTTGACAGTACATACATTTCAACATGAAGAAGATCATTACTTTCGATCGACTGGTAACCGCGCTTTTGTAGTGGTAGAATCGATCGATTCGACCAACTACGGTATCTTGTGTAGCGTAGAAACCCAGCGGTTTCATCCAACTACAGTTTCAACATGAAGAAGATCATTACTTTCGATCGACTGGTAAACGCGCTTGATTGAGTTGAGTGAAAAGTAACATTTGAAATGTATGTGCTTTTGAGCATATGAATATTTTGGAAGCAAATCAACTTAGGAGAGTAAAAAAACAAGAAAGTGATGATATCACTTGCTGAATAAGATCACTCTTTGTTGAATTGCTCTCTTTATTTGTGTGGCTTCCTTCTCTTCATCGCTTATTTTTGTTCTTCGTTCTTCTGTAAATGTTGGGAAGAAGAAGACAGAGAAAAAATTCTCTCTTTTTTTTTCTTAACCCATTTTTCTTCTTTTGTTTTCTTTTTATATTTAACAAAGAAGAGAGGTTCTAGGAAGTTAACACCAGTTTTATTAACTTCCCACTAAACTCCATTTAGTATTTTTTTTAATTTTTAAAAGAAAACAAATGTTTTCTTAAATTTGTGATCTGAACGTGTCATTCACCACTTTTTCTTTTCTTTCTTTTTCTTTAAAAAATTTAAATTTAGTCTTGAAGCTAATTTACATAAATAATTAGCATTTAAACTAAATAGGTTATGGGAATCATATTAACAATCATAATTGTTACGTTTTTTGAAAACCCAAATTCAAATTAGCTTTATGCTAAATTTTAAGAAATTAAGCACATGTGTAAATATAACTAATTTCTAGATATTTTATAAAAGATAATGAATTATAGGAATTCATAAAATTTTACCCCCAAACAGTAATTATTAAATCATTCAAATAAATAATCGTTAATACAAAATAATTAACAAAAGTACTCAATGAAGCCTGCAGCTTTTAAAAACAATAATAAATAAAAATATTTTATTGGATTATTGTATAAAAAAATTTTTTAAAAATTGAGTTGGGGTGGGCCCTGGCCTAGCCAGCTCACCCCCTAGATCCGCCATTGTTTCCAGGCTCCTTGGTTGAGTGTGGTCGTGTGTGGATTGAAAAGTAAAGCTTTGGTTCCCTTGTTGTGTTATTTTTGTCAAAAGAGCTCGGCACCGCTTCTGTCGCAAAACCTCCTCCGCGCCTCGGACAGTCCGCCCCAACGGCTGCAAGATGTGCCGCCTCCGCGCCTCTGTCAACCGGCCCTGCGGTTTATCTGCAGTGACTCCCGTCTTTGGTGGGTTGCTTCCTTCCTTGGTTCCTTTGCCCTTTCCTTATGCTAGATCATGCTAGGCTGGACCTAGATGAGTTAGTAGAATGCTAGTTAGTGGCTTGTTGATCCTCATGAGTTGGTTATGCATCTTGAGTTGTGTTGTTGATGATGTTCCTTGAGAACCTTGAGACTAGGAATCGTTCTTCCTTACATGTTGAGATTAGTTGGTGATCATCGAGACTAGAAGTAGAAAACTTCTAGCACGCTGCAGTAGATCTATTAGAGATCATTGAGACTAGAAGTATATAGACTTCTAGCATTAGTATACTTTCTGATTCTCGATGCTTTGTCTGAGGAGACATTTATCCTTTCCTTCGGGAAGGATTCTTGAGTTATCTTTGAGTGAGGTAAGTTCCTTGGACTTACTTAGTTGCGTTTTGTATATTGGTTTGACTGTATTGGTTGTGTTTGTTGTTTATTGTTGTAACGGAAAACCAGACTAGGACGACCTTATACCGTAATTGGCCCAAGTGTATTATAACCGGGCGGTGACCACTTGTCCAATTCAAAATGGGGAAATTGGGAGGTGCTCTTGCAACCAGTCCATAGGTAACGAAGGATGCATCACCTCTATTCTTGTTGGTGAAAGGGGACATAGGCGAGATCACGGTGATTCTCGTGTGACAACGTAAGTTGAATTAGTAAAGTGCTTAACATAATGAAAGATAATGACCGGTTGTGTGAGAGCATGATATGTGTTTACATTCTTATATGTGTTTGTGCCTTTAATGTCTTTTTGATATCTAGAATATTAACTAACAGTTTATACCGATGTTGTAAATACCATGCAGGTTAATTAGAGATGCTACTGAGTGATCTAGACGGTGTTATCAGCCAGGGTTCCCGTACATTATAGGAAGGGATCGGGTTTTATATTTCAGTTATGTCTTTTCATTTTGTTGTTGAACTCGGCTGAGAGTCCTTTTGCTTTTTTCCTTTGTTAAACCTTTGACTTTTTATATAGTTTTGGTTTTCATTTATTTGTGCCTTGTTGCAAGATCCGATGTTATTGTTGTTACTCTGAGGGTCGGGACCCATTGTGAGGTCCTAGCCCGTGACGCTTTGAGTTTCTAGAACTTGGGGTGTTACAATCATACTCTAATTCAAAAAACCTTCTTCTAATTTACAAATTAGATTCCACTATTCTGCACTACATGTCAATCACCAACCGGACATATTACACAAACAAATGACAAAGTCAATATAAATTGAACCACAAGCCACCCTACACCGAAGCCTCTGAAACTCAATCATCTTTGGAGGAAGAATATTGTAGAAAAGAAGCATTGGAAAATGAGATAGATACTCGAATTTGATTGCTTGTCACAAATATAGTTTAAAGAAACATACAAAATAATATAAAAGAATCTTGAAGAGTTTGAAGGAGCAAAAAATAAGCACAAGAGTTTTTACAAGAAGCATTTATAAATTAAAAAAAAATAGAAATAACATATTTGACCATTAAAAAAAGATTGGCATAGACAACATGATTAATGAGCAAATGATGAAACATCTATTCTATATGCAACCTGAATAACAATCAACTATACGATGAGTGTCATGGAGTACATATATAGAATTAAATTATTCTTTCAAAGAAGAAGAAATCATCATATTGCAAAAAACATTACTTGGAAAAATAAGACACATGTCTTCTAATAATATATCAACCTATTATAACAATTGTTTCAGAAAGCAATAATTGTCCTATATGTTGTGGCCTAAGACGAAAAAGACGAAACATACAAAACTAATAAAAAAAACTTCACATGTAGGCAACATTCATCCATCAGTACAAACTGATCTAATTGTCCTATATGTCAAACTATACAAAGGAACTTAATCCAACACAACTTAAGTCAGACCAACATAGCAAACTTCTTAGCTCCTCAAATCCACTAAAAATTGTAGCATATATAAAACCGTTTCCCTGATCGAATGTTTCGAAAACTGAGTAGGAAAGAAAAAATCCGAGAATTAGAAGACAATTGGGTCAAGCACCATAGCATAAGCATAAATATGCAAAACATCAATCTACATTGAAACTTAAAAGTCTACAATAATAAAGAATAAGCAAGTTTGCGGGCTTCCTACCACCTTGCACTTCATATGTATATGGTTCCAATTTTCATTTTATAACACCTCGAATTCTCAGAACTCGGGACATTACTGGTTAGGACCTCACAATGGGTCCCGACCTCAGTTTGACAACAATATACTAGGATCTTGCAACAAGACACAAATAAGAAAAACCGAAATTCATAAAATTATATTTTAAGGAGATGAATGTGACACAACGTCTAACAGCCCACGGTACTTAGTAAACATAAAAGTCTAACTGTCTTAAAACGAAAGAAAGAAGGAATAAAGCAAACACCCAACCCCACTCTTAGGAGTACAAAGACCCGGCTGACCACTACTTCCGGATCACTCAGCTGTTGCTCTAACCTGTGGTAAATCTAAACAACACAACAAAACAACCATTAGCTAGCTATCTAAAAGTTAGATAAATGAAAAATAGCACACACACACACGCCATAGCAAAAGTAAGCACACATCATGCTTTCAAACAATCCATTTATTATCTTTACTTAGGTCATTCACTCTTACTAATGATACTTATTTTGTGACACGAGGGATTCCCAAACCTCGCCTCCGCCTCCGTGTAACCATCAGGAATGAATCCGATGCATCTCACCTTGTACATGTATGGTCTGGGTATAGAGAACCTCCCAGTCTCCTGTCAGAGTTGGGCAGTGATGTCACGACCCGTTATACATACATTTGGGCCATAAGAAAAATAAAAGTCGTCCTAGGCACGGTATAATTATAAAACACACAACACACACCACTATCCTTATTCAGCTAACAACTAGAAAACCAGCTAAGTAAGTCGCAAGGACTTACTTGAATCAAATCACAATTCTCTCAATCTCAACTCGGTCTACTACCGTAGAACTCAAACGCCTGTCATACAAGGCATGTGGATCAAAATTATGTCCCATACTCTTAGAATTTATAAACTTCTAAGATGTACAATCTCATAAAGGGAAAAATTACTAAAATACCCTCTAAAGGTAAAAAAGACTATTTTACCCCTGCTCCCAAAACTCTAAAAATTCTATAACAAAGTTCCAAAGTATTCTTTGGAACTCAAAACCACACTCTCACTCTAAAAAGGAAGTTTGTTAAAGTTTTAGAAGTGTTATTCACATTCTTGACTTTCATAAAAAGTCCCTAAGGTCCAACTTTGGCTTAAGATATGAGAACCGAATAAAAATATAAAAATTCAACATAAAATATCTAGGTCTTCTACATGATGCACTCTATTCATAGAAGCAAGAAAATCTCAAAAATACTCAACAACAACTTCTACACAATTCTCCAAAGTTTGATACAAAATCTAGGAATTCTATACTTAGTCAAATTCTGAGTCATTTCACAAACTATAACACCCCGAATTCTCAGAACTCAAGGCGTTAATGGTTAGGACCTCACAATGGGTTTCGGCCTTAGTTTAACAACAATTTTACTAGGATCTTGCAACAAGACACAAATAAGAAAAACCGAAATTCATAAAGTAGTATTTTCAAGAGATGAATGCAACAACGTCTAACAGCCTAAAGTATTTAAACAACGATAAGGTCTAACTGTCGTTAACAAGAAGAAAGAAACAACAAGGTAAACACCCAACCCCACTATAAGGAGTACGGAGACCCGGATGACCACTACTTCCGGATCACTCAGTTGTTGCTCTAACCTATGGTGAATCTAAAAACACAACAGAACAACTATTAGCTAGCTATCTAAACATTAGGTAAATAAGAATAGCACACACACACATCATAGCAAAAATAAACACTCATCATGCTTTCAAACAATCCATTTGTTATCTTTACTTAGGTCATTCACTCTTACTAATGATACTTATTTTGTGACACGAGGGATTCTAAAACCTCACCTCCGCCCCCGTGTAACCATCAGGAATGGATCCGATGCATCTCACCTTGTACCTGTATGGTCTGGGTATAGAGAGCCTCCCAGTCTCCTGTCAAAGATGAGCAGTGATGTCACGGCCCGTTATACATACACTTGGCCTTAAAATATAATAATAACAATTGTCCTATCAAGTTATCATTATAAACACACATCGCACACACCACTATTGTCATTCAACTAACATCCAGAAAACTATCTAAGTAAGTCGCAAGGACTTACCTGAATCAAATCACAACTCTCAAATTCTCAACTCGGTCCATAACCGTAGAAACTCAAACGCCTGTCACACAAGGCACATGGATCAAAATTACATCCTATATTCTTAGAAGTCATAAACTTCTAAGACGTACAATCTCATGAAGAGAATTTACTAAAAAGGTTTCTTTTAGGTAGAATGACTATTTTACCCTTGATCTCGAAACTCCGAAAAAGTTTATCATTTAGTTCTAATATTCTCTTCTAGAACCTATGTCCCTAATCTAGTTCTCATTGAAAAATTTGGTAAGGATTTATAAGAGTTACCCACAGTTCTCAGTTTATACAAAAAGTCGTTAAGGTCCGACTTTGGGTTAAGGTACAAGGCTTGGATAAAATATAAAAATTCCGAAATAAAAATTCTAGATCCTCTATGATATGAATACTAGACGGAGGGGCAAAGATCTCTTACAAATACTCAACCAACACTCCTCCATAAATCTCTAAAGATGGTTCCAAAATCCAGAAATCTATACTTAGCCAAAATTTTGAGTTCTTTCCCAAACAGCCCAACTAGCCTACTTTGAGCACTTATAGATCTAGATCCGACCGTTGTATTGATCTCAACTTCTGATATGTTAAACTATAAATATCCTTCTACTTCATACCAAAATTTGAACGGTGGATCATCATTCTAAGGTATCGAAAATTATCCCCCAACTAGTCAGTTTAAGTGCACTAAACAAAAACTAGGCAAAGGATGTTTCATGTGATCCTTGGTCTGATACTCTGTCAGCTATACTGGATCATCAGCTCTAGTCTCACACATCCTCAGTGCACAATCTAGTGACATCTACACACATCTTTCTTCAAAAAAAAAACATACCGCCTGTGCACTCAAATTGGAACCAACATTCTATTATTCTCTTCCCTTGTACGACAGCAATATCAGGGAGTACACAGCAGAGCTTACCGGCAGCAGGTTGAAGACGGTCCCAATTTCTAGTGGTCGGGGCATAGCAGAGGCGTCCTGGACGTGAGGCTCGTACATTGGTGTAATAACCAAAAATTTTAAACTCCGTTTAAATCCGGGTCCAACCGGATTCCGGTCCGCCAACTTTTGTTCTTTTAAATAAAGGAAAACGATATTAAATTATATCATTTTATGTGACTTGATTCACATAAAATGATAACTTAAAATGATAACTTAAATAATTCCGTAAATAATTCCGTACTGGTAACGGTTCCAGAAAATAGCGAGTATTCAGTCAGCCCATTCCTTTTTCTTATATTCGGGAGCAGGCCCAAATATCTGGGCCCATTTTTTGGAGTTAGCAGCCGGACCAACCCTAAATTTAAACATAATCAGCTTTAGCCAATTCTTTTCTTGCAGCCAACCCAAAAATCTTCTCTAATTCCTTTTCAACGGGCCGGCCCAAGGAAGAGAAGGGCAACTGCTGGAGTGGGCCGATGCTAGCCAGCCATACCTCACACCTTCATTAACCTAATTAATCTTTCTCTAATCTAAACCCTAATTAACCTATTCCATTTACCAACCCGCAACCCCAACCCATTCCTTCATCCGGCTAGCTGTTAACAATAGCGGCGCCTCTGCAATTCCGGCGCCCTCTCGCCAATACAAGTGGAGCAGAACGACCAGGACACCGCCATCCCCAACCGGAGAACCGCCGCAACATAGAACACCGCTTGAAGACATTAACGCCGGTAAGGTTACCTTCCTCTCGAGTCGTCCTTGTTTCTTTTGCATTATTGAACCTTCATCCCCATCGAACCAGGCCACGAAGAAGAGCAAGCCTCCTAGCCGGAACCGCAAAAGAGCAGGCCGTTGACCTGGACCAAGGAAATCCGGTTGAAAGGACTGAGCCTTCGTTCCACAAGAACCGTGGTCACCGAATTCCGGCATACGATCCCGGTAAGCCGACCCGACTGCCTTTTCTCATTTTTTTTTGGTCACTAAACCGTTGTACGTTTAACTTGCTAGAAACGGTATTGTCGACCCGGTTGGGTGGCCCAGTGCAGGCTAGACAGAATTATACTCGGGGTTGTTTCGATCGTCTTCGGCTTCAGTCCCTTCCCTGCAAGAGCGTGACAAGAGTGCTGAGTGGGTATGTGGTTGTCCTCAGTATAGTGCACGTACTTATGTATATATCAATGTATAAGAATGGGAAAAATTACATAAGTATATATATATATATATATATATATATATATATATATATATATATATATATATATATATATATATATATATATATATATATATATATATATATATATATATATATATGTGTGTGTGTGTGCAATATGTGGATACAATTGTAGTAGTGTTGTATATATATAAGTATATATATATTATATAGTTAAGTAACCTCATTTCTGGATTATGTCATTACGAAGGGGTATAAATATAGAAGTATGAGTTTTGTATAAGTGTGGAGTAGTGAAAGTAAGAGCCGGAGAAAGTTATACCCGGATAGGAACTTGTGGTAGAGTAGTAACCGAGGAGGACTAGGGTCTATAATTAGTTAGTACGGCCGAAATCGAGTACACTAATTATGAGGTTACGGTGATTCCTTGGAGCGGGCAAATGCTATTGTTGATAACGAAGTCCACTTGTTAGAACGTTCTAAGGACTCGTTATGCTAACTTTATCATCTCTAGTAAATGGTCATTGAGAAACGAATTATGAAAATAGGTTCTAAAAGAATATTTTGAATTTTAATGATAGACTTTTTGAGAATTTTCAGGACCAGGGTTAAAATCGTCTATTTACCTTAAGAGGGCCTCGTTCCGTAATCTCTCTTCATGATATTGTACATCTTAGAAGTGTATAAATTCTAAGAGTTTAGGCATGTGATTTTGATCCACATGCCTTATTTGACAGGCGTTTAAGTACCACGAGCACGGACCGAGTTGACATTGGATAGAGTGTGATTTGATTCAGGTAAGTCCTTGCGACTTACTTAGCTAGTTTTCTGGATGTTAGTTGAATGATAATAGTGGTGTGTGCAATGTGTGTTTATAATAATAACTTGATAGGACGACTGTTATTATTATATTTTAAGGCCCAAGTGTATGTATAACGGGCCGTGACATCACTGCCCAGCTCTGACAAGAGACTGTGAGGTTCTCTATACCTAGACCATACAGGTACAAGGTGAGATGCATCAGATCCATTCCTGATGGTTACACAGGGGCAGAGGCGAGGTTTGGGAATCCCTCGTGTCACAAAATAAGTATCATTAGTAAGAGTGAATGACCTAAATAAAGATAATAAATGGATTATTTGAAAGCATGATGAGTGTTTACTTTTGCTATGATGTGTGTGTGTGCTATTATTAATTCATCTAATGTTTAGATAGCTAGCTAATGGTTGTTCTGTTGTATTTTTAGATTCACCGTAGGTTAGGGCAACACCTGAGTGATCCGAAAGTAGTGGTCAGCCGGGTCTCCGTACTCCTTAGAGTGAGGGTTGTGTTGTTGCTTTGTTGTTCTTTCTTCTTATTAAGACAGTTAGTCTTTCTCGTTGGTTAAGTACTATAGGCTGTAAGACGTTGTTGCATTCATCCCTTTAAAATACTATTTTATGAATTTTGGTTTTTCTTATTTGTGTCTTGTTGCAAGATCCTAGTAAAATTGTTGTCAAACTAAGGTCGGGACCCATTGTGAGGTCATAACCAGTAACGTCCCGAGTTCTGAGAATTCGGGGTGTTACAACTGGCTCAACTGCACTCACAACAGGCACACACTGTCGTCCCGGCACTGCTATTGCGTGAATCAGAGAGGCAAGTCATCCGGGGTTGTTACTACATGAAGTCCGAGAGGAAAGAAGAGGGGTAGGAGGGGATGGCTTTGGCTCACTTGGTGGTCGACGGAGAAGATCGAAGAGGCTCAGATGGTGGCTGCTAGGGACGCTGCGAGGCCGGTCGTCTGTTGCAATGCGACCCATATCAGAGGCGGAAATCGAAGAGCTTCAGCGGCTCGTCGGTCTGGAAGTGCTGCCGTCGGTCGCCGTTTGTCGTCGCCACCAACTTCCGGCTTGTAGTCACGGGTGGAGAGCGCCGGTGGTGGTTCTAGATTGTCCCGGCTGTGCAGCGTGGTTCTGGGCTTCGGCGGTGTAGCGTGTAATCGTAAGTGACGATACGCTTTTGATTAGGTTAAAAATTATTAGATTAGGTTAAGTTATTAGATTAGGTTAATTACTAAGAAATTCGGTTGGGCCGGCTAGGGTATTGGGCCTAATCCGATGGGCCTGCTCATCCAATTAGATGATGGCTATTAAGTGAGTCATTAAAATGTATGGAAGTACTCTTCGGGTTTTAATCGCACGGAATAGTTATTCAGTTTACATATTTATCATTTTATGTGAATTAAGTTACATAAAATGATAGAATTTTTATAAAATTTTGATAATGTGTAACACTCTCTAGAATGAGGAAAGGTTGGCGGATCGATATCCAGTTTAACCCGGTATTAAACGGAAATAAATTTTCCGGATATTACATCAGTGCTCCCTTGAAATAAGTTTCGTCCCGAAACTTAGAATAATGTATCTAATCAGACAACTTTCTTTGTATAACTTGGTCTCACTAAATCCCGTTTTCTAACATGCAACTACTCAATCATCATAATCAGTCAACACATAAACGAAAACACAATCACTCAATCCAATGTAAAAACATAAAAAGTCAAACAACACAGCATCCGAGTACTAACTCGTCGGTACAGAAGTAGCGGCTAACTCCGCAAAGAAAACTAGATAACTACATCTAATATTCTCCTCGGTCTCCCAAGTGGCCTCATCGGCTCCTCGTCTAGACCACTGGATCCACAACATCGGTATCTCTTTGGACCGTAGATTTCTAGCATTGCGCTCAAGGACAGCTACTGGGTACTCCACAATAGTGTGGTCGGGCTCAACTATCAGATCCTCATGACTAATGACGTGTCTCGGGTCTGGCATATACTCTCTTAACTGAGATACATGAAATACCGGTTGGACCCCCTCTAATCTCGGTGGTAGTGCTAATCGGTACGCAACCTCTGTGAATCTCCCCAGGATCTCAAATGGTCCGACATATCGGGGACTCAGCTTTCCCTTAATGTCGAACCACCGGACGCCTCTCGTTGGTGACACTCTCAACCACACCTGTGCACCTACTCCCAACTCTAGGGGTCGACGCCTTTTGTCGGCGTAGGAATTCTGACAACTTTGAGCTGCCAACATCCGCTCTTGGACCAGGGCAATCCGGGCGATGTCATCCTGGATCTGGTCTGGAGCTGCTTCCTCAGCTTTGCTAGGCTCATCCCAACACAATGGCGTGTGACATCTCCGCCCGTACAAAGCCTCATAAGGGTCATCCCAATAGACGCGTGCCAATTGTTATTATACGAAAACTCTACCAGTGGAAGGTGATCTGGTCATACATGTCCCCAATCTAGTACACAAGCCCGCAGCATGTCCTTTAACGTCTGGATAGTCCTCTCAGACTGACCGTCGGTCTGTGGGTGGTAAGCAGTAGTAAAGTAGAGACTCGTCCCTAAAATAGCATGTACCTGCTGCCAAAATCTTGAGGTGAAACGTCCATCCCTATCGGAGATGATAATCCTCGGTACTCCATGGAGTCTCACAATGTGTCTAGTGAACTCCTCAGCTAGACGACTTACCGGCCACGTTTCCTTAATCGGAATGAAACGTGCGGTCTTTGTCTGACAGTCTACCCCTACCCAAATAGCATCAAAACCTCTACTGAGTCTCAATCCCGTGACAAAGTCCATAGAGATATCCCCCCCCCCCCACTTCCACTGTGGTACTGGCAGTGGGTGGGGCTCTCCTCCGGACCTACTATGCTCAACCTTGACCTGCTGACAAGTCGCACCCTGAGCTACATACCGAGTCACATCGGGTTTCAAACCACCCCTACCAGAAGGAACGTCTCACACCCTTGTACAACTTACTCGCTCCGGGATGTACTGAGTATGGGGTAGCATGAGCCTGACCTAATATCCTCTACCTCAACTCACTGTCTGATGGCACACAAATACGGTCCTGACGTCTCATCACTCCATCAGCACCAATAGTGAACCGAGGTGCCTCATCTCAAGACATTTTCTCTCGGATCTTGTCAAAGTCGGGCAAATCTCCTGCTTTTGTCGGATCTCACCCAACAGATCAGGAAGTAACTCCAAAGTAGGCAACTGACCGACTGTATCTAGAAACTGAATCTCTACCTCTAACCAAAGTAGTCAATTGCGGTTGTACTGTCAACCGGGCTATCACCTTCTTCCGAGGCGTCTTCCGGCTCAAAGCGTCAACTACTACATTCACCTTTCCGGGGTGGTAGAGAGTCTCAAGGTCGCAATCCTTGATCAACTCTAACCACCGCCTCTGGCGGTTATTCAACTCCCACTGAGTGAATATGTACTTCAGACTCTTATGGTCTGTGACGATCTGACATGTCGCCTTATAGAGATGGTGACGCAAGATCTTAAGAGGATGGTCTACTGCAACTAACTCTAGGTTGTGTGTGGGGTAGTTCTCCTAATACGTCTTCAACTACCGAGACGTATAGGCTATGACCTTACCCCTCTACATTAAAACACACCCAAGCCCAGCTTGGATGCGTCACTGTATACCACAAAGTCGTTTGTACCCTTTGTATACTAAATATCATAGGCATATGGTTTTCTCAAAAATCAAATTCCTCGCATCGCATTCATTATGTTTCCTTATACTCATGTCGTTTTACCTTCTTTAAATCGTTACCACCAGTAGGATAGTTAAATCCCTTTGAGTTTCCTCGTATACGCCTTACGGACCACGTTGGTTGGTCTTATTACTTTCATCAACTCTTATATCATCAGTCGAGCTTGAATTTTCATTGGAGTACCACCATTTCTCATTAAACTCTTATATATACACTTTTCGGTAATCATCTTATTGGGGTAATACCGGATCCATATAACAACCTTTAGTCATTCAACTTTACTCCTTCTCATGTATGTTCTAGCTAACATGTAGATCCCATCTGCAATCACCTCACAACTCGATCAGACATTTCACCAAGGCTTTAACTCATACTCTCTATGTTTGTGCCGCCTCTATAATTCCAATTATTCTGTGTCACATCTTTAATCACAAGGGCTTCCTCTGTCAATCTAGACAGTTTGATTCCACCTTCTCTCGGAGGAACACCATCAGTCCTACTTGTGTGGAGTGCTAAGACATAGGACATGTTCACAATCATCTGTTTCTTCTTACTCTTCTAGTTATTCTTACAGGGATCCCTTCATACTAACTTTGATATGTATCTTTCCTTAGTCAGTATTAAGTAACTACTCACAACAATTCTCTTTACACCATTACTATCATCAATGGTCATTACCGAACGTCAAGAGCTTTTCTTAAATTTCTTTATTAGAGTTATCATATTGGACTCATTCAATGTTATCGTCAAGGCTACTAGTACTTGTATTGATTTAACTTTACCATTGTCGTCGTTGATCTCTGGAAGAAATTCACCAGATGTCGATAAAATTCCCTTATAACCCTGTGGTTATTCTTCTTCTCTATCAACCAACTATCACTAGTTAGCCAGCACGTGTAAATTCTCTGTTGTTACCAATTAGTCTGTAGTTGACTTTCTATAAGATCGTAGACTTACTTTTCTTCTATCTCTTTTGAGGTTTGATATACCAGGTGAAAACATATCTCTTCCATTTATACTCCTTTAGCTCCTACTATAAATTACACTCCTATAAAAGCACTATACTCTTATGAGTCTAGTTGTATCTTTGTCTTCCGTCATCGGACTTATCAATTTTTCTACGATAACTTGCAGGCATTTCTCCATGATTCTTTTTACCTGAGTAGTGTCCACTTGCGGTCTCTGCTATGACCCGCTAGTGTTATTAACTTAAATCCTTTCGTGAGTGAGAAGTTATTTGAGACCCTCTTTTCCACCAAGACCATTCTCCTACACCTTCCTTCCTTGGAGTCCTGCTTGTACTTCCGCCTTTATATAAATCCGGTCTTTGTTGTATCCCGATCCTTGTTGTAATTCTTGTGTGTTCTAGGAGGTCACACCACTTCCATGTTGGTGAAATCTGCCTTCCACTTTCTAGCAACCTGTAAACTTCCCTTTTGCGGCTCTTTTATTCTTCGTATTTTGATGGACAATGTATCTCATCTTGACTCCTACGCTTATGATTATCTCGGTTTCCCATCTTGATTGTGGTGTCAAGTAGCATGTTGGAAGTGATCTTATTTTGCCCTACTTCTAGCCTCAAACTTTCACCTTCTGGTCCGTCAGTAAGCTTAGATTCAATGCCTCTTGTCTGGATCGCTACTATATTTCACTTTGACTTTCATGCCCATGTGTGTTTTTGAAGGTATCCGCTTTATTTGTATTGTTTCTTTACACCACACTTTAAAGAACCTATGGTTTGTCTCTTCCAAACTGTATATTTGCCGGTCATCCAACGCTTTTCCGGAACTACTCTCATGTATATTCTTCATTGTCATCGTAGTTGGTGTTGTCTTTTAGGCTTCACTTTTCCGTCTTGACGTTCCTCAACAAGCAAGAAGGAGATGTCCGCCGTTATTCTACCCTAATGCACATAAGGTGTGCATACTAATCCTCACGTTGACACCCTTCAAAATCTACTTAGATGTGTCAACGGGGTGAGAAACTCATTATGTTATCTCCATTAAGGACATAATATAACTATAATTTCTACTAATCTTTTGCATATGCTTATCTATGTCACATATCTTTATAATCAAGCTAATAAGTCAACATAACATTTATAAAAGTACTAAGCTGCTGAGATCCGTGGAGGTAGTGGTGGTCATCCGTACTTTCTATTCCCAACCAGACTATGCATGCATTTTGAAAACCAAAAGTTCTTTTTAAAACTCAAATCCCTTTTCGGGTTCTACTTAAGTACTTATTCGGTCTTTCAAAAGATTTGAAGTGTCATTGTTAACAACCTAGAGCTCTGATACCATGTTTTAACACCCCGAATTTTTAGAACTCGAGGCGTTACTGGTTAGTACCTCACAATGGGTTCCGACCTCAGTTTCACAACAATTTTACTAGGATCTTGCAACAATACACAAATAAGAAAAACCGAAATTCATAAAGTAGTATTTTCAAGTGATGAATGCAACAATGTCTAACAGCCTAAAGTACTTAAACAACGATAAGGTCTAACTATCTTTAACAAGAAGAAAGAAACAACAAGGTAAACACCCAACCCCACTCTAAGGAGTGCGGAGATCCGGCTGACCACTACTTCCGGATCACTCAACTGCTGCTCTAACCTGTGGTGAATCTAAAAACACAACATAACAACCGTTAGCTAGCTATCTAAACATTAGGTAAATAACAATAGCACACACACACATCATAGCAAAAATAAACACTCATCATGCTTTCAAACAATCCATTTATTATCTTTACTTAGGTCATTCACTCTTACTAATGATACTTATTTTGTGACATGAGGGATTCCCAAACCTGGCCTCCGCCCCCGTGTAACCATCAGAAATGGCTCCGATGCATCTCACCTTGTACCTGTATGGTCTGGGTATAGAGAATCTCCCAGTCTCCTGTCAGAGTTGGGCAGTGATGTCACGGCCCATTATACATACACTTGGGCCTTAAAATATAATAATAATAGTTGTCCTATCAAGTTATGATTATAAACACACATCGCACACACCACTATTGTCATTCAGCTAACATCCAGAAAACTAGCTAAGAAAGTCGCAAGGACTTACCTGAATTAAATCACAACTCTCAAATTCTCAGCTCGGTCCGCAACTATAGAAACTCAAACGCCTGTCACACAAGGCACGTGGATCAAAATTACATCCTATATTCTTAGAAGTCATAAACTTCTAAGACGTACAATCTCATGAAGAGAATTTACTAAAAAGGTTTCTTTTAGGTAGAATGACTATTTTACCCTTGATCTCGAAACTTCGAAAAAGTCTATCATTTAGTTCTAAAATTCTCTTCTAGAACCTATGTCCCTAATCTAGTTCTCATTGAAAAGTTTGGTAAGGATTTATAAGAGTTACCCACAGTTCTCAGTTTATACAAAAAGTCCTTAAGGTCCGACTTTGGGTTAAGGTACAAGGCTTGGATAAAATATAAAAATTCGGAAGTAAAAATTCTAGATCCTCTATGATATGCATACTAGACATAGGGGCAAAGATCTCTTACAAATACTCAACCAACACTCCTCCATAAATCTCTAAAGATGGTTCAAAATCCAGAAATCTATACTTAGCAAAAATTCTGATTTCTTTCCCAAACAGCCCAACTAGCCTTCTTTGAGCTCTTATAGATCCAGATCCGACCGTTGGATTGATCTCAACTTCTGATACGTTAAACTATAAATATCCTTCTACGTCATACCAAAATTTGAACGTTGGATCATCATTCTTAGGTATCGAAAATTATCCCCCAACTAGTCAGTTTAAGTGCACTAAACAAAAACTAGGCAAAGGAAGTTTCATGTGATTCTTGGTTCGATACTCTCTGTCAGCTATACTGGATCATCAGCTCTAGTCTCACACATCCTAAGTGCACAACCTAGTGACATCTACACACATCTTTTTTCAAAAAAAACATACCCTGTACACTCAAATTGGAACCAACAGTCTATTATTCTCTTCCCTTGTACGACAACAATAGAAGGGAGTACACAGCAGAGCTTACCGGCAGCAGCTGAAGACGGTCCCAATTTCCAGTGGTCGGGACGTAGCAGAGGCGTCCTAGACCTGAGGCTCGTACACTAGCTCAACTGCACTCACCGTAGGCACACACTGTCGTCCCGGCGTTGCTACTGCGTGAATCAGAGAGGCAAGTCGTCCGGGGCTGTTACTACATGAAGTCAGTGAGGAAAGAAGAGGGGTAGGAGGGGATGGCTTTGGATCACCTGGTGGTCGACGGAGAAGATCGAATAGGCTCAGATGGTGTCTGATAGGGACGCTGCGAGGCCCTCCGTCTATTGCAATGCGACCTAGATCAGAGGCGGAAATCGAAGAGCTTTAGCGGCTCGTCGGTCTGGAAGTGCTGCCGTCGGTCGCCGTTTGTCATCGCCACCAACTTCCGGCTTGTAGTCACGGGTGGAGAGCGCCGGTGGTGGTTCTAGATTGTCCCAGCTGTGCAGCGTGGTTCTGGGCTTCGGCGGTGCAGCGTGTAATCGTAAGTGACGATACGCTTTTGATTAGGTTAAAAATTATTAGATTAGGTTAAGTTATTAGATTAGGTTAATTACTCAGAAATTAGGGTAAAGTAGGGGTTGGGCCGGCTAGGGTATTGGGCCTAATCCGATGAGCCTGCTCATCCGATTAGATGATGGCTATTAAGTGAGTCATTAAAATGTACGGAACTACTCTTCGGGTTTTAATCGCACGGAATAGTTATTCAGTTTACATATTTATCATTTTATGTGAATTAAGTTACATAAAATGATAGAATTTTGATAAAATTTTGATAATGTGTAACACTCTCTAGAATGAGGAAGGGTTGGTGGATCAAAATCCGGTTTTACCCGGTATTAAACGGAAATAAATTTTTCGGATATTACACAAACTACACAAGCAGCCCACTTTGCACTCTTATAGATCCAGATCCGACCGTTGGATCGCCTCCAACTTTTGATATATCACAGTATGCCGATCCCTCTATGACATACCAAAATCTGAACGGTGAAAGATATTTATAACGCATCGATACAGAGGCTCAAAGATAGCTAAACGACACAGTTTTTTGGAATCTACAACACAAGATATATACAAGAGGTCCAAGGTTCGATTCCCGCTGCCAGCACTCTCCTGCTATAATAATTAAACTGGAGGTCTCAAGTTCGATCTCTACTGACATCATCTTATACAACACATATTTGTTAAAGAGAGTGTTAATAATGGATGACCTTCTTCTCACACTAGGGCTCGACCCCGTCTGTGGCAGTTGTGTAGTTGGACCTTGGGCTAGGATGGCAGTATCGGACGGTGTCGACAGCAACCTCGGCTTCCCGTTCTCGAGTGTTGGTTGCTGCTCGTGATAGGTACACCAGTAGAGAGGGTTGGGTCTTGCTGTCTGTTTGGGTGCTCAACTCTCGGAACCAGGTTGTTGGTGGTGTGTCCCTAGCCACGTTCAAGAGGCGTGGAAGAGGGAACTTTGGTCTGTTGGTTGACAGAAGACAAAAGGAAGCCCTATTTATTGTTCGGTTTCCGGTGTGCGAGAGAGGAAGACCACCCAGTCCGCTGGTGTCGGTTCTAGTTGTTGCATGAAGAGGGAAGGTCCACCCTGCTACTTGTGTGCTGACGAGGAGACAAAGGAGGAGGTTTCGGGGTGTGAAGATTGGTAAGGAGGAGGTCGAGTTTGGCACTAGATGCACAAGAGGGCTTGTGGTGTATCTAGAATGAGGAAGCCGGCTAGGTTCAGCAATGGGGCGGAATGTACATATGGTAACGCTCTTTTGCAGGACGTGATCCATGGAATCTTCACCTTCAAAGGAGAGCCGGCAGTTACGGAGTTGGAGAGGTCTGAAGGGAGGAGTTGTAGGCTGAGTCATGTGAGCCGAGAAGGATAGTGAAGATATCTCCATCATTGTTGTCTAAGGAAAGTGATTTCAGTGCCTAATTCATTGCCATAAACTGAGTTGGAGGAAGGAGCAGCGTTACTTGACTTGGGGTATAAAGAAGGAAAGATATAGAAGGGAAGTGTGTTGAATGCAGGAGGAAAAAGAACGGTTGTTGTGGATGTTGTTGAAGAAGTGTTTGGAGAGGCGCGGCTGTAGTACAACTAGACGGCCCAGCTGCATGATGTCTCCAAGGTGTTCATGTAGGGTTTCTCATATTGGGCTCAATTAGCATTATAAATGGGCCCGGTAAACTCTTAAATGGGATGTTATTTCTAGACTAGTTATGTGAAGGAATGTATTTTATGTGTGAAAAGCTCTCACCTATCAAGATAGAATTTGAGTGTTATATGTGAAAAGCCCTCACATATAAATGTTAGAAACTCATTGAAACACGAGGTTAAGTATCACGGAAAAGGTCAAGTTAGAAGAAAATTTGGTTTGGCTCGGAAATTAAAATTTCGGGTATTACACATTTCATCCATAGTTCAAACTTATAAAAATAAGAAAGACGGTATTTTATCCTTATTAGAAGATGTTTTTTAATGTATCTCGTGTTGACTTCCATACTTTTGACTATCTCGGTTATCAATCTGGATTGTGGTGGCAAATAGCTTGTTGAGAGTGATCATATTTCGCCTTGTTTTTGGCATCAACTTTCACTTCCTAGTCTGTAAGCGAGCTTAAATTTTATGTCTCTTTTCTTGATCGCTACTATTTCTCCCTTTTGACTTTCATGTCTATGGCAATTTTCGACGTCATCCTCTTTGTTTGTGAAATCACTTTACACAACTTGGAAGAGCCTCTTAGTTGTCGTTCTCAAATTCCCTAGTTGGCAATCATCCCTTGCTTCTCCGGAACTATTCTCTTGTATATCCTTCATTTGATCCCGTTGAGTTGACTCAGGTTCCGCTTGCCATTTTCGTGGGTATTATCTTGTAGTCTTCCCTCTTCCGTCTCCATGTTCCTCAACGAGTGCAATGGATTGATCGGATGTTCGCCTAACTTAATGCTCATAAGCTCACCATACTTAGGTGTGTCAATTGAATGAGGATCTTATTCTGTTATCTCCATTAAGGGCATAATATAACTATAAATTTCTACTAATCTTCTGCATATACTTCTCTATATCGCATATATTTATAATCAAGCTTATAAGTCCAACTAAAGTAAAACCTAAAGTCTCTACTAAACATACTGAGATCCGCGGTAGTAGTGGTGGTCATCCGTACTTTTCTATCCTCAACTAGACTATGCATGCATTTGAAAATCAAAAGTTCTTTTTAAACTCAGATCCCTTTTCGGGTTCTGCTCAAATACTTATTCGGTCTTTCTGAAGATTTCAAGTGCCATTGTTGCCAACCTAGAGCTCTGATACCATGTTGTAACACCCCGAATTCTCAGAACTCGGAGTATTACTGGTTAGGACCTCACAATGGGTCCCGACCTCAGTTTGACAACAACATTACTAGGATCTTGCAACAAGACACAAATAAAGAAACCGAAATTCATAAAAATAATATTTTTAGGGTAATGAATGCAACACTGTCTAGCAGCCTAAAGTACTTAAACAAAAGAAAAGAACCACTGTCTTAACCAAAAGAACGGAAAGAGAAAAACAACCCCCAACCCCGCTCTAAGGAGTACGGAGACCCGGCTGACCACTACTCCGGATCACTCAGCTGCTGATCTAACCTGCGGTAAATCTAAAACAACAACAAGAAGAACCGTTAGCTAGTTATCTAAATATTAGCAGAATAATAGCAGCACAAACACACTCAGAGAAATATAAACACTCATCATGCTTTCAAACAAGTCCGTTTTATTATCTTGAAATAAGTTACTCTTTCACGCTAATGATACTTATTTTGTGACACGAGGGATTCCCAAACCTCGCCTCCGCCCCCGTGTAACCATCAGGAATGGATCCGATGCATCTCACCTTGTACCTGCCTGGTCTGGGTATAGAGAACCTCCCAGTCTCCTGTCAGAGCTGGGCAGTGATGTCACGGCCCGTTATGCATACACTTGGGCCTTAAACATAATAATAACGGTCGTCCTAACAAGTTATTATTATTAAAACACGCACATAGCACACACAACCACTATCACTCAACTAACACCCATAAACTAGCTAAGTAAGTCGCAAGGACTTACCTGAATCAAACCACAACTCTCACAATCTCAACTCGGTCTGCAACCGTAGAAACTCAACGCCTGTCATACAAGGCACGTGGATCAAAATTACATCCCATATTCTTAGAAGTCTTAAACTTCTAAGACGTACAATCTCATGAAGAGAACTTACTAAAAAGGTTTCTTTTAGGTGTAATGACCATTTTACCCTTGATCTCAAATTTCCGAAAAAGTCTATTATTTAGTTCTAATCTTTTCTTTTAGAGCTCGTTTCCTCTAATCTGGTTCTCAAGGTTAGCTTACTAAAGGTTATGAGATTAAATCTCAAACACTCATCAAGAAAACGACATCATTCCTTCCCGGTTATTATTCTATTCTTATACCTAAGTATATAAGTATATATATATATATACGTTACCTTTATTCATTGGTGTATATACTCATGTATACACACTCTATTTATTCATATTTATTCACTTGTATCTCTCATCTCATACCTACATATGTACAACACTCATCGAACCGATTCACATATACGTACTTATCTATTCTCCTGTACTTATACCTACATATACTTATTTATATTTATATATATATATATATACACATTACACTGCACTTGCACTTGCATATTTTATACAAATTTATACATTACACTGCACTTGCAACCCTCTCTACCTACATGTACAGAATTTTAAAACAAATTGAAGGGTCCTATACCCATTAGACTACATTCAGCAACAAGAAGCCCTCAATTCTACCCTCCCTTAGTCCCGAACGAACCGCACCCTACGAATTCTACGAGATAACAGAAGACCGAAAAAAAACAAAGGGAGGCTCACCGAAACCGGGGCTGGACGACAGTTCCTGTCTCGGACCACGTTCGGAAGAGGTAAGGCTCGGTTCAGGGCGGGGACTGGAGTGCAGCGGTTGCAGAAGGGAGCCCGGAACTTCAGCGAGGCGTGCAGCGGTGATCGTCCAGCGCAGAGGCTGATGTTGGCGCCCCAGGCTGTCTGTGCAGGGGCTGGTGCTGGTGTCCGAGATGATCTGTGTAGGGGCTGGTGCTGGCGGGATTAAACGCTCAGAAAAGGAGGGCGAGGGTCGATGCCAACCTGGATGCTGCGGCGCTGCGAGCGGCACTTCCAACTGTGGCTGCTGAGCGGCGTTTACTGGCTTCGTCGAGCAGTTGCAGCGAGAGAAGGGAAGGCCTCCACTCTTCCGGTCGACTGTCCAGAGGTTGGAGCGGCTCGTCCATTGATATGGTGGTCTGATGTTTCCGTTGCTGCGTTAGAAAGGTGAGGGAGAAGGAGGTTGGTTCGTTGTGGGCACGAGAAAAGGGACCATCGCTTGCTGCGTGTGCTCGGCCTGGGAGGAGAGTCCGTCACGGTTGAAGGAGAAGAAGGAGAGGCGATCGGCTACATGGATGGAAGACAGAGAGGAGGCGGCTAGTGAGCAGCAGGCGGGGCGTCGGCTGTTACAGATGGGAGGTTGACGATCGATTAGGGTATCGATCAGATTAGGAGAGGCAATTAGGTTTAGATTATGATTAAGGAAGCTGATTAGGGTTTAGGTTAATTAAATTGTGGGTTGGGCTGACATGTTCTTTGGGCCGGATCTGTTGGGCCTGTTCATCTAATTAAAATGGGCTGATGATTAGATCGTTATTCGCACGGAACCACTCTTCGGTATTTTTTTTTTTAAATGTATGAGATTATTTTCGGTCATGTACTTTATCATTTTATGTGAATTAAGATCACATAAAATGATAAAATTTTAATATTGTTTTTATTTTATTTAAAAGAATAAAAAGTTGGTGGATCGGAATCCGGTTTGATCTGCAATTTAAACGGAGTTAAATTTTTTTTTTTTTTTTTTCGGTTATTACACGTCAATCACAAACACAATCACCACTGCTTTACTCTCATTTTATCTCCATTGAAGGAAGATTCAAGGTCTCATATTTCTCCCTTATAGATATCATCTTTCTCCCTACCATTTCGTCTCTATTTTATTCTCCATTGAAGTCGATGCAAGTTATCGTTTCTATCCCGCTCCATTGAAGGTTATTGAAGGTTGGTTATATCCATCTCCATTGAAGGCCGCTCGAAACCTCTTCACAAGTTATCGTCTTCTCCGACTACAAAACAGGTACATTTTCTAACTCGTATGTAAGTTTCTTGCGACATATTACAAGATTATGTACCCGATTTTGCCAAAACAAACATTATGTATCACATGTAGTTGCTAATAAATATTATGTACTAGTTATACATCACACATAGTTGTTGATAAATATTTGCTGATAAACATTATGTACGAGTTATTTAAATAAAGCAAATAATGTAGTTGATTGTCACCGTATTATGTAACAGATCGATCTATATCAACAAACTTCGAAGGACACAATCAATATGTATCAGATTGTCTCCGTCTTATGTATGTGATCGAGCTCTCTCAACAATTATGAAGAAATCAAGAGGATGAACAATGGCTTCCATTTTGAAGAACTCAAGATCATAAACTCAGTTGCAGCAACAATGGCGTCCAAATTTTCTCTATAATGGCTCGTTTGATTGATATCCCCAAATTAATGGAGATTGTCCACGATTTATTTCCTTGTTTAACGGCTGACAATAACTATTAATGTTTTTAATTAAGATAATTAATACGCCTAATTAGGATAGAGAGATATTTAGCAAATCTACAGAATCTTCTATATTATATGGGATTAATCTTTTTAGTAAAATATAGAGGGGTCTTGTAATACCCGGAAATTTATTTCCGTTATTTTTACTTTTTATGTTTTCTTTCTTCTTTTCAACACAAAGCTTATCATTTTATGTGAGCATTATTACTCACATAAAATGATAAAAGTTTCGCGATAATTCATTCGTTCGGCATATTCTTTTTATCTTTTTATATGAAGAGTTAATCAAATAAAATGCTTCTTACCAACTTTTATGATTTTATGTGAAGTTTTAATCACATAAAATTTTGCCTAAAACACTATCACAAAACTATATATATCAGATGACAATTTGACAAGCTTTGACAAGGTATGACAAGCCTTAGAAGACTTCTCAACCCACCTCTCAATTGTGTCCCTTGCTTCAGCCCATGTGGCAGTCCCTCTCCCATAGCCCACACCACATTCCAGCCCAGCAGCAACAGCGGGCCTCCGGCCTAGTAAGGTCGACGTATGATCTGCACGTATCTCTCTCTAACGCATCAGCTTCCATCTCTCCTATCCTCTATATGATCTGCACGTACTTCCTTCCTTAAACCACCCGAGATTTTCGCCTACCTTCTGCGTTTGACAGGAACCCACATCCCCTCTTTTGTGTCCACATACATCCTATCCCTAACGTCCTCTACTGCACACCACAATGCCAGGGGGATGTTCTTCGCCGGCACGAAAATGGTGTCAGCCCTGATAGCCCTCTTCTGCTCACCGATGTCGGCCGAGCCCTGTCTGTTGAAAACAACCATTGCCGGAGGTCGTCTCCACCGTCGACACCAGCAGCCGTTGGAGTCCCATCAGCGTCGGACGTCCGCCCTCTCCCCCTCCTTCACGAACGCTCTTGACTACAAGAATTCCCAGGCCCATACACACACTAAATCGAGGCAAGCCTTCCCGACTTGCTGCTCACAATTGACGGAAAGTGAGAAGCCGGCGCCGTCACTTACTGTAATCGCCGAGGTACACATTTCTACCTTACTCCCTCGCTTGTCGAACTCGAATCACTGCAGCCTCTTGATTCGGTGTGTGCACAGATCCACCATTTCCCCGTACCCAACAAACTAGGCCGGACTTCTCTCGGTTGTGGTCCCGACATCCAATCAAGAAGCATGTCCTCTTTCGATCTTGGGTTGTCATTTGAGTTGTCGATCGAGCCTTAACCTTACAAATGAGTCTCTTTTCTTACCTCGTAACCTGGTGCTGTGTGTTGTAGCTGTGGTGATTGGGAAGTCGGTCGATTGGTTTTAAGTAGCAGTAGGAGACTAGGAGGATTTTTTTTGAGTGGAGAATATGTATATTTTAGTGATGGGTTTATGGTGCCTTTAAGTAGTGGTATGGCGGAATAAAGTGAAGCAAACTACTGACACATTAGTCGAAGGATTTGAGAGGCTTGGGGTTTTGTTCATTTAACTTTACTGGAAATGTTTTAAGAATAGTGATAGCTTATTCATGGATCCATGGGTAATTTAGTGAAGTTAATTATTATCGAATTTTATATTTAAGTATGATTAGATTTGAATAATCCTAATTAGGTCCTTTGACCTTACTAACATATATAACTTTTATATATATATATATATATAAAGACGGATTCCACGTTAAGATGTTCAGTAGGTTAGCACATTAGTGTAGACTACATTACAAGCGTTCTTGTTCTTATATCAAGTATATATATGAGGAAGAAAATAAGCTTGTGGGATCGATCTGACAAGACTTGAGGCGTTTAAGTCCTTCTCGGAAAATTTGGGATTTAATTGAAGCGTGTGGTTTAGACTAGGTATGATTTAAGTTATCTTGATAGGAAGTGGGAAAGTTGGGGGAATCTTTCGAACTCTGGCATCCTTTCGCTTTGGCATTAGACATCGTGTTTGAGATTTCTAGTAGGACTTTAAGAGGCTTCCTAAGAGTTTTTTTTAGGTTTGAGACTCAAGGATAAAATCGATTTTTTTTTTACCCTTATAAGGGTGATATGATAATTTCCTTTAGAAGATCTTTAATATCCTAGAAAATTCTAGGAGGTTTGGATATATTATTGATCACTTTCCTTTTATATCAGGCGGTTGAGTTCTTACACTGCGAATCGGGTTTCGAGATAGCAAGAGTTGTGCTCGATTCAGGTAAGTCCTTTGGGCTTACTTAGCTGACTTCTAGATATGAGTATGAATAATGGTAGTGGTGTGTGAATGAGATGCTTATAGTTATATTTTAGTAATATTTATATACCGACCTATACCTTGGCCTAAGAGTAACGGGCGGTGGCATTCTGCTCAGTTAGCTTGAGGGCGCTGGGGGTTTCTTTAGGGACTAGTCCACACTCGGTTTGTAGTGATGCTACCGGCGGAGGTAAGCTAGACCTACACCCAGTTGGATAAGGAACGGAGGCGAGAACTCTTAAGATTCTCGTGCCACAACTGTAAAATGGAATAAGGTGAATCACTTAACTACAAAATAATAACCGGTTTGTGTGCCAGCATGATGATTGTTTATGTTACCTTGGTTGTGTTTGTGCTATCCTTATTCTTCTTATATTTGGTTTGTTAGCTAACGGTGTATCCGTGTTGTAGATCTGTAGAGATAAATAGTTGCAGAGAGATTCGGGACGGATGGTCAGCCGGGTCCACGTACTCATTAGATGGGGGCGGGGAGTCTCCCATACAGCATGCATGTTATGTATATGTTTATGTTTTGTAAGGCTGTCACATGTGTACATTCATACAATAAAAATATAGTTTCGAAATTGTTTTAAGTACATTTGTGCCTTGTTGTAAGATCCAAGTAATGTTCTTGTTAAACCAAGGTCGGGACCCATTGTGAGGTCCTAACCAGTAGCTCCCCGAGTTCCGAGAATTTGGGGTGTTACAACATGGTATCAGAGCTCTGGGTTGGCAACAATGGCACTTGGAATCTTCTGAAAGACCGAATGTAGAAAATAACTAGAACCCGAAAGGGGTCTGAAAATTTCAAAATAAATTTCTCTTTCAAAATCATGTGCATAGTCGGGTTGTTGGGATAGTAGTACGTCGGACCACCATCGCCCTTCGTGGATCTCTGTAACTTGATAGGATTAGCAAAAGAGTATATAGACATATAAGATTGTACACTTATGTATGTTATATGGATATGTATATATTAACATGTAACATGTTGGCACCCTAAAGGATAATTCCTATTATGCTTTAGTTGAGATATCACGATGTTGTCATCACCTCGTGATAAAATGATAGTAAGTTTTAGGAGTATCAATACAAGATAGTAGAATCAGACCTCGGAGTAGAGTACTAGATCTAGCAGACACTCTGGTGACTCTTACAAGTATTCCGAAGGACGGGTGGACAAGAAGGTGAAGTTTGCGAGCGATCCTTAACCATAATAACAAGTAGATGAGAAAGAATAGCATATCAACTCAAAAAAAAAAAGTAATATGAAGCTGTTCAAGGGACTTAACATTGAAGACGAGAGATGAAACTCCAAGATGCATGTAAGGACTATAAGAAGCAGACAAATTGAAGAGGACAATATCGGAATACAAATCAAGCAGGGTAGAGTACAACTATATTTG
Organism: Fagopyrum homotropicum; assembly: GCA_033239125.1. Lineage (NCBI taxonomy): Eukaryota > Viridiplantae > Streptophyta > Magnoliopsida > Caryophyllales > Polygonaceae > Fagopyrum > Fagopyrum homotropicum. The sequence continues at coordinate 36,802,940 of BSWB01000001.1, read as the reverse complement.
CCGAATAAAATGACAGTGCAACCAAGGTGGACGACGTCATAGGCAAATATGGGCCTGAAAGTACAAAGAAGATGGGGTGTTGACCCTGATGTGAAGAATTAAAGGTACAAGTACAAGTATTGACAAATGAGTTTAAAGATGAGAAATAAATTTCATCATCATAGAGACGGGTTGGCTTACTCGGAGATGCAAGAGTTTGTAAGAAATCATGACGTAAGTATCAAATACAGTAGGAGTCTAAAATTAAGACAGCGGACTTCTATAAAGGTGCATTACAAAACAACACCAATCAAGGGGAAGAATGTGGGAAAGTGATTTTTGTGGACTGCGGAGTCCACAATAACTTCTCATTCACATAAAGATTTAAGTTACCAACATAAACGGTCATATCAAAGAACCGCAAACAAACGATGAACAAAGTAAGAAGAATCACGAAGACACGCTTACAAGTATCGTGAAAACTTGATAAACTCATTGACGACAAATGAATGCTAGGACTATACCCAGGTATTGTGATCTCATAAGAGAACAAGAGAAGTGCAAACTGTGGAAGGAGCTAAATGAGTGTTAACAAAGAAACTGGAGGAGATAGATTCTCACCAAGGGTATCAAACTCCAAAAGAGATAGAAGAACAATAAGTCTGTGATCTTATAGAAGGGCAACTACAGACTAGTTGTTAATAACTGAGACATAACACGTGCGGATCCACTAGTGGTGACTGGATGGCAGATAAGAAAGATAACCATAGACTTTTGAAAGAATTTTATATACATCTAAAGGACCCTTCAAGAGATCGACGGCGACAAACGTGAAGCTAAATCGATACACGTGCTAGTACCCTTAATAGTAACATGGAATGGGTTCGAGCTAGTAACCCTAATTAAGAACTTAAGAAAAAGGACTAGACGGCTAAGAATAACCCCCTTATGGCATTTGAGACCAAGGTAATTGTGTGAGTGATCTACTACCTATTGGCTAGGAAAAAGGTACATATCACAGCTAGTACAGTTGGATTGAAAAAAAAAAAAAAGAACTATAAGAGTAATAAGCATACACTTTTGATAAGGTTCTAGGTCAGTCAAGACAGAGTGTGCTTAGCATTTCATACAAGAGAGAACGATAATTTTCTTCCGATATTTACGGAAGAAACCCTTGTGACTAAGAGGTACACGGAATGAAGACCTACCATTGAGTGTAAGAGCGAAGATAGATCCCACAAGTATAGAGAAGTTTTGACCTCGGCAGAGATATAAGAAGTTGAAAGGAATCACGACGCTTGTATCAAAAGAAGTAGGAGGCCAGTAGCAGAGTCAATGGAGTTCAACATAGCAATATTATAAACAACACTAATGAAGGAACATGTGAGAATGACCTAGGGGCCTCAAGAAAGAGAATTGACCCTAATGAAACGGAAGTGGGTAGGATAGAACGAACTAACAAAGGGGAAAACGATTAACCGAGTAGTGGAGGCTACTAAGAGTTTTGTACCAGTAGAGGTATGAGAAGAGTGAGTACGAGATAGTGAGGTAAGTCAACTATAGACTAATCAATGTCAACAAAGGACATGCAAGTGTTGCTGGTATTGATGAGTTATGTGCCGTTAAGAAGAGATATTGGTGAATGTGGATTTACGAGTTAGCTTTACCGACGCCTTGGAGGATTTCCTCCAATAGGCAACGACAACCTTCTTGGATGAACTAAAGGTATAAAGAGAACCATGTTAGAGATTTCGTAACGGCTGGTTCGGATCAAACTCCGGTCGAGTCAAAAAAAAAAAAAAAAGTTTGGATCTGTGGTAGAAGAATTCAAAAGGTGAACGGGAGAGGTTGTCTTCTAACCGTTATCTAAATTCCTTTAAAGCAAGTAAGGAAGGTTCTTTATACTTCATCCGGATAGGACTTATGGTGTAATCGGAAGAAAGAGCATTGGGGATAATCACTTTGGACTCACAAAAAAAAAAAAATGTCCTTATGATTGATGGACAACAAAACTATCAGAGTAGCGCAGCGGAAGCGTGGTGGGTCCTAACCCACAGAGCAGGAAGATCAAAGGTACTGAAAAACGATGTGTCGGGTTTAAAATGATGATAGTTGGTGAGATGCATTGCTTGGAAAGAACGTGAGATAGGCTACGCGGAGTGACAGGAAATACTGTAGGGGAATATAGAGGTTATAGAAAAAGAGTGCTACCCTATTATGGATCCGAGTGAATAATGACGGCTTCGTTACATGTTGCTAGACAAGTGGTTTTGAATTCTATACTAACGGAGTACTGTGGAGTGAGTTTCCTTGATGGAAAATATATATATATATATATATATATATATATATATATATATATATATATATATATATAATAAATTAACGACGTAATAAAAGTATTGTGCAGGGCTTACACTAGAAAGCTCAAAGTGAGTAACTACCTTACTGAGTCGGAAGACATATAAAGAAAGAGCGGTATGAGTATACTTGCAACCCAGTAATCGCGCATAGAGAAAGCATGATGATCTCGGGTAGAGTTTCCGTGTAATGTCATATCAGAACGGATCCGAGTTACGTTTCGAGTTAGTTAGATATTATCGGTTTGATAGACGTGGTAGCTAAAAGAGTGCAATGTTGATGGTGTGCTAACATTTATTGAATGGATATGATCAAACGACGGGATGTGAGATCATCTTGTGTCTAGTATCATCATTCTAGACAGACCCCATGCCACTTAAGATCTTGGAAAATGTGTAAGAAGTTTGAGTTGAGTCAGTAATATATTAAAGATCTACATATTGGATGACGTCAATGAAACGCAGAGAAGGACTCCCGGATTTTTTTATTTATTTTATTTTATTATTATTATTTATTTATTTTAAAAAAAATGTTGAGTTATATCAAATTTAAGACCCAAAAGGAAGTAGGTGAGAAATCACTAACAGAGGAAAGATCCGACGGAGTTATATTGTGGAGACAAGACCAAGTGAGTGGTCTTACAAAGAGCATTAGGCACTTAGTAAACTGATGAGATATGTCTAAATCATGGTTTCAGAGTTGATAGTCGGATCTTCCGAAAGGTAGAAGCAAGTGGGTCAGCGGAAGGAGTAAAGTTTTGTAGTTACCTTACAGTAGAGTCATCAAGGGAGATGGAAGGGGGGTTGAGTAGAATAGAAAACCGTTGAAATCTTAAGGAGGATCAGGAAGTTATTTATCGACCGTCACTCCTACCCATACTATAAGAGTACACATAGTGTTCATGAGTAACAATTAAGGGAGTACATACTGAATCCGGGACGTGTCATCAGCTATGAAGATTGGATAGTTGAGCCAGACCATACTTTTGTAGAGTATCCGGTGACCATCCTGGACGCATAGTACTAGACACCTACGACATAATAATATATGTTGCGGCAAATCTAGTGACCTAGATGAGGAGCCGACGAGGCTACCTAAGAGACAAAGAATAACCTTAGGAGTAGTTATCATGAGTTACTTGCGGAGCTTGCCGCAACCCCTTCACCGACAAGTTAGTACTTGTGTAAGACTTACCTGACGATGTGATTACTTTTGTGTGTGGATGTTTGTCAACTTCTATGGTCTCCGAGTGATTCTTGCATGCTAGAAAGTTAGAACGAAGATTCTTTAGCGGAAGATTTATATGTTCCGATTCTATTTATAGAAAATTTTCGGAATGATGTTCTTACTCTAAGTTTCGGGACGAAACTTATTTTAAGGGGGCAGTAATGTAATACCCGGAAATTTATTTCCGTTATTTTTACTTTTTATGTTTTCTTTCTTCTTTTCAACACAAAGCTTATCATTTTATGTGAGCATTATTACTCACATAAAATGATAAAAGTTTCGCAATAATTCATTCGTTCGGCATATTCTTTTTATCTTTTTATATGAAGAGTTAATCAAATAAAATGCTTCTTACCAACTTTTATGATTTTATGTGAAGTTTTAATCACATAAAATTTTGCCTAAAACACTATCACAAAACTATATATATCAGATGACAATTTGACAAGCTTTGACAAGGTATGACAAGCCTTAGAAGACTTCTCAGCCCACCTCTCAATTGTGTCCCTTGCTTCAGCCCATGTGGCAGTCCCTCTCCCACAGCCCACACCACATTCCAGCCCAGCAGCAACAGCGGGCCTCCGGCCTAGTAAGGTCGACGTATGATCTGCACGTATATCTCTCTAACGCATCAGCTTCCATCTCTCCTATCCTCTATATGATCTGCACGTACTTCCTTCCTTAAACCAACCCGAGATTTTCGCCTACCTTCTGCGTTTGACAGGAACCCACATCCCCTCTTTTGTGTCCACATACATCCTATCCCTAGCGTCCTCTACTGCACACCACAACGCCAGGGGGGATGTTCTTCGCCGGCACGAAAATGGTGTCAGCCCTGATAGCCCTCTTCTGCTCACCGATGTCGGCCGAGCCCTGTCTGTTGAAAACAACCATTGCCGGAGGTCGTCTCCACCGTTGACACCAGTAGCCGTTGGAGTCCCATCAGCGTCGGACGTCCGCCCTCTCCCCCTCCTTCACGAACGCTCTTGACTACAAGAATTCCCAGGCCCATACACACACTAAATCGAGGCAAGCCTTCCCGACTTGTTGCTCACAATTGACGGAAAGTGAGAAGCCGGCGCCGTCACTTACTGTAATCGCCGAGGTACACATTTCTACCTTACTCCCTCGCTTGTCGAACTCGAATCACTGCAGCCTCTTGATTCGGTGTGTGCACAGATCCGTCATTTCCCCGTACCCAACAAACTAGGCCGGACTTCTCTCGGTTGTGGTCCCGACATCCAATCAAGAAGCATGTCCTCTTTCGATCTTGGGTTGTCATTTGAGTTGTCGATCGAGCCTTAACCTTACAAGTGAGTCTCTTTTCTTACCTCGCAACCTGGTGCTGTGTGTTGTAGTTGTGGTGATTGGGAAGTCGGTCGATTGGTTTAAATAGCAGTAGGAGACTAGGAGGATTGTTTTTTGAGTGGAGAATATGTATATTTTAGTGCTGGGTTTATGGTGCCTTTAAGTAGTGGTATGGCGGAATAAAGTGAAGCAAACTACTGACACATTAGTCGAAGGATTTGAGAGGCTTGGGGTTTTGTTCATTTAACTTTACTGGAAATGTTTTAAGAATAGTGATAGCTTATTCATGGATCCATGGGTAATTTAGTGAAGTTAATTATTATGGAATTTTATATTTAAGTATGATTAATTTGAATAATCCTAATTAGGTCCTTTGACCTTACTAACATATATAACTTATATATATATATATATATATATATATATATATATATAAAGACGGATTCCACGTTAAGATGTTCAGTAAGTTAGCACATTAGTGTAGACTACATTACAAGCGTTCTTGTTCTTATATCAAGTATATATATGAGGAAGAAAATAAGCTTGTGGGATCGATCTGACAAGACTTGAGGCGTTTAAGTCCTTCTCGGAAAATTTGGGATTTAATAGAAGCGTGTGGTTTAGACTAGGTATGATTTAAATTATCTTGATAGGAAGTGGGAAAGTTGGGGGAATCTTTCGAACTCTGGCATCCTTTCGCTTTGGCATTAGACATCGTGTTTGAGATTTCTAGTAGGACTTTAAGAGGCTTCCTAAGAGTTTTTTTTAGGTTTGAGACTCAAGGATAAAATCGATTTTTTTTTACCCTTATAAGGGTGATATGATAATTTCCTTTAGAAGATCTTTAATATCCTAGAAAATTCTAGGAGGTTTGGATATATTATTGATCACTTTCCTTTTATATCAGGCGGTTGAGTTCTTACACTGCGAATCGGGTTTCGAGATAGCAAGAGTTGTGCTCGATTCAGGTAAGTCATTTGGGCTTACTTAGCTGACTTCTAGATATGAGTATGAATAATGGTAGTGGTGTGTGAATGAGATGCTTATAGTTATATTTTAGTAATATTTATATACCGACCTATACCTTGGCGTAAGAGTAACGGGCGGTGGCATTCTGCTCAGTTAGCTTGAGGGCGCTGGGGGTTTCTTTAGGGACTAGTCCACACTCGGTTTGTAGTGATGCTACCGGCGGAGGTAAGCTAGACCTACACCCAGTTGGATAAGGAACGGAGGCGAGAACTCTTAAGATTCTCGTGCCACAACTGTAAAATGGAATAAGGTGAATCACTTAACTACTAAATAATAACCGGTTTGTGTGTCAGCATGATGATTGTTTATGTTACCTTGGTTGTGTTTGTGCTATCCTTATTCTGCTTATATTTGGTTTGTTAGCTAACGGTTTATCCGTGTTGTAGATCTGTAGAGATAAATAGTTGCAGAGAGATTCGGGACGGATGGTCAGCCGGGTCCACATACTCATTAGATGGGGGCGGGGAGTCTCCCATACAGCATGCATGTTATGTATATGTTTATGTTTTGTAAGGCTGTCACATGTGTACATTCATACAATAAAAATATTATGTTTCGAAATTGTTTTAAGTACATTTGTGCCTTGTTGTAAGATCCAAGTAATGTTAGTGTTAAACCAAGGTCGGGACCCATTGTGAGGTCCTAACCAGTAGCTCCCCGAGTTCCGAGAATTTGGGGTGTTACAGGTCTAGTTTGTTAGCATGAAACAAAATGGGCCTAGTTTGTACACACTATTACATAAGTTGCCTACTTAGTCAACTCATCCAAAAGTTTTTAACGCAAAAATCACTACAACTCCAAATTACCTGCCTTCCTCCTATTCTTACACTTTATCTTCACTGAATATCGTTGATGCACTATACTAGACAAAACCTGCCACTGAGTATATGAAAATGATTATGTGAACTACAACTCCAACAGGAGAGTTTGTAACAAAAAGAAGCTTACTCTATTCTACTATGTGGATGAGGCAGCAATATGTGATAACTGTGATTCAAGAGTTCACGAGGCCAACAAGCATCCCACCAAGCACCAATGTCTATCTCTTCATTCCACCTTTATAGATTCCCCTATCTATGACATATCTCATGTACTTGTCTTTCTAAAACTTGATCGCACATAAATGGTATAAAATGGCACTAATAAAAAGCCTTGTAATGGTGATGTACAAGAAAAAGAAGGCATTGTTATTCTAACAACTAGGCAAAGAAGTTATATGCAAAGATTAGGATGCTTCATCCCACACAATAAATGAGCACACCTAGAAGCATAAAAATTTCTCTTAACTAATGTCAAGCTTACCACTAAAAATACCAATAAAAGTCCCGGCCATTACCAAGCTCCTCTCTTTAAACATTGTTCAAAGAAGTACTTGCAACCTGTGTTAAATCCATACAAAAACTGAAGATCATCTCTATATGGAAAACTCATTCAACAACCTTATCCGGGATATTATCTTGAGATGGATTTGTTTCCCTAAAAAACAAAGCAATCTTAATGAATGGCTTCTTGAGTTCACGCTAAAGGATCTAACAAGGACTTTATTTAGCATGTGAGAAGGTCTACTCTCACCTCCTTCATCTACTTCACTTGGAAGATTAGAAACAATACTATTTATTGTAACAGTAAGGGAAATGCCATTCAATGTGCCAACCAGATTATTCACTCTGTGATGAACAACACCTCTGCCAACTAGAAAGCACACAACATCGATACTTGTTATAGGGAAAAGATTTTAGGCATTAGCTTAGACTAAACCTCTTTTGTCTTGTCTTTTTAACATGCTCTCATTGCATTATGTTTGTTTAAGTTGACATTCTATGTACACCCTCTCATCAGTTCTATAATATACGATGCTAAACTAGGGATGTTACATGTGTTTGTATAGGTCCATAAAATGAATAAAAAAGATATATTTTATCCTAACCGAAGATAAGATCGTAAGATTTTGTCTCGGAGAAACAACAAAGCTGAGACGACATAGAGACGACCACCAAACGGCCTAGAGATGGCAAACGAAGCCGTCTGGCATCCCGTCTAGCATCTCATTAAGTTAAATTGCAAAAGTCATAGCTCCAGACGGGAATAAGAGGGAGTGGGAGATGGCATGTGCCCCTTTCAAAGCTATTTTGAAACTACGTGACTCATGAGCACTACTTTCGAAGCTATTTTGAAAATACATGATTCTAACCACTAAAATGATGTATGTTTGGTTGTCATCACATGTGCTCATCGATAGGCCGATCGATCGTCTTTCTTTAAAATATGTTTTGTTTTATTTTAGATTCAGTATTAATTTATCAAATCATTTTATTATTTTCCTTGAGTTCGATCATGACCATATTACTACAATCGGGTTTTGTAAGTATTTGCGAGATTTGAGGCTCACGTTTTAACCCTCATCACATAACCTATGAATTAAGACAAATTTCAAAGGATAAATATAACCGTAAACATCATATAATCATCATGTAATTCGGGTTCTACAATAACAAGAACTCAAAAAGACATACTTACAAAACGTTTTCCTTTACTGAATCAATACAAAAGAAGACCAATCAGACCAGACCATTGACAAGTCCCCTACTTGAGGGGAGGACTGATTAACCGACTCCCTAATGAAGATCGATCCAATCGGTCCAATCCTCTATTTGCGATGGTTGTGACTCTAAATTGAAAGTAAAACTAGATAAATAAAACTATTGGCTTCATAATCTTATTTATTGGGAAGATATCTAACCTAGTTCTCCTAGGGCTTAAGGTTAATCCTACAAAACCCTATCTCTAAGAAATAAAATAATATAAAAGCTAAATCATATATTCCGTATAACATAATCTCTAATAGAAGATAGGATTAAGGAAAGTTAAAGATGAATCATCCAAAATAGATGTGGTTGGTGGGACAAGTCGACCGATTGGTACGGACAAGTTGATCAACTTACAATAGTAAATGATCTCGACATGTAGCAAAATGCACCGTCTTGGAAGATTAGGTCAAATGCTCGAAATTTGTGGGAATGGTGGGTCAATATGTATGGGTAGGTCGGTTTAATGACAATATTCCTCGAGAGAACTTCATTTATTCACTCTCGGATCTCAATCATTTCAGTCTTGATCTCGACTTCCATGATCATAGGGATATCTTTAGTGTGTAATAAACATTCTTTCGAGAATAACTCCATTTTAGCTCTTGAAGACTAGAATGTCTTCAACATTATAAAAACACAAATAAACTTTCAAAACACAATAGGGAAGGAAATCTACCATAATATGATGCAAAAATATATTATATGCTCAAAGAATGGATAAAAATATGGTTGAAAAAGACGCTAAAATGGATGTTATCAATATGTAATCAAAATCTTAATAAAATAAAGACGTGTTAATATTTTTCTAATTAAGTTTATGGAAGTATACTAATTGTTTATTGTTATATAAGATACTACCAAAAAAGCGAGATCTTGAATCTTTACGTAAGGAATTTTCCTTTGTAGAAAATTGAAGATGGATTTCATTCTTTAAACTTGCGAGTTTTTTTAACAAATTAACCTTACATCCTATTATGACACAACACCTATCCTCTGTAAGGCCAACTGGCCTTTCCTCATACTAATATGCATTCATAATTTGATAACATTGTTGGGCAAACATATCTATTAAGTTTAGGTTCAGTACTTCAAATATAGATAAACATCAACATAGGCCGAATAACTTTTTTGAGGTGTTGAACGAACTCGTACAACTTCTCATTGGCCTGAGACTAACCTAGACCGGGAAACTGATTGTAGATAATGATTTCATACACAAGCAACATTATTGACAATTTCAAAGACCGGCTTCTATTGTATTGCTTGTCAAACAACCTCTACTTACGAAAAACAAATTGTATAAATATATTATTAAGTAACAACAAAAGTCCATTATATGACAATCAAGCAATTCATCTTTTATTAAAACGAGAGAAAAAAAACTTCTTTTGAATTCTCAATCAATCTATAATAAACAAAAAAAACCTACATGAAAAAGACTCGTGACTAACAAGTTTTGTTTTTCCAAGCAACAAAAGAATAGACTTGAACCGAGTTCTTCGACTTGTTGATCTCTCTACTAAACAAACGGGAATTCTCAATCAATCTATTAAGACTAGAGAAAAACTTCAGTCTGTTGATATCTCTACCAAATATGTATGTGAATATTCATGTCTATCTCTAATAAGTATAAAATCTTTACAAACATTTGTCGAACACAGTGAGTGCATCATAACTTCACAAACACCAACACACGTAGTAACAATCCAAAATTCAACCAATATGCGATATAATCTATAAGACCCGAGGTCTTAGGGACGTTGTCCTCATGTCAACCATGCTAGCGAGATAACTTCTCAAGAGTTCACCAATCCTAAAATTGCTCCCGCACGAGCACGCTTAACTCATAAGTTCTTTGTCAACACTCGACCACTAACAAAGAAGAACTCTTATTGACATGTGTAGCAACATATCCTTATAAGTTAATCATAAATATTCATTGAAATGATGCGGGGTGATAATTTTATGAGGTGTTAAAAAAATCAATATTCATTCAATCAATCTATCAATGACAATTCTTATTTTTATGGTCAATGTAATAAGGAACGAAATATTTTAGATGAAAGAATATGGGTATTGAAATGGAGTGATAAATTGTCTTAAGTGAATTTTTGTAACTTAAGTGATGAATTGTAACAAACAAACTTGAAGGGAAGAGTTTTGAGGGACAAACTGTCAAGGGAGGAGAGCTTGGTGAGCCGAAGTGTAAAGTTAAACACTAGAGAAGAAGAAGGGAGAGGGTGATAGTGAAGGCCAACTTGAAACCGAACCACCAGCCAACAGTGATGGTCGTTGGCAAGTTTCACGAGGGAAGAATTGTCAAAAAAAAAACCCGGAACCGATTAGCATCCGAAAACCCAATACATGAATGCGAGCGTGTGTGATTCACGTAACCTACCAATGTCTATTAACTTTCATAACACAAAGAAACACTATAACTAAATATTAAACACATCACAACCCAACGTAATTAGTCTTAAAATATACCACTTAGTAGCGTGTGTAATATTTAGTTTGGGCAAACAACAACATTACTACAACTTGTTCACGTCACTACCCAACATGACTTGTACTTTATCACATTGTATACTAACATAATAAGTAATGTATCACGAGTACTATAAATCTTTGCATTCTCTAACCATGTTGAACTATTACGCACAACATCGCCTTCTTAAACATCCACTTAATCTATATTGTCGCCGTTTTTTTGATAAAAAATATATTTCAAACACGTAGATTGTTCGATCTAGATGTGTTTTGAACCTTCAATTAAATTTAATCAAAATTTAAGTCCTTAAGTTCAATTTGAATATTGCTAAGGAATAATTGAGAGCATATGGAGATTTGAGTGAGAAAATAGAGAACATTTACAAATAAAAATATTAAGTTTTGTAATTATAATTTACGGGTTTTTTTTAGTGTATCAAGACTTTTGTTTTTTGTAGTATGACGGGACCTTCATGTATGTATGAAACTAGTTAAAATGTTGCATGCTTTGCTTGCGGGTACAATGACTTTAACAATTTGTAAATAATTTATTCGAGTCCGACCGAGAAGCATGAATAATGGATTTAACAATTTGTAAAAGCTGGATTCGAGTCCGATCCAGATATCTAGATTTCTGTCTTTTGTGTTTGCTAGGAGTAAAAAAAAGCATTTATAGTATACTATTATTCACCGTTAGATATATTCCATTTTCCATGCACAAATGTAAACAGCTCAATGTACAAGAGAACACTAGAGTATGTGTAAAGGTTAAAATCATAATCAAACCACTTAGATGGGCACATGTCTCCTCCATTTGAGGAGCAACAATAGCGAGAGTCCTTTACTTCTTATGTCTTAAATCTTGGCAACACGAGAGCTTTTGTTCATCCATTTTGAGTCCAATGAGCATACAAGAACAAGAGACATCTAAGAGACCTTATTCTTCTGCCAATCTCGATCTAAGCAAGTTAAAAAAAATTGACCATTTTCGACATTCAACACAAATTGTGTAACTAGTATGGAAGACAAAACAGTTGTTCATCAAAGCCAAAAGATACAATCCAATACCCAATGATTTCCCATTCAAGTCCAAGTGATTATACCTAAGATTATAATTAAACCAATTTATTAAATGATGAAATAAACAAAATCAACTATTTTCTCCCATAGGTGTAATTAGGTTATACCCACAAATCAAAGATGATGAAAACATAAAGGTATTGCTAAAGTTTTATCACACTATAACCAAAATGTTTATACCCACTTAGCTTTTTTTCATCAAATTTGATCAAAGAGAGATGATATGTATGAAGTAAGCTAAATAAATAAGACGTGAATAACAAGAGATTGAAACAAATCAAAATCCAAAATGAATCAACCAAACTATAAAGATTAGATTACTTTGATAATAGAATTAAAAAAAAAAAAGAAGGATACAAAGATTCTTAGAGCAATTCAAAACCACCGGCATCATGCATATCATCATCTAATTCCATTTCAAACCGGAATTCATGAGGATGGAAAATTTGAATCCTAAGTAGATCATGTCCATCACAATCTTTGGTTGATCTAGATCGCATCTAGAAACAAATTAAGATAGAAGGGTCGAAAACATATTACATGATTAAGGAGCTCAAGTGAGACCAACCAACAAACACTAATTACACAATAACAATTGATTTGTGCCCAATCCAAAAACACAACCAAGTCCAAGAAGAAGACCAATTTACCTGAAAACTCCACCTTGATTGAAATAGTTTACAGGTGTTAATGATGGAAGACTTCACACAAATATAGCAGTTGGATATACTAACAATGTACTTGATTATATTTCTAGATATTTGGTTGGTTTGAATTCAGTGCATGTTGTATATCTACATGTCAAGAGCCTTGAAGTTGGATTCAAGAACAAGTTCAAAAGGACGAGATCAAGGGCCTTGGAATCTAAGGTGCACGGAATAAGGATTCAAATAAATTGAAGATTTTCGTAAAAGATTCTGTAAACAAGAAGATCTCATCAACCAAAGACTTTGTCAACCGAAAGAAGATCTCAACCGAAGGATAGAGAATCTTTTCGAGAAGATTTTCTAAACAACAAAACGGCAAAAGTATCTTCTCTCTCTTATCAAACAGAAGACGAGAAGATCAAGGAGTAAAAGACTCAACGTGTTCGTAGGGACTGAAGACGTGCAACGTCTACCTTACGATCTTCATGGAAAAGAAGGTCGATCTTTAAACGGTCATCTCTACAACGGCTAGAAGATCTTTCCATAGAAGATATAAATGAAGACGATGGTCGAAGAAGAAGATAAGCTAACATCGGAAAACATCTTTGCATCCTCAAGCAACCTAATCATCTTCATTCGTTGTTTTTCTTTCTCACATTCACGTAAAAGTTTTATCCCCTTAGAGAGAGAAAACACAAGAGCTCCATTGGTAGATCTAAAAAGTGTTATACTAGAGTGTGTTACTCTGCGAAGTAACTAGGCTATTATAGTTAGGTTAAGAGTTGGGGCTAGATCGTAGCATTGGCTACAAGAGAGAGAAGAAGGGGATTTCTTCTAGTTTGTATCTAGGACTCTTTGAAGCCGATAATAGATAGTTAGATCCTACGGATATACCCTGGGACGGAGAGTAGGCTATTTAGAGCCGAACTTCGTAAACATATCCTCGTTTCAATCTTCTCAATTTCGCACCATATATACTTTATTCTGACTAACTTTGTTTTACATGAGCAAGAAGTCAAGGCCCTTGAAATAGAGTTTCAAAGTCCTTGAAATCAAAGTTTCACTAGTAGCACAGATTGACATCAAGGCCCTTGAAAGGAGTTTCAAGGCCTTGAGATTTGGTTTGCGAAAATTTCCCATACTCTATTCAACCCCCCCCCCCCTCCCCTTCTAGAGTATTATCTATCTTATTTATATCACCTATCGGTTCTTCAATTGGTACCAGAGCTAGACTCACGTTTATTGATTTAACCATCAGTGAGACTAATCATGAATCATGTAGGTGATGGTGGATTTGCTCAAGGAAGATCATCATCTCGACCACCACTCTTTTGTGGCAATAACTTCGCTCATTGGAGATCAATTATGCGTATGTTCTTGATTGACCAGGATATGGAGCTTTGGAGCATTATTCAAAATGGACCAAAGGTTCCAATGACAACGGTTGAAGGTGTCCAAGTCCCGAAGAAGGAATCAAACTTCACACAGGCTGACCTAGATAGTGTGTTAAAGAATTACAAGGCAATGAATCTACTTTACTGTGGATTAGATACTAATGAATTTAACCGCATCTCATCATGCAAAAGTGCAAAATAAATATGGGACAAGCTTGTTGTCACTTACGAAGGAACAAGTCAAGTCAAGGAAACAAAGATTAGCATCTTTCTCAAACAATACGAGCCATTCAAGATGAATCCAAATGAACCAGTCAAGGAAATGTTCACCAGATTCACTGAGATCGTGAACAATCTAGACTCACTTGGAAAGACCTTCACAAATGAAGAAAAAGTGAGAAAGGTTATAAGAAGCTTACCTAAGGTCAAGTGGGGACAAAAGATGACTGCTATTGAAGAAGCTCAAAATCTCACTACTCTTCCTCTTGATGATTTACTTGGAAAACTCATCACACATGAAATGATTCTTGGCGAAGAAGATATATGGAGAACTCCCATCCAACTCCAAGAATTTGGCATTAAAATCCAGAAGGGATGAGTTACCTTCTTATGAAGAAAATAGTGATGATGATAATGAAGAAGATGCTCTCGCCATGATCTCTAAAGGTTTAGCAAGAATTCTCAAGATAAAGAAACAATCTGCAAACCGAGAATTTCCACGAGCATCAAAAACCCCAAGGTAAGTTTCCTAACTCTAATAAGAAAACGAAAGTACTGACTTGCTTAAAATGTGGTGAAACAGCTCATTTGGTGAAGGATTGTCCACAAAAGAAGAGGACCAACTTGAAGAAGAATGATCGAAAGAAGAAAGCCATGGTTGCTTCATGGAGTGATTCAGAATCAACAAATGAATTAGAATATGAACAAGAACAAGCAAACTTGTGTCTTATAGCCGATCATGAAGATAACTCAAATCTTTACATCGACAATATGGTAAGTACAATTTTGTCTCAACCTGAGATTGACCTTAAACAATTCCTTAAGGATATTATCTTGAGTGATAAGGAACATAGAATAAGGATAAGTTCTTTCAAAGAAAAACTTCATGAACAAGATAAACAATTGAGTGAAATGTCTTTGGAGATCGAAAATCTTAACACAGATAGGAAGAACTTGATGACAATATCAAGGCCTTGGAATCAGAAAACCTAATTCTCAAGGACAACCTCTCTTCTCTATATTGAAACTACATCGATCTAGAGAAAGAGAAAGTTGATCTGACTTTAATGTGTCAAGACCAGAAGGCATCACTCATTAAGTTTACTCGTTCAAAAGTTGATCTCGAAAGAATGATAGGTGAACAACAATCTTCACTTAACAAAAATGGTATAGGGTATCATAGGAGCTTTCCTAAAAATCCTAACACCACTTTTGTTACGGACAAAGGAAGCATTCATATGCCTACCTGCTTCTATTGTTGTAAAAAGGGTCATGCTAAATCTACATGTCCTTATAGAAGAAAAGATCCTTATATCATCAGAAACACCTATCCTCTATGTTTAAGGAAATAGGTCAAACAAATCTGGGTTCCTAAAGGTACTAGACCACCAAACATGATTGAACCTGAGTATGAACCAAAATATGCCATTTGGTCAACCCGGAAAGGTTGATGTTTGCTATTTTGCAGGATATCACCAAGGTAAAGGAGCATAAATGGATATTAGATAGTGGTTGCTCAAGACACATGAGTGGAAAAAGTTCTTTATTCTCAAATTTAAAGAAGCAATCATCTGGAACTATTACTCTTGGTGATAAAGGAAAGTATGACATAATTGGCATTGGTAAAATTTGCTATGATTCATCCAACTTTATTGATGATGTTTATTTAGTTGATGGCTTGAAATATAATCTACTAAGTATTTCTCAAATTTGTGATAAAGGCAATAAAGTCATGTTTGATTCAGAAAAATGTGAAGTTCAAGACATAAAGACGGGAGAAGTATTGCTTACTTCTCCTAGGTGTAATAATGTTTATTCTTTGAGTACTAACCAAGTTGCAGGAACTAAGCTAAAATGTCTAAAGGCCTTGATTGATGATCCAAGGCTTTGGCATAGAAGACTTGGCCACGTAAGCATGCACACCATGCAGAACCTACTTACAAAAGATTTGGTACGTGGTATGCCTAACCTAAACTTCAAGGCCAATGATCTATGTAAAGCATGTACACAAGGTAAACAAACAAGAGGTTCATTCAAACCTAAGAAAGTTGTAAGTTCTTCTCGACCTATTGAACTTTTACATATGGATCTTTGTGGACCTATGCGTGTCAAATCTCCCGGAGGAAAACAATACATCCTTTTAATAGTAGATGACTTCTCTCGTTTTACATGGATATCTTTTCTACGAGAAAAATCTGAAGCTTTATTAGAGTTTTCAAAATTGTATAAGGAGTTAAAAAGTTTGAAAAACCTACCAATCGTTTCTATAAGAAGCGATCATGGTAGAGAATTTGATCAACTAAAGTTCGATCTATTTTGTGCAAAATATGGTATTTCTCATAACTTTTCAGCTCCTAGAACTCCTCAACAAAATGGAGTTGTGGAACGCAAGAACCGCACTCTTGAGGGTATGTCTAGGATAATGCTTTTAAAAAATCATTTGCCAAAAAGTTTTTGGGTTGAAGCAGTAAACACCGCAAATTATATTTTAAATAGATGTTTAATTCGCCCTATTTTGAAAAAGACTCCTTATGAACTCTTTAAAGGAAGAAAACCAAATATTTCATACTTCAAACTATTTGGATGTACTTGTTTTGTTCACAACAATGGAAAGGACAATCTCGGGAAATTCGATGCACATAGTGATGAAGCTATATTCATTGGATATGCTTCAAAAAGCAAAGCTTATCGAGTATATAACAAACATACCAAAGTTGTTGAGGAAAGCATTCATATTATTTTTTATGAAAGCAATGATGGTACTTTGAGTGAGAGTTTTGCAGATTTAAATCTGAATCAAAGAGAAGATCACATTTCGGATGAAGAGGAAGATCCTAAAGATCAAGACAAGAATATGCAAGAAAAGATTCAAGATACCAAAGAAAATCCTCAAGACCTTGAAACACACCTTCAAGACCTTGAAACTGGAAACTATGACAACATAACTCCACTTCAAGGGATTGAAACCCAACTTCAAGGCCTTGAGATTGGAACAACAGGTAATGCACAAACTGTACCTGAATCGAGTCATACATATTCAGCTCAACCTTCTGGATCTACATCATCTGTCAAAAGAAGAAAAGTTCAACACTCCTCGTATCATTCACAAGAGAATGTGATTTCATATCCAAATGCTGGAGTTCAAACTAGATCTAAAGTAAATAATCTTTGTGCCTTCTCCACTTTTGTATCACTTGTCGAGCCAAAGAACTACACTCAAGCTCTTCAAGAACAAGACTGGATCATTGCCATGCAAAATGAATTAAACGAATTAGAGAGGAACAAGGTATGGACTCTTACTTCAAGACCAAAGCATCAATCATTTATTAGCACGAAGTGGGTCTTTCGAAACAAATTGGATGAAAGTGGAAAAGTCATACGAAACAAAGCACGACTTGTAGCATATGGCGATAACCAAGAAGAAGGTATTGATTATGAGGAAAGTTTTGCTCCTGTTGCCAAGAAGCCATACGTATGTTACTTGCATTTGCATCCTTCATGAGCATAAAACTTTTTCAAATGGATGTAAAATGTGCTTTTCTAAACGGCTTCTTAGAAGAAGTCTACGTTGCTCAACCTCCTGGTTTTGAATGATGAAGTTCCGGATCATGTTTTTAAATTAGATAAAGCTCTTTACGGTCTTAAGCAAGCTTCTCGAGCTTGGTATGAAAGATTGTCTAAATATCTTCTTGAAAACAATTTCAAAAGAGGTTTGATTGATAAAACATTGTTTATCAAAACTAGAGGCAACTATATTTTAGTAGTACAAATCTATGTTGATGATATATTATTCGGTGCTACTAATTATTCCCTTTGTATGGAATTTTCAGATATTATGTGCGGGGAATTTGAGATGAGCTTAATGGGAGAGTTAAATTTCTTTCTTGGACTTCAAGTTACACAAGCAAAGAAAGGAATTTTTCTCAATCAAAGCAAGTATACTAAAGACTTGCTTAAAAAGTACAAAATGGATCAATATAAGGTTGCAAAGACTCCTATGAGTTCAACACTTTCGCTAGATCATGACAAGAACGGTAAAAGTATAGTACAAAAGGAGTATCGAGGTATGATCGGTTCATTGTTGTATCTAACTACTAGTCGTCCTGAAATTATGTTTAGCGTGTGCATGTGTGCAAGATTTCAAGCTGATCCTAAAGAGTCACACTTGATAGCAGTGAAAAGAATTTTTCGGTATCTCAATGACACTAAGGATCTAGGGTTATGGTACCCACGTCAAAGCTCGTTTTATCTTGTTGGATATTCAGATGCAGACTTTGCAGGTTATAAGGTTGATAGAAAAAGTACCTTTGGATGTTGTCAATTCCTAGGGTCATCCCTAATTAGTTGGCACTCCAAGAAGCAAAATTTTGTTGCCTATCTACTACCGAAGCTGAATACATAGATGCAGGAGCTTGTTGTGCTCAAATTCTTTGGATTGCTCAACAACTTCGTGACCTTGACTTTGACTTGAGAGGTATTCCTATAAAATGAGATAGTACTAGTGCCATTTCTATAACCAAAAATCATGTGCAGCATTCAAGGACTAAGCATATTGATGTAAGGCATCACTTCATACGTGATCATGTTGAGAAAGGTGATGTTTCGATTTCTTTTATCTCAACTAACTTCCAGCTTGTAGATATCTTTACCAAGCCTCTTCCTGAGGAACAATTTTATTTTATAAGATTGGAGCTTGATATGTTGAACAAATAAGCATTAACGTAGGGGGAGTAAACGAGTTTTAATCATCCTACGCATGCAGCCCAATTGATGATTTCAAGGGCCTTGAAATCAAATTCAGGGGACCTTGAAACATAGTAAAGGGTAAATTGACTTTACGGATCTTTTAAGAGTTAATATATGTTAGATATTTCAATTCTTAAAAGATTTTTTAAAACCTTTTATTTGACACAGTTTTGATTTTGGTTTTAAAAGCTTGATTTTCTCAAAGATTTTGTCATATCCTTGATAAAAAGGACCTAATTTCTCATCTTTTTATCCTTTCACAAGAAACCCTATTTCAAAAGTCTTTTATTTTTCTCTTAAACTTTCCTCATGGCACCCAGAAGCAAGAGATCTGCTCCTCCATCTTCCAACAAGAAAGTTGTTCAGAATTCTTCAATCGATAAAGAAGAAAAACCTTTTGAAGATCTGGATACATCTCAGATTACTGGTCTTCCCTCATCATGGTTTATAAATTTTCAAGCTTCTGGATCTTGGTTTGATGGCTTTCACAATCAGCCGCTCTGTATGTGTGATTTGGTGGATACTAACTTTCTCGATACTCTCAAAATACCTTGCATAGACAAGCTGAAGAGTTCGATTATCTGGAAGGTTTTAAACCCATGAGATTTTGCTTTTCCACGGCTCACAAGACTATTCTATGTTAATCTCACCACAAAAGGGACAAAGGGTGTATTACTCTTGAATCTTCAGTCAAAGGTACTCCAATTTCACTCACTTCATCTATTCTCAATGAAATTTTAGGAATTCCTACAAATGTAGTGTTCAACTATCCTCCAAGGTCAGAGAGTGTTCGTATTGCTAAGGAGAATTTTCTGATTCCTAATTCAAACTCACGTCAACTCACTCATACTTCTCTGATGTTAGAGGCTAAAATAGTGTTCACCATACTGGTTCGATGTGTAGTTCCCCGTGCAAACTCAAGAGAGCTGCTGACTGATCAATCTCTTGAATTAATTCATTTACTTATGTCTGATGTGGCGATAGATGTACCTATTCTGATTCTAAACCATATGTTGCATTCTGTTAACTCTAAGAGATCTATTCCTTTGCCTTATGGAAATTTGCTTCCTACGGTCTTTGATTATTACAGAATTGATACATCCTCTGAGAAACGACAGTCTATTTAACAGCAAAATTGATGAGAATTGCTTAGAACGTCTAGGGATTGAGAAAACTCTTGTAGGAACATGGACTTTGAAAGGAAAAGAAGTTAATCAAAATCCAAATGAAGAAGTTAAATTCTCTCCTACTCCAAAAATCAGGATAGAGGGTTGTGAAAATGAAATAGCTCGTCTCAATCGTGAATTGTCTGATTTTCAGTTTGACGCCAAAAGGAGAATGGATTCTAATTTCGAGTTACTGGCTACCATCAATGCTAAAGTCAATGAGATGTATTTGATAAATGCTCTTACACTAACTACAATGGGAAGTATTTTGCCCATACCTGAAGATGTAGCTCAACATACTCAAGAGCAGGTTGAGAATATGCTGAAGAATTGTAAAAGGCGTGTCCACAATAAATCAATTATGTACCCAACTCATGAAGAGTCAATGTTCTTGCCCAAAGTTGAGTATGAAATTATTAAACAGGGAAGAGCTGAAGAAAAGAGAAGACGTTTGGCATCTGAAATGGATGATTGACGTTATAAGAAAACTTCATCCAAAGGAAAGAGGAAGTTTTATGAGGAATTTTAAAGCTGACTGATCTTTTTCTCTATGGGTTGACTGTTTTCTTCTCCCTCGTTGGAAATACTTTTGGTTTTTGGGTGTGTAATTGTTTTTTAAGACTTCCTGGTTTGACTGCTTTTTCTCCCTTGTTGAAAGACAAAGGGGGAGAAATCCGACATTTCGATATAGTGCATTATGCATTTTTAGTTTTGAGATTGTTATATGCATTGCTAAACTAACAAATGCAGGTACGAAAATTTGTGTTGTCTTCCATCTAGGGGGAGTTTGAAAACTCCACCTTGATTGAAATAGTTTACAGGTGTTAATGATGGAAGACTTCACACAAATATAGCAGTTGGATATACTAACAATGTACTTGATTATATTTCTAGATATTTTGTTGGTTTGAATTTAGTGCAGGTTGTATATCTACATGTCAAGGGCCTTGAAGTTGGATTCAAGAACAAGTTCAAAAGGACGATATTAAGGGCCTTGGAATCTAAGGTGTACAGAATAAGGATTTGAATAAATTGAAGATTTTCGTAAAAGATTCTGTAAACAAGAAGATCTCATCAACCAAAGACTTTGTCAATCGAAGGAAGATCTCAACCGAAGGATAGAGAATCTTTTCGAGAAGATTTTCTAAACAACAAAACGGCAAAAATATCTTCTCTCTTATCCAAAAGAAGACGAGAAGATCAAGGAGTAAAAGACTCAACGTGTTCGTAGGGACTGAAGACGTACAACGTCTACCTTACGATCTTCATGGAAAAGAAGGTCGATCTTCAAACGGTCATCTCTATAATGGCTAGAAGATCTTTCCATATAAGATATAAATGAAGACGATGGTCGAAGAAGAAGATAAGCTAACATCGGAAAACATCTTTGCATCCTCAAGCAACCTAATCATCTTCATTCGTTGTTTTTCTTTCTCATATTCACGTAAAAGTTTTATCCCCTTAGAGAGAGAAAACACAAGAGCTCCATTGGTAGATCTAAAAAGTGTTATACTAGAGTGTGTTACTCTGCGAAGTAACTAGACTATTATAGCTAGGTTAAGAGTTGGAGCTGGATCATAGCATTGGCTACAAGAGAGAGAAGAAGGGGATTTCTTCTAGTTTGTATCTAGGACTCTTTGAAGCTGATAATAGATAGTTAGATCCTACGGATATACCCTGGGACGGAGAGTAGGCTATTTAGAGCCGAACTTCGTAAACATATCATCGTGTCAATCTTCTCAATTCCGCACCATATATACTTTACTGTGACTAACTTTGTTTTGCATGAGCAAGAAGTCAAGGCCCTTGAAATAGAGTTTCAAAGTTCTTGAAATCAAAGCTTCACTAGTAGCACAGATTGACATCAAGGCCCTTGAAAGGAGTTTCAAGGCCTTGAGATTTGGTTTGCGAAAAGTTCTCATACTCTATTCAACCCCCCTTCTAGAGTATTATCTATCTTATTTATATCACCTATCGGTTCTTCATTACCCTTTCAAGCTTTCTATAAATTTTGATCTACTTCCTCAAGAGAACCCACAAGTCCAATTTAGATGTTTAGGAGTTGCCAATGTCAAATAATTACTTCAAAGAATGAATAAATTAGCAATCTTGATTTACCAAGGCTCTCTATTGAGACAATGGCCTATCACTCAAATTGAGATTTACCTCTTTCATTTATTTGATTGAAAATGGTCCTCTTGTTTTATTTGCGTTAATTCATTTTTATCTTTGGGTTTATCTGTGAAATTGATTTTTGTAGATGATAAGATAACATGAAGATAGTGTTTCTACTCTTGAAGGTAATGAACCTTATACCAATCATTATACACATAAATTTATTAATGGTTACTATTGTGTCTTACACTAATGATATACAAGCGAAAGCGAAGAAGAGTTTCGTACCCGCTCAATGAGAATGCCATTCGTTTTCAAACGCGGTGTTGGCCTAAGTTAAGAAAATAATTAAGCTAAAAATATTAAAGAAATTAAAGTCACCAATATTAAAGATTTATTACAATCAAGAACTTACCCATGATCACGCAGCGTGTAAAGACCATGTATACCTCCGGTCTTGACGCGTGACATTTTTGTACAAGTACTAGTGACATATTCATGCTAAGAGAGAAAATTATTGAGGTCAGATGAATTCACCATATGTATCTTCAAAATATCGAGCCGTAGGAGTGGATTCTTATCCGTCGGGATTTGCCCCTAGTAAAGGCAATCATGAGCACTAGAGATGAGATGATTACCTTGACAGATTAGCCGGCGCCTTTGGGAGATTTACTTGAGTCTTGTTGTAAAGGGGAGACATTTCTGGTGGACGAAACGTATGAGATGCTTAGACCGTAGGGTGAGGAGGTGGACTGGTTCAGAATAGTTTGAGACTCGGGAAATACGCCCAAGCACTGTTTTATCTTATGGATAGCAATCATTGACAAATTATCCACCAAGGACAAACTACACTTCCTCAGGCTTGATCCTATGTGCAGCTAGTGCATGAGTAAAAGCGACTCGCATGACCACTTGATATTTGGTTGTAATTATGCACGTGAGGTTTTGGAGGCAAGTTGGTGCGGACTTTGGGATTACTAGAGGCATCACTACCCAATCATAGGTATGTATTGCTGATTCACACTGGACATGGCATGTATTAGTCGAGCAGATCCAGGATATATGCATTTTCCACTATAGTCTACTAATTTTGGTATTCCAAGAATGCCTTGGTGTTTGACCAGGAAAAAAAATAACAATTGACATTCTCTTGAGATTGACCGGGACCAATGTTTATAGCTTGTTGCACGAGGCTTTCCGCACTGAAGTTAGAGAGAGGATTACATCTTAGTAATTGGTATTTACCAAAGTTGTATTTTGCTTCATACTTGATGTACTTTTGATCTTTATATGTACCGGGTTTGGTTTTAGTCTACTAATGGTTTTGTCAAGGTGGACTAGACATTGTCTCGAGGTTTTGGAACTTGTTTGACTTGTGAGTGTCTTCATCTGCTGATGGCTTTGCCGAAGGTGGACGAGCCTCATGAATTGTGCTGGTTTTTCTATGTATATTCAGTTTGCGCATTTTCAAGGTAGTTGATATGTTTAGTAGGATTTACCTTTAGCCGAGCATGAGCAAATATGTACATATACATATATTCTGTTCATATCATATAACCAGGATTCTAACAGATCCGGCTCTACCGATTCTCTTTTCTATAAATTTAGTTTTAGCTATCGATGATTAGACCGAAATATAGAAGACAAATAGAAAGGGGCTCCAATTACTTATTCTTCTTCGAATTCCATGGAGCCACTCAACGTGTGACGTATGAAGGAGAACAAGCTTAAAATTGAGAAGAGAGATAAAAACTTTTGCCTTCAAGTGAGAAAGAGAACGGCCGAAATTGAAAAGCGAAGAAACCAAAATCAAGACAGAGAATAACCTAAAACCGATTTGCAAAGAGAGTTGTGGTGGAAAAGACATAAAGGGTAGAGCATCGAAAATGACGATTAAGAGGAAGATTGCCTCTACGGTGGCACGCCGTTTAGATCTAGCACGAAGATGACGATTTGGAGAAGGATTGCAACGGAAAGAGAGAATGGGAATGTAGGACGGATATTGGACGGATGATGAAAGTGAAGAGCCACTGACAAATTAACAACGCAACACAATTCGAAAGACGCGTCAACATCATCCGTGTTGTACGGTGAGCCCATTTGAAAGGGGCGGCCCAAAGGTAAGTCCAGTTTGGGAATACATTCCATTTACCCGACCCCCTTAATGATAAAGGATACTATACTAGTTTTGTATGATATTTGGGAGATTCCCATGATATAAATAAAGTAAAAGGTATAAAAGAAAAATCAAAGTCACGATAGACATACCATTTTCATCACCACATTCCTAACTTAAACCCCTAAATATTAGCGAAGGAGAGCGAAGGCACATCCATGGTGGGGGGAGAAGCTGCCACAGTGAATGTTTTGTAAAAGTTTTGTTGTGCACATATTAAAAGGCAAAAAAAAGCAATGATTGTTATAATATATACATATATATATATATATAGGAAGCGATCTAAGGAAACAAGAATCATCATTATAATGAATTAAAGTAACACCATTTATAAATATATCATGAATATTGATAAATGAATATTGTAGGCAACTATCTAATATCGTCTTTAACACAAACAAACAAAGATTGTGTTTAACTTTCTTGAAGGTGCTTTCGCAATCACACCAAGTATGAAAAACCCTTTAAGCATTTAGAACTCTAGAAAAGACCAAGAAAAGTCTTGCTTTTGACGGACGAGCTAAAAAAAGTACAAAGATTGAAAATTTATATGATAGTTAGAAATCCTCAAAGTAAAATGTAGATATCAATCCCTTAAACCAACTTCAGCTTAATTATTTACAATAAAACCAACACGTTTTTGGCAAAAGACTTTATCTAAATAATTTTATAAACGTCACTTTTTTGGAATGTAAATAGAAGGTAGAAATTCATCACATTAAGAAGAAGCAAATTCATATGATCTCAATTCAACAATTCATATACACAATTATAAATTAAATCATCATAGGGATAAACCTATCATTAGATCAATGAAGAAGTTAGCTAGACATAATGAGAGTAAAAATATAAATGAAAATAGAAAATTGCACTAAAAACTCCCAAATTGTTCGGTTCTAGCACAACGAGGCGAACTTTCAAAGTAAACGACATATGTGGTAACTGAAAAGTTCAAAGGGTACAGGATATGATACGATGCTAAACTAGGGATGATACATGTGTTTATATAGGGCTATAAACTGGATTAAAAAAAAGGGATATATTTTATCATAACCGAAGATAAGATCTTAAGATTTTATCTCAAGAAACAACACGGATGAGACGTCATGAAGACGGCCTAGAGACGGGAAAGAAAGCCGCCTGGCATCCCGTCTGCCATCCTATAATTTAAAATGCAAAATTCATAGCTCCATACGGGATAAAGAGGGATGGAGAGACGGCTTGTTCCCGTATGGCTGCCGCTTTGGCTTTATATCAACTTTTAACAACTTTTTCAACAATTCAGTATAACAAACTTTGCCACTGATTTGGTTGGAACTTTGTGACTCATGAGTACTACTTTCAAATATCTTTGAAGATATACAACTTTGTAATTAATACAAATGTCAAATTCCAAAAGGAAGATGGTCGAAGTTGGTAGTCTCTCAAAGGTTGTGATAAATTTGTATCCAACTCCAATGGTTTACACTTGGCTTCTTCAATATTTAGTCGATCTTGATGTTTCCATGCACTTTCCGATTGTATGGAAGATTTAATCCTTTTGTTTTGGTATTTTATACGATTATTGCTCCAT
This sequence comes from Fagopyrum homotropicum, assembly GCA_033239125.1. NCBI lineage: Eukaryota > Viridiplantae > Streptophyta > Magnoliopsida > Caryophyllales > Polygonaceae > Fagopyrum > Fagopyrum homotropicum. The sequence goes on along the minus strand of BSWB01000001.1, from coordinate 36,776,842 downwards.
AAATGGCCTTGAACGTCTGAACCACGAAATAAACTTAATTAGACACCATAATATGCAATATGAATGATTTCTATACCAAGTGAATAACAAACTATACTATATGGATATGAAAAATGCATGATTCTAACCACTAAAATGATGTATGTTTGGATATCATCACATGTGCACGTCGATATCCCGATCGATCATCTTTCTTTACTTTATGTTTTATTTTTTTTAGATTCAGTATTAATTTTTCAAAACAATATCACTATTTTTCTTGAGTTCGATCATGACCATATTACTACAATCGAAACTTGTAAGTATTTACGAGATTTGAGGCTCACGTTTCAGCCCTTATCACATAACATAGGAATTAAGACAAATTTTCAAAGGATAAATATAACTGTAAACATCATAGAATCATCATGTAATTCGGGTTCTTCAGACCCTACAATAACAATAATTCAACAAGACATACTTACAAAACGTTTTCCTTTATTGATCAATAAAAAACAAGACCATTCGGACTAGACCATAGACAATGTAAGACCCCAAATTTTCAAAACTCGGGGAGTTATGGGTTATGACCTCACAATGGGTCCCGACCCTAGTTTGACAACAATCTCACTAGATCTAACAATAAGGCACAAATAAAGGAAAACCGAATATAAAAAACAAAGGGCTTTTAATGTTATGAACTCAATAGAAGACAGTCAGTCAATCTATATATATATATAGATCATGACTCATATGTAAACAACTCTTAGCATGTGAACATGTAAACACCGAATATATGTAACTATATCGCTGAATATATGTGACTATACTACCAAATATATAGAGTCAGGTCCGGCGAATATTTCTTCCATTAATAACACGATTTTTTTTCCCTTTAATATCGCCTAATCTCAGTCATCTATTTAACGATCTAACGGATACAACTTATTCTCATTTTACATGGTAAGAGCTGTTTACATGTGAGTCAAACTCTATATAGATCATGACTCTCTCTCTCTCTCTATATATATATATATATAAATATATATATATATATATATATATATATATATATCTTATAGTCATAATATCTAATGACAACATGCAACAAAAGGAAGGACTCAAAAATAAAGACTTACACCCCCATCCTACGGAGTACGGAAGACCCGACTAACCACTACCTTCTGGATTACTCGGCCGCTGCTCTAACTTGTAGCAAATCTAAACAACATACAATACAACTATTAGCTAACTATCCAAATATTAGCAAAATTATAACAGCACAAACACACACATAAATTGAATTTAAACACTCAACACCCTTGCATAGAAGTCCGGTTATTATCTTTTATGCATGTGATTCACTTGTAATTCAACTTATGGTGTAGCACGAGATCCCCCTAACTCCCGTTCTTGTCCCGTATACCATTAGCTAACTATCCAAATATTAGCAAAATTATAATAGCACAAACACACACATAAACTGAATTTAAACACTCAACACCCTTGCATAGAAGTCCGGTTATTATCTTTTATGCATGTGATTCACTTGTAATTCAACTTATGGTGTAGCACGAGAGCCTCCTGAATCCCGCCTTTTTCCCCGTATGCCAACCGGAATGGATCCGATGCACCTCACCGTGTACCGGTATGGCTTGTTCGTAGTAGAGAACCACCTCCTAGAATCATGGAAAAGTTGGGCAGTGATGGTACCGCCCATTTATAATACACTTGGGCCAATTAATGCACAAGTTATCTTCATTTTCGAAACATAGTTTTTCTTTCTCTCCTTCTAAAAAGCTTTATTCCCCGGAGAGAGATAAAACTCGAGAGCTCCATTGGCATATCTAAAGAGTGTTATACTCGAGTGTGTTACTCTGTGAAGTAACTAGGCTATTATAGCAAAGTATTGAGTTGGAGCTAGATCGTAGCATTGGCTACAGTGAGAGAAGAAGAGGATTTCTTCTAGGTTGTATCTAGGACTCGTTGAAGCTGATAATAGATAGTTAGATCCTAAGGCTATACCCTGGGACGGAGAGTAGGCTATTTAGAGCCGAACTTTATAAACATATCCTCGTGTCGATCTTGTACATTCCGCACCATATCTTGTTTATTGTGACTAACTTTGTTTTGCAGGAGTTCAAAGTCAAGGCCCTTGAAAATAGTTTCAAAGCCCTTGAAATCAAAGCTTCACAACAAAGTGAGATCAACATCAAGACCCTTGCAATTGATGTCAAGGCCTTGAGATTGGTTTTACAAAAAGTTCTCAAACTCTATTCAACTCCCCTTCTAGAGTATCTTTTAATCTTTTATTTCACCTACCGGTTCTTCAATTGGTATCAGAGCTAGACTCACGTATATTGATTTAACCATCAGTGAGACTAATCATGAATCCTATAGGTGATGGTGGATTTGCTCAAGGAAGATCCTCATCTCGACCACCACTCCTCTGTGGCAACAACTTTGCTCATTGGAGAGCTTTCATGCGTATGTTCATTATTGATCAGGACATGGAACTTTGGAGCATTGTTCAGAATGGCCCCAAAATCCCTACTACAACTGTAGAAGGCGTCCAAGTGTCAAAGAAGGAAGCTGATTTCACACAAGCTGTCGTGGACAGCGTGTCAAAGAACTACAAAGCAATAAACCTACTATATTGCGGATTAGATACAAATGAATTCAACCGCATCTCATCATGCAAGAGTGCTAAAAAAATATGAGACAAGCTTGTTGTCACATACGAAGGAACAAGTCAAGTCAAGGAAACAAAGATTAGCATCTTCCTCAGACAATACGAGCTATTCAAGATAAATCCAAATGAAATAGTCAAGGAAATTTTCACAAGATTCAATGAGATTGTGAAAAACTTGGACTCACTAGGAAAGATCTTCACAAATGAAGAAAAAGTTAAAAAGGTGCTAAGGAGCTTACCTAAAGTTAAGTGGGGACCAAAGGTGACTGCTATCGAAGAAGCTCAGAATCTCTCAACCCTCCCTCTTAATGACCTCCTTGGAAAACTCATCACACATGAAATGGTTCTTGGTGAAGAAGATGGAGAGCTCCCATCTAACTCCAAGAATTTGACATTAAAACCAAGAAAGGATGAATTATCATCAGACAAGGAAGATAGTGATGATGATGAAGAAGATGCAATTGCCATGATCTTGTATGGTCTCGCAAGAATTCTCAAGTTAAAGAAACAATCTGCTAACAATAGAGAATATCCACGAGTATTAGAACCCCGAGGTAAGTTTTCTAACTTTAACAAGAAAACTAGAGTACTGACTTGTTTTGAATGTGGTGAAACAGATCATCTTGTGAAGGATTGTCCACAAAAGAAGAGGACCAACTTCAAGAAAAATGATCGAAAGAAGAAGCTATGGTAGCTTCATGGAGTGATTCAGAATCATCAAATGAATCAAAAGACGAAAAAGAACAAGCAAACTTGTGTCTTATGGCCGATCATGAAGAAGATTCAAATCTGTATGTTAACAATGTGGTAAGTACAATTATGTCTCAACCTGAATCTGACCTAAAACAATTTCTTAAGGATATTATCATATGTGATAAAGAACATAGAATAAAGATAAATTCTTTAAAAGAAAAGCTACTTGAACAAGAAAACCAACTAAGTGAAATGTCTCTAGAGATTGAGAATCTTGAGAAAAAGTAGACCTTGATGACAATATCAAGGCCTTGGAATCAAAAAACATGATTCTCAAGGACAACCTCTCCTCTCTTCATCGAAACTATATCGATCTCGAGAAAGATAAAGTTAATCTAACTTTGATGTGTCAAGACAAGAAGGCTGCACTTGTTAAGTTTACTCGTTCAAAAGCTAATCTTGAGAGAATTATGGGTGAACAACAGTCCTCCCTTAACAAAAATGGTATAGGTTATCATAGGAGCTTTCCTAGAAAACCTACCACCACTTTTGTCAAAGCCAAAGGAAGTATTCATATGCCTACTTGCTTCTATTGTTGTAAAAAGGGTCATGCTAAATCTACATATCCTTATAGAAGAAATGATCCCTATATCATTAGAAACACATATCCGTTATGTTTAAGGAAACAGGTCAAACAAATCTGGGTTTCTAAAGGTACTAGACCACCAAACATGATCGAACCTGAATATGGACCAAAATATGCCATTTGGTCGACCCGGAAAGGTTGATATTTGTTGTTTTGCAGGATATCACCAAGGTAAAGGAGCACAAATGGATACTAGATAGTGGTTGCTCAAGACACATGAGTGGAAAAAGCTCTTTGTTCTCAGATTTAAAGAAGCAATCATCTAGAACCATTACTCTTGGTGATAAAGGAAAGTGTGACATTATTGGCATTGGTAAAATATGTTATAATTCATCTAACTTTATTGATGATGTCTATTTGGTTGACGGTTTGAAGTATAATCTGCTTAGTATCTCTCAAATATGTGATAAAGGCAACAAAGTTTTATTTGATTTAGAAAAATGTGAGGTTCAAGATAAAAAGACAGGTAAAATTGTGCTTACTGCTCCTAGATGTAACAATGTTTATTCTATGAGTACTAACCAAGTTTCAAAAACTAAGCTAAAATGTCTAAAGGCCTTGACTAATGATCCAAGGTTTTGGCATAGAAGATTAGGTCACGTAAGCATGCACACAATGCAGCTACTTACAAAGGATTTGGTACGCGGTTTGCCAAACCTAAATTTCAAGGTAGATGAACTATGTAAGGCTTGTACACAAGGTAAACAAACAAGAGGTTCATTCAAACCTAAGAAAGTTGTAAATTCTTCTCGACCCATTGAACTGTTACATATGGATCTTTGTGGACCTATGCGTGTCAAATCTTCCAAAGGCAAGCAGTACATCCTTGTTATTTTGGATGATTTTTCTCGTTTTATATGGATTTCGTTTCTACGAGAAAAGTCTGAAGCATTATTTGAGTTTTCAAAATTATGTAAGGAGTTACAATCTTTGAAAACCTACCAATTGTTTCTATAAAAAGTGATCATGGTAGAGAATTTGATCAACTAAAGTTTGATTTGTTTTGTGTAAATTATGTTATTTGACATAACTTTTCAGCTCCTAGAACTCCTCAACAAAACGGAGTTGTGGAACGTAAGAACCACACTCTTGAGGATATATCTAGGACGATGCTTTTAGAAAACAATTTGCCAAAATGTTTTTGGGCTGAAGCAGTGAACATTGCAAATTATATTTTGAATAGATGTTTAATTTGCCCTATCTTGAAAAAGACTCCTTATGAACTCTTTAAAGGAAGGAAACCAAATATTTCATATTACAAACCATTTGGATGTACTTGTTTTGTTCATAACAACGACAAAGATAATCTTGGGAAATTTGATGCACGTAGTGATGACGCAATGTTCATTGGTTATGCTTCAAATAGCAAAGCTTATCGAGTCTATAACAAACGTACCAAAATTCTTGAGGAAAATATTCATATTATTTTTTATGAAAGCAATGATGGTACTTTGAATGAGAGTTTTGCAGATCTAAATTTGAATCAACGAGAAGATCACAATTCGGATGAAGAGGAAGATCCTAAAGATCAAGAAAAGAATATGCAGGAAAAGATTCAAGATACTAAAGAAAACCCTCAAGACCTTGAAACACATCTTCAAGACCTTGAAACAAAAAACTATAATAACAAAACTCCGCTTCAAGGGCTTAAAACCCAACTTTAAAGGCCTTGAGATTGGATCAACGGGTAATATATCTACGGTGCCTGTATCTAGTCAAACATATGAGGCTCAACCTTCTGAATCTGTTCCATATGTCAAAAGAAGAAAAGTTCAACACTCCTCATATCATCCACAAGAGAATGTGATCTCTGATATAAACGCTGGAGTTCAAACTCGTTCTAAAGTGAACAATTTATGTGCCTTCTCCGCTTTTGTGTCTCTTGTCGAGCCAAAGAACTACGTCCAAGCTCTTCAAGAACCTCATTGGATTATTGCCATGTAAAATGAACTAAACGAATTTGAGAGAAACAAAGTCTGGACTCTTACTTTAAGACCAAAACATCAATCCGTCATTGGCACAAAATGGGTCTTTCGGAATAAGTTGGATGAAAGTGGCAAAGTCATACAAAATAAAGCACGACTTGTAGCACAAGGCTATAACCAAGAGGAAGGTATAGATTATGAGGAGACTTTTGCTCCAGTTGCCAAGTTAGAAGTCATACGTATGCTACTTGCATTTGCATCTTTTATGAACATAAAACTTTTTCAAATGGATGTAAAATGTGTTTTTCTAAATGACTTCTTAGAAGAAGAAGTCTACGTTACTTAACCTTCTGGTTTTAAAAATGATGAATTTCCAGATCACGTTTTTAAATTGGACAAAGCTCTTTATGGTCTTAAACAAGCTCCTCGAGCTTGGTATGAGCGATTGTCTAAATATCTTCTCGAAAATAAATTCAAAAGAGGTTTGATTGATAAAACATTATTTATCAATACCAGAGGCAAAGACATTCTAGTAGTACAAATCTACGTCGATGATATTTTATTCAGTGCTACTAATGATTCCCTTTGCAAGAAATTTTCAGATATTATGTGCAGGGAATTTGAAATAAGCTTAATGGGAGAGCTTAGTTTCTTTCTTGGACTTCAAGTTTCACAAGCAAAGAAAGAAATTTTTCTCAATCAAAGCAAGTATACTAAAGACTTGCTTAAAAAGTACAAAATGGATCAATCTAAGATTGCAAAGACTCCTATTATTTCAACACTTTCGCTTGACCATGATAAGGATGGCAAAAGTGTAGTACAAAAGGAGTATCGAGGTATAATAGGTTCATTATTGTATTTAACTGCTAGTCGTCCTGACATTATGTTTAGCGTGTGCATGTATGCAAGATTTCAAGCTGATCCTAAAGAGTCACACTTGATAGTTGTGAAAAGAATTTTTCGATATCTCAATGGCACTAGAGATCTAGGGTTATGGTACCCACGTCAAAGCTCGTTTGATTTTGTTGGCTATTCAGATGCAGACTTTGCAGGTTATAAGGTTGATAGAAAAAGCACTTCTGGATGTTTCCAATTCTTAGGGTCATCCCTAATTAGTTGGCACTCCAAGAAGCAAAATTATGTCGCCTTATCCACAGCCGAAGCTGAATATATCGCTACGGGAGCTTGTTGTGCACAAATTCTATGGATTGCTCAACAACTTCGTGATCTTGGCTTTGACTTAAAAGGTATTCCTATAAAATGTGATAATACTAGTGCTATTTCGATAACCAAAAATTCTGTGCAGAATTCAAGGACTAAGCATATTGATGTAAGACATCACTTTATACGCGATCATGTTGAAAAAGGTGATGTTTCGATCTCTTTTATATCTACTAACTTGCAGCTTGCAGATATCTTTACCAAGCCTTTTCCTGAGGAACAATTTAATTTTATTAGATTAGAGCTTGTTATGTTGTACAAGGAAGCATTAACGTAGGGGGAGTAAACGAGTTTATTTGTTCCTACGTATGCAGCCCAATTGATGTTTTCAAGGGCCTTGAAATGAAATTCAAGGGCCTTGAATCATTTTTCAAAGGGTATATATATTTTACGGATCTTTTGAGAATTAATATCTTTTAGATATTTTAATTCTTAAAATGTTTTTATGAAGTCTCTTGTTTGAAAATTTGAAAAAGATTTGTTATTGTTTTATTGGTATTCAAATTGGTCTTTTAAAAGCTTGATTTTTTCAAGATCTTGTTATATCACTGTTAAAAAAGACCTTTTTTCCTATCTTTTTCATTCTTTCATAGAAACCTTATTCCAAAATCCCTTGATTTCTCTCTCAAACTTCCCTCATGGCACCCACAAACAAGAAATCCGCTCCTCAAGCTCCCAAAAAGAAAGGCTTCCAGAGCCCCTCAATTGCTAAAGAAGAAATACTTTATGAGGATTTGGATACATCTCAGATGACTGGTCTTCCCTCATCGTGGTTCATAAATTTTCAAGCTTCTGGATCTTGGCTTGATGATTTTCACAATCAACCGCTCTGTATGTGTGATCTGGTGGACACTGATTTTCTCGATACTCTAAAGATTCCTTGCATAGACAAGCTCAAGAGTTAGATTATCTTGAAGGTTCTAAACCCTGGAGATTTTGCTTTTCCACGACTCATGAGACTATTCTATGCTAATCTCATCACAAAAAGGGACAAAGGATGTATCACTATTGAATCTTCAGTTAAAGGTACTCCGATTTCACTCACTTCTTCTGTTTTAAGTAAGATATTTGAAATTCCTACCGATATTGTGTTCAATCACCCTTCAAGATCAAGGAGTGTTCGTATGGCTAAGGAGAAATTTCTGGTTCCAAATTCAACATCACATCAACTTACTCATACCTCTCTAACCTTAGAGGCTAAAATAGTGTTTACTATACTGGTTCGATGTATTGTTCCGCGTGCAAACTCAAGAGAACTACTTATTGATCAATCTCTGGAACTAATTCGTCTAATTATGTCTAATCTAGACATAGATGTACCTAATCTAATTCTCAACCATATGATAAATTCTATCAATTCTAAGCGACTCATTCCTCTTCCTTACAAAAACTTGCTGCCTCGGATCTTTGACTATTTCAAAATTGATACATCCTTTGAAGATCGACAGTCAATTTCTGGTAAAATTGATGAGAACTGCTTAGAAAGATTGGGAATTGAGAAAACTCTTGCAGGCACGTGGACTTTAAAAGGAAAAGGAACTAATCAAATTCCATCTACAGAGGCTCAACCTTCTCCTACTCCAGAAATCAGGTTAGACGGTTGTGAAAAAGAAATAGTATGTCTGAATCATGAATTATTTGATTTTCAGTTTGACACTGAGAGACGAATGGATGTACATTTTGAGCTGCTATCTACCATAAATGCTCAAGTCAATGAAATGTATTGGATGAATGCTCTTACACTGACTACAATGGGAAGTATTTTGCCAGTGGCTGAAGATGTAGCTCAACATACTCAAGAGAAAGTTGAGAATGTGCTGATGAATTCCAAAAGGCGTGTACAGAATAAATCAATTATGTATCCAACTCACGTTGAGCCAATGTTTTTGCCAGCAGTTGAGTATAAAGTAGTTAAGCAAAGAAGAGTTGAAGAAAAAAAAAAAGACGTTTAGCAGCTGAAATGGATGATTAATGCTATAAGAAGTCTTCATCCAAAGGAAAAAGGAAGTTTTATGAGGAGAATTAAGCATGTCGTTTGAAAAATTCTTTGTGATTTTTGTGAAAATACTCTTGGGTCTGTAATCGTTTTTTTAAAACTCTTGTGCTTTAACTATTTTTCTCCCTTGTTGAAAGACAAAGGGGGAGAAATAAATGTGATCCGACATTCGATATTCTACATTCTGCATTTTAGTTTTTGATTTTCATATGCATTGCTAAACAAACAAAATGCAGGTACGAAAAGATTTGTGTGTTGTCTTGATAGCATGAATTATTGTCTATATTTTGGGGCCTGTTTAGACATTTTATCTTCAATAATCTACATGTTTGAATGTATATTATGTGATTGTATTGTCGTTTCATCTACCTTTGCGGGAATCGAGGTCTACACCAATTTTCATTGTAATCGTAGGTAAAATGGCACGTTTTGCATAAAAAAGGAGCAAAAGGAGCTAAGGAGTCATTGAAGCTACATTCAGGAGCTTAAGGAAGAATCCAGGAATCATGGAATTGGATTAAAGATTCACTTTGGACCAGATTTGAGAGATTTCACATTCAGTTGTGATTCACCTCGGTTGACTACAGAGTCACCTTGACCGAGGTGATCCAGAGGACCTGACTCGACCGAGGCGAACACCTTGGGCGCGGCAAGGATATTTTATTCTTGGCTGAGATCTTTTATTTTTTGAAGGAGGATCTTATCTTTTTAGGCTGGATTTCTGGAAGGAAGAAGATAATTTAGCCCATATATTTTACCTATTTTTATGGGAAGAGATCTTTCTAAGATATCTTATCTTTGGAGAGTAATTTTCCTATAAAAAGGGTTGGATTTTCCACAAATCAATATCCTTCTTACACCGAAAAACATCCGCTATCATCCGGAGACGTGCTTACACACCAGAACAGCCGCATTCCCCATAGTTGGAAGATTTGAAGAACCTTTTTGAAGGTTGAAGGAAGATTGAAGGAAGGAAGTTAATAGCTTTTATAGCTTTTTGAAGGGTTTTGTAAGATTCCTTTAGATTCCCTTCTTTGCTGATTGTCTTGTTGGATTGTGATCCAAGGAACACTTGTTTGATAATTGATTCAGTTATTGAAGCTTTTCTCTTAAGGTTTTCTTGTTCAATTATTCATCTTCCCATATATTTGATTATTAATTTCATGATGATGAGTGGCTAATTTCCTTGTGTGATTCTAGGGTAATTAGCTGAAGGTTGTGGGAAAAACAATGATAGAACGATCTTAAATCACAGTAGGACCCTGAAAGCTCGAGTCTTTACCTTAACCCTAGAACATCTCGCTCAGCCGATGAACATCTCGGCCGGGGTGGAATTCGTCTGACCGAGGTGACCTATCTAATCCATAACTGAGAGTTAAGTGTTAGAGTTTGCCAAATCCTATTCTTATTACACCTTTCCTGGTTCAATGCAAGCCTAGGATGAGACTTACCCGGTGATTCCTTTGTTTGTTTACCAATGATCATAAGTGTAGGTAATAAAGGTTTATCCTTTATTGGGGTTTGAGTGTACCTTCATCCCATCTTTGTGAGTTAGCTTGAGACTTACCCGGTAAAGGTTGATTCTATTCCCTTAGGTGGTGTGTTGGTTTGAGGTTATAGTTCTTTACCTTGATTCCTTGAGACTTACCCGGTAATAGGAATTACGGTTTGGGATTGGCGAGTAGTGAGACTTACCCGGTGATCTATTCCACTTTAGTAACACCTTCCCTATGCAAATATCTCAGCTTTGTCCGCTTATCTTTAGATCTTGAGTTGGAACCACAACTAGATGCTTTAATCCCTAGAATTGCATATTTCCTTAATTGACTTTTTATCATCCTTGGTTGTTTTAATTGCTTCATGGTTAGTAATTACATAGCTTACCTATTCCTGCTTTGTTTCACTAAGTCCCTGTGATCGACCCCTGAAATTTCTTGCTTTTTACTACGATTGACCCGTACACTGCGGGTTCGCATCCTTGTTTTAAGCTTACATCTAGGGTTATAAATTTAAAGCTTGCACACACCGTTTGGAGCGAACAAGTTATTGGCGCCGTTGCCGGGGACTTGGTCTAGACCGAGCCGGTTGCGGTACGCTTTTGGGGCACTTGCCCCCTGTTTCTACTAACCACTCTACTTGAGTGACTTTCGCAAGTTCTTTTTCTCAGGTTTATGCGAAGAACCCGCACTGGGAAGGAAATCGTTCCCTACAATCCCGAACCAGAAAAGACATACAAAAGATGCTTGAAAGAAGCGAAGATGGCCAACCAAGACAATCGCGATCTTGAGGCCGAATTGAAGGAGGCGTTAGAACATCTACGCCTCAGTAGGGAAGAACTGAGGCTGGAAAAGGAAGAAACTCGCACAAGGACTGAGGCGATCGAAGCAGATATGGCAGCCCTACGAGAACAGTATCTACATCGATCGAACCCAGATCCTCGACCGAGGCAAGATCATGTTCCAGATCCTCGACCGGGGCAGAATCTAGCACCTCTCACCCCGGCCGAGATACTTCCACCTCGGATGCCGATCCGAAACGTTCTGTTAGCAGGTATTCCACAGACCCTAGGTCAAAGCATGGACCCCAATCAACAACTGAGGCGTCCAGGAGTTAACCTAGGAGATCTAGCGGACCATGATTACGAACTTCGACCGCAAGTTCTTTCCATGATTCGCCAATGTCAGTTTGGAGGGCTTGAGAAGGAATCCCCGCATCAACATCTACAAAACTATGAGATCTTGATGGAGACCTTGAGACCTCCAAGAATAGAAAACAACAACTACAAGCTAAGGCCTTTCTACTTCTCCTTGAAAGATAAGGCTCTTACTTGGTATCAATCTCTTCCTCCCAGAAAGATCAGCACTTGGGAAAAGATGACGACGGAATTCTTAACTAAGTTCTTTCCCCCCTCTAAAACTGCTGAAATGAGAGGGAAGATCAATGCATTCATCATGAAAGATAAGGAGAGCTTGTCCAAGTCATGGGAGAGATTTAAAGACATTCTTTTGGATTGCCCACATCATGGGATTCCAAAGATAGAATTGCTGGAGATATACTTCAAGGGACTGGACGGCAACACCCAATTCAACCTTCAACTACTATCCGCCGGTACATTCATGGACATGGCGATTGACGAAGCTTGGGAGTTCATAGAGAAGCAAGCTTTACACATGGAGAAATATTCCTACCAAGGAGCTGAAGGTGGAGTTAAAAAAGTCAACTTTCAAGAGGAGTCATCAAACACTAATCAACTCATCTCTTTGAAGAATGACGTGAAACAATTGAAGGAACTCTTAGTTGCTCAAACCAAGAAGGAAGATCAAGGATCAAGGAACAATAATGGATACCGTAACAACAACAACGGTTCCCGGAACAATAACTATAACAACAATAGAGGATCCAACAGCAATAATTGGAGGAAAAACAACCAAAATTCGGGTAACCCTTACTCTTACTCCAATTCGAATGATTCCTCTAATCCTTTCCTCTCTTCTCCTTCTTCATCTACTCCATTGAAGAGCCAAGAGCAAGGATCAAATTCGTCCCGGCCGGAAAAGAAAGACGCGGTGCTGGAGGCCATCTTGATCAAGCTTAGCGCTATGGAGACATCTATGACGTCATTTTCGAAGGCACAAAAAGCCTTTGAACAACAACTTGCTAGTAGGGCGAATGAAACGCCAAGAGATCCAAGGAAGCTTCCAGCAAAGACGGAAAGCAACCCTAAGGGCCAGATCATGGCCATAACGACGAGGAGTGGACTGAAGACTGCAGATCCAGTGCCTCGGTCGGTGCCAGTACAGACGAAGACCACCTCGGTCCAGGTGCAGACGAAGAACACTTCGGCCGAGATGCCAACCGAGGTGGAGCCACAGAAAGCGGAGGAGAAAACTGAAGTTTATATTCCACCTCCTGCATATAAACCACCACTTACATTCCCCAAGTCAAGGGCCAGAGCACATGCCGGTTAAGATACGGTTATACATGGCGGACCACTCCATTACCCATCCCGTGGGCATTCTGGAAGACGTTCCGGTTAAGTTAGGTAACTTCTATTTACCTATAGACTTTGTTGTGCTTGATATTCCCGCAGATTATCATGTTCCTATCATTCTGGGGAGGCCATTTCTAGCAACTTCGGGTTGCAATGTGGATTGTAAGAAAGCCAAGCTGAAGTTCAATATTGGCGGAGATGAAGTGGAATTCTCATTACTTGCGGCTATGAAAGGAGAGCAGCTAGGAGATGATATCTTCAACATCTATGATGAAGAAGAATCAAGAGAATTGGTGAGCTCTATCCTTATTAGCGATCCACTTGAAAAAGTTATTAGTTTTAGTTTAATGGAGGAAGGTATAGATGCTTCTTGTGATGCAGATATACGGAGCTTAAAGGCACTAGAAGAAGATCCAGAAGCTAAAACTGAAAGACTAATCCAGGAGAAGAAGATCTCCAGTTTCGGTTCCAGTTGCAGTACCTCGACCGAGGCACTTTCTGGACCAAGCGAGGTGGCTAAAGAACATCTCGGTCAACCTCTCTGGACCTCGACCGAGGTCGAAAGCAAGATGATGTCAACTGAGACTTCTGAAGTTCCAGTTCCTTAATTTTCCCCACTGGAAGAAGGAAGCAAGGATCCTCCTCAGAAAGCACCCCCTGTTGTGGAGCTTAAACAACTCCCAAGTCATTTGAGGTATGTCTTTCTTGGACCGGATTCTACCTTTCCCGTTATTGTTAGTTCTTCCCTCTCCGAATCTGAATTATCTAAACTAATGCATGTCCTGAGGAAGCATCAAAAGGCTTTGGGTTATACCATTGATGATCTTATTGGCATTAAGCCTTCTTTCTGCATGCATAGAATACTAATGGAGGACGATCATAAGATTTCACGGGAACCTCAAAGACGGTTAAATCCGATCATGAAAGAGGTTGTGAAGAAAGAAATTCTTAAATTGTTGGATGCAGGTATCATATATCCTATCTCGGACAGCAAGTGGGTTAGCCTAGAACATGTAGTTCCGAAGAAAGGAGGGATGACCGTTGTGACGAATAAGAACAACGAGTTAATCCCGACTAGGACCGTCACGGGCTGGAGGGTTTGCATTGATTATAGGAAGCTGAACACGGCCACTCGGAAGGACCATTTTCCACTTCCCTTCATTGATCAAATTCTCGAACGGTTGGCCCAGCATTCACACTTCTGCTATTTAGACGGCTATAGTGGTTTCTTCCAGATTCCTATCCATCCGGATGATCAGGAGAAGACCACTTTCACTTGTCCATGAGGGACATTCGCCTATAGGAGGATGCCATTTGGATTATACAATGCACCCGCTACCTTCCAGTGATGCATGATGACAATCTTTTCCGAGTATATAGAGGAAATCATGGAGGTATTTATGGACGATTTTTCAGTATATGGTTCCTCTTTTGATGATTGCCTATCTAACCTTTCTCTAGTGCTACAAAAATGTGAAGACACTAATCTTGTCTTGAATTAGGAGAAGTGTCATTTTATGGTTAATGAAGGCATTGTGCTAGGACACCTCGTTTCTAATCGAGGTACTGAGGTCGATCGCGCTAAGATCGAGACTATTGAGAAACTCTCTCCCCCTTGTTCTGTTAAAGGTGTGAGGAGTTTTCTCGGGCATGCAGGTTTCTACAAGAGATTCATCAAGGACTTCTCTAAGATTTCTAAATCTCTAACTAACCTCTTGAATAAAGATGTTGTTTTTGAGTTTTCGCTGGAGTGTCTTGATGCATTTTACAGGATTAAGGAAGCGTTGATCTCCGCTCCCATTATCCAACCTCCGGATTGGACCTTGCCCTTTGAGATCATGTGTGATGCTAGTGATGTAGCAGTAGGAGCGGTGCTTGGACAAAACAAGGATGGTTGGACCACCGCCATTTACTATGCTAGCAAGACGCTAGATGAAGCCCAGCGTAACTACGCTACCACCGAGAAGGAGCTATTGGCGGTTGTATATGCTTTCGAGAAGTTCCGTTCTTACTTAGTAGGAGCGAAAGTCATTGTCTACACCGACCATGCAGCCATCCGTTACTTGCTTGCTAAGAAAGATGACAAGCCACGCCTTATTCGATGAATTCTCTTGCTTCAAGAGTTTGACCTAGAGATCCGTGATAAGAAGGGATCCGAAAATTCTGTTGCGGATCACCTCAGCCGGCTACCTCCATCTTCACGCAAGAAGGACGACCCACCCATAGACAATTCATTCCCCGATGAGTACTTGCACTTGTTGGAGCGTTTGATAGACTTACTTATCTCACCCCATGATGAAGGTGAAGTATGGGGTGAGGACACCTCCCATCACGCATAGAGATACCGTACGGTCCAGCTAGCGACCTTAAATCAAGCACTTCTCGAAAGCATATACAACCGCCAATAGCTCCTTCTCGGTGGTAGCGTAGTTACGCTGGGCTTCATCTAGCGTCTTCACGCAAGAAGGACGACCCACCCATAGACAATTCATTCCCCGATGAGTACTTGCACTTGTTGGAGCGTTTGATAGACTTACTTATCTCACCCCATGATGAAGGTGAAGTATGGGGTGAGGACACCTCCCATCACGCATAGAGATACCGTACGGTCCAGCTAGCAACCTTAAATCAAGCGCTTCTTGGGAGGCAACCCAAGGTATTACTTTCTTTTCCCTTTTTCTAGTCTAGCTTGGATAGTTTGCTTTTGCTTTGCTTTGTTTTATTTTTGGCGTCCTAGACAAACAACAGGTGACATCTAAGGAAGGAATACAACCCAGGAGCACAACTGGAAGGACAGAAGTTCGAAGAATTTGAGAAGACGGAGTTTGACTGAGACACATCTTGGTTGCTGTCACAGCACCTCGACCGAGATGATTCTTGAGTAACCGAGGCGATTAGGGTTTCTGAAGATTCACCTCAGTCCGTACACATCGGTCCAGTCGAGACCATCTCGACCGAGGTGACAGCAGTTTCAGAAAAGGGTATAAAATGGGCTGAAGATTTCTCTCTCCTCTCTTCACCCTCTTCTCGACCGCGGCGCATATCTCACCTCGCTCCTCCGTTCTTCGCTCGTTTTCGACGATTCTTGCTTCTAAATTGAGAGAAAAAGCGTAGATGATCGTATTGCAAGCACGAATCTGCAGAAAGAACGAGCCGAATCGATCAAATTGGGGTAAAAATCGAAAAAACCCTAACTTCGTCTTTCTCTACTGATTTCTCTCGTTCTGGGCTTTGGTTGCCCCTGCATTTGCTGAGAAAAGGATTAAGTACCCCATAGGAACCTTTGGTAGTGATTTTGGGGGAAAAGAACTGGATTTTTGAGGAAATCGATCGAGCAGTTTTTCGCCTCGGTCTAGTCGGCCTGTGCCTCGGCCGAGGTGTTCTACAGGGTTGTCAGACCAACCGAGGTGACCTGACAGATTACAGAAAGATGAGTTCTGAGAGACAGTTGGTCCTAAGGGACAGATCTTCTCCTTCCCCTTCTTCTGCTTCCCGCCGTACTAGACCGGTGATCCACGAGAGACACCAGGTCGATTATAACCGCATAGTGGCCCGTCCAGTGATTGCACCCCGCTTCCTGGACATTTCAGCTTTTGACTGCCTCCACGTTGATGATGATCTGAGGCGTATGATTTATGTTGTGGGGCTGGAGCAGTTCACAGAGATCAGAGCTCTGGCCTATCTAGAGCCGACCCTGGAGTTTGTCAACTCCTTTACCTACTTGCCTACCGAGCGCGCCGTGAAGTACCGGTTGATGAACCGGAACTACTTGGTTCCTTTAGATCACTAGCGGGATATCTTTGGCTTGCCGATCCCGACTGTTGCTGATTTTCCCTCCCGAGCAGTAGCTAGGGAGTTCTGGGGACAAATATGTCACGTGGTTGAGCATGCTGACAGATGGAGACTTGGAGATTCCAGGGAGAGGATTATATTCCATCTCGCTTTTAGACTGGCCCACAGGATTTTCAGTGAGACTCTTCTGGCGCGTACTGAGATGCCCCAAAAGGTCAGACAGGGTGAGCTTCTGAGTTTATACTACATGGTGACTAGAGGAGTCCCAAATTTTGGGTTGATGCTGGCAGAGGACTTGCATAGGATGAAGACGAAGGGGAAAAGCGACATCTGTTGTGGAGGTATTGTGACTCATATAGCGAGTTACATGGATATGGACCTCAGTGCTTGTACTATGGTGGCGGCTGCCAAGCCGCTTGGACTTCAGAAGATGATCACTCGGAGGATACTGGTTCCCCGAGGACTTACTACGCCATATGTGGCGATGCCATGGGAGCCGACTGCACCACAGGGGATCAGATGGTCAGCTCAGTTCTCCGTATTTGATCCACACTACTGGCAGACTGCGTGGATTTCACTGATGGAGGATGCTAGAAAGGCAGCAGTTGCAACAGCTCAGGGACCAGCGGAGGAGGACGAGGCTGAGGATGATGATGGTGAGGATGGTGGTGTTCCTATGGATACGGGCACGGATACGGCTGGGACTAGTGCGCCGGTCATCGATTAGGATGATGACGAGACTGAGGAGGAGCCGGCTGCAGCACCAGCACGTCCCGTTAGGCGTAGGGTACGCCGGCAGAGGGATCCACTTGCTCACCATCGGATCAACGATCTAACGGGTCAGATGATTGATTCCTATGATGCCATGTCCCTAGAGATCCGAGAGATGTAGGAGAGACTACACTACCAGCACGTGATGGCTGAGATTCAGTTTCAACATGTCATGGGCTATCCTTTCGACCCATCTCAGCACCCGTATGTGCCACCACCACCACCACCGGATCGAGATTATTGAGAGCTTGCAGGATTTTCTTTCTTTGTTTATTATGTAGCTCAGCTATGTCCGGTGAGTATTTTATTTCTCTAGACTTATTTTGACCCATTGGGACAATGTGTCCCAAGTATGGGGTATTGGATGTATTATCTGACTATGGATGTATCACTTGACTCTATCGGATATCTATGTGTTTTATTTTGCTCTATGTGTTTATCTGAGACTACATGCATGCATACAGGTTATTTGAGAAAAACGTCAAAAACTGGACAAAAAAAAAATTTGACCTCGACCGGGATGGTTCTGGCCAAACGAGGTTGATCACCTCGGTTGACTTAGAACATCTCGACCGAGGTGGTTTTCCAAACTGAGAATTTTCGAAACGTTTTGTGCTTCTTATCTGGATATGACCTCAGTGAAGACTTTGTTTGCTGACTGGTTTTGAAATCTTTATATGTTTGAAAGGTTTTATGATATGTTTAAGTTGCTAAATGCTTTGTTTGAAATTTTTGGCATGTTTAATACTTTGTCCTTATCAAAATTATGTTAAATTTGAAGGTTGACACCACATTATGAGTTCTCTCACTTTCTTCCTGGAAAGACCAAGGCAATTCATTCTTTTCTCTTCTTCTTCTTAATCATGCTTAGCCCCCTCATATACATATTTGCCTTCCTTTACCTATCCGGGAATTTGGAAGCAAGAAAGTGAAAAGCAGGTGAAAGAAAAGTTGAGAAGTTGGCTGGAAGTGAAAGTGTTAGAAAGTAATAAATAGGTTTGGGGAAGTCAATCATGATGATGAGTAACTCGGTACCATTCACATAGCCGGGTGTTTGTGTCTTGTCAAAGTCGGATTGAGCGATATTCCTAACGGGTCATGGTATGTGCATCAAGGGTTTGATGCATCTCAAGAAATTGATGATTACTGATTTCCTAGGCTTCGGTTATTGTGCACCTCTGTCCATGCATCCCAAAAAGTAAAGTATAAAAGGAAAAGTGTGAAATAAGCAAAGCTTATTGGTGGATAATGTTGAAAGTCAAGTGAAAGTGAAGTGATATCCTTTTCCCGGATTCTTGCACCACATTACCTTCTATACATCCCTACCCTACACGTTTCTTGACCTTTCTTTTGGGAAGCCCTTGAGACCTCGAGCTTGTTGATTGACTTAGTGGTTTAAACTGGATTATACATGATTAATTTCGATGATTATGATTTATTATGCATTATATGATTTTATGCAAAGATGAACAACTTTCTTATATTTATAAAATGTTTTAAGCATATTTTGATTTTAAATTCCATGAAGTATTCTCTTAGAGTGATCTATGATTGTATCACACCATTAAAATATTTTGAAAGACTTTTTCATTGATCTTCATGACTAATAATCCATTCTATCTTGTATTTTATATTCGGAACTTGCTTGGGGACAAGCAAGGGCTAAGTATGGGGTATTTTGATAGCATGAATTATTGTCTATATTTTGGGGCCTGTTTAGACGTTTTATCTTCAATAATCTGCATGTTTGAATGTATATTATGTGATTGTATTGTCGTTTCATCTACCTTTGCGGGAATCGAGGTCTACACCAATTTTTGTTGTAATCGTAGGTAAAATGGCACGTTTTGCATCAAAAAAGAGCAAAAGGAGCTAAGGAGTCATTGGAGCTACATTCAAGAGCTTAAGGAAGAATCCAAGAATCATGGAATTGGATTAGAGATTCACTTTGGACCAGATTTGAGAGATTTCACATTCAGTTGTGATTCACCTCGGTTGACTACAGAGTCACCTCGACCGAGGTGATCCAGAGGAGCTGACTCGACCAAGGCGAACACCTTGGGCGCGGCAAGGATATTTTATTTTTGGCTGAGATCTTTTATTTTTTAAAGGAGGATCTAATTTTTTTAGGCTGGATTTCTAGAAGGAAGAAGATAATTTAGCCCATATATTTTACCTATTTTTATGGGAAGAGATCTTTCTAAGATATCTTATCTTTGGAGAGTAATTTTCCTATAAAAAGGGTTGGATTTTCCACAAATCGATATCCTGCTTACACCGAAAAACATCCGCTATCATCCGGAGACGTGCTTACACACCGGAACAGCTGCATTCCCCATAGTTGGAAGATTTGAAGAACCTTTTTGAAGGTTGAAGGAAGATTGAAGGAAGGAAGTTAATAGCTTTTATAGCTTTTTGAAGGGTTTTGTAAGATTCCTTTAGATTCCCTTCTTTGCTGATTGTCTTGTTGGATTGTGATCCAATGAACGCTTGTTTGATAATTGATTCAGTTATTGAAGCCTTTCTCTTAAGGTTTTCTTGTTCAATTATTCATCTTCCCATATATTTGATTATTACTTTCATGATGATGAGTGGCTAATTTCCTTGTGTGATTCTAGGGTGATTAGCTGAAGGTTGTGGGAAAAACAATGATAGAACAATCTTAAATCACAGTAGGACCCTGAAAGCTCGAGTCTTTACCTTAACCCTAGAACATCTCG
Source organism: Fagopyrum homotropicum (assembly GCA_033239125.1). Classification (NCBI taxonomy): domain Eukaryota; kingdom Viridiplantae; phylum Streptophyta; class Magnoliopsida; order Caryophyllales; family Polygonaceae; genus Fagopyrum; species Fagopyrum homotropicum. The sequence continues at coordinate 36,756,416 of BSWB01000001.1, read as the reverse complement.
CTCAGCCGATGAACATCTCGGCCGGGGTGGAATTCGTCTGACCGAGGTGACCTATCTAATCCATAACTGAGAGTTAAGTGTTAGAGTTTGCCAAATCCTATTCTTATTACACCTTTCCTGGTTCAATGCAAGTCTAGGATGAGACTTACCCGGTGATTCCTTTGTTTGTTTACCAATGATCATAAGTGTAGGTAATAAAGGTTTATCCTTTATTGGGGTTTGAGTGTGCCTTCATCCCATCTTTGTGAGTTAGCTTGAGACTTACCCGGTAAAGGTTGATTCTATTCCCTTAGGTGGTGTGTTGGTTTGAGGTTATAGTTCTTTACCTTGATTCCTTGAGACTTACCCGGTAATAGGAATTACGGTTTGGGATTGGCGAGTAGTGAGACTTACCCGGTGATCTATTCCACTTTAGTAACACCTTCCCTATGCAAATATCTCAGCTTTGTCCGCTTATCTTTAGATCTTGAGTTGGAACCACAACTAGATGCTTTAATCCCTAGAATTGCATATTTCCTTAATTGACTTTTTATCATCCTTGGTTGTTTTAATTGCTTCGTGATTAGTAATTACATAGCTTACCTATTCCTGCTTTGTTTCACTAAGTCCCTGTGATCGACCCCTGAAATTTCTTGCTTTTTACTACGATTGACCCGTATACTGCGGGTTCGCATCCTTGTTTTAAGCTTACATCTAGGGTTATAAATTTAAAGCTTGCACACACCGTTTGGAGCGAACATGTCTTCCATCAAGGGGGAGATTGAAAACTCCACCTTGATTATAAAGGTTTTACAGGTGTTGCTGATGGAAGACTTAAACACAAATGAAGTAGTTTGATACACTAACAAATGAATTATTATATTTCGAGATGCTTGATTGGTTTGGTTTTAAGTGCATGTTTTACCAAAGTATTCAAAGGCCTTGAAATGAATTTCAAAGGCACAAAGAAGACAAGGACGCACAACGAACCATCTCAAAAGCCTTGAAGTAAATTTTAAAGGAACAAGGAAGACAAGGCTGGACAACGAACGAAAAGATTTCAAATAAAAAAGAAAATCTTTTTTGAGAGATTTGAGAAGATATGAAGATTTGATCAGGAGAAGATCTCAACCGACCAACAAAGAAGATCTTACAAGATCCTTAAAACAAAAATCACGAAGATTCCTTGATATGGAATTAACGATTGCTACAACAATCAACGAGAAGATTAAGGAGCTAAGAGATCAAACGTGTTCTTAGGAGATGAAGATCTACAACGTCTATCTCATCTCAACCAGGAAACGATCTTCATGGAGAAGAAGAAATTATCTTCGAACGGTAATTTCTTCAACGGCTAGAAGACCTCTTCATAGAAGATTATAAATGAAGATGGTATTTGATGAACGAGAAGTAAGCCTGCACAGAAACGTAAAAAGTCTTCAAGCGAACAAAAGCTATCTTCATTTTCGAAACATAGTTTTTCTTTCTCTCCTTCTAAAAAGCTTTATTCCCTAGAGAGAGATAAAACTCGAGAGCTCCATTGGCGTTTCTAAATAGTGTTATACTCGAGTGTGTTACTCTGCGAAATAACTAGGCTATTATAGCAACGTAAAAAGTTGGAGCTAGATCGTAGCATTGGCTACAGTGAGAGAAGAAGGGGATTTCTTCTAGGTTGTATCTAGGTCTCTTTGAAGCTGATAATAGAAAGTTAGATCCTAAGGCTATACCCTGGGACGGAGAGTAGGCTATTTAGAGCCGAACTTCGTAAACATATCCTCGTGTCGATCTTTTACATGTCGTACCATATCTTGTATATTGTGACTAACTTTGTTTTGCAGGAGTTCAAAGTCAAGGCCCTTGAAAGTAGTTTCAAAGCCCTTGAAATCAAAGCTTCACAACGTACTGAGATCAACATCAAGACCCTTGAAATTGATTTCAAGGCCTTGAGATTGGTTTTACGAAAAGTTTCCATACTCTATTCGACCCCCCCCCCTTCTAAAGTATCTTTTAACCTTTTATTTCACCTACCGGTTCTTCATCGTTATCTCAAAAACTCGATCCGCAAGCGTAAGTACTCAACCATCTATTTATAAAAGGAAATTGTATCAATAACATATCCAAACCTTTTGGAAGTTTTCAACTTCTAAGTTACCAAAGGTCATTTACCAATTTACCCTTATAAGGGTAAAAGCCGATTCTACCACTAGGTCCCAAAAACCCCCCAAAAAATAGAGTACTTCCAAAACATCCTTTGGAACCCTAAACTATAATCTAACACTCAAAGGAAAGATTTTACTAAGTTAAAAGATTTTCCCACTTCTTAACTTTCATGAAAAGCTCACTAAGGTCTCACTTTTATCAAACTTAAAACACTCATAATAAAATCCAAAAACTCCAAAGAAAATATGTATTCCCTCTATGCTACACACTCTCATCACTAGAACAAAGAAACCCCTAAAATAATTTACCACTAATCTTGCACAAAATCTCAAAGATAGCTCAAAGGTTCAAGACTCCCTATACTTACCAACATACCCTCTTGTTACGAAACTGCATAACTACGTACCCTACTTTGGAATGTCATAGCTCCAAGTCCGACCGTTGGATCGTTCCCAACTTTTGATACATAAAACTACCTATATCTACCTACAACATATAGAAAACTCAACGGTGACAAGTAAATCTAAAGCATCGAAACAGGGGTCTAAAGTTTCCAGGTCCACTACCAATCTAGAAAGGAAAACACTTGAATGTCAATAGGTCCTAGGTTCGAATCTCACTGTCTATAACTCCTGAGTTAACACTAACCCACACATCAAAGGTTCGAAACCCTCCAGTGGTACAAAGTTATTTTCAAACTAAACATGCAAAGGCCCCTAGTTCAATCATTTGTGAGGGCATGGATATATATATATATATGCTCCCTCTTCTCATGTATATAATGAACCGATAGAAAGTAAGGGTTTGCTTACCCTACTGCAGTAAGGAGAGGAGGCTCTTGCCTCTTGGGTACTGCTCGGAACTGCAATAAGGGAGGGAGGTTATCTTGCTTCCGTTTGTCTGTACGCACACACACCTCCTAAGATTGAAATCCACTAGCAACATTAGTTCCCATTTGGCACGTACAACTATCCACTCAAGTGGCTGCCAAGGTCCTAAACTATTCATTCTCCCAAAGCGAGCTCAACAAATCTCCAAGAGTAGATTCAAAATAAGCTCAATAATCCATTACAAGTTTCCTCACTACAAAGCCTTTCAAACTCACTTTTAGGTCTATGAATGTGTGCTCTTCTTCTTCAATTTCAATGCGAGTGTTCTTCCTTCCTTCTTCAACACTATGGACTTTTTCGAACAAGAATGAGGATCCCTTCCAAAAAGTGTGTAGGTTGCAATACAACCCCTCCACTCCATCATGGGAGTCAAAGGTCGTGGGTAGATGTGTGCCAAGTGTCGTGGGTATTTCAGAGGAAAATCTCGGTTGCTTCAGAGAGCATCTCGGCTGAGATGGGTGAGGATTGGACCGAGATCAGTGGCAACCAAGCTTGGATCATGGCTAATCAAGAGCTAGTGCACGACTCGCACCAACTAAGATCTTCACGCTCTTCTTTTCTCCAAGCTTGTTTCATTGGAACCTTGAATTCGGGCCGCCACGAGGCTTGATCCTTGGATGTGATCAATAATGTATAAAATCTCCCCAAAATACCTACAAAACCGAAAAATGCTCGTTTAGACATCTATTGTGACAATATGACTCGATTAAAACACCGCATGCTTTTTTTAGTCCTTAAATTTAATTTGAAGATTGCTAAGGAATAACTAAGAGCACATACAGATTTGAGTGAGGAAATAGAGAGCATAACTAACTGAAAATATTAAGTATTTCGTAATTATGATTTACGGTTTTCGTTTTTTAGTGTGTTAGAACTTTTAGTTTTGTTAGTATGACGCGACCTTCATGTATGCAAGAAACTAGTTAAAACACCGCATGCTTCGCTTGCGGGTACAATGGGTTTAACAATTTGTAAAAGATCGATTCGAGTCCGATCCAAAGTATCTAGATATCTGTCTTTTTTTTTAAGAGTGGAAAAGACGCATTTACAATGTACTATTATTCACCATTACAATTTCCATGCACAAATATAGACAACTCAATGTACAAGAGAGCATTAGAGTATGTGTAATTAGGTTAAGATCATAATCAAACCACTTAGATTTATAACAATCCACTAATTTTGGTTGTACCTATGCACATGAGGTTTGAAGGAAAATTGGTGCATACTTCGGGATTCCTGGAGAAATCACCACCCGATTGGAGGTATGGATTGATTCTGTGGCGGAGCTAGAAAGTTTTCGTTGGAGGGGCACAAATTTTTTTTTATAAGATATGTTGCATATTAGGTTTGAAATTAAACAATAAAGTCTATAAATTAAATAAATAAAAGTTTACTTAAAGTTTGTACTATAAATTAGAGCTTTTAATTTATTTATTTTACTTAGATGAAATTTAAAAATATTTTATATATTTAGTTTGTTTTATAAATATATTGTCAAATAAATTAGATAGTGGTTGATGAATTATTGTATTAAAAATTATATTAATTTTATTGTATTAGTTAAGAATTAATGAAATAATAAAATCACTTAATTTTTTCATCTAAATATATTGTACCTCCTTCCATTCCTCTACCAAATGAGCTACTAGAACAATGTGTATCATATTCCGTTTTAAGGAGTGTTTTTTCCTTCTCCCCCTTCCTTAGACTTCCTTAGGCAAAACGAGGTCGCAAGTCAGGGCACCGTACCCCCGTTACCCCGAGATCCGCCCCTGGATTGATTGATTCACACTATACATGGCAGGAGCTTGTCGAGTAGCTCCATGATATATGTTTTCAATTACAGTCCCCTACTTTTGGTATTCCAAGAATGCGTTGGTGTTCGACCATTACAAAATTCCGATCGACATTCTCGTGAGATTGATCAGATACCATGTTTATCACTTGCTACATGAGGCTTTCCCCGCTAGACTTAGAGAGAGAATTACATCTTAGTAGTTGGTTTTTACCGGAATTGTATTTTGCTTCATACTTTGATGTACTTTTGATCTTTATATGTACCGAGCTTGATTTTAGTCTATTGATGGTTTTGCCGAAGGTGGATTGGACATTATCTCGAGGTTTTGAAACTTGTTTGGCTTGTGAGTGCCTCCGTCTACTGATGGCTTTGCCGAAGGTGGACGAGCCTCATGAGTTGTGCCGGTTTTTTATGTATATTCAGTTTGCTCATTTCAAGGTAGTTGGTATGTTCAAGAAGATTTAGCTTTAGCCGACCATGAGCAAACTTGTACATATACATATGTTTTGTTCATTAGTATAATTGGGCTTCCAACATGTCCGGTTATGTTGATTCTCTCTTCTATAGATTTACCTTTAGCCGACCATGAACAAAACCTAATGGAGAAGACAAATAGAGAGGGGCTCCAATTCCTTCTTCGTCTCCGAATTACATGGAGCCACTCGACATGTGAGGTCTGAAGGAGAACAAGTATAAATTGAGAAGCGAGATAAAAACTTTATCCTTCAAGCAAGAAAGAGAATGACCGAAAACGAAAAACGAAAAAACGGAAATCAAGAAAGAGAATAATATAAAATCGATTAGCAAAGAGAGTTGTGGTGGATGATGACATAAAGGGTGGAACATCGAAAATGATGATTAAGAGGAGGATTGCCTCCTCGACGACACACAATTTGAATCTAGCACGAAGATGACGGTTAGGAGAAGGATTGCGAGGGAGGGAGGGAGGGAGAGAGAGAGTTAGACAGATGGTGAAAGTGATGAGCCATTGACACAACACAATTCAAAATACGTGTCAACAGCTATAGCCACACATGGAATATGCTTGTCAAAACCCGTGATGACCTCCTCTCTATCGGACTTGTCTTGAACCACACCCATATTCTCTTCAACCCCAATGGCTCCTTCTCCTACAAGAAGGCTTACACCTTCTTCAGGAACCCTACCCTTCCCATCCCTCACCTGAATTGCAAGATCTTATGGGGAAACCTAAATATATCAAAATGCAACTTCATCTCCTAGATTGCCTGCCACCACAAACTCCCCACTCTTGCAAAACTCCTCCAATGGAACATCACTAATAATGTTACTTGCAAGCTTTGCTCTCACCACCAGGAATATGAGAACCACCTCTGGATAAATTGTAGCTACACATCCCTCGTCCTTGACATCATCTTCACCTGGACCAAAACCCATCACCCTCTCCCCTACTCTACCCACCCTTGGACCTGGCTTAGCTCACACCAAAGCTCTAAAAAGTGCTTCATTGACAACATCCGTATCTCTTCCATCACCGTCTTCATCTATTTCTCCTGGAAGGCAATAAACAATATCCTTTACAACAACGTCTACGCTCGTGCCACTGAATGCGCCAATGAAGTTGTCCTTGAAGGCAAAAACTACGCCTCCCACCACTTAAAGAACCGATCCCCGAACTACACCTCCTGGGCAAAAATTTTAGGAATTCACTTAGTCTAATTCACCCTCCTCCCTTGTCTCTATTTGTGTATGATGCTGATACCATGTTGTAATTCTCATATATACATTCTCTCCTCCTTTCCTATACGGAAAATTTTCGAAAAAAAATACGTGTCAACATCATCAGAACTATTCGGTAAGCCCATTTGAGAAGAGCGGCCCACAAATAAGTCCAGATTAGGAAATTCTATCCATTTACCCGGCTCCCTTAACGATTAAGGATACTATACTAGTTTCGTAAGATATTCGGGAATTCCCATAATATAAATATTGTAAAAAGTAAAAACCAAAAACAAAAGTCACAATAGATATACCATTTTCATTACCCCATTCTTGACCTAAACTCCTAAATATTAGCGAAGGAGAGCGAAGGCACATCCATGGTGGTGGAGGGGAGAAGCTGTCACGGTGAAGCTGAGTTGTACTGACGATCTTCAGTCGAGACGTTATGAAATTTCAATTGGTACTCGTATAACAAAAAATGCCGGGAATACCTCTTGCAGCACGGGAACCCATGTAAGCTTCCTCCTTTATTGCGACATGCAGTTTAGGTTTGCATTTTGGAATGGTGGAAATGTTTGGATGCTTGTTCGATTTATAAAGAACTCTTATTTTTCATTTTTTGTATCGTATTGCAGCCAATCTGGTAGTTTAGATCAGATGCGCCAGCACGGTTCACAGGTGCATTTGTCGTCTGAGGAGGAAGTAGGTGCTGAGGAGGGTTTGTCAGCTTACTGCAAGCCCGTTGAACTCTATAATATTCTTCAACGCCGGGCCATCAGAAATGTAAGTATTTATTATCTATGTATCATTGAAACTTAAACGGGAAATAAACATGGGGAGAAGAGACGCTTATACAATAAAACCAATGACATAAGAATATGCCCTTAGTTGTAGAAACATTGAGAAATAAGCAGATTAATTGCGTAAAGTGAAGTGATATTGAGGTAGCACATAACTTTCCAGCCATAGATGTCTTGTTGATCTCTTTAGTATCCCTGAGCCACCGCCCGTGACCATGGTTTGGCTGTGTCCGGCCTATTTCTGATGTTGGAAATGTATTTTGACCATGTACTCCCTATTTTGACAGTTTCCGAGAAGTTTCCGGGCGTTTCCGGAAGCTTCCGGATTTTCGACACGGAAGCGACCCTGTCTAGAGTTTTCCGTGCATAATTTGTTTGGTCAAGGCTGTAATATCTTTTTACTTTTCAAAGGGAAAAGTTCAAAAAACATTCTTAATTTTGGCATTTTCCACAAAACCACCACTTTTTAATTTTGGTCTCCCAAACAGCCACCCAAGTTTCTCATCAATATTGTTTTGAAAGGTGAAGCCGTGAAGGCACACCATGGGCCATGACAATAGAGGTTGCAGGGCGTATACAAAAAGTGCAAAGTGTGACTAACCAATACAGAATTGTTTGTAAAACAGAATATTATGGATAAGCAAGCTCATATTACTTAACAATAAAGAAGCATGGGAGATACAGAGATGAAGTATACATTTTGGAGTAGGCAATTCCCAATTGACACACAGTGAGGCAACACAAACACTTTTAATTAGATCTTACCTGGATTTATTGTGCCTCATTCAAATTGCCTTGCTGAGGCCAAGCAAGGCAATTAGGCCGAAGAGCATTTCTCATCTTAGGGCCTATATGCACTTGTGGCGTACTTTTAAATAGTGCATCGGTCATAGGGAAGTTATCAAGACATTACTACTTTGAAAGCTTATGCATGAAGTTTCTTGCATTCCTTTATTTTTTTTTGGGAAATTAACAAGACGGTGTTAGAAAATATATAAATTTGCCTTGCTGAGGCCAAGCAAGGCAATTAGGCCGAAGAGCATTTCATCTTAGGAGGACCTATATGCACTTGAGGCGTACTTTTAAATAGTGCATCAGTCATAGGGAAGTTATCAAGACATTACTACTTTGAAAGCTTATGCATGAAATTTCTTGCATTCCTTTATTTTTTTTTCGGGAAATTAACAAGGCGGGGTTAGAAAATATATAAAATTGCGTTGCTGAGGCCAAGCAAGGCAATTAGGCCGAAGAGCATTTCATCTAAGGAGGGCCTATATGCACTTGAGGCGTATTTTTAGATAGTGCATCAGTCATAGGGAAGTTATCCAGACATTACTACTTTGAAAGCTTATGCATGAAGTTTCTTGCATTCCTTTATTTTTCTTTGGGAAATTAACAAGGCGGTGTTAGAAAATATATAAAATTGCGTTGCTGAGGCCAAGCATTGCAATTAAGCCGAAGAGCATTTCATCTTAGGAGGGCCTATATGCACTTGGGGCGTACATTTAAATAGTGCATCAGTCATACGGAAGTTATCAAGACATTACTACTTTGAAAGCTTATGCATGAAGTTTCTTGCATTCATTTTTTTTTTTGGAATTAACAAGGCGGTCTTAGAAAATATATAAAATGTTGAATAAGAAGCTACCAAATCCTTTTCTACCAATAACTTATGATCATTATTTTCATAAAAGCTATAAATACACGCTCTCCATGTTGTCTCGTGCTAGTTAAGATTTGCCATTCCCTTCATTTTTACGTTTGCGTGAATATTATCAAATTTTTGGTGTTTCATTTGTTTTGTGCTAAGATGTAAACAAAAGTATTGTAGTGTTTTTTCCCCTTGATTTTCTAACTGACTTGGACAATATCTTGTAGCCGTTGTTTCTTCAAAGATGCTTACGATACAAAATAGAGACGAAACGTAGCAAAAGGTATGCTTTCCAAGATCATTAATTTCCATATGTTAGTATATGATTATTCAATTAATACAATAAGAATTATTTCACACCATCTCTGTAGTATCCTACTGAAGAGTAAGGTCTTGCATCAGGGTGTTCCCGTACTTGTCTAAACTGCAAAACAAATTCATGCTGAGTGATTTAAGGCTTTAGTTTGATTCATTCTATATGAACTAAAAAATCTGCCTATAATGCTCCATTTGTAGTGGTTCTTGTGCATATTATGTTCAACTCTTTTTTCTGTATCTTATCCTAACACCTAATTAATGAAGCTGTGCTTGGAAAGTGCAGCTCTATCTGTCTGTTATATGTCCATTTCCATGCCCCATTTCTTTAGATATAAACAATTTGTCAATCTGCTGTACTATGTGCTTTTGTTAAATTCTTTTGACGTGTAAAAATGTGTTTTACATGTAGTGATTTGTTACTCGGTAAACACAGAAATGTCAAAACTGTATCTTTGATTAGACTTTTAATGTAGTGACATGTAAAAACTTTTACTGTTGAGATGCGCTGTACAGCCCCAAATATTCTGATTAATTTTGTCTACAGAATGATTGAACTCTGCCCGAAAAGGATATGTTTCCTTTGTCATGAATTAGAGATATCAGTTTTTAATAAATGCTTCTTGTGGTTCAGGTTGAGAATGAAAATTTGTGTATCAGCAATGTCACATGATGGGTTGCAAATCCAGTCCCTCTTTCCTATACATGTCATCTTGGCAAGGAGGGTTCCTGATTCACAAGATACAGAGGTAGTTTCTATAAAAAAATTTGTTTGCAGCTAATTGTGCATTTAGATCCTTACAGTTTTGTGATTGTAACTATGAACTATGAAGTTGAGTGTCACATTGAGAACATTACAAGCTGTGGATTAATTACTTCACATTTCAAGACTGCCTATAACATATACAGCTTCTCTGTCTTTGTTCATCTTTTGACAGTAGTATCCTGCAGTTTTTCGATATACTGAAGTTCACATCTTGAGAAGTTCTAACATTACTGAAAGAAAGGGAGTGGAAACAAGTTTTATTCTTCCTGAGATGAATAGGCTGGCAAAGGAGGCCGAATCCGGTGTACATTTCATATTGTTTATAAGCTACGGTATGATGTGTCAGCAGATTGATTAAAACATGTAATGTTTTTTAACGTTTCTACACTTATATTTCTGTATCTCTGTGGCAGCTGAAACAAATTCTTTCTGCGAATCTAATATGAGCAAGGATTCATCCGATAATATGTCCTATTCCTGTGAGTTCTATATTTTTTCTTTTTGAAATATTGACTTATATCGTATGCTCATAAGGTTGTGTATTCATTTATTGTTCTTTTTAGCTTTATGATCTTAAGTTTATAAGACATTTTCTTAGGACCTGATTTTGACAATTATGTGTCACATAGATTACCTTGCATCGTTCATATTTATCTTTTCTGCACTGCAATAGCATGAAAAACCTACTGAGTGTAGCCTTTGGTCTATATTTAATAATCTATTGTGTGGTTGAAATTAGTATTGCTAAATTGAAATTAGATTATTTACATTTTAGTGTTATTCCTTTTAAGCAAACCTAGAACCACCACTAATATGTGAATAATAATTGCTTGTAGCAAAAAACGAAAAATATTGTTTGTGGGGAAAGATACCATTGGCGTCACTTTTCTCATCATGGGAGAAGTCACTGAACCTTAAACTTGGAGGAAGAGCTGAAATGATGTTGACCTTGCATTTGCATCCCTCCTGTTTAAAGGTAAGCACTCTCGTAGATGATCAGAGGCTTACAAAAAATCTGTATTATGCGAGTTTATTATTTGTCAATTTTGTTTGTGTTATGTTAAGTGGGTATCCGGACAACAACATAAGGTCATCAGCAATGCTGATCTTTTGTTTGCTTTGCGAACCATCTGAGCTCTTCATTAAGTGAAACTATTCCCTTACCCCATCAATCTTAAAATTTTAGATGATTATTCTCCCCCTTCCCCATTAGTGTGATGATCTCCAAGGCTCGGTTGATTGGCATAAAATGACAATTAATTTTTTTTTTAACTATTCTGTCCTATATTTTAAGAAGATACTGAGGGCATCGTTTCAAAAGAAAATTGAAGATTTTGTAGCTGCCCTATATGACATGATCTAACTGATTGACAAGAAAAGTTAACGAGTTATCACCAAGTAACATATAATTGAAGATAAATTGTGAGGAGGATGTGACTCCTTTGACGAACCTTCACTTTATGTATATGAAAGAAACTTCTTGTTCCTTCCCATGTGGAATCATTACTCAGTTACATTTAGACATAATACAAGTGCATTTGTTTCAAATCTCAACAATAAACAATGTTTGTCTTGTTCTTTTCTTACTGAATCACATATTTCCTACAAAGTCAAAACCACCGAATTTGAATGGAGTAGTCACTAGATCTGGTGAAATTGAACCCCTGCTCTTATAAAAGACCTAACTCTTCTAGCTGCACCTATCAATACCCTAGACAATCTAATAAGCTATTGCTTAAGAATGTATGTAATTATAATGCACATTAGTGACTAGAAGGTTTCTCTGCATATACTTCTGTTTTGGCACCATTTCTGTCCATATATGCAGTTTTTGTGTATATATATGATTTTAATATAGTACAGGCTATACTGTTCAGTGTGGGGATATCAAAGGTATATATTGAGATAGTTTTTCCCCATCCTACAAAGCCATGGTAGTATGATCTTTTAATCGTTATCAATTCTATGCTGCAATTGCTCTCATTCCAGGGGAATCTTGGTTATGTAGATATGATTTATATTACTTCATACTGTTAGGGCTGTGCAATGGTCCGGACTGTAATATTATGGTCCGGACCATTAGCAGTTTTGCATGCTAACGGTCCATGGACCAGTCCAATACAGTCCGTGGTCTGGACCGTAATGACCCGTTCCCAGTTTTTATATTTGTAAATACACTATATGGGTTGCATGTGGTCCGGTCCAAACCCGAACCGTAACTACTTTTACAAAAAATTACGGGAAAAGGTAAAGAGCTGTCCACGACCGGACCGAAATTTTACGACCCAAGACCCGACTTTAGCCGACAATAACGGCCCGAGACCGGACCATTATTTCCGGTCCGGTCCAAAAGTGCACAGCCCTACATACTTTATGCTATTTAGGTCACAGAATGATGCTTTATGTCACTTAAAAGTAAGTTGCATTCTGTTTTAAATATTTCCTTGGCATGTTTGTTCTCCTCAGTTTGGTTGCGACGACAATGAGAAGTCCATCTCATTTCAGCCTTTTGTTGGTACAACAAATCTGGTCTGTCCTTTTCTTAATTGTTTTTACCTCTTGTCATCAACCTGTTGCCTTATAATCTTACAGCTCGTGCTGAATTGCATCTTGTTCTTTTTGGTATTAATAGATAAATATGAAGCAAGTCCAAATGATCATTTCAGCTGAAGAGTTGGGTGCTAAAGAAAAATCCTTGTACAATTCATACACATACAACAATGTTCCTGTGGCTTCATCATCTCGTGTGATGCGGTATTACACTATTGCTATTCTCTGCTGTCCTCCCGTTTCCTTGTTTTGTAAGTCTTGTAGAATTGATCGATGGATTAAATCCTAGATTTGGCTTATAGATAGTGTGATTTCACTTTATGTATGTAGAAATTTCCTGTGAATATTTTATAAGAAAACTCGACATGATGCCCTGTAACGAGGATTCGTGTTTTGTGGATGACAAATTTTATAAGCTCCATGAGGTGCTCTCTAGTCTTAATGTTTAACAAATTTCAATTGTGATTAAATTCTATTGTAATCGGACATAGTTGACCTTGAACTGTTAATGCTTGTTTGGCATGTTTATAAAAAGTCTTTGCACCTATTGATATATCAGCTGGCTTATATATAAGATAGAGAAGGAAACAAAAAGTTTTCGTGTCTTCACCGGGGATTTGAAGGCACCTATTCTGGTTTTGGGAAGCTGTCAAATTGCTGCTGCACCGTAGTCATTGGAAATAATGCAAATATGACATCTTGTTTGCTTCTAAGTTGGCAATATTGGGCAGCGCATGAGTTTTGAAATTTCCGTGTTCTCCGTGTACTATGTCAAATATCACTTTTTTGTACCACCAATAAAAATAAGGTCTCAGTGTAGTTCTTTTTACAACCAGTTTATGAGTTTCTTACTTCTGAGTTGCTACTGGTTCTTTTTTCTGATGTCAAGGTTATTACCTTCATTTCATAATAGCATATATTTTTTTTAACCCTACTCACTTCTTTTTTATTTCAGCTATGTCACAATGTGAAATATTGTTTGTATAGTCAAGTATGTTTTGTGTTTCAGGTTAAGATCTGGCAATGTGATCTTTAACTACAGATATTGTGGCAATAGCCTGCAGAAGACTGAAGGTGATTGCTTTTTCCCCTTATCTGCATAATGGTCAATTAAGATAGTTTCTATTTGCATCTGATTCTTGTGCATGAATTTTGGAATCAATTTGCACAGTTGCAAACTTATCTATGTTCATTATTGTCAGAAATGATGAGAAATTTGAATAGATGCAACATGTAACTAAAAATGGACTATATGCCTCATCCTTTTCTGTAAATGCATATCAACTTTTTCCTGTGTCTTTCTTATGTATACCCCACCTTGAGTATTATGTAAAATTTTTAAAGGATTGAGTGATGTTATATTAACAGGATCTGTAAAGTTTGATGCGATTACGTTAGGCATGATGAGGGTTGATGGAGTCTAATCGGTTGCATACGTTCTTTCATACTTGTTTTTATTCTTGGAGTGGTTGAGTGAAATAGTAAAAGTGCATCAGGCTTGTGTGCAATATTGTCAGAGGTGAGTTTGCTCAATGAGGTAGGGTTTGGAATTGTGATTTTTGTGAAAGGGCATCAGGCTTATGGGCATTAGGTTATTTTTCATGCTCCTTTCTGAATAGCAAGTGGATTCGTTGCTGAGAAAGCTGGGTTGGGTTTGTTGTAGTAGATTGGTAAGGGATTATTGGAGCAGTTTACAGAGCAAAATCAGTGTCCTGCCTAGTTCCTGTGTACCAGACTTTCACTATAGTCTAAGAAGGTGATTTGGCCCAGTGTGTGAAAAGGCAAAAGGCGACTCAAGGCAATGGGCATGCCCACTGCCTAGGCGTGCCTGAGAGGTCGCCTTTTAATGAAAGAGGTTTAAAACACGTTAATAACCAATAAAACCATGTCTGTAGACCCATATTGTGATCTGTTTGTGATACAACAACACATTAGGACTCTAGGAATATAGTTCCTCTTGAACAATTAGCGAAAAAGCTGTCACGCGTCCTATGGCATTGATCTGTCGATTCATCAGACATTGTAAAACATCCAAAGTTTTCCCATTCATCTCTATTAACTTTCACCAGTTAATCTTCACCATCTCTACTGTCCTGAAGGCAATTTAGTTTTGTAGACTACTAAGGTGTTGGTGTTGATTAGGGCTGTATATATGCATCTAGAGGACCAACTTGAGCTTGCCTTCTTCTAGTTTGAAATGCAACTACAGGGATTTTCCTTTTACCCTTTCAATCAGGCATTGGGTTTCAACTTCATAAATATCTAGGCTCTCTACTTTTTCAACTCAGACATCAAGTTCACTTGATTACATTGACTCTTCTTTATTCATGAACTCCTGATTTTCTAGTTTTCTACCCTAACATGCTCAGGCCACCTATTGCAATCTTTGATAATAAGATGCCCACTACAAAGATGTTGTTTGAGCCTATAAACTCTACCTTGCGCTACTACTTCGCAAAAAGTACATTTGACTTCATTCTTATGTTTCTCATCAGTGAGAAAACCATAGAAGCAAGCTGAAGTTTTACTTTGTTTAGAACACTCAACAGCTATCACCCTGTTATATCTAGTTTAAGCGTTTTAGAACAAGAAAAAGTTACATGTGAAAAATAATAAATCAGATGAAGCAAAAAAGGAAATATAATGTAAACAAATCATAAACAGTGGATGTTAAGGTTCAGACTTCAGACTGAAGCAGGAAGGTTCACTTAAAAGCAGGAAGAATCATAAATAATGAAAGCAGTATCGTAATAACAGTAATATGAGTAAACTATGCATGAAGAATCAGAGATAGTGAAAGTTAATAGCATGCAGGAAGAGTTAGTAAAATATACTGGAAGGTTCTTCATAAGCACTTTAAAGTTTAACAACAAACTACATTCCTAATATGTTTGCACAAGAGTGAAATCAAGATGCAGGAAGATTCAAAAACAGTTTACTAATAAGAAACAATGACAGCTACTCATATTCAAGAAGGATCTGTAAAATATACAGGAAGATTCATAAACACTTCACTAGTTCAACAATAAACTAAAAACTTAATCAGTAAATTATGCAAGAATGAAAGCAAAATACACGCTGAACAAACAAACCATATGTTATTTAAGAGGATATAAAAAGGATAAGGAGGTGATAAAGTGTACCTAGAAGGCAGATGTGGGCTGAACAACAGCTTAGCAAGTATTCCTCGATCTTGGATTAACTCAGAAGAAGGGAGAGAGGGGATGAGAAGGTAGAAGAAGATAAGCTGACTGGAGAAGGGAATAAGTAGTAGAAGGGTCCTCTTTAACACCAAGAAGATCAAAGGTTTTGTTCAATATAATTGACAAAAGGAAAGTTAAAATCAGTATTGAAATTGTATTCATTGAAAGAGGGTTACTCATAAAATAAATTCATAAGATCGAAGGAAAGCCTGAGTGCTTAGGTGCGCCTGGCGCTGCCGGAAAGTGCCTTACAGTATCTATTTAACCTAAGGTAATTCGGGTGTTGGAGGGCTGAGGCGCCCCGGTGTGCCAACACGTTGACTTTTGACACTTATTTGACCTATACTATGTTGGTGTACAACTTTATCACATTTTCAACATGGTGTTGGGTTATGTTGCTTGTGATCTGAGTTTCTTAGGTGGTTTCAGAGTTTTCACCGGTGATGGTGACAGTCAGCTGCTTGCTTTCCAAATTTCATAACAGAGTCACTAGTGTAGGATTGTGGTTTAGTATGGTCTTTTATATTCTTTATTAGGGATATCTTTATAGATTGTGGATGTGGGAATGTAAGCAATGAGGAACTGGGGGTCCGGAGACGTGCTTTCTTTAGTTGATTCAAGGTGATAGTACATCAAAACTAGAGTAGGTATTTATTGTAGCATGTTCATGTGTCACATGTGGAGGGGAGAAAGAAGGGCAGTTTTGCTTTATGTGGAGAAATGTTTGACTTTGGATGCTTCAGTAGTTATTGGATCAGAAAGATTGAAGTGGCTACATAAAAAGTGACCCGTTGAAAAGGAGCATTTGCTTTCTACATCAGGGACCCCACCCTCATAGATCATTGAGATTTTATTGACGTACTAAAACTTAGTGAAAGAATTTGAGTCTACCAGTTATCAAATTAATGTTTATTCAATAGAATAAGTGGAGCATAGAGATTGGAGTTGCCTTTTAGTTCAAGGAGAAAGATAACGTTACTGTGTGCATAAATTAATATAAATAATCTATCTCCAATTTTGATAGGTGCAGTTAAGCTGGAAAATTAGAATGGGGTCAAGTTTAAATATTATGGTACTTGTCTTAGAATTGGTGGCATAAGTCCCTTGCAACTTCTGCTTACGGATGATAATGGGTCGGGTGGTGGGTGGATGACCTTGGTTGCCACTCGACCTATTACCCTAAATCATCCACCCCACCCGATCCACCACTCGCCAGTACTCTCACCTGCATCCTATCCACTCCAATGAATGAAGTGGGTGGATCGTGTTCACTACGTATGCGTTTATCAATAATAAATCGAACATCCTACTGAACATAAAGAAAAGTACGTAAATATACTTGAAAATAGCATAAAATTGTGCCTAATACCAAGTTCAAGTGCAAACCAAGGGACTAAAGGGTAAAATTGCACAATTGTATTAACAATGTATATATAATACATTTAGTTCTATACAATTTTAGGCGAGGTGGAATACAGGTCGGATGAGTGGGTGGCTGACGGAACGTTCACTTGGATCCTACCCGATCCACTACCCGCTTCATCCATCACCTATTTCACTGCATATTATCGGATTTTCATGTTTTTTTGTTGGATCTGGTGCCCGTTGTTACAGGTGAGATTGCCATCCATACTTCTGTTGTAACAATCCTATTGAAGTAGATGTATATTTTCCGATGGTTGTAGTGTTGGACTCTATCAGGAAAGATGAGCATAAGTTTTCTCTAAAGCTGACTAGAACAGTTGATCTGGGGCCGTCAACAAAGAATTTCTTATGGATTTTAGATTTGTGAGAACTTAGTATAGTTGTTTAGTTTTAATTGTCTTCACGACCAGATCTTTCGTCTCTGTTTCATTTTGGATTGTATTCTTGATTTTGTCCAAAATCTTGTTGTTTGGTGTAAAATATTATTGACTTGTTATGTATGTTTTTTGAAAATGCAGTAACTGAGGATTTCATCTGCCCTTTTTGCTTGGTTGGTTGTTCAAGCTTCAAGGCAGGCTTTCTGCTCACTATGATATTTCTAAGCTTCAAGGTGCCCTTTTTGTAGATGTGACTAAACTGGCTTGCTAATTCTTCTCAGGGTGTACAATGTCACTTGAACTCATCACATGATTTACTCAGCTTTGAGTTTTGGGTTAGTATATGACCACACTCCATTACTCTTCACCAATTTTTTTCGTTATAACTTTCCATTTTGATAAATCTTCTACTATGCAGGTAACTGAGGAGTATCAAGCTGTGAATGTATCTTTGAAATTTGAATGTTGGAGATCTGAGGTACTTTTATGTTTGATCTTGAATTCATATACTTTAGTCTTGTTCTTCCATACTTCTATGCAATTTAAGTATTTGAAAGGTTCATATTACTTGGCTAAACTGCTATAGTATTTACATCAAGGTATCTACCTGTTACTTTTTGCAAATTTCTCTTTATTTCCTCAACAAAAAAGTACAAAGTTGTTCCTTTCTGTATACTTGTTTTGTGCATTTCATTTTATGCAGGTGCTTTATTTATATAGCTCTATTACTAAAGTAGAGGAATCTGTTTGTGAAATCTGCATTTATCTTTTGAAAATCTGGTTCATGTAATACTCCAGAAGTAATTTGTACTCTAAAGCAATAGATGCCAATATCTTTCTGCTGTCATGGCAATGGTAGTTCTAACATGTTTGCTACATCAGAAGACTCTTAATGCGTTTCTCCTAATGATTAAACTATTTCTGTATTATATTCTGCTAGATAGTTGCAGATGGTGTTGATCCTAAGCTTCAAACGTTCTTTTACTGGTAAGCTATGTTTGTCTTGGTCTGTTTAAGAGTATATGTAATTGGTTAAAATTTACAACTAATACCGAAAAGTTGGAAGCTGGGATACTATGCTGCTTTTTGTTGCAGTACTCACCCAGGTGTAAGGACAAAGCCAAGGAACCCTATTCAAAACTTGAAATATGTATATCCCCTTGCTTTCGCATCAAATACACCTGGAACCAGTGAGCTATTTGACAAAGCTGATGGTATGGTTTCTTTGAACCAATTATATTTCGCGGACTTGATTTTGTTATTCTAGTATTCTGTCTCTTCCATACTACATTTTTGGGAGTTGACTCTGCTATCACTTTGCACATCAGTTTTGAACTTTTGATGCAAGATAGACTCTTCGGACCTCAACCTCAATCTAGTATCTTCACAGTAACCAACCCTTTACATCTACCAAGTGGTCATGCCCATTGTGAGCAGGGTTTGTAATGTACAAAAAAATATCAGAGCAACGGTCAACAGACATGGGACGTTGTTGCCTCACTGCCACTTCCTCATTTCCTTAAAACTCCAAAAGTTTTTACAGATGAAACAAAACTTTGCAATGAGGCTGACCATCAAAGGGAAAACAACCATGAAAAGGCTACAATATAATAGAAAATGTATTCTATTTTGAGTCATTGCATAAGTCCGAGAATATTAATGTTCAACCCTAGAATATTAAGTACAAGGAAAGAAAAAGATATGAAGAATAAAGAAACATCTAGTTAAGAATATACACAACTAGCTCAGTGCCCCATGCCTTGCACGGAATTTGTATAAGAATTAATATAATAGAAAAAACATGGTTAGTGATCTCATGAATTTGAACGGCCATAAACGAATTACATGAATATTTAACTTACACCTTCGATCAATATAATATAGCACAAATTTGCTTCAATTATTTTTCTTTGTTATATTTCAATTAGGATTATGACACTAAGGTATATGATTAGATTTTATTAATATGCATTGGTTTTAAAGTAACCTACAAAACTAATGAAATCATATATAATAAAATTAGAACGAATATACATATATAATTAACGAAACTGCCTCTTTTATATGGTATACATATAAATAAGTTTATTATTTTTAGAAACTAATATCTATTATTACATAAAGAATAATGAACCTCTTTAATGATTTGCTTAAGTTTATTATATAGTACAGATGTATGCATATCCTAATATAACTCTACATAACAATTATGTTGTATAATGTATTCTGATTCATTCTCCAACATCATTCTTAATTTATCATTGAGAAAAATAAGTCGAAATACATGATAAATTACAACGTGGATGAATCCCAAAACAGAGAGGCACCCTTGAATTTTGTAAACCTCTACACCACATGAAAAAGGCAAAACCACCACTATCTATATTTTTGTGAGAGCATCTTGCCAAAAGTTCCACAAAAAGGGACATCCAACTTGCGATATATATATATATTTATATACACACACACACACATACACATTTTGTTGTTGTGTGCCATCATGTCATTCACAGTATATGTATTCTGGCATGTATTTGGCTGCTCTATAATATGGTAATAATTTATGGTGTATTCTCTGTTTATTTAGCTAATCCTCATTGTTTCAGATGCTCAATCCAGCAAGGATGACATGGCTCGTAGTTCTAGTGTAAATGGTTCTCATACTACTTTAGCAGGTGATTGCTTTTTAATCCTTCATCTCATGCACCATATTCAAACATTGGGGGTAACATTTTGGAAGCATCGTCCTTTTGAGTTTTGTTTTGCAGATGCTGAAGTGTTTCGTTCTGATGGAAACCTTGCCCCTCCACCGGTACTGCAGTTTGCAAAATCCAGGAAATTATCAATTGAACATGCTGACCACAGAAAGTAATCATTAGTACTTTTTTAACGTTCTCTTGTATACACTAGGTTTCTTCAGAGTAGTTCCTTTTCCATAGAAGATTATATTTCAGAGCACAGTTAGATGATCTACCCTTGCGCTCAAGGATAGTTGTTCTCTAGTTAATTAATCATTATATTAATAGTTTTTTTGAATTAATTGTATATCTGAAAAACGCTGAAATGATGGGTGCATGTGAAACATTTCTTGACAGAGGAATTCTGTATCATTTTTTGAATTTAATGACCAAATTCACTGATTAATAGTTGATTTCTGATCAAAATGATGTAATTATTTCTGTTCAATATTTTGGTTAAGTTTGTTTTTCCTTTTCCCAAAGTTTATAGAAGTATATTAAACTGGTTGTTCTAGATCAGCTTTTTCTTTGTCATCTTTCCATGATTTTGTTCGGGTTTGATTGAGATTTAAAAATATTTCTATGTTCAGTCCTATTAGCTTCATGATTCTGTTTTCTGTTTACCTTCCACATTGTCAGTTTTTGTGGTTTTTCGGTCTAACTGAAGTGTGTTCCTTTTTTCAGCCGTGCTCTTTTGGAGAAGAGACAATTCTTTCATTCACATAGAGCACAGGTAAGAAGTTCCTTCTTAGGGTGATAGCTTTTGCATGTTTACTTCTCGGGCCTTGCTTTTTTCAGGAATGAATTAGCCTGACTTGAAAGTTAATCTGAAGATATGTTTAAACTTGCTTTTGTGGATCTCATTATCAGCCACTTCATCCTTATTTGGACCTGATCTCTGTGGTCACTTCCCCCTTGCCAGTTCCTGATATGTATTGCCTCCTGTGGAGATACATGGTTTGACCAAGTGAAACCACACTTCCGTATTTTGTGGTGATATTGTTAAATATCATGTCTTTGTCTATAATATTTTGTTTTGCTGTGGAGTTTGTTTTGTTTTTGATATTATTCAAATAAAATTTGGACGATACCTACAATAGACTTCCACCTTTTTAAAAGAAATAAACTGACGTAGGAGTGCCAAAAATAAGCCACTAACTAGCCCATCAAGAGGAAAGTAATAAAAGATATAAAAATAAAGCATCCGCAACAAGGAAAAGCAACTAATTAAATGCTAGGGAATAACAAAAGCTAAACTGAAGGGTTGCTGATTGAAACTATGATCTCAAAGGTGGGCACATGTCAGGTCCTCTGTTAACATTGCTGTGTTTCTCATTCTAGCCAATGTTACTGGAGCAAGTTTTGTCCGATCATGACAGTGAGGATGAAGTTGATGATGATGTTGCAGATTTGGAAGATAGAAGGGTATGTTCTGTATCATGTATTTTTTATTAACTGAACCAGGCTTATTCTATATATTTTTTGAATTTTCCGTTGATTGAAAATGGTGTGTTGCCCTAGTGAGATAACCATGTTGGTTGGAACCCTTCTGGTAAGGGTACCATCAAAGCATAGCAAGGGTACAAATTACAATCAAATGCGGGTACAAACAGATACCATTGCTTTTGGATATAATAAGAGAAGTTCTCATGGTGCAGTAGATCAATTATGTAGATATTCCTGTCAATGATCTGTTACTGCTAGCATAAGAGATTTTTTTCAGGTACAATTGAACAAACTAATAAAGTACCTAGAAAACCTTGTAGAGGTAGTGCTGATGGCTGAGCTATATCAGAAACTTTTTGTCAATCTCTTTCTTCCAAGGGATTTTAATTGGGGTCAGGATAAGTTGAACCAGAAAAGGTCAGAACCAAAGGCCTAATTATGGAAAGTGAAAAGACAAGCTTTTATGTGTAGTGAATGACCGAGGAGGTGAATATTCAGATTTCAGCATGAGCCTCTTAATGGGAGAAATTTAGAAAGGATATGATTTTGGCCTTCACCATATTTTCTGATTTCAGTTGGCTGTTTCTGATTTCTTTCTTCTTTAAATGGGATGGAAGTGTATATTTTGACAAATTTAAACCAAAAAATGGATGCCTTGCAGATGCTGGATGATTTTATCGATGTCAGCAAAGATGAGAAACAAATAATGCATCTTTGGAATTCATTTGTCAGAAAGCAGAGGTAACCTACAGTATCATGTTTATTTTTTTTTACTGGTAACTCTGTGATCTATATTCATTATGTAGGGAGCTTAGCTTTTTTTGTTTCTTGTAACTCTTGCAGAGAGTTATAGAGCCTAGTGATAACCCATACACATTTAGGGCCCGTTTGGTTCCAGCTCCGGAAACGGAAACGGAATGGAAACGAATTTAGTCGATATGTATATCCTTATTCATGAAATTTTGTGGAATCATTCCTTGTGGTTTCAAGCAAAATGCACTTGGCTCCCCATATTTTTTTTTATTCATGAATTTATTAGTACGAAAGGTGAGGTTCACTCAAGTAAGCAAAAGTTGATATGCAAGTGTGACAAGATGTCATGTCCATACTAGTGTCTACAAGCCTAGCTCCCTACATATTCTAGTTTCTCTATTGTTGTTTTTGCATCTAGCCAAAATGGAGTGTTATGTCGATAAAAGTTTGCAGCATAAATCACAATCAATTATTGTATTTTGATTAAGCCTAAATTTAGTAAATCATGGCAGAGAATGTACCCATTCTATATTTTGAATATAGGATGATGTTGTCCTGTGTGAGAATATCAAATCCCGTTTTAAGTAGCTCCTGTATCTTGTATGCACTAATAGAGTAGGTTATTGATGCCGAGAACCATTGAACTCCTATTTTCCTTAATACCCGGTCAAATCAGCCATTGATTAACCATAGCACACGTGTGCTCTTCATAATTCCATGTAGGAAGTAATTATTATTATATCTACAAACCTGTTATTATCATTCATCATTACTAAATCTATTATGTACATCTAAGATGGAAAAAAATATTGTTGAATAAGATATTATCTTATTATCAGTATAATATTAATTATTAGTCTTGTAAGTTAGTAGCCATGTTGTTATTATTCTTTTGTGTTGTAGTTATTATTTCTTCCTTTCCTAGGTGTAGTTATCAATTCTCATCTTCTCTAGGTTTAGCTCTCTACAACCAACCCTCTTGTATTTATACCCTTACTCCTTAAAAAGGAAATGCAGAATTCTCTTCCATTACTCAGAGCATCATTGATCTCTGTCTTTCTATTGTAGCCTTCATTGCTACTCTTTTTTCGGCCTTAATCACCCTCTCAATTTGTCTTTCCTCATGTCCGATCACCAATACACAGAAAACTGATTTGGTTAACATTCAACCTGCTTACAAGTTCACTATAAAAAAAACAATTATCACTTGGTCTCAAGTTGTCAATTATATCAAGGAAAAAGGAAAATTTCATCATCTCACTTTTGTCAACCCAATAGAAGATTTTGTAGAATCAACATCAATTGCATTATTTGCATGTTCCTTGGTACAACTAAGGAAATATGAGAGTTCATGTGAAGATCCTACTCCAAAGCTAAGGACGAAGCAAACATTTTATCTCATTGTTAGAGCATACTCCACCCAACAAGAATAAAAATCAATTACTGAATGTGCTAATATTCTAAAGTATTTGGCAAAATCTTGACCAATATCACACCCTTGAGATGAAGTTCAAGGATGCTGCTACTATTCTTCAACAATGTGTTGACAAACACAAATAGTACGTCTTCTTAGTAGGTCTTAACAAACACCGATCAAGGGTTCAAGTCCTAACCCTTGGGCGCAATGAACTACCATCATTTGAAGAAATTATTTCTACTATGAGGGCAGAAGAAAATGGCCAAACACATCAAGACTGTCGCTCTTGCTGTCCTCTAGTGTACTCACTGCAATAAACCTCTCCACACAAAGGAAAGGTGCCCAAAGATACATCGAAAACCTCTCAACCATGACTGGGGAATCAAACAACACCTTAGGCAAATGTCATGAAGTCTTCTGATGCAACTGCTTTTGAAACTTTTTCCCTTACTTTGGCCGACATTTCTAGGCTGCAAGGTGTTCTTCCTTTTCTTGAGAAACGTGCCAATAATCTTTCCATCAACTCTTTACAACCCTCAGGTAATGTTTCCATTGTTTGAATTCGAGCTATAAATCCAGACCTCAATGTTAGATCATTATTGACTCAGATGCTACGAATCATATGCCACCATCTTTATCCCTTTTTCATACTTTGCCATTCTTTGTTTGAATTCGAGTTATAAATCCAGACCTCGATGTTAGATCATTGACTCGGATGCTACGCATCATATGCCACCATCTTTATCCCTTTTTCATACTTATTCTCCTGACACCTTCAAAAACAATGTCCTAAGTGCCAATCGCTCTTCTACACCTATTATCGGACATTCGGACAGGGAGTGTTAATCTATCATCTGGTTTATAACTAATTAATGTCCTTTATGTGCCTACATTATGGGCCAACTTGTTGTCCATTCCCCAATTGATCAAAAGGACCTTAGTTGTCATGTTCTATTTCTCTTACACATGTTATGAGGAGTAGGATTCTGGGGAGATGATTTTGCGTGCTAATGAACGTGAAAGACTTTCTTCCTGCACCGTTCCAACCTTCATCCTTCCATTGCAACCATGTTAAGCACCACAAATCAGATTTTCTATGTTTTTAAAATTCTCAGATTTTCATTGTGAGGTTTGTGTAAAAGCCAAGCAATCTCGTCGTGTTTTTCCTCTGAGCAATCAAAGGTGTAAGTTTCCTTTTCAATTGATTTATAGCGATATTTGGGGCCATCTTCTGTGGAAATATTATTGGTACTCGCTTTTTTAATCTTTCATAATTGATTGATGATTGCACTTCCGTTATATGGCTTTTACTCAAAATTAAAAATCCGAAGCCAGCAGTATTATTCCAATTTCAATTTGTCTCCATCACACTCATCTAAAAATTCATTACCAACATATCAAGAGATTACTTCAACCAATCTCTTGGTTTTTTCTTCCCTTCTTGTCCATCACAATGTTCCTAAAACCTTTTTAACTGAATTTGTTCCCCCATCTTTCTCTCATTCATAACCTCACCCTTAGAGTTTTTGGATGTGTTGTTTTTGGCTATATTCATACCCTTTTGCCTCAGAAACTAAATGCAAAGGCTCAAAACTGCCTTTTTATTGGCTATTCCCTAACTCAAAAAGGGTACAATTGCTACCATCCTCACAATAAGAAGATTTTTATCACCTTAGACCCAATCCTATTTTTCTGCATCTCCAACCAACGGTTGTAATGTCTCTCAAGATATGTGTATGATACGTGATATTACCCCATACTAGCTCTTGATTTATGCTCTACTTCAACACCACAAATTGCCTAAACGTACTCTACCCGATTCTTATAGCACTAAAACTATTTCAACAAGATTGGTGCCTTTGCAAGTGTACTCCAGGAGGACAACCCCTCTTCCAGAATGCTCCCCTGAATATTCTTCAGATACTGTTGTTGATACAACACCGACCATTGATCTCAGTCTGCCTATTGCTCTCAAGAAATTAGGTCCGGTACAAAGGCGACCTCTTTATCCCATGTCCAAATTATATTTCTGTTTCTTGTTTCTAACCCTCCTACCATCACTTTCTCTCTACCCTTCAACACGTTTCTATTTCTAAGAGTGCTAAGGAGACCTTCACTAGCAAAGAATGGCGGATGGCTATGGAATAAATAACGGCTCTTGCTAAAAATAACACATGGGTTGTAAGTGGTTATTAACTTTCAAATATAGGAATGATGGTTCTCTCTAGCGATACAAAGCCTAGTTATTCAACAAGGGTTTTATCCAGTTTTATGTGATTGATTATCAAGAGACTTTTCCCCGCTTGTTAAAATGAATACCGTTTGTGTGCTTCTATCCTTTACTGCACATTTCAGTTTGAATTTACTTCAATTTGATATTAAGAATGCATTTCTTAACGGCTACTTGGATGAAGTTGTCTTTACAGATATTCCTCTCGGTTTTCTTTTATCTTTTTCCAATCAAGTGTGCAAATCACATAAAGCCCTTTATGACCTTAAACAATCTCCTAGGGTCTGGTTTGGACGATTTACTAGTGTCATGAAGTTTTCTCGATATTCACAAAGTCAGGGTGATCACACTTTATTTGTTCAACACTATGCCCTGCCTTGTTTGACAATTTGCCTCAGGGGAGTAACTATTTTGTTAGTTCAGTCCATGATAGTAACTATTCAGGCAGTTCATGATATCATTGTTTCTGGTAGTGATGTTCAAGAACAACATAGGTTGAAGCATACTCTATCTACTGAATTCGGAATTAAGGAATTGAGAAGACTCATACTTGGCATCGAATAGGCTCATTCGAAGGAAGGGATTTCATATCTCAACAAAAGTATATTACATATTTACTCAAGGAAGTTAGGAAGAGTGGTTGCAAGCCTGCTAATACTCCTATGGATCGTAATTGCAAGATTAGTGAAGCTAAAGATCACAAAAGTGGTTGACAAGGTTATGTATCGGCACCTTTGTGGAAAGCTGATTTACTTGTCTCATACTCTTCCTGACTGCTTTCCTAGTTAGTATAAGTCAGTTTATGCATGATCCATGGGAGCTTCATCCACAAGCAACATGCTGAATCCTACGTTATTCAAAAAGGCAAACCTGGCAAAGGAATATTGTTCAAAAGAGGTGGGAAGATGACTCTAGAAGCCTATATAGATGCAAACTATGCTATTGTTGGTTTGTTGATAGGTGATCACCTCTGGATGTTGTGTGTTTTTGGCTGGTAATCTTGTTGCATGTCGGAGTAAGAAATAAGGTGTCGTGGTGAGATCTAGTGCAAAATCTGAGTATAGGGCTGTTCCCTATGGGATATGTGAACGACTTGGCCCAGGATCATCCTTAATGGTATGAAAGTGAAGTGGGAAGGGTATATGAGTCTGCATTGTTGCAGTAATAAATCAATGTTGCCCATAATCTTGTCTTACATGACAGAACAAAATATGTTGAAGTTGATAGGCACTTCATCAAGGAGAAAATTGGGGCTGATCTTATCAATATATCACATATTTCAACTCAATATCATCTTGCGGTCACTAAAGCTCTACGTAACAATTGCTTTTCTGAACTCATTTCCAAGTTGGGAATGGAAGACCTCTACAATCCTAGCTTGAGGGGAGTGTTATATAAGACATTATCTTATTATTAGTCTTGTAAGTTGTGTAGGCATGTTGTAATTATTATTGTGGTGTAGTATTATTTTCTTCCTTTACTAGGTATAGTTATCAATTCTCATCTTTCCTAGGTTCATCTGTCTCTTCCATTTCTCTCAAATATATTAGAGCTAGGGGAACTTGCATCTTTTTGGAGACACACTAAGCCTACAAAATGTTAGCTGTGAACATCACATTTCGACATGCCTTTTTATCTTTGGCATAAGATTCCTCTTAACCCACTTTAAATGTCCCTCAAGTATACATTCTTTTTATAGAAGAGCTTGAACCAGTTAAAATTACTCTTACGACTTATAAGTTGTAAGCAATCTAGCAAATAGCCTCTTTCGAAACTGAAGCATTTAATGGTGTATAATTTCTTATTCAGAAAAGCAAGAAGTTATGGATCTATAATAGCAGAACCAGCCAAATAGCCAATTCCCAACATGTGAACCACTTCTATGCTGCTGTAGTCCTCATTTATGTGTAGTACCCACACACAGTTTGAATAGATCTACAGTAGAGAAAAAACGGACTTCAGAGTATTACTACATTTTCTGTATTAGGACAGCCACCCCACTTCTTCAAGGAATAAGCTAGAATCTCGATTCCTTCTTGAGATGAGCATTTGTAGATATTTTTTCCTGGCTCTTATCCGGTCTTTTCCTTATCAGTTTGACTTCAACTCGTGCTGTATCTCTGAACTTGTTGAGTTAATGCTGTATCTTTCTCGGTTCTGATATATCTTCCTCTTTTCTTTCATGATGGTAGAGTGCTTGCGGATAGCCACATTCCTTGGGCCTGTGAGGCATTTTCAAGGTTGCATGGTCACGAGCTTGTTCAGGCTCCCGCCTTGGTTTGGTAGGTCGTCTTGCTTTATCACTTCTCTGATTTATTCATGTGCTAAAGTTTCACTTGTTGTGGACAATGGCACGTCATTCATTCTATAAGATACTTTGAAAAGGATTCGCTGCGTCCCGTTGCTGACATTGTGCTTTGTGATGTTTAGGTGTTGGAGGTTAATGATGATAAAACTATGGAACCATGGACTGCTCGACGCACGCACTATAAACAATTGCAACTTGATCCTCAACGAAGCTTCAAATGACTAGGACTGAGCCCGAGGTGAGCATTGGCGCCGTATGCGAAGTTGCCATGCCACAAAACAGCCATTGGAGTGGACGAGACTTCCGACTGGTTCCTGAAGGGCCGGTAATTGTGCCTTTTTGCTCTGTGCACAACTATTCCTTGCTTGACAATGACGCTGGCTCAATATAGATTAAGCACATTCAGCATTAATTTGGATCAAAAGTACACTAGTCTCGAATCCGTCTTATGTTTTGTGGGCAACATGTGTTTTTGTTTAGTTATATGCAAAAATGGTGACTGCTGATTAAAGTATCGCTTTCTTGTCATTCCCATATTTATACCAACCTGATATATTGGAGGATGAAACGAAGGGGCAAATAGAAGGTTTGATTTGTTTTGATGATTCAAAGGGTTACGTAACAACTAAGGAAGGAAACAGTCTGGGACTGACTCCAAGCATGGACAACAGTGATGTAAACAGGCTTGGACCGCGCTTCCATCAATAAGTTGATCCACGGATCAAGTGAAGCAAGTTTTGATTGATCACGTACTGTATGACACCCGATCTCTGTGTTTGGTGTGCTAGTTAAAAGATCTGGTTAGACTCGATGTGAAGCACTGATTGGCTGTTGCAAAACAGCTGCATAGGATGAAGATGGATGGCAAGGGAGGATAAAAGTGACTTGAACCAAAGTAGCTTGCATGTAGCTGTGACCATAATGTTGTATTCTGATCCTGCCCAAAACCTTGAAATGTTACTTGTTTCTTGGTTTTCTAGGACGCGGGAGACCGACCTAATAGAATGTAAAACCCAGTGGTTGATCTTTGGTTGATGAGGCAAGCGATGTGATCATTGTCGCAAAAAGCTCGGAGAAATAATGAGCACCAAATAAGCTATGGTGTGATTGTAAGGTAAATAAAACGACCAACCATCTGACGTAGCACTCGGGATCGTCGAGAAGTGCACTTTGATCGCTTTGCTTATGATTATTTGGAATAGGTGTATTAGAAGGGTTACAATAACACACATGTAAGTCTTCTAACACACCTCTTCCACCTAATCATAAGCAAATGTAAGCAAAGTCTGGATGTATGATTAGGTGAAAGAGGAGTCCTGTCGATCTCAATCCCCAAAAGGAAACAAAGCGGATCCAAATCCTAAATGCAAAAGCAAGAATGCAAATAATATTTGAACCTAGTGATTATGGAAGGATTATTACCCGAAATTATCATGTCATTTGGGGTGACTCAATTCCTGATTGTAGCAACAACGACAAAAACTTAACATTGATAAACTTTGAAACAGGAAAGAGTCTCGTGGTAACCTACCCCTTCTTTCCATCAATTACCCAAGACCAGCAAGTGAGCCTTGTATTCTTCCACCTGAAAGTCAAATTTATATTTAATCCGATAGATCCACTTATACCCGATGGCTCACTTAGTGATTTGGGGTAATTCATAATTTTGATGTAGAGTAGTCATCTCGTTGAGCATAGCATGTCGCTATTGGAAAAGAAGGTTCCGAGTGACGGAGTCGGAAAGCTTTCGTTGGGAGCACAACATGTCGCATATTAAATTTGAAATTAAACAATAAAATTTATAAATTAACTAAATATATAAATAAAGTTTACTTAAGTTTTGTACTATATATTAGAGCTTTTAATCTATTTATTTTACTTAGATGAAACTTAAAAATATTATATATATTTAGTTTGTTTTATAAATATATTGTCAAATAAATTAGATAGTGGTTGATGAATTATTATATTAAAAATTATATTGATATTATTGTATTAGTTAAGAGTTAATAAAATATTAAACATCACATAATTTCTTTATCTTAATATATTGTAATTTGTTTAAAATAAAATAAAATAAACTTCTTGCTACTCCTGGAGTAGGAACCTATACTTCAAGAACTTCCTTCCTTTTCTCTACTAGATGAACTAGTAGAACAATATATATCACGTTTCAGGATTTTTTTCTTTATTTTTTTCATTCTTTAAGTCAAAAAGACGTCGCAAGCGGGGCACCGTACCCTATTACCCTTAGATCTGCCACTGAGGGTTCTGCTTTGCCGGAAGTCGATGGTTGAGGTTCCTAGTAAACGGACTCGAGAGCACTTAAATATGTTGAAGAAAAATGATCATACGAAAAATAAAAGGAAAGTGTATACGGATTAACTGAAGTAGGGGGGGGGGGGGGGGGGGGGGGGGGAGTGTCAAGTGATCTGGTGTCTAAGGTGACGGTAGTCAATGTTTTATACACGAAATCCCGTAGAGGGTGAACGGAGTTGATATACGACGTAGTACAACTGGTGGTAGTAGGGTGGTTTGAGAAACCCTAGGTTCGGTGGTGGTTGTGGTGTCGGATAAGGGTACTACTAGTGGTGAATAACGGTATTAGGGTTTTGGGTCAAGGGGTTGTAATTTGTGCGGTAGGGTTAGGATTTGCAGAGGGGGGATCGTCATCAAAAGATGATGGTTGAGGTTGGCTTGGCTGATTGGAAGTGGGAGTAGGCTTTGGTTCGATTTTTGAAGAGCAAATGTATATATGTAAGTAGAAATTGCATCACGTGTTATAAATTTTTTACTTGTATCCAAACCGAGTATCTTCTAACCATTTTGATCGTGTAGGTAACTAGGAATACACATAGAGGTCTAATACGAGCCGAACGAGTCGAACATCGGCATGTTCAAGCTTGACTCGTTTATAAACGAGCCGAGATCTAGCCGAGCCTAAAATTTATACGAGATTTAAAATGTGCTCAAACTTGATTCGTTTAGAAAGTGAGGAGCTCGAGCCGAGCCGAGCCGAGTAACTCGCCTACAATAATGCTCTTATAGTGTTATTTTAGCCGACCGAGCCGAGCTTCACCTGAATGAACCGAGCCTATAATTTATACGAGATTTAAAATGTGTTCAAGTTAGAAAGTGAACGAGCTCGAGATGAGCTTTTGACGAGCCGAACCCGAGTCGAGTCGGAGTAGCTTGCCATTACAACCCTAGATTCATATCATCACCTCACAGGTTCAACCCATGCTCCGTATGTGATTTGTTGGAGGACTAGTGTCGTGAAGCATTTTGTATGATGTTTTATCTTTTTAGAAGTTTATTAATTAGATAACAAGAAGTGAAGCACACATTCTTCCCAAAATTAAATTGGTAAAGGACTTTGAAACACAATGGCCCGGGTGACGTTTAACAAATCACGATGTTTTCTTTCTACCCGACGAACCTCGAGTGTTGCTTCCTAATGGCCTAGACGAGGTTATTGCATTAGTTGAGCCAAAATGTGCACCGAATAAGCTAAGCCTGGACTTGTAATTGTAAGGTAAATACGACCAACCTACCGATAACAGTGCTCAAGATTGTCGAGAAGTGCATTGTGATCAAGCTACCGATAAAGGCGTTAGAGAAGTCCGGTTTCTTTCAAATTTACAACGTATACTTTCTTTGATTGAGACACAAACTATGAGGGGTCCTAAGTCTCTTAAAGAAATGAAGCGCGTTCAAATCCTTCATGAAAAAACAATAATGCAAATAATCTTTGAACATGGATTTGGTACCATGTAAAAAAAATCCGTCAGAATAGTTTATAAAAAAAAGAAAAAACTAAATTTTATCATATTTTTTAAATAGAATGAAAGAAAACTAAATTAAAATAAAATTAAGAGAAAAACAAAAAAATTCATGTTGAACGCTCTCTCGCTGTTGTTTGCTCCTCTCGATTGAACTACTTTTCGTGTTCACTCAATTTACTCATTCATTCCTTGATTTGATTCACATCAAGTATTACTCTAGATTTTTAGGATTTGAATTTGTTTCGTGTTCAACCAATTCGCTCATTCGAACAACAGGGAAAGCACAATACCATCTTCATCAATAAAATCAGTTAATCCATCAGTAACAACTCGAGAATGTAGAAGATGTGCAATAACGCCGCTACTTTTTTCCTAAAGTAGTACTATCATAAAGAACTCTTGTAGATGAAAAAAAATATTTTCTTCAAGAACAACACTCATTGAGGCAAAATAATTTATGATTCTCACTTTAACGACTTCATAACTTCTCCCGAGTGTCCTCTTTATTAAAATTCAATAACTTGATCATTGTGTGAAGGGAATTCGTAGTAGCACTAGCTTCCTATAGTATATCATTAAGTGGTACCATTGAAAGCATACTTTTTTGAGCATCCAAGACATATATTTTAGATTCAGGAACTAGTCAGTATTACCTTCCTTCGCTTTTATAGAACCAATCTCAAGGATCTGAACTAGAGAAGAGATCCCTCTAGTATAAGTAATTGATAGCCCACTCACACTCATCACTCCTGCTTTAGTTGCATCATTAGTAGGAGAAGCAATAGCTTCAACCCATTTAAAAACATAGTCCACAACCAAAAGTATACATAGGTTTCCACAAGAAGATGGGAAGGGGCCCATGAAGTCTACTCCCCATACGTCAAAAATCTCAACCTATTGGATGTTGTCAAGAGGCATTTCATTCCTTATGGATATATTTTCTGTTCTTTGGCAAGCATCGCAAGAAACAACAAAGTTTTGCACATCTTTAAATAGTGTAGGCCAAAAGAAACCGGATTGGAGTACTTTAACGCATGTCTTGTGGGAACTAGCATGTCCACCACAAGGTAATGAATGTCAATGGCGGATGACGCTTTCTACTTCGTCTTCCAGAATGCATATTCTAAACATTTGATCCGGACCTCTCTTAAAGAGTAGAGATTTGTTACAATAGTAATGCCGGACATCCTTGAAAAACTTCTTCCTTTGAGCGTAGGATAATCCTAGATGGTATTTTTTGACAAACCAAATAATATACAATATTAGCAAACCATGATTCGTTGCCTCTTGAGATTTGATGAAGACAATCCTCGATCTCATGCAGCTGCTCGTCAGGAAAGGAATCATCTCTGGGCAAATCGTCCTTCTTGCTTGTAATGTGAGGGAGTCGACTAAGATGGTCCGCCACTGAGTTCTCGGATCCTTTCTTATTCCGGATCTCTAAGTCAAACTCTTGTAGGAGGAGGATCCATTTAATAAGCTGCGGTTTTGCATCCTTTTTAGTGAGAAAATACCGTATTGCTGCGTGGTCGGTGTAGACAATCACTTTTGCTCCCACAAGGTAGGAACGAAACTTTTCAAAAGCGTAGACCACCGCAAGTAGTTCCTTCTCCGTTGTAGTGTAGTTGAGTTGAGCTTCGTCTAGCGTCTTGCTAGCATAGTAGATGACATGGGTGCGTCCATCCTTCTTTTGTCCGAGTACCACTCTTACGGCTACATCACTTGCATCACACATGATCTCGAAGGGAAGGTTCCAATCCGGAGGTTGAATGATGGGGGTAGATATTAAAGCTTCCTTTATCCTAAAAAAGGCATCTAGACAATCCCTTGAAAACTCAAAAACCATATCCTTCATTAGTAGGTTAGTCAATGGTTTAGCAATCTTAGAAAAGTATTTTATAAACATTCTACAAAATCCTGCGTGTCCTAGAAAACTTCTTACCCCTTTTACCAAAGATGGTGGGGGTAACTTCTCGATGGTTTCTATCTTCGCCATATCAACCTCAATGCCGCGGTTTGAGATCAAATGCCCTAATACAATGCCTTCGCTAACCATGAAGTGAAGCTTTTCCCAATTCAAGACAATGTTAGTGTCTTCACATCTTTGAAGAACTATAGAAAGGTTATTCAAAACAAGCATCAAAAGAGGAGCCATAAACTGAAAAATCATCCATAAAAACCTCCATGGTATTCCCTATATATTCGGAGAATATGACCATCATGCACCTTTGGAATGTGGTCGGTGCATTGCAAAGTTCAAACGGCATTCTCCTATAAGCGAACGTACCCCAAGGGCACGTAAAGGTGGTCTTCTCTTGATCGTCCGGGTGGATGGGGATTTGGAAGAATCCGCTATACCCATCCAAGTAGCAGAAGTATGAGTGTTGTTCTAATCTCTCGAGTATTTGATCGATGAAAGGAAGAGGGAAGTGATCCTTCCTCGTTGCAGCGTTCAACTTTCTAATCGATGCACATCCTCCATCACATTACTGTTCTTGTAGAATCAACTCGTTGTTTTCATTAGTCACAACGGTCATTCCTCCCTTCTTGGGTACCACATGGACGGGGATCATCAACTTGCTACCAGAAATTGAAAAGATAATTCATGCATCAAGTAGCTTAAGAATTTCCTTCTTCACAACCTCTTTCATGATCGAATTTAACCGTATTTGAGGTTCTCGTGAAGGTGTATGATTATCTTCCATCAAGATTTTATGCATGCATAAATAAGGCTAGCTTAATACCAACAAGATCATCTATAGTATAACCTAAAGATTTCTATGTAGTTTCAATTCATTCATTAGCCTACTGATAGCATGTATTATAGTCTATATTTTTGGACTAGTTTGGACGTTTTAACTTCAATAATCTACATGTATGGATGTATATTATGTGATTATATCGTTGTTTCATCTACCTTTACAGAAATCGAGGTCTACACCAAATTTCGTTGTAATCGTACGTAAAATGGCACATTTTGGACTAAAATGGAGCTAAGGAGTCATAAGAGCTACATTTTGGAGCACAAAGAAGAACTCAAGAAGTATGGAATTACTGAAGAAGATTTACTTTGGACTAGATTTGAAAGATTTCACATTCAGCTGAGATTCACCTCGGTCAGCTACAGTTTCACCTCGACCGAGGTGATCTTGAGGAGCACCCCGACCAAGGTGAACACCCTGTCGCCGGCGAGATCATATTTTTGGGCTGAGATCTTTTATTTTTGGGAAGAAGATATCTTATATTTTTGGGCTGGATTTCTGTAAGGAAGATCTTATTTTTTGGAGATCTATTTTAAAGATACGATATACTTTATAGGATATTATCTTTTTAAGATATTATCATCTTTGGAAGATAATTCTCCTATAAAAAGGGCTGAATTTTCCACAATTCAGCATCGTCGCATCACCGCAGGCTTGGAGACTGAGAATACACAACAATTAGGGAGAATTTCTGGAAGTTGAAGGAAGATTGAAGATCAATCAAGGAAGGATTGATAGTTTGGAGATTAGCTTAGAGGGAGTTTGTAAGATTTTCTTAGATTCCCTTTGGTTTATTGTCTTGTTTGATTTGTGATTTAAGGAACGCTGATTTTTTGTTTATTCGATTCAGTTATTGATGTCTTTTTCTTAAGGTTTATTTGTTCGAATATTCATTCCTTTCCCTTTTATTCGATTATTGTTTTCATGATGATGAGTGGCTAAATTTCTTGTGCGATTCTAGGGTGATTGGCTGAAAGTTGTGGGAAAGACAATGATAGAATAATCTTAATCCTAGCAGGACCCTGAAAGCTCGAGTCCTTAACCTTAACCCTAGAGTACCTCGCTCAGTCGAAGAACATCTCGGCCGGGGTAGAACTTGACTGAACGAGGTGACCTTTTCTGATCCGAAACTGAGAGTTAAGTGTCATAGTTTGCCAAATCCTATTCTTATTACACCTTTCCTGGTTCAATGCAAGCCTAGGATGAGACTTACCCGGTGATTCCTTTGTTTATTTACCCATGATCATAAGTGTAGGTAATAAAGGTTTATCCTTTATTGGGGTTTGAGTGTGCCTTCATCCCATCTTTGTGAGTTAGCCTGAGACTTACCCGGTAAAGGTTGATTCTATTCCCTTGGGTGTTGTATTGGCTTGCTATTATAGTTCATTTCCTTAGAACCTTGAGACTTACTCGGTAATAGGTTCTTTGGTTTGGGATTAGTGAGTAGTGAGACTTACCCGGTAATCTATTCCCATGTTAGAAATATCTTCCCTTAGCAAAATCTCATCTTTGTCCGCGTTATCTTTAGTGATCTTGAGTCGGAACCACAACTAGATGCTTTAATCCATAGAATCTGCATTTTCCTTATTTGACCTTATTATCATCTTTTGATTGCTTTAATCACTTTTGTGGTTATTAGTTACATTGACAACCTATTCTTGCTTAGTTTCACCTAAGTCCCTGAGATCGACACCCCGGAATTCTTGCTTTTTACTATAATTGATCCGTACACTGCGGGTTTGCATCCTTGTTTTAAGCATACTTCTTGGGATATAAATTTAAAGCTTGCACACACCGTTTGGAGCGAACACCTACTTAGTTCTTCTTCACTTAAATTAGAGCTAACTAGGACCATGCATGTAGAGTTTGGTTCTAGAAATGTGTACCTTAAGTGTGTGGGAAGAGGTTTCAACTCTAAAGTAGGTGGTTCCTCGGTTGAGGCATTGTGGACTTCCGAGGCATCACGGGATGCTTCCATAGATGTAAAAGAGGTGGGGAGATGTCCGAAGTGATTCCGAGAAGCTTCGAAGAAGTTTCAAAATTTCTAAAAATCTCATATGCCCTTGAAAATCTCGGGCGAGATTTTGTTTGAGGTGATAATCGACTAGGTTTTCCATGGGTGAATTAATTAAAATCTCCGCCGAGATTTTTTGTCCTTGACCGAGATTTTTGAGATTTTTCGTGTCATCCTTTAATTCGTCAAATTCACTCTTAGGATCTTCCTCCAACTCTTCTAAAGCTCGAACTTCATAATCAGAGTCCTCCTCTATTCCCTCTTCAACAATGCTCATACTTATGACTTTTTGTAGCGTATCTTTGAGCAAAATAGAACTCACTATCTCCCTTGATTCTTATTCATCATAAACGTTGAAAATATCTTTTCCAAGGGTTGATCCTTTGACCATAACTGCCAACTGGAACTCTATATTAGCTTCGCCTATGTTGAAAGAGAGTGTTGCATTCTTGCAATCCCACCATACAACCAGAAGTTTCAAGGAATGGTCTTCCAAGAATAATTGGAATGAGATGATATGCAAGTGTAACGCCCCAATTTATGTCGCGTTTACGATATTTATTTTTTTCTGCCTTTTATCGATATATTTTATTACCCGTGTTTAAATTTTATATTATATCGCAAAATAAATCGCGAGGATGGTTTAATATTTAAAATAATATCTTGGCGAGTATTTTTATATTCGATCCACATATATTTCCCATATCTTTATTTTCGGAAAAATTTTCCGATCCGAAACTTCCGTTCCGACCATTTCCGATCGAGTTATGTTATTTTTTTCATTTCCCTTTTCTTTTCTTTCTTTCTTGTTAAGTCATTAACCTTTCCTTGTCATTTAGCTTTTGTCTTGGGTGATTGCCGCTTCTAGCCTACACTACACTACAACAGCTCTTCCTACCTATCTACACATGTTGTAGCTTCTGCATCCCCTCTATTCGTTGATCTCTTTCACGCAATCTGGCCAACCTTCACCATTCTCGCACTCTTCTCTAACGCTACCAGATCTCTCTCTGTCCCTTGCCTCACCCCACATCACGCCTCTCCTCCCTGCTGCTGCAAATCTCCTCTCTTCTGCCCTCCTTCTCGACTCTCTCCCTCATCTGTATCTTGCAGATAACAACCATCTCTTCCCTTGCCCTTGTCTCCTAGCTCACCACTCTCTCTCAACTCACAGTCTACAACTCTATGTTTCTTCACCAGGGGAGCCACATCGCGCTCACCACTACCTTCTTCCCCCTCTGCTACCAGGAAACACGAGCCCTCTCCTCACCTTGTTGGAACCAATAAGTGCGGCCACCAGCCCCTTGCTTCGCCCGCGCAACCACCAGGTAACCACTTCCTTGACCTAGTCGTAGAAGCTCTCCCTCGCCGTCGCCACCATCGAAGTCGCCGGAGAGCACCTTCCTCTGCCTTCGCCTTGCAGTCGGAGCCGCTGCGCAGCCCAGCCGCCGCCGTGGATCTCTTCTCCCCAGCGCCGTAGCCATCTATCGGATTATGAAAAAACCCTATTTTTTGCAAATTAAAATCGGGCCCCTCTTAATTAGGTTAATTACAACTTATACCTTGTATTTTGTATTTGCAGATTTGGCCCTAATTTCTGAAAGTTGCAGAATTGCCCCTATTGGTATAATTACAAAATATGGACCACGGTTTAATTACGGATGATGACCCATAATTTATGAAATTGTATGATTTATCCCGAAAAATGTGTTAGCAGTTTCTAACCTTGAATTTAATTGCATGGACATTCTTATATTTATATATACCATATATATTATGCCTTGTTGGATTAATTGCGGGATATGGATCAAAAGATTTAATTACGGGATTTAAACGTTGACTTTGAAAACGAGTTTAACCTTGGGTTATGATGTTATACAATTTGTCCGGAATATATATTTACGGTTTTTAACTTGGGTTTTAAAAGTGGGGTTTTCCTTAGATTATATATGTTAATTATTCCGTTCAAATTTAGCTTATAAGCTAAATTTATTTAGTTTGGTGCTAGGTTCGGAAGCGCCCCGATAAAGGCCATCGAATCCGCATTCGACATTCGTCGATCGACTTCCATCTTTGACCACTAGTACAAAAACCCCCCTCACACCTCGCTTATATTGGAGCGGTTTGAAAGAACCGTGACCAAAGGTATTTTCGGACCACGGTTATATGTATAACCGAGGTTAATTTAATTATATTTATTTAAAAAAAATTTTAGACCCCGGTTATATGATTAACCGGGGTATTAATATTTTCGGACCCCGGTTATATTATTAACCGAGGTGACAAATTGATTCCGGATCCCGGTTATTGATAACCGTTGTAAAATAAGGAACTAAACGGCGTCGTTCTAATTAGCCCTCTCTGCAATTACCCTAGACCTCAGCTCCCATCTTCTTGTCGTCGTCTTTTTGCGCTTTCTCCCTCCACAATGGCTCTCGAAAACGGAGGAGATGAAAACCTTGGAGTTGAATAGAGCACCCTAGTATCAACACTGGGAAAATGGCGACCGGAGGAGAGGAAAACCTTCAGGAAATCGACGCGCGACTTCTTCTTCGAAGACGAACACCAATTTGAGAAGTGGAATGAGGATTTCATCACTCAGATGCGTCACGAGTTCCTCCAACTTAATTTAAGAAGTGGAATGAGGATTTCAACACTGGGAAGATTCATTTTACTGTGGGGATCATTTTGAAGGATGCACTTGGCAAGGTACTGGAGGAAATCTTTCATGGTGTTCCTGGAGGCTCTCTGGTTTTCTTTCCAAGCTACAAGCTCATGGACAAGCTTTGCAGCCGCTGGCAGGAAACAGGTCAATGGATTGCGGGTATTCTGATCTTCTTTACCGTTAGTCGTATGAAAAAGAGTCTGTTCGGAGATATATCTATCTAAGCCTTCTAACTATTAAGTAAGTCAATTATATTGATGCACAGAACCTAAAGGAAGCCAAAATGACTTAGAGGATGTGTTGAAGGCCTATTACAATGCAGTTCGTCACGGGAGCAAAGAATCTCTTGGTAGAAAGCGAAGGGGTAAGAAGCGTGACCTGCAATGCTCTAACACAGAGTTAGTAGGGGCTTCTAAACAGAAAGGAGCTGGTTTTCTTGCAGTTTGCAGAGGGAAGGTAAGCTTACATAAATTTATGTTTTGACCGCCAACTTGTGTGTTCTGTTTGTTACATGGTCCATATCCATTTTACATTGTCAATTATGGTGTAAGTAAGCTTCACCTTTTCTCAAGGAACATAGTGTAATATTGGTGTTATCTTCCTTCAGTTCCTTGATAGCTTTCAACAGTCTTGACCTTATTGCTTAATAACTCAAATACTAGTAGTCTATTATGATAGTAGTGTTTAATCTGTTTAGCTTCCTCAATGGCATATTGTGTGATGCTTCCTTTGTCCAATCTACTTCTTTGGTGCTACCTGTGTGGTTAAGCTGTTATGGTAATACAAATGTAGGTTAAGATACTAGGGCGCTCAGAGCTGTGAATGCTCCTACCCATACGAGGGAACTCTGTATATCCACGGACCTTCTTTTAGGGACTTATCCAATGCCACGGTCTTCCATGCCCTCGAGATGAACCTATGGACAAAGCTAGAACTGACCCCAGGATTAGTCTCCCTTCAGGACCTAATCTTCAACAATGATGACTACCTTCAGATGCACTTGGCACTCTTCCCATCCTCCCAAGTGTCCTTCAACAGAACACAAGTGCAGAGGATTGGATTTGAATTGAGCAATCAGACCTACAAACCACCCAATGGCTATGGGTTTGGACCTTAGCACTTCATTGCAGATCCTTATATCTTCCCAGGTGATTAAGTGCCTCTATTATCATATCAAATAGCCACAAATGTTAGTAATGTCACTAAACTGTAAGTTATATATATATATATATATATATATATATATATATATAGTAAATTTTCGATCAAAGAAATGAGTGTAGACAAATGTTAGTGTATGGACTGAATTTTTAGAAATCTGATGGGCCTATTGTTCTTGCTGACTATCCTATTTCTCATCATTTATGCTAGCATGATCTATATTGTTTAGTTAAAATCATATTATAGGACGATATTGCTTAGTTAAAATCATATTATAGGACGTGCAGAGTGGATGAAGTTTGAATAAGCTTTCAACCACATTATTCACTGTCAAGAATCAAGATCCTCTTTAAAAAAATGTTATTGTTTTCATCAGGTTAAGGATAGTGGATTGGAGGATAGCGTTATGACAATTGAAGAGCTTCGTACTGGAGTCAAATCTCAGGGGACAGGTAAAGTTTCTGAAAATACTGTTGAATGATATTAAAAAAAAAATATTTTTGAACGATATTCAGGGGAAATCGTTTGAAAAGGCAGATTAGAAGCAGTAGCATGCATAACTCTTGAAGATGTAGTAGCATGCATAACTCTTATTCTAATTGTAGAAGCCATAATGGGGTATTTTCTTGTTTGTTCTTTGAGCTGTAGGGTAACATGGATCCAAACATTTGCAATTTGCTTATTAAGGTCTTTATTGGCAACATCAATGGAGAAGTGCTTGTTGATGCTATGGGAATCTAGGAGGCTTAGTCATGCCCTATGTTGTGTTTCACCTATAAATGAGGCATTTTTTACACAGCTTTCTGACGATTATGGTGATGCTTTCAAGTCTGTTCAGTACTGGTTAAGCTGTATGATAGATGCCCATTCTGCACTGCTCGGCTTTAAGCAGAATTTTTCAGTTTTGTGTACTTTTCAGTTCTGTTGGGATTGACAGCTAAAGCAGAAAGAGTGAAATGTGGTTTTTTTTGTTGTATTCAAGCCTTGCACCCACGGTTCTTTAAAGAACCGTAAAAAAAAAAAGAACCGGGACCCCGATTATTTCAAAATAACCGGGGTCCGAAAATACCACGGTTTTAATAACCGTGGTGTTTTTTTTTTTTTTAAAAAAGAATTGGGACCCCGGTTATTTCAACTGGGGTCCGAAAATTACCCCGGTTATTAAAAAACCGGGGTCCGAAAAAATTAACTCGGTGACATTTACTGAGGTGCGAATGCTCGGACCTCGCTCCCGTTAACCACGCTTCCTTAACCGGGTTCCCATGTACAAAATAACCGTGGTCTAGGAGGGGTATTTGTACTAGTGACCCTGAGTGAGTACCTTTTTCGATCTTGATATGTTTAGTAGTAGTATCATGCTAGGATGGATCTAGCATAACTTAGAGTTAATGCCAAGTAGTGGCTTTGAACCTTAGGTGAATTTTGAGGATTTGATATTGTTTGATGGATTGATATTGATTCTAATCTCGAGGTG
Source organism: Fagopyrum homotropicum (assembly GCA_033239125.1). NCBI lineage: Eukaryota > Viridiplantae > Streptophyta > Magnoliopsida > Caryophyllales > Polygonaceae > Fagopyrum > Fagopyrum homotropicum. The sequence goes on along the minus strand of BSWB01000001.1, from coordinate 36,714,045 downwards.
GTATTGCGGTCTAGTGAGGTTGTTATAAGGATTCGAGTATATGGTTTGATCTTGTGAGAATCATTAGGCTTAAGGTTTGGGATTACATGTTGTTGTGAGAGCATCGAGACTAGGAACGTGTTATCCTAACATGTGAGTTGTATGACCTTATAGAGGTCATACAGGCTAGAAGTCTAAGGACTTATAGCATGAGAGATGTATATTGATCGTGTGCCTTGTTTTGGCCAGGAGTTGAGTATCTTCCTGCGGGAAGTTGAGAGCTATTGTTGATCGGTTTTGCTTTGGGACGAGGTAAGTCTCCGGACTTACTTAGCTCGTATTCCTTGTATTAGCATCTATGTGTGTTTGGTGGTGTGTATTTATTGTTTATGTTATAACAATTAAACCAGAAATAGGACCACCGAACTTTATATTATTTGGCCCAAGTGTATGATAACGGGCGGTGACATCACTGTATAGCTCTTGCATAGAGCTAGGAGGTTCTTGGCGACTAGCCCGTGTGGTTAGACGGTCGGATGCATCCGTACCGTTCCATGCGGTAAGTGGGGACCGAGACGAGTGTCGGGAGATTCTCGTGTTTGTGCCTTTCACCTACATTCTAATGCTTCGAATATTAGCTAACGGTACGGAAAAGTGGGCAGTTGGAGATCCGTACATTTTAGGTTGAGTTGGGTTTTGGAGTCCTTGTGTTGTTTTTATTGTATGATGTTGATGTTGTTGTAAGGATGGCTAAAGTCGTTCCTTTCTTTTGTATTCGGGTTTCTTAACATTGCATAAAAATATATTTCGGTTTTGGCCTTTATTTGTTCCTTGTTGCAAGATCCGGTGAAATTGTTATCAAGCTAAGGGTCGGGACCCATTGTGAGGCCCCGACCCGTTGCGCCCCGAGTCCCGCAGATTTTGGGTGTTACAACAAGAATGTCTAAAACCACAAAATCAATGGGAATGTAGAACTTACCTAGCAATGCTAGAATGTCTTCGAGAATTCCCACCGGACGCGTTATTAATCTATCCGCCATGTAGAGTGTCATCTTCACGGGTTTTGGCGTTCGAAGTCCTACTTTCTCACATAATGCAAGTGGTATGATGCTCACACTTTGATAGGTGATGAAATCACTATCATTTAGGTTAGTTTTTAGAATCTTTTTATCACATAAGTGTCGGTTTATGCTTCTAACTCCTTGGTCTAGAAGAAGAAGACTAAAAGAAGATAAAAGAGGAGTTATAAGCACTTAGGAGTTGAAGACCATTCACGAAGCAAAGCTTCTGTTGCCTCACCGCCCCCGCGGAGTAGTGTCACCGCCCCTACGGGTGACACCTTAGTCCGGAGCGCAGCCTGCACCTTCGCCAGCGCCCTGAACCAAGAATGTCAACGCCCCTGCGCCTCTCCTTGGCTCCCCTGCGGTGACTTGCCCTTAAGAAGCCAACCCAACGCCCCTGCGCCTCAGCATGTATCTCACCCTACAGAGCTGTGGAGCTAAAGAGTCAGTGTCACCGCCCCTGTGTTGACACTGGGCCGCCCCTGCAGCTCGGCATCTGAAGCGACAGAAAGTTGAAGAGTTAGACGTTTGAAGATCATTAATGAATAGCCCCTGCGGAATTGCCAGGCCGCCCCTGCGGCCACGAAGAAGATCAAACATTTTCGCCTGAACCGCCCCTGCGGATCTAAAGGCCGCCCTGCGGTTCAATGACAGAGACTTTACTCCGGCTGTTTACACCACCTTTGTGGCATTAAAGGTGGCTGTTTTGGCCGACCATTTACTCCCATTTAGTGTCATTTGTAGTATAAATAGACCCATGGCTGATCTCTAAGATCATCCATCATTTCCCACTTTTATTCTCTCTTGATTCCTTTGTAATGAGCTTCTAGTTTCCTTGCTACATTGGGTTGGTTTGAAGCTGCATTATTACTTTGGTTGTAAGTTCCTTTCTAATATACGTTTTATTCAGTAATGCTTTGTGTTTCTTGATCTTCATTTATCTAAATTGCATGTTTTATTTATCACTTAAGATTGATCACCTTAGGTTCTAAATGCATGCAAAGAACTAGGATTAATAGATTTCGGGTTCGGGTCTTTAGTCTAGTAGTAACCTTTAAGTAATAACGGGTTGTAATTGCTTGAAGGAAAAGAAGCACAAATATAAAGATTAGTTTAACGGTTTTAATTTTCTCTTTATATCCCTTAGTCTTTGTTTGAAAGCTAACTTGTGACTTGTTCTTGTAGGTTTACGGAACACTAACTTGATGCCGGTTGGCTCAACACATACATATGATCAAGACGGGAACATTACTTGAAAACTTGAAAAAAGGAACACACCAAAGTAGTAATAGCATGCTAAGAATCAACCCAGTGTAGATTCACTCATCATCATCATATCAATCTCATTTACTTGCTTTTTAGTTTTGTGTGCTTCAATTCATCCAAAACCCCCCTTTTTTTGTTACTTTGTTCCATAATCAATAATTGAATTTAATAAAAATACCACAAACTCTCTTGGGTTCGACCCTTACTTGACCGCCATACTTGTTCTAGTGTTAACTTGGGATTTAATTTTGATAAGATAAAAACGACCTTAGAAAACACTCTTGTCAAATTTTGGCGCCGTTGCCGGCGAATTTAGTTTTATTTTTATTTCATTTTTTATTGATTATTGGTTTGGACCATTTATATGGTTCAAACCCGCGCTACTAACTTTGGCTTTGTTCCCTTTGATCCAGAAATTGAGAGGACACACATCCGGCGACGTAGATAATAATAACTCCAACAAGAAATGGCTGATCGTACTCTTCGTCAACTCACTCAGCCGAATTTGGCACAACACCCTCTTGCGGTTACTATACCGGCATTAGGGGAAGGAATCAACTTCGAACTCAAGCCGGGTCTCATTCACTTGCTCCTATCTTTCCATGGGTTAAGTGGTGAAGACCCCATCAAGCACCTTGGCAAGTTCCATACCGTGTGTATGAGCATGAAGCCAGCCAACATTACCGAAGAGCAAATCAAGATGAGGGCATTCGGCTTCACACTCAAAGATGCAGCGGATGATTGGTATTACCACCTTCCATCCGGGAGCATCGACACTTGGGAGAATCTCTACAAGGTGTTTTTGGAGAAATACTTCCTAGCCAAGAAGGCCAATAACGTGAAGAAAAACTATAAGCAACATTGAGCAAGAGGCGGACAAGACTCTTTATGAGTACTTTGAGCGGTTTGCACGCCTCCGATCCAGCTGTCCTTTCCATGGATATTCAACTCAGGGTCTAGTCTTGTACTTGTACAATGGCTTGCTTGACACCGAAAGGAGGATCGTCAATGCAGCTTGTGGAGGTAACATTCTTAACTCTACCCCTGACCTTGCTTTTGAAAAGATACAGGAACTAGCGGAAGGAACCCGGAACTTTGGAAGGACTTCTTCCAAGAGAGGTGTTCATGCTGTGAATTCCGGGAAGAGTGAGATCTCCAATGAGCTTGCGAACTGAAGGAAATGGTGAAGAGATTAACACTTATGGGAACCCCACAACAGCTAAAGGCATGTGGAGTTTGTGCTGACCCCTATCACCCAACGGACATGTGTCCCCAAGTCCAAGATGACGATGCTGAGGTGAATGCAGTAGGTTATGGACAACCATAGCAGCAAAGGCCTAGGAACGATCCTTATGCACAGAATTTCATGCCAAACTGGCGTGATCAACAGAACTTTCGTTGGAGGGATCAACAAAACCAACAACAGCCCCGACAAGGTAAATATCAATCAACTGAGGATATGTTGTAGGTTTTGACTAAGCATTTTGCTACTCATGTCCAAACAACAAAATCGAGCATCAAGAACCTTGAAAAACAGGTTGGGCAAATGGCGGAAGCCATAACAAGGATCGAAGCTAGATCCTCCGGAGGATTGCCTTCCCAGACGGTTATAAACCCCAAGGAGAATGTTAGTGCCCTAACACTAAGGAGTGGGAAGCAAATCCAACAGAAACCAGCAAATGAATTACAAGACAAACCTTCTGACGAGTTTGCCGCACCCACAACCACCCCTGCGGCTGCAACTGCGCCCAACTCTGAGCAGACGCCGCCCCTACGGCAGCAGGTCCCCGCCCCTGCGGTGACAGCCCCTAAGCCGCCCCTGCGCCTGCACTTTAGCGCACATGCGGAAATTGCAACAGAAAATTATGCTGAGAAGGATTCTTATATCCGACCTGAGTTTCCACCACTGTACTTTGAGAAACCACCAGCTCGTTTTCCCGAGGCACTAAAGGAGAGAAGAATCATTGAGGACAAGGATTTCTTTGATACCTTCTCCAAATGCGAGGTAAACATCCCTCTCCTTAAGTGAGTGAAGAGTATTCCTAAATATGCTCGTTTCTTGAAGGAACTTTGCACTATCAAGAGGAATCAGAAGTTGAAGGGGAAATAAAAAGTGCAAGTGAGTGAGCATGTCTCCGCTGTTTTCCAATGTAGAATGCCCAAGAAGTGCAGCGATCCGGGCATGGTAAGCATTCCTTGTGTTATAGGGGAAACCCCTTTTGACAAAGCCATGCTTGACCTTGGTGCATCTATAAATGTTTTGCCATACTCGATTTACAAATCACTTGGCCTTGGACCATTAACGGAAACTAGGATTGCAGTACAACTTGCTGATAGATCTAATGTGTACCCGAAAGGGATAATTGAAGATGTATTAGTAATGGTAGACAACCTAATTTTTTCTGTTGATTTTTTCGTAATGGATATGGAAAATGATTCGCATGCTGCACCGATATTGTTAGGTAGACCATTCATGAAAACTGATAGGACTAAAATTGATTATGTTAGTTGCAAACTAACCATGGAGTTTGATGGTGAAGTAGTGGAATTTGACATCAACGATGCAATGAAAGTTCCTAGCGATGAACATTCTTTATGTGCTATTGACATTGTTGAACCTTTTGTGCAAGATGTGTTTGATAATTCTGATATTGATGAGTTGAAAAATATAATTGAGCATGACATTGATAATTTTAAATCATAATACGTATTAACATCCAACATGAAAGAGGTCTTAGCCCAATTAGATGGGCATAAGAGGTTACCTATCTCTAATTTGGCCATTGGGCCCACTTTACTAACCCCAAGCGAAAAGCTCGTCCCATCTTTAGTGCAAGAACCGGAAATAGAATTGAAGGACCTCCCATCCCACCTCAAGTACGTTTTCCTTGGGGACAACAATACCTTGCCGGTTATCATTTCCAACAAGTTGACTACCGGTCAAGAGGACAAGTTGGTGAAAGTGTTGAAAGAACACAAGACGACCCTTGGATGGACCATTGTGGACACCAAAGGAATAAGTCCATCAACTTGCATGCATAGGATCCTACTTGAGGATGAAGCCAAACCCTCTAGGCAACCTCAACGAAGGTTGAATCCGCCAATGATGGATGTGGTCAAGAAGGAGGTGTTGAAGCTCCTCCAAGCGGATATGATCTTTTCTATTTCGGATAGCACTTGGGTGAGTCCAACCCAAGTGGTTCCAAAGATAGGAGGCATCACAATGGTGGAAAATCAACATGGAGAAATGGTCCCGAGTAAAACGCAAACCGGATGGAGAGTTTTCATTGACTACCGCAAACTCAACAAGGTAACACGTAAAGACCATTTCCCATTTCCTTTTATTGATCAAATGTTGGAACGTCTTGCAGGTCATCCATACTACTATTTCCTTGACGGATATTCGGGTTATTTCCAAATACCCATTGCGCCGGAAGATCAAGAAAAGACGACGTTCACTTGCCCATTTGGCACTTTTGCGTACTGCAGAATGCCATTTGGACTTTGCAACGCACCCGACACCTTCCAGCGGTGCATGATAAGTATTTTCTCCGAGTGCATAGAAAATTTTATTGAAGTCTTCATGGATGATTTTACCGTCCATGGAGACAATTTTGATGCATGCCTAGGACATTTAAAACTTGTTCTTGAAAAATGTGTTGAAACCAATCTAGTGCTTAATTCGGAAAAATGTCATTTCATGGTAGAACAAGGAATCGTGCTAGGACATGTAATATCCTCCAAAGGGATAGAGGTAGATAAGGCAAAGTTTGATGTAATTCAAAGTTTACCTTATCCTACTAACGTTCGGGAAATCCGATCTTTTCTTGGTCATGCAGGTTTCTACCGACGGTTCATCAAGGACTTCTCGAAGATCTTGGCACCCTTATGTGAATTGCTCAAGAAAGACGTCACCTTCATAGTGGATGAGAGTTGCAAGAGAGCTTTCGACACTTTGAAGGCATGTCTCACTAGCGCACTAATCATCCGTTCTCCGGATTGGGAGAAACCTTTCGAAATCATGTGTGATGCCAGCGATTACGCCGCTGGAGATGTCTTAGGATAGAAAGATGGAAGAGCTTAACATATGTTCCATTATGCGTCTATGACACTCAATGGAGCGCAAAAGAATTACTCTACCACCAAGAAGGAGATGCTAGCGGTGGTTTTTGCCCTTGAAAAATTCAAACAATGCCTACTTGGAGTAAAGGTGATTATTTTGACTGACCATGCAGCTCTTAGGTACCTCATGGCGAAGAAAGAGGCAAAGCCACGATTGATCCGATGGGTGCTCCTTCTAAGTGAGTTCAACCTAGAAATATGGGATAAAAAGGCGGCTGAGAACCTAGTAACCGATCATCTGAGCAAATTAGTGAAGGAAGAAGAAGATCTAGAAAAAGGAAAGGAGATAGCCGGAAGTTTCCAGACGACACATTCTACACAACCCTCTGTTGTGTAACCGCCCCCGCGCCTCACACTTACCGCCCCTGTGGCCAGCCGCCCCTGCGGAATTGTCGACAGAGGTTTGCCTTAAGCTCCAGTCTTATAAGCCTTGGTTTGCTGACATTGTGAACTTCATTGTCAGGAATGAGTATCCTCCAGACTTCACCAAGGCACAACGAGAGAAGGTGAAGGCTGAAGCTCGACACTATGTTAGGGATGACCCCTACCTTTGGAAGCATTGCAGGGACCAAGTAATCCGCCGTTGCATTCCGGATAATGAGGTACAATCCGTTTTAACCTTTTGTCATTCCGAAGCATGTGGGGGGCACTTTGGGGCAAACAAGACTGCAAGAAAAGTTTTGGATGCCGGTTTCTTTTGGCCACACATTTTTAGAGACGCTTTTGTGTTTTGCAAAGTGTGTGATAGATGCCAAAGGGTAGGAAACATTTCAAGGAGACATGAAATGTCCCAAACCTCTCTTATATTCTGCAAAATATTTGATGTTTGGGAAATTGATTTCATGGGGCCTTTTCCTACTTCACTTGGGCATACATATATTTTACTTGTGGCGGACTATGTTTCCAAGTGGGTGGAAGCAAAGGCCACCAAAACTGATGATTCAAAAGTGGTTGCAGCGTTCTTTAAGGAAAATATTTTTGCAAGATTTGGAATTCCGAAAGCCTTAATCAACGATAGGGGTACCCATTTCTGCAACAAGATGATCACGGCTCTCCTTAAGAAGTACCACGTCCACCAACGAGTGTCAACAGCTTATCATCCACAAACAAATGGCCAAGCTGAGGTATCCAACCGGGAAATTAAGACCATCCTCGAAAAGACGGTCTCTCCCGGAAAGAAGGATTGGAGTGCAAGGCTAAACGACGCTCTATGGGCATATCGGACAGTCTACAAGACTCCTATAGGGATGTCTCCTTTTAGGCTCGTGTTTGGGAAAACTTTCCACCTTCCAGTGGAGCTAGAGCACAAAGCTTGGTGGGCGGTAAAGAAGTGCAACATGAACTTAGAGGAAGTGGGAGAATTCCGGAAACTCCAATTGCAAGAATTGGAGGAATTGAGATTAGATGCGTATGACCATACCACTGCATACAAAGAAAAAACCAAAGCATGGCATGACCGAAATATTCTCCGCAAGGACTTCAAGGTAGGTAATAAGGTACTTCTTTTTCAATCACGTTTGAAACTTTTTGCAGGTAAGTTGCTTCAAGGTGGGCGGGGCCGTTCGTGATAGCCGAAGTATACCCCCATGGCGTTGTGGATCTTTACGACCCCCAGACGCACAAGGTGTTCAAGGTAAACGGACAAAGGCTAAAGGCCTACCTTGAAGGAGTAAAGAACGATCCGATTGATGAGATGGTACTGGAGGAGGCCCAATCAAAGAGGTAGAGACCCTTACGTCGAGCCAACAACGTAAAACAAAGACGCTATTCGGGAGGCAACCCGAAGGATAAGAAGAGGAGTCTCTGTCAAGAAAACCACCCCTGTGGTTCAATGTACCCGCCCCTGCGGTGACACCCCTGCACAGCGACGCCCCCGGCGCTGGGCCTGCGCTTGCAACAAACTGGCTACCGCCCCCGCGGTGACACACTTACGCTCCTGCGGCGGCCACCCTTGACACGCATCCTCAACGCCACCCCCGGCGCTGAGCCTGCGCCTTCCTCTCCCTTGTCACCGCCCCCGCAGTGAAAAGTCCCCGCCCTTGCGGTTTTACCCAGAAAAGAAAAAAATAAGAAAAACCAAAATGCCCTACACCTACCCCACTCACTCATTCTCTCTCCTCACCAACAACAAATCTCTCCCGAACACTACCTCTCTCAAGCTCACGCTTCTGCGCCCTCATCACTCTCTCACAACTCCACTGCTCCGACGCCCCTACGCCACCACCCTCAACACCACAACCAGCCGCGACGCCCCTGCGCCACCCTTTCTCACTCCCTATCACAACTTTCCTAAATCTCTCAAAACTCATCACATATCAAACTCATCACACACTCTTTCCCCCTCCACTACTCACCACCTCCGGCGACGTCTCCACTAGCAAAGAGCCACCACAAAAGCTCCCCAGCTCCACCACCTTCGTCGCTGCCAAGAGTCGCCCTCTGCACTTTTCCCGCCCCTGCGCTTGCAAGCTGCCGCACCTGCGCTGATAGCATGTATTATAGTCTATATTTTGAGGCCAGTTTAGATGTTTTATCTTCATAAATTTGCATGTATGAGCATACATTCTGTGATTATATTGCCATTTCATCTACCTTTGCGGGAATCGAGGTCTACACCTAGTTTCGTTGTAATCGTAGGTAAAACGGCACGTTTTGGACTAAAATAGAGCTAAAGGAGCTAAGGAGTCATTGGAGTTACATTCTGGAGCTTAAGGAGGAACCCAGAAAGCATGGAAATGGATTAAAGATTCACTTTAGACCAGATTTGAGAGATTTCACATTCAGTCCAGAGTCACCTCGGTCAGCTACAGTACCACCTCGACCGAGGGATTTTGAGGAGCGCCCCGACCGAGGTAGACACCCTGTCACCGGCGAGGAGATATATTTTATGGCTGAGATCTTTTAATTATGGAAAGAAGATCTTATATTTTTTGGCTGGATTTCTGGAAGGAAGAAAAGATATTCAGCTGATTTATTTGGATATATTTTATAGGAAAATAACTCCTTAAGATATTTTATCTTTGGAAGATAATTTTCCTATATAAAGGGTTGGATTTTCCACAAATTCAATACATGCTTAGACGTGCTGAGACAACCGCTGCATCAAAGTCCTGCGATTGCAGAAGATTTCCCTTCGGAGTTGAAGGAAGAAGGAAGATTTCCTTGTTGAAGATAGCCTTTGAAGGAGTTTTGTGAGATTTCTCTAGGCTACTTTTGGTTATTTTTGGTTGGTTGTTCTTGTTGATTTGTGACTTGGAAACACTGATTTGTCACATATTTGATTCAGTTATTGAAGTTCTTTTATTAAAGTCTTCTTGTTTGATAATTGATTCTTTCTTTATAAAGTTTATTTTTGTCAACATGATGATTGTTGACTAAGTTTCTTTTGCGATTCTAGGGTGATTGACTGAAAGTTGTGGGAAATACGATGATAGAATGATCTTAATCCCAACCGGACCCTGAAAGCTCGAGTCTTTAACCTTAACCCTAGAGTACCTCGCTCAGTCGATGAACACCCCGGCCGAGGTGGATTCTGTTTGATCGAGGTGACCTTTTCTGAATCCTATACGAGTTAAGTGTTAGAGTTTGCCAAATCCAATTCTTATTACACCTTTCCTGGTTCAATGCAAGCCTAGGATGAGACTTACCCGGTGATTCCTTTTCTTGTTTACCTAAGATCATAAGCGATAGGTAATAAAGGTTTATCCTTTATTGAGGTTTGAGTGTGCTTCCATTCCAATCTTGAGAATTAGCCTGAGACTTACCCGGTAAAGGTTGATTCTATCCACTTGGTTGGTGTGTTAATTTGAGGTTTTAGTTCTTTACCTTAGTTCCTTGTGACTTACCCGGTAATAGGAATTTCGGTTTGGGATAGTGAGTAGAGAGACTTACCCGGTGATCTATTCCCATCTTAGAAACACATTCCCTTTGCAAAATCTCAGCTTTGTCCGCTATATCCTTAAATCTTGAGTTTGAACCACAACTGGATGTCTTGATCTCTAGAATCCGCATTCCTCCTTATTTGACTTATATCATCTTTGATTGCTTTAACTGCTTTTGTTACTTGCATTACTTGACAACCGGTTCTGTGCTTGGTGTTCGCCACTTAGTGTGCGTGCAAATAAGCTTTAAATTTATAAAACTAGAATCAAGCAAGCAAACCCGCAGTGTACGGATCGGCGTAGTAAAGCAAGAATTCTAGAGTGTCGAACTCAAGGATTTGGGGGGAACAAATTCAGTTCGCAAATCGTCAAGCAAGTAAATGTAATAAGCTTTGCAAATATTGGGAAAACAGCAACCCTAAAGATCCAAGTATCAAATTGTGGCAATCGATTAAAGATATTCTATAAGTATAAGGACAGAGTCGAGGATTGAAAAGGTATACTAAAGTAAGGTAATGTACGGTGAAGTTCCAAAACCCTATATGTCTAACCCAAAGAACTCTCTATAAAGGTTGTTGAGGCTTCAATATAGAAAGGATCTATGGACAAGAATTAATCTCAAATACCCAAACTTTTAACCCAAGTATCAAGACGAACTAAAACGATTAAGGTTGTGACACTCGAAATCGAAATAGAGGATGATGAGTCTCACTACTACCTAGAAAAGGGCAAACCAAGACTAGATTAAAGCTAATCTTTAACCTTGGATCAAAGTAAAAACAAAGTTCGTAAACTAGGGTAAATCATGGGCAGATCTTGAGTTCCACGGACGTGGAAGTTCAAGAACAGACCGTGATCTTGGTTGTCGACGAAGTTTCTCTAACTCTCGGGGTCCAATCTGTTTACGATCGATCTATCATCATCTAAGCCACAACTATCAACCCTTCACCTTAGAATTGCTAAAGGGTTTCAGCCAATAACCATTGTCATCAAATCAAAATCAAGTTTAAGAAGGATGAAAGATGAAAACCCTCGAAAACTCAAATATAACTCAAAGTCAATCCGAAATCCAAAACACAAAATGGAATACTCAATGGATTCAGAATATAACACAAAACCTCACAATGATCTTAGGCAAACACGAAGAACGGGATGTCAATCCATTTTCAATATCAAACCTAAGAGAAGGGCGCAACTTCCGCCACACACAATCTTCGGGAATCCAAACTGCCGGCGCTTCCGCAAACTCTTGCGACAAACCCTAAGGCGAACTCTCCCAAAGCGAGCTTAGCGGCCGTCACGTCTCCGCCAGATCCAACGCCAATAGCCCGGGAATAAGCCGTAAGCGTTGATGTCCAAAACTCTCTTCTCTGACCTTTTTATAAGACGGGGCAAAATAACCGTCCCGGCCCATCACGTAAATATCGTGGTAAATGAAGTCTCGTCAAAAGATCGCCTAAATCACGGTCTCAAGGGGTTCCACGACCGTGGTTTAGGGCGTGGAATTGGATTACGGTCTCTCTCATCTTCCACGACCGTACTTTAGGCCGTGTAACTTACTGGAATGCTCCACGCTCATGATGCCAAGATCCACGGCCGTAATTTAGGGCGTGGACTCTTCTATGACAGTAATTTAGGGCGTGGAAGTGTAGATTGCTTGTGGTTTCCTTTGTGTCGTGACATTCTCCATCTTAGCTCCTTCTTTAGCTTCCTTGATGTGTTCCTAATCCTTGGATATGATTGAATCCTCTCTTTTCTCTCTCAAATGGTCCGGTTTCAACTCTCAATCACCTATAATCATTCACAAAACTTGTGTAGACCTCCATATCAAAAATATAGGTGAACAAGCTAACAAATGCTTCAATGCCTTATCCATGAACACAGTAATGAATGAAAAACAACTAGAATAAGTGCCTAGAATGTCGCAATATTTCATGCTAACACTTGGTTTCGCCTCAGTCCCTGTGTTCGACCCCTGAAATTTCTTGCTTTTATTACAATTGACCCGTACACTGCGGGTTCGCACCCTTGTTTAAGCATTTTTCCTCGGTTATAAATTTAAAGCTTGCACACACCTTTTGGAGCGAACAAGTTTTTGGCGCCGTTGTTGGGGACTTGGTTTAGATCAAGCCGGTTACGGTTGTCTTTCGGGGCTATTGCCCTTGTTGCTATTAACCATTTTTCCTATGACTTTTGTAGTTTTAAGGATATCCGATGACTATATTTGATCCAGCCTGGATAGCAAGACAAAGTGATAGGGAGGACCATTATGAATACTTGGAAGAGAAATACTCCTTCTATTAGTTTAACAGTGAAAGGGAAAGAGAAAATGCCATTGAGAAGGAGCTTGCGATATGGGATGAGCTGAATGTCCCTAGAAAGATTTACGAGCAACCTCTTGAAGATTCGCTTGAATCAAGATGGGAGAAGTTAATGAAGAAGGTGGAGGAGCTCAAGGAAAGCAACCTATCCTATGCTAAGCCGAAAGAGGTGCATAAGGAAGCGCTGCAAGTTTCATGCATTCCTCCAATCGAACCAGAAATTTCTCCTGAAGCTCTTGAAGAAGAGGAAGAAGTGGAAGATCTCAATCCAACTGCTGAAACATCGGCCGAGGTTGAAGACAGATCAACCGAGGTTGAAAACAGACCGGCCGAGGTTGAAGAGAATCCATCTGAGTTGGGAAAGATTTCATGTGTGGATTATCACCCTAACATGAAACTTGTCCCGCTATTTGAAGAACTTTATAAGGTACTTGCTCCTACTCCCTTTAAAGTTCTAGATTTCTTCCGGGATGCACCGAAGAGTTGAAGGTCTCTTCCGAAAGAACCTCCTAAGATCAAGATGAAACCTCCACTGAATTTGCTGAAAGTAAATGCTCCTTGGACTAAAAGGAGTGGAGCTAGCAAGCACTTCACTGCTAAGGCAATGAAGTGTTATTTGTTCAAGTATGGGGTCACTCACGTGACAAAGACCTTGTACTATCCCCAAACTGAAGATGGGGAAGCTACTAGAATCCTCGAGAAGTTGTTTTCTCGATCAAGGAAAGGATGGGACGAAGGACTGAGTTATGTCCCATGGAAGCATATAGGAAGACCGGTAGGATTTCGGTAAGAACCAAACTGTACAAGCTTGTACGTAGGAGATCCTACCATTTGCCGGTGAAATTAGAAACCGGAACCTATTTGGAAGAGTTTTATTGCGGATGTGATGAGAACTCCAAGATGTTCGAGGTACATTGAGTAATTCCATGGGAAAGGTCCAGCTAGCGACCTTAAACCAAGCGCTTCTTGGGAGGCAACCCAAGGTATTGCTTTCTTTTCCCTTTTTCCAACTTAGCTTTAGATAATTTGTTTTGCGTTGTGTTTGCACCGTCTAGACAGGAACCAGATACTCTCTAAGGAAGGATTATAGTTCAGGAGCTACACTGGAAGAACAAAAGTTCGAGAAGTTGAGAAAACGGAGCTTGACTGAGATACATCTCGGATACTGTCAGAACACCTTGACCGAGATGTGCTTCACCAACCGAGATGGTCTTATCTGGGAGCTGTTTCTTATTTCTTTATGCAGTTTAGCTATGTTCGGTGAGTATCTTGTCCTTAGACTTATTTTGACCCATTGGGACAATGTGTCCAAAGTATGGGGTATTTGGATGTGTTTATATGACTTATGTGTGGATGACTTGTATGACTTGCGGATGTTATTGCTTATTTGGCTTTATGTGGTTATCTGTCATTACATGCATACATACAGGTTATTTGTTTGAGAAAAAACGTCAAAAACTGGTTTAAGAAAAAAAAAATTTTATGACCTCTACCGGGACGTTCATGGCCAAATAAGGATGAACACCTTGGATGACCTAGAACACCTCGACCGAGGTGGGTTTTTGACTGAAAGTTTTTCGAAATAGTTTTTGTGCTTCTTCTCTGGATATGACCTCAGTGAAGATAAAGTTCGCAGATTGACTTTGAAATCTTTACATGCTTGAAAGGTTTTATGATATGTTTAAGTTGCTAATTGCTTTGTTTTAAAATGCTAGCATGTTTAATTCTTTGTCTTTATCAAAATGATGTTGGATTTGAAGGTTGACACCACATGATGAGTTCTCTCACTCTCTTCCTGGAAAGACCAAGGCAATTCATTCTCTTCTCTTCTTCTTCTTGATCATTCTTAACCCCTCATATACATTTTTGCCTCCTTTTAGCTATCCGGGAATTTGGAAGCAAGTGGTGAAAGCAAGTAAAGTAAAAGTTGAGAAGTTGGCTGGAAGTGAAAGTGTTAGAAAGTAATATTAGGTTTGGGGAAGTCAATCATGATGATGAGTAACTCGGCACCATTCACATAGCCGGGTGTTTGTGTCTTGCCAAAGTCGGATTGAGCGATATTCCTAACGGGTCATGGTATGTGCATCAAGGGTTTGATGCATCTCAAGAAATTGATGATTGCTAATCTCCTTGGCTTTGGTTATTGTGCACCTCTGTCCATGCATCCCAAAAATTAAAGTAAAAAAAGGAAAAGTGTGAAATAAGCAAAGCTTATTGGTGGAGGGTGTTGAAATTCAAGTGAAAGTGAAGTAAGATCCTTTTCCCGGATTCTAGCACCACATTCCTTATATACATCCCTACCCTACACGTTTCTTGACCTTTCTCTTTGGAAAGACCTTGAGACCTCGAGCTTGTTGATTGACTTAGTGGTTTAAATTGGATTATACATAATTGATTTCGATAAACATGAATTATTATGCATCCTATGATTTTATGCAAAGATGAACAACTTTCTTATATTCATAAAATGTTTTAACCATGTTTGATTTTATTTGCCATTAAGCATTCTCTTAGGGTGATCTAAGGGGGAATTACACCATCAAAAGGTTTTTAAATGATTTTTCATTGATCTTTTTGACTTATAATCCATCCTATCCTCTATCTAATATTCGAAACTTGCTTGGGGACAAGCAAGGGACAAGTATGGTGTATTTTGATAGCATGTATTATAGTCTATATTTTGAGGCCAGTTTAGATGTTTTATCTTCATAAATTTTCATGTATGAGCATACACTCTTGATTATATTTCCATTTCATCTACCTTTGCGGGAATCAAGGTCTACACCTAGTTTTGTTGTAATTGTAGGTAAAACGGCACGTTTTGGACCAAAATAGAGCTAAAGGAGCTAAGGAGTCATTGAAGCTACATTCTGGAGCTTAAGGAGGAACCCAAGAAGCATGGAAATGGATTAAATATTCACTTTGGACCAGATTTGAGAGATTTCACATTCAGTCCAGAGTCACCTCGGTCAGCTACAATACCACCTCGACCGAGGTGATTTTGAGGAGCGCCCCGACCGAGGTAGACACCCTGTTGCCGGCGAGGAGATAAATTTTATGGCTGAGATCTTTTAATTATGGAAAGAAGATCTCAAAATTTTGGGCTGGATTTCTGGAAGGAAGAAAAGATATTCAATTGATCTATTTGGATATATTTTATAGGAAAATATCTCTTTAAGATATTTTATCTTTGGAAAATAATTTTCCTATATAAAGGGTTGGATTTTCCACAAATTTAATCCATGCTTAGACGTGTTAAGACAGCCGCTGCATCAAAGTCCTACGATTGCAGAAGATTTCCCTTCGGAGTTGAAGGAAGATGGAAGATTTCCTTGTTCAAGATAGCCTTTGAAGGATTTTTGTGAGATTTCTCTAGGCTACCTTTGGTTACTTTTGATTGGTTGTTCTTGTTGATTTGTGACTTCGAAACACTGATTTGTCACATATTTGATTTAGTTATTGAAGTTCTTTTATTAAATTCTTCTTGTTTGATAATTGATTCTTTCTTTATAAAGTTTATTATTGTCATCATGATGATTGTTGGCTAAGTTTCTTTTGCGATTCTAGGGTGATTGGCTGAAAGTTGTGGGAAAGACGATGATAGAATGATCTTAATCCCAGCCGGACCTTGAAAGCTCGAGTCTTTAACCTTAACCCTAGAGTACCTCGCTCAGTCGATGAACACCCCGGCCGAGGTGGATTCTGTCTGATCGAGGTGCACTTTTCTGAATCCTATACGAGTTAAGTGTTAGAGTTTGCCAAATCCTATTCGTATTACACCTTTCCTGGTTCAATGCAAGCCTAGGATGAGACTTACCCGGTGATTCCTTTGCTTGTTTACCTGAGATCATAAGCGATAGGTAATAAAGGTTTATCCTTTATTGGGGTTTGAGTGTGCTTCCATTCCAATCTTGAGAATTAGCCTGAGACTTACCCGGTAAAGGTTGATTCTATCCACTTGGTTGGTGTGTTAGTTTTTGGTTTTTGTTCTTTACCTTAGTTCCTTGCGACTTACCCGGTAATAGGAATTTCGGTTTGGGATAGTGAGTAGAGAGACTTACCCGGTAATCTATTCCCATCTTAGAAACACCTTCCCTTTGCAAAATCTCAGCTTTGTCCGCTATATCCTTAGATCTTGAGTTTGAACCACAACTGGATGTCTTGATATCTAGAATCCACATTTCTCCTTATTTGACTTATATCATCTTTGATTGCTTTAATTGCTTTTGTTACTTGCATTACTTGACAACCGGTTTTGTGCTTGGTTTCGCTTAAGTCCCTGTGTTCGACCCCTGAAATTTGTTGCTTTTCTTACAATTGACCCGTACACTGCCAAGAATCGCCCTCTGCACTTCTCCCGTCCCTGTGCCTGCAAGCTGCCGCACCTGCGCCTCTCCGCCCCTACGCATTCCCCAACCGCCCCTGTGGAAATAGCAACAGAGGGTTCGTCTCTTTCTCCAAACTTTTGAACTTTCTAATTCTTTGCTTGATATCTTTGCAAGAATGGAATCAAAAATGAAATACAAGATGTCGGAGGCTGAAAGGACTCGGTATAGGATTATGCAAGATCGGGTTGTGTATGCAACTCGGTTTTTGCACATTCCTACCTTGGAGAAGCTAGGCATGTTGGAGAGCATGTAGTCCTTTCTAGCCAATGTTGGGCTCGGAGACTTTCTACAGAAGAGTGCTCCAACGTATCCCGAGCTCAGCCGCCAGTTCATAGCCACCTTCACCTTGGAAAAGGAGGATCATGTGTGTGTTGGACTCACTTTCAAGTTCAACAAGAAGAAATACACGCTTGATTACTTTCAGTTGCAAGAGGCCTTCGGGGTGACTCTAAACCCCGCCGAGAACTGGTGGGAGACAGTCCCGACACCGGACCTTTATGAGTTCTGGCAGGCCGCTACCGGATCCGAGTTTCATGCCGAGGGTGAGTACTCCAACAAACTCACTCACCCTTGCTTGAGGCACTCTCCAAGATCCTCATGAGTGTCTTATGTGGACATAAAGAGGAGAACAAGGTCGCCCTCAAGGACCTTCCACTACTGTACGCTTGCCTTCCGATGAGCGAGAAGGTGATGGATTGGCCATATCTCTTCCTTACCGCTTTGAAGCGGATTAGAAAGAACGAGCAATGTGACATTGTGGGCGGTGGAGTGATCTCCTTGATCGCTTCACATGTGATGGACCTTTCCGGCCTAGAGGATGGGTTGGAGGCGCCCCTCTACACGGAGGGGATGTTGAGGAGGTGCAAGCTCCTCAAGAGAGACGGGGAGAACTTCTTTTGGCTCTCATTGGCAGATGGGAGCCACATCACATAACTCCCCCGGCCGCTTCCACTTGGAGACGAGCTCTCCGAGCTATACATCCCGGCTGATCCTTTCGTACCGAGGCGGCCTCAGGTGGCCATTGTTGAGAGACATGCTACGAGCTCCAGCCGGGCTCATTATGAGGAGCACATGCCCATACCGGAGGACGAGGAGATGCCCACCGCAGCACCGGATGAGGATCCGGCACTTGCGAGCCTTCAGGCTCAGATGGCGGCCTTGACCACCCAGCATCAGGCATGGCAGACCGAGTACCAGCGGACCATGCTTGAGCAGCAGCAGAGCTGGCAGACGAGTTTCGCCTCCTCCATGACCTCCCACTTTGACCGGAGGCAGGACGCATGGCAGGCGGCTCAGCAACAGCAGCTTGAGGCTCAGTAGTTGACTTGGCAAGCCAACTTTGAGACCTCATTTGGGCAGAAGATGGATGCTCAGCATACCCGCATCGACGACATCTACCGCCGGGAGGAGCATTTCTTCCGCCACTTCCCATACCCACTGGAGGAGGGTCAGGATGGTCCAGCCGGACCATCCCACTAGTAGTATCATCATTTCTCCCTTTCCCACAATTATCTTTGCTTCATTTTCCACTTTGAGGTCAAAGTGTGCTTTAAGTATGGGGGATGGAATTATCATTGCTTGTATAGTTGCTTAAGTTGTTTTTGAGTGTGTTTGTTTTTAGTTCTTATGAGTTGAAATTCAGTATGATATTCATATATATATATATATATATATATATATATATATATAAGCCAAAGAAAATGGAATAAGGCATGAAAATCCTTGGATAAACCGAAAACCCGGAAGGGCGGTTTAGGTAAAAAGAAGGTAGTCCGACCAACCTTAGGTTGGTGAAAAAATGGACTTGAGGGATGTGAGTTCCAAGTGAGATCATCAAAGAAAAGAAGAAGAGTGGCAAGGTGAAAACCCGAAAGGGCACCTTGGCAAAATGAGCGACACCGAGTGTAGGTTCCCATTCCGATGTTGGCGGCATAAGAAGGGGAGTCATAAGGAGGTTGTTCGGGTAGGTCACTCTTGGAGCGATAAGGATGGTAGCTTTCTCACATTTTCTCTCTTCTTTCCTTTTTCTTACTTTCTTGGTTTTTCTTTTGTTTCCATTGTCTATGCCTCTTACCAATGCTTCCTGAGGCCTTTGAGTCTAAAAATTGTTGTCATGTGTTTTACTCGGGACGAGTAAAAGGTCTAAATATGGGGGAGTTTGATAGTTGATGGAATCACTATCATTTAGGATAGTTTTTAGAGTCTTTTTATCACATAAGTGTCGGTTTATGCTACTAACTCTTTGGTCCAAAAGAAGAAGACTAAAAGAAGATAAAAGAGGAGTTATAAGCACTTAGGAGTTGAAGACCATTTACGAAGCAAAGCTTTTGTTGCCTCACCGCCCCGCGGAGTAGTGTCACCGCCCCTACGGGTGACACCTCAGTCCGGAGCGCAGCCTGCGCCTTCGCCAGCGCCCTGAACCAAGAATGTCACCGCCCCTGTGCCTCTCCTTGGCTCCCCTGCGGTGACTTGCCCTTAAGAAGCGAACCCAGTGCCCCTGCGCCTCAACATGTATCTCACCCTGCAGAGCTGTGGAGCTAAAGAGTCAGTGTCACCGCCCCTGTGTTGACACTAGGCCGCCCCTACGGCTCGGCATCTGAAGTGACAGAAAGTTGAAGAGTTAGACGTTTGAAGATCATTAATGAATAGCCCCTGCGGAACGGCCAGGCCGCCCCTGCGGCCACGAAGAAGATCAAACATTTTCGCCTGAACCGCCCCTGCGGATCTGAAGGAGGCCCCTGCGGTTCAGCGATAGAGACTTTACTCCGGCTGTTTACACCACCTTTATGACATTAAAGGTTGCTATTTTTGACGACCATTTACTCCCATTTAGTGTCATTTGTAGTATAAATAGACCCATGGCTGATCTCTAAGATCATCCATCATTTCCCACTTTTATTCTCTCTGGCTTCCTTTGTAATGAGCTTCTAGTTTCCTTGCTACATTGGGTTGGTTTGAAGTTGCATTATTACTTTGGTTGTAAGTTCCTTTCTAATATAAGTTTTATTCAGTAATGCTTTGTGTTTCTTGATTTTCATTTATCTAAATTGCATGTTTTATTTATCACTTAAGATTGATCACCTTAGGTTCTAAATGCATTCAAAGAACTAGGATTAATAGATTCCGGGTTCGGGTCTTTAGTCTAGTAGTAACCTTTAAGTAATAACGGGTTGTAATTGCTTAAAGGAAAAGAAACACAAATATAAAGATTAGTTTAACGGTTTTAATCTTCTCTTTATATCCCTTAGTCTTTGTTTGAAAGCTAACTTGTGACTTGTTCTTGTAGGTTTACGGAACACTAACTTGTTAAGTTGTGTTGATGCCGGTTGGCTCAACACATACATATGATCAAGATGGGAACATTACTTGAAAACTTGAAAAAAGGAACACACCAAAGTAGTAATAGCATGCTAAGAATCAACCTAGTGTAGATTCACTCATCATCATCATATCAATCTCATTTACTTGCTTTTTAGTTTTGTGAGCATCAATTTATCCAAAACCCCCCTTTTTTGTTACTTTGTTCTATAATCAATAATTGAATTTAATAAAAATACCACAAACTCTCTTGGGTTCGACCCTTACTTGACCGCTATACTTATTCTAGTATTAACTTGGGATTTAATTTTGATAAGATAAAAACGATCTTAGAAAACACTCTTGTCACACTTGCTCCAAGATCGCACAAGGGTTCATAATTCGCCTCTCAAACTTCTATGGGGACGCAAAAGGATCTTGGATCCTTTAGTTTTGGTGACATCTCCTCTCTCATTGATTGAATTAGTTCGTGACCTCTTTGTCATCCTCACTTCCCCAACATCTTCTAATTTTCTCTTGTTGGAGAAGATTTCTTTTAAAAACTTCCCATATGCGGGCATACCTACAATGGCATTCATGAACGGGATATTAATATGTACCTTGCTCATGAGCTCAAGAAACTAACCAAAGTGTTTCTCGAGGCGCGTTCTAGCGCGAGATTGCAGGAATGGAAGTTATGGTTTGTATGTTGGAGCAGGTACATAGACCGGTTCCTTCTCCTTCTTGCTTGGCTCCCGATCCTCCTCGATCATGACTTGCTTCCCTTTATCAACGCTCTTGGGAAATGGCTCCTTAGTTTTTATTCCGCTTCTAGTGGTGATAGCCATCACTTGCCCTTTCGGATTATTTTCACTTCTTCCAGAAAGTCTTCCTTGATCTCTAGAACTTCTCCTGCCTTACTAAAAACCTAAATTTTCAAGGCTTTTTGAGCCTTGGAAAGAGAATTCATGCCGTCTTTCATCTCTTTCACCTCCCCTAACAATTTTTCGAACAACATCTCCGTCTTGTCCTTTAGAGGTTAGGTTAATCACGGAGGAGGATTTTGAGTCCTCGGTGGTTGAGCTGGGCTAGAGGATGCGGGCGGATTAAGTGCTCCATCCGGATTCGAGTATGAAAATCCGGGATGACTATGATTGGGACACCAACCGCCTCCTCTTTGAGAATTTTTGTTGTTGTAATTGTTGTTCCAGGGTCCTTGATGATTTCCTTGATAATTCCCTCGACCCGTGTAGTTCACGTCTTGCTCCCTAGGTGGAAAGCTTGCTTGTGCTAGCGCTCGAGATTTCTGCATCTCTTTCATCATATGTTTAAGATTATCAACTTCAGCGGATAGAGTGGTAGTAATACTTAACTCATGGACTACAGGTCGCCGGAGTCTATCATCAACTCTTCTTTGCGAGTACTTCTCTTGCACCAAAGCTTGCTTTCCAATAAACTCTCATGCTTTGTCTACGTACTTGTCCATGAAATTACCTCTGGAGAGGGATTGAAGCCAGAATTTTGTATCCTCATCCAAGTCTTTATAGTAGATTTCAAGAAGCTCTATCCTCGAGATTCCATGATGAGGACAATCAAGTAGAAGGTCCTTGAATCTCTCCCATGATTTGAACAAACTTTCACTATCTTTCATGGTAAAAAGCATTAATCTTACCTCTAAATTCAACAGTTTTTGATGATGGAAAGAATTTTGTAAGAAATTCGGAGGTCATATCCTCCATGTGTTACTCTTCCTTCCGGTAAAGAAAGAAGTCATGCATGCGCCCTGTCTTTTAAAGAAAAAGAAAAACCTCGCAATTTATGATTGCTAGTTTCTAATCTAGGGGGCCTTAATGTTTCCATAAGAATATCATAGTTTTGTAAATGTAAATGAGGAGACTCCCTTTCAGATCCTCCAAATTGACTTTGGCAGATCATAGTAATAACTTGAGTGCAGAACTCATAATCATGGTCAGCAGGGTTTTCAAAATCTATTCCGATACCGCGCGTACGTTATGTTGGATCCATTCTTTGTCCAAGCGTTTGTGGTTCTCCCACAATTGGATCAACTCTAACTTTCCTCACTGGAGGGTGAGCTGCAATAGGAGGTGGAATCTCAATGCGGACATTTCCTCCTCTTTGAAGGAGTGCATCTCTCATATTGTTGTTGTTTATCTCGTCCAATTGTGCTTGAAGTGCTTCCTCCCTTTCACGAGGTGCTTCATCTCTCTAACGCACTCTTTCATCTACATCATGTGCTTATTGATTTGCAAGCCTCATTTGCTCCAAGGCTTGTTCCAACGCATCTTGGACGTCTATTTCAACCATTCTTCTTCTACTAGCTTCTCTTAATCTCCTTCGGATGGTTCTTTCCGGTTCAAGATCGTAAGGAACGAGTTATCTACTGTTGCAAGTACTTCGCATAAACCTAAAATCAAAAGAGAATTTCTGCAAGCAAAACTACTCAAAGCAAAAGGTCAATAAATCAAAAAGTCTTAACTTAGACAACCGAAATACCGACTTGGTCTAGACCAAGTCCCCGGCAACGGCGCCAAAAACTTGTTCGCTTCAAAACGTGCGTGAATAATGAAGGAAAATAGCTTTAAATTTATGCCAAGAATAAAAGCAAATAGCGAACCCACAATGTACGGATCGATCGCAGTAAAAGCAAATATTTCAAGGTCGATCACAAGGACTGTGGTGAAACCAAATGGTAAAAGCAATCTAGCTAGACATTTGGAAATATCAATGAATGAAGATAAAAAGAAAAGATAGGAATGTATGTAATAATTGAGAAAGTGCAGATTCTAGAGATCAAAGTATCCAATTGTGGTTTCGATTCAAGACTTTTAAAGATCTATGGACATAGTTGGGATTGCAAAGGAAAGGTGTTTCGAAAGTGGGATAGATCACGGGGGAGGTCTCACTATCTGCTATTCCAAACCAAAGAAACTTATCATTGGGTAAGTCTCAAAGCTTTAAGGGAAATGAATGATAGTCTCAAACCAACCACTCAACCTAAAAGAATAGAATGAACCATCACCGAGTAAGTCTCAAGTTAACTCACAAAGGCAAGAGGAAGGCACACTCAAACCTAATAAAGGATGAACCTTTATTACCTAGAACTCATCATCTTTAGCAACCAAGAGAGGAAATCACCGGGTAAGTCTCTTTCCAAGCTTGGATATAGGTTAGGAAGGTTCAACAAGGCTAGGGTTTAGGCAATCTTTGACCAAAACTTAAGGATAAAGCATGAAAGGTACGACAAAGGAAATCTCGGTCAGATCTTGGTGAAATCTCGGCCAAGATTCTCAAGAACAACCCGAGATTTGTCTATGTGAAGTTCAAAAAAACAACTCTCAAGGTCCAATATGTTTGTAAAGGTTTGTCTATCGTCATCTAAACAACAATCATCAACCAATCACCCTAGAATCGTAGGAGTTTTAGCCAAAAACACACATTATCAAATCAAGAATCATATATGAAATCAAGAACCGAAAGCAACCAATGAAACCAAAAGAAACGTAAGAAATACTTAGCAAGGTGTCTTCTAATATCATAAACTAAACCAAATCAACAATAAAGATCTGTTCTTGTGTTCCAAAGTAAAGAAATCAGAAAAGCTAAAATAATCTCACAAAGAATCACAATGTATCTCTCAACCGCTAATGTTGTTGTCGTACGGGTTGTCAATCCGTGTTCAAGCTGCAATCCAAAGGCTTCCTTGATGAAATGTAGTGTCAATCACCAGTGGAGTGCGTGTATTTTCGTTCTTGTATCCTTCAAACTTATAGAATTAAGCTAGAGTTTGGAAGATTGCATTTTGGGCCAAAATATAAACCACGTCCAAACCCGAAGAGAATCTCGGCCGAGATTTCTTCTCTGAGGCGTGTGATCTCTTTGATCTCTCTTATATCTTCCAAAACTTGACTTCATCTTTCTTTTAGGTTCCAGAATGCTCCTATGTGGTATGCCTTGATTCATTGTCCATGAATACTCCACTTCCGCTCAAATTCTCGTCAATTCACCTACAATTGTAATAACACTTGTGTAGATCTCGATTATAACCAAATAGGTGAATATAAACCATAATTGTCATGAATGCATGTATATGTATGCAAAAGAAAGAGAAAAACTAGCTATATGCACAATTATACTAAGGTCATATTTTATGTCATCAGCACCGCTTGGGAAGCCAAAAGTTGTTGCAACGTTGAGCTTCGACGATGAAGGTGGACTTAGGACAATCAAATTTCCCCCGACATGAACATCACCTTTTTATTTTCAATATCTTGGGTTCCTACTAATGGTGCCTAATTAGTACTATATGAAATTTTCAAGAAGAAAAATCCAATTCTACTATCAAATGGTTCTCTTTCTCAAATGGTTCTCTTTTTCAAACTAGTAAGCCGGTTTTGGAAAAATAGAGGTTTATGGGAAGAAGATGGAGAAGGGGCTTCCCGTTGGAAGTGGTAGCAGAGAATCACTATCTAAGGTGAGTTATGTTAGAGATAGAGACGGGTATTACCGGAAAAGGAGGTTAAGATGAGCGGAGAGGTTACCCTGCAACTGTTAAGCATGTAGATGACTATGAGGGTTTTTCTTCAAGCATTAGAGAATAGTTTCTTCTTCTTTTTTTTCTTATTTTTTTAAAAATGGAAAGCGGTTCGAAACCATTAGACGGCGCGCCGTCTAGTGGATTCGGCAGACGGTCAAACCGTCATGAAGAACCACAAAAAAAGGAGAAAAGAAATACAAAAAATACATCAAAATGAAACCGGAAGCAAAAAAAAGTCTTCAAGGAAAAGTAGGATGATCCAATTTAGTAGGAGACAACGAGTATAGACGTTCATCATCGAAGGAAGTACACAGGTTGGAAGCTTGGGGAACAATTGTGGACACCTCAGATTGGGACTACAACAGAGCCGTCAGGAGTCGATCACAAATCCACGCCCCCTTCTCGACAAATGCACGAAACCGCCAACAAATGACTACATCACACCTCAGAAGACGAGATTGCAGAACACGGGTATCTTGATGAATAAAGGTGTAGAACTTGATTGATAAAGGAAAGATAATTTGTTAGGTGAAGATTGTTCAAGTGTGCTCTAGTGAATTTGCTCACAAATTCTTCCTTTTAACTTTTTTTTTATTTCTTCCAATTGATTTTTTTTTAAACGAAGGGGTTTGAAGTTTGGTTGTCACCGGAACTTTCGAGAAAATCGGAAGATGAGGGTAGGGCGACGAGCCCGAAGCCGAGGATGTAGTTGAGAAAATAGTCTTTTTTTCTTCCAAAATTAATTGAAAAATTAGGGATTTTCTTTCAAACAAATTAATATCAAGTCAATTAATAATCGGAGAATTCTCAAGCAATCAGAAGCTGAACTTGCTTGAGAAGCAAAGAAATTAAGTTCGTGGGTTTTCCTCCTACTACAATAGAGAGATTTTCATCCTCCTAATCTTGTTGTTAATAGAGTTTTTGCTATAAGGATTTCAACCAAGCTTAGAAGGCCTTTGTACACTCTTTCCACAAATGTTGGTGGGCAGATCTAATAAAAGGAAACACCAATAATTAGATTATTTATTAATTGTTAATTTGTTTGGGATTTTAGCGTAAGAAGTAGGGAAAAAAATCACGAAACCAAATCTCTCCCTTTGAAAATTTGTTATTTTTTTCCTTTTCTTTTTTAATCATTTATATCCTTTTGTAGACAAAAGTAAGCGGAAATGAAACCCTAGACCTCAGCCATTTAGAGCCGTCGTAAGAGGAAAACTCATGAGGCCATGGTGGTGGCGGGCCAGAAGTCATGGAGGGGGTGGGCAAGATGACTGTGAAGTCAAACCAGAGGACAATCGAAACAAAACAGTTTTTAAGGTGAGAGTTTTTGCGGGTGGTGGGTTTCATCAATCAGCAAAACACCGAAGAGGGAGGCGGAGAGCCGAGAAAGACCCCGGAGGGTTGCCTGTGTAGGGAGTCGAGAGTGGTGGATCGGTGAAGACGAGAGTGGTTCAGCGTGGTGGAGTTTGTGGGGTGTATTCTTTTATTATCAGATTTTCTTTTGTTTGTTCAAAACCCAAGAACCCAGGGCAGCCATAACCACCCCAAATTAGGTAATCAAAACAACCACTTTGTTGTTGCAAATGAAAGGAAACATAAACAAAGATTGAGAGGGAGGATAACAATGGAGTTCTTCCATGGTCTTGTGAGGGTTGCTCAATGTTAAGGACTTTATGAAGGTTGCTCACTAATGGTAGATTACTCTTTGGTGAAGATTTGTTGTTGATTAGACAGTGAAGAGTTGTTGCGTTTCGGATTTAGGGGTTTGGTTATCGTCGGCTTTGTGTTTTTTGTAGAACGCGTGTGGCGCGTTGTTTTTCATGGATTTTGGGTTTGTGCCTTTGTTATTACAAATATTGGTGATGTTTAGAAGAGTTTCTTCTTTAAATCTTTTTGTTGATTTCATTCGGCTTTATTTAAAACACATTCATTTAGGATTATTCAATGATCAAATATGATACCTCACAATGACACTAGCTCAATAATATATGAACATGGAAAAAATAAATTACTTTTAGGAAAATATTGTAATTTAGTGTTTTCTTTGCCGATGATAAAAAATGATCCAATGAACATTTTTAAATGTTTTTAGTCTCATGTTCACTGTATTTCTGGTTGGATGATTTTATGAATATCATGTGATCAGTTTGTTTATATTGTCTTTTTTGGTGTGTGAGCTTTGTGGATGGTGACCCAAAATTTTCTTGGAGTAGTTACATGTACGTGATGGGATTCTAAGACTTTGTTAGAGCCCAAATCTAAGTTTTCTGCGGTTATTTTACTAATACTCGTGTACTTTCTCCAAATGTGTTGCCTCGTGCATCTACTTTCTCTTTGTGTTCCATTGTTCAGTATGTCGGCGTTTGTACTATTTTATCTCGTACACCTACTTTCCCCGTACTATTTTGCCTCATGCACCCGACACCCCGAAACCCTTGTACTATTTTGCCTCGTACACCTACTTCCTCGTACTATTTTGCCTCATGCACCTACTTTCCCTTTATGTGATCATTATCGCCCATACTTTGTTCCGTACTATTACTATTTTGCCTCGTACACCTACTTTCCCTTTGTGTGACCATTATTCATTGTGTTGGTGTTCGTATTGTCTTTTGTTTTGATACGTGGATACTCATGACAGTTAGTCCACGTACCAAGTTATTTCTACGTATCCAGTAGGTTGTGTCACCCAATGTTTCGAATCTCTTTTTTTTTAAAAAAAGTGATTAAATAATTTTAGAGTTTGTCAACGGTTAAGACCTTAATCAAATTCTGAACACAACAGTCGAATTAATAATATAAGCATAATAGTCTATATCCAAGGTAAGTTGGTAAATGACAATTAAGCTCCCACAAAAAATAAATAAATTATGAGTTCCCTAGAAAGAAATTTTAAAAAAAAGTAGATTAATTTGTGTATGGATTTTGTTCGGGTATAATCGCTAAGGATGAGCTAACAAGTTGGTGGATGCAAAGGGAGGGTTGACATGTCTCAGCAATGAGTAGATTCATCAGCCTCCTGGTCCTGGATGTCAGCTGCATTCCTCGAGTACGGCTGTGTTAAAAAAAAGAAAAATATGCATCAATGTGACGGAGAATCATGAGCAAGCCCAAGCAAACTCTGGAGAAAAAGAAAAGATTTGAACAGATCGTCAGCAGTCGGCACAACAGATGTTCAGTCATATGATCATGAGTTAGGGAGATGGAAACACACACCAGACCCAGCGCTTCAGCGGCACTCCTCTTACAATCTTCACCACAAACTTCAACAAATGCATTCATTAAGAACTCCCTTTCTTCCCTTTTCAAGTGTTTCTCCAGCCCCAACGCAACCATTTCCATCTCCGCCTGCCCAAACACAAACCACATTTCTTGGTTAACCAACTCAAGGATTATGGCGACGTTTAGCATAAACACATTAAAAATATACTGAACCTACACCCTTTTGTTTGGTTTGTTCTTTTGTAGATTCTTTTCCCCTTCATTCTTAATGCATTTACACATTCAATCAAAAACTTCCAAAAAACATAAGCGGAAATGAACATACAGAAGCTGGTTCAGGTGGGAACAGCTTGTGAGTAACACATATCTTGGCTAACTCCTCAAGAGCTTTGGAATGTTTGCCTTGGATCTCTAAAGCCTGAAATAGATTATTTCATCAAAATTATAACATACATAAAACACAACAAGATTCTAGAACAAAAATAAAAACCAAAATCTACTTTGATAGCTCAAAAGAAGATAATTCTAGTTTTGTTCTCGACGAGTAAAAAGTCCTCAGGCAAGGGGGTGACAGGAGGATACTGAACTTGCTTGTTTTTACCGAAGAATAATACAATGATTCTCGTTAGTGGACAGTAAGAATAATAAAAATACACTATGGATATGGCAAGAAAGAAGAGGGGAAAAAAGGGAGGGAAAAAAAAGGCATTTTCTGTACAAAAAAAATCAGCAGCCCGAAAACTTTCAATGGGGAATTTTCTTCCACAGAAAAAGATCAGCCAAGACCGTGGCAGTAAATCATACAAGTTGTGCAACAATTTTTTACCCAGGCCTGTAAAAACCACAAACGGGTTCTTGCAGCAACCGTTCCAGAAACTATTGCTGCAGCACGAGTGGCTGGGAGATCAATATTATCAGCCAGTCCAGCTACAAACACCTTAGGGTCCTCACCATCAATCTCAATAGAGGGCCTTCCTGCACTGTAAATGACAAAGGACGTCAGGATTTTAGATCCAGCAGAAAATGTTAATTAAATGCGAAGTAAAATTTTACTCAACCACAATATCAGAGCACGTCAGAATGGTAAATGACAAAGGACATCAGGAGTTCAGAAAAAATGTGCATAAGAAGTTAGTTGGATGAAAAGTAAAATTTTACTTAGCAACAAATTCATACTTGCTAGCAGCGGTTATGACAAAGTCAACAGATGTACGATAGAGGGTATTTCGTGTGTTCATTGTCTCAATGGAGGCCTTTACTCCCGATGTCCTGCATATTTGTCGCAGCTGCTCCCTCCAAGAAGAAAGAGAATTGCATTACAAAAAAGAAGAAGTAGAATGGTTTTTGTTTGGTTTCCCAAACAATGCAATCAATAGAAGGTAATTACAGTCCACGTAGAAAAATGTTCATCCAGCACAACGCTTAAAAGCAATCCACAAAGTGTGGGAGTATATTGCTAAGAATGTGCAGTCCTTATACCATAATAATTAGAAAGTATTGTGTTTATCTAGAGAGTACAAACCACAGAAGCCTGGAAAGAATAAAAAACTGTAGTTGAAGTTTTAAGGAGCAAAATTTCTGGTATACACAACAGTGCTAATTTATCTAAAGCACATCACAACTCATTATTCAGCAAGAGTGACATTTTCTAATTGCAGGGGGGGGGGGGTGTAACAGCACCTACCTCAAGTATATCTGCTTCTGAAATGTCCTTTCCACTCATCTTATCATCCGTGATTTCTGGAAATCAGGCTGTTAAATACATTATTTGATGAATGAAAGCAAGACCATTACATTGAAGCAGGCTTAAGTCTATGCAGTTGCCTGGAAAACAAGCATAATCCAGATTACACTTACTCAAACGAAGATGTGGGTGTCACAAACACAATGAAAAATGGGTGTCATATAGTATCAAATGGTAAAAAACCGAAACATATGCAGCAAGGCAGCCATCAATATCATAATTTTCAGTTAACAGCAACTATACATTCTTATAATGAACAAAAAACTCACAATTTTACCAGGATCAACCAAAAAGATGAAAAAACCCCCAAATATGTCATGCTGTAGGGATTCCATTAAGTCCTTTGCTTTATAGGAGGCATTCCAACATATCAAGGTAAAGTTCTAAATGTGTAATAACTTGTGATGCGGCACAAATAAATGTTTGTCTTGATTCATGGGAAATAATACTTACAAATCGTGGCAAGTGCACAGACTAAATCAGTAATCAGTTATGCTTCATTCTTTGTATAAGTAAAAGCTTCCTTAATAGGCTCTTTTTTGGACAAACTTCATCATAGGCTCATGATTAGGGTTCAGTGCTTGAATAGCTACAATCAGAAGACAACTTAAAAATACACGCCTGATGCAACATGACCAATTTTATCATCAAGCCGAAATACATAAAAGTGGAAGATTTCAACCTTTTAAACACTCTAGATATCAAAGACAATGCTAAGTTACTGACCTCGAATTAACCTGTTGGCTGCCCTCTGATAGCCCTCAGTATCAAACACCGGAAACGGGCTCTTTGATGAGGTAACAGGCCACCATTGAGGCAATTTCCGTCCTTTCCTCGGGTTCGAATTTGCTCTACCCGTTCCTAAATACCTCTCTAAATCCCTAACGTCATACTTTTGTCTTTCAGTTTCCATTGTTCTATTTGTCCCAACAGCTACAACAACCTCCTTCCCTCCCAGACTCCTATCTCTCCTCTTAACTACCTCCACCGACTCTAATCCCTTCCGACTCCAACGCCTTAACCCTAACCCTAATTTAACCAATGCCCTAAACAAAGCAACAGCCACAAAGCTACAAATCAGAAACCCACCAACAAACCGAACAGTGGAGTCTCGACACGAAATCACCGTCTTGTTGGACACAGGATCAACGGTAACCAAAGTTCGGAGGTCCCAGTAAGCGTCGTTTGCAGAATCTACAATGACAGCGAACTTCAACTCGCACAATTCCACGGCTCTTTGTACCGAATTGGAGGCTTTGTTCTTCAATTGCTCAACATCGATGACGACTTGGAGCGTGTCGGGGTCAGGATTCGAGGGTTGGGAGAAAATTGTCCGCTTGAGGCTGCTGCGTCGGCGACGGTTCCGGTGCCGGCGAGGGGTGGAGAAGGACATACGTGGAAGACGAGTTCGCCAGTGAGAGCATGGGAGTGTTGGGATTGGGCAATACATTAGCTTCATCGAATTCTTTCTAACAGTAGAGGATTTCAAAGCTAGTTTGCCCCAAAAATGGCTTCTGCGACTGGTGACCCGGCGGCGTATCCTGGCGATTGGAAACACAGCTTACTAACATTGGCCGATACGCATAACGATGACAAGCAACGTTCAAACACATGGCCGTCACCTAGAGCCGATAAAACTTGATCCAATATGCTAAACGAACCGGAATTCGAATCCCAATAAAATTGAAACGAGAGAATATTAAAAACCAATTCGTTTGAGACCGATTTAACCTGAAATAATAAATAACCGATTAAACTTTAATAGAATATCATGATAAAGATCCGAATAATGAAATAACTTAATCCGAGATTGATAAGATAACTTGGTTCGATCTGAAATGACACAATAGCCTGACCCGAGATAACCAACCAAAAAATATTCCGGATAATATGATTTAGTAACTTGACCCAAAATAATCTGCTAACCGAAGTAACCTTGTCAAAAAAAATTGTGACCAAACACAAAATCATTTGAACACTATAGAACCTAAAACTAAAATGATAAAGTCAATTTTCGTAGTATTACATGTATGATGCATCATAATCTTTAAAGAAAATATTAGAGGGATATTACGTACACGGCGATGAAATTCACAAACGTACGACAAACCCAAAACCCGTTACCGTGGTTGTTAGGGTTTCGGATCCGTGAGAAATTATTCACGGATCCAGAACCCGTAAACGTGGCGGTTACAGAACCTGGATCCGTGATGATTTTGACCATTGTAATTTGAACGTTGTGTAACGGTAATATATTTTAAAATATGACCGTTGTAATTCAAACGTTTTGTATGTTGGGCTATATATATTGAGAGTCAAAGAAGAAGTGATCAACGTTCACAAACTCTCCAAAAAAAGGTACCGAAAGTGACAACACAAGACGATGATGAGATGTTGATTTCGTTCGATGATACAAAATTTAGTCAAACATACGAGTTTTTTTCAACATTTTGAGGTAAGTATATTTCAACTTATTGTAAGTTATCATTAAACTAAAAAAATAAGAATTCTTATTTCTATTCTATTTGAACTAGGATCGTCTACCGAATTATTTGTGTGATGAAGGGACCGATTATACGTGCATGTTTGAAATTCGCGATTTTTTCCACGACCGCGAGACAATGGTTGATTGGGCTCGATTCATGGAAGGAACTATGGACATGGTGTTAATCACAAGTAGCTCAAGGAGAAACGTTAAAGGATTCTTTACGTTTCGTCTAACATGCGAACGTTTCGGAACCCTTCGAAAGAAGAAAGACGTTGATCTTGATAACGAGTCGTCGTCTAGCCGAGCACACAAATCAATAAAAGACGGGTGTTCATTGAGCTTTAGGGTGTAAAAAGCGAAGTTGATAAATGGACGTTGCATGTTATACGTGGGGTGCACAACCATACACTTCCTGAGTAGTTGAAGGGACACCCATACGTTGGCCGATTGACGCATAAATGGTTTCGGAGGGTAGGACGTGAACTTGAGTCGGGTTTCAAGTCGAGGAATATTTTGAAGTCATTACAGTTGATGACCCCCACAACGTCACCACCATAACACATGTATACAATGTTGCATTGAACATTAGAATGCTACAAGCTGAAGGACGAGGTCCACTCCAACAAGCACTCCACACACTAGAGCGACGTCGTTACTATGCCAATGTGAGGAGATGTCCGGAGTCAAATGAAGTTTCAAATTTTCTCATCATGCATCCAAATTCAAGACATCTCCTCAACTTAATTCTTTACGTCATCATAATGGACACGACATACAAGGCGAACGAGTAAGTTTTAATATAAATTCCTTTTCCGAGTTATATAAATTCAATTGCACGTTTGCTTTCGAGTCCAACAAAACTAGAATCTTGATTTTGTGTCCTCTATAGGTACAAGATGCCGTTGTTAGAGATTTTTGGTATCACTAGGACGAGGTAGACGTTCACAATAGCATTTGTTTTCATGGCTAAGAAAAACTCGAATCACTACGAGTGGACATTAGGGAGACTCCGACATTTGTGACGGATAGAGAGCTTGTACTTATAAGTGCACTAGGTGTCGTTTTCCCAGTTGTGAAGCACTTGATTTGCACATGTCTTGTCAAGTGCAAAATTTGTTCACTCTCAGACATGTGTGAATAATGAACGAAAATAAGCTTTAACTTTATACATGAAATAAAAGCAAAACAAATCAGCGAACCCGCAGTGTACGGATCAATTGCTACAAAATCTAATGTTCCAAGATCGTTCACCAGGACTATGGTGAAATCAAGCACTAATATATCAAATCTAGAATAAATCTTTGAAAATATCAAAAGCAATGAATATATGATAATCAAGAAAAGTGCAGATTCTAGAGATCAAAGTATCCGGTTGTGGTTTTCGATTCAAGACTTCTAAGGATCTATGGACAAAGTTGGGGTTGCGAAGGAAAGTTGTTTCTAAGGTGGGATAGATTACGGGGAATGTCTCACTATCCACTAATCCGAAACCAAAGCTCTTATTACCGGGTAAGTCTCAAGGATCTAAGGAAAGAAACTATAATCTCAAACCAACAACTCAACCTAAGGAAATATAACTAACCTTTCCCGGATAAGTCTCATGCTAGCTCACAAAGGAAATAAGAAGGTACACTCAAACCTAATAAAGGATAAACCTTTATTACCGAGAACTCATCATCTTTGGCAACCAAGAAATGAATCATCGAGCTTGGATATAAGCTTGAAAGGATCAATGTTACGCTAGATTTATACCACATAAAAGCCTTAAATTTATAAACTCGATAATATCTCCTAAACTACCTAGCGAAACCCACAGTGTATGGGTCGTAGAGTAGAAAGGGAAGCATTCCGAGGTCGAACACAAAGACCGAGGCGAAATTGAGTCAAGCAATGATCAAGAATAGTTCAAGCCTGAGATAAGAAAAGAGATGGAAACAAAGACCTGAAAATCATATGTTTTTGATGGGTTTTATGGTGAGCAAGCAAAGATCACAATCAAGCAACGATGTCAACCAAACAACAAAACAAACATAAGATATAATATCAAGGTATAGAGAGCGGATTCTAGAGATTCGGATGTCCGGTTATGGCAAGTACTCAAGCTTCTAATCAACTTAGGAACAAGTTGCATTATGTTGGGAAGGAATGTTTCTCTAATGGGATCAATAACCGGGTAGGTCTCATGGTCCTCTAGTCCCGCACCGAAGGTCCTATTACCGGGTAAGTCTCTAGGAACAAAAGGTTGGGAATCCTACACAAACCGGATTACTACCTAGGGGTCAAGCCTCTCCTTATTGGGTAAGTCTCGGGAAGGCAAGTTCTAAACAACAATCCTAGCACACTCAATCTAATAGCGGCTGTTGAGGCTCACTACTACCTAATGTTTGTCATCTTCTATACCTAAGAGCGGGAATTACCGGGAAGTTTCATCACTCACCTAGTTTACTAATATAGGTCACCCTAATGCTAGATCAGGCTCAACAAACACTAGGATTTCAACTCTCAAACTCCCTAACATGAAGATATAGCACTATGGGAACTTCAGCTCACACACCTAGGGTGGATCAAGAACACCTCGGCCGAAATGGTTGAAGAACAAGCCGAGATTGCAAACTGAGCTAGGTATTTCGAGCAAGCAACTATACTAAGATGCATCTAAGTCTAATCTATCATTATCCTAGCCATTACATTTCATCCATCTCCCTAGAATCACATGCTACTTAGCCAACAACTATCATTTTAAGTTCATTCATCATCAAAACAACAACCATGCATGCCATAGCTAGATGAAGGTAAGAGAAGCAATATAAACCAAGAACAAGCTGAATAATAAGTTTAGAACAAGCTTAAAACCATCCAAGGGTAGCTTCAAAACGAGCTCAACAATCTCTACAACTTTCTGTACTACAAGACTCTCAAAAACTCTAAGGCTATGAAAGTATGTGTTTTTCTTCTTCTCTTCAATGGAGTCTTGTTCTTCTCTTCTCCTCTCTATACAAGATTCAAAATCAAAAGTGAAAATGGAAGTGGGAATTTTCCTGCAAAATGTGAGCAGCCTACAATATTACATTTCTTCTCCATCATGGGAGAGAAAATCGTTGGATAGAAGAGGAGTGTGTCAAGTGTTGTGGGGGACCAGTGAGCGATCTCGGATGGTCCAGAAAGCATCTCGGCCGAGATGGATTTGCCATGGACCGAGATGGGTGACTGCATGGCTTGGATCATGGCTAAACACAAAGCTGTGCATGACTCGCACCATCTAAGGTCAATTTCTTCTTCTTTTCTCCATGCTTGCTCCGTTGGGACCTTGAATTCGGGCCGTCATGAGGCTTGATCCTCGGATATGATCAATAATGTATGAAAGCTCCCCAAAATACCTACAAAATTGACAAATGCTCGTGTAGACATCTATTTTGACAAAATAACTCGATAAAGCATAAAATGTCCCGAACATGTGCAAAACCATTCATGAATGAATGTGAAAACTACCTAAAAGAGTCCCTAATCTAATATCATAAATCACGTCATCAAAATACCCCATACTTGTCGTTTGCTCGTCCCCAAGCAAGGTTCAAATGTAGGCTACGAGATGGCGTGAGTTATGAATGCGAAAAACAAAAAATCATTTTGGAATTTGTGCTTCAAGTCTAGATCACCTTCATAGTTATGTTTCATGGCAATGGATGAGCACTCATGCATTAAAGAAATAGAGGCACGGAAAGACAATCAAACTTAACTCGAAAACATGCATGAAAGGCAAAAATGAGAATGTCAAGATGGTCATGAGAATATCCAATCTAGATCACTAAGTCATACACATATGCAAATAGGTCACAAAGACTTAGGAAAGAAGAGGCCAAAAAACTTGATGATAGGGTGTAAATTTTTTCAAGTCAAGTGGTGCTAATCCGGGAAAGGAACTAAACACTACTTCATTTTTGTTCTTCATCCACCAAATTGTATTTTTCTCCTTCTTTTCTTTCTTTTCTTTTTCTTTTTACAATGGCATTGGTGTACAAAAGCCAAAACCTTGATGGTTAGTGGTCCTCGGGATTTATCCGAGGTGCCTCACACCGGTCACACATACCAAGGCTCGTTAAGACAATCGGTTTATCCGACTTTGGCAAGACACAAACACCCGATTATGTGAATAGTGCAGAGTTACTCGTCATCTAAACCCAAGTCCCCAAACCTATATTTTTTTCTACACTTTTTCACAACACATTCAACTTCTTCATTCACCACATTCATTCACTTCACATCACCCCACACTTGCTTTTTGCACACAACACACTAACATGTTCCTATTCCCGGATGGGTTAAAAGAGGTCAAATTTTTAATCAAGTGAGGTGCTCAAACAACATGATAAAGATGAGAAGAAGAGAGATGGATTGCCTTAATCATTCCTAGATGATGTGTAAGAACTAGCATGCAATTTCGACTATCAATTCTCAATCTAATCAAAACAAAATCATCATCACAATTCATACATGGCATTCGAGAGAAGTATTCAAATCCACATATGCATGTATTCATTCAACACACAAGGCCATTCATAGCCAATCCACAAAACAAGATTCATCATTAGGGTCATATCTAAACTTAGAAGCACGGATTTTATTTAAAAAATTTTTGATTTTTTTGGAATTTTGGCATATCTATATACAATGCAAAACATGAAAACGAAACGTGTGACTACAAAATGAAACTATCTAGATGAGATCATGCATGGAATCATGAAAACCCCACCCCATACTTAAGATTCACAATGTCCCCATTGTGAAAGTTAAATAACGAGTGAAAGAAGTCCTCACAATGTAAAATGCCAAGATGTCGGTATTCCGGTTGACTCAAGTGGAGATGAAAATGCAAGTTGCATCCATGAAGTACGGGCACACACCAAGGCAAACATGGCTCAACAGAGGGATCTCGACCATCACCAGGGCATCTAGACCGAGGTTCAGACCGAGGTGAGGTTCTGTAGAGTTCATCTCGGTTGGTCCAACACCATTTTGGTCGAGATGACCTTCTGCACTTCCTTTGCCTTTGTGCTAGGATCTTGCACTTCATTCCAATGAATCCATAAGGTCAACAATGGCTTCCAACAACATCAACACTCATCACAACATCTACAGCTTATCATCAAAGACAAAAGAAAACACACACCAAAGCAAAAACGAAAACAAAAGCAAAATAAAAAGGGAAAGATGTCTACCATTGGGTTGCCTCCCACCAAGCGCTTCTTTAAGGTCTTTAGCTAGACCAAAATCCAGAGCGTCTACTCAAGGTGAATCGAGGCAAACACATCAACCGGGGCTTCCCGGATTTACTTCTTCAACCGGTGCCCATTCACCTTAAAGTTACCACAATGCTCTCCTCCAATTTCAACCGCTCCAGGAGGAATGATCTTCCTCACCACATACGGGCCAGTCCATCTTGACTTGAGCTTTTCAGGGAAGATACGCAGCCTTGAGTTGAAGAGAAGGACCAAGTCTCCTTCACTCAACTCTTTCGGAATGAGGCACTTGTCATGTCACTGCTTGGTTCTCTCTTTGTAGATCCGGGCGTTCTCGTAAGCATCAAGTTTAAGCTCCTCAAGTGCATTGATGTCTAGTAATCTCTTCTCAGTGGCCTCTTTAATATCAAAGTTCAACCACTTTATAGCCCAAAACGCTCTATGCTCCATTTCGATCGGGAGGTGACAAGACTTGCCATAAACCAACTTGAACGGGTTTGTTCAAATTGGTGTCTTGAAGGTGGTTCTATATGCCCAGAAGGCATCATCAAGCCTCATGGCCCAATCCTTTCTACCCCTTGACACCGTCTTCTCTATAATCCCCTTGATCTCCCATTTGAAGATCTCGACTTGCCCACTTGTTTGGGGTGATAAGGTGTTGCAACCTTGTGAGTTACCCCATACTTGGCCAACAAAGCTCCAAAGTTTCTAGCGGTGAAGTGCTTCCCTCCATCACTTATAATTACTCTTGGTGTTCCAAATCTTGGGAAGATCACTCGGTTAAAGAACCGTACCACTACCTTAGCATCATTTGTGGGAGAGGCGATTGCTTCCACCCACCTCGATACGTAGTCCACCACCAAGAGGATGTAGACGTTGCCACATGAAGAGGGGAATGGATCCATGAAGTCTACACCCCAACGTTAAATATCTCCACCTCTAAAATATTATTCAATGGCATCTCGTTTCTCCTTGAAATATTGCTCGTCTTTTGACAAGCGTCACATGCCACTACAAAATTCTGCACATCACGAAACAAATTAGGCCAATAAAATCCGGATTGCAATACCTTGGCACAAGTCTTATGTGAGCTTGCGTGTCCTCCACATGGTAGAGAGTGGAAATGCTGGATCACGCTCTCCATCTCATCCTCCAGAATACATCTTCAGAATACTCCATCCGGCCCTCTCTTGAACAAGAGAGGTTCACTCCAAAAATAGTGCCTCACGTCCTTGAAAAACTTCTTTCTTTGCGCAAAGGACAAACCCGGAGGCACTTCTTCACAAACCAAGTAGTTCAAAATATCCGCGAACCATGGCTCTTTTCCTCTAGATACATGAAATGGACACTCCACCACCACTTGCAATTGCTCATCCCGGAATGAGTCATCAATCGGGACATCATCTCTCTCAATCTCCAAGGGAGGAAGTCTACTAAGGTGGTCCGCCACGCAGTTTTTGGACCCCTTCTTATCTCTAGTCTCCAAATCAAATTCTTGGAGAAGAAGGATCCACCGAATCAAGCGAGGTTTGGCATCCTTCTTTGTAAGTAGATAACGGATCGCAACATGATCCGTGTACACAATAACCTTGGCTCCTACTAGGTATGACCAAAATTCTTAAAAGCGTACACAACCGCTAGCAACTCCTTTTCGATGGTGGCATAATTGAGTTGGGCCCTGTCTAGCATTTTTCTAGCGCAGTAGATGGCATCTGTAAGCCCATATTTCCTTTTTCCAAGCACGCCCCCAATGGCCACATCACTCACATCACACATCACCTCAAACGGTAGGCTCCAATCCGGTGGTTGCATAATCGGGGCGGTGATCAAAGCATCCTTCAACCTATAAAAAGCTTCAAGACAATCCTTGGAATACACAAACTCAACATCTTTCATTAGTAGGTTAGCGAGAGGCTTAGAAATTTTAGAGAAATCTGTAATGAATCTCCGGTAAAACCGGCATACCCTAAGAAACTCCTTACCTCTTTCACCGAGGTAGGTGGTGGCAACTTCTCTATTACCTCAATCTTGGCTCTATCAACCTCAATGCCTCTATGGAAAACCAAATGTCCCAACACTATACCTTCTCTAACCATGAAATGGCATTTCTCCCAATTTAAAACAAGGTTAGTCTCTTCACACCTCTTCAACACCAAAGATAGATTAGCAAGACAATCATCAGATGACGATCCATAAACCGAGAAATCATCCATAAATACTTTCATGATATTTTTAATATATTCAGAAAAAATGGCCATCACACACCTTTGAAAGGTGGCTGCATTACACAACCCAAATGGCATCCTCCTATATGCAAATGTTACCCATGGACCAGTGAATGTAGTCTTTTCTTGGTCATCCGGGTGAATAGGAATTTGGAAAAACCCACTATAACCATCAAGATAACAAAAATGAGAATGTTGAGCTAACCTCTCTAGCATTTGGTCAATAAAGGGGAGAGGGAAATGATCTTTCCTAGAGGCCACATTAAGTTTCCTATAGTCAATACACATCCTTCAACCCGTAACCGTCCTAGTCGAGATAAGTTCATTATTCTCATTAGTTAATACGATCATACCACCCTTCTTAGGCACTACATGTACGGGACTAACCCACTTACTATCCGAAATCGGGAAAATGATTCCCTCATCTAGCAATTTCAAGATCTTTTTCTTAACTACTTCTTTCATAAATGGGTTCAATCTCCTTTAAGGTTCAATAGATGGTTTATGATTGTCTTCCATTAAGATTTTATGCATACACAATGATGGTTTAATGCCAATGATATCATCAATGGTGTAGCCTATAACTTTCCTATGCAATTTCAATTCAATCAAAAGCTTCTCAAGCTCATCATCACTCAAAGAGGCATTCACAATCACAATATATGTAGAATTATCACCAAGGAAAACATACGTTAAATGAGAAGGGAGAGGTTTGAGATCAAGTTTAGGAGGACCTTTAATGGTTGGATTTGATCCATATAGCTCAACCTTATATGATTCCAAAGCCATTGAAGACTCCCCGAGACACCTTGAAGCTTCATCAACAACAATTGAAAGCTCTTCTTGAAGTTCAGGGACTTCGGATGCTCAGGGGAAATTCGGTCGAGATATGAACCAAGGCGAGGTTCTGTTGTGTGCACCTCGGATGGCTCTAGGCTCATATCGGTCGAGATGACCTGCTTGTAACCGAAATCAGGGTCAATTTTGCTCTCCTCTACAATTTCAGCACTTGTTTCCTCTTCTAGTGCTTCAAATTCAGCATTTGGCTCCTCTTCTAGTGCATCCAAGGCTTAGATTTCTTCATTGCAATGCTCCTCTAGACCTTCCTCCATGATGCTCATGCTAAGAACTTTCTCCAAGGGGTCCTTGATCAAGATGAAATTCATCACCTCTCTAGACTCTTCATCAACACAAATATCAAAGATATCTTCATCTAGAGCTAGCCCCTTCACCATTGTGGACAATTTGAATTTTATGTGCTCCTCTCCTATGTTGAATGAGAGGGTTCCATTCTTGCAATCAAATGTCATCCGGATGTAGCTAAAATGGCCTTCCCAGGATGATGGGAACGGGGTAATCCGCCGGAATGTCCAACACAACGAAGTCAATCGGCACATAGAATTTTCCGAGTTGCACCGGGATGTCCTCTAGTATTCCTACCGGATGGGTGATGGATCGGTCCGCCATATAAAGGGCAATCTTGACCGGATTTGGCTCTCCTAGCCCAACCTTTTTGCATAGTGCAAGTGAGATTATGCTTACACTAGCACCTAGGTCACAAAGAGCTTTGTATTTCACTTCAACAACACCAATCGGCACACAAAATGAACCCGGATCACGCAGCTTATGAGACATCTCCTCCCTCATAGTTTGTAGTATCTCTTTCAAAAATTTACCATAAGCCGGCATACCTAATATTGTATTCATGAACGAAATGTTAATATGCAACTTAGACATAAGTTTAAGGAATTTACCAAAGTGTTTGTCCAATCGAGCTCTTGCTTAGGATTGGGGAAATGGTAATGGTGGCTTTTATGGAGGAGGGGGCACATAGATTGGCTCATCTTCCTTGCTCTTGCCTCCTTCATCTTGCCTTGCCTCTTCTTCCACCATCACCTTCTTCCCCTTGTCAACACCCTTGGGCAAGGGATCATTTGTGCTCAATCTACTTCTTGTGGTAATTGCTAACACTTTCCCTCTTAGGTTATCTTCGGTTCTTCCGGGAAGTTTCCTCGGATCTGATTGTGTCTCTCCCGCCTTTTGGAAAGCTTGTGCTTCTATCACCTTTTGAGCCTTGGTAATTGATGTGACGGTACTCTCAAGATCACTCAACCTTCCAAGGAGTTGTTCAAACATCATTTCGGTCCTATCCTTTGGAGGTTGAGCAAAACCAGGTGGTGGCTCTTGTGAAGCCCTTGGTGGCGGTGCTTGGCTTGTTGAAGCGGGAGGGTTTAGAGCACCATCCAGGTTAGAGTATGAGAACTCGGGATGGTTGTGGTTGGGGCGGTAGTTGTTGAAGTTCTTATTGTTGTTGAAGTTCCTAGGGCCTTGGTACCCTCCATTGAAGTTGTTCCTCCCCATATAATTCACATCTTCCTCCTTAGAAGCCAAATTTGCTTGAACTTGCACTTGTACTTGAGGAGTTGCTTGATTCTTCAAAGTGGTAGGACACAACTCTCTCAAGGACTTTAACTCATTGTTGATGGCATCAAGCTTGAAGTTGCTCATGGTCACTTCACTTACTTCATAAGCTCCCGGTCTTCTATCATCACTCTTTCTATGAGAGTATTTCTCATCACCAATGCTTGTTTCTTCACAAACTCTCAAGCCTCA
This sequence comes from Fagopyrum homotropicum, assembly GCA_033239125.1. Classification (NCBI taxonomy): domain Eukaryota; kingdom Viridiplantae; phylum Streptophyta; class Magnoliopsida; order Caryophyllales; family Polygonaceae; genus Fagopyrum; species Fagopyrum homotropicum. Next base: position 36,671,646 of record BSWB01000001.1, on the reverse strand, counting down.
TCCACATTCTTCTCCATAAGCGTTCCTCTAGAAAGTGATTGGAGCTTGAATTGACTATCCTGATCAAGCCCCTTCAAATAAATATCCAAAAGATCTATCTTTGGGATTCCATGATGTGGACAATCTAGGAAGAGATCCTTGAATCTCTCCCAGGATTTGACTAAGCTCTCTCTATCCTTTATGGTGAAGGCATTTATCTTCCCTCTTAGTTTGGTTGTCTTGGAAGGCGGGAAGAACTTTGTCAAGAACTCGGTTGTCATCTCCTCCCAAGTAGCCACTCGTCCTTGTGGTATGGATTGGTACCAAGCCAAGGCTTTATCCTTAAGTGAGAAGGAAAAAGCCCTAAGCTTATGGTTGTTGCTCTCCAATCTAGGTGGTCTTAGAGTCTCCATCAAAATCTCGTAGTTCATTAAGTGTTGATGTGATAACTCTCCTTCCATCCCTCCAAATTGATTATGTCGAATCATTTGTAGCACTAGAGGGTGGAGCTCATACTCATGAGCTGCGGGATCTCCTAAATTGACACCCGGACGGTGAACTCTTTGAGCCGGATCCATGCATTGGCCAAGTGTTTGTGGCTCATCAATAATAATCGGCTCAACCCGAACATTTACTACCGGTCGAGGCGGTGATGGAGGTGGTGGTTGATGAAGATTAAGCTCCCGTTGTTCCAAAGCTTGCCTAATTTCCTCAATCTCTCTCCTAATAGCTTCTTGTCCCTCATTTGCAAGTCTCCTCTCATTTTCCAAGCTTCTTCCCCAAGCCTCATTTGATCTAGAGTTTCATCTCTAAGTCTTAGTTGCTCTAAGGATTCATCCAACTCAGCCCTAAGGTTTGCTACGGCCATCTCCTTCTTCTTCTTAGCATGTTTGGATCTAGTCTTAAGGGTTTTCTCTGGTTCTGGATATAATGGAGATAATTCCTTGCCACAAGATCTTTGCATGTACCTACAGAATGAGAGATGTCCTGAAAAATCAAAGACACAAACCAAACAAGAACACAAGCAAAAGAAAGACCTAAACTATAAACAATCACACACAATAACTCACTCTAGACCTAGTCCCCGACAACAGCGCCAAAAACATCTTACACTAGATTTATACCACGCAAAAACCTTAAATTTATAAACTTGATAATATCTCCTAAACTAATTAGCGAAACCCACAGTGTATTGGTTGTAGAGTAGAAAGGGAAGCATTCCGAGGTCGAACACAAAGACCGAGGCGAAATTGAGTCAAGCAATGATCAAGAATAGTTCAAGTCTAAGATAAGAAAAGAGATGGAAACAAAGAAATGAAAATCATATGTTTTTGATGGGTTTTATGGTGATCAAGCAAAGATCACAATCAAGCAACAATGTCAACCAAACAACAAAACAAACACAAGATATATTATCAAGGTATAAAGAGCGGATTCTAGAGATTCGTATGTCCGGTTATGGAAAGGACTCAAGCTTCTAATCAACTTAGGAACAAGTTGCGTTATGTTGGGAAGGAATGTTTCTCTAATGGGATCAATAACCGGGTAGGTCTCATGGTCCTTTAGTCCCGCACCGAATGTCCTATTACCGGGTAAGTTTCTAGGAACAAAAGGTTGGGAATTCTACACAAACCGGATTACTACCTAGGGTTCAAGCCTCTCCTTACTGGGTAAGTCTTGGGAAGGCAAGTCCTAAACAACGATCCTAGCACAATCAATCCAATAGCGGCTGTTGAGGCTCACTACTACCTAATGTTTGTCATCTTCTATACCTAAGAGCGGGAATTACCGGGTAAGTCTCATCACTCACCTAGTTTACTAACATAGGTCACCCTAATGCTAGATTAGGCTCAACAAACACTAGGATTTCAACTCTCAAACTCCCTAACATGAAGATATAGCACTCTGGGAACTTCAGCTCACACACCTCGGGTGGATGAAGAACACCTCGGCTGAAATGGTTGAAGAACAAGCCGAGATTACAAACTGAGCTAGGTATTTAAAGCAAGCAACTATACTAAGATGCATATAAGTCTAATCTATCATTATCCTATCCACACCATGTCATCCATCTCCCTAGAATCACATGCTACTTAGCCAACAACTATCATCTTAAGTTCATTCATCATCAAAACAACAAACATGCATGCCATATCTAGATGAAGGTAAGAGAAGCAATATAAACCAAGAACAAGCTGAATTATAAGTTTAGAACAAGCTTACAACCATCCAAGGGTAGCTTCAAAAAGAGCTCAACAATCTCTACAACTTTCCTTACTACAAGACTCTCAAAAACTCACTCTAAGGCTATGAAAATGTGTGTTCTTCTTCTTCTCTTCAATGGAGTCTTGTTCTTCTCTTCTCCTCTCTATGGCTTACCTAACAAGATTCAAAATCAAAAGTGAGAATGGAAGTGAGAATTTTTCCGCAAAATGTGAGCAGCCTGCAATTACACTTCTTCTCCATCATGGGAGAGAAAATCGTGGGATAGAAGAGGAGTGTGCCAAGTGTTTGAGGGACCAGTGAACGATCTCGGATGGTCTAGAAAGCATCTCAGAAGAGATGGATTTTCCTTGGACCGAGATGGGTGGTTGCATGGCTTGAATCATGGCTAAACACAAAGCTGGTGCATGGCATGCACTATCTAAGGTCAATTTATTCTTCTTTTCTACATGCTTGCTTTGTTGGGACCTTGAATTCGGGCTGTCACGAGGCTTGATCCTTGGATATGATCAATAATGCATGAAAGCTCCCCAAAATAGCTACAAAATCGACAAATGCTCGTGTAGACGTCTATTACGACGAAATAACTCGATAAAGCATAAAACGTCCCGAACATGTGCAAAACCATGCATGAATGAATGTGAAAACTACCTAAAATAGTGCCTAATCTAATATCATAAATCACGTCATCACTCAAAAAGGCTAGAATTTGGACAATCTATAACTTTAGCTTAAGGATATAACATGAACGAATAAACAGGGGAAATCTCGGACTGATCTTGCTCAAATCTCAGCCGAGATTCGGTAATTGCGTAGGTTAAAACCAACCTTCAAGGTTCAATCTAACTTAAAGGTTCATTCTATCATCATCTATACCACAACCATTAACCAATCACCCTAGATCGCAAGGGTCTTAGCCAACAACACACATATTCAGATTCACAAAGATATATGATATCAATAAATTCATAAAACCAAAATAACCAAGAGAAGGGAAAGAAATACTTAGCAAAGGGTCTTGAATAATCAAAATTGTAGCAAAGCAACAACAAAGTTTCTACCTTGTGTTCGAAAGAAATGAAATCTAAAAACTAAGTATTTACCTCCAAGAATCTTCACAAATCTTTCTCAATCCTCAATGTGTTGCATTAACAATGTAATCTTGTATCACTTAATGTTGTAAACCTTTTTCGAACTATTGTGGACGTTCTTCTACATCATGTAACGTCCTTGTAGGTAGCAGCCATGCTTTGATGATATAATTAAACCTAGGGTTTTGAACTCCGGGCCATGGGCCGTTTTTCACCAAATCTCGGGTGAGCCCGATAATAATCTCGGCTGAGATTTCTCTGAATAAACCGAGATTATTCTTTGTTACATGTTTCCCTTAACTCCTTGCTTGTATCATTTTGTTGATTTTTCAGCCTCTTTTTAAGCTCCAATGTGCTCCATTGTGATCTCCTTTTGATACCTTGTCTTTCCATGCTCTCTTTTGATCCAAAATTCATCAAAATTCCGACAATTTCTATATACAGCTATGTGTAGACATCCTTGCTAACAAAGTAGGCAAATATAAGCTCAAATGCTATGGAATTATGTCTATGCATGCAAAACAAAGGGAAAAACTACCTATATGCAGGTCTATACTAAGGTCATAATTCATGTCATCAAAATACCCCATACTTGTCTCTTGCTTGTCCCAAGTAGTGTTCAAACTTAAGGTACAAGATGATATGGATTATGCATATGCAAAAACAAAGAAAAACTACAATATTTTTAGTTGTGCTTCTATTCATAGATCCCCCTCAAAGAATGCTTTATAACTCATAATAACCATCATATGATCAAAGAGAAGTATAGGCATGGAAAGGATAATCACACTTTACCTGAAATCATAACATGCATAGCAAAATACAATTTATCAAAATCAATCATAAGGAATCCAATTTAAACCACCAAGTCAAAACACATGTGCAAAAAGGTCTTAAGGACTTGGCAAATAGAGGCCAAGAAAGTGTTATGGGTGAATTGCTTTTTGGATATGTGGTGCAAATCCGGGAAAAGGAAAATAACTCCACAATAGCAATAATAACTCAGCATCAACCAAATAAGCATTTATACACTTCTTTTTTTCTTTCTTTTTTACTTTTCACTTGAGAACATGACATAGGTGCACAAAAGCCGAAACTTTGGAGATCAACAAGCCTCATGTTTTATTGAGGTGCCTCAAACTGGATGCACATACCATGACCCGTTAAGACTATCAATCAATAAGACTTTGGCAAGATACAAGCATCCGGCTTTGTGAATGGTACCGAGTTAGTCATCATCATGATCAACGTCTCCAAACCTATTTTATAACATACTTCACTTTTCAAACTTCAAGTTCACATAGCTTTTCACTAACATGCTTCATAATTCTCATATAGGTAAAGGGAGGCAAATATATATGAGGGGCTAAGCATGATCAAGAAGAAGAAAGAAAAGAAATTGAATTGCCTTAATCATTCCAAAAAGATATGTAAGAACTTATCATGCGGTTTCAACCTTCAACACTCAACATGATTTAAACAAAAGCAAATTACTATTCATGCATGAATTTCTAACAAAGTATTCAAATCCCACATATATCATAAATCAATTTAAACACATAAAGATCATCATAGCTATTCCACAAACAATATCATCATATGGATCATATCCATCTTAGAAACACAAAAATTTTCAATTTTTTTTTGAATTTTCAAAAATCATATATATGCAAGACATAAAACAAAAACGTGTGACATAATGTCAAAATTCAATGCAATATACATAAAAGAGCAATGTATCACAATGGCATCAGTTATTACACACATGTTCCACCCCAAACTTAAAATATACATTGTCCCTAATGTGAATAAAAAGCAAAAGGATGAAAACTCACAATGTCTCATAAAAGGATAATATAAGAAATCATGGAAGCATCCGATCATATCTCTGGTGGTGATGGCGGGAATGGATAATAAGCAAGATCGAATGGCTGACCAAACTACTGACGGTAGAGATCCTTCAACATCCGGTCATGCCTGATACGTTGCGCCTAGAAAGTGTTGAGGTGCTGATCAATACACCTAACATCACCCTGAATAGCCCGGAACGATGTCTCTATGTTCTCCATCCTAGTGCCAAAATTCCTCATCATATATGAGAGCTTATCTATATCTGATCTGGATCAAGTCCCGCGCTGAGGTGGATGAGAGCTCTACTATCTCACCCTCCTCAATGGCACCTCCTACCGTCCAAGTCCAGTGTCAACATCCCCAATGATAGGATCCTCATTTGTAGTCTCGTCATCAAACTCCTCAGCAGCTCCACTAGGTACAACAGTATCTGTCCTAGTGTCCAAGGCATCAGTACCATCAACAACATCGTCATCACTCTTAGTTGGCACCTCATCAGAATCACCGTTTATCTCCTCAAATGTTTCACTCCAGTTCCTTTTATCTCTAATGGTGTAGGCACTCTTACAAGGGATTCCTATAGCATTTTTCTTCTCCCAAGCCATGGCAGAGTACCACAACCTCGGGGAATCAAAATACCACAAAAAATGAACTATTGAAGACCTAAAGATCGAGCCTCTACAACTAAGGTACAAGATGAATAGTCTAATCCTATAGTCTTAGAAATGTGAGTCACTAAAGCTCCAACACAAATATCACCCTTAGACTTTTTAGCAATCTTACCCAAGTTGTCAACCAACAATGTAGTAGTATCCGACATAGTATCAGTAATCACACACCATAGAATAAAGAGTTCACCTGCCTTAATCTTCTGAGGAGTCTCGGTCCTAGAAAACATAGTTTCACTCAAGATCCTACGAGCTAACTTAAAGGACAGATTGTAGATGTTTTTGTCCTTACAATCACCAACAACCCAACGGTCTAAACCGCCCTCAACCAAAGCAATATCCATAAGAGATGAGGCTTAACCGTCCTAGGAAACGGTTCCTGCACTAGCCTTAGGAAAACAAAAATATCTCCAAACAAATCCACAAACATTGCAAAATTCATGTTCATCAATCTAAACTTCACATTTCTAGTCTTAGGATCATGTGCAAACAAGCTCAAAAATACCAAAGTAATTTTCTCAAATGCATCATCTCAAATCCCAACAAAAACAGCAGGCCCAACACGCGCAATTGTTACGCTAAGATGTGACACGCAAAAGTCTTACAATTTATAAACTCGATATAATTTCCTAACTCCTAGCGAACCCACAGTGTATGGGTCGTACTGTAGCAAGGATAGTATTCCGAGGTCGAACACGAAGACTAAGGTGAAATCAAATCAACAAGTGATCATAGATAGTGTGAATCTAGTCTAAGAAAAGAGAAAGAAATAAAGAAATGAAAATCATGATATTTTTGGTTAGGTTTTTGAGGTGATCAAGCAAAGATCACAAATCAAGCAAGATAATAAACCAAACTAACAACTCAAGCTAGCAAAACAAACAAGTAACACAAGCACAAAATATGTGATCAAAGAGAGAAAAATGGATTCTAGAGGTCAAGATTTCCGGTTATGGCATTGGACTCAAGCTTCTAAAGATTCTAAGGACAAAGCTGCGGTGTTGGGAAAGGGTGTTTCTCTAATGGAAGCAATTACTGCGTAAGTATCTTGCTTCACTAATCCCGCATCTAACTCCTATTACCGGGTAGGTCTCAAGGGGTTAAAGTAGGGAATTCTACATAAACCGGACTCTACTTAACGGGCAAACCTCTCCTTACCGGGTAAGTCTCGAAAAAGGCAAGTCTCAAGCAACAATCCTAGCACACTCAATCCAATAGCGGCTTGTGAGGCTCACTACTACCTAGAGTTCATCATCTTAAGTATCTAAGATCGGAGATCACCGGGTAGGTCTCTCCCCTCACTTAGATTGCTAGCCTTAGGTTACCCTAAGCTATATTATGCTTAATAAACACTAGGATTCCAACAACCTAACATCCTAACATATAGATTCATCAATTAAAGAACGACAAAGAGAAAAATCGTGTGGATCATAAGGAAAATCGGACGATTTAATCTATGATCAGGTCGATTTTCTTGTCTGAGTTAGGTTTTGTGCATACGAATCATCTTAAACTAACATACAAGTCCATCCTATCATCACCTAAGCCATAACCATCAATCCATCACTCCAAAATCACAATAAACTAGCCAATAATATGCATTTCAAGATCCAAAATCATCACACAAGTACACATGGTTTTCATAGATAGATGATGAAAGATAAGCAAGTAAAATCAATAAATCTCAGCTGAATATAAGTTTAAGCAAGACTTACAACCCTTCAAAAGAAGTTCCAAAACGTTCCTAACAATCCTTCCAAGAGTTCTTCAACCAAAATCACTAAAAATCACTCAAAAACTCACTTTCACTCCTAGTTTTGGTGTTCTTCTTATTCCCCAAAATGAGAGAGTTTTTCTTCTTCTCCCAGTCTATCCTCCAATCAAAATGAGGTGTGTATGAGAGAATGTGGGAGAGATCCTCAGCAACAGCTTGTAGGACCACTTATATTCTCCACCAAGAGCAAGGGCCGGACAAAGAGATCGTGGGACACGTGGCTCAAGCTATCAAAGGCCAGAAAATCGACCCAGACAGATAAATCGGACGATTTTCCTGAGTGTTGGTCCGATTTTCTTCAACAGAGACTTGTTATGATCGTCTAGCCATGAGTTGCTCCATTGCTTGCAACAAATAAGGGTCCTTGTGTCCTTCATTGCTCCAATTATGTTCCTTCAAGGCCTTGGATGTGTACCACCATGAGGCTTGACCCTCAAATGTATCGATTAACGTCCAAAAGATTCCCAAAATACCTACAAAACCGACAAAAGCTCGTGTAGACGTCTTTTCTAGAAGTATGCACGAAATGAGCGTAAACGTCATGAACTAATGCCAAAACGTGCATGAATAACGGGAAAAACTATCTAAATGAATGCCTATACTAACGTCATAAATCACGTTATCAAAATACCCCATACTTAAGATTTGCTCGTCCCCGAGCAAGACCCAACTATAGACTAAGAGATGACATGATTTATGCATGCAGAAAAACACAACAAAATCTTTTTGCAATTGTGCTTCTAACATTGGATCACCTTCATAGTCATGTTTCATGGAAATGGACAATCAATCATGCATCAAATGAATGAACGCATGGAAAGACAATTATACTTAACTAGAAAGCATGCATGAGAGGTGAAAATGAAGAAGTCAAGATGATCATGAGTATATCCAATCTAGATCACTAAGTCTTACACACATGCAACTAGGTCACAAGGACTTAGAAAAGAAGAAGCTAAGAAACGTTGTGATTAGGTGGAAATTTTTAGGTCATGTGATGCTAATCCGGGAAAGGAACTAACTCCACAATTCCGTTTTTGCTCAACTTCCCAACAAGTGTATAATTTTCTCCATCTTTTCTTTGTTTTCTTTTCTTTTTCACTTATTTTTGAGACAATGGCATTGGTGTACAAAAGCCGAAACCTTGGTGATTAGCCGTCCTCGGGTTTTTTTATTTTTCGAGGTGCATCCACGCCGGGCACACATACCAAAGCTCATTAGGACTATCGGTTTATTTGACTTTGGCAAGGCACAAACACCTAATTATGTGAATGGTGCCGAGTTACTCGTCATTTAAACCAACGTCCCCAAACCTATATTTTTTCTACACTTTTCACAACAAATTAAGCACTTCATTCACATCATTCATTCATCAACAACTTCACCCCACACTTGCTTTTCACACACATCAACACACTAGCATGCTCCTATTCCCGGATGGGTCAAAAGAGGTAAAATTTTTCATCAATTGAGGTGCTCAAACAACATGATCAAGATGAGAAGTAGAGGAAAGTGAAGTGCCTTAATCACTCCTAAATGATGTGCAAGAACTAGCATGTAATTTTGACTATCAATCCTCAATCCAATCAAGGCAAACATTCATGATCACAAATCATTCATGGGATTCAAGATAAGTACTTCAAGTCCACATATGCATTCATCTATTTCAACACATAAGGCCATCCATAGCCAATTCACAAGACAATCTCATCATAAGGGTCATTCCCAAGCTTAGAAGCACTAAAATTTTTAAAATTTTCTGATTTTTTTGGATTTTTTTCGAAATATGTATGTACAATGCAAGACATAGTGAAACATGTGACAATATTAAACTATCCTAGATGTTAATCATGCAAGTGATCATGAAAACCCCACCCCATACTTAGAAACACATTGTCTCCAATGTGCAAACTAAATAAAGAAGTGAAAGAGAGTCCTCACAATGTAAAATTGGTGATGCTTTGGTATTTCGGTTAACATCGAATGATGATCGTGGATGATCGATCAAGGATGGTAGAGAGCTCTTGATGTTCATTATGGTGTCGGAACCCGCGCTTGGCACCGCAAGCCGTCCAAATTCCACGTCCGCTCCACCCATGCTTGATTAGAGATCATCACTTTCCTTGACAGAAGGAAAAATCGGACCATCTACCCAGGAAAATCGGCCGATTTTGTGCAAGATCAGTCCGATTTTCCTGGGTGCTTTCTTCCTCATCCATGTGCTCGGATCTTGTACCTTCAACAGTTCCATGAGGTTTTCACATGACCTCCAACATCTCATCATACATGGCAATCAACAAGATCTAGCACCCAAAAACACAAAAGAAAAACAAAGCACACCAAGAGCAAGATCAAACAAAAACAAGAAAAATAAAAGGGAAAAATATGTACCAATGGGTTGCCTCCCATTAAGCGCTTCTTTAAGGTCATTAGCTTGACCAAATTCAGGAGCGTTTCACTCAAGGTGAAGTGGGGCAATCACTTCCACCGGGGCATCCGGGATATACTTCTTCAAACGGTGCCCATTCACCTTAAAGTTACCACAATGATCTCCTCCTATCTCCACCGCTCCATGAGGAAAGATCTTCCTCACAACATAAGGACCCGTCCATCTTGACTTGAGCTTTCCGGAGAAAAGCCGCAGGCTCGAGTTGAAGAGAAGCACTAAGTGACCCTCACTCAACTCCTTTGGGATGAGACGCTTGTCATGCCAGCGCTTGGTCCTCTCCTTGTAAATCCGGGCATTTTTATAAGCATCCAACCGGATCTCCTCAAGGGCGTTCATGTCTAGCAACCTCTTCTCACCGGCTTCTTTGAGGTCAAAATTCAGCCACCTTATGGCCCAATATGCTCTATGCTCCATCTCCACCGGAAGGTGGTAAGACTTGCCATAAACTAGCTTGTAGGGAGTGGTGCCAATCGGTGTCTTGAAAGCGGTTCTATAAGCCCACAAAGCATCATCGAGCTTCATAGCCCAATCCTTTCTTGTTCTAGAAACCGTCTTCTCAAGAATTCCCTTTATCTCCCGGTTGGAGATCTCCACTTGGCCACTAGTTTGGGGGTGGTAAGGTGTTGCCACCTTATGACTCACCCCATACTTAGCCAAAAGTGCCCCAAAGTTCCTATTAGTGAAGTTCTTCCCTCCATCACTTATGATCACCCTTGGTGTTCCAAACCTAGGGAAGATCACTCGGTTGAAGAACCACACCACAACCTTGGCATCATTTATGGGAGAGGCGATTGCCTCTACCCATCTCGAAACATAGTCCACCGCCAATAGGATATAGAGGTTGCCACATGAAGAGGGAAATGGCCCCATGAAGTCCACACCCCAAACATCAAATATTTCCACCTCTTGTATGTTGTTCAAGGGCATTTCATTCCTCCTTGAGATGTTGCCCGTTCTTTGGCAAGCATCACATGCCACTACAAAATTCTGCACATCCCTAAACAAGTTAGGCCAATAAAAACCGGATTGCAATACCTTTGCACACGTCTTGTGTGAGCTAGCATGGCCTCCACATGGAAAGGAGTGACAATGGCGGATCACACTCTCCATCTCATCCTCCGGAATGCACCTCCTAAAGACTCCATCCGGCCCTCTTTTGAACAAAAGCGGTTCACTCCAATAGTAATGCCTCACATCCTTAAAGAACTTTTTCCTTTGGGCATAAGATAAACCGGGTGGCACCTCCTCACATACAAGGTAGTTCACAATATCGGCATACCATGGCTCATTACCCCTTGACACTTGAAACAAGCACTCTTCTACCATTTGCAATTGCTCATCCCGGAATGAGTCATCAATCGGGATGTCGTCTCTCTCAAGCTCCAATGGTGGGAGTCTACTAAGGTGATCCGCCACAGAATTTTCGGACCCTTTCTTATCCCGGATTTCCAAGTTAAACTCTTGGAGGAGAAGGATCCACCGAATGAGGCGAGGCTTGGCATCTTTCTTTGTGAGGAGATAACGAATCGCAGCATGATCCGTGTACACAATGACCTTTGCTCCAACAAGATATGACCAGAACTTCTCAAAGACATACACCACCGCTAGCAACTCCTTCTCGGTTGTGGCATAGTTAAGTTGGGCATCATCTAGCGTCTTGCTAGCATAATAGATGGCGTATGTATGCCCATCTTTCTTTTGTCCTAAAACAGCCCCAACGGCCACATTACTTGCATCACACATCACTTCAAATGGTAAGCTCCAATCCGGAGGTTGCATGATGGGGGAGGTGATCAAAGCATCCTTCAACCTACAAAAAGCCTCAAGGCAATCCTTGGAGAAAACAAACTCAACATCTTTCATTAGTAGGTTAGTAAGGGGCTTAGAAATCTTAGAGAAATCTTTAATGAATCTCCAGTAAAAACCGGCATGCCCTAGAAAACTCCTTACCCCTTTCACCGAGGTAGGTGGTGGTAACTTCTCTATCGTCTCTATCTTAGCCCTATCAACCTCAATGCCTCGGTTGGACACCAAGCGTCCCAACACAATGCCTTCACTTACCATGAAGTGACATTTCTCCCAATTCAAGACAAGATTTGTCTCCTCACATCTCTAAAGCACCAAAGACAAGTTAGCTAAACAATCATCAAATGAAGATCCATAAACAGAGAAATCATCCATAAACACTTCCATGATGTTTTCAATATATTCAGAAAAGATAGCCATCATACACCTTTGGAAGGTGGCGGGTGCATTACACAACCCAAATGGCATTCTCCTATATATATGCAAATGTACCCCAAGGACATGTAAATGTAGTTTTCTCTTGGTCATCGGGGTGGATAGGGATTTGGAAGAATCCACTATAGCCATCTAAGTAACAAAAATGGGAATGTTGAGCTAATCTCTCTAGCATTTGGTCAATGAAAGGAAGAGGGAAGTGATCTTTCCTAGAGGCCACATTTAGTTTCCTATAGTCTATGCACATCCTCCATCCCGTAACCGTTCTAGTAGGGATTAGTTCATTATTCTCATTTGTCACTACGGTCATACCACCCTTCTTAGGAACCACATGAACGGGACTAACCCATTTACTATCCGAAATCGGGTAGATGATTCCCGCATCTAGCAACTTAATGATCTCTTTCTTGACTACCTCTTTCATTATAGGATTCAATCTTCTTTGATGTTCAATAGAGGGTTTATGGTCATCTTCCATCAATATCTTATGCATGCACAAAGAGGGCTTAATGCCAACAAGGTCATCAATGGTGTATCCTATTGCCTTTCTATGCAATTTCAATTCAGTCAATAATCTATTAAGCTCATCATCATTCAGAGATGCATTCACAATCACCGGATAAGTAGAATTTGAACGAAGGAAAGCATACTTTAAATGAGAAGGAAGAGGTTTTAGATCAAGTTTAGGAGGACCTTTATCGGTTGGAGATGATCCATACAATGTAGGTTGAGATGATTCCAAAGCCATGGAAGCCTCACCTAAGTCCCTTGATGATTGCTCACAAACACTTGGATGATGCTCAAAAGACTCAGGAAAATCGACCCTTTGTGAAGAAAATCGGACGATCTAGGGGTCGATTTCAGCTACGGCATTTGCAAAATCGGATGAAAATTCAGGATTTATGCAAAAATCGGCCGATTTTTGCCCCCTCTGTCCGATTTTTCTACAGGTATTTGTCCCTTCTTTTAATACTTCAAATCCAACACTTGGTAGCTCATCCAATGTATTCAAGGCCTTGATCACTTCATTGCTACTCTCCTCAACTCCTTCCTCCATCAAACTTGAGCTAAGAACCTTCTCAAGTGTATCCTTGAGCAAGATTAAGCTCACAACCTCTCTAGACTCCTCTTTCTCAACAATGTTGAAGACATCTTCACCTAGGGTTGGCCCCTTCACCATTGTGGACAAATTAAACTTGATGTTCTCTTCTCCAATGTTGAAAGAGAGAATTCCATTTTTACAATCCACCAAACATCCGGATTTAGCTAGGAAAGGTCTACCCAAGATGATAGGAACCGGATAGTCCGCCGGGATGTCCAAAACAACGAAGTCTATGGGCACATAGAACTTCCCTAGTTGCACCGGTATGTCTTCCAAGATTCCAACCGGGTGAGTGATTGAACGGTCCGCCATGTAAAGGGTCATCTTGACCGGCTTTGGCTCTCCTAGCCCAACCTTGTTGCAAAGTGCAAGCGGGATGATGCTTACACTTGCCCCAAGATCACATAGGGCGTCATACTTCACTTCTCCCACTCCAATTGGCACACAAAAGGATCCCGGATCTCTTAGCTTAGGAGGCATCTCCTCCTTCATAGTTTGAATCAACTCCGAGGACCTCTTCGTCATCCTCACTTCTCCATACTCCTCCAACTTCCTTTTGTTGGAGAGTATTTCCTTCAAGAATTTGCCATATGCCGGCATACCTAGAATAGCATCCATGAACGGAATGTTAATATGCAATTTAGACATAAATTCAAGGAATTTACCGAAGTGTTTGTCCAAACGAGCTCTTGCTCGTGATTGTGGGAATGGTAGTGGTGACTTGAATGGAGGTGGTGCCACATATGATGGCTCATCATCCTTTCTCTTTCCTCCATCTTCTTGCAATGGCTCCTCTTCTATCACCACTTGCTTCCCTTTGTCATTTCCCTTAGGTAAGGGATCCTTCATGCTCAGCCCACTCCTTGTTGTAATAGCTAACACTTGGCCTCTTGGGTTATCTTCGGTTCTTCCGGGAAGCTTCCCCGGATCTCTATGAGCTTCAGCCGCCTTTTGGAACACTTGTGCTTCCAACACCTTTTGAGCTTTAGAAATGGAAGTCACCGTGCTCTCAAGACCGCTCAACCTTCCAAGCAATTGCTCAAACATCATTTCAGTTCTATCCTTTGGAGGTTGAGTAAATCCGGGTGGAGGTTCTTGTGAAGCCTTTGGTGGTTGGGCTGCGCTTGTGGAAGCGGGAGGGTTCAAGGCTCCATCCGGGTTAGAATAGGAAAACCCGGGATGGTTATGGTTAGGCCGGTAATTGTTGAATTGCCGGTTGTTGTTGAAGTTCCTTGGGCCTTGATAGTTGTTGTAATTGCCCCTTCCAATGTAGTTCACATCTTCCTCCTTGGAAGACAAGTTTGCTTGCACTTGCACTTGAGGGCTTGCTTGACTCTTCAAAGTTGTAGCACACAACTCCCTCAAAGATTTAAGCTCATTGTTGATTGCATTAAGCTTGAAATTACTCATGGTGACTTCACTCACCTCATATGCTCCCGCTTTCCTCCCATCACTCTTCCTATGGGAGTACTTTTCAATCACCAAAGCTTGTTTCTCTACAAATTCCCAAGCTTCATCCACATTCTTTTCCATGAAAGTCCCACCGAAAAGAGATTGAAGCTTGAATTGGCTATCTTCATCAAGTCCCTTGAAATAGATTTCCAATAGCTCAATTTTTGGTATACCATGGTGTGGACAATCTAGGAGAAGGTCTTTTAACCTCTCCCAAGACTTGAATAGGCTTTCTCTATCCTTCATTACAAAGGCATTGATCTTCCCTCTTAGCTCGGTAGTCTTGGAAGGTGGAAAGAACTTAGTCAAGAACTCGGTTGTCATCTCCTCCCAAGTACTCACTTGCCCTTGTGGAATAGATTGATACCAAGCCAAGGCTTTATCCTTAAGAGAGAAGGAAAAAGCCCTAAGCTTATGGTTGTTGCTCTCCAATCTAGGCGGTCTAAGAGTCTCCATCAAGATCTCATAGTTCATCAAGTGTTGATGGGGAGACTCTCCTTCCATCCCTCCAAATTGATTATGCCGGATCATTTGTAGAACTTGAGGGCGGAGCTCGTAATCATGGGCTGCGGGATCTCCTAAGTTCACACCCGGATGGTGTGCTCTTTGTGCCGGATCCATACGTTGCCCTAACGTTTGTGGCTCTTCCATAGCAATGGGCACAACCCGAATATTAACCGCCGGCTGCGGTTGTGGTGGAGGTGGAGGTTGTTGACGATTAAGCTCTCTTTGCACAAGAGCTTTCCTAATCTCTTCAATCTCCCTCCTAGTTGCTTCTTGCCTCTCATTGGCAAGTCTCCTTTCATTCTCCATGAGCTCATCTCTTAGCCTAATTTGCTCTAAAGCCTCATCCAATGGAGCTAAATCCTTTCTAATGCTCTTGGATCTAGATCTAAGGGTTTTCTCCGGTTCGGGATCGAATGGAGCTAAATCCTTGCCACGAAATCTTCGCATACACCTAAAGAGTGAGAGATGTCCTGAAAAGCAAAGACACAAACCAAACGAGATCAAAAGAAACAAGAAAGATCTACACTATAAACAATCACAAAAATGACTCAATCTAGACCTAGTCCCCGGCAACAGCGCCAAAAACTTGTTACGCTAAGATGTGACACGCAAAAGTCTTACAAATTATAAACTCGATATAATTTCCTAACTCCTAGCGAACCCACAGTGTATGGGTCGTTTTGTAGCAAGGATAGTATTCCGAGGTCGAACACGAAGACTAAGGTGAAATCAAATCAACAAGTGATCATAGATAGTGTGAATCTAGTCTAAGAAAAGAGAAAGAAATAAAGAAATGAAAATCATGATATTTTTGGTTGGGTTTTTGAGGTGATCAAGCAAAGATCACAAATCAAGCAAGATAATAAACCAAACTAACAACTCAAGCTAGCAAAACAAACAAGTAACGCAAGCACAAAATATGTGATCAAAGAGAGAAAAATGGATTCTAGAGGTCAAGATTTCCGGTTATGGTATTGGACTCAAGCTTCTAAAGATTCTATGGACAAAGCTGCGGTGTTGGGAAAGGGTGTTTCTCTAATGGAAGCAATTACCGGGTAAGTATCTTGCTTCACTAATCCCGCATCTAACTCCTATTACCGGGTAGGTCTCAAGGGGTTAAAGTAGGGAATTCTACACAAACCGGACTCTACTTAACGGGCAAACCTCTCCTTACCGGGTAAGTCTCGGAAAAGGCAAGTCTCAAGCAACAATCCTAGCACACTCAATCCAATAGCGGCTTGTGAGGCTCACTACTACCTAGAGTTCATCATCTTAAGTATCTAAGATCGGAGATCACCGGGTAGGTCTATCCCCTCACTTAAATTGCTAGCCTTAGGTTACCCTAAGCTATATTATGCTTAATAAACACTAGGATTCCAACAACCTAACATCGTAACATATAGATTCATCAATTAAAGAACAACAGAGAGAAAAATCGTGTGGATCATAAGGAAAATCGGACGATTTAATCTATGAACAGGTCGATTTTGTTGTCTGAGTTAGGTTTTGTGCATACGAATCATCCTAAACTAACATACAAGTCCATCATATCATCACCCAAGCCATAACCATCAATCCATCACTCCAGAATCACAATAAACTAGCCAATAATATGCATTTCAAGATCTAAAATCATCACACAAGCACACATGGTTTTCATAGATAGATGATGAAAGATAAGCAAGTAAAATCAATAAATCTCAGCTGAATATAAGTTTAAGCAAGACTTACAACCTTTCAAAAGAAGTTCCAAAACGTTCCTAACAATCCTTCCAAGAGTTCTTCAACCAAAATCACTAAAAATCACTCAAAAACTCACTTTCACTCCTAGTTTTGGTGTTCTTCTTCTTCCCTAAAATGAGAGAGTTTTTCTTCTTCTCTCAGTCTATCCTCCAATCAATATGAGGTGTGTATGAGAGAATGTGGGAGAGATCCTCAGCTAAAGCTTGCAGGACCACTTATATTCTCCACCAAGAGCAAGGGCCGGACAAAGAGATCGTGGGACACGTGGCTCAAGCTGTCAAAGGCCAGAAAATTGACCCAGACAGATAAATCGGACGATTTTCCTGAGTGTTGGTCCGATTTTCTTCAACAGAGACTTGTTATGATCGTCTAGTCATGAGTTGCTCCATTGCTTGCACCAATAAGGGTCCTTGTGTCCTTCATTGCTCCAATTATGTTCCTTCAAGGCCTTGGATGTGTACCACCATGAGGCTTGACCCTCGAATGTATTGATTAACGTCCAAAAGATTCCCGAAATACCTACAAAACCGACAAAAGCTCGTGTAGACGTCTTTTCTAGAAGTATGCACGAAATGAGCGTAAACGTCATGAACTAATGCCAAAACGTGCATGAATAAAGGGAAAAACTATCTAAATGAATGCCTATACTAACGTCATAAATCACGTTATCAGCAATCATCGTATCCAAATCCTCTCTCACATTCATAAAAGCTAGTTCTTCAATAACTAAGTAACGAGGTGCAATAATAGGGCATTCTCGGATTCGATCATACCTCGTTCGAAGCTTCTCTTGTATGAATGGGAATCCTGGAGGTGGTGGAGCTTGCTGAGAAGAGGAAGAACCCCTCATTGGAACTATTTGCCTTGAAAATCTTCGAGCAGAATCCATCGCAGGAAAAATCTCGGGTTGCTCTTCCGAAAACCTCAGCCGAGATAATTACCCAAAACCCAGGATTTTTGCTAAATCGGTTGAAGTTGGCAAATTTGTAAAGATTTTTCCAAAATGGTGCCTCAACTAGCTTTCTTTGTTCTTTAATACCCTGAATGATGCTTGCTCTTGAACCAAAAGACTCGAAATCGATGGTCTTGAGGGAGGGCAAAAATCTTAGCGTTTTTGGACGATAAATCCCAAATTTGGCTCGATTGAATGATTTGTGGTGGTGTTTGACCCTAGAAACTATTTGTGGTGGAAAGATCTTGAGTTTTGGTGCAAGAACATATCAAAACGGTTAAGAAACGGGATTTGGTGGATTTAGGGTTGAGGTCGGCCGAGAAAATTGGGAGAGGGAGGGTTTGTGAGGAAGATTAAGTCGATTGGCGCATAAATACCTCTCCTGAATTTTGAAAAATCTCGGCCGAGATTTTTAATCACCCGAGATTTTTGTCGGTCCGAGAAATCTTGCTTGATCGTCACTTCTCAAATAATCTCGTCCGAGATTCCTGTATTGGCCGAGATTTCATCCGAAGTTTGCCCCTGCATTGCAATTCTCGGATCAAAGGACTCATGTGATGGAAAATCTAAACTTAGATTTTTTGTTATTGGTCTAGATTTCAGACTTCCGGTCTTCACTTCTCTTGTTAACGGCTTTAGCATCCCTTTTCCATCAAAATCTCGACCTCTTAACAATCTCAACGCATCTCATTGATTCAATCTTCTCGAGAAATACCTAGGTTCTGTCATCCAAATACACAAAAACCCAAAACATACCAAAAACTAACTAACTATCTAAGTAACGACAAAGACAAAGAATTACCTTGGGTTGCCTCCCAAGAGGCGCTTGGTTTCAGGTCACTAGCTGGAGCTAATTCCTTGATGATCATGTAAGGTTTAGGGGATCAATTCTCTCTACCGGAGCTTCTGGCGTATACTTCTTCAACCTATGTCCATTGACTTTAAAGCTTTCGCAATGATCACCCCATACTTCAACTGCACCATGGGAAAAAACATGTTTCATAATATAAGGTCCTGTCCATCTGGATCTAAGCTTACCTAGAAAAAGGCAGAGTCTAGAGTTGAAGAGAAGGCAAGGTCTCCTTCTTTCAACTCCTTGGAATGATGTGCTTGTCATGCCACCTCTTGGTCCTTTCCTTGTAAATCTGTGCATTCTCATAGGCATTCAAACGGATTTCCTCCAGCTCATTGATGCCTAAGAGTCATTTATCTCTAGCTTCTTTCATATCAAAGTTGAGCCATTTGATTGCCAATATGCTTTATGCTCTAACTCCACCGGAATATAACAAGAGTTCTCATAGACTAGACTAAATGGTGTAGTTCCTATGGGAATTTTGAAAGCTATTTTGTAGGCCCAAAGTGCGTCATCCAACTTCATAGACCTATCCTTCCTCGTTCTAGAGATAGTTTTCTCTAGAATTCTCTTGATCTCTCTATTTGATATCTCCACTTGGCCACTAGTTTGAGGATGATAAGGAGTGGCTACCTTGTGAGTGACCCCTACTTGGATAGAAGTGCTTCAAACTTCCGGGTGGTGAAGTGTGTTCCTCCGTCACTAATGATGATCTAGGGCGTTCCAAATCTTGGGAAAATCGTCATGTTAAAGAATTTCACTACCACCGTGGCGTCATTTCTAGGAGAAGCAATGGCTTCCACCTATCTTGAAACGTAGTCTACCTCCAAAAGTATGTATAACTTCCTACAAGAAGATGGAAATGGTCCAATGAATTCAACTCCCCATACGTCAAAGATCTCTACCTCTTGGATTTTGTTTAGAGGCATCTCATTTCCCCTAGATATGTTTCCTGTTCTTCGACAAGCATCACAAGAAACAACAGACTTTTGCACTTCCTTGAATAAGTTAGGCCAAAAGAAACCGGACTGAAGTACCTTAGCAGATGTCTTGTGAGGACTAGCATGTCCACCACAAGGCAATGAATGACAATGTCTAATGATTCTCTCCAATTCATCTTCAGAATGCATCTCCTTAGCATCCCATCTGGACCTCTCTTAATGAGTAGAGGTTCATTCCAGTAGAAATCTCGCACATCCCTAGAAAACTTTTTCTTTTGCACATAGGATAGTCGTGGAGGTATTTTCTGACAAACTAAATAGTTAACAATATCAACATACCATGGCTCATTACCTCTTGATATTTGGGGAAGGCAATCCTCTATGTCATGAAGCTACTCATCCGGAAATGAGTCATCTATGGGTATGCCATCCTTCTCAATTTCAATGGGAGGTAGTCGGCTAAGATGGTCTGCCACCGAGTTCTTGGATCTTTTCTTGTTTTGGATCTCTAAGTCGAACTCTTGTAGAAGGAAGGATCCATCTAATGGGCCGCGGTTTTGTGTCCTTCTTGGTGAGCAAATACCGAATCATTGTGTGATCGGTGTAGACAATGAATTTTCCTCCTACAAGGTAGGAGCGAAACTTCTCGAAATCGTAGACCACTACTAGTATCTCTTTTTCCGTAGCGGCGTAGTTTAGTTGAGCTTCATCTAGCGTCTTGCTAGCATAATAGATGGCATGAGTGCGTCCATCCTTCTTCTGTCCAAGTATGGCTCCTACGACCACATCATTAGCAGCACACATGATCTCAAAGGGAAGATTCAAATATGGGGGTTGAATGATAGGAGTGAATATCAATGTTTCTTTTAACCTAGAAAAAGCATCTAGACATTCCTTCAAAAACTCAAAAATCACATCCTTCATCAGTAGGTTAATCAATGGTTTAGAAATTTTAGAAAAATCTTTGATATCCTATAAAAACATGCATCTCCTAGAAAGATTCTTACCCCCTTTACAGATGAAGGTGGAGGTAACTTCTCAATAGTCTCGATCTTCGCTCTATCCACCTCAATCATGTGATTGGAGATCAAGTAACCTAAAACAGTGCCTTCACTAACCATAAAGTGACACTTCTCCCAATTCAATACAAGATTTGTGTCTTCACATCTTTGTAACACTAGATAGAGGTTAGCCAAACAATCATCAAAAGATGAACCATATACAGAAAAATCATCTATAAATACCTCCATAACTTCCTCAATATACTCGAAGAACATAACCATCATGCACCGTTGGAATAAAGCTAGTGCGATGACAATCCAAATGGCATTCTCCTGTAAGCAAACGTACCCCAAGGGCACGTGATAGTAGTCTTCTCTTGATCATCAAGATGGATGGGGATTTGGAAGAATCCATTGTATCCATCTCAGTAGCAGAAGTGAGAATGTTGCGCTAGTCTCTCAAGCATATGATCGATGAAAGGAAGGGGAAAGTGATCCTTCCTTTTTTCTATGTTCAATCTCCTATAATCAATGCACATTCTCCATCCTGTAACTGTCCTTGTAGGAATCAACTCATTGTTTTTGTTAGTAACAACGGTCATCCCTCCTTTCTTGGGAACCACATGCATGAGACTCACGCATTTGCTATCAAAAATAGGGAAGATAATACCTGCATCAAGTAACTTATAAACTTCCATCTTTACAACCTCTTTAATGATTGGATTTAACCGTCATTGAGGTTCTCGTGAAGGCTTGTGATTATCTTCTATAAGAATCTTATGCATACACAAAGAAGGCTTAATACCAACAAGATCATCAATAGTATAACCTAAAGCTTTTTTATTCAATCTTAACTCATGCATCAGCTTGCTGAGTTCATTATTATTCAAATTAGCACTCACTATGATATGATAAGTAGGGTTAGGTTCTGGAAAAGCATACCTTAAGTGTGAGGGAAGAGGCTTCAACTCCAATGTAGGAGGTTCTTTATGTGAAGATTTTTTTACCTTCCAAAGCATCTTCGGATGCTTCCGTAGCTGTGGAAGACGTATGATTGCATCCTATAACACTTCCTTTCAACTTCAGAAAGAGTTCCAGAACTTTAGAAATCTTGACCCCTCCCCTTTGGATTTTGGAAAATCTCGACTGATATTTTGGTTGAAATTGGTCCCTGCATTGGAAATCTCGGATGGACCAAAAAATATCTCGGCCGAGATTGTGGCTTGTTGACCAAGATTTTTAGCCTCTTTCATGCTTTCCTCCAACTCTTCAAACTCAGCCTTGAGATCTTCTTCCAAGGCTTCTAAAGCTCGGACCTCAATGTTGCAGTCCTCTTATGTTCCTTCCTCCATAATGCTCATACTTAAGACTCTTTCAAGTGGATACTTGAACAATATTGAGCTCACTTCTTCCCTTGACTCTTCTTCTTCTTCTTCTTCTTCTTCTTCTTCATAGATGTTGAAAATATCTTCCATAAGAGCTGGCCCTCTAACTATAGTGGACATCGTGAATTCAATGTTCTCATCACCAATGTTGAAGAAGAGTGTGGCATTCTTACAATCAACCATACATCCGGAAGTTGCAAGGAATGATCTTCCAAGGATAATTAGAACCGGATAATCTGCAGGAATATCTAACACCACAAAATCAATAGGAATAGAGAACTTACCAAGCTGTACGAGAATTGCTTCATGGATTCCCACCGGGTACAATAATGATCTATTCGCCATGTATAACGTCATCTTGACGGGTCTTGGCTCTCCAAGTCCAATTTTCTCACACAATGAAAGTGGTATGATGCTCACACTTGCTCCGTGGTCACACAAGGCCTCATAAGTCACCTCTCCGATGCCAATAGGAACGCAAAAGGATCCCGCACCCCTTAGCTTTGGTGGCATCTCTTCTTTCATTGATTGGGTGAGTTCGGATGACCTTTTGGTCATCCTTACTTCTCCAAAATGTTCTAACTTCCTCTTGTAAGAGAGGATTTCCTTCAAGAACTTTCCATAAGCGGGCATTCCTATAATGGAATCCATGAACGGGATATTAATATGCAATTTACTCATCAGTTCAAGGAACTTACCAAAGTATTTGTCTAGTCGCGCTCTACCTCTTGATTGTGGGAATGGAAGTTGTGGCTTGTAAGCTAGAGGAGGTAGATAAACTGGTTCTTTTTCCTTCTCCTTCTTAATTAGTTTTGGATCTTCCTCAACCATAACTTGCTTTCCTTTATCAACAGTCTTGGGCAATGGCTCATTAGTCTTCAATCCTTTTCTAGTAGTAATAGCTATCACTTTCCCCTTAGGATTATTCTCAGTCTTTTCAGGAAGCTTTCCTAGATCTTTAGGAGCTTCTCCTACTTTGCTGAAAATTTGATTTTCCAAGGCCTTTTGAGCCTTCAAAATAGAAGTAACGGTGATCTCCAATCTGCTCAACCTTCCCATCAACTGCTCAACTATCGCCTCCGTGCGATCCTTGGGAGGTTGATTAAATCCTGGTGGAGCTTCTTGAGCCTTCGGTGGTGGAGCTTGACTAGAGGAAGTTGTAGTAGTAATAGCCATCACTTACCTCATAGACTCCGGTCTCCAGAGTCTCTCATCAGTTCTTCTATGGGAATACTTCTCAATGACTAACGCTTGCTTCTCCACAAATTCTCATGCTTTATCAACCGGATTCTCCATGAAAGTCCCTCTAGAAAGGGATTGAAAATTGAATTGAGTTTCCTCATCCAAACCCTTAAAATAAATCTCTAGAAGCTCAATCTTCGGAATGCCATGATGAGGACAATCTAGCAAAAGGTCCTTGAACCTTTCTCATGACTTGAACCAGCTTTCCTTATCTTTCATCACAAAAACGTTAATTTTACCTCTAAGTTCTATAGTCTTCGATGGTGGAAAGAATTTGGTGAGGAATTTAGTAGTCATCTCCTCCCAAGTGCTAACTCTCCCAAAAGGTAAAGATTGATACCAAGCAAGAGCCTTCTCCTTCAAAGAAAAAGAGAATCTCCACAATTTGTGATTATTATTCTCTAGTCTTGGAGGCCTCAATGTTTCCATAAGTATCTCATAATTCTGCAAGTGCTGGTATGGAGCTTCCCCACTAATCCTTCAAATTGATTCTGATGGATCATTTGAAGAACTTCAGAACGGAGCACATAGTCATGTGTGTCTGGATCTCCAAGGTTTACGCCCGGATGGCGTACTCGTTGAGCTGGATCCATCCTTTGCCTAAGCGTTTACGGCTCTCCCACAAACGGATCAATTCTAATATTCCCCACCGGATGGTGAGGCGCAACTACTGGTGCGATGGGTGGTGATATCTCTACTCGAGCATTGCCTCTTCTCTCAAGGAGTAATGGCCTCATATTAGCTTGCATCTTATTAATTTCCGCTCTAATCACATCTTCTCTTTCCCGTGTTGCTGCTCTTTCTACTGCCAAGGCTTCATCTCAGAGCCTTACTTGTTCCAAAGCGTCTTATAGTTTGGCTTGAACGTCTTGTTCAGCCAAAGCCATCTTTAGCTTCCCTTAGTCTTCTTTTATAAGTTTACTATCGGTTCAGGATCGTACGGAACAACTTCTTTACCGGAACGAGATCTTCGCATAAACCTAAAAAGAAAGGGAATTTCTGCAAGAACAACTCAAAACAAAAAGATCAATAGTAAAAGCAAATATCTAACCTAGACAACCAAAATTACCGATTTGGTCTAAACCCAGTCCCCGGCGATGCCAAAAACTTGTTCGCTCTCAGATATGTGTGAATAATGAACGAAAATAAGCTTTAAATTTATACGAAATAAAAGCCAAGCAAATCAGCGAACCCGTAGTGTACGGATAAATTGCAACAACAACAAATATTCTAGGATCGATCACAGGGACTATGGTGAAATCAAGCAGTAATATATCAAATCTGGAATAAATCTTCGCAAATATCAAAAGCAATGAATATATGATAATCAAGAAAAGTGCAGATTCTAGAGATCAAAATATCCGGTTGTGGTTTTCGATTCAAGACTTCTAACGATCTATGGACAAAGCTGGGTTGCGAAGGAAAGATGTTTCTAAGGTGGAATAGATTACCGGGGAGGTCTCACTATCCACTAATCCCAAACCAAAGCTCCTATTACCGGGTAAGTCTCAAGGATCTAAGGAAAGAAACTGTAATCTCAAACCAACAACTCAACCTAAGGGATTATAACTAACCTTTACCGGGTAAGTCTCAAGCTAGCTCACAAAGGCAAGAAGAAGGCACACTCAAACTTAATAAAGGATAAACCTTTATTACCTAGAACTCATCATCTTTGGCAACCAAGAAAGGAAATCACCGGGTTAGTTTCTTCTCAAGCTTAGATATAAGCTTGAAAGGCTAAACAAGGCTAGAATTTGGGCAATCTATAACCTAAGCTTAAGGATATAACATGAACGAATAAACAGGGGAAATCTCGGGCTATTCTTGCTCAAATCTCGTCCGATATTCCTGAGAACATATCGAGATTCGGTAAATGCGTAAAACCAACCTTCAAGGTCCAATATAACTTAAAGTTTCATTCTGTCATCATCTATACCACAACCAATAACCAATCACCTAGAATCGCAAGGGTTTTAGCCAACAACACACATATTCAGATTCACAAAGATATATGATATCAATAAACTCATAAAACCAAAATAACGAAGAGAATGGAAAGAAATACTTAGCAAAGGGTCTTCAATAATCAAAATTGTAGCAAAACAACAACAAAGTTCCAACCTTGTGTTCGAAAGCAATGAAATCTAAAAATTAAGTATTTCCCTCCAAGAATCTTCACAAATCTTTCTCAATCCTCAATGTGTTGCACTAACAATGTAATCTTGTATCACTTGATGTTGTAAACCTTTTTCTAAAATTTTTGGACATTCTTGTAAGACCCTAGTCTTTCACCTTCACCGCCCCCGTAGTGAAGTGTGCCGTTCCTGCGGTAAGCCACACCCGTGGCAGGGTCAGCCGCCCTTACGGCTGACTATAGATCGCGCCCGATCTTTCTTTCGTTCGTTTTATCTTATTTCCATAGATAGAAGATTCGAGCTTCTATCTTATGGGCCGACTTCCTTATCATCTCCTAACCCTAGACGTCCTTACGATCTATCTTTTCCGCCTCTTCTATATATTCCCGTCTTTTCTCCTTTTTCCCGTTTCTTGCTTACACTTTTCTCCAACCGTGAAGTTGCAACCGTCTCCCTTGCTTCCTGTGATCTTACTGAACGTGTAAGTCTTCCACTCTGAGTTCTTTATCACGTTCATGTAGTTGCTGCATGCCTTTTACTTCTATTTCGTCTTCTTCTTCTGTTCTTCCTTTTCTTCTTCTCCAAGAATCAAGTTTGAACCTTGATTCTTGTTTCCATCCCCGTTGTTAATGTGTTGCCGTTCTCATGCTCATTTGGTTGAATCTTGACGTGGTTGGATCAAAGGTTCGAGCTTTGTATCCCTTGTTGAGAGTTATGTTGAGAAGAAACCCCGACAATGTTTTCTGTAGAGGATCCGCCTCTGCGCCTGCACGGAGCCGCCCCTGCGGATTTCCTTCCTGCCGCCCCTGCGCCTTTACCCAGCCGTCCCGCGGTTTCTTCTACAATAACTCCCGTTCTTGTGAGTTGCTTCCTTCCTTGCTTTCCTCGTTCCTTTCCTAGTTTCTTGTGGATGATTCTTGCCCCCGGAGTATGCTGTAAGACTAAGGTTGAGCCCTTAGCTTGTGGAGATATCTTAGAGATCATTAAGGCTAAAAGTTATAGACTTCTAGCAACCGTTTCATTCCTGATTCGTGATGCTTGTGTGAACAGGCTTTCCTTACTCCTTCCCTGAGAGAAATGGGTTGTTCTCTGAGTTGTTGTTGAGCTTTTAGATTACCTTCGAGTGAGGTAAGTCCGTTGGACTTAATTAGCTTCATTCCACATATTAGTTGGATTGTATTGGCTTGCTTGTGTTGTTTATTCTTGTTATAACGGATAACCGGAATAGGTTTCACCCTTTATAACTTTAATTGGCCCAAGTGTATGATAACCGGGCGGTGAACACTTGTCTAGTTCTACAGGAGACTAGAATGTGATCTTGCAACTCAGGCTCGTAGGTAACGGATAGTACTGATCTATTCCTATTGGTAGACGGAAGTTGAGGCGAGTTTTGGGAGATTCTCGTGTGCCAAAAGAAGTTGAATTATTAATGGATAACTATATGAAAGATAATAACATGTTGTGTGTGAGCACGCTATATGTTTACTTTACCTTATGTGTGTTTGTGCCTTTACGTTCTTTCTGATATCTAGAATGTTAGCTAACGATTTATACCGATGTTGTAGATGTTCCTCAGGCTCAGGATGCTACTGAGTGATCCGGACGGTGTGGTCAGCCGGGGATCCCGTACATTATAGGATGAGATCGGGTTTATTTTTATGTTGTTACTTTCCCTTTTTTTTGAAATCGGCTACGAGTCTTTTACGATTCCTTTTGTTTGAACCTTTGGTTTTATATTGAGTTTTGGTTTTCATTTGTCTATGCCTTGTTGTATGATCCGTTGTGCTATTGTTACTCTGAGGGTCGGGACCCATTGTGAGGTCCTAGCCCGTGACGCTTCAATTTCCCAGAAGTTTGGGTGTTAGAGTTCTTCTATATCATGTAATGTCCTTCTAAGTTGTAGTCATGCTTTGATGATATAATAAAATCTATGGTTTTGAACTCCGGGCCTTGGGCCGTTTTTCACAAAATCTCGGGTCAGCCCAATAATAATAATAATCTCGGCCTAGATTTCTCTTAATCAACCGAGATTATTATTTATTACATGTTTCCCTTAGCTCCTTTCTTGTATCCTTTTGTTGATGTATCAACCTCCTTTTAAGCTCCAATGTGCTCCATTGTGATCTCCTTTTGATACATTGTCCTTCCATGCTCTCTTTTGATCCAAAATTTACCAAAATTCCTACAATTACAACAAAACTATGTGTAGACATCCTTTTTAACAAAGTTGGCAAATATAAGCTCAAATGCTATGGAGTTATGTGCATGCATGCAAAACAAAGGGAAAACTACTTATATGTATGTCCATTCTAAGGTCGTAATTCATGACACGATCAAAGGAAGAACAAGTAGTTTTTGCATCACACTACCATGCCTTATTTAAATCCAGATCTTCTGCTAGTTATGAGAGGCGTTTGGCAAATATGAAAGTGCATTGGCAAAGTTATCCGAGGTTGATGGAGTATTTTGAAACTAAATTGTTAATCCCATACAAGGAAGCAATTGTTCGAGCATGGTGCGACTTTCATCTTCATTTTGGAACGAGGACAAGAAACGCATAAGAACTCAATCTTATCTTGTTTATAAGTTTTCTAATTATGAAACTGCAATAGTATATTGAATTGATAATGGTTCTTAGGTCTGAGTCTGTGCACTCTTTGTTGAAGAGTACGTTATGTTCGACAAGGATTTTAGTTGGTGATGGAGAACATTGACTTGATGGTAAATGATTAGATTAGAAAGATACAAGCATCCATAGAGACTTCACGTCACAGGATGTTGTTGGATGTGCGGGTTCCAATATTTGATTTGCTCCGGAATAAAGTAAGCAATGATTGCTTCCTTATATTGTTGGAGATCTACAACAGGACAAAGAAAATTAGGAACATAACACCATGACATGATTCATATTGGAGGGAAGCTCATGGAGTACCATGTGCGTATGAGTTCTTTCTTTCTATTAGGGCTCGAGCGTCAATACATTTGGATCATATTCATCCATAATGGAGGCAAGTGTTATGGAGAAGAGTGGATCTGACCGTAGAAGATGATGTTGTCCACATTGATCCACACACTGTGTCACTAAACAACTTCAGGGAGCAAATGGATTTGAATTTGCTGAGTAAAGATCACATTGAACGGATGGCTTCGACATATGAGGACATGATAAATCCGGGATGTTCAACATTGAGAGAACCAGAGCAGTGGGTAAGAACTAAAGAAAGACCACCAAAATATGGTATTCGTTTAACAAGGGGAGCACCAAGTAGGTTGGAGCATGGTTTTGGGTTGGCCCGTCCACATCCTCGGGATCTCCTACCAAAATTATGTCAACAAGCCGAAGTTGATGTTAAAGAGGCCGAACCGGTTCAATATGCTGAAGTTAAGGTTGAGGAGGCCGAACCACGTGAAAACAAAACTATCTCCCGGCGGTCTAAGGGTTACCGCTTCAAGGATGGTGAGATGTAGAAGTTCATAAAGCCATTCATCCTCTCGGTGTATAATGTTAAAGGCTATGTACATTGTGCATTTAGAGCCCTTGTTGTGATTTCAGGATATTCTGATAAAGAGTATTTGATCGTACGAAGGGAATTGGCCGAAGAGTTGTTTATGAGAAAGAACTTCCATGCAAGTGTGAGTATCTCTCTTGTTCCTTAACCATTTTTTCTTCATAAAAGCGTCCATTCCTCCACCTTTATTTGTTTTCTTTCAACAATCATCTTACGGCTAGCCTATTGATGAAGTTATTATGTCTAGTTTATAGACCGAGCATGTATCTTTCCCCGCGGAGAATTGGATGAAGATACCAAATGTTTATTTGGCGGCAACGACATATTACCGTTGTGTAGTGGTTATACTTGGATGTAATCCTAAGACATGTTTAACAATGATCACAACAGTTGAGGACCAAGAAACCCCCACGGAGATTCGTACAATTATATTTGTTTGCGGTAATCATTTTGCAGTTGTCAGTTCTTCCACTTGCTAACTTGTTCATGAACATAATATAATGACTATGTGTAATGAATAAGTGTAATGTGACATTCCTTTCTCCTCAAGTTTGGACCAAACCATATTCACCCCTATCAGCCTTGTCAATTCCGTGGAAACAACAACATGATTCTAGCGTGGATGGATGAGACATTTTTTTTGCGATAGGTTTAAACACTACGATTACCTCCGGCCCCTAGAGTGTCCTAGAAAAATAATCATCGACCTCGATCCAATAGATGATTGATGGATATAAGTGTTGTTCTTGTCTTATGACTAACTGTTGTCTTAGGACTAAGTGTTGTTCTTGGTTTATGATTAAGTGTTCTTGTTTTATAAGTAATAGATGATTGTGTCATTATCCTCTCAAGTGTTCTTGTTTTATACGTAATAGACGATTGATGGATATAGTTCAATCATATGGTGATTGAAACCAAAATACATAAAATCAAACCAATATACAACATGAAATCAATACACAACGTAACACCAATGCGCAAAGTCAAAACAATATAAATGTCAAACTAAAATACATATCACCGGGGTCAATCACGTATGCCCTGTGATTCCCTAACCTAAGACGGCGCTATATGAACCCAGTGTGCATATGACTCGTCTTAAATTACTTGTAAGTCCTCTATTGTCGGCTCATCTCGGGCGATAAGATCTCTGATATGGACACGAATGATTTACAACCGCTGTAATGAAAAATACATTTGTCAAAAACTATTTAGATACTAACTTGCATAATAGACAAAAAATAGTCGACACGTAACCAGGAATCTGAAACAAGAACATAAAGAGGAGGATTCGGTGGTGGAGTCTGTATAGCAGAGCCGGGTGATACGAACGGATGGCACCATTGTAGAGCATCATAGTGACGGGAAGTGCACATTAATCTAGAACTGTACAAATTTTATTATGATATAATCAATATTATTAGGTAAATATCAATACAAATGTGCATGTATAATAAATGTTACTTGGAGTAATGATGTACAACATGCGATCGTCTTCACCTTTAGTCGTGAAGCGTTGTTTGTCATCCTATACGACAACTTGATAATTGAAGATTGATAGTAATAAAATAAATATCAAAATAAGTAACTAAAGTGATAGTAATGCGTACCAGTACAAGTACACCAAGACACCAGTGCCCTATGCATACCCTCATGTACGTTGGTGATATCGTACTAACTTGATCAACCAGGGGTAAATCTTGTTCGCCGACTTATCGACGAATAAAGATGACCCCAAGAAGAAGATGAGGAACACGGAAGCGACATCCTCAGTTGGGATGGTTGGGTCGTGACGTACGGTGGAGAATGGCGTCCTCAATTGAAGGTACCTACATATAACGCGGTCTCGCGTCCCGTGCCTCGGCCTCATTGATGTCAAACATAGAAGCGACATCCTTAGTAGGGCTGAATTGTTCACGACATACGGTGGAGAATGTCGTCCTCAATGCATGACATCCATAGATAACGCGGTCTGGTGTCCCCGTGCCTCGGCCTCACTAATGCGAAAGCCGTTGCTATACTAGGATGTACTGACACATGGTGAAAACGGTGTCAGCAGGGGATCCCCGTCAATCCTCATGCCCCTAATGATGGCTACATCGGTGAGAGTGATGGTCGTCTCATCCCATGAAAGGTACAAATTTCTAGTCTCCGGATACCATCTCTTTACAAAAGCATGGATC
The DNA here is from genome assembly GCA_033239125.1 of Fagopyrum homotropicum. Taxonomy (NCBI): domain Eukaryota; kingdom Viridiplantae; phylum Streptophyta; class Magnoliopsida; order Caryophyllales; family Polygonaceae; genus Fagopyrum; species Fagopyrum homotropicum. The sequence goes on along the minus strand of BSWB01000001.1, from coordinate 36,640,365 downwards.
AGTGCGTATTCGACATCAGCAAAGGAGACGTCAAGTAGATCTCTCAAACCACTCTAGGATGCAATAGCAAACTAGGAAGTGGTGTCCTCTTTGTCCGCGTCTGATATCCACCGACTCACCATGGTGACGTGCTCTAGACGCCGTATTGTTGTAATGGGCTTCCTGAAGTCCTCCTTAAAAAACAAATTTTAATTCAAATAAATATTTTATTAATTTATATTGTAACATCATTTGTTACAAGTATGATATAGTTATCTACCTCTCCCATCCAAACACCGCGAGGATAATGACCCGCATAGCATGTCAACACATTGTTGATCAAGGTTGTCCCGTGTCTGCAACAACACGGCCTCAATCCGTTGGGATAATGGACTCATGTAAATGCTCCTTAGTTGGAATATCTACATAAATGTCAGCTGGAATCTCTAGATTGTGGTCAGCTGGAGTATCTACATGTACGTGAACTGAATATCAACATGCTCGTTGGCAGTGATATTTGCATGCTCCCCGGCATACTCCTTGTCAACTAGCATGTTGTATAGAAGAAGTGTCCTCCACCCCCTCGAACTCTGTCGCATATATATGGTGGTCCTGCCGCCAGACCAACAACCTGAGAGCTATTGTTGGTCGCACGCGCTTTGTCTCTTCGAACGGAGGTCGTGGGACGCCTCCGTCTCTCCATACCCTCTAATATTTGTAGTAGTTTAGGATTACGTAATTATATTTATTATGAATACTAATTTGATTTTAATTAATTAAATATAATTTAATTGATTTTAATTAATTAAATATAATTTAATTGATTTTAAATAATTAAATACAATTTAATTGATTTTAATTAATTATACTTGTTCAATTTAATATAACTAAATTTAAACATTTTACTAAAACTAAATTTAATTTAATTAATATTATACTTATTAAGTTTAATCTAATTACATTTAAAATATATTTAAATTTAATATAACTTAGTTTGGTAGATACAATTAATTTTAATCAGTACAAATTATTTGATTTATTTAATTTAATTTAATTTAATTTATTTTATTTTAATTTGGTTTAATAAATTTATTTCAATTTAATGTAAGTCAATTTAATTCAATATAATACAAAACTAGAATAATGCATCGGGAATAGTGGCACCACGGATCCGAACCCATGACCGTGGCGGCGTTGTTCATCTTCTTCACAAAACCGCCTTCAATGGCGGATTCCACAACGTATTTTGTTCGATTTCTTCCCCAAATCTAACCTAATCTACTAAAATCTAACCTAAACAAACATCATTCAAACAAGCAAACAAAAAATCATCGAGATTTACAATTCCAAAACCGAAAAATCAAAAAACCAAAAACTCGTAAACGCTTACTTCAGTCGGGGTAAGTTCCACTTTTGGAACGGTCGTCCTCTTTCGCCACCTTGATACATTTGATTTCGAGTGTGAAAGTGAGCGTTTTGTCTAGTATCTCATCTTCTTCGTCTGCCTCGCCTCGCCTACTTCGTCTTTTGATTTTTGGAAATGAAGGTAGTTATGGCTACGGATTACGGATTCGTGAAGTAGGGTTCAGAAACATCACTGATCCGGAACCCTAACCTTGACGGCTACAGGTTTTGGATTTGTTGTGCAGTTGTTAATTCTATCACCGTGTGTTTACGACTTCCGAAATATTATGTTAAGCATCATATTTGAACTTTTTCCTCTAACAAATTAAACATTATTTAATTTAAATTAACTAGAAATGGAGTTTTGAGTAAAAATGATAATACTTTTACATGATTAAGGGAAAAAATTAGGGGGGAAATTACCTACAAATATGGTAATTTATTTCATACATCGATTAAACAAGTTTTCAATTCTTGTCTTCAAGTAGGCCAATATTCTGTCAGAAATAACTCAAGAGCCCACTGCGGGTGTGGCGGTGCGACTGAGGGGTGCCATAGGTGTGGCCAAGCAAAGTGTGGGGCGGTGATTTCTGCCTTGGCAAAGGGGGGGGGGGGGCGAACTAGGAAGGGTGCGGTGATTTCTGGCCGGTGGTGCGGTGCTTCGTCAAAAGCTCAACAAGGTTGTTTATTTGTTCTTCAATTCTTATTCTTTAAAGTTCCGTTTAATCCCTTTATTTCTTCAATGCTTGTCTCTTCATCTGGATTACAGACTTATCACCAAAATACAAAAAAAAGTATAATCCAAAATATGTTATAAACTAAGTAAGGTGATATGAAATCTATCACATATCACTTCTCTTCAAATGTTATATTTTGTTGTTGCCAACATGCATGATGTGCTTCACGCTACCTCAAATTGTTCTCTTTGTTATCATGCCTTAAAGTGATTTCAAATGGAGCCATTGATATCCGGCAAGTATGCTTACCATAGAATGCCATTTATTACCTTAAATGCTTCAATTGTGCTTCCATCTTTGGTGTTCTATGTCTTGTAATACTTATTGTCAAATGTATTAATCATTTCATGCCTTTTTATGGTATGTATAAACTTGACATATCATCCTCTATGTAAAGACTTGTAACTTTGGTGTTAAGTCACTACCCAAGTACCATTTAGAATATGAAACATAACTTGCATCACCCTTATCCCCCTTCATATGATTTGATTATGCATTTTACTTAACGTGCTAGCATGGTTTGACTGAATTAACCCTCTAACCGTACTTTACTTCATTGATTTACTTTTGTTTTACTTCCTTGCTTTGAATACCTGTTACTTAATCACCATTTACATCTCTTTTGATCTATGATAATCATGTTACGTGTTACTTGCTACTTTGCTTTACTTTAACAATTTATGAACAATGCTCAATTCCTCGTGGAATTCCACCTTGATTTGATGAATCATGTACTACACTAACAATGGTCGTACACTTGTGGTTCTCTACATTCATCTCATTATTTAGCTCTTATCTAGAGTACATCCGTTAGATTCACACATTTCACGTCTCACTTGGCATGATTTATGTTCATATAGTATATTAAACATTCATATTTGCATTTGTGGTGTCTACTTCACTTTATTGTAAATCCAAATTTGGATCTAGATCGTTTGTAATGAGTAGTTCAGTTGTAGTAATCAACGATTAAATTTAAAATTTTGGTTTTGTAATGAACGAAATCATGAAAGTCAAATTTGGATACGGATCGTGTGTTCTCCCCGCTTTTGGATCTTTCTTCCAATCAAGGAGCAATCAACGATGAATTGTGAGGGTATATTGGTCTTTACACAAAATCGAAACTAATTCTAAACCGTCTAACTAAACACATATACACATATTTTTATAAACTACAAAACCCAAAAAAAACTCTTATAAAACCATAACCATAACCGCATATCACAACCACAACCATAATTTTAATAAACACGCCCTAAATCTACAAGTATGTACACTTGTTTGCTTCAAAATTGACAAACTCTTTCTGTTAGACCTCTCTATTGTAAATCTACAAGTATGTACACTTGTTTACTTAACATTTACAAGTTTTTTTAAGGAGACCCAGTCTACTAAATATGAGTACTCTAGATTTATCATGCTCTTATACTTTTGGTGTTTATGTTTTTTAAACTTTCTTTCATAATTGGAAAATTATGGTGATCATCAAGTTTGTTGGACGGAATGTTACTTTTCTGTCTATTAGAGAGAAGATTATACCAACTATGGCGGTCATTAGGAGTTATGATCATTATGGACCTGTCAAATGGTTTATATGTTGTACGTTTTGACCTAAAGGAGGAATTTCTCAAAGCTCTCACTTATGGTCCTTGGGAAGCTTTATGGCACTACATCACCGTCCACCCATGGACAATGCAATTCAACCACCTACATTGGCACATTACATAGTTTATTCGTATGGGAAAGATCTCCAAACTCCCCATGCAGTTATATGATGAATTAGTGCTTTACGGACTAGCAACTGCTCTCGAAACCCCCTGAAAGTCGATCTCATTACACTATATGCAGCTAGAGGAAAGTTTGTTAAAGTCTATGTCGATATCGAATTAGATAAACCTCTAATAGGTGCCTTTCTAGTTGTTGATTCTAGAGTTCAAGTGGAATATGAAGGTCTAAATTCCATTTGTCACAAGTGCGGTTTATATGGACACTCACTTGAAAGATGTCATCAAAAGAGTAAGTCGTCGGTATCACACGAGAGGGAACCAATTTTTTTTGGTGAGAAGGATGCCGAACAAAATAACATGGATATCAAAGGCCCCGATAACGTGAACTTCAACCATTCTGACGAATCTTTCTTAGAACTATGAAGGTTTGTTACCAGGCAACCTAGGAAGAAAGCTCCACAACAAACAAATATCATCACACATAAGGTTGCTTCGGCAGATAAACGGTTTCAGGCTTTAGCGGTGAACGGCGAACCACAGAAGTATATGGATATATTACAATTAAAAACATATAAATAATTTTTTAATAAATTGAAATTTGTCGACATAGGTAATTTTTCTAGCTTTGTCTCTTGACTCCACTCCTAAGGGTCATCCAAAATGGGTTTGGGGTGAGGGACGTGTTTATGTTTATGGTTTAGGGATGTTCGACCTTAATTGATTTTATTGTTTGTTTATATATATATATTTCCGTTTATGTGTCCCTACGGGAGGGACACGTCACATGAGGAAGCACGAGTCCTTACTAAAACTATGGCATCTATGACTCCTTGTCCTTATCTTTTAATGTTTTCGTTTTGTGCGAAACATAAATGATCAACAAGTCATGCACCAAATTTGATATATATGTAATAGGATGGGTGTACTCGATTCAAACCTAGATTCTTAAAATCTCACAACAAACCCATTGTAAACAACCAGAGTGTAGGGTTCTTGAATTGTTGTTAGAGGAACTCAAAATGCAAGCACGGTCAAGGAAATCTAACGAGATAACTAGCAAAAGATCAGCCAAGCCTTAGCAAATTGTTAATCTCTAGTCATCAACTAGTTGAGCGCCGGAAATAGGTGGTGAAGCAACTTCCATGGAGGATAATATAAGATAGAAGAAACACGGTTGGAGGAGACAAGCTTCTATCTGGCATAATACGATGAAAGGAAAATAGAGAGTAGATTTACGTTAGATGAAGGAGAGAGAGAGGTGGATGAAGCAAAGAGGAACACTCAAATAATACATGTGAAAACTCCACCTTGAGTATATTTGAATATTTGATGATGGTAGACTTAACACAAATAAAGTGGTTTTTATACTAACAATATATCGATTGTACTTCTAGTTGCTTGGTTTGTCTAAATATGTACAGGCCTTGGAAACCATTTCAAGGGACATACGGAAGCCTTGAAAGCAGATACAAGGGACAAGCGTAGAGTTTGAAGAAGATTAACATAGGGATCAAAAGCCAAAGGACAGAACGACAAGGGAATTCAAATCTCTACCAAACAAATCAACCAAGAATCCAAAGAAGATCTTCCAGGAAGATTTGTCTAACAAGATAAACTCAACAAAAAGATCTCTATCTAGAAGATTCGGTTCACAACAGGATCTCGTAAAGATCCTCAAATAAAGGCGCAAGATTCTTTCTTAACAAAATTTGAAAATCTTCTTCCAATAAATCACAACAAGATCTCGATGCTCAAACGACAAAGATCTTCAACATAAGAATCAAATTGCTTTTAGGAGATGAAGAAGACAAAGAAGATTTACAACGACTATCTCATCTCAATCAAGAAGCGTCTTTCATGGAGAAGAAGAAACCTTCACAATGGTCATCTTCACAACAGATAGAAGATCCCTCAATCGAAGAATATAAATGAAGATGTCGATTGAAGAAGAAAAAAACAAGCTTACAGGGAAACATTCAAAGTTTTTAAGCGATCTAAAGCATCTTTATTCGATCATACAAGTTTTTCTTTCTCTCTTTCTACAAAAGCTTTATCCCCTAGAGAGAGATAAAACTCGAGAGCTCCATTGGAATATCTAAAGAGTGTTATACTAGAGTGTGTGTTACTTTGTGCAGTAATTAGGCTATTATAGCAAGGTGAAGAGTTGGAGCTAGATCGTAACGTTGACTACAATGAGAAAAGAAGGAAATTTCTTCTAGTTTGTAACTCTTTGAAGCTGATAATAGATAGTTAGATCCTACGGCTATACCCTGGAACGAAGAGTAGGCTATTTAGAGCCGAACTTCAAAAACATATCCTCGTGTCGATCTTTCCAATTCCGCACCATATCTTGCTTTACTGTGACTAACTTTGATTTGCATGTTAACAAAGTCAAGGCCCTTGAAATCAGTTTCAAAGCCTTGAGATAGGTTTTTGCGAAAAGTTCTCATACTCTATTCAACCCCCCTTCTAGAGTATCTTTATCCTTTATATTCACCTCACGGTTCTTTAATTGGTATCAGAACTAGAGTCACGTATATTAATTTAACCACTAGTGAGACTAATCATGAATCCTTTAGGGGATGGAGGATTTGTTCAAGGAAGATCCTCATATCGACCACCACTCTTTTGTGCCAACAACTTTGTCCATTGGAGAGCACTGATGCGCATGTTCATCATTGATCAGGACATGGAACTATAGAACATTATTCAAAATGGCCCCAAAGTCCCAAGTACCACATTTGAAGGTGTCCAAGTTGCAAATAAGGAAGTTGACTTCACACAGGCCAACTTGGATAGTGTGTCAAAGAACTACAAGGCCATGAACCTGCTCTAATGTGGGTTAGATGCAAATGAATTCAACCGAATCTCATCGTACAAAAGAAATATGGGACAAACTTGTTGTCACAAACGAAAGAACAAGTCAAGTCAAGGAAACAAAAAGCAGCATCTTTCTCAGACAATAAGAGCTATTCAAGATGAATCCAAACGAACCAGTCAAAGAAATGTTCACAAGATTTACTGAGATCGTGAATAACTTGGGCTCACTTTGAAAGGTCTTCACAAATGAAGAAAAAGTTAGGAAGGCTTTAAGGAGCCTACCTAAAGCTAAGTGGGGACTAAAGATGACTTTCATCGAAGAAGCTCAAAATCTCTCAACTCTTCCTCTAGACGATCTCCTTGGAAAAACTATCACACACGAGATGGTTCTTGGTGAAGAAGATGGAGAGCTCCCATCCAACACAAAGAATCTGGCATTAAGATCGAAAAAGGATGAGTTACCATCTGAAGAGAAAGACAGTGATGATGATGATGATGATGAAGAAGATACAACTGCCTTGATCTCCAGAGGTCTCGCGAAGATTCTTAGAGTAAAGAAACAGTTTGCAAACAACAAAGAATATCCGCAAAAATCAAGGCCTCGAGGTAAGTTTCTAACTCTAACAAGAAAACTAAAGTTCTGACTTGTTTTGAATGTGGTGAAATAGATCATCTCGTTAAGGATTGTCCCCAAAAGAAGAGGACCAAATTTAAGAAGAATGATCGAAAGAATAAAGCTATGGTAGCTTCATGGAGGGATTCAGATTCCTCAAATGAATCAGAAGACAAAAAAGAACAAGCAAACCTTTGCCTTATGGCCAATCATGAAGAAGATCCAAATCTCTATGTTCATAATGTGGTAAATACCATCATGTCCCAACCTGAATCTGATCTCACACAATTCCTTAAAGATATTATCATATGTGATAAAGAACATATAGTAAGGATAAGTTCCTTGAAAAAAAAGCTTCTCAAACAAGAGAAAAGATTAAGTGATATGTCTCTGGAGATTGAAAATCTTAACACTGAAAAGTTAGATTTTGATATCAATATCAAGGCCTTGGAATCTGAAAATGCGATTCTCAAGGGCAATCTTTCTTCTCTTCATCGAGAATATATCGATCTAGAGAAAGAAAAGGTTGATCTAACTGTAACGCATCAAGACCAGAAGGTTGCACTTATTCAATTCACTCGTTTGAAAGCCAATCTTGAAAGGATGATGGGTGAGCAACAATCTTCCTTTAACAAAAATGGTATAGGATATCATGTCAGTTTTCCTAGAAATACAACTACCACTTTTGTCAAGGCTAAAGGAAGTATTCATATGCCCACATGTTTTTACTGTTGTAAAAAGGGTCATGTCAAATCTACATGTCCATATAGAAGAAATGATCCTTACATTATTAGAAATACTTATCCTCTATGTCTAAAGAAACAGGTCAAGCAAATATGGGTTCCTAAAGGTACTAGACCACCAAACATGATTGAGCCTGAATATAGACCAAAATATGTCATTTGGTTGACCTAGAAAGGTTGATGTTTGTTGTTTTGCAGGATATCACCAAGGTAAAGGAGCATAAATGGATATTAGATAGCGGTTGCTCAAGACATATGAGTGGAAAAAGCTCACTGTTCTCAGATCTAAAGAAGCAATCATCTGGAACCAATAGACTTGGTGATAAAGGAAAGTTTGACATTATCGGCATTGGTAAAATCTGTTATAATTCATCTAACTTTATTGACGATGTATATCTTATTGACAGTTTGAAGTATAACTTGCTTAGTATCTCTCAAATATGTGATAAAGACAACAAAGTTATGTTTGATTCAGAAAAATGTGAAGTTCAAGACAAGACACCGGGTGATATTGTGCTTACAACTCATAGATGTAACAATGTTTATTCTATGAGTACTAATCAAGTTTCAGGAACTAAGCTAAAGTGTCTCAAGGCCTTGACTGATGATCCAAGACTTTGGCATAGAAGACTTGGTCATGTAAGCATGCATAAAATGCAGAAGTTACTTTCAAAGGATTTGGTACGTGGACTGTCAAACCTAAACTTCACGGTAGATGAACTATGTAAAGCTTGCACACAAGGTAAACAAACAAGAGGTTCATTCAAACCAAAGAAGGTTGTAAGTTCTTCTCGACCCATTGAAATTTTACATATGGATCTTTGTGGTCCTATGCGTGTCAAATCTCCCAAAGGTAAACAATACATTCTTGTTATTGTGGATGATTTTTCTCGCTTTAAATGGATATCATTCTTATAGGAAAAATCTGAAGCATTGTTTGAGTTTTCAAAATTATGTAAGGAGTTGCAAACTTTGAAAAACCTACCTATTGTTTCAATAAGAAGTGATCATGGTAGAGAATTTGATCAATTAAAGTTTGATTTATTTTGTGCAAAGTATGGTATTTCACACAACTTTTCAGCTCCTAGAACTCTTCAACAAAACGGGGTTGTGGAACGTAAGAACCGCACCCTAGAGCATATGTCTAGGACTATACTTTTAGAAAAGAGTTTGCCAAAAAGTTTTTGGGCTGAAGCAATAAACACTACTAACTACATATTGAATAGATGTTTAATCCGCCCTATTTTGAAAAAGACTCCTTATGAACTCTTTAAGGGTAGAAAACCTAATATTTTTTATTTTAAACCCTTTGGATGTACATGCTTTGTCCATAACAATGGCAAAGATAACCTTGGTAAATTTGATGCACGTAGTGACGAAGCAATATTCATTGGATATGCTTCAAATAGTAAAGCTTATCGTGTTTATAATAAGCGTTCCAAAATTATTGAGGAAAGTATACATGTCATTTTTGATGAAACCAATGATGGTACTTTGAGTGAAAATTTTGCAAATCTTAATCTGCATCAACATGAAGATCACAATTCTGATGAAGAGGAAGATCTCAAGGCTCAAGAAAAGAATATGCAAGAGAAGATTCAAGATACCGGAGAAAACACTCAAGACCTTGAAACGCATCTTCAAGACCTTGAAACAGAATACTGCGATGTCAAAACTCCGTTTCAAGGCCTTGAAACCCAAGTTCAAGGCCTTAAAACCCAAGTTCAAGGCCTTGATATAGGATCCAAGGGCAAAACTCCAACGATACCTGAATTCAGTGAAGCATATGAGCCTCAATTGTCAAGATCTGTTTCATCTTACAAACTAAGAAAGTTTCAACATTCTTCATACCATCCTCAAGAGAATGTGATCTCACATCCAAATGCAAGAGTTGAAACGCAATCCAAAGTTAACAACCTATGTGCGTTCTCGGCGTTCGTGTCTCTTAATGAGCCAAAGAATTATGTTCAAGCTCTTCAAGAACCCGACTGGATCATCGCCATGCAAAATGAACTAAATGAGTTTGAGAGAAACAAGGTTTGGACTCTTGCTACAAAGACCAAAGCATCAATTCGTCATTGGCACGAAATGGGTTTTTCGCAACAAGTTGGATGAAAATGGTAAAGTCATTCGAAATAAAGCACGACTTGTACCTCAAGGCTATAACCAAGAGGAAGGTATTGACTATGAGGATACTTTTGCTTCTGTCGCTAGGTTAGAAGCCATACGTATGCTACTTGCATCCTTCATGAGTATAAAGTTATTTCGAATGGATGTAAAATATGCTTTTTTAAATAGCTTCTTAGAAGAAGAAGAAGAAGAAGAAATCTACGTTGTTCAACCACCTGGTTTTGAAAATGATGATTTTCCGGATCATGTTTTTAAAATGGACAAGGCTTTATATGGCCTTAAGCAAGCTTCTCGAGCTTGGTATGAAAGATTGTCCAAGTATCCTCTTGAAAACAATTTCAAAAGAGGTTTGATTGACGGAACATTATTTATCAAAATCAAAGGCAACGATATTCTAGTAGTACAAATCTATGTTGATGATATATTATTCGGTGCTACTAATGATTCCCTATGCAACGAATTTTCTGATATTATGTGCAGGGAATTCGAAATGAGCCTAATGGGTGAGTTAAATTTCTTTCTTGGACTTCAAGTTACATAAGCAAAAAAAGGAATTTTCTCAATCAAAGCAAGTATACCAAGGAATTGCTCAAGAAGTATAAGATGGATCAATCTAAGGTCGCAAAAACTCCTATGAGTTCTACACTTTCGCTTGACCATGAAAAGATGGCAAAAGTGTGGTACAAAAAGAGTATCGATGTATGATCGGTTCTTTGTTATATCCAACCGCTAGTCGACCTGACATTTTGTTTAGTGTGTGCATGTGTGCAAGATTTCAAGCTGATCCTAAAGAGTCACACTTGATAGCTGTAAAAAGGATTTTTTGATATCTCAATGGCACTAAGGATTTAGGGTTATGGTACCCACGTCAAAGCTTGTTTCACCTTGTTGGCTATTCAGATGGAGACTTTGCAGGTTATAAGGTCGATAGAAAGAACACTTTTGGATGTTGTCAATTCTTAGGGGCATCCCTAATTATTTGGCACTCCAAGAAGCAAAACTTTGTCGCCCTATCCACAGCTGAAGCCGAATACATAGCTACAAGAGCCTGTTGTGCACAAGTTCTATGGATAGCTCAACAACTTTGTGATCTTGGCTTTGATTTGAAAGGTATCCCGATTAAATGTAATAATACTAGTGCTATTTCGATTACTAAAAAATCTTGTGCAGCATTCAAGGACAAAGCATATCGATGTAAGGCATCACTTCATACATAATCATGTTGAGAAAGGTGATGTTTTGATTTCTTTTATATCAACTTAGATATCTTTACTAAGCCTCTACCTGAAGAACCATTTAATTTTATTTGGTTAGAGCTTGGTATGTTGAACAAGGAAGCATTAACGTAGGGGGAGTAAATAATTTTATTTTCTCCTTCGTATGCAGCCCATGTTTCATTTTAAAGGGCCTTGAAATTCGATTCAAGGGCCTTAAAACGAAATTCAAGGGCAAATTGAATATCACGGATCTGTTTAGGGATTAATATCTTATAGATATTTTTTATTCCTAAATTTGTTTTTAAGAATGATTTTTAAAATGATTTCAAAATTCTTTAATTTCGGGTTCAAAGTTTTAAAAAAGAGTTGTTGAGATTTAATTGGAAACAATTTTGGCTTTTTAAGGCCTTGATTTTCTCAAGATCTTGTTTAAACCTTAAATTGTTTTCTTTTTCTTTTAAAGGCAAAAAGCTACTCTCTTCCCTATTCAACATTGTTTTACAGATCCCTTTTCAAAACACTTGTTTTCTCTCTCAAAATCATCTATGGCTCCTAGAAGCAAGAAATTTGCACCTCATCCAGCTTCATCTTTTAAAAAGGAATCAGCTCATATTTCTTCAGCCACAAATGGAGAGCAACCTTCTAAAGATTTGAAAATTTCACAAACGACTGGTCTTCCAACATCTTGGTTCGTCAATTTTCAAGCTACGAGATCTTAGCTTGATGGATTTCACAATCGCCCTCTCTGTATGTGTGATGTGGTGGACATTGCATTTCTGGAAACCCTCCAGATCCCCTACATTGCAAGCGCTCCACAGTTTGGAAGATCTTAAACCCCGGAGACTTTGCCTTTCCAAGGCTAACAAGACTATTTTATGTCAACCTCGTCACAAAACGGGACAAAGAAATTCTCACCCTTGAATCATCAGTAAAAGGTACCCCAATTCTTCTCACTTATACTGTTTTATGTGATATTTTAGGAATCCCTACAAATCGTTCATTCACTCATCCCTCCCGATCAAAAAGCGTTCGACTTGCAAAAGAGAAATTCCTGGTTCCAAACTCAACATCACGCCAACTAACTCACACATCCCTAACCCTAGCTGCCAAAATAGTTTTACCATTCTAGTTAGGTGTGTCATCCCTCGTGCAAACTCAAGAGAACTATTGACAGATCAATCTTTGGAATTGATTCATCTAATCATGTATGGATTGGACATTGACGTTTCTAACCTCATCCTTAACCATATGATTCATTCTATAAACTCTAAGTGAGCCATTCATTTGCCTTATGGAAACCTATGCCAAAGATCTTCGAATATTTTTCGATTGATACATCCACTGAAGATCGACAAATAACTTCTGGAAAAATTGATGAATCCTGCTTGGAAATGTTAGGAATTGAGAAGACTATTGCAGGGGCATGAACATTAAAGGTAAAAGGGGATATTCCACCTCCTTCCCAAGCAGCTCTAACATCTTCTCCTCCTACTCCAGAAATCAGGTTAGATGGATGTGAAAAGGAACTGGTTTCTTTGAACCGGGAACTCTCAGATTTTCAATTTGATACTAAAAGGAGAATGAATGCCAATCACGAACTGTTGTCTATTATGCATGCCAAGGTCAATGAAATGTATCTGATGAATGCTCTTACTCTTACCACCATGGGAGGAATATTACCTCTGACTGAGGATGCAACTCAACACACCTAGGAAAAGATTGAAAATGTTCTGATGAATTGTAAACGACGAGTACAAAACAAATATATCCTGTATCCTACTCATGTTGAGCCAACCATTCTGACGGTGGAAGCATATGAGATTGTGAAGGAACGACGAGCTGAAGAAAAGAGATGACGCTTAGCAGCAAAAATGGATAATAGTCACATGCCTACTTCTTCAAAGGCACGACGCCGGTTTTATGAGGAGGATTCAGATTGAGCATATGATTGTTGTGGACGTGTCGTTTTTAAACTCGTTTTGTGGTTTTGAGATACTTTTGTGTCTGTAATTGATTGCTTTAAAGTCCTTGTAACACCCCGAATTCTCAGAACTCGGGACATTACTAGTTAGGACCTTACAATGGGTCCCGACCTCAGTTTGACAACAATTTAACTAGGATCTTGCAACAAGACACAAATAAGAAAAACCGAAATTTATAAAATAGTGTTTTAAAGAGATGAATGCAACAACGTCTAACAACCTACAATACTTAAACAACGAAAAAGACTAACTGTCTTTACAAGAAGAAAGAAACAACAAGGCAACACCCAACCCCACTCTAAGGAGTACGGAGACCCGGCTAACCACTACTTTCGGATCACTCAACTGCTGCTCTAGCCTGTGGTAAATCTAAACAACACAACAGAACAACTGTTAGCTAGTTATCTAAACATTAGGCAAATGAAAATAGCACACACACACATCGTAGCAAAAGTAAACACTCATCATGCTTTCAAACAATTCATTTATTATCTTTATTTAAGTCATTCATGTTAGCATGAAATATTGTGATATTTTAGGCAAGTTTTCTAAGTGTATTTCATCTATATTGGTGTTCATTGATAAAACATCGAAGCATTTGTGAGCTAGTTTGTCTATATTGTCGATATAGAGGTCTACATAAGCTTTGTGTTGATTGTAGGCAAATAAGAGCTAAAACCGGACGAATCAAGGGAGAATGGAGATGGATTGAGCATGTCCAAGGATTGAGGACACCACTAGGAGATAAGGAAGATGTTAAGTTGAAGAATGACACAAAACAAAGGAGAATTACGAGCACTCGACGTTCCACGCTCTAAAATACGGCCGTACTAGAATCCACGCTCTAAACCATGGCCGTGGAACTTTGGCAAGACAAGCGTGGAGCATTCCAGAGGGTTACACGGTCGTGGAAGTTGTGACAAACCGTGATGAATTTCCACGCTCTAAACCACGCTCTAAACCACGGGCGTGGAATCCCAAGGAACCGTGATTTAGGCGATCTTTTAACGTACAATTTGAAGCCATGATCTTTTACACAATGGGCTGGACACTTATTTTATCTGGCCCTATAATAGGACGGAAAGAGAGAGATTCCGTCACCTTCGCTTACGCTGATTGCACGTGCCTAGGGTTTCAAGTTGGACGTGTAGAGATTACTATTCCGCAACAGAGATTTGCGAAGAGTTGAAGATTTGGAAGTTACGCTTTGTCCTTAGATTTGATTAGAAGACGGATTGACATCCCGTTTTTCGTTCTTATCAAGGATTGTGATTGGTTTGTGTTATTCCGAATCTGCTTACATCATTGTTCTTGTTTGTGGATTTGAGATTTGTTTGAGATTTATTCAAGGTTTTCGAAGGTTTTCATCTTTCATTCTTTTAAATCTTGAATTTGATATCAATATGACTGTTGTTGGCTAAAACCCTTTAGCAATTCTAGGGTGAAGGGTTGATAGTTGTGGCTTAGATGATGATAGATTGATCGTAAACAGATTGGCTAAAACCCTTTAGCAGTTCTACGGTGTGTTCTTGAGTTCCACGGCCGTGGAATCTCAAGATCCACCCGTAATTTCCCTCAGTTTACGAACCTTGCTTTTACTTTAATCCAAAGTTAAAGATTTGCTTTAACTTAGTCTTGGCTTGCCTTTTCTAGGTGGTAGTGAAGCCTCAACAACCTCTACTTCGATTTCGAGTGTCACAACCTTAATCGGTTAAGTTAGTCTTGATCCTTGGATTACAAGTTTGGGTATTTGAAATTAATCCTTGGCTTTAGATCCTTTCTATACTGAAGCCTCAACAACCTTTATAGAGAGCGTCTTTAGATAAGTCATATAAAGCCTTGGAACTTCACCGTACATTGCTTTACCTTAGCATACCTTCGCAACTCTTAGCTATGTCCTTATATCTTTAGTATATCTTGAATCGATTGCCACAGCTGGATTCCTGGATCTTTAGGATTGTTGTTTTCCCAATATTTACAAAGCTTCATACATTTACTTGCTTGACAATTCTATAACTGGATTTAACCCCCCAAATCCCTGTGTTCGATACTCTGGAATTCTTGCTTAACTACGTCGATCCGTACACTGCGGGTTCGCTTGCTTGATTCTAGTTTTATAAATTTAAAGCTTATTTGCATGCACGCTAAGTGGCGAACAAGTTTTTGGCGCCGTTTCCGGGGATTTGGTCTAGGCCGAATTCGGTTATCGGTTGTCAAGCTTGGGAGCTTTTCCCTTGTTATTTGATATCTCTTCGAGTGTATGCGCAGTCTAGGAACAACGAAGACCTCTTACCTCTTGATCAAGAGCTTGAGAGGACTTTGAGGAGAAAGCTTAAGGAAATAAAAATGGCTGAAGAAAGACAACGTGATTACCAAACGGAGTTGGCGGAAAAGGAAGCTCAACTCCAATGGAGTGAGAAGACTCGTAGGGAAGAAACGGATCGTCATCAAATGAAGGTTGATGATCTATCAGACATGATGTTTCAAATGAGGCTGGAAATAAACAACCTCAAGGAGAAAAAGAGAAGAAGGAGACCGGGAAGATCGGTTAGAGCCAACTCATCCAATGAGGATAGCGACTCCTCCATGCCACCACTAGAGGAAATTGATCCAACAATCAATGTGAACCCATTCTTTCCACGGCCAGCTGCCAATCGCCGTGTTCCACCTAGAGGTGCGAGAGTTGAACGTGTGGATGAGGAGCCAAGAACTCTTGGCCAAGGATGGATCCAACGCATCAACCGCGCCGTTTAGGTGTGAACTTTGATGCTGATGATGCACAAGGGTTTAGTTTCAACCCGCAAGTTATTACTATTGTCCGCCAAAATCAATTTGGGGGAACAAGTGCTGAATCTCCACACCAACATCTACAAAATTTTGAGATTATGATGGAGACAATGAAGCCAAAGAATGCAACTACCAACAGCTACAAACTCAAGCCTTTCTTCTTCTCCTTGAAGGGGAAAGCATTGTCTTGGTATCAAGCTCTTCCAAGTGGGAAGCTTGAAACATGGGAGGATCTTTCTTCGGAATTCCTCACTAAGTTCTTTCCGCCATCCAAAACGGCGGAGTTGAGAGGTAAGATTAATGCATTTTCTATGAGATCTAACGAAAGTTTGTTTCAATCTTGGGAAAGATTTCAGGATTTGCTATTGGATTGCCCACATCATGGCATATCCAAATTGGCACTATTGGAGATATACTATAAGGGGTTGGATATGGAGACACAATTCAAGCTCCAATCCCTTTCATGTGGTACATTCATGAACATGAGGGGAGATGACGCTTGGGACTTCATTGAGAAGCAAGCGCGAGTTATTGAGAAGTATTCTCATCGGAAAGTGGTGGCGAATCATGTGGATCAAGGAGCAAATCTATCACAAGCAGCTCAAACTCAAATCTTTTCCCTCAATACGGAGATTAAAGAATTGAAGGAAGCCATCAAAACCAACTTTTCGAAGCAAAAGGAACAAGATGTAGGTTATTTGGGCAACAACAATAACCACAACAGGAATGAGAATACTAACCGCAACAACCAGAACAATTGGAACAACAACAACAACAACCGGAACAACAATTGGAACAACAATAGGGGTTCAAACAACAACAATTGGCGTCCCAATCAACAAAATTCCGGTAATTCTTATTCCAATTCAGGAAATTCAAATTCACTAACTCCACCTTCCTCTTCTTCCACTCCTTTGAAAAGCCAGGGGCAAACATCTAATGGTGGAAGTACTTCGGGGAAAGAGAAGCTCGATCCCATGTTGGAGACAATTTTGGGCAAGCTTCAAGGTTTGGAGACTCGCATCATCAAGTTTGATGATCACATAACTAAGGTTGATAAAGCCCAAAAAGTTTTAGAAAACCAAATGTTTAGCCATGCGGAGGAAGTTCCTAGGAATCAAGGGAAACTTCCAGGAAAGACGGAGGACAACCCAAAAGGGAGGGTGATGGCAATCACGACTAGGAGCGGGGTAACAACTACCGACCCGCAGCCTAAGTTTGTAGAAGTCCCCGTTGAGAAAGAGAAAGAAAAAGGGAAGGAGAAGGAAGATGTCTACGTTCCTCCTCCAGCTTACAAACCTCCCCTACCATTCCCACAATCTAGAGTAAGAGCGCGTCTAGACAAACAATTTGGTAAGTTTATTGAACTCATGAGCGAACTGCATATTAATATACCATTCATTGATGCTATTGTAGGTATGCCAGCTTATGGAAAGTTCCTAAAGGAGATCCTCTCTAACAAGAGAAAGCTAGAGGATTTTTGGAGAGGTTAAGATGAGTTCGGATTCATCGGATCTCATCAAGACTATGAAAGAGAAGATGCCCCCAAAGCTAAAGGATCCGGGGTCATTTTGTATTCCCATAGGAGTGGGAGATGTCACATATGATGCATTATGTGATTTGGGAGCAAGCGTGAGCATCATTCCGCTTGCCTTATGCAGGAAAATCGGTTTAGGCGATCCTAAACCGGTAAAGATGACGTTGTACATGACGGATCGATCCATAACTCGTCCCATTGGTATAGTTGAAGACGTCCCGGTCAAGCTTGGTAAGTTCTATGTTCCTATAGACTTTGTTGTGCTTGACATTCCTGCAGATAGTCCGGTCCCGATCATTCTCGGAAGACCGTTTCTTGCAACATCCGGCTGCATAGTCGATTGCAAGAATGCTAGACTCGCCTTTGACATAGGAGAAGAAAAGGTAGAGTTTGTCCTTTCCACTTTAGTGAAGGAACCAGCCTTCGATGAGGATATATTCAATATCCAAGACGAAGAGCTATCTAGAGAGGAGGTAAGTGCTATTCTCTTCAAAGATCCCTTGCAAAAAGTTATTTCTATGAGCATAATGGATATAGGAGAAGAAGAGGAGTGCAATGAGGCAATTGAGGCCTTAGAGACACAAGAAGAAGTGTGTGAAGAAGAGTTTGAGAAACTCCACGATGAGGCAGAAAACGTACGGATCCACGGTCAGACGGCCTATTCCACGGCCGTGGATTTCACCAACAAAAGCGTGGAGCACTCCAGAGGGTTACACGGCCGTGGAGAAAACAGAGGCCCCGTATTTACTTTCCACGCCCAAAATCACGGCCGTGGAGAAGTCAGGGGTGCCGTAATTTTGGGTGAACTCGAGGGAGATTGTGTTTCTTCCACAACTTCTCTTGATTCTTCTCCAACACCTTCTACATCCTTAGACACTTCTAAGGAAGCATCGGATGCTCCTCAAGAGCCATTGGAAACTCCGATAGTGATGGAATTGAAGCCACTTCCTACACATCTAAGGTACGCATTTCTTGGACCTAATTCTACCTTTCCGGTAAGTGTTAGTTCCGATTTAAGCATAGATGAACATAGTAAGCTTATGGTTGTCCTTAAGAAACATAAGAAAGCTTTAGGATATACTATAGAGGATTTAGTTGGAATCAAACCTTCCCTATGCATGCATAAGATCTTAATGGAAGAGGACTTTAGGACTTCGCGACAACCTCAAAGGCGGTTAAATCCGACCATGAAGGAGGTTGTCAAGAAGGAAATTCTTAAGCTACTTGATGCAGGTATCATCTATCCTATCTCCGATAGCAAGTGGGTGACTCCCGTACAAGTGGTTCCGAAGAAGGGAGGAATGACGGTCATCACCAACAAAAACAACAAACTCATTCCTACACGAACCGTAACAGGATGGCGGATGTGCATAGACTACCGCAAGCTAAACAACGCGACGAGGAAGGATCACTTCCCACTACCCTTCATCGATCAAATGCTTGAAAGGTTAGCACAACATTCACACTTTTGCTATCTTGACGGTTATAGTGGTTTCTTTCAGATCCCAATACACCCGGATGATCAAGAGAAGACCACATTCACGTGCCCGTGGGGTACGCTTGCCTATAGGAGGATGCCGTTCGGGCTTTGCAACGCCCCAGCCACCTTTCAAAGGTGCATGGTGGCCATCTTCTCGGAATATATAAAGGAAATCATGGAGGTTTTTATGGATGACTTCTCCATTTATGGTTCCTCTTTTGACAATTGCCTTTCTAACCTTGTTGTTGTATTACAAAGGTGTGAAGACACTAACCTAGTTCTTAATTGGGAGAAGTGTCAATTTATGGTGAAAGAAGGCATTGTATTAGGACACTTAATCTCTAGTAGAGGGATTGAGATGGATAAAGCTAAGATAGAGATAATAGAAAAGCTTCCTCCCCCAACTTCGGTGAAAGGGACAAGAAGTTTTCTAGGGCATGCTGGATTTTATAGGCGTTTCATAAAGGATTTCTCTAAAATATCAAAACCGCTTACTAATCTATTGATGAAGGATGCAGTTTTTGAGTTTTCGCAAGAATGCTTAGATGCGTTTAATATGATTCGTGAAGCTCTAATCTCAGCCCCGATTATCCAACCTCCGGATTGGAATCTTCCCTTTGAGGTTATGTGCGACGCAAGTGACGTAGCTATAGGAGCTGTCCTTGGACAAAGAAAGGAAGGGCGAACCCACGCTATCTACTACGCTAGCAAGACGCTAGATGAGGCGCAACTCAACTACGCCACTACCGAAAAAGAGTTCTTAGCTATTGTATATGCAATTGACAAATTTCGCTCTTATCTTGTAGGTGCAAAGGTGATTGTATACACGGATCATGCTGCGATCCGGTCTCTCCTTGCAAAGAAGGATGCGAAGCCAAGGCTAATTAGATGGATTCTTCTCCTACAAGAATTTGATCTAGAGATCCGCGACAAGAAGGGTTCGGAAAATTCTGTTGCGGATCATTTGAGTCGTCTAACACATCTAGAAGACGACCATCTACCTATAGATGACTCCTTTCCGGACGAGCATTTACATATCATATAGGAGTGCATCGATGTGATCGCCAAAGGTAACGAACCATGGTTTGCTGATTTTGTTAACTATTTGGTTTGTCAGGAATTACCGCCCGGATTATCCTGCGCACAAAGAAAGAAGTTCTTTAAGGATGTTCGAGAATACTTTTGGAATGAACCTCTCCTCTTTAATAGAGGTCCGGATGGCATTATTCGGCGATGTGTGCCGGAAGATGAGATGCAAAGTGTCATCCTCCATTGTCATTCACTACCTTGTGGAGGACACGCTAGTTCGAACAAGACTAGCGCTAAGGTATTGCAATCTGGATTCTTTTGGCCTACTCTATTTAAAGATGTGCAAACCTTTGTTTCAAGCTGCGATGCTTGTCAAAGAACAGGAAATATATCTAGGAGGAATGAGATGCCTCTCAACAACATCCAAGAGGTGGAGATCTTTGACGTTTGGGGAGTAGACTTCATGGGACCTTTCCCATCATCTTGTGGTAACCAATACATACTTTTAGCGGTGGATTATGTTTCAAGATGGGTTGAAGCAATTGCCTCTCCCACCAATGATGCCATGGTAGTGGTTAAGTTGTTTAACAAGACCATCTGCCCACGATTTGGGACACCACGGACTATCATTAGTGATGGAGGCTCTCACTTCATTGCCCGGCGCTTTGAAGCTGTCTTAGCTAAGTATGGGGTGACTCACAAGATCGCCACCCCTTATCATCCATGTTACGCAAAGAACGTGTGCACGCAAAAGCTTTAAATTTATACTCGTTATATTTCTCCTAACTCCTAGCGAACCCGCAGTGTACGGGTCGTTTTGTAGTAGGGATAGTATTCCGAGGTCGAACACAAAGACTGAGGTGAGATTGAGTCGATTAGTGACTAAGTTTAGTGAAGATCAAAGCTAAGAAAAGAGAAAGAAATAAAGAAATGAAAATCTCAATGTTTTTGGGTTGGTTTTTAGGTGATCAATCAAAGATCACAAATCATGCAAAATAAACAATCAACTAAACTAACAAATCAACACAAACAAATGAGCTAAAAACGAGATATAAGATCAAAGAGAGATAAAAGCGGATTCTAGGGGTTGGAAATTCCGGTTATGGCATAGGACTCAAGCTATCTAATCATTCCTTGGATTAACTATACTATGTTGGGAGTGAGTGTTTCTAGATTGGGATCAATCACCGGGTAGGTCTCATGGTCCACTAGTCCGTTCCTAAGGTCTCATCACCGGGTAAGTCTCAAAGAGCCTAAGGATAGGAATTCTACACAAACCGGATGGAATTCTAGGGATCCAACCTCTCCTTACCGGGTAAGTCTCAGAAAGGTAAGTCCTAAACACCTATCCTAGCACACTCGGTCCAATAGCGGCTTGTGAGGCTCACTACTACCTAGAGTTTGTCATCTTTGATATCTAAGA
This sequence comes from Fagopyrum homotropicum, assembly GCA_033239125.1. Lineage (NCBI taxonomy): Eukaryota > Viridiplantae > Streptophyta > Magnoliopsida > Caryophyllales > Polygonaceae > Fagopyrum > Fagopyrum homotropicum. The sequence goes on along the minus strand of BSWB01000001.1, from coordinate 36,618,757 downwards.
GCAAGAATCACCGGATAGGTATCTTCTAGACACTTAGATGCTAACACTAGGTCACCCTAGGATAGATTTAACTCAACAAACACTAGGATTTCAACATTCTAACATTCTAGAACTTAGATTCATCAAATCAAACAAATCAGGCAAACCACGGGTTGTTCATCTACCTCCACGGCCGTGGACTGGCAAGAACAAACCGTGGACTCCAACAGTGACTCTGTTCAAGTAAACGAATCATCCAAAGGTAAATCTAAGTCCATCCTATCATAGTCCCAGCCATAACCCTCATTTCCTTACCCTAGAATCGCATCTATTTAGCCTACAACATACATCATCACAATCGAAATCATAAAGCATAAAATCATGGCTTCCATTTGCAAGATAATGAAGAGAAAGAGATGAACAAGTGAAACAAGTAAAACCAAGCTGAAAATTAGATTTAGAAAGACTCACAACCCTTCAAAAGAAGGTTCAATAGATTCTTACAACTCTAGAAAACGATTCCGGAAATCTTCACTAAAAAATCTATCAAAGGCTAGCAATGGTGTGTTCTTCTCTTCTTCTCCAATGGAGCCTTTTTCCTCCTCCAATGGTAGCTTTCTTCCAAGCTTCCTATTTTGAGAATCTTCTTGTTGAGAGTATGGTAGTGAGAGTGGATGATGGGAGAATGGAAGATGCCTTTTCAGCCTTGCAGGACCACCTTTTATACTACAACTTTGCAAGAGTCGGCCATGAGATCGTGGCACAGCTGTCACAACCGTCTGGCAAAAACCACGGTCAGATTCCACGGTCGTGGAAGTGCCAGTGACCGTGGTTTTGATGCCTCAGCTTGTTTTGGATCATTAGGCTACGATTTGGTGGATGGCTTGCACCAACAAGGTCCCATGGGTCTTCCTTAGCCTCTAGCTTGCATCCCAATGAGTCCGAAGGTGTGTCATCTTGATGAACGATCCTCAAATGTATCGATTAAGCTCCTAAATCTCCCAAAATACCTACAAAGCAATGCAAAAGTCCATGTAGACGTCTATCTCGACAAAATACGTGAATTGAGTGCATACGTCGTGAACTAGTGCTAAACCATGCATGAATGAGTGAAAAATCTATCTAAATGATTACCTAAACCTAAGCCATAAATCGTGTTATCAATCCACAAACTAGTGGACAAGTGGAGATCTCAAACCGGGAGATCAAAGGAATCCTAGAGAAGACGGTTTCAAGGACAAGGAAGGATTGGTCCTTGAAGCTAGATGATGCATTGTGGGCGTACCGGACTGCATATAAGACTCCCATCGGAACTACACCATACAACCTTGTGTATGGGAAGTCTTGTCACTTACCGGTAGAGTTGGAGCATAAGGCGTTTTGGGCAATCAAGTGGTTGAACTTCAGCATGAAGGAAGCGGGAGAGAAGTGTCTCTTGGACCTAAATGAGCTTGAAGAACTTCGCTTGAACGCCTACGAAAACGCCAAGATCTATAAAGAAAGAGCAAAGCGTTGGCATGATAAGCATATCATCCCAAAGGACTTCAAAGAAGGATATCAAGTTCTCCTCTTCAATTCAAGGCTTCGTCTCTTTCCAGGTAAGCTTAAATCTCGTTGGACCGGACCTTTTCTAATCAAACGTATTTTTCCCCATGGTGCAGTTGAAGTATGGGGTGAAACGGGCGGAAGCTTTAAGGTGAACGGTCAACGACTCAAGAAGTATACACCGGAACTCCAAGCTGAAGAGTTCGCGCCCACCGCACTCGAATAAGTGCGAATTTGGTCTAGCTACGGACCTTAAACAAAGCGTTTCTTGGGAGGCAACCCAAGGTATTGCACGTACGTTTTTGTTTTTGATTCATAGATTAGTTTAGTTTAGACGTTTTGCTTTGTTTTGCCTTCAATGTCTTCCGGTATGTTCGTGTTTTTGGATGTAGGAACAGTGGAAAAGAAAGGGGAAAGGAAAAGCTTGAAGAAAATTGACGAAACTTGGACTTTGACACATTACAGAGAGTTCCACGGCCAAAACCACGGTCGTGACAGCTACAGTGACCGTAATTTTCAAAAGCCTGAGAAAAATCACAAAAACCACGGTTCCGTACATTTCCACGGCCGTGGAACCCCCCGATAGACCGTGATTTTCAAAAATTTTTACGGCCACTATAAAAACCGCATTTCTTCACAAAACACACAACACAAACCCCATTTCACGCCCAAATCGCCGAATCCACTCCCCATCTCCCAATTCCTCGTTCGTTAATCGTTTTTAACGATTCTTTGGCCAAAACTGAAGCAAATCCAATCACCAACAAGATCCAAGCAACAATTCGAGCGGCAATTCACCGGAGATTACGGAATTCGGATTCCAAAATCTAAAAACCTAGGTTTTTCGTTCTTCCCTTCTCTTTGTCGATTCGGCTTCGTTTTTGCTAGAATTTTTAGGAGAACTGATTGGAATTGGACGGAAATTAGTCTAGGGCTGCTTGTTGTTGAGTTTGGCGTGATTTTGTTGAGTTTTGAGAAATTTCGAGACGAACCACGGTTTTTGGACTTTCCACGGCCGTGGAACCTGAAGAACAGGCCGTGGTTTTCAACAGAACATGGATTTTGTAAGGAGAGTATCTGGTAGAAATAAGAACAAAAAGAGGAAAGGCAACAATGCTTCCTCTTCTAGAGCACCACCCGTTGAGCCTCCATCACCTCCTTCATCACCATCACCACCTCCCGCTAGGATCCCTACTATCCATGAGGATCATTTAGATGCCTTAGAGAGGATAGAGGAGAGGACGATCATAGGACCTAGATACTTACTTCTTGAGGAGTTAGAGCCTCTACATGTGATAGGAGATCTCACATGGCTTTTGGATAGAGCCAGTTTAGTCATCTTCTCCGCTATTCGGGAAGATGCTTATGAGGAGATTACTAGGGAGTTTGTAGTCTCATTCGAGCACAGTCATGTTGACAGGACAGTTTCTTTTCGGCTGATGGAGAGAAACTATGATTTCTCTATTAGAGAGTTTGGAGCCTTCTTTGGGTTCCAGGAGACCTTTAATGGTCGATTCCCTAGTGGTGTGTATGTCAAGGATTTCTGGGAAGAGATTGCTATGATTTACGCCAGCGAGGACCGCTGGCAGCCTGCTGATACCAAGGCTAGGTTGATCTACCACCTAGCCTTGAAGATTGCCCATAGAGTGCTTTCTGAGTCTCTCTTCCCTAGGACGGAGACACCTTAGAAGATTAAGACAGATGAGCTGTTTCTTCTCTACAGCATGTTGTATGGCAGGCCAGTTGATTGCGCCACCCTCTTAGCTTCTACTATGAGCAAGATAAAGAATAAGAGGGCTGGCAACATTGGATACGGTGGGATGGTCACCCACCTTGCTAGATAGTTAGGGGTAGACTTCTCAGCTTGCACCCGCATCGCAGCTAGACCCTTAGGACTTCAGGCCCTCATGACTAGAGGCCTCATCTTTCCCACACATAGAGGTCCACCGTATGCTGCTATGCCTTGGGAGAGTAGGACTAGGAGAGGCGTTGAGTGGCTTCCTGAGTATTCCATTATGGTTGGACGCCATAACTGGAAGAAGACGTTCGCTGCCATGCATGCGAACAGATTAGTAGCCCCTCCCTATGTTCCACCACCACCAGTTGTAGAGGAGGGGATGAGAGGGGATGACGAGTTTGAGGGAGGAGGAGCTGATCATGAATTTGGTACATTCCCGGATCAGCCGGATGCAGTTCCTGACCTTCCTAGACACTCTCCCCGCCCTACTAGAGCTTCAGGTTCTTCCTCTCGCCGTGCCAGTGTGAGCGAGAGGCCGACTTGGATGGCGGATCCTCCTACTTGGTATAGGACGCAGTCGGACTGGATGGGAGCTCCACCACCTTGGCATACACAGCCGCCACCTGCACCAGCACCTTCAGATACACCGGCGTGGTACAGCCAGCCGCCTAGTTGGTACGAGCAGTTGCTAGAGTGGGCTACCGACCTTTCCAGCAGGGTCGGAGCCTTGGAGATCCGTGCCGACGCTAGGGATGCACGAGCCGACGATCATGACCGCATGATGAGAGAGATATACCGCCAGCAGTTTGGGCGGAACTATGATCCAGGCTTCTTTCCGTTTCCACCTCCACCGGCACCACAGTGAGGACCTTTGACGATCGACCGTTTTAGCCGCTCCACCACCGTTTTGTGAGTTCTTTTTCTTTCTTTCTTTTCTTCTTTTTATTTTGAACATTAGGGACAATGTTTGTTCCAAGTATGGGGTGGGGTGTGACTAATAGTTTGTAATAACTTTTACTCACTTTGTATGCTTTTATCGAGACTACCTTGCATGTTCATTCTATTGTTACACGTTTCATTATTGCATTGCATGAAAAAGCTTTTGAAAAACCCATAAAAATTGAAAAATTTTGAAAATTTTGTGCTTCTAAGGATAGAGATGATTTCTATGATAATCACTACTTGTAAATTGAGTTTTGATGACAATCACATGCTTAAACAAATAGTGAATTGAAAAGAAATTGAATGAGTTGATTATTCCTCTTTTGCAAGTTTCATAATGTGATAAGTGTTACCTAAATCATATTGAGAAATCAAGGTTGAAATCACATGATAAGTTCTTATGCTTCTTTTTGAGATGATTAAGGCAATTCGAATTTTCTTTCTCCTTCCTTTGATCATTTAGCCCCTCAATGAAATAATGACCTCCTTTACCTATCCGGGAATTTGGAGGAGTTGATATTTGGCATGTTTGATGTGGGAGGGCCATGAAAGCAATATTTTGCATTCAAAAGAATAGAAAGAAATTATAGGTTTGAGGAAGTCAATCATGACGATGAGTAACTCGGCACCATTCACATAGCCGGGTGTTTGTGTCTTGCCAAAGTCGGATTGAGCGATATTCCTAACGGATTATGGTATGTGCATCAAGGGTTTGAGGCATCTCGCATAAATGAGAACCGCCAATCTCCTAGGCTTCGGTTTTTGTGCACCTCTATTCATAACTCCAAAAGTAAAGTCGAAAAATGAATTGAAAAGAAGAGAGCGAAGCTCTAAGTTGAAAGTGTTGCGGAAACCACAATAGAAAAAGAAAAGAGTTAGTTATCCACTTTCCCGGATTCATGGACCACATTCCTTAAAGTTTTCCCTCCCTTTCCGCATTCTAGACCTTGTTTGAAAGTCCTTAAGATCAAGAGAATGATATATGACTTGGTGATCTAAATTGAAGTTTCTTATGATTGATTTTGATAATGTTTGAAGGTTATGATGCTTACATGGAAGTTTGATCAATTCATGAGCTTTCTTTACTCTTTACTCTTTGATTATGTGTATGAAAGTCTTATAAACGAATGAAGCAAGATTTGAGAATGATATATTGACTAGAAAGCACATTCATCTAAAAGAAGTTTGGTTTTGAGAGTGTACACATATTTCATCCTAACTTGAGTTTTAAAGCTTTTGAAAGACCTTGCTTGGGGACAAGCAAGTGGCAAGTATGGGGTTATTTGTTAGCATGAAATATTGTGATATTTTAGGCAAGTTTTCTAAGTGTATTTCATCTATACTGGTGTTCATTGATAAAGCATCGAAGCATTTGTGAGCTAGTTTGTCTATATTGTCGATATAGAGGTCTACATAAGCTTTGTGTTGATTGTAGGCAAATAAGAGCTAAAACCGGACGAATCAAGGGAGAATGGAGATGGATTGAGCATGTACAAGGATTGAGGACACTACTAGGAGCTAAGGAAGATGTTAAGTTGAAGAATGACACAAAACAAAGGAGAATTACGAGCACTCGACGTTCCACGCTCTAAAATACGGCCGTACTAGAATCCACGCTCTAAACCACGGCCGTGGAACTTTGGCAAGACAAACGTGGAGCATTTCAGAGGGTTACACGGTCGTGGAAGTTGTGACAAACCGTGATGAATTTCCACGCTCTAAACCACGCTCTAAACCACGGGCGTGGAATCCCAAGGAACCGTGATTTAGGCGATCTTTTAACGTACAATTTGAAGCCATGATCTTTTACACAATGGGTTGGACACTTATTTTGTCTGGCCCTATAAAAGGACGGAAAGAGAGAGATTCCGTCACCTTCGCTTACGCTGATTGCACGTGCCTAGGGTTTCAAGTTGGACGTGTAGAGATTACTATTCCGCAACGGAGATTCGCGAAGAGTTGAAGATTTGGAAGTTACGCTTTGTCCTTAGATTTGATTAGAAGACGGATTGACATCCCATTTTTCGTTCTTATCAAGGATTGTGATTGGTTTGTGTTATTCCGAATCTGCTTACATCATTGTTCTTGTTTGTGGATTTGAGATTTGTTTGAGATTTATTCAAGGTTTTCGAAGGTTTTCATCTTTCATTCTTTTAAATCTTGAATTTGATATCAATATGACTGTTGTTGGCTAAAACCCTTTAGCAATTCTAGGGTGAAGGGTTGATAGTTGTGGCTTAGATGATGATAGATTGATCGTAAACAGATTGGACCCTGAGAGTTAGAGAGAATCGTCGACGAACCCAAAATCACGGTGTGTTCTTGAGTTCCACGGCCGTGGAATCTCAAGATCCACCCGTAATTTCCCTCAGTTTACGAACCTTGCTTTTACTTTAATCCAAAGTTAAAGATTTGTTTTAACTTAGTCTTGGCTTGCCTTTTCTAGGTGGTAGTGAAGCCTCAACAACCTCTACTTCGATTTCGAGTGTCACAACCTTAATCGGTTAAGTTAGTCTTGATCCTTTGAATACAAGTTTGGGTATTTGATATTAATCCTTGCCTTTAGATCCTTTCTATACTGAAGCCTCAACAACCTTTATAGAGAGTGTCTTTAGATAAGTCATATAAAGCCTTGGAACTTCACCGTACATTGCTTTACCTTAGCATACATTTGCAACTCTTAACTTTGTCCTTATATCTTTAGTATATCTTGAATCGATTGCCATAACTGGATTCCTGGATCTTTAGGATTGTTGTTTTCCCAATATTTACAAAGCTTCATACATTTACTTGCTTGACAATTCTATAACTGGATTTAAACACCAAATCCCTGTGTTCGATACTCTGGAATTCTTGCTTAACTACGTCGATCCGTACACTGCGGGTTCGCTTGCTTGATTCTAGTTTTATAAATTTAAAGCTTATTTGCACGCACGCTAAGTGGCGAATAATTCACTCTTACTAATGATATTTATTTTGTGACACGATGGATTCTCAAACCTCGCCTCCGCCCCCGTGTAACCATCAGGAATGGATCCGATGCATCTCACCTTGTACCTGTATGGTCTGAGTATAGAGAACCTCCCAGTCTCCTGTCAAAGCTGGGCAGTGATGTCACGGCCCGTTATACATACACTTGGGCCTTAAAAATAATAATAACTATCGTCCTAAAAAGTTGTTATTATAAACACACAACACACATATCACTATCGTCATTCAACTAACAACCATAAACTAGCTAAGTAAGTCGCAAGGACTTACCTGAATCAAATCACATTCTCTCAAGTCTTAACTCGGTTCGTACTCGTGGTAACTCAAACGCCTGTCAAACAAGACAGGTGGATCAAAATCACATTCCCAAACTCTTAGAAGTTATAAACTTCTAAGTTGTACAATCTCGGGAAGAGAAATTACAGAAAAGGTCCTCATAGGGTAAAAAGACTATTTTGCCCCTGATCCCGAAATCCAAGAATAATTTATAACCTAGTTCCAAATCCTCCTTTGGAACCTACTCTCATAACTAGTTCTGACAAGAAGATGTGTTAAAGATTTATAGAATTTAACCCAAAAGTTCTAGTTATACATAAGGTTGCTAAGGTCTGACTTTGGGTCAAGATGAAAGCTTGGATAAGATAACAAATTCCGAAATAAAATTCTAAAACCTCTAAGATATGTATACTAAACATAGGGGTAAAGATATCTCAAAACACTTAACCACAACTCTCCCATAAATCACACAAGTTTGAAAGGAAAGCTGAAATTCCCATACTTAGCCAAATTTTCCTCTACTGTAAAAATAGCCCAACTGTCCTACTTTGAGTCCTTATAAGTTCTAATCCGACCGTTAACTTTCTCCTAAATTTTAACACAGTAAACTACGTATTTTAGTCTACAGCATATTAAAATTTCAACGGTGGATTCTCGATCTAAGGTGTCGGAACTAGCTCCTAAAGATGGCTACTCCATCCAGAAATCTGAAAGAACAAGGTTGCAAGAGGTCCGAGCTTCCAGACCTACTGCAGCATCCACAACATTAATAATCTTAACCCAAGACTCTAAGGTATAAGACTCCAGGAATAACTCTTAATCCTATTAACTTATACCCCCAAATCTACTCTTACAATAACTATTGCATTCTTCTATTTCACAGATCAGGAAGGAAGCCAAACTTACCCCACTGCAGACGACAGGATCAACAGGTGCTCGAGTTTGCTATTGTCGTCTTCCGATGGTCGATGGAAGGGATCACTGGGCTCTCCGTTGCGCTGTCCAGCAGATCGTCAAGGATAACGTCCCTGGGGTGCAAAGTCGTCTGCACAGTCCATCGAGGGTCATCAGCATATGCCCTGATCTCTAGGTCCAAAGCGGGAGAAAGGAAGGAACACTTACCGACTTCTGCGTTGAACACTACCAGAGTCTCTGCCTTGCCACGCTACAGGAGGGAGGAGTGTTGATGTCTTATGCGCTGAAGAATGTGAGCCTCCAGCTTAGGATGGCGCGATACGGAAGAAGAAAGGGATAGATCTGTACTCACCTGGTCGTTGATGCCGAAGGGATTCCGGTACCGAAGAAGACTTTCCACCAGTTGCAGACACTCAGAACTTTGGTGGTCGTTGTTGTTAGCATCGACCGTGCAGAAGGAGGGAAGGAGGAGACAACAGTTACGTTAGTGGCTGGATTAGGATAGAGTCAGTCATTACGTTAGGTTAAAATTAATTCAGAGGGAATTAGGGTAAAGATAGAGTGTTTGGGCCGGTGGGCTAATTATAATGGGCCTTGATGACATGAATTATGACCTATATTTAGGCATGTATTTATATAGATTTTCCCTTTATTTTGCATGCATAGACATACATTCATGGCATTTATGGTTATATTCACCTACTTTGTGAGAATAGAGGTCTACACAAAGTTTTATTGCATTTGTAGGTATTTTGGCGAATTTTGGAGCGAAATGGCACATTTAAGGATCAAGTCTTGAAGTGGGACAAAAAGGAACATAAAACGAAGCTAGGACGCGGCAAAGTATGTTCTGATACCGTTTGATGTGCCAAGGTATCTTCTGATACCGTCTGACGCGCCAAAAAGAAACATAAAACGAAGCTAGGGCTCGACTTCTTTTCAGCCCAAATATTTAGGGTTTTGTCTTTAAACCCTAGATTTATCTCTACAAATATCCGATAGCCTTCAAAATTGAAAGGCGGACTTGGAGCCCCGACGTTAGGGAGAAGTTGAGAACGGTTTGCATCCAGCGCTTTTCGAGGGCATTGTTTAGGAAGATCTTATTGCGTACAGGGAGGATTCTGAGAAGGGCGCATTTTGAGATTGCGCATTTGGAGTTGGAAGATCTTAGGGTTTTCATCTTGAAGACGGATTGATATCCCGTTCTTCATTTGTCCCTAGAGATTTTGTGAGGTTTTTCTATTCCTTTGATTCTACATTTTTTCAACACAAGAACGGATTTGTTATTTTGATATTTTGAGGATTGAGATATTTGACATTATTGAGTTTTCTAAGTTCCATTCTTTTTATTCTCTTCTTAATTTGATTGTTGATTTGATGAATATGATTGTTGGCTTAAACCCTTAAGCAATTCTAAGGTGAAGGGTTGATAGTTGTGGCTTAGATGATGATAGATCGATCGTAAACATATTGGACCCTGAGAGTGTGAGAAACTTCGTCGACAACCTTTCCATGGTTTGTTCTTGAGTTCTACGGCCGTGGTTCTTCAAGATCCGACCGTGGTTTCCTCTGTCGTACGTCCTTTGCTTTTGCTTTGATCCAAAGTTAAAGATTTGCTTTAACCTAGCCTTGGCTTGCATTTTCTAGGTAGTAGTGAGACTCAACATCCTCTATTTCGGTTTCGAGTGTCGCAACCTTAACCGTTTTAGTTTATCTTTGATTCCTTGGGTTTAGGCATGGGTATTTGAGAGTAATTCTTGTCCTTAGATCCTTTCTATACTACAGCCTCAACAACCTTTATAGAGAGTGTCCTTGGGGGAGATATATAGGGTTTTGGAACTTCGCCATACATAACCTTACATTAGATATACCTTTGCAATCCCGACTTTGTACTTACATCTATAGAATTTCTTGAATTGATTGCCACAATTGGATACTTGGATCTTTAGGATTGTTGTTTTCCCAATATTTGCAAAGCTTCTATACTTTACTTGCTCGATAATTTGTGAACTGAATTTGATCCCCCAAATCCCTGAGTTCGATACTCTGGAATTCTTGCTTTACTACGCCGATCCGTACACTGTGGGTTTGCTTTGCTTGATTTCAATTTTATAAATTTAAAACTTATTTGCACGCACACTTTGAGGCGAACAAGCCCAGTCCGCTGGCCTGTGCATTCCGCAAATGTTGGGCTGGTCGTGAGTCGTACTTGTATGAATCTCTTTTCGAGTTTTTTAAACTATACGGGAATTCTAATCGGGCTATACAAATTATCATTTTATGTGAATTTAGGTCACATAAAATGATAGATTTTAGTGTTTTTTTATTTTGTTTTAAAAACAAAAGAGGTTAGCGGATCGGAATCCGGTTCGATCGGTTTTAAACGGAAATTAAAATTTTTCGGGTATTACATCACTGCCCCTTAAAATAAGTTTCGTCCCGAAACTAAGAATAATGTATCTAAATAAACGACTTTCTTTGTATATCTTAGTTTCATAAAAATTTCGTTTTCTACCATGCAACTACTCAATCATGATGCTCTGACACACATCACATAAAACATAATCACTCAAACCAATAAAAAAACATGAAAAGTCAAACAAAACAAATGAGTACCAAACTCGTCGGTACAACAGTAGTAGCTAATCCTGGAAAGAACTCGGGATAATTACGCCTAACACTCTCCTCTGTCTCCCAAGTTGCCTCATCAGCTCCTCGTCTAGACCACTGGATCCTCCACATCGGCATCTCCTAGGACCGTAGACGTCTAGTACTGCGCTCCAAGACAACTATTGGGTACTCCACAAACGTGTGGTCGGGCTCAGCTATCAGATCCTCATGGTTGATGACGTGCCTCGGATCCAGGATGTACTCTCTCAACTGAGATACATGAAAGACCGGATGGACATCCTCTAGTCTCGGTGGTAGTGATAATCTGTAGGCAAACTTCCCAACTCTCTCCAAGATCTCAAAAGGTCCGACATATCGGGGACTCGGCTTCCCCTTAATGCCGAAACAACGGACTCCTCTCATCGGTGACACTCTCAACTACACCTGTGCACCTACTCTACTCTCCAAGGGTCGACGCCTTTTGTCGGCGTAGGATTTCTGGCGACTCTGAGCTGCTAACATCCGCTCCCGGACCAGGGAAATCCGAGCGATGTCGTCCTGTATCTGATCTAGAGCTACTCCCTCAGCTTTGCTAGGCGCATCCCAGCATAATGGCGTGCGACATCTCCGCCCGTACAAAGCTTCATAAGGGGCCATCCCAATAGACACGTGCCAACTGTTATTATACGAAAACTCTACTAGTGGAAGGTGATTTGGCCATACTTGTCCCCAATCTAATACACAAGCCCACAGCATGTCCTCTAACGTCTGGATGGTCCTCTCAGACTGACCGTCAGTCTGTGGGTGGTAAGCAGTAGTAAAGTGGAGACTCGTCCCTAAAGCAGTATGTACCTGCTGCCAAAATCTCGAGGTGAAACGTCCATCTCTGTCGGAGACGATAGTCCTTGGTACCCCATGAAGTCTCACAATGTGTCTAGTGAACTCCTCAGCCAGACGACTTACCGGTCACGTTTCCTTACTCGAAATGAAACGTGTGATCTTTGTCAGATGGTCTACCACTACCCAGATAGCATCAAAACTTTGCTGAGTCTCAATCTTGTGACAAAATCCATAGATATATCCTCCCACTTCCACTATGGTACTGGAAATGGGTGGATCTCTCCTCCGGACCTACGATGATCAATCTTGACCTGCTGGTAGGTCGCACACTAAGCTACATACCAAGCCACGTCGGGCTTCAACCCACCCCACCAAAAGGGACGTCTCACATCCTTGTACATCTTACTCGCTCCAAGATGTACTGATTATGGGGTAGTATGAGCCTCACCTAATATCCTTTGTCTCAACTCACCGTCTGATGGTACACAAATGCGGTCCTGACATCTCATCACTCCATCAACACCAATAGTGAACTGAGATGCCTCATCTCGAGACATCCTGTCTTTGATCCTGGTCAAGGTCGGGCAAGTCTCCTTCTTATGTCGGATTTCCCCCAACAGATTAGGAAGTAACTCCAAAGTAGCCAACTGACTATTTGTATCTGGAAACTGAATCTCTATCTCTAACCAAGCCAAATTTCTCTGCAACTGTGGTTGTACTGTCAACCGTGCTATCGCCTTCTCCCGAGGCGTCTTCGGACTCAAAGCGTCAGCTACTACGTTCGCCTTTCCGGGGTGGTAGAGAATCTCAAGGATGAAATCCTTGATCAACTCTAACCACCGCCTCTAGCGGTTATTCAACTCCCGTTGAGTGAATATGTACTTCAGACTTGATAGCATGTATTATAGTCTATATTTTGGGACCTTTTTAGACGTTTTATTTTCAATAATCTGCATGTTTGAATGTATATTATGTGATTATATTGTCATTTCATCTACCTTTGCGGGAATCGAGGTCTACACTAAGTTTCGTTGTAATCGTAGGTAAAATGGCATGTTTTGCATCAAAATGGAGCTAAAGGAGCAAAGGAGTCATTGGAGCTACATTTAGGAGCTTAAAAGAGAACCAAGAAGCTTGGAATTAACAAAGAAGATTTACTTTGGATCAGATTTAAGAGATTTCACCTTCAGCTGAGATTCACCTCGGTCAGCTACAGTACCACTTCGACCGAGGTGATTTTGAGGAGCGCCCCGACCGAGGCGAACACCTTGGACGCAGCGAGATATATTTTATTTGGTTGAGATCTTTTATTTTTGGAAGGAGAGATCTTATATTTTTGGGCTGGATTTGTGGAAGGAAGATCATATATTTCGGAGATCTATTTATGACATATGGATATATTTTATTAGGAAAATATCTTTTTAAGATATTTTATCTTTGGAAGATAATTCTCCTATATAAAGGGTTGGATTTTCCACAAGTTCAACCATGCTTAGAGGGCAGAGAGCATCCAGCAATTAAGGGATTTTTCCGGAGTTTTGAAGGAAGGAAGGAAGATTGAAGATCAATCAAGGAAGGATTGATAGTTCGGATATAGCTTTTGAGGGGATTTGTAAGACTTTCTTAGATTCCCTTTTGTTTGATTGTCTTGTTGGATTTGTAATCCAAGAAACGCTGATTTGTTTATTTGATTCAGTTATTGAAGCCTTGTTCTTAAGGTTTTTGTGTTCAAATATTCATTCTCTTCCCATATATTTGATTATTGCTTTCATGATGATGAGTGGCTAATTTCTTTGTGCGATTCTAGAGATTAAAGCATCCAGTTGTGGTTCCAAGTCAAGATCTCAAGATAAGCGGACAAAGCTGAGAAGTATGCTTAAAACAAGGATGCGAACCCGTAGTGTACGGATCAATTATAGTAAAAGCAAGAATTCCGGGGTGTCGATCTCAGAGACTTAGGTGAAACAAAGCAAGTATAGGTTGTCAATATCACAACTAACCACAGTGTACGGATCAATTATAACCCGAGAAGTATGCTTAAAACAAGGATGCAAACCCGCAGTGTACGGATCAATTATAGTAAAAGCAAGAATTCCGGGGTGTCGATCTCAGGGACTTAGGTGAAACAAAGCAAGTATAGGTTGTCAATATCACAACTAACCACAAAAGCGATTAAAGCAATCAAAGATGATAATATAGTCAATTAAGGAAATATGCTAATTCTAGGGATTAAAGCATCCAATTGTGGTTCCAACTCAAGATCTCAAGATAAGCGGACAAAGCTGAGGTTTTGCAAAGGGAAGATGTTACTAAAGAGGAATAGATCACCGGGTAAGTCTCACTACTCACAATCCCAAGCCAAAGAACCTATCACCGGGTAAGTCTCAAGGTACTAAGGAAAGGAACTGTAATCTCAAACCAACACTCCAACTAAGGGAATAGAATCAACCTTTACCGGGTAAGTCTCAGGCTAACTCACAAAGATGGAATAAAAGCACACTCAAACCCCAATAAAGGATAAACCTTTATTACCTACACTTATGATCTTGGGTAAACAAACAAAGGAATTACCGGGTAAGTCTCATCATAGGCTTGCATTGAACCAGGAAAGGTGTAATAAGAATAGGATTTGGCAAACTCTAACACTTAACTCTCAGTTTCGGATCAGAAAGGGTCACCTCGGTCAGTCAAGTTCCACCCCGGCCGAGATGTTCATCGACTGAACGAGATGTTCTAAGGTTAAGGATAAAGACTCTAGCTTTCAGGGTCCTACTGAGATTAAGATTATTCTATCATCGTTTTTCCCACAACTTTTAGCCAATCACCCTAGAATCTCACAAAGAAATTAGTCACTCATCATCATGAAAGCAATAATCAAATATATGGGAAGAGAAAGAATATTTGAACACAAAAACTTTAAGAACAAGGCTTCAATAACTGAATCAAATAAACAAATCAGTGTTCCTTGGATTACAAATCCAACAAGACAATCAAACAAAAGAGAATCTACGAAAGTCTTACAAATCCCCTCAAAAGCTATATCCGAACTATCAATCCTTCCTTGATTGATCTTCAATCTTTCTTCCTTCCTTCAAAACTCCGGAAAAATCCCTTAATTGCTGGATGCTCTCTGCCCTCTAAGCATGGTTGAACTTGTGGAAAATCCAACCCTTTATATAGGAGAATTATCTTCCAAAGATAAAATATCTTAAAAAGATATTTTCCTAATAAAATATATCCATATCTCATAAATAGATCTCCAAAATATATGATCTTCCTTCCATAAATCTAGCCCAAAAATATAAGATCGCTCCTTCTAAAAATAAAAGATCTCAGCCAAATAAAATATATCTCGCCGCGTCCAGGGTATTCGCCTCGGTCGGGGCGCTCCTCAAAATCACCTCGGTCGAGGTGGTACTGTAGCTGACCGAGGTAAATCTCAGTCGAAGGTGAAATCTCTTAAATCTGATCCAAAGTAAATCTTCTTTGTTAATTCCAAGCTTCCTAGTTCTCTTTTAAGCTCCTAAATGTAGCTCCAATGACTCCTTTAGCTCCATTTTGATGCAAAATGTGCCATTTTACCTACGATTACAACGAAACTTGATGTAGACCTTGATTCCCGCAAAGATAGATGAAATGACAATATAATCACATAATATACATTCAAACATGCAGATTATTGAAGATAAAACGTCTAAACAGGTCCCAAAATATAGACTATAATACATGCTATCAAAATACCCCATACTTGTCCCTTGCTTGTCCCCAAGCAAGTTCCAAATCTTAAGCACAAGATAGAATGGATTATAATTCATAAAGATCAATGAAAAGTATTTCAAAACATTTTTGGTGGTGTGCTCCAATCATAGATCACACTAAGAGAATGCTTCATGGAATTTAAAATCAAAACATGCTCAAAACATTTTATAAATATAAGAAAGTTGTACATCTTTGCATAAAATCATAGAATGCATAATAGTTCATTATCATCAAAATTAATCATGTATAATCCAGTTTAAACCACCAAGTCAATCAACAACTCGAGGTCTCAAGGGCTTTCCAAAAGAAGGTCAAGAAACGTGTGAGGGTGGAATGTATATAGGGAATGTGGTGCTAGAATCCGAGAAAAGGATCTTTACTTCACTTGCTTTGAACTTCAACATCTTTACCAATAAGCTTTGCTTATTTAATTTTGCTTTTTGGGATGCATGGACAGAGGTGCACAATAACCGAAGTTTGGGAGATTAGCAATCATCAATTTCTCGAGATGCCTCAAACCCTTGATGCACATACCATGACCCGTTAGGAATATCGCTCAATCCGACTTTGGCAAGACACAAACACCCGGCTATGTGAATAGTGTCGAGTTACTCATCATCATGATTGACTTCCCCAAACCTATTTGTTTCTTTCTAACTTTCAGCCAACATCTCAACTTTTCTTTCACTTGCTTGCTTTCAAATTCCCGGATAGGTAAATGGAGGCAAATATGTATATGAGGGGCTAAGTATGATCAAGAAGAAGAAGAGAAGAGAATGAATTGCCTTAATCATCCCAGGAAGAGAGTGATAGAACTCATCATGTGGTGTCAACCTTCAAATTCAACATAATTTGGATAAAAACAAAGTAGTAAACATGCCAAAAATTTCAAACAAAGCATTTAGCAACTTAAACATATTATAAAACCTTTTAAACATATAAAGATTTCAAAACCAATATGCAAACAAAATCTTCACTGAGGTCATATCCAGATAAGAAGCACAAAAATCGTTTTGAAAACTTTCAGTTAAACCACCTCGGTCAAGATGTTCTAAGTCAACCGAGGTGCTACACCTCGATTGGTCAAAATCACTTCGGTCGAGGTCATAAAAAAATTTTTCTTTAACCAGTTTTTGATGTTTGTCTCATTCAAATAACTTGTATGCATGCATGTAGCCTTAGATAAACACATAGAGCAAGATAAAACAGTAATATCCGGTAGAGTCATACAAGCATACACATGAGTCATATAAATACATCCAAATACCCCATACTTGGGACACATTGTCCCAATGGGTCGAAATAAGTCTAAAAGAAGTGTACTCACCGGACATAAGTTGAGCTGCATAATAAATAAATAAAAGAAATCCCTACAAGCTCTAGTCCTGATCTGCTGGTGGTGGTGGTGGTGGTGGATATGGCACGTACGGATGCTGGGATGGGTCAAAAGGATAGCCCATCATGTGCTGGAACTGGATCTCCATCATCCAGCGCTGATAGTGCTAGCTCTCCAACATCTGGTGTGTCCGACTCTCCAGCATCTGGTGTGTCCAACTCTCCATCTCTCGGCGCTCGCCGATATCAACTGTAACAACGGCGTAGGAGTCGATCATCTGATCGGTGAGGTCATCGATCCTCTGATATGCTGCCATATCTCTAAATCTACGGACTCTGCGCCTAGCAGGACGTGGTGGTGGTGCAGTTGCCTCCTCCTCATTCTCCTCGTCGTCCGAATCGACGACTGGCACACTAGGATCGGCTGTATCCGTCCCTGTCTCCTTGGTAGCACCGCCATCGTCTTCCTCATCCTCATCCTCCTGCACCGGAGCTGCTACGTCTCTAGCGTCCTCAATGTACGGAGTCCATGCAGTGGACCAGTACTGAGGATCATAGACAGAAAACTGGGATGACCACCTAATACCTTGAGGGGCAGTCTGCTGCCAAGGCATCACAAGTTCTTTCCATGATTCGCCAATGCCAGTTCGGAGGTCTAGAAAGGGAGTCTCCACATCAACATCTACAAAACTATGAGATCTTGATGGAGACCTTGAAACCTTCAAGAGTGAAAAATAATAATTACAAGTTAAGGCCTTTTTACTTTTCTTTGAAGGACAGGGCGCTTACTTGGTACCAGTCTCTTCCTCCCGGAAAGATCAACACTTGGGAGGAGATGACGACGGAGTTCTTAACAAAATTCTTTCCCCCCTCCAAAACTGCTGAAATGAGAGGGAAGATCAATGCATTCATCATGAAGGACAAGGAGAGTTTGTCCAAGTCATGGGAGAGATTTAAAGATGTTCTTTTGGATTGTCCACATCATGGGATTCCAAAGATAGAGTTGTTGGAGATTTACTTCAAGGGATTGGATGGAGCTACCCAATTCAGCCTTCAACTACTATCCGCCGTCACATTCATGGACATGCCGATTGATGAAGCTTGGGAATTCATTGAAAAACAAGCTTTGCACATGGAGAAGTACTCGCACCAAGGAGCTGAAAATGGAGTTAAGAGAGTTAATTTCCAAGAAGCTCCATCAAATGATAAACAACTTACCTCCCTCAAGAATGATGTGAAGAAATTGAAGGAATGTTCGCTCCAAACGGTGTGTGCAAGCTTTAAATTTATAACCCTAGACGTAAGCTTAAAACAAGGATGCGAACCCGCAGTGTACGGGTCAATCGTAGTAAAAAGCAAGGAATTCCAGGGGTCGATCACAGGGACTTAGTGAAACAAAGTCCAATTACGGTATACTTATGTGTAAATACTAACCACAAAAGGTGATCAAAACAATCAAAGATGATATAGAAGTCAATAAAGGAAACATGCAATTCTAGGGTTAAAGCATCTAGTTGTGGTTCCAACTCAAGATCTAAAGATAAGCGGACAAAGTTGAGGTTTTTGCATAGGGAAGGTGTTACTAAAGTGGAATAGATCACCAGGTAAGTCTCACTACTCACTAATCCTGAACCGTAACTCCTATTACCGGGTAAGTCTCAAGGAATTAAGATAAAGAACTATAACCTCAAACTAACACACCATCTAAGGGAATAGAATCAACCTTTACCGGGTAAGTCTCAGGCTAACTCACAAAGATGGGATGGAAGCACACTCAAACCCCAATAAAGGATAAACTTTTATTACCTACACTTATGATCTTAGGTAAACAAACTAAGGAATTACCGGGTAAGTCTCATCCTAGGCTTGCATTGAACCAGGAAAGGTGTAATAAGAATAGGATTTGCCAAACTCTAACACTTAACTCTCAGTTTAGGATCAGATAAGTCACCTCGGTCAGAAGAATTCCACCCCGGCCGAGATGTTCATCGACTGAGCGAGATGCTTAGGGTTAAGGTTAAAGACTCAAGCTTTCAGGGTCCTACTCGAATCTAAGATTATTCTATCATTGTTTTTCCCACAACCTTCAGCCAATCACCCTAGAATCACACAAGGAAATTAGCCACTCATCATCATGAAAGCAATAATCAAATATATGGGAAGAAGGTGAATATTTGAACAAGAAGAATTTAATGAAAAGACTTCAATAACTGAATCAAATATCACAACAAAAGCGTTCCTTGGATAGAAATCCAACAAGGCAAGACAACAAGGAAGGGAATCTAAGATAATCTTACAAAAACCCTTCAAAAGCTATAAAAGCTAAAATCTTCCTTCTTCAACCTTCAAAAAGGTTCTTCAAATCTCCCAACTGGAGTATGGCTGCTGCGATGTAGTAACACGATCTTGCGCTGATAGCGGATCTCCAACTGTATGCGGATGTCGGATTTGTGGGAAATCCGACCCTTTTTATAGGAAAATAACTCTCCAAAGATAAGATATCTTAGAAAGATCTCTTCCCATAAAAATAGGTGAAATATATGATCTAGCATATCTTCTTCCTTCCAGGAGCCAAGCCCAAAAATATAAGATCCTCTTTCCAAAGATAAAAGATTTCAGCCAAAAATAAAATATTCTCGCCGCGTCCCAGGTGTTCGCCTCGGTCGAGTCGACTTCTCTGGATCACCTCGGTTGAGGTGAACCTGTGGTCAACCGAGGTGAGTCACAACTGAATGTGAAATCTCTCAAATCTGGTCCAAAGTGAATCTCTAATCCATGGCTATGCTTCCTGGATGGTTCCTTATGTTCCTGAATGTAGCTCCAATGACTCCATAGCTCCTTTTGCTCCTTTTTGATGCAAAACGTGTCATTTTACCTACGATTACAACAAAACTAGGTGTAGACCTCGATTCCCGCAAAGGTAGATGAAATGGTAATATAATCACATATTATACATACAAACATGCAGATTATGAAAGATAAAACCTCCAAACAAACCCCAAAATATAGACTATAATTCATGCTATCAAAATACCCCATACTTAGCCCTTGCTTGTCCCCAAGCAAGTTCCGCATATAAAAGACAAGATAGAATGGAATATAAGTCAATAAAATCAATGAAAAGTCTTTCAAAAACATTTTTATAGTGTGCAACAATCATAGATCACTCTAAGAGAATACTTCATGAAATTTTAAAATCAAAATATGATCAAAACATTTTATAAGTATAAGAAAGTTGTCCATCTTTGCATAAAATCATAGAATGCATAATAAGTCATAATTATCGAAATTAATCATGCATAATCCAGTTTAAACCACTAAGTCAATCAACAAGCTCAAGGTCTCAAGGGCTTCCCAAAAGAAAGGTCAAGAAACGTGTAGGGTAGGGATGTACGTAAGGTAATGTGGTGCTAGAATCCGGGAAAAGGATGAACTTCACTTTCACTTTGACTTGCATCATCTTCCACCAATAAGCTTTACTTATTTCACACTTTTTCTTTTTACTTTACTTTTTGGGATGCATGGACAGAGGTGCACAATAACCGAAGCCTAGGAAATCAGCAATCATCAATTTCTTGCGATGCATCAAACCCTTGATGCACATACCATGACCCGTTAGGAATATCGCTCAATCCGACTTTGGCAAGACACAAACACCAGGCTATGTGAATGGTGCCGAGTTACTCATCTTCATGATTGACTTCCCCAAACCTAAGATTACTTTCTAACACTTTCACTTCTAGCCCACTTCTCAACTTATACTTGCTTTCACCACTTCGCTTGCTTCCAAATTCCCGGATAGGTAAAGGGAGGCAAAATGTATATGAGGGGCTAAGCATGATCAAGAAGAAGAAGAGAAAAGAATGAATTGCCTTGGTCTTTCCAGGAAGAAAGTGAGAGAACTCATAATGTGGTGTCAACCTTCAAATTCAACATAATTTGGATAAAAACAAAGTATTAAACATGCCAATAATTTCAAACAAAGCATTTAGCAACTTAAACATATTATAAAACCTTTCAAACACATAAAGAATTTCAAATCCAATCAGTAAACAAGATCTTCACTGAGATCATATCCAGATAAGAAGCACAAAAATCGTTTTCGAAAACTCTCAGTTAACCCACCTCGGTCGAGGTGTTCTTAGGTCAACCGAGGTGAAACGCCTCGTTCGGTCAGAACTGCCCCGGTCGAGGTCCAAAATTTTTTTTTTAAAACCAGTTTTTCTTTCAGTTTCGACGTTTTTCTCAATCAAATAACCTGTAAGTATGCATGCAATCTCAGATAAACACATAGATGCAAAAGTGAAGCATAAATATAGATAAATATCCGGTCAAATAAAGTCATACATCACATAAGTCAAATACATCAATAAACACCCCATACTTAGGACACACTGTCCCAGTGGGTCAAAATAAGTCTAATGAATAAAGTACTCACCGGATAATAAGCTGAACTGGATAAAAAATAAGAAAGAAAATCCTGCAGCTCTCAGTAGTCACGATCCGGTGGTGGTGGTGGTGGCACATATGGATACTGAGACGGGTCGAACGGATAGCCCATGACGTGCTCAAACTGAATCTGGGCCATCATGTGCTGGTAATGCTGCCGCTCCTGCATCTCGCGGATATCTAGTGACAAAGCAGCATATGAACCAATAACTTGATCCGTCAGATCATCGATCCGTCTGTGAGCCTCTGGGTCTCTGTGTCAGCGCGTCCTACGCCTAGCTGGGGCAGCTAGGTGCAGGCTCATTATCCTCATTATCCAGATCTATAACTGGTGCGTTCGTCCCTGCAGTATCTGTCCTTGTATCCATCGGGACTCCATCCTCTCTATCATCAGTTGTCTCCTCATCATCTGCCTCCTCCTCAGCTGGGGCAGCTGTTGCCTCTTTGTAATCCTCCATCAGTGGGGCCCAAGCGGTCTGCCAATAATGAGGGTTATAAACAAAAAACTAGGCAGACCACCTGATCCCCTGTGGTGCAGTTAGCTCCCACGGCATAGCCACGTACGGTGTAGTCAAACCTCGGGGAACCAGAATCTGCCGAGTGATCATCTCCTGCAGCCCAAGCGGCTTGGTAGCCGCCACCATCGTGCAAGCGCTGAGATCCATGTCCTGGTAGCTGGCAATGTGGGTGACAAGCCCTCCGCAACAGATGTCTCCCTTCGCTTTGGCCTTGATCTTGTGCAGATCCTCTGCCAACATCAAGCCAAAGTCCGGGATACCCCCAGTCACCATGTAGTATAAACTGAATAGCTCCCCCTGTCGGACCTTCTGGGGCGTCTCAGTACGCGCCAGAAGTGTCTCACTGAAGATGCGGTGAGCTAACCTAAAGGCTAAGTGGAAGATGACCTTCTCCCTGGAATCTCTAGGGCGCCATCTGTCTGCGTGCTCAACAATATGGGCAATCTGCCCCCAAAACTCCTTAGCTACAGATCGGGACGGGAAGTCAACAGTTGTGGGCTCAGGAAAACCAAAAATCTCTCTCCAGTACTCTAGCGGCACTAAGAAGTTCCGGTTCATCAACCGGTACTTCACTGATAGCTCTATGGGGAGGTAGGTGAAGGAGCTAATGAACTCTAAGGTGGGCTCCAAATAGGCTGGGGCTCGGATCTCAGTAAACTGATACAGCCCTACTGTAGATATCATCCATCTAAGGTCTCCGTCTACCTGGAGACAATCAAAAGCAGACACGTCCAAGAAGCGGGGTGCAATCACTGGACGGCCGGAAATACGGTCGTAATCGACCTGGTGTCGCTCATGGATCACCGGGCGATAGGGTCGGGAAGAAGAGGAAGAAGGGGAAGGTGAGGATCTATCCCTGAGGGCAAGGCGTCTGTCGGAACTCATTCTCAAATTTCACAATGTCAGATCACCTCGGTCGACTGACAACTCTCAAGAATCACCTCGGCCGAGGCACAGCTCGTCTGGACCGAGGCAGAAAACTGGATTCTAATTTCTTCAGAAAATTCAGTTCTTTTCCCCCAAAATCACTACAACTACTTCCTAAGGGGTACTTAATCCTTTTCTAAGCAAATGCAAGGGCAACCAATGCCCAAATCGAAGCGAAATCAGCGAGTTAGGGTTTCGGTTTTGTTTTACCTCGTTCGGCCGAATCGGTTCGATTTTCTTGCAGATCGACGATGCACTGGGATCCTCTATTCCTTAATCGCAGTTTGGAAGCGAAAATCTTCGAAAATGAGCGAGATTCGAAGGAGCGAGGTGCAAACTGTCGCCGCGGTCGAGGAGGGTTGGGTGAAGTTAGGAGAGAGAAATTTCACCCCTTTTATACCCTTTCTGGAACTGCTGCCACCTCGGTCGATGTTACGCTAAAAAGTGTGCACGCAATAAGCCTTAAATTTATACTCGTTATAATTATCCTAACTTCTAGCGCACCCGCAGTGTACGGGACGTATGTAGAAAGATAAGTATTCTGAGGTCGAACACAAAGACTAAGGTAAAATTGATTCAAGTTGTGATTGAGTTTAGCAAAGATCTAAGTCTAAGGAAAAGAAGGAAATAAAGGAAAGAAGAAAATCTCAATTGTTTTTGTCGGTTTTAGGTGATCAAATCGAAGATCACAATTCAAAGCAAACAATCAAACTAAACCAAAAATCACAAATAAACAAATCAAACAAGATATAGATCAAGGGAAAAGAGAGATGGATTCTAGGGGTCGGAAATTCCGGTTATGGCATAAACTCAAGTCATCTATTCATTCTTTGGATCTCACTATGATATGTTGGGATTTAGTGTTTCTAATTTTGGGATCAATTACCGGGTAAGTCTCATGATCCAACTAGTCCACTTCTAAGATCTCATTACCGGGTAAGTCTCTAAGATCTTAAAGATAGGAATTCTACACAAACCGGATTGTTAATTAGGGATCTAACTATCCTTACCGGGTAAGTCTTGGAAAGGGAAGTCCTAATCAACTATCCTAGCACATCTAATCCAATGGCGGCTTATTAGGCTCACCACTACCTAAGGTTTGCTATTTTAGATTCTAAGGGCAAGGATTACCGGGTAAGTCTCTCCTAACTCTTAGCCACTACACTAAGT
Organism: Fagopyrum homotropicum; assembly: GCA_033239125.1. Classification (NCBI taxonomy): domain Eukaryota; kingdom Viridiplantae; phylum Streptophyta; class Magnoliopsida; order Caryophyllales; family Polygonaceae; genus Fagopyrum; species Fagopyrum homotropicum. The sequence goes on along the minus strand of BSWB01000001.1, from coordinate 36,594,763 downwards.
CACCCTAGAATAGGTTAAACTCAGCAAACACTTAGGGTTTCAACAATTCATAGGTCTTAGGCGAGGTCCGTCGAACCAGGAAAATCACGGTTTGTTCTACAGAAACCACGACCGTGGTTCTTCAAGAACTACCCGTGATTTCTAACAGGAACTACGTTCACAAACAAAAATCATCCAAAGGTAAATCTAAGTTCGTCCTATCATAGTTCTAGCCATAACCTTCCTTTCCTTACCCTAGAACCACATCAATTTAGCCTACAACATTCATAATGGAACTCAAAACAAACAAACATGAAATCAAAACATCCATTGCGAGAAAATGAAAGAAAAGGGGTGAACAAGTAAACTTAATCCAAAACAAGCTGAAGATCAGAATTAGAACCACTTACAACCCTTCCAAAAGAAGGTTCAAAGACTCATACAATCTCTAGAAAACGAAATCCGAAATACAAGAAAGCTATGGTGTGTTCTTCTCCTCCTCTTCAATGGAGTTCTTCTCCTTCTCTTTGACACTTTCCTTCCTAGAAAACCTCTTGATTTTTGAGAATATATTTGTTAGAGAAATGGATAATGGATGAGCTGCTCCCAAACTACCCCAGCTGCCTCAAACAATCCATGAAGGACCACTTTTATAACCAATCTCTCATGAGTTGGCCATGAGAGTCGTGGCACAGCTGTCACGGGAATCTGGCAAAATCCACGGTCATTTCCACGGCCGTGGTTCTTCAGAGAACCGTGATTCTATGCAGAAACTTCGCCTTGGATCATTGAGTTGTGGTTTGGTGCATGGTTTGTGTTGGCAAGGTCCCATGAGTCCTTCTTAGTCCTTGGCTTGTGTCCTAATGAGTCCGAGGACGTGTCATCTAAATGAACGATCCTTAAACGCGTCGTTTTAGCTCTAAACTTCCCGAAATACCTACAAAACGCACACAAGTCCGTGTAGACGTCTATCTCGACAAAATACGTGAATTGGTTGCAAAACGTCCTGGACTAATGCTAGATCATGCATGAATGAGCGAGCATTCTATCTAAATGTACACCTAAAACTATGTTATAAATCGTGTTATCAAAATACCCCATACTTAAGGTTTGCTCGTCCCCGAGCAAATTCCCAACTATAGACTAAGAGATGACATGATTTGTGTATGCAGAAAAATGGCAAAATCTTTTTGGGTTTTGTGCTTCTACTATTGGATCACCTTCATAGTCATGATCAATGGCAATTGGATAAGCAATTATGTATCAAACAATAAGGGCATGGAAAGACAATTGTACTTAACTCAAAAACATGCATGAAATGTGAGGATGAAGAGGTCAAGAAGATCAAGAGTCTATCCAATCTAGATCACTAAGTCTTACAAACATGCAAGTAGGTCATAAGGGCTTGTGACATAAAAGGCCAAGAAACGTTGCAATTGGGCGGGGGATTCTCTAGGTTATGTGATGCTAATCCGGGAATGGAACTAACTCCACACCCTTGTCCTCGATCAACTTCCCCCAAGTGTATATTTTTCCCTATCTTGCTTTCTTTTCTTTTTCTTTAGCTTATTTTTGAGACAAAGGCATTGGTGTACAAAAGCCGAAACCTTGGTGATTAGCCGTCCTTGGGCTTTTTCTTAGTTTTCGAGGTGCATCCACACCGGGCACACATACCAGAGCTCGTTAGGGCTATTGGTTCATTTGACTTTGGCAAGGTACCAACACCCGATTATGTGAAGTGTACCGAGTTACTTGTCATTTAAACCAACGCCCCCAATCCGATATTTTGGCTACACTTCCTCAATAATTTCAGCATTTTATTCACGACATTCTTTTCATTACATCTTCACCCCGCACTTGCTTTTCACACATTTCAACACACTAGCATGCTCCTATTCCCGGATGGGTTTAAAGGAGGTCGATTTTATATCAATTGAGGTGCTCAAGCAATTATGATCAAGATGAGAAGTAGAGAAAGCTGAAATGCCTCATTCATTCCTAGATGGTATGCAAGAACTATCATGTAATTTCGATTTTCAATACTCAATCCATTCTAGGCAATCATCATGATCACAAGTCATTCATAGAATTTAAGAGAAGTAGTTCAAGTCCACATATGCATTTATCAATTCAACACATAAGGCCATTCATAGCCAATCACAAGACAAGTTTCATCATTAGGATCATATCCAAGCCTAGAGAGCACAAAATTTTTTTTTTAATTTTCTGATTTTTATGGGATTTTCGAAATATGTATGTACAATGCAAGACATGTGCAAAATATTAGCCTATCCTAGATGCTCATCATGCAAAGGATCATGCAAACCCCACCCCATACTTAGAAACACATTGTCCCCAATGTGGTATTCAAGTAAAGAGAGGGGAAGAAGGTTCTCACAATGTAAAATGGTTTGCTTCGGTATTTGGGAATTCTCAAGTGAATTGATGTTGGATGATCCTTTCAACCATGGTAGAGAGCTCTACGCATCCTTCAAAGCTTCGGAACCCGCGCTAGGCACCACTAGCCGTCCAAGTTCCGCGTCCGCTCCACCCATAATTGGTGAGGGTGTCATCATCATCATTTTCATTGCCAAGAGAGGCTTCCAATGCCACTAATGCTCTAGCACACACACGAAGGTAGACAAAACACACACAAAGCACACAAAAACAGAAAAAACTAAGCAAAAATGAAAAGGGAAAAATGTTACCAATGGGTTGCCTCCCACCAAGCGCTTCTTTAAGGTCATTAGCTTGACCAAACTCGGGAGCGTCTATTCGAGGTGAAGCGGGGCAATCATGTCTACCGGGGCTCCCGGAATATACTTCTTCAAGCGATGCCCATTCACCTTGAAATTTCCACAATGCTCCCCTCCTATTTCAATAGCTCCATGGGGAAAGATCTTCTTCACCACATATGGCCCGGTCCATCTTGATTTGAGCTTTCCGGGAAAGAGCCTTAGCCGTGAGTTGAAGAGAAGGACAAGATCTCCTTCACTCAACTCCTTTGGAATGATCCTCTTGTCATGCCACCTTTTGGTTCTCTCCTTGTAGATTCGGGCATTCTCATAAGCTTCCAACCGGAGCTCCTCAAGGGCATTGATATCAAGCAACCTCTTTTCTCCCGCTTCCTTGAGGTCAAAATTTAGCCACTTAATGGCCCAATAAGCTCTATGCTCCATTTCCACCGGAAGATGGCAAGACTTGCCATAGACCAACTTGTAGGGGGTGGTTCCAATTGGTGTCTTGAAGGCGGTTCTATATGCCCATAGTCCGTCATCGAGCTTCATAGCCCAATCCTTCCTTGTCCTAGACACCGTCTTCTCGAGGATGGCTTTGATCTCTCGGTTGGAGATCTCCACTTGACCACTAGTTTGGGGATGGTAGGGTGTTGCCACCTTATGAGTCACCCCATACTTGGCCAAAAGTGCTCCAAAGTTCCTATTTGTGAAGTGCTTCCCTCCATCACTAATGATTACCCTTGGTGTTCCAAACCTAGGGAAGATGACCCGGTTGAAGAATCACACAACCACCTTGGCATCATTCGTAGGAGAGGTGATTGCCTCTACCCATCTTGACACATAGTCCACCGCCAATAGGATGTAGAGATTGCCACATGAAGAAGGGAATGGTCCCATGAAATCTACACCCCACACATCAAAAATCTCAACTTCTTGGATGTTATTCAAGGGCATTTCATTCCTCCTTGAGATGTTGCCCGTCCTTTGGCAAGCATCACATGCCGCTACAAAACCTTGCACATCCCTAAACAAGTTAGGCCAATAAAAACCGGATTGCAATACCTTTGCACACGTCTTGTGTGAGCTAGCATGGCCTCCGCATGGTAAGGAGTGGCAATGCCGGATCACACTCTCCACTTCATCCTCCGGTATGCATCTTCTAAGCACCCCATCCGGGCCTCTCTTGAATAGAAGTGGCTCACTCCAATAGTAATGCCTTACATCGTTGAAGAACTTCTTCCTTTGTGCATATGTAAGTCCGGGAGGCACTTCCTCACACACCAAGTAGTTCACAATGTCGGCGTACCACGGCTCACTTCCTCTAGCCACTTGGAACAAACATTCCTCCACCATTTGCAATTGTTCATCCCGGAATGAATCATCTATCGGGATGTTGTCTTTCCCAAGCTCCAATGGTGGGAGTCTACTAAGGTGATCCGCCACGGAGTTCTCGGATCCCTTCTTATCTCGTATCTCCAAATCAAACTCTTGAAGAAGAAGGATCCACCGAATCAACCTTGGTTTGGCATCCTTCTTTGTAAGTAGATAACGGATCGCCGCATGATCCGTATAAACTATGACCTTCGCTCCAACAAGGTATGAGCGGAATTTCTCAAATGCATACACCACCGCCAACAACTCCTTCTCGGTGGTTGCATAGTTGAGTTGGGCATCATCTAGCGTCTTGCTAGCATAGTAAATAGCATGAGTGCGCCCTTCTTTCCTTTGCCCTAAAACGGCCCCAACGGCCACATCACTTGCATCGCACATGATCTCAAATGGTAGACTCCAATCCGGAGGTTGCATGATAGGTGCGGAGATCAAGGCGTTCTTCAACCTACAAAAAGCTTCGAGACAATCCTTGGAAAAGACAAAATCAACATCTTTCATTAGTAGGTTAGTGAGAGGCTTAGAAATTTTAGAGAAGTCTTGAATGAACCTCCGGTAAAAACCGGCATGCCCTAAGAAACTCCTTACCCCCTTCACCGAGGTAGGTGGTGGCAACTTCTCTATCGTTTCAATATTAGCCCTATCAACCTCAATGCCGCGGTTAGACACCAAATGTCCTAACACAATCCCTTCACTTACCATGAAGTGGCATTTTTCCCAATTTAAGACAAGATTTGTCTCCTCACATCTTTGCAACACTAATGACAAGTTAGCCAAGCAATCATCGAAAGAAGAACCATAAACAGAGAAATCATCCATGAACACTTCCATGATATTTTCTATGTATTCTGAAAAGATAGCCATCATACACCTTTGGAAGGTGGCGGGTGCATTACACAACCCAAATGGCATTCTCCTATATGCAAAGGTACCCCATGGACATGTAAAAGTCGTTTTCTCTTGGTCATCGGGGTGGATAGGGATTTGGAAGAATCCACTATACCCATCTAAATAGCAAAAATGAGAGTGTTGAGCTAACCTTTCTAGCATTTGGTCAATGAAGGGGAGGGGGAAGTGATCTTTCCTAGAGGCCATGTTTAACTTCCTATAATCAATGCACATTCTCCACCCCGTAACCGTCCTAGTCGGTATTAGTTCATTATTCTCATTAGTTACTACCGTCATTCCACCCTTTTTAGGCACTACATGAACGGGGCTAACCCACTTACTATCCGAGATAGGGTAGATAATTCCCGCATCTAGCAACTTAATGATTTCCTTTTTGACCACCTCTTTCATTATAGGATTCAATCTCCTTTGATGTTCAATAGAGGGTTTGTGGTTATCTTCCATCATTATCTTATGCATGCACAAAGATGGCTTAATGCCAACCAAATCATCAATAGTATAACCAATGGCTTTCCTATGCAATCTTAGTTCATGCAGCAATTTAGCAAGTTCATCATCACTCAAGCATGCATTAACAATCACAGGATATGTAGAGTTATCACCAAGAAATGCATACTTTAGATGAGAGGGAAGGGGTTTAAGTTCAAGTGAGGGAGGACCTTTATCGGTTGAAGATGATCCAAATAAGATTGGATGAGATAAATCCAAGGCAAATGAAGACTCTCCTTGGCTCCTCAAAGCTTGATCATCATCAAGAGCTGATTCAGGAAAAACCACGGTTGGAAACACGGATTGCTCGTCTTCCACGGCCGTGGTTCTTGCCAAGCTTGCTTCTTGGAGTTGTCCAGAGAGTTTGACGGCCGTGGAACCTGAATCTCGACCGTGGAACTTGCAGCTGTTCACAACCTCTTCGTGGCTTTCAAATCCAACTCTTGGCTCCTCTTCCAAGGCCTCCAAGGCTTTGATCTCTTCATTGTAGGCCTCTTCAACACCCTCCTCCATCATGCTTAAGGTGAGAACCTTCTCTAAGGGATCCTTGATCAAGATCGAGCTCACAATTTCTCTAGATTCCTCTTGCTCGACTATGTTGAAGATATCTTCATCAAGGGTTGGCCCTTTCATCATTGTGGACAGCTTGAACTTGATGTTCTCCTCTCCTATGTTGAAGGAGAGAATCCCGTTCTTGCAATCCACTAAACATCCGGAGGTGGCTAGGAAAGGTCTTCCTAAGATGATGGGAACCGGATAGTCCGCCGGAATGTCCAACACTACAAAGTCGATGGGTACATAGAATCCTCCTAATTGCACCGGAATATCCTCTAGAATCCCAACCGGATGAGTGATAGAACGGTCCGCCATATAGAGGGTCATCTTGACCGGCTTTGGCTCTCCTAGCCCGACCTTGTTGCTAAGTGCAAGCGGTATGATGCTTACACTCGCCCCAAGATCACAAAGGGCCTCGTACTTCACATCTCCCACTCCTATCGGGATGCAAAAAGAGCCCGGATCCCTTAACTTGGGAGGCATTTCTTCCTTCATCATTTGGATCAACTCCGAGGATCTCTTGGTCATCCTTATCTCCCCATACTCTTCCAACTTCCTTTTGTTGGAGAGTATTTCTTTCAAAAATTTCCCGTATGCCGGCATTCCTAAGATAGCATCCATGAACGGAATGTTAATATGTAACTTGGACATTAGTTCAAGGAACTTACCAAAGTGATTGTCCAAACGAGCTCTTGCTCTTGATTGCGGGAATGGTAGTGGTGGCTTGTATGGAGGTGGTGCCACATAGGTTGGCTCTACATCCTTGCTCTTGCCTCCATCTTCTTGCTTTCTTCCCTCTTCTACCACTACTTGTTTTCCCTTATCTTGATCCTTGGGCAAAGGATCCTTCATACTCAACCCACTCCTTGTTGTGATAGCCAACACTTGGCCTCTTGGGTTGTCTTCGGTTCTTCCGGGAAGCTTCCCCGGATCTCTATGCGCTTCACCCGCCTTTTGAAAGACTTGTGCTTCCAAGACCTTTTGAGCCTTAGAAATTGAAGTCACGGTGCTCTCAAGTCCATTCAACCTTCCTAGCAATTGTTCAAACATGACTTCGGTCCTATCCTTTGGAGGTTGAGTAAAACCGGGTGGAGGTTCTTGTGAAGCTCTTTGTGGTGGAGTTGCGCTTGTGGAGGCGGGAGGGTTCAAGGCTCCATCCGGGTTAGAGTAAGAAAATCCGGGATGGTTGTGGTTGTGCCGGTAATTGTTGAATTGCCGGTTGTTGTTGAAATTTCTTGGGCCTTGGTAATTGTTGAAGTTGCCTCTTCCCATATAATTCACATCTTCCTCCTTGGAAGATAGGTTGGCTTGTGGGAGCACTTGAGGAGTTGCTTGGCTCTTCAAGGTTGTAGTGCACAACTCTCTTAAGGATTTCAACTCGTTGTTGATGGCGTCAAGCTTGAAATTTCTCATGGTGACCTCGCTCACCTCATATGCTCCCGCCTTTCTTCCTTCACTCTTCCTATGAGAGTACTTCTCAATCACTAGAGCTTGCTTCTCCACAAACTCCCAAGCATCATCTACTTGCTTCTCCATGAAAGTCCCACCGGAAAGAGATTGTAGCTTGAATTGGCTATCTTCATCAAGTCCCTTGAAGTAGATTTCCAATAGCTCAATTTTTGGTATGCCATGGTGAGCACAATCTAGGAGAAGGTCCTTGAATATCTCCCAAGACTTGAACAAACTTTCTCTATCCCTCATCACGAAGGCATTGATCTTCCCTCTTAATTCGGTGGTCTTGGAAGGTGGGAAGAACTTGGTCAAGAACTCGGTTGTCATCTCCTCCCAAGTACCTACTCGCCCTTGCGGAATAGATTGATACCAAGCCAAGGCCTTATCCTTAAGAGAGAAGGAAAAAGCCCTAAGCTTATGGTTGTTGCTCTCCAATCTTGGCGGCCTAAGAGTTTCCATCAAAATCTCGTAGTTCATCAAATGTTGGTGAGGAGACTCTCCTTCCATCCCTCCAAATTGATTGTGCCGGATCATTTGTAGAACTTGAGGGCAGAGCTCATAGTTGTGGGTTGCGGGATCTCCCAGATTCACACCCGGTCGGTGTGCTCTTTGTGCCGGATCCATACGCCTCCCTAGGGTTTGTGGCTCCTCAATAGCAATGGGAACAACCCTAACATTGGCCCCCGGCTGCGGTTGTGGTGGAGGAGGTGGAGGTTGTCGGCGATTAAGCTCTCCTTGAACAAGGGCTTGCCTAATCTCCTCAATCTCCCTCCTAGTTTCCTCTTGCCTCTCATTGGCAAGTCTCCTTTCTTCCTCCAAGAGCTCATCTCTTAGCCTTATTTGCTCTAAGGCTTCATCCAACTCAGCTTGGAGGTTTCTACCGGCCATCTCTCTCTCTTTTCGGATGTTCTTTGATCTAGATCGAAGGGTTTTCTCCGGTTCGGGGTCGAATGGAGCTAAATCCTTTCCACGAGATCTTCGCATACACCTAAAGAGAAATAAACGTCCTGAAAAGCAAAGACACCAACCAAAGAGAGATCAAAAGCAACAAGAAAGATCTACACTAGAAACAATCACAAAATAGATTCAATCTAGACCTAGTCCCCGGCAACGGCGCCAAAAACTTGTTACGCTAAAAAGTGTGCACGCAATAAGCCTTAAATTTATACTCGTTATAATTATCCTAACTTCTAGCGCACCCGCAGTGTACGGGACGTATGTAGAAAGATAAGTATTCCGAGGTCGAACACAAAGACTAAGGTGAAATTGATTCAAGTTGTGATTGAGTTTAGCAAAGATCTAAGTCTAAGGAAAAGAAGGAAATAAAGGAAAGTAGAAAATCTCAATTGTTTTTGTCGGTTTTAGGTGATCAAATCGAAGATCACAATTCAAAGAAAACAATCAAACTAGACCAAAAATCACAAATAAACAAATCAAACAAGATATAGATCAAGGGAAAAGAGAGATGGATTCTAGGGGTCGGAAATTCCGGTTATGGCATAAACTCAAGTCATCTATTCATTCTTTGGATCTCACTATGATATGTTGGGATTTAGTGTTTCTAATTTTGGGATCAATTACCGGGTAAATCTCATGATCCAACTAGTCCACTTCTAAGATCTCATTACCGGGTAAGTCTCTATGATCTTAAAGATAGGAATTCTACACAAACCGGATTGTTAATTAGGGATCTAACTATCCTTACCGGGTAAGTCTTGGAAAGGGAAGTCCTAATCAACTATCCTATCACATCTAATCCAATGGCGGCTTATTAGGCTCACCATTACCTAAGGTTTGCTATTTTAGATTCTAAGGGCAAGGATTACCGGGTAAGTCTCTCCTAACTCTTAGCCACTACACTAAGTCACCCTAGAATAAGTTAAACTCAGCAAACACTTAGGGTTTCAATAATTCATAGGTCTTAGGCGAGGTCCGTCGAACCAGGAAAATCACGGTTTATTCTACAGAAACCACGACCGTGGTTCTTCAAGAACTACCCGTGATTTCTAACAGGAACTACGTTCACAAACAAAAATCATCCAAAGGTAAATCTAAGTTCGTCCTATCATAGTTCTAGCCATAACCTTCCTTTCTTTACCCTAGAACCACATCAATTTAGCCTACAACATTCATAATGGAACACAAAACAAACAAACATGAAATCAAAACATCCATTGCGAGAAAATGAAAGAAAAGGGGTGAACAAGTAAACTTAATCCAAAACAAGCTGAAGATCAGAATTAGAACCACTTACAACCCTTCCAAAAGAAGGTTCAAACACTCATACAATCTCTAGAAAACGAAATCCGAAATACAAGAAAGCTATGGTGTGTTCTTCTCCTCCTCTTCAATGGAGTTCTTCTCCTTCTCTTTGACACTTTCCTTCCTAGAAAACCTCTTGATTTTTGAGAATATATTTGTTAGAGAAATGGATAATGGATGAGCTGCTCCCAAACTACCCCAGCTGCCTCAAACAATCCATGAAGGACCACTTTTATAACCAATCTCTCATGAGTTGGCCATGAGAGTCGTGGCACAGCTGTCACGGGAATCTGGCAAAATCCACGGTCATTTCCACGGCCGTGGTTCTTCAGAGAACCGTGATTCTATGCAGAAACTTTGCCTTGGATCATTGAGTTGTGGTTTGGTGCATGGTTTGTGTTGGCAAGGTCCCATGAGTCCTTCTTAGTCCTTGGCTTGTGTCCTAATGAGTCCGAGGACGTGTCATCTAAATGAACGATCCTTAAACGCGTCGTTTTAGCTCTAAACTTCCCGAAATACCTACAAAACGCACACAAGTCCGTGTAGACGTCTATCTCGACAAAATACGTGAATTGGTTGCAAAACGTCCTGGACTAATGCTAGATCATGCATGAATGAGCGAGCATTCTATCTAAATGTACACCTAAAACTATGTTATAAATCGTGTTATCAAAATACCCCATACTTAAGGTTTGCTCGTCCCCGAGCAAATTCCCAACTATAGACTAAGAGATGACATGATTTGTGTATGCAGAAAAATGGCAAAATCTTTTTGGGTTTTGTGCTTCTACTATTGGATCACCTTCATAGTCATGATCAATGGCAATTGGATAAGCAATTATGTATCAAACAATAAGGGCATGGAAAGACAATTGTACTTAACTCAAAAACATGCATGAAATGTGAGGATGAAGAGGTCAAGAAGATCAAGAGTCTATCCAATCTAGATCACTAAGTCTTACAAACATGCAAGTAGGTCATAAGGGCTTGTGACATAAAAGGCCAAGAAACGTTGCAATTGGGCGGGGGATTCTCTAGGTTATGTGATGCTAATCCGGGAATGGAACTAACTCCACACCCTTGTCCTCGATCAACTTCCCCCAAGTGTATATTTTTCCCTATCTTGCTTTCTTTTCTTTTTCTTTAGCTTATTTTTGAGACAAAGGCATTGGTGTACAAAAGCCGAAACCTTGGTGATTAGCCGTCCTCGGGCTTTTTCTTAGTTTTCGAGGTGCATCCACACCGGGCACACATACCAGAGCTCGTTAGGGCTATTGGTTGATTTGACTTTGGCAAGGTACCAACACCCGATTATGTGAAGTGTACCGAGTTACTTGTCATTTAAACCAATGCCCCCAAACCGATATTTTGGCTACACTTCCTCAATAATTTCAGCATTTTATTCACGACATTCTTTTCATTACATCTTCACCCCGCACTTGCTTTTCACACATTTCAACACACTAGCATGCTCCTATTCCCGGATGGGTTTAAAGGAGGTCGATTTTATATCAATTGAGGTGCTCAAGCAATTATGATCAAGATGAGAAGTAGAGAAAGATGAAATGCCTCATTCATTCCTAGATGGTATGCAAGAACTATCATGTAATTTCGATTTTCAATACTCAATCCATTCTAGGCAATCATCATGATCACAAGTCATTCATAGAATTTAAGAGAAGTAGTTCAAGTCCACATATGCATTTATCAATTCAACACATAAGGCCATTCATAGCCAATCACAAGACAAGTTTCATCATTAGGATCATATCCAAGCCTAGAAAGCACAAAAAAAAAATTTTAAATTTTCTGATTTTTATGGGATTTTCGAAATATGTATGTACAATGCAAGACATGTGCAAAATATTAGCCTATCCTAGATGCTCATCATGCAAAGGATCATGCAAACCCCACCCCATACTTAGAAACACATTGTCCCCAATGTGGTATTCAAGTAAAGAGAGGGGAAGAAGGTTCTCACAATGTAAAATGGTTTGCTTCGGTATTTGGGAATTCTCAAGTGAATTGATGTTGGATGATCCTTTCAACCATGGTAGAGAGCTCTACGCATCCTTCAAAGCTTCGGAACCCGCGCTAGGTACCGCTAGCCGTCCAAGTTCCGCGTCCGCTCCACCCATAATTGGTGAGGGTGTCATCATCATCATTTTCATTGCCAAGAGAGGCTTCCAATGCCACTAATGCTCTAGCACACACACGAAGGTAGACAAAACACACACAAAGCACACAAAAACAGAAAAAACTAAGCAAAAATGAAAAGGGAAAAATGTTACCAATGGGTTGCCTCCCACCAAGCGCTTCTTTAAGGTCATTAGCTTGACCAAACTCGGGAGCGTCTATTCGAGGTGAAGCGGGGCAATCATGTCTACCGGGGCTCCCGGAATATACTTCTTCAAGCGATGCCCATTCACCTTGAAATTTCCACAATGCTCCCCTCCTATTTCAATAGCTCCATGGGAAAGATCTTCTTCACCACATATGGCCCGGTCCATCTTGATTTGAGCTTTCCGGGAAAGAGCCTTAGCCGTGAGTTGAAGAGAATGACAAGATCTCCTTCACTCAACTCCTTTGGAATGATCCTCTTGTCATGCCACCTTTTGGTTCTCTCCTTGTAGATTCGGGCATTCTCATAAGCTTCCAACCGGAGCTCCTCAAGGGCATTGATATCAAGCAACCTCTTTTCTCCCGCTTCCTTGAGGTCAAAATTTAGCCACTTAATGGCCCAATAAGCTCTATGCTCCATTTCCACCGGAAGATGGCAAGACTTGCCATAGACCAACTTGTAGGGGGTGGTTCCAATTGGTGTCTTGAAGGCGGTTCTATATGCCCATAGTGCGTCATCGAGCTTCATAGCCCAATCCTTCCTTGTCCTAGACACCGTCTTCTCGAGGATGGCTTTGATCTCTCGGTTGGAGATCTCCACTTGACCACTAGTTTGGGGATGGTAGGGTGTTGCCACCTTATGAGTCACCCCATACTTGGCCAAAAGTGCTCCAAAGTTCCTATTTGTGAAGTGCTTCCCTCCATCACTAATGATTACCCTTGGTGTTCCAAACCTAGGGAAGATCACCCGGTTGAAGAATCGCACTACCACCTTGGCATCATTCGTAGGAGAGGCGATTGCCTCTACCCATCTTGACACATAGTCCACCGCCAATAGGATGTAGAGATTGCCACATGAAGAAGGGAATGGTCCCATGAAATCTACACCCCACACATCAAAAATCTCAACTTCTTGGATGTTATTCAAGGGCATTTCATTCCTCCTTGAGATGTTGCCCGTCCTTTGGCAAGCATCACATGCCGCTACAAAACCTTGCACATCTCTAAACAAGTTAGGCCAATAAAAACCGGATTGCAATACCTTTGCACACGTCTTGTGTGAGCTAGCATGGCCTCCGCATGGTAAGGAGTGGCAATGCCGGATCACACTCTCCACTTCATCCTCCGGTATGCATCTTCTAAGCACCCCATCCGGGCCTCTCTTGAATAGAAGTGGCTCACTCCAATAGTAATGCCTTACATCGTTGAAGAACTTCTTCCTTTGTGCATATGTAAGTCTGGGAGGTACTTCCTCACACACCAAGTAGTTCACAATGTCGGCGTACCACGGCTCACTTCCTCTAGCCACTTGGAACAAACATTCCTCCACCATTTGCAATTGTTCATCCCGGAATGAATCATCTATCGGGATGTTGTCTTTCCCAAGCTCCAATGGTGGGAGTCTACTAAGGTGATCCGCCACGGAGTTCTCGGATCCCTTCTTATCTCGTATCTCCAAATCAAACTCTTGAAGAAGAAGGATCCACCGAATCAACCTTGGTTTGGCATCCTTCTTTGTCAGTAGATAACGGATCGCTGCATGATCCGTATAAACTATGACCTTCGCTCCAACAAGGTATGAGCGGAATTTCTCAAATGCATACACCACCGCCAACAACTCCTTCTCGGTGGTTGCATAGTTGAGTTGGGCATCATCTAGCATCTTGCTAGCATAGTAAATAGCATGAGTGCGCCCTTCTTTCCTTTGCCCTAAAACGACCCCAACGGCCACATCACTTGCATCGCACATGATCTCAAATGGTAGACTCCAATCCGGAGGTTGCATGATAGGTGCGGAGATCAAGGCGTTCTTCAACCTACAAAAAGCTTCGAGACAATCCTTGGAAAAGACAAAATCAACATCTTTCATTAGTAGGTTAGTGAGAGGCTTAGAAATTTTAGAGAAGTCTTGAATGAACCTCCGGTAAAAACCGGCATGCCCTAAGAAACTCCTTACCCCCTTCACCGAGGTAGGTGGTGGCAACTTCTCTATCGTTTCAATCTTAGCCCTATCAACCTCAATGCCGCGGTTAGACACCAAATGTCCTAACACAATCCCTTCACTTACCATGAAGTGGCATTTTTCCCAATTTAAGACAAGATTTGTCTCCTCACATCTTTGCAACACTAATGACAAGTTAGCCAAGCAATCATTGAAAGAAGAACCATAAACAGAGAAATCATCCATGAACACTTCCATGATATTTTCTATGTATTCTGAAAAGATAGCCATCATACACCTTTGGAAGGTGGCGGGTGCATTACACAACCCAAATGGCATTCTCCTATATGCAAAGGTACCCCATGGACATGTAAAAGTCGTTTTCTCTTGGTCATCGGGGTGGATAGGGATTTGGAAGAATCCACTATACCCATCTAAATAGCAAAAATGAGAGTGTTGAGCTAACCTTTCTAGCATTTGGTCAATGAAGGGGAGGGGGAAGTGATCTTTCCTAGAGGCCATGTTTAACTTCCTATAATCAATGCACATTCTCCACCCCGTAACCGTCCTAGTCGGTATTAGTTCATTATTCTCATTAGTTACTACCGTCATTCCACCCTTTTTAGGCACTACATGAACGGGGCTAACCCACTTACTATCCGAGATAGGGTAGATAATTCCCGCATCTAGCAACTTAATGATTTCCTTTTTGACCACCTCTTTCATTATAGGATTCAATCTCCTTTGATGTTCAATAGAGGGTTTGTGGTTATCTTCCATCATTATCTTATGCATGCACAAAGATGGCTTAATGCCAACCAAATCATCAATAGTATAACCAATGGCTTTCCTATGCAATCTTAGTTCATGCAGCAATTTAGCAAGTTCATCATCACTCAAGCATGCATTAACAATCACAAGATATGTAGAGTTATCACCAAGAAATGCATACTTTAGATGAGAGGGAAGGAGTTTAAGTTCAAGTGAGGGAGGACCTTTATCGGTTGAAGATGATCCAAATAAGATTGGATGAGATGAATCCAAGGCAAATGAAGACTCTCCTTGGCTCCTCAAAGCTTGATCATCATCAAGAGCTGATTCAGGAAAAACCACGGTTGGAAACACGGATTGCTCGTCTTCCACGGCCGTGGTTCTTGCCAAGCTTGCTTCTTGGAGTTGTCCAGAGAGTTTGACGGCCGTGGAACCTGAATCTCGACCGTGGAACTTGCAGCTGTTCACAACCTCTTCGTGGCTTTCAAATCCAACTCTTGGCTCCTCTTCCAAGGCCTCCAAGGCTTTGATCTCTTCATTGCAGGCCTCTTCAACACCCTCCTCCATCATGCTTAAGGTGAGAACCTTCTCCAAGTGATCCTTGATCAAGATCGAGCTCACAATTTCTCTAGATTCCTCTTGCTCGACTATGTTGAAGATATCTTCATCAAGGGTTGGCCCTTTCATCATTGTGGACAGCTTGAACTTGATGTTCTCCTCTCCTATGTTGAAAGAGAGAATCCCGTTCTTGCAATCCACTAAACATCCGGAGGTGGCTAGGAAAGGTCTTCCTAAGATGATGGGAACCGGATAGTCCGCCGGAATGTCCAACACTACAAAGTCGATGGGTACATAGAATCCTCCTAATTGCACCGGAATATCCTCTAGAATCCCAACCGGATGAGTGATAGAACGGTCCGCCATATAGAGGGTCATCTTGACCGGCTTTGGCTCTCCTAGCCCGACCTTGTTGCTAAGTGCAAGCGTTATGATGCTTACACTCGCCCCAAGATCACAAAGGGCCTCGTACTTCACATCTCCCACTCCTATCGGGACGCAAAAAGAGCCCGGATCCCTTAACTTGGGAGGCATTTCTTCCTTCATCGTTTGGATCAACTCCGAGGATCTCTTGGTCATCCTTATCTCCCCATACTCTTCCAACTTCCTTTTGTTGGAGAGTATTTCTTTCAAAAATTTCCCGTATGCCGGCATTCCTAAGATAGCATCCATGAACGGAATGTTAATATGTAACTTGGACATTAGTTCAAGGAACTTACCAAAGTGATTGTCCAAACGAGCTCTTGCTCTTGATTGCGGGAATGGTAGTGGTGGCTTGTATGGAGGTGGTGCCACATAGGTTGGCTCTACATCCTTGCTCTTGCCTCCATCTTCTTGCTTTCTTCCCTCTTCTACCACTACTTGTTTTCCCTTATCTTGATCCTTGGGCAAAGGATCCTTCATACTCAACCCACTCCTTGTTGTGATAGCCAACACTTGGCCTCTTGGGTTGTCTTCGGTTCTTCCGGGAAGCTTCCACGGATCTCTATGCGCTTCACCCGCCTTTTGAAAGACTTGTGCTTCCAAGACCTTTTGAGCCTTAGAAATTGAAGTCACGGTGCTCTCAAGTCCATTCAACCTTCCTAGCAATTGATCAAACATGACTTCGGTCCTATCCTTTGGAGGTTGAGTAAAACCGGGTGGAGGTTCTTGTGAAGCTCTTTGTGGTGGAGTTGCGCTTGTGGAGGCGGGAGGGTTCAAGGCTCCATCCGGGTTAGAGTAAGAAAATCCGGGATGGTTGTGGTTGGGCCGGTAATTGTTGAATTGCCGGTTGTTGTTGAAATTTCTTGGGCCTTGGTAATTGTTGAAGTTGCCTCTTCCCATATAATTCACATCTTCCTCCTTGGAAGATAGGTTGGCTTGTGAGAGCACTTGAGGAGTTGCTTGGCTCTTCAAGGTTGTAGTGCACAACTCTCTTAAGGATTTCAACTCGTTGTTGATGGCGTCAAGCTTGAAATTGCTCATGGTGACCTCGCTCACCTCATATGCTCCCGCCTTTCTTCCTTCACTCTTCCTATGAGAGTACTTCTCAATCACTAGAGCTTGCTTCTCCACAAACTCCCAAGCATCATCTACTTTCTTCTCCATGAAAGTCCCACCTGAAAGAGATTGTAGCTTGAATTGGCTATCTTCATCAAGTCCCTTGAAGTAGATTTCCAATAGCTCAATTTTTGGTATGCCATGGTGAGGACAATCTAGGAGAAGGTCCTTGAATCTCTCCCAAGACTTGAACAAACTTTCTCTATCCCTCATCACGAAGGCATTGATCTTCCCTCTTAATTCGGTGGTCTTGGAAGGTGGGAAGAACTTGGTCAAGAACTCGGTTGTCATCTCCTCCCAAGTACCTACTCGCCCTTGCGGAATAGATTGATACCAAGCCAAGGCCTTATCCTTAAGAGAGAAGGAAAAAGCCCTAAGCTTATGGTTTTTGCTCTCCAATCTTGGCGGCCTAAGAGTTTCCATCAAAATCTCGTAGTTCATCAAATGTTGGTGAGGAGACTCTCCTTCCATCCCTCCAAATTGATTGTGCCGGATTATTTGTAGAACTTGAGGGCGGAGCTCATAGTTGTGGGTTGCGGGATCTCCCAGATTCACACCCGGTCGGTGTGCTCTTTGTGCCGGATCCATACGCCTCCCTAGGGTTTGTGGCTCCTCAATAGCAATGGGAACAACCCTAACATTGGCCGCCGGCTGCGGTTGTGGTGGAGGAGGTGGAGGTTGTCGGCGATTAAGCTCTCCTTGAACAAGGGCTTGCCTAATCTCCTCAATCTCCCTCCTAGTTTCCTCTTGCCTCTCATTGGCAAGTCTCCTTTCTTCCTCCAAGAGCTCATCTCTTAGCCTTATTTGCTCTAAG
The DNA here is from genome assembly GCA_033239125.1 of Fagopyrum homotropicum. Classification (NCBI taxonomy): domain Eukaryota; kingdom Viridiplantae; phylum Streptophyta; class Magnoliopsida; order Caryophyllales; family Polygonaceae; genus Fagopyrum; species Fagopyrum homotropicum. The sequence goes on along the minus strand of BSWB01000001.1, from coordinate 36,577,026 downwards.
GCTTCATCCAACTCAGCTTGGAGGTTTCTACCGGCCATCTCTCTCTCTTTTCGGATGTTCTTGGATCTAGATCGAAGGGTTTTCTCCGGTTCGGGATCGAATGGAGCTAAATCCTTTCCACGAGATCTTCGCATACACCTAAAGAGAAATAAACGTCCTGAAAAGCAAAGACACCAACCAAAGAGAGATCAAAAGCAACAAGAAAGATCTACACTAGAAACAATCACAAAATAGATTCAATCTAGACCTAGTCCCCGGCAACGGCGCCAAAAACTTGTTACGCTAAAAAGTGTGCACGCAATAAGCCTTAAATTTATACTCGTTATAATTATCCTAACTTCTAGCGCACCCGCAGTGTACGGGACGTATGTAGAAAGATAAGTATTCCGAGGTCGAACACAAAGACTAAGGTGAAATTGATTCAAGTTGTGATTGAGTTTAGCAAAGATCTAAGTCTAAGGAAAAGAAGGAAATAAAGGAAAGTAGAAAATCTCAATTGTTTTTGTCGGTTTTAGGTGATCAAATCGAAGATCACAATTCAAAGAAAACAATCAAACTAGACCAAAAATCACAAATAAACAAATCAAACAAGATATAGATCAAGGGAAAAGAGAGATGGATTCTAGGGGTCGGAAATTCCGGTTATGGCATAAACTCAAGTCATCTATTCATTCTTTGGATCTCACTATGATATGTTGGGATTTAGTGTTTCTAATTTTGGGATCAATTACCGGGTAAGTCTCATGATCCAACTAGTCCACTTCTAAGATCTCATTACCGGGTAAGTCTCTATGATCTTAAAGATAGGAATTCTACACAAACCGGATTGTTAATTAGGGATCTAACTATCCTTACCGGGTAAGTCTTGGAAAGGGAAGTCCTAATCAACTATCCTAGCACATCTAATCCAATGGCGGCTTATTAGGCTCACCATTACCTAAGGTTTGCTATTTTATATTCTAAGGGCAAGGATTACCGGGTAAGTCTCTCCTAACTCTTAGCCACTACACTAAGTCACCCTAGAATAGGTTAAACTCAGCAAACACTTAGGGTTTCAACAATTCATAGGTCTTAGGCGAGGTCCGTCGAACCAGGAAAATCACGGTTTGTTCTACAGAAACCACGACCGTGGTTCTTCAAGAACTACCCGTGATTTCTAACAGGAACTACGTTCACAAACAAAAATCATCCAAAGGTAAATCTAAGTTCGTCCTATCATAGTTCTAGCCATAACCTTCCTTTCTTTACCCTAGAACCACATCAATTTAGCCTACAACATTCATAATGGAACACAAAACAAACAAACATGAAATCAAAACATCCATTGCGAGAAAATGAAAGAAAAGGGGTGAACAAGTAAACTTAATCCAAAACAAGCTGAAGATCAGAATTAGAACCACTTACAACCCTTCCAAAAGAAGGTTCAAAGACTCATACAATCTCTAGAAAACGAAATCCGAAATACAAGAAAGCTATGGTGTGTTCTTCTCCTCCTCTTCAATGGAGTTCTTCTCCTTCTCTTTGACACTTTCCTTCCTAGAAAACCTCTTGATTTTTGAGAATATATTTGTTAGAGAAATGGATAATGGATGAGCTGCTCCCAAACTACCCCAGCTGCCTCAAACAATCCATGAAGGACCACTTTTATAACCAATCTCTCATGAGCTGGCCATGAGAGTCGTGGCACAGCTGTCACGGGAATCTGGCAAAATCCACGGTCATTTCCACGGCCGTGGTTCTTCAGAGAACCGTGATTCTATGCAGAAACTTCGCCTTGGATCATTGAGTTGTGATTTGGTGCATGGTTTGTGTTGGCAAGGTCCCATGAGTCCTTCTTAGTCCTTGGCTTGTGTCCTAATGAGTCCGAGGACGTGTCATCTAAATGAACGATCCTTAAACGCGTCGTTTTAGCTCTAAACTTCCCGAAATACCTACAAAACGCACACAAGTCCGTGTAGACGTCTATCTCGACAAAATACGTGAATTGGTTGCAAAACGTCCTGGACTAATGCTAGATCATGCATGAATGAGCGAGCATTCTATCTAAATGTACACCTAAAACTATGTTATAAATCGTGTTATCAAAATACCCCATACTTAAGGTTTGCTCGTCCCCGAGCAAATTCCCAACTATAGACTAAGAGATGACATGATTTGTGTATGCAGAAAAATGGCAAAATCTTTTTGGGTTTTGTGCTTCTACTATTGGATCACCTTCATAGTCATGATCAATGGCAATTGGATAAGCAATTATGTATCAAACAATAAGGGCATGGAAAGACAATTGTACTTAACTCAAAAACATGCATGAAATGTGAGGATGAAGAGGTCAAGAAGATCAAGAGTCTATCCAATCTAGATCACTAAGTCTTACAAACATGCAAGTAGGTCATAAGGGCTTGTGACATAAAAGGCCAAGAAACGTTGCAATTGGGCGGGGGATTCTCTAGGTTATGTGATGCTAATCCGGGAATGGAACTAACTCCACACCCTTGTCCTCGATCAACTTCCCCCAAGTGTATATTTTTCCCTATCTTGCTTTCTTTTCTTTTTCTTTAGCTTATTTTTGAGACAAAGGCATTGGTGTACAAAATCTGAAACCTTGGTGATTAGCCGTCCTCGGGCTTTTTCTTAGTTTTCGAGGTGCATCCACACCGGGCACACATACCAGAGCTCGTTAGGGCTATTGGTTCATTTGACTTTGGCAAGGTACCAACACCCGATTATGTGAAGTGTACCGAGTTACTTGTCATTTAAACCAACGCCCCCAAACCGATATTTTGGCTACACTTCCTCAATAATTTCAGCATTTTATTCACGACATTCTTTTCATTACATCTTCACCCCGCACTTGCTTTTCACACATTTCAACACACTAGCATGCTCCTATTCCCGGATGGGTTTAAAGGAGGTCGATTTTATATCAATTGAGGTGCTCAAGCAATTATGATCAAGATGAGAAGTAGAGAAAGATGAAATGCCTCATTCATTCCTAGATGGTATGCAAGAACTATCATGTAATTTCGATTTTCAATACTCAATCCATTCTAGGCAATCATCATGATCACAAGTCATTCATAGAATTTAAGAGAAGTAGTTCAAGTCCACATATGCATTTATCAATTCAACACATAAGGCCATTCATAGCCAATCACAAGACAAGTTTCATCATTAGGATCATATCCAAGCCTAGAAAGCACAAAAAAAAAATTTTAAATTTTCTGATTTTTATGGGATTTTCGAAATATGTATGTACAATGCAAGACATGTGCAAAATATTAGCCTATCCTAGATGCTCATCATGCAAAGGATCATGCAAACCCCACCCCATACTTAGAAACACATTGTCCCCAATGTGGTATTCAAGTAAAGAGAGGGGAAGAAGGTTCTCACAATGTAAAATGGTTTGCTTCGGTATTTGGGAATTCTCAAGTGAATTGATGTTGGATGATCCTTTCAACCATGGTAGAGAGCTCTACGCATCCTTCAAAGCTTCGGAACCCGCGCTAGGTACCGCTAGCCGTCCAAGTTCCGCGTCCGCTCCACCCATAATTGGTGAGGGTGTCATCATCATCATTTTCATTGCCAAGAGAGGCTTCCAATGCCACTAATGCTCTAGCACACACACGAAGGTAGACAAAACACACACAAAGCACACAAAAACAGAAAAAACTAAGCAAAAATGAAAAGGGAAAAATGTTACCAATGGGTTGCCTCCCACCAAGCGCTTCTTTAAGGTCATTAGCTTGACCAAACTCGGGAGCGTCTATTCGAGGTGAAGCGGGGCAATCATGTCTACCGGGGCTCCCGGAATATACTTCTTCAAGCGATGCCCATTCACCTTGAAATTTTCACAATGCTCCCCTCCTATTTCAATAGCTCCATGGGAAAGATCTTCTTCACCACATATGGCCCGGTCCATCTTGATTTGAGCTTTCCGGGAAAGAGCCTTAGCCGTGAGTTGAAGAGAATGACAAGATCTCCTTCACTCAACTCCTTTGGAATGATCCTCTTGTCATGCCACCTTTTGGTTCTCTCCTTGTAGATTCGGGCATTCTCATAAGCTTCCAACCGGAGCTCCTCAAGGGCATTGATATCAAGCAACCTCTTTTCTCCCGCTTCCTTGAGGTCAAAATTTAGCCACTTAATGGCCCAATAAGCTCTATGCTCCATTTCCACCGGAAGATGGCAAGACTTGCCATAGACCAACTTGTAGGGGGTGGTTCCAATTGGTGTCTTGAAGGCGGTTCTATATGCCCATAGTGCGTCATCGAGCTTCATAGCCCAATCCTTCCTTGTCCTAGACACCGTCTTCTCGAGGATGGCTTTGATCTCTCGGTTGGAGATCTCCACTTGACCACTAGTTTGGGGATGGTAGGGTGTTGCCACCTTATGAGTCACCCCATACTTGGCCAAAAGTGCTCCAAAGTTCCTATTTGTGAAGTGCTTCCCTCCATCACTAATGATTACCCTTAGTGTTCCAAACCTAGGGAAGATCACCCGGTTGAAGAATCGCACTACCACCTTGGCATCATTCGTAGGAGAGGCGATTGCCTCTACCCATCTTGACACATAGTCCACCGCCAATAGGATGTAGAGATTGCCACATGAAGAAGGGAATGGTCCCATGAAATCTACACCCCACACATCAAAAATCTCAACTTCTTGGATGTTATTCAAGGGCATTTCATTCCTCCTTGAGATGTTGCCCGTCCTTTGGCAAGCATCACATGCCGCTACAAAACCTTGCACATCTCTAAACAAGTTAGGCCAATAAAAACCGGATTGCAATACCTTTGCACACGTCTTGTGTGAGCTAGCATGGCCTCCGCATGGTAAGGAGTGGCAATGCCGGATCACACTCTCCACTTCATCCTCCGGTATGCATCTTCTAAGCACCCCATCCGGGCCTCTCTTGAATAGAAGTGGCTCACTCCAATAGTAATGCCTTACATCGTTGAAGAACTTCTTCCTTTATGCATATGTAAGTCCGGGAGGTACTTCCTCACACACCAAGTAGTTCACAATGTCGGCGTACCACGGCTCACTTCCTCTAGCCACTTGGAACAAACATTCCTCCACCATTTGCAATTGTTCATCCCGGAATGAATCATCTATCGGGATGTTGTCTTTCCCAAGCTCCAATGGTGGGAGTCTACTAAGGTGATCCGCCACGGAGTTCTCGGATCCCTTCTTATCTCGTATCTCCAAATCAAACTCTTGAAGAAGAAGGATCCACCGAATCAACCTTGGTTTGGCATCCTTCTTTGTCAGTAGATAACGGATCGCCGCATGATCCGTATAAACTATGACCTTCGCTCCAACAAGGTATGAGCGGAATTTCTCAAATGCATACACCACCGCCAACAACTCCTTCTCGGTGGTTGCATAGTTGAGTTGGGCATCATCTAGCGTCTTGCTAGCATAGTAAATAGCATGAGTGCGCCCTTCTTTCCTTTGCCCTAAAACGGCCCCAACGGCCACATCACTTGCATCGCACATGATCTCAAATGGTAGACTCCAATCCGGAGGTTGCATGATAGGTGCGGAGATCAAGGCGTTCTTCAACCTACAAAAAGCTTCGAGACAATCCTTGGAAAAGACAAAATCAACATCTTTCATTAGTAGGTTAGTGAGAGGCTTAAAAATTTTAGAGAAGTCTTGAATGAACCTCCGGTAAAAACCGGCATGCCCTAAGAAACTCCTTACCCCCTTCACCGAGGTAGGTGGTGGCAACTTCTCTATCGTTTCAATCTTAGCCCTATCAACCTCAATGCCGCGGTTAGACACCAAATGTCCTAACACAATCCCTTCACTTACCATGAAGTGGCATTTTTCCCAATTTAAGACAAGATTTGTCTCCTCGCATCTTTGCAACACTAATGACAAGTTAGCCAAGCAATCATTGAAAGAAGAACCATAAACAGAGAAATCATCCATGAACATTTCCATGATATTTTCTATGTATTCTGAAAAGATAGCCATCATACACCTTTGGAAGGTGGCGGGTGCATTACACAACCCAAATGGCATTCTCCTATATGCAAAGGTACCCCATGGACATGTAAAAGTCATTTTCTCTTGGTCATCGGGGTGGATAGGGATTTGGAAGAATCCACTATACCCATCTAAATAGCAAAAATGAGAGTGTTGAGCTAACCTTTCTAGCATTTGGTCAATGAAGGGGAGGGGGAAGTGATCTTTCCTAGAGGCCATGTTTAACTTCCTATAATCAATGCACATTCTCTACCCCGTAACCGTCCTAGTCGGTATTAGTTCATTATTCTCATTAGTTACTACCGTCATTCCACCCTTTTTAGGCACTACATGAACGGGGCTAACCCACTTACTATCCGAGATAGGGTAGATAATTCCCGCATCTAGCAACTTAATGATTTCCTTTTTGACCACCTCTTTCATTATAGGATTCAATCTCCTTTGATGTTCAATAGAGGGTTTGTGGTTATCTTCCATCATTATCTTATGCATGCACAAAGATGGCTTAATGCCAACCAAATCATCAATAGTATAACCAATGGCTTTCCTATGCAATCTTAGTTCATGCAGCAATTTAGCAAGTTCATCATCACTCAAGCATGCATTAACAATCACAGGATATGTAGAGTTATCACCAAGAAATGCATACTTTAGATGAGAGGGAAGGGGTTTAAGTTCAAGTGAGGGAGGACCTTTATCGGTTGAAGATGATCCAAATAAGATTGGATGAGATGAATCCAAGGCAAATGAAGACTCTCCTTGGCTCCTCAAAGCTTGATCATCATCAAGAGCTGATTCAGGAAAAACCACGGTTGGAAACACGGATTGCTCGTCTTCCACGGCCGTGGTTCTTGCCAAGCTTGCTTCTTGGAGTTGTCCAGAGAGTTTGACGGCCGTGGAACCTGAATCTCGACCGTGGAACTTGCAGCTGTTCACAACCTCTTCGTGGCTTTCAAATCCAACTCTTGGCTCCTCTTCCAAGGCCTCCAAGGCTTTGATCTCTTCATTGCAGGCCTCTTCAACACCCTCCTCCATCATGCTTAAGGTGAGAACCTTCTCCAAGTGATCCTTGATCAAGATCGAGCTCACAATTTCTCTAGATTCCTCTTGCTCGACTATGTTGAAGATATCTTCATCAAGGGTTGGCCCTTTCATCATTGTGGACAGCTTGAACTTGATGTTCTCCTCTCCTATGTTGAAGGAGAGAATCCCGTTCTTGCAATCCACTAAACATCCGGAGGTGGCTAGGAAAGGTCTTCCTAAGATGATGGGAACCGGATAGTCCGCCGGAATGTCCAACACTACAAAGTCGATGGGTACATAGAATCCTCCTAATTGCACCGGAATATCCTCTAGAATCCCAACCGGATGAGTGATAGAACGGTCCGCCATATAGAGGGTCATCTTGACCGGATTTGGCTCTCCTAGCCCGACCTTGTTGCTAAGTGCAAGCGGTATGATGCTTACACTCGCCCCAAGATCACAAAGGGCCTCGTACTTCACATCTCCCACTCCTATCGGGACGCAAAAAGAGCCCGGATCCCTTAACTTGGGAGGCATTTCTTCCTTCATCGTTTGGATCAACTCCGAGGATCTCTTGGTCATCCTTATCTCCCCATACTCTTCCAACTTCCTTTTGTTGGAGAGTATTTCTTTCAAAAATTTCCCGTATGCCGGCATTCCTAAGATAGCATCCATGAACGGAATGTTAATATGTAACTTGGACATTAGTTCAAGGAACTTACCAAAGTGATTGTCCAAACGAGCTCTTGCTCTTGATTGCGGGAATGGTAGTGGTGGCTTGTATGGAGGTGGTGCCACATAGGTTGGCTCTACATCCTTGCTCTTGCCTCCATCTTCTTGCTTTCTTCCCTCTTCTACCACTACTTGTTTTCCCTTATCTTGATCCTTGGGCAAAGGATCCTTCATACTCAACCCACTCCTTGTTGTGATAGCCAACACTTGGCCTCTTGGGTTGTCTTCGGTTCTTCCGGGAAGCTTCCACGGATCTCTATTCGCTTCACCCGCCTTTTGAAAGACTTGTGCTTCCAAGACCTTTTGAGCCTTAGAAATTGAAGTCACGGTGCTCTCAAGTCCATTCAACCTTCCTAGCAATTGATCAAACATGACTTCGGTCCTATCCTTTGGAGGTTGAGTAAAACCGGGTGGAGGTTCTTGTGAAGCTCTTTGTGGTGGAGTTGCGCTTGTGGAGGCGGGAGGGTTCAAGGCTCCATCCGGGTTAGAGTAAGAAAATCCGGGATGGTTGTGGTTGGGCCGGTAATTGTTGAATTGCCGGTTGTTGTTGAAATTTCTTGGGCCTTGGTAATTGTTGAAGTTGCCTCTTCCCATATAATTCACATCTTCCTCCTTGGAAGATAGGTTGGCTTGTGAGAGCACTTGAGGAGTTGCTTGGCTCTTCAAGGTTGTAGTGCACAACTCTCTTAAGGATTTCAACTCGTTGTTGATGGCGTCAAGCTTGAAATTGCTCATGGTGACCTCGCTCACCTCATATGCTCCCGCCTTTCTTCCTTCACTCTTCCTATGAGAGTACTTCTCAATCACTAGAGCTTGCTTCTCCACAAACTCCCAAGCATCATCTACTTTCTTCTCCATGAAAGTCCCACCGGAAAGAGATTGTAGCTTGAATTGGCTATCTTCATCAAGTCCCTTGAAGTAGATTTCCAATAGCTCAATTTTTGGTATGCCATGGTGAGGACAATCTAGGAGAAGGTCCTTGAATCTCTCCCAAGACTTGAACAAACTTTCTCTATCCCTCATCACGAAGGCATTGATCTTCCCTCTTAATTCGGTGGTCTTGGAAGGTGGGAAGAACTTGGTCAAGAACTCGGTTGTCATCTCCTCCCAAGTACCTACTCGCCCTTGCGGAATAGATTGATACCAAGCCAAGGCCTTATCCTTAAGAGAGAAGGAAAAAACCCTAAGCTTATGGTTTTTGCTCTCCAATCTTGGCGGCCTAAGAGTTTCCATCAAAATCTCGTAGTTCATCAAATGTTGGTGAGGAGACTCTCCTTCCATCCCTCCAAATTGATTGTGCCGGATCATTTGTAGAACTTGAGGGCGGAGCTCATAGTTGTGGGTTGCGGGATCTCCCAGATTCACACCCGGTCGGTGTGCTCTTTGTGCCGGATCCATACGCCTCCCTAGGGTTTGTGGCTCCTCAATAGCAATGGGAACAACCCTAACATTGGCCGCCGGCTGCGGTTGTGGTGGAGGAGGTGGAGGTTGTCGGCGATTAAGCTCTCCTTGAACAAGGGCTTGCCTAATCTCCTCAATCTCCCTCCTAGTTTCCTCTTGCCTCTCATTGGCAAGTCTCCTTTCTTCCTCCAAGAGCTCATCTCTTAGCCTTATTTGCTCTAAGGCTTCATCCAACTCAGCTTGGAGGTTTCTACCGGCCATCTCTCTCTCTTTTCGGATGTTCTTGGATCTAGATCGAAGGGTTTTCTCCGGTTCGGGATCGAATGGAGCTAAATCCTTTCCACGAGATCTTCGCATACACCTAAAGAGAAATAAACGTCCTGAAAAGCAAAGACACCAACCAAAGAGAGATCAAAAGCAACAAGAAAGATCTACACTAGAAACAATCACAAAATAGATTCAATCTAGACCTAGTCCCCGGCAACGGCGCCAAAAACTTGTTACGCTAAAAAGTGTGCACGCAATAAGCCTTAAATTTATACTCGTTATAATTATCCTAACTTCTAGCGCACCCGCATTGTACGGGACGTATGTAGAAAGATAAGTATTCCGAGGTCGAACACAAAGACTAAGGTGAAATTGATTCAAGTTGTGATTGAGTTTAGCAAAGATCTAAGTCTAAGGAAAAGAAGGAAATAAAGGAAAGAAGAAAATCTCAATTGTTTTTGTCGGTTTTAGGTGATCAAATCGAAGATCACAATTCAAAGCAAACAATCAAACTAAACCAAAAATCACAAATAAACAAATCAAACAAGATATAGATCAAGGGAAAAGAGAGATGGATTCTAGGGGTCGGAAATTCCGGTTATGGCATAAACTCAAGTCATCTATTCATTCTTTGGATCTCACTATGATATGTTGGGATTTAGTGTTTCTAATTTTGGGATCAATTTCCGGGTAAGTCTCATGATCCAACTAGTCCACTTCTAAGATCTCATTACCGGGTAAGTCTCTAAGATCTTAAAGATAGGAATTCTACACAAACCGGATTGTTAATTAGGGATCTAACTATCCTTACCGGGTAAGTCTTGGAAAGGGAAGTCCTAATCAACTATCCTAGCACATCTAATCCAATGGCGGCTTATTAGGCTCACCATTACCTAAGGTTTGCTATTTTAGATTCTAAGGGCAAGGATTACCGGGTAAGTCTCTCCTAACTCTTAGCCACTACACTAAGTCACCCTAGAATAGGTTAAACTCAGCAAACACTTAGGGTTTCAACAATTCATAGGTCTTAGGCGAGGTCCGTCGAACTAGGAAAATCACGGTTTGTTCTACAGAAACCACGACCGTGGTTCTTCAAGAACTACCCGTGATTTCTAACAGGAACTACGTTCACAAACAAAAATCATCCAAAGGTAAATCTAAGTTCGTCCTATCATAGTTCTAGCCATAACCTTCCTTTCTTTACCCTAGAACCACATCAATTTAGCCTACAACATTCATAATGGAACACAAAACAAACAAACATGAAATCAAAACATCCATTGCGAGAAAATGAAAGAAAAGGGGTGAACAAGTAAACTTAATCCAAAACAAGCTGAAGATCAGAATTAAAACCACTTACAACCCTTCCAAAAGAAGGTTCAAAGACTCATACAATCTCTAGAAAACGAAATCCGAAATACAAGAAAGCTATGGTGTGTTCTTCTCCCCCTCTTCAATGGAGTTCTTCTCCTTCTCTTTGACACTTTCCTTCCTAGAAAACCTCTTGATTTTTGAGAATATATTTGTTAGAGAAATGGATAATGGATGAGCTGCTCCCAAACTACCCCAGCTGCCTCAAACAATCCATGAAGGACCACTTTTATAACCAATCTCTCATGAGCTGGCCATGAGAGTCGTGGCACAGCTGTCACGGGAATCTGGCAAAATCCACGGTCATTTCCACGGCCGTGGTTCTTCAGAGAACCGTGATTCTATGCAGAAACTTCGCCTTGGATCATTGAGCTATGGTTTGGTGCATGGTTTGTGTTGGCAAGGTCCCATGAGTCCTTAGTCCTTGGCTTGTGTCCTAATGAGTCCGAGGACGTGTCATCTAAATGAACGATCCTTAGACGCGTCGTTTTAGCTCTAAACTTCCCGAAATACCTACAAAACGCACACAAGTCCGTGTAGACGTCTATCTCGACAAAATACGTGAATTGGTTGCAACGTCCTGGACTAATGCTAGATCATGCATGAATGAGCGAGCATTCTATCTAAATGTACACCTAAAACTATGTTATAAATCGTGTTATCGGTCGAGATGGTCTCGACTGGACCGAGGTGGTACGGACCGAGGTGGTTCTTCAGAAACCCTAGTCGCCTCGGTTGCTCAAGAATCATCTTGGTCGAGGTGCTTTGATAGCAACCGAGATGCCTCAGTCAAAACTTCGTCTTCTCAAATTCTCGATCTTCTGTCCTTCCAGCTATGCTCCTTCCTTAGATGTCACCTGCTATTTGTCTAGAACGCTAAAAACAAAACAAAGCAAAGCAAAAGCATAAACTATCTAAGCTAGACTAGAAAAAGGGAAAAGAAAGCAATACCTTGGGTTGCCTCCCAAGAAGGGCTTGGTTTAAGGTCGCTAGCTGGACCATAATGCGTCTCAGACGAGGTATATTGGTGCAACTTCCTCAACCGGAGTTTCCGGTTTGTACTTCTTAAGTCTATGACCGTTGACCTTGAAGCTTCCGCTTGTTTCGCCCCATATCTCAACTGCACCATGAGGAAAAACATGTTTCACAACATAAGGTCCGGTCCATCTAGATTTTAACTTACCTGGAAAGAGGCGGAGGCGGGAGTTGAAGAGTAGAACTAAGTCTCCTTCGTTAAGCTCCTTTGGGACGATACGCTTGTCATGCCATCTCTTCGTCCTTTCCTTATAGATTTTGGCATTCTCATACGCGTTCAAACGCAGCTCTTCCAGCTCGTTGATTTACAATAGCCGCTTCTCGCCGGCCTCCTTAATGTCGAAGTTCAACCATTTGATCACCCAAAATTGCTTTGATTTCTCTATTCGAGATCTCGACCTGTACGCCCAAAGAGCATCGTCCAATTTCATGGACCAATCCTTCCTCGTCCTAGAGACGGTCTTCTCCAAAATTGCTTTGATTTCTCTATTCGAGATCTCGACATGTCCACTAGTTTGAGGGTGATAAGGGGTTGATACCTTGTGGGTTACCCCATACTTCGATAGAAGTGCTTTGAATTTCCGGTTGATGAAATGCATTCCTCCATCGCTGATGATGATGCGTGGAGTTCCAAACCGTGGAAAGATAGTTCTGTTCAAGAACTTCACAACCACCTTGGCGTCGTTAGTGGGAGAAGCGATGGCTTCAACCCATCTAGACACGTAATCAACTGCAAGAAGAATATAGAGGTTTCCTCCGGAGGACGGGAAGGGTCCCATGAAGTCTATCCCCCATACATCAAAGATTTCCACCTCTTGAATGTTATTAAGCGGTATTTTGTTCCTCCTTGACAAATTTCCAGTTCTTTGACATGCATCACAAGAGACAACAAACGATTGTACATCCTTAAATAATGTAGGCCAAAAGAAACCGGAACGCAATACCTTAGCGCATGTTTTATCGGTGCTAGCATGTCCTCTACAAGGAAGTGAATGGCAATGCCGTATAACGCTATTAACTTCATCTTCCGGAATGCATCTTCGAAGCATCCCATCCGGCCCGCGCTTGAATAGCAACGGCTCGTCCCAGTAGTAATGTCGTACTTCTTTGAAGAATCTCTTCTTTTGAGAGTACGTCAATCCGGGCGGTATTTCCTGGCAAACAAGATAATTCACAATATCAGCATACCAAGGTCCTTTATTATCAGAAAGTTGGTGGATGGAATGTTCCACCAACTGAGGATGAATGTCAGAGAAGGGAGTAAGAAGTTTGTTATTCTTAGTAGTCTCAGTTGACATCATTTCTCCGTCGACCTCGGTCGAAGCGCAGAGGCGTTGACCGAGATGTTCTTCAGTCGCCTCGCTTAGTCCAGAAAGTGCCTCGGTCGAGGTACTGTAACTGGGACCGAAACTGGAGATCTTCGTCTCCTGGGTTAGCTTCTCAGTTTTAGCTCCTGGATCTTCTTCCAGTGCTTTTAAGCTCCGTATATCTGCATCACAAGAAGCATCTATACCTTCCTCTATTAAACTGAAACTAATAACTCTTTCGAGTTGATCGTTAAATAGGATAGAGCTCACCAATTCTCTTGATTCTTCTTCATCGTAGATGTTGAAGATATCATCGCTCAGCTGCTCCCCTTTCATATCTGCAAGTAATGCGAACACCACCTCATCGCCACCAATGTTGAATTTCAACTTGGCGTTCTTGCAATCCACGTTGCAACCCGAAGTTGCTAGAAATGGCCTCCCGAGAATAATAGGAACAGGATAATCTGCGGGAATGTCAAGTACAACAAAATCTATAGGTAAGTAGAAGTTACCTAACTTGACCGGAACGTCCTCCAAGATGCCCATGGGATGAGTGATGGAGCGATTTGCCATATAAAGTCGAATCTTGACCGGCTTGGGCTCCAGCGGGATGATGCTCACGCTGGCTCCTAGATCACAAAGGGCTTCACAAGTGACATCCCCAACTTGAATGGGAATGCAAAATGAGCCGGGATCTCTCAATTTAGGTGGCATCTTCTCCTTCATGATTTGAATGAGCTCCGAGGATTTAGATGTCATCCTAACTTCACCAAAATCTTCCAATTTCCTCTTCCTTGATAGGATCTCCTTCAAGAACTTCACATAGGCGGGCATTCCTAGAATAGCATCAAGGAAAGGAATGTTAATGTGCAATTTATTCATCAAGTCAAGGAACTTACCAAAGTGCTTGTCTAGATGTGCTCTGGCCCTTGACTGGGGGAATGGAAGTGGTGGTTTGTATGCAGGAGGTGGAACATAAACTTCAGTTTTCCTCTCCGCTTTCTCTGGCTCCACCTCGGTTGGCATCTCGGTCAAAGTGTTCTTCGACTGCATCTGGACCGAGGTGGTCTTCGTCGGTACTGGCACCGACCGAGGTACTGGATCTGCAGTTTTCAGTCCACTCCTCGTAGTTATGGCCATGATCTGGCCCTTAGGGTTGCTTTCCGTCCTTGCTGGAAGCTTCCCTGGATCTCTTGGCGTTTCATTCGCCCTATTTGCAAGTTGTTGTTCAAAGGCTTTTTGGGCCTTCGAAAATGAAGTCATAGAAGTCTCCATAGCATTGAGCTTGATCAAGATAGCCTCCAGAACTGCGTCTTTCTTTTCCGGCTGAGACGAACTGGATCCTTTCCCCTGGCTCTTTAATGGAGTAGAAGAAGAAGAAGGGGAAGAGAGGAAAGGGTTAGAGGAATCGTTAGAGATGGAGTTTGAATGATTATTACCAGAATTTTGGCTATTCGCCCTCTAGTTGTTGCTATTGGATCCTCTATTGTTGTTGTTGTAATTGTTGTTCCCGGAACCGTTATTGTTGTTACGGTATCCGTTGTTGTTGTTCCTTTGTCCTTGCTCTTCCTTCTTGGTTTGAGCAACCAAGAGTTCCTTCAATTGCTTCACGTCATTCTTCAAAGACGTGAGTTGATTGTTGTTGGGCTGAGTTTCTTGGAAGTTAACTCTTTTAACTCCGCCTTCAGCTCCTTGGTGGGTGTACTTCTCCATATGCAAAGCTTGCTTCTCGATGAAGTCCCAAGCTTCGTCAATCGCCATGTCCATAAAGGTACCGGCGGAGAGTAGTTGGAGGTTGAATTGGGTGCTTCCGTCCAGTCCCTTGAAGTATATCTCCAATAACTCTAACTTTGGAATCCCATGATGTGGGCAATCCAAAAGAATGTCCTTGAACCGCTCCCATGACTTGGACAAGCTCTCCTTGTCCTTCATAATGAAAGTATTGATCTTCCCTCTCATTTAAGCTGTCTTTGAGGGGGGAAAGAATTTGGTCAAGAATTCCATCGTCATCTCCTCCCATGTGCTAATTTTTCCTGGAGGAAGAGATTGATACCAAGTAAGAGCTCTATCTTTTAAAGAAAAGTAAAAAGGTCTTAGCTTGTAGTTGTTATTTTCAATCCTTGAGGGTCTCAAGGTCTCCATCAAGATCTCATAGTTTTGAAGATGTTGATGTGGTGATTCCTTCTCCAGCCCTCCGAACTGGCATTGGCGAATCATGGATAGAACTTGCGGTCGAAGTTCGTAGTCATGGTCCGCTGGATCTCCTAGGTTAACTCCTGGACGCCTCAGTTGTTGATTGGGGTCCATCCTTTGACCTAGGGTTTGTGGAATTCCTGCAAGAAGAGCGTCTCGGACTGGCATCCGAGGTGGAAGTGCCTCGGTCGAGGGTCAGCGACTGGGACCTGGATCGGTCGAGGATCTGGAACAGGATCTTCCCTCGGTTGAGGTAGAAACTAGTCTCGTAAAGCTGCCATATCAGCTTTGATCGCTTCAGTCCTGGTGCGAGTTTCTTCTCTTTCCTGCCTCAATTCTTCCCTGCTGAGGCATAGCAGCTCTAACGCCTCTTTCAACTCGGCCTCAAGATCACGGTTGTCTTGGTGGGCCATCTTCGTTTCTCTCAAGAATCGTTTGTATGTCTTTTCTGGTTCAGGATCGTAAGGAACGATTTCCTTCCCAGTGCGGGTTCTTCGCATAAACCTAAGAAAGAACCTGCAAAAGTCACTCAAGTAGAGTGGTTAGTTGACACGGGGGCAAGTGCCCCAGGAGCATACAGTAACCGGCTCGGTCTAGACCAAGTCCCCGGCAACGGCGCCAAAAACTTGTTCGCTCCAAACGGTGTGTGCAAGCTTTAAATTTATAACCCTAGACGTAAGCTTAAAACAAGGATGTGAACCCGCAGTGTACGGGTCAATCGTAGTAAAAAGCAAGGAATTCCAGGGGTCGATCACAGGGACTTAGTGAAACAAAGTCCAATTACGGTATGCTTATGTGTAAATACTAACCACAAAAGGTGATCAAAACAATCAAAGATGATATAGAAGTCAATAAAGGAAACATGCAATTCTAGGGATTAAAGCATCTGGTTGTGGTTCCAAATCAAGATCTAAAGATAAGCGGACAAAGCTGAGGTTTTTGCATAGGGAAGGTGTTACTAAAGTGGAATAGATCACCGGGTAAGTCTCACTACTCACTAATCCTGAATCGTAACTCCTATTACCGGGTAAGTCTCAAGGAATTAAGATATAGAACTATAACCTCAAACTAACACACCATCTAAGGGAATAGAATCAACCTTTACCGGGTAAGTCTCAGGCAAACTCACAAAGATGGGATGGAAGCACACTCAAACCCCAATAAAGGATAAACCTTTATTACCTACACTTATAATCTTAGGTAAACAAACTAAGGAATTACCGGGTAAGTCTCATCCTAGGCTTGCATTGAACCAGGAAAGGTGTAATAAGAATAGGATTTGGCAAACTCTAACACTTAACTCTCATTTTAGGATCAGATAAGTCACCTCGGTCAGAAGAATTCCACCCCGGCCGAGATGTTCATCGACTGAGCGAGATGCTTAGGATTAAGGTTAAAGACTCAAGCTTTCAAGGTCCTACTGGAATCTAAGATTATTCTATCATTGTTTTTCCCACAACCTTCAGCCAATCACCCTAGAATCACACAAGGAAATTAGTCACTCATCATCATGAAAGCAATAATCAAATATATGGGAAGAAGGTGAATATTTGAACAAGAAGAATTTAATGAAAAGACTTCAATAACTGAATCAAATATCACAACAAAAGCGTTCCTTGAATAGAAATCCAACAAGGCAAGACAACAAGGAAGGGAATCTAAGATAATCTTACAAAAACCCTTCAAAAGCTATAAAAGCTAAAATCTTCCTTCTTCAACCTTCAAAAAGGTTCTTCAAATCTCCCAACTGGAGTATGGCTGTTGCGATGTAGTAACACGATCTTGCGCTGATAGCGGATCTCCAACTGTATGCGGATGTCGGATTTGTGGGAAATCCGACCCTTTTTATAGGAAAATAACTCTCCAAAGATAAAATATCTTAGAAAGATCTCTTCCCATAAAAATAGGTGAAATATATGATCTAGCATATCTTCTTCCTTCCAGGAGCCAAGCCCAAAAATATAAGGTCCTCTTTCCAAAGATAAAAGATCTCAGCCAAGAATAAAATATTTTCGCCGCATCCCAGGTGTTCGCCTCGGTCGAGTCGACTTCTCTGGATCACCTCGGTCGAGGTGAACCTGTGGTCAACCGAGGTGAGTCACAACTGAATGTGAAATCTCTCAAATCTGGTCCAAAGTGAATCTCTAATCCATGGCTATGCTTCCTGGATGGTTCCTTATGTTCCTGAATGTAGCTCCAATGACTCCATAGCTCCGTTTGCTCCTTTTTGATGCAAAACGTGCCATTTTACCTACGATTACTACAAAACTAGGTGTAGACCTCGATTCCCGCAAAGGTAGATGAAATGGTAATATAATCACATATTATACATACAAACATGCAGATTATGAAAGATAAAACGTCCAAACAAACCCCAAAATATAGACTATAATTCATGCTATCAAGGAACTTTTGGTTGCTCACACCAAGAAAGAAGATGAAGGATATCAAGGCTCAAGGAACAATAATGGTTACCGGAACAACAACAACGGTTTCTGGAACAACAACTACAACAACAATAGAGGATCCAATAGCAATAATTAGTGGCCAAACAATCAAAATTTGGGTAACTCTTACTCTAACTCCAATTCAAACAACTCTTCTAATCCTTTCCTCTCTTCTTCTTCTTCTTCTTCTACTCCATTGAAGAGCCAGGAGCCTGGATCAAACTCGTCCCAGCCAGAAAAGAAAGATGTAGTGCTGGAGGCTATCTTGATCAGTACAAGTACTAGTAGCCTATGCGTCTCGATAGCGGAAGACGTATGAGGAGAACTACCCCACACACGATCTAGAGTTAGCTGCCGTAGTCCATGCTCTTGAGATATGGTGTCACTATCTCTATGGGGCGACATGTCAGATCTTCACAGACCATAAGAGTCTGAAAGGGAGTCTCCATCAAGGCTACTAGTACTTGTATTGATTTAACTCCACCATTGTCGTCATTGATCTCTGGAAGAAATTCACTAAATGTCGATAAAATTCCTTTATAACCTTGTGGTTATCCTTCTTAACTGTCAACCAACCATCACTAGTTAGCCAACACGTGTAAATTCTCTGTTGTTACCAATTAGGCTGTAATTGACTTTCTATAAGATCGTAGACTTACTTTTCTTCTATCTCTTTTGAGGTTTGATATACCAGGTGAAAATAATTCTCTTCCATTTATACTCCTTTAGCTCCTTCTATAAATTACACTCCTATAAGAGCATTATACTCTTATGATTCTAGTTGTATTTTCGTCTTCCGTCAACGGGCTTATCAATTCTACTACGATAACTTGTAGGCATTTCTCCATGATTCTTTTTACCCGAGTTATTGTCTACTTGCGGTTCTCTGTTATGAACCGCTAGTGTTATTAACTTAAATCCCTTTGTGAGTGATAAATTATTAGAGACTCTCTCTTTCACCAAGACCATTCTCCTACACCCTCCTTCCTTGGAGTGTTGCTTGTACTTCCGCCTTTATAGAAATCCGGTCTTTGTTGTATCCCGATCTTTGTTGTAATTCTTGTGTGTTCTAGGAGGTCACACCACTTTCATGTTGGTGAAATCTGCCTCCCCCTTTCCAGCAACCTGTAAGCTTTTATTTTATAGCTCTTTAATTCTTCGTATCGGGATGGACAATGTATCTCATCTTGACTCCTACGCTTATGATTGTCTCAGTTTCCCATCTTGATTGTGGTGGCAAGTAGCTTGTCGAGAGTGATAATCTTCCGCTCTGCTTCTAGCCTCAAACTTTCACCTTCTGGTCCGTCAGTAAGCTTAGATTCAATGCTTCTTGTTTGGATCGCTACTATATTTCACCTTGACTTTCATGCCTAGGTGTTTTTCTGAAGGCATCCCCTTTGTTTGTAACGTTGCTTTACACTACACTTGAAAGAACCTATGGGTTTTCTCTTCCAATTTGTATACTTGCCGTTCATCTAACGCGTTTCCGGAACTACTCTCCTGTATATTCTTCATTTGATCCTATCGAGTTGACTCGGGATTCCCTTCTTGTCATCGTCGTTGGTGTTGTCTTTTAGTCTTCACTTTTCCGTCTCAACGTTCTTCAACAAGTTCGAAGGAGTTGTCCGGACGTTCGCCTACCCTAATGCTCATAAACTGGGCGTACTTATCCTTACGTTGAAACTCTTCAAATATACTTAGATGTGTCAACGGAGTGAGGATCTCATTTGGTTATCTCCGTTAAGGGCATAATATAACTATAATTTCTACTAATCTTCGGCATATAGTTATCTATATCACATATCTTTATAATCAAGCTACTAAGTCAACAAAACATTTCTAAAAGTACTAAGCAGTTGAGATCCGCGGAGGTAGTGGTAGTCATCCGTACTTTCTATCCCCAACCAGACTATGCATGCATTTTGAAAACCAAAAGTCCTTTTTAAAACTCAGATCCCTTTTCGGGTTCTACTTAAGTACTTATTCGGTCTTTCAGAAGATTTCAAGTGCCATTATTGCCAACCTAGAGCTCTGATACCATGTTGTAACACCCAAATTTTCAAAACTCGGGACATTACTGGTTAGGACCTCACAATGGGTCCCGACCTCAATTTAACAATAATTTAACTAGGATCTTGCAACAAGACACAAATAAGAAAAACCGAAATTCATAAAATAGTGTTTTAAAGAGATGAATGCAACAGCGTCTAAGAGCCTACAGTACTTAAACAAAGAAAAAGACTAACTGTCTTTACAAGAAGAAAGAAACAACGAGGCAACAGCCAACCCCACTCTAAGGAGTACGGAGACCCGGCTAACCACTACTTCCGGATCACTCAGTTGCTGCTCTAACCTGTGGTAAATCTAAACAACACAACAGAACAACCGTTAGCTAGCTATCTAAACATTAGACAAATGAAAATAGCACACACACATCGTAGCAAAAGTAAACACTCATCATGCTTTCAAACAATTCATTTATTATCTTTATTTAGGTCATTCACTCTTACTAATGATACTTATTTTGCGACACGATGGATTCCCAAACCTCACCTCCCCCCCCCCCCCCGTGTAACCATCAGGAATGGATCCGATGCATCTCACCTTGTACCTATATGGTCTGGGTATAGAGAACCTCCTACTATCCTGTCAAAGCTGGGCAGTGATGTCACGGCCCGTTATACAAACACTTGGGCCTTAAAAATAATAATAACTGTCGTCCTAACAAGTTGTTATTATAAACACACAACACACACACCACTATCGTCATTCAACTAACATCCAGAAACTAGCTAAGTAAGTCACAAGGACTTACCTGAATCAAATCACACTCTCTCAAGTCTCAACTCGGTTCATACTCGTGGTAACTCAAACGCCTGTCAAATAAGGAAGGTGGATCAAAATCACATTCCCAAACTCTTAGAAGTTATAAACTTCTAAGTTGTACAATCTCAGGAAGAGAAATTACGGAAAAGGTCCTCATAGGGTAAAAAGACTATTTTGCCCCTGATCCCGAAATCCAAGAATAATTTATAACCTAGATCCAAATCCTCCTTTGGAACCTACTCTCATAACTAGTTCTCACAAGAAGATGTGCTAAAGATTTATAGAAGTTAACCCAAAAGTTCTAGTTAGACATAAGGTTGCTAAGGTTTGACTTTGGGTCAAGATGAAAGCTTAAATAAGATATCAAATTCCGAAATAAAATTCTAAAACCTCTAAGATATGTATACTAAATATAGGGGTAGAGATATCTCAAAACACTTAACAACAACTCTCCCATAAATCCCAAATTTTAACACAGTAAACTACTTATTTTAATCTACAACATATTAAAATTTCAACGGTGGATTCTCGATCTAAGGTGTCGGAACTAGCTCCTAAAGATGGATACTCCACCCAGAAATTTGAAAGAACAAGGTTGCAAGAGGTCCGAGCTTTGAGACCTACTGCCAACATCCACAACATTAATAATCTTAACCCAATACTCTAAGGTATAAGACTCTAGGAATAACTCTTAATCCTATTAACTTATACCCCCAAATCTACTCTTATAGTAACTACTGCATTCTTCTATTTCACAGATCAGGAAGGAAGCCAAACTTACTCCATTGCAGACGACAGGATCAACAGGTGCTCGAGTTTGCTATTGTCGTCTTCCGATGGTCGATGGAAGGGATCAATGGGCTCTCCGCTGCGCTGTCCAGCAGATCGTCAAGGATAACGTCCCTGGGGTGCAAAGTCGTCTGCACAGTCCGTCGAGGGTCATCAGCATATGCCCTGATCTCTGGGTCCAAAGCAAGAGAAAGGAAGGAACACTTACCGACTACTGGGGTGCAAAGTCGTCTGCGCAGTGGCGTTGTGTCGGCAGTCGGAGTAGAAGTTGCCCTGCCTAGTTCATATGGTCGAACCTCTGCGCTAAAGAGTTCCAGAGTCAACTGGGTTGTTGCTTCTGCGTTGAAGACTTCCAGAGTCTCTGCCTTGCCACGCTACAGGAGGGAGGAGCATTGATGTCTTCTGCGCTGAAGAATGTGAGCCTCCAGCTTAAGATGGCACGATACGGAAGAAGAGAGGGATAGATATGTGCTCACTTGGTCGTTGAAGCCGAAGGGATTCCGGTACCGAAGAAGACTTTCCACCAGTTGCAGACACTCGGAACTTTGGTGGTCGTTGTTGTTAGCGTCGACCGTTCAGAAGGAGGGAAGGAGGAGACACCAGTTACGTTTGTGGTTGGATTAGGGTAGAGTCATTACGTTAGGTTAAAATTAATTTAGAGGGAATTAGGGTAAAGATAGAGTGTTTGGGCCGGTGGGCTAATTATAATGGGCCTAGTCCGCTGGTCTGTGCATTCCGCAAATGTTGGGCTGCGTCGTGAGTCGTACTTGTATAAAATCGCTTTTCGAGTTTTTTAAACTATACGGGAATTCTAATCGGGCTATACAAATTATCATTTTATGTGAATTAAGGTCACATAAAATGATAGATTTTAGTGTTGTTTTATTTTGTTTTAAATACAAAAGAGGTTATCGGATCAGAATCCGGTTCGATCGGTTTTAAACAGAAATTAAAATTTTCCGGGTATTACACTCCCGTGCTTTAATTGTTTTTCTCCCTTGTTGAAAGACAAAGGGGGGAAATTTATGATCCGAAATTTCGATATTTCTGTATTTAAGTTTGTTTTGATATTCATATATGCATCGATAACTCTACAATGCAGGTACGATATTTGTGTTGTCTTCCATCAAGGGGGAGATTGAAAACTCCACCTTGAGTATATTTGAATATTTGATGATGGAAGACTTAACACAAATAAAGTGGTTTTTATACTAACAATATATCGATTGTATTTCTAGTTGCTTGCTTTGTTTGGTGGTTAGTCTAAATATGTGCAGGCCTTGGAAACCATTTCAAGGGACAGACGGAAGCCTTGAAACCATATACAAGGAACAAGCGCAGAGTTAGAAGAAGATTAACATGAAGGCCTTGAAAGCCATTTCAAGAGATCAAAAGCCAAAGGACAGAACGACAACGGAATTCAAATCTCTACCAAACAAATGAACCAAGAATCCAGAGAAGATCTTCTAGGAAGATTTGGCTAACAAGATACGCTCAACAAGAAGATCTCTACCTAGAGGATTCGGTTCACAACAGGATCTCGCAAAGATCCTCAAATAAAGGCGCAAGATTCTTTCTTAACAAAATTTGAAGATCTTCTTCCAACAAATCACAACAAGATCTCGATGCTCAAACGACAAAGATCTTTAACAGAAGAATCAACGTGTTTTTAGGAGATGAATAAGACAAAGAAGATTTACAACGACTATCTCATCTCAACCAAGAAGCGTCTTTCATGGAAAAGAAGAAACCTTCATAACGGCTATAAGATCCCTCCATCAAATACTATAAATGAAGATGTCGATTGAAGAAGAAAAAAACAAGCTTACATGGAAACATTCAAAGTCTTCAAGAGATCCAAAGCATCTTCATTCGATCAAACAGGTTTTTATTTCTCTCTTTCTATAAAAGTTATATCTCCTAGAGAGAGATAAAACTCGAGAGCTCCATTGGAATATCTAAAGAGTTTTATACTAGAGTGTGTGTTACTCTGCGAAGTGACTAGGCTATTATAACAAAGTGAAGAGTTGGAGCTAGATCGTAGCGTTGGCTACAGTGAGAGAAGAAGGGGATATCTTCTAGTTTGTATCTAGGATTCTTTGAAGCTGATAATAGATAGTTAGATCCTACAGCTATACCTTGGGACGGAGAGTATGCTATTTAGAGCCGAACTTCGTAAACATATCCTCGTGTCGATCTTTTCAATTCCGCACCATATCTTGCTTTACTGTGACTAACTTTGTTTTGCAGGTTAACAAAATCAAGGCCCTTAAAATCAGTTTCAAAGCCCTTGAAATCAAAGTGTGTCACCAAGAGCTCAGATCGACATCAAGGCCTTTGAAATCAGTTTCAAAGCCTTCAGATATGTTTTTACGACAAGTTCGCATAATCTATTCAACCCCCTTCTAGAGTATCTTTATCCTTTATATTCACCTAATGGTTCTTCAACATGTAACCATAACACAACCTTCCTCAAACACATGTAATGTTCAAGTAACAAGACAAATCAGAAGAAAAAAAAAAGTTGAATGGAAATTTTGTAATAAACCGAAAATAACGGGACAAAAGAGAGAGGACACTATTGTAAGACTCAAATCTCACTTATAATGTTATAAGATGTATTTTACAAACGGCTTCGCGATTTGCCAAGGTTCTTTTGACTTAAACCTCTAATACTCCAAAAGCTTATATTCTTAGTTTTTCCAAAATCGTTTTGTTTATTTGAAATAATGTATATCTGAAAGCCACGGGCTCTAACTTTTGATTTAAAGCCAAGGATCTGATCAGATCACCAACCAAACAAAGCATTTTTAGGAATAAGCATTTTGCTTATTGCTCTGTCTTCATCTTCCTTGAGAAGGGAATTGGGGGAGGAGAAGATGATCATATAAGAAGCGTTGTCTATGACAAAAATAAAAAAGAATTTTACCAAACTGAGAGTATGAGAAGAATCTACAAGTTTGGGTTTCTTCAATTGGTAGGTGAATGAGATATGAATTGCATTATGATATGGCTAATCCATTTACTACCCTAGAGTTTACATGATCGATCAATTTTCTGCCCTAAATGAGACATCTTTATAAAAATGCAAGGTTTATTATGAAGTTGCCCCATATTTATAGGTCAAGTCAACAACAGTTAGGAATTCTAGTAGCGTGAGATTGACATGAAATGTAAGAGGACAAGGTAGAATTGAAGGTTTTAGGGCAGGAAGGATCACCCAAAAGAGTATGGAAGATCTGTCAACTCGAGACGAAAAAATCATAATAGAATATAGTTGGCCATGATTGTGTATAACTTTTCGCATCAATGGTAGCTATTTGATGAAATTTTAAACCACATATGAAATTGTGAGGGTTTCTCTCTCTTCTCTAAAAAACATGAGATATGCCGCCAAATTCAATAAAACAAATTAGATCTGAAAATTTTAGGGTTCTGGTAAGATCCATCCGAATCCTACCCGATTCATCACCCACTTAGTACCAGATTTTACCGTTTTATGGATCGGATGGATTTGGATGAAATTATTTTAATACCCATTGGGAATCAAATGAGAAAAGAAACAAATTTACATTTTTTGAATGAATTTTTTTTTGGTAAGAAAGAGCACAAAGCTCCCGCCCTAGGGCTTTTATTAAGAGAACGTGGAATTAAAAACGGGTAATCCGGGGAGTGCAACTCCCCTCAGATCATCAAGAATCAAAATGAAAACACGTAACGGAGTTCCGATAAACGGTGAGCCCCAAAGTCAAGGGAGAAAGCGAAGTTAGCAATCGAATCGGCTACACAATTTCCTTCCCGGTAGACATGGTTGAAATTGAGGATCCAGTCTCTAATGATGAAGCCTTGGCAGCGAACCACTAGGCTAGCCAGCGGGTGGGCATTGCTGACTTCCTTCTCAATGAACCCGATAACCAAGAACAACTCAAGTTCAACTTTGACTCTACGGTAACCCAGCTCCCACGCAACCTCCAAACCATGAATAGCACCCCATAACTCTGCCGCCGGGGCAGTAGGCATGCCTAGATTGGTTGCCACCCCTTGGACCAAATCACCCTTGTCATCTCTTAATACCACACTAATGACAACCAGTCCAAGTGTTCCTCTTGAAGCCCCATCCTAATTCAGCTTCACCCATCCATCCTTTGGCTTGGTCCAAGAGATATGATGTTCCCGGGCACATTTTACATTGGAACCTCATGTCTTAACACATGCATCCTTGTATTCTCTATAGTATTGCATAATGAATCGGACCTTATCCCTTGCTATTTCGCCCTCACTGAAAACTCTGGCATTCGCCACTTTCATAGCCACCAGACCGTCGTCTTAAATAAATATCTCCAATAATCCTGCCTCGATGCCACCTTACTAATACTTATGTTTGTGAAGAGCCAATCCTCCCAGCTTAGCATAAAGAATGACGAGTAAAATTCAGGTGGCACGATCTCGAGCCATATGGGTTTTGCAAAGGAGTAGTCATGAAGCAAGTGCAACAGGGATTCATCATTCTCGGGACATACCATGTAGGCAGGCGAATCAGACAAGTGCCGGAAGTGGCGTTCCAGGTTCGTGAATGGAGCCTCCCAGGTAAGCTGCCACACCTAGTACCGGATTCGTTGCTGAACCCTAAGTTTCTAGTTCAACTTGAATATGCCTTCTCTCACTTGGAACCTACGCCAGGTCTCCCAGATAGTTGTGTAAGCCGTTACAGTAGTAAACTCCCCATCCTCAGTAAGCATCCATCTCACTGAGTCCTCCCGAGCACTCCTAGATTCCCATTGCCAACACCCAAAGCAGATTGGCGTTATTCAGGCGGCTGGCGAGGTATTGCAGATTCCACGTACCATTATCCCTACATATATCACAAACCTTGATCCCTAGTTCCGTCGATGAGAGCGGAAGCTAACATGAGAAGGAGAGGGGCTCCTCCAGGACCCAAGGATCACTCCAGAAACGAGCCCTCCAACAATTTTTAGCACTCCACCCCAGATGAATGATATCACAAAATTATAGGCATGTGTAATACCCTTTCACACATACGAGTCATTTCCTTTACTCATTAGAAGGGTTGGTCATTCCTGATGAGAGGCCGAGCATTTCTTGAGAACCAAATGAGACCAAAGTTGCTCACGGTGCCTAAATATCCTCCATCCAATCTATCCAATGCATGCCATGTTAACGTCCACAACTCGCTTGATCCCCAATCCACCACTCTCCAAAGGCTGACACACCTTACTCCAACTCAACAGGTGGACCCTACGATTCCCATTCACACTTCCCCATAAGAAGCTCTGGTAAATTTGGTCAATTCTATTTGTGACACTGATTGGAAGAGTAATCATCGACATATAGTAAAGAGGCATTGCCGCAAGAACCGATCGGACTAGTGTTGTCCGGCCCGCTAGGCTCAACCTGGCAGCCTTCTACCCCGCCAGTCGAGTCCCCGTCCATTCTAGTAGAGGAATAAACAAGGCTTTGGACACAGAATTATGGAGAAAGGGGATTCTCAAAGACAAACCCAGAGTTCGTGTGTGAGCAATACCACAAACTCACTCAGGTCCCTTTCTAGAGAGCCCCACATGTTGTGAGAAACAAAGAATCTCGACTTAGCTAAGCTGATCTTAAGGCCCAACGCCCCGTAAAAATTGTCGAGAACATCCTTAATAACTGTCATCTAAGTGGTCGAGGCATCCGCGAATAAAAGGATGTCATCCGTAAAAAATAGGTGAGATATTGGGGGTCCCCCACGGGTCATTTGCATAGCCTTCCATCTTCCTTCCCTCACCGCACCATCAATTAGATGACCCAATCTTTCTAGGCATAAAACAAAGATGTAAGGTGAAATCGGATCCCCTTGGCGAACTCCTCTAGTCATCGGGAATTTCTTCGTTCGTTCCCCATTCCATAGCACACTCATGGAGCTAGATGTGACGCATTGCATGATTCTCTCCACCCAAAGCTCCGGGAGCTCCAAATCCTGAAGCGTATCCTTAATAAACTCCCATCTAAGCATGTTGTATGTCTTCTCAAGGTAAAGCTTCAACACCATCCACCCTTTCTTCCCCTTTTTTCTCTTCATAGAATGAATAGTTTCTTTTTCTAGGATGATATTATCCAAGATTGAGCGTCCCGGAATGAAATCGGCCTGCATAGGGCTAACAAGATGGCTCATAAGTGGTTTTAAATGGTTAGTAAGCATTTTAGAAATGACCTTATAGGAGACGTTGCAAAGGCTAACCGGACGAAATTGCTTAAGAATATCTGGCTTGGCAACCTTCCCAATCAAAACAATAAGTGTTTCATTCGCTTCCTAGTAGGGTGCCTGAATCAAAGAAATCCTTGACAAAACGGATTAACGAGGATCCCACCGAACCCCAAATTAAAGGTTTTGGTAGAAAATCGGCTGGAATCCGTCAGGTCCTAGAGCCTTGAGAGCCCCCATCGCTTTCACTGCAACCACAATCTCAGGATCAGCAAAAGGGCCTGAGAGGGAGACGCGTTGGTCCGGAGAAAGTCTTGGGAATCCTCCTTTCTCTATGTGACTCAGGGACTCGAGCTGGGAAGATCCATAAGGGAGAAAAAGAAACTGACAACGTGACTCTTTAGGCGCTCCTGATCGAGGCACCACTCGACTTTATCAACCTTAAGTGCCTTCACTTTGTTGCGTTAACGGTTGATCACGGTCGACATGTGAAAGAAAGAGGTATTTCTATCCTTGCACACAAGTCATTGTTGGCGCGACTTCTGGCACCAAAGAACCTCTTCCTATTCGAGAATCTATGTCAAATCAATCCTAATAACCCATTCTTGTTCAATAAGGGCATCCGAAGGCATAGACGCCAAGTCCAAGGCTATTTCATCTGAATTCTTCAACAGACTCTCCTTCCTTTGGTGTATGTTCCCGAAGACGTTTTTGTTACACTTCCTTAAAAATGCCTGCAGACTTCTAAGAGCAATGGGGTGGTTCGCTAGCTGATCCCAAACTTCAGCGATAAGAGTTGCAAAATCGTGGTGTAAGAGCCAAGCAGCTTGGAAACGGAAGGGTCTTTGTTTAGGGTTTCCGGCGCTGCCCGAGTCCAAGCATAACAGAAGGGGGTTGTGGTACGAGGAGAGACAAGGGAGATGTATCACCGACACATTGGACCACTGGAGTCTCGCGTTTGGGCAAACTAGCACTCTATCAAGCCGTTTTGAAACCCTCGACTGGACCGATCTTCCACGATCCCACGTAAACTGTGATCCCACGAAGCTCAGGTCTAACAACTGGTTATCATTGATCCACTGCCCAAAGGCCACCGAGTGGTAAGAGAGTCGACCTGAACCCCCAAACTCTCAGCCATGGATAAGGTGACATTCGTATCCCCTCCCATGATGACAGGAAAAGGAGAAGAGGTTATGATAGCCCTAATCGCATTCCTAACATCGCCCCTTTTTCTAGGGTCAAGGGAAATATACACCACAATAAGGTAGAATGTAGAAGCATCATTACCAACAATAGCGTGGATATATTGTCTTTTTGTGGTTACAACCGACAGCGGGCAACCGCCCGAGCCCCAAAGGAGCCAGATGTCACCACTTTGACCCACCGCATCAACTCTCTAAACTAAATCAAAGCCCATCCTCTCACATATACTCTCAGCCACTGATCCTGAGCAGTGTGTATCGAAAATAGCCAAAAAGTGTGGTTTATGCTTACGCAACATGTATCTCATGAACCTTCGAAAAATGTGTTTCACATTTGCGAAGCTATATCAAAGTAAGCCTATCATTTAAACCATAGGGGGAGCAAGGCAATATGACGAAAGATAAGGCCCTGTGGGTTTGGGTCCCGTGGAGGACGATCACTCAGAACCTTACCTGTTACGTCGCCCGTCACTGAATCATTGGAGGTCATGATAACATCTATACCAGTCTCTGTCACAATAGATCCCTGGACCCTAAAGCAGTTCAGGGGAGGATCGGCCCGATACAGGAAGAATTAATTTTATAAATAAACATACAAGAATAAATTTACTTTCTATTTATGTTTCTATAATTACCACCAAGCGGCTCCTAAAGGGTTATTTCTACTCCCGCTAATGATCTTCTACGAAACTAAGACAAGATTAATCAACATAATGATCTTCTACGAAACTAACAAAATAATGTCATTAGAGAGAGAAAGTTGAAAAGTAAAACAAACAAAAAAAAAGTTTAAAAATTAATTTTTAGCTATCATACGATGTGATGTTCTTAATTGATAATATAGATTGAATTTTGTGTGAAAGAGAGAGAAGAGTAAGATGGTGACATCGCACCCTATACTTAACGATATACTTGTTGTCTTGTGTATGCCATTTTCTTCCTCTATTTGTTGCATCACCTATCTCTCTCTATGTATATATAAATGTTACGAACATCTACTTCTGTTTGTTGCTTCTCAAAATTGACCATTGAATATTTTATTGAACAAAACACAAACTCTTGCCACCTAGTGTGAAAATTTGGTGTCATTTTCTAGTAAAATAGTGCAATTTCGTTAAATTTGTTTACATCAAAGTTGTTTAGATAAATTGAATTAACAAAAGGTTGATCCGGTGACCCTTAGCAATACGTGTCTATAAAATACGAATCACTATAATATTCTTAGGAAATTGGTTATAAATAAATATGGATATTTTATGGTATCTTATCCACCCAAACTTAAATAAATATTTTTATTTAATAATATATAAAATCATATCCTTTGTATAATTTATAAAAATCAAAAATAATAACTTTTTTATATCCTAATTTTTAAAGTCTTTATTGGTTAGGAATAAATTTATTAAACTTTTCCTAATCATTGACCTTCACCAAGCTCAAATCTTATATATTATATACATTAAGAAAAAAAATCGTTAGTTTTACTACTTGTCCTACCGATAATTAATGTCATCCAAACCTTTTTAAAAATTCAACAATGTCTCTTGCATTTGAACTTAAACTAGTGCATAACCCGCACCTTGTGCGGGTATATTTATATATTGTATCTTTTAAATACTAAGTCATGAGTCGTGCAAACATATTTATGTAACATTATAGTAGTAATTCACATTTAATTATTCTCAAAATGATAAATAGTCACGAAACCGGTTTAAAAAGTTGGTACAAAACCTAAAATAATCAAATATTGTTAGTGTCATTAGGGTTTCCTTTTTTCATCTCCGGCTCTATTTAACATAGAAATAATTTAAATAAATAGAAATATATCATACAAATCAACATAAATCAGTTTAAAAGATTGTTAATGAAAAAAATATAATCGTATAATAATTGAAAATGATCAAGCAATCGTTTTAAAAAAAGGAATATATATGATAAATCGTTAGAAATCGGTTCTAAGAAATCGGTCAATAAATCAATAAAATGTAAAGTTTTATAATAATTGGAAGATCATGTAATAAAATTGATTAATAAGACGAAATTAAAACTATTTAAGCATTCGATCAAAATATATGATAAAACACGTTATAATGGGAAAACATTGATCGAAAACAAAAGATGATCAAAGAAACTGAGACAGCGAAATACAAAATCGTTGTTAATCGATCAAAATATACGATAAACACGTACAATAACAAGAAAGTCGGAAAATTTTGAAAACGAAAGACATGATAACATCAGAGAAGATGAGACAAAGAATTTATCAATCGTTAATTAATCGAACAAATTACACTATAAAACACGTACAATAATAGGACAATTGACAGATTTACCCTTCAACAGAACCTTTTTTCATCATCTCACATCGACAGATATACCCTTCACCAGTCTTCCATTTAACCTATACTCAATTGAAATCAAGAAGGACATTCTTGTAATATTCTCACGTTTGAGTTTCAACTGCAAGCTTCTCCTCAAGATGAGCATTGTTGAAATGTGTGATAGAGACCCTCCTTATATACAATTTTGAATCCTTTCTCTTCATCATTCATTTTTGCTCCTTCAAATTAGTCTTTGAAGTTATGGGTTTCCTTCAAATTTAGTATCAAAGAAGAAAATCCATGGGAAGCGGGGATATGGGTTGTTATTGTCCAGCTGAAACCTCCACCAGAGAAGAGTGGAAGCTCCGGCGAGTAATCGACCTTTAAACCATCGTTGTCTTACTCGCCTACACCATTAAAATCTTCTCCGCCAAGCAGAAGATGGTTAGGGAAAAACTTGAAGAGCTAAGCACCGGTGCAGAAGCAGCAAGCACATGCCATAACCAAATATCTAGCCAACCCTTCTCGGATTTCATGGAGACGATTTTACAAACACTTAGTGTGTGTCACAACCTTGCTCACCGGTGCATCAACATCTCCTGCAGTGGAAAGCTATTGATGTAGAGCGATCTTGATGTAGTCTTGGTGAAGCTCGAGTCCCATATCAAAAGCCTCTCCGCCGTTTATGCCGCCGACGTTCTTTCTAACGGTTTTGCAATTGTCGTTTCAAGGCCGGGTCTAGGTGCTTCTTGCGACGACTTGCGGTTCTATGTCGAAGACCTTGCAACCAGGATGAAGATTGGAAATTCAACAATGAGAAGGCAAGCCCTTCTAGCGCTCAATCAAATAGTTCTCGACAATGAAAAGAAGATCGTTGTTGAAAGCGAGAAGATTTTACATGCCCAAATTCCTCGATTCTCCCCAATATTTTCTTCATATCCTCACGATTTTGTTGAATTTCTTTGGAGATCGGATACCGGAAAGTCACAATAGGGGATAGCCCGACCCCTTTACATTGCAATAAAAAAATGGACTAAGTACGTAGGGAATAGCCCGACCCCTTACATTCCAATAAATAAAATTGTTAACTATAACCCCGAAAGGGTCAAACAATACATTTAGTCCAACGGAAACATTAATAGCACAATAAACAAATAACATAAAACTTTCGGGGATAGCAATACTTGATCGTGTTGAATCTCCCCTTCTAAAATCACACCGGGTTTGAAAAATAAGTATTATATATCTGAAAAACAAAATCTAGTATTAGAACAATGTTGTATATTTATTACAATGAAATCGGAAATTGGCTTATGATATCAAAGGAAAATACAAACAGATTTTTTGTTAAAAAAAAGATAAACGATATTTTGTAATATAAAAATAATAATAATTACCGAACTATTTCGTAAAATAATTGCTAGTAAGAAATAAGTTGTGTAAAAAAAATCTTATAAATATTACTACTTGCTCCAAAATGTAATTAATCTAAAATGTTAAGCAATTATAATTTAGTTTTTGAAAAAGGTAATAGGAAATCTGTTTTGTATTTTATTTAATGTTAAGAAAACCAAAAGATTTAATCAGTAATTAGGAAATTATCATTTAATGGTTCTCAAATCTAAAAAACGAAAACCGGATAATAAATTTCCTAATTCGAAAATTACAATAAAATCGAAATTTGGCTTATGATATCAAAGGAAAATACAAAACAGATTTTTTGGTTTAGGAAACAAAATACATGTCAAGGCATATTGAAACAAACATTTGGTTAAAAATTATCGATATTTTGTAAAATAAATAAATCAATGACTGAAGAATTTGTTAAAAAAGTTAATAATATTTCGTAATTATTTTTCATTAAAAAAATAGATTTGCGTTTTTATATTTCAAAATTATTTATTTATTTAAAAAGCAGGTTTGTATTTTTGTCAATTCGTCAAATCGATTTTTTTCTAAAATATTGCTAGACTAAAAAAATCAAAACTTTTATTTTAAAAAATAAAATACAAAACAGATTTGCTTCTTTCGAATTCATCAAATCAATTTTTTTTAAACTGGAATAAAAAACTCAAAAACTTATGTGTTTTAAAAATAAATTTCAAAACAGTTTTTTTATTTACGAAATAGAATACATGGTACCAGCATATTGGAAAAATCAATTTGGTTAAAAAAAAAGAAACCGTATAATGAATTTCCTAATTAAAAAATTACAATGAAATCGAAAATTGGCTTATATTATCAAAGGAAATCGAAAATTGGCTTATAATATCAAAGGAAATCGAAAATCAGTAAATTAGAGAACTCAGTAGATTTGGGTAGGTTTTTTATATTGATTAATATTTATTCTAATAATAAAAATAAAAAGGAGATTTGGCTATAATCTTCGAGAATCTCCAACAAAAAAAAGTTACGTACAATTTTGAATAGCAGTTTTTCAGTTTAGTAAAAAAATATTTTCTAGCACAAAAAATAAAGATTTATTGGCTTATAAAAGGTCTAGTTATTAGTGTTGAGAATTGTCTTAATTGTTATGTGATACTTGTTGCAAGACTGTATATTTCACATTATGAATGAAAATCAAGCAAGAATTCGAATCTTGCAATAACAACCGAGAAAGAGGAATCCGGGGCAATATTATTTGAGATACTCGAATGTCAAAGTTAGTATCAATCTTAGAAAAAATTCAGGTTTATTAAATTAAATTTTAGAGTACGTGATTTAGGTTAACGAATAGACGACATTGCCAAAATTGATGAGGTGACTGCACGAAATTAAGCCAAGTATCAATTTACGGGTTGTTCACTAAAAAAATTAGCGCAAAAATCATTTTAAAAAATTGTTTAAAAAAATATTGATTAACAAATTAATTGTTAACAACCTAACGATTTTCTAATAAAAAAGTTATTTTAACGAATTTTCCAGTGTTTTTTTAAAAAAAGTTGTTTAAAAAAATATATTCATAATTTTTCTCAAAAAAAATTTTGATACTTTCTTGATTTTTTTCCAGTATTTTTTTCCTAATTTTTTAAATACTTTTGTATAAATGACAAAAACTTTTTATTAAGAATATTTGATTTATTTTTTCAAAAGTTGATATATTTTTTTTTTAAATCGAAATTATTTTTTTTGCAAAATTTTTTTGATTTTTTTCCATATATCTTTAATATAATATTATTAGTTTTTTTACAAATTAATTTTTAATATCTGATTTTTTTTCCAAAAATATTAAAAACGATTTTTTTATATGAAAAAATATTTTTGAAAAAAAAAAGTTTATAATTTTCAGTTAAAAAAATATTTATGTCCAACGATATTTGTTGATATTTATTTAAAAATAAAGATTTGAAAAAAAATGTTCCTTATTATTAGGATTAGTTTAAAACTGAATATTTTTGTGTGTCCCACCAAATAGATTGACTATTAACCAATCTCCATAAATCACAATATATATCTACCTAAAAACTTTAAAATAGAACTAATTACTAATTAAATATGTATGTAAAAATATTTTTATTGGAATTTCAAATATATTTTTAAATTTAATTGAATTATTGTAACGTGTTGTAAAAAAAGAGAAGAAGAAATGGTATGTTACTAACTATATTTATGTAAATAAAAAATCATTTATATAATATTTTAGAGTTAAAAAATATAAAAAGCTTTGCTTCTTTAGTAATTAGTTAGCAGTAATTTTGTAAAAATATTTTTTTTAAGATTTATTTGTGAGCCCTATCATTCTTCTCCCCTTAAGCAGTTGGTGAGTGGCCTGAGTAAGGTTGTGTGTTTGATTGGAGATAAAAAAAAAAGAAGTTAATTTAGATTAATTTATCACTATTTATTTATTAATTTAGGGTTTTTGATCTTTAGAGTTTTTTTTTTCCAGATTTTAAGAACTTGAAAACCGTATGGTTTAAAAGGTTGGTCTGACTTGCTATCAACTTCTTAGAGTAAGAGCTAGGAAGATTCGAGACTCATGCTTTCAACGATCAAATTTATAACAATAAATTTTTAATACTACTATATGACTCTTTTCAGAAAGAATTTGATGAACTATGTTCTATAGATTCCTCTAATTTTTATATTCTAATTGACTTATCACTTATTACTCAGATATATTTACTAAATGTGTTTATGTTACGAGCTTACTCAATTGATCAATGTTTATAAAAGGTCTAGTTATTAGTGTTGGGCTTAAATTTATAATTTGTATGTCCGACTTCTTTTTTTAGGTATGTGCATTATGATTTTAATATTCTCCCTCGTCTCTTTCTTTCGCCTAGGTTTAAAATTATTGATTGGAATTCAGCCTCACGCTTTGTCTTAGGTAAACTTCCAGTTTCGTGCTTATGTCGTCGATCTCCGCTTCAGTTAGGTAGGTATGTGCCTTATTGGTTATCAGATTTGGGTTGTACCATGCATCTACATCTCATAAAAATTGGTTTACGTCCTTGGATTTATGTGATAGTAATGAAGTCATGCTAGGTGACAACACTAGATTGGCTATTAAAGGTGTAGATGGAATTCTCATAAAAATGCACGATGGCGAAATGAGGGTGGTGAACTGAGCTAGATGAGTTCCAAAGCTGAAAAGAAACCTTATTTTAGAAAGTGTTTTGGATGCTCAAAATTGTGAAATCAAGTTAAGTAAATGTCTAAAGGATGTCATAAGGTATGACAAACCCCTTATGCATAGTATTAACAAAGGAGTCCTCTATCATGTGTTACTTTCTCCTATTGTGTATACAATTTAAATAATTAACATCAGTTTTGATCATACAAAAAATAAACTAACATATTTAGTTGAGATTTCAGAGCTGAAAAGAGGTAACACAATCAGATAATTAAAAGAAGAATGAACATACATACCATAAGTGGCGGCTTGGGGATTTTTAAAAGGGGGGCGAAAATAAATTATCGATAAAATATTTATGAAAATAAAATAGCGATAAAAACAAAGTCAATCTGTCATCTACTTACGAAGTTTTGACTATAAGTCTACCAAAATAAATAGTGAATGCTACAAATATACAGTCAATCGGACAACAAAGGGGGTAAATTCATCTTGCGAGTTGACATAATCTGATAATATTGAAAAATTATTCGAATAATTCATGTTGTCAAAAAGGGAAATTATCTATCAAATAGAAAATAGAAAAAAAATATATATTTCGCAACAATAAACAAAAATGGGAAAATTAAAAAAATTAAACCGGAAAAAACTAAACCGTAAACCGCCGGTTTAGGCTTGGCCTAAACCTAAACCCGAAAAAACTAAACCGAAAACCGCCGGTTTGCTAGGCGTTTTTACGGTTTGTTAAAAAAAAGTGACAAACCAGACTAAAGCGGCCGGTTTGGTCACTTTAAAAACTAAAAAAATATATAAAAAAAAAACTAACAAAACCGGCGATTAAACCACCGGTTTAGGTTTGCCGAAATGACAAACCTAAATCTAAACCGTCGACCAGCGGTTTGGCCAAACCGGCAAATCTAAACCGCTGATTTGGTCAAACCGACGGTTTACTATACCGACCCATAACTATTTGAGATGGATGGACGCAAGAGACACACTAGTTTTCATTTACACCAATTAGGAGGAAAAGTAAGACTTTCTAACCCTTTCGGTAATAACATACTAATAAATGGAAACCGCAAACCCGAATACAAACCGGAACTTGAGTCGTAGAGATATCCCAAACCGCATCAACATGACTTGTGTTTGAGTTTTATTCTTACAGTTTTTACGTTCTTTGATCTTAAATTGTATGATTCTCCATCTGTAGATATGTATGTTGGGAGTAATCTTACTATACTATATTTTTAGCTTTTGAGAGGCATTAAATGATTCATATTAAAGTCATATTTTGCCACATACTATCAAATTAACTCTCTTAATTTTTTTTTGTCTTTGCACTTCTTTTTTTTTATCTTCACAAAAATAAAATATATTTTATTAAAGTATACATTTTTGTGTATCGGTAAATGTATAACCTATTAGTATTGAATCTATACATAAGTATATATTTAATCCAATTTTTTTATTTGATATTTATGATAAATAAAAACTTTTAAAATTTTATATTTTTAGTTTTTGAGGACATTAATTGATTTTTATTAAAATCATATATTTTTAGCTTTTGAGGAGCATTAAATGATTCATATTTTTGCCTTATTTTGCCACATACTATCCAATTAACTCTCTCAATTTTCTTTGTTTTTGCACTTCCTTTTTTTTTATCTTCACAAAAATAAAAATGTATTTTATTAAAGTATACACTTTGGGCCCGTTTGGTTTGAACTCCGGAATCGGAAACGGAATGGAAACGAATCTAGTCCATATGTATATCATTGTTCATGAAAGTTTGTGGAATCATTCCTTGTGGTTTGAACTAATTGGAGTATAATTTGATTACTTTTGATACCCTATAGGGTAACAAAATGTGAGGGGGCAAGTGCATTTTGCATTAATCCCCAAGGAATGATTCCACAAAACTTCATGAACAATGATATACATATGGACTAAGTTCGTTTCCATTCCGTTTCCGTTTCCGGAGTTGGAACCAAACGGGCCCTTTATGTATTGGTAAATGTGTAAACTATTAATATTAAATCTATACATAATTATATATTTAATCCACTTTTTTATTTGATGTTTATAGTAAAAAAAAAACTTTTAAATTCTATATTTTTAGTTTTTAAGGACATTGAATAACTTTTATTAAAATTCTATATTTTCAACTGTTGAAGAACAAACGACCTTTCACAATGTAAACATTTAATGATTCATATTAAATATTTTTCATAATAACATCTCATTAACTTTTCAAAATTACTAATTGTTTTAATTTGAGAGTTACAAATAACTCTTCCAAAACAACCAACTTATGACATACCTCTAATAACTTCTCAAATCACTAATTGATTCATATTAATATCTTATATTTTGTCAAACCAAATATTATTTCTCACTTATTTTTGTTTTTGAAACTCCTATAAATTGTAACTCCTACCATTAATCCCCTATTTAACTCTCAACTTAACTACTACCATTAAGTACAATTGATTCCAATTCTTACACCTCCAAAATACACTATATTATTGCATTTTCTCTTTGTCTATCCATATATTCAACAAATCTTACTAACCCATAATTTCATTTTCAGTGTTAAAAAATTGTTGGAGAGCTTGATAAAACTCTTCAATGACACACAAATTAGTTTTGGGGCTTAATCTCTAACTATCTCCCATTTTGACTCAACTACAAATTCTTAT
The DNA here is from genome assembly GCA_033239125.1 of Fagopyrum homotropicum. NCBI lineage: Eukaryota > Viridiplantae > Streptophyta > Magnoliopsida > Caryophyllales > Polygonaceae > Fagopyrum > Fagopyrum homotropicum. Next base: position 36,538,641 of record BSWB01000001.1, on the reverse strand, counting down.
TTGATATTGTTTTTCATCTTAATATGCAGAACTAGAGAAGTTGAACTGAAGAACAAGAAAGTAGTTGTTGACTCTGAGGATATTGACATGGTTGTAACGAGTAAGTTCTTCATTTGATAGTAAGCTATTGTTTCTTTGCTTTGTAGCAATATAGTATTACATATCAAATTCTTACTTTAGGGATTTCAAGAACAACACTGTCATGAAGAAGCTTGGATTGCCTTTTTGTTTCGTCTCTTTAATTTTATATTGTGTTTATTTTCAGGTTTGAGCATAGAGTGACTAACTTGCAAATAAATTTCACCTACACTATTGTCACGTGGTCAAAGTTGATAAGATATACATGTTATGAGGAAGAAGACAATTATGTTACGAGGAAGAAGACAATTACATGATATTGTAGTAGAAGGTGGTGAAAGTTTGGATTCAACTCAAACTTGGATTGTCTTTTCGTTTTGGCTCTTTAATTTTATATGATATTTCGTATATGGTTTGAAACTTGGCAGTGATGAAACTAAAAATCAGTGTAGAGAATATTAAGGTTTGGAATTTTATATTACACAAATTATTACTTTCTTTTAATTAAGATAGTCGATTTTTTATTTTCTAAAATTTATTAGCGGGTGAGAGTTTATACTTTTATATGAGAAAAATATTTTTGAGCTATAAATGTAATAGGATGTCCTTATATTTTTTCCCCTATCGCTTATCTTTGTATGACTTTAAATATTTTAAAGTTATTAACTATCTTGTTATATTGTATTTTCAGTTTTTAGCACATTCTTTGTCTTATATTAAACTATTTAAATATTGTCTCTAATCTTACTATCCTATTTTTAAAACATTTTGAATATTAACAAGTAAGAACTTATTTATAATTAGCCATTTGTACAATCAAATTGAAGATTAACTCCTTCGAAATAAGTCTAATTAGCCATTAAGTGTAGATCACATTGCTTCCGCGCGCGAAGCGCGCGGCCATGTCACTAGTATAGATGTAGTTTGAGACATATAAGTTAAGTGAATAATGAATTAATGATGAGTCACCCGATGGCTTGTTGACTAGAATAAAAGAAGAGGGAGAAATTGTCGGGCTGGCAATCATAATTGTCGTCTAATAATCTAACTACAATTAAGATTGGAATTTTCCTCATTATTGCCTAAAGCCTAAAGTTAGTGGCTGCTATACGTCTTCGTTATTTTTTTCTCTCAACACACAGACTATTCACTAATGACTATGGGCGTTTCTTAAGATTCCATATTAATTGTCTTTTGTTTTCATTGTTCGGGTTCGGTTTGTTATAACTTTTGGGTTCATTTGGTATCGTAAGATATCTAGATGAAGATGATGAAGAATAATTATTTAGATAAAGAATTAAAGAGTTAAAATTGTTAAAGATGATGAGTATGAAAATAAATAAAATAAGTGTTTGATAAAATAAATATAATTGCGGATAACATTATCTTGATCCCCTTGATTCATATAATTATCACAAAGAGCCTATAAAGTATATAAATGTACCACCAACTTCAAAGTCCACCAACTTCATCTTTATCCAACAACTTTCACTTTTACGGTCATTTTATTATCTATAATTTAAATAGCTTCCACAAATTCAAAATGATTCGTACAATTCACAAGGCTCTTTGCGAGCAAATGTGTAAATAAACAACACTAATCTCTTTTCTTTCTTTTGGTGATAACATGATCATGTTTGCTATCGCAAATATGGCCTCCTATCAATGAACAAAACAAATCCTGAAAATATATTGCTCCGTATCGGGACAAAAGATTAACTTCCAAAAATCTACTTTTCAAACAACAAAATATACCAATAAAAACAACATTGCCCAATTAAAAAAATGTCCTAGCAATGAGTCATACTACTACGCTTCACAAATATCTTGGATGTCAAACCATCAATGGCAAGGGAGAAGCACCCTCATAAAGCATAATTTGATGGCTAAAAAAATCTTTGTCATGCAAAGTTCTATGCTCCCGTGTCTTAATCTAGAGGAGTTAGATAAAACATATAAAAAAATTCTTGGAGCAAAGGGGATCAACATAGGTCCATCATCAGTTATGATGTAATATGCAAATCAAAAAAGAATGGCGGGCTTGGATTAAGGAAATCTCTAATCACAAACAAAGCATTACAAATGAAACTTTTGTGGAAAATTCTAGCTAAACCAAATAATATATGGGTTAAAATTATAAATGAATTTTTTTTTTTAAAAAAATAACATTCTTCATTGCCAAAAGAAAGGATCAACGTCTTGGCAATGGAATAACCTTCTGAAGCTAAAAACTGAGTTTAAAAATGATACTATTTGGCAGGTTGAAAATGGTAAAACCATCAATTTTTGGCATGACAATTGGGTAACAACAACACCGCTATTTAAAATGGCTCATAACACCAATCATTTTGACACAAATATAAAGATCAATCACTTTATAAATGACTCGAGACAATGGGATATCACTAAAATTGATAATGAGCTACAAAACATCATCAACCTAGAGATTAGGAAAAAAATAAAGGAAACAATTATACCAAAAAAATTATATTCAAGATAGATTATATTGGGGATGTAGTAAAAATGGTTGGTTTGCTATAAAATATGCGTTGGAAAAGATGGAGAAGGATCTATGCATGTCCCTGAACTATACGTGCGATTGGATTTGGAATCTCCATACCCAACCTATTATTACAAAAATTCCTTTGGAAAATTTCACAAAACAGAATCCCAACAAAGGCTAAGCTTGACAAAAGAAGATTTTCCATAACAAGGCACTGTGAACTATGTAACCACCATCTAGAGGACTTGTTCCACTTGCTTATTGAATGCCCTTTTTAACAAACAAATCCTTGCCAAAATCGACCGGTCAATATTAACCGAATTAAACAACATCATTCTTGTTAATAAAAAGCATCACGTCCTCATGCAAGAAATAAAGAATAAAATTAGAGTTAACAAGTTCGTATGCCTCGCAACTATCTAGTGGAACATATGGTTCTTCAAGAACAAAATCGTTTTTGGGAATGAGCCTTTTGGTCCTTGCTTTAAGGTTACTGTTACGCTCAGGATGTGATACGCAATGGGTTTTAAATTTATACTCGTTATATTTATCCTAACTCCTAGCGAGCCCGCAGCGTACGGGACGTTTGTAGAAGGGATAGTATTCCGAGGTCGAACACAAAGACTAAGGTGAGATTGATTCGATTTATGATCAAATTTAGTGAAGATCTAGGTTAAGAAAAGGGAGAGGAATAAAGAAAATGAAAATCTAAATGTTTTTGGTGGGTTTTTAAGTGATCAATCAAGGATCACTAAGTATGCAAAATAAACAAACCAACTATGCTAACAATCAACACAAACAATCAGGCTAAAACAAGATATAGATCAAAGAGAGAAACGGATTCTAGGGGTTGGAAGTTCCGGTTATGGCATAGGACTCAAGCTATCTAATCATTCCTTGGATTTACTATGAGTTGTTGGGAGCAAGTGTTTCTAGATTGGGATCAATCACCGGGTAGGTCTCATGGTCCACTAGTCCATCCCTAAGATCTCATCACCGGGTAAGTCTCTAAGAACTTACGGGATGGATTTCTACACAAACCGGATTTTCACCTAGAAATCTAACCTATCCTTACCGGGTAAGTCTCGGAAGGGTTAGTTCTAAACAACTATCCTAGCACACTTAGTCCAATGGCGGCTTATGAGGCTCACCACTATCTAGGGTTTGTTATCTTTGGAATCTAAGAGTGAGGATTACCGGGTAAGTCTCTCCTAACACTTAATTGCTACCACTAGGTTACCCTGGGATAGGATTAACTCAACAAACACTAGGATTTCAACATTCTAACGATCTAAAGCTAGATCCATCTAACTAGGGAGAATCACGGTGTGTTCTACCAAGTCCACGGCCGTGGTTTGGCAAGAACAACCCGTGGACTTCAACAGAGACTACGTCCAAGCAAGTGAGTAATCCAAGGGCTAATCTAAGTCCATCCTATCATAGTCCTAGCCATAACCATCCTTTCCTTACCCTAGAATCACATCTATTTAGCCTACAACATTCATCATAGCAATCGAAATCATCAAACATAAAATCATGGCTTCCATTTGCAAGATAATGAAGAGAAAGAGATGAACAAGTGAAGTAAACAAAACCAAGCTGAAAATGGAATTAGAATGACTCACAACCCTTCTTAAAGAAGGTTTGAATGGTTCATACAACTCTAGAAATCGATTCCGAAATTCTTCAATACAAAGCTATTAAAATCTATCAATGGTGTGCTCTTCTTCTTCTCAAATGAAGCTCTTCTCCAATGGTAGCCTCCTTCTCCCTTCTCTTCCAAAAGAATCTTCTTGTTCAGAGTATATTTTGATTGGATGATAGTGGATAATGGAGAGCTGCTCCCAGATTCGTTCTCTCAGCCAATGCAGGACCACTTTTATACTACAACTTTGCAAGAGCTGGCCAAGAGATCGTGGCACAGCTGTCACGAAAACCTGGCAAAAACCACGGGTAGAATCACGGCCGTGGAGTGTCAGTGAACCGTGATTTGGACCTTCAGCTTTGCCTTTGATCATTAAGCTTCGATTTGGTGCATGGCTTGTGTTGGGAAGGTTCCATGAGTCCTCCTTAGCCTCTAATTTGCATCCTAATGAGTCCGAGGGTGTGTCATCTCGATGAACGATCCTCAAACGTATCGATTTAGCTCCTAAATCTCCCAAAATACCTACAAAGCAATGCACAAGTCCGTGTAGACGTCTATCTCGACAAAATATGTGATTTGAGTACAAACGTTGTGAACTAGTGCTAAACCATGCATGAATGAGTGACAAATCTATCTAAATGATTACCTAAACCTAAGTCATAAATCGTGCTATCAAAAATACCCCATACTTAAGGTTTGCTCGTCCCCGAGCAAATTCTCAATTATAGACTACAAGATAACATGATTTATGTATGCAGAGAAATGGCAAAATCTTTTTGGGTTTGTGCTTCTACTATTGGATCACCTTCATAGTCATGTTTCATGGCAATGGACAAGCAATTATGTATCAAGCAAGTGAAAGCATGGAAAGACAATTATACTTAACTCAAAAATATGCATGAAATGTAAAGATGAGAAAGTCAAAATGATCAAGAGCATGTCCAATCTAAATTACTAAGTCTTACAAACATGCAAATAGGTCATAAGGTCTTACGAACTAAAAGGCCAAGAAACGTTGTGATTAGGTGGGGATTTTTCTAGGCTATGTGATGCTAATCCGGGAATGGAACTAACTCCACAATCTTGTCCTCGATCAACTTCCCTCAAGTGTATATATATTTTTCTATCTTTTATTTCTTTTCTTTGACTTATTTTTGAGACAATGGCATTGGTGTACAAAAGCCGAAACCTTGGTGATTAGCCATCCTCGGGCTTTTTCTATTTTTCGAGGTGCATCCACACCGGGCACACATACCAAAGCTCGTTAGGACTATTGGTTTATTTGACTTTGGCAAGGCACCAACACCCGATTATGTGAAGTGTACCGAGTTACTTGTCATCTAAACCAACGTCCCCAAACCTATATTTTTGTCTACACTTTCACAACAAATTCAGCATTTTATGCATGACATTCTTTCATCAACATCTTTACCCCACACTTGCTTTTCACACACATCAACACACTATCATGCTTCTATTCCCGGATGGGTCAAAAGAGGTCAAATTTATATCAATTGAGGTGCTCAAACAATCTCGATCAAGATGAGAATTAGAGGAAGATGAATTGCCTCATTCATTCCTAGATGGTATGCAAGAACTATCATGTAATTTCGACCTTCAATACTCAATCCATTCTAGGCAAACATCATAATCACAAGTCATTCATGGAATTCAAGATAAGTATTTCAAGTCTACATATGCATTCATCAATTTAACACATAAGGCCATCCATAGCCAATCCACAAGGCAAGATTCATCATTAGGGTCATATCCAAGCCTAGAAAGCACAAAATTTTTTTAAATTTTCTGATTTTTATGGGATTTTCGAAATGAATATATACAATGCAAGACATATGATAATATTAAACTACCCTAGATGCTTATCATGCAAAGGATCATGCAAACCCCACCCCATACTTAGAAACACATTGTCCCCAATGTGTAAATGAAGTAAAGAAGAGTGAAAGAAGGTTCTCACAATGTAAAAATGGTTTGCTATGGTATTTGGGATTCTCAAGTGGAATTGATGTTGGATGATCCTATCAACCATGGTAGAGAGCTCTAAGTATTCATCAAGGCGTCGGGACCCGCGCTAGGCACCGCTAGCCATCCAAGTTCCGCGTCCGCTCCACCCATAATTGATGAGGGGTTCATCATCATCATTCACTTGCCAAGTAAGGCTTCCAACGCTACCAAGGTTCTAACATGATAACACGATTTATGAGCTAGGTTTAAGTAGTCATTTAGATAGATTTCTCACTCATTCATGCATGGTTTAGCATTAGTTCGCGGCGTTTTGCACTCAATTCATGTATTTTGTCGAAATAGACGTCTACACGGACTTGTGCGTGTTTTATAGGTATTTTGGGAGCTTTAGGAGCTTAATTGATGCATTCGAGAATCAATCCTCGAGATGACACACCTCCGGGCTCATTAGGATGCAAACTAGAGGCTAAGGAAGACTCATGGAGCCTTGCCGACACAAGCCATGCACCAAATCACAGTTTAATGATCCAAGGCGAAGCTTCTGGAACAAACCACGGTCTAGACCAAGACCACGACCGTGGTTCTACCCGTGGATTTTGCCAGATTCTTGTGACAGCTGTGCCACGACTCTCATGGCCAGCTCATGCAAAATTTGTTATAAAAGTGGTCCTTCATTGGCTGAGAAGGGCATCTTGGAGCAGCTCTCCATTATCAAAATCTTCCAATAAAAAATACTCTCCCAACAAGAAGTCTTTCTAGGAAGGAAAGTGCCAACAAGGAAGAAGAAGAGCTCCATTGAAGAGGAGAAGAAGAACACACACCATTACCACACCTTGATAGTTTTTGTAGTGAAGAATTCCGGATTCTATTTCTAGAGTTGTATGAACCATTCGAACCTTCTTTAAGAAGGATTGTGAGTTACTCTAATTCTACTTTCAGCTTGGTTTTGTTTTAGTTCACTTGTTCATCTCTTTTCCTTCACTATCTTGCAAATGAATGCTATGAGTTTATGTATGATGATTTCGATATGATGAATGTTGTAGGCTAAATAGATGTGATTCTAGGGTAAGGAAAGGATGATTGTGGCTAGGACTATGATAGTATGCACTTAGATTTACTTTTGGATGAGTAACTTACAAGAACGAACTCTCTGTTGAAGTCCACGGGTGGATCTTCCCATTCCACGGCCGTGGATGTGTAGAACAACCCGTGTTTCTCCTGGTTCGATGAATCTAGTTTTACATTGTTAGAATGTTGAAATCCTAGGTGTTTGTTGAGTTAATCTAGCCTAGGGTGACCTAGTGTTAGCTACTAAGTGTTAGAAGAGACCTACCCGGTGATTCTTACCCTTAGATTTCGAAGATTACAAACCCTAGGTAGTGGTGAGCCTCACAAGCCGCCATTGGACTAAGTGTGCTAGGATAGTTGTTTAGAGCTTCCCTTTCCGAGACTTACCCGGTAAGGATAGGTTAGACCTCTAGGCAACAAATCCGGTTTGTGTAGAATTCCAATCCTTAGGTTCTTAGAGACTTACCCGGTAATGAGATCTTAGGAATGGATTAGTGGACCATAAGACTTACCCGGTGATTGATCCCACTCTAGAAACACTTACTCCCGACACATCATAGATCATCCAAGGAATGATTAGATAACTTGAGTCCTATGCCATAATCGAAATTTCCAACCCCTAGAATCCGTTTCTCTCTTTTGATCCATATCTCGTGCTTAGCTTGTTTCTTTGTGTTGATTCGTTAGCTTAGTTGATTGCTTACTTTTGCATGAATTGTGATCCTTGATTGATCACCTAAAAACCAACCAAAAACAATTGAGATTTTCATTTCCTTATTTATTTCTTTTCTTAACCTAGATCTTCACTAAACTCTATCATAAACCGAATCAATCTCACCTTAGTCTTTGTGTTCGACCTCGGAATACTATCCCTACTACAAACGTCCCGTACACTGCGGGTTTCGCTAGGTAGTTTAGGATTTAGTTCGAGTTATAAATGTAAAGCTTTTTGTGCTACATCCTAGCGTGAACATAACACACACACAAAGCACACAAAAACAGAAAAATCTAAAACAAAAACAAAACGAGAAAAGGGAAATGTTACCAATGGGTTGCCTCCCACCAAGCGCTTCTTTAAGGTCATTAGCTTGACCAAACTCGGGGGCGTCTATTCAAGGTGAAGTGGGGCAATCATATCCACCGGAGCTCTCGGATATACTTCTTCAACCGGTGCCCATTCACCTTAAAGTTTCCACAATGCTCCCCTCCTATCTCAATAGCTCCATGGGGAAAGATCTTCTTCACTATATATGGCCCGGTCCATCTTGATTTGAGCTTTCCGGAAAAGAGCCGCAACCTTGAGTTGAAGAGAAGGACAAGGTCTCCTTCACTCAACTCCTTGGGGATGATCCTCTTGTCATGCCAACGCTTGGTCCTCTCCTTGTAGATTCGGGCACTCTCGTATGCATCCAACCGGATCTCCTCAAGTGCGTTCATATCGAGTAACCTTTTCTCTCCGGCTTCCTTGAGATCAAAATTTAGCCACTTGATGGCCCAATGTGCTCTATGTTCTATTTCTACCGGGAGGTGGCAAGACTTGCCATAGACCAACTTGTAAGGAGTGGTGCCGATTGGTGTCTTGAAAGCGGTTCTATATGCCCACAAGGCATCATCGAGCTTCATAGCCCAATCCTTTCTAGTCCTAGATACCGTCTTCTCAAGAATGGCCTTTATTTCCCGGTTGGAAATCTCTACTTGGCCACTAGTTTGGGGATGGTAAGGTGTTGCCACCTTATGAGTCACCCCATACTTAGCCAAAAGTGCTCCAAAATTCCTATTTGTGAACTGCTTCCCTCCATCACTAATGATCACCCTTGATGTACCAAACCTAGGGAAAATCACTCGGTTGAAGAACCGCACCACTACCTTGGCATCATTTTTAGGAGAGGCGATTGCCTCCACCCATCTTGAAACATAGTCAACCGCCAATAGGATGTAGAGGTTGCCACATGAAGAAGGGAATGGTCCCATGAAGTCCACACCCCACACATCAAATATTTCCACTTCTTGCATGTTGTTCAAGGGCATCTCATTCCTCCTTGAGATGTTGACCGTCCTTTGGCAAGCATCACAAGCTACCACAAAGCTTTGCACATCCTTGAACAAACTTGGCCAAAAGAAGCCCGATTGCAACACTTTCGCACATGTCTTGTGGGAGCTAGCATGCCCTCCACATGGCAAGGAATGACAATGGCGGATCACACTCTCCACCTCATCCTCCGGTATGCATCTTCTAAACATTCCATCCGGTCCTCTCTTGAACAAAAGTGGTTCACTCCAATAGTAGTGCCTCACATCCTTGAAGAACTTCTTTCTTTGGGCATATGTAAATCCGGGAGGCACTTCCTCACACACTAAGTAGTTCACAATGTCGGCAAACCATGGCTCACTTCCTCTAGACACTTGGAACAAGCATTCCTCCACCATTTGCAATTGCTCGTCCCGGAATGAGTCATCAATCGGGATGTCATCTCTTTCAAGCTTCAATGGTGGGAGTCTACTAAGGTGATCCGCCACGGAGTTCTCGGATCCCTTCTCGTCCCGGATTTCCAAATCAAACTCTTGAAGAAGAAGGATCCACCGAATCAACCTAGGTTTGACATCCTTCTTTGTAAGGAGGTAACGGATCACATCATGATCCGTATAAACTATGACCTTCGCTCCAACAAGATATGAGCGGAACTTCTCAAATGCGTACACCACCACTAGCAACTCCTTCTCGGTGGTAGCATAATTGAGTAGGGCATCATCTAGCGTCTTGCTAGCGTAATAAATGGCATGAGTGTGCCCATCTTTCCTTTGCCCCAAAACAGCCCCAACGGCTACATCGCTTGCATCACACATGATCTCAAACGGTAGACTCTAATCCGGAGGTTGCATTATAGGTGCGGAGATCAAAACGTTCTTCAACCTACAAAAAGCCTCAAGACAATCTTTGGAAAAGACAAATTCAACATCCTTCATTAGTAGGTTAGTGAGAGGCTTAGAAATTTTAGAGAAGTCTTGAATAAACCTCCGGTAAAAACCGGCATGCCCTAAGAAACTCCTTACCCCCTTCACCGAGGTAGGTGGTGGCAACTTCTCTATCATTTCAATCTTGGCCCTATCAACCTCAATGCCACGGTTAGACACCAAGTGTCCTAACACAATGCCTTCACTTACCATGAAGTGGCATTTTTCCCAATTCAAGACAAGATTCGTCTCCTCACATCTTTGCAATACTAATGACAAGTTAGCTAAGCAAAAATCAAAGGAAGAACCATAAACAGAGAAATCATCCATGAACACTTCCATGATATTTTTAATGTATTCCGAAAAGATAGCCATCATACACCTTTGGAAGGTGGCGGGTGCATTACACAACCCAAATGGCATTCTCCTATATACAAAAGTACCCCATGGACATGTAAAGGTGGTTTTCTCTTGGTCATCGGGGTGGATAGGGATTTGGAAGAATCCGCTATAGCCGTCTAGATAGCAAAAATGAGAATGTTGAGCTAACCTATCTAGCATTTGGTCAATGAAGGGAAGAGGGAAGTGATCTTTCCTAGAAGTCATGTTCAACTTCCTATAGTCAATGCATATTCTCCACCCCGTAACCGTCCTAGTTGGGATTAGTTCATTGTTCTCATTGGTCACTACGGTCATCCCACCCTTCTTAGGTACTACATGAACGGGACTAACCCACTTACTATCCGAGATAGGGTAGATAATTCCCGCATCTAGCAACTTAATGATCTCCTTTTTGACTACCTCTTTCATTATAGGATTTAGTCTCCTTTGGTGTTCAATAGAGGGTTTATGATTGTCTTCCATCATTATCTTATGCATGCACAAAGAAGGTTTTATGCCAACCAAATCATCAATAGTATAACCAATGGCTTTCCTATGCAATCTTAGCTCATGCAATAACTTAGCAAGTTCATCATCACTCAAGCATGCATTCATAATCACCGGATATGTAGAATTATCACCAAGGAAAGCATACTTTAAATGAGAGGGGAGGGGTTTAAGTTCAAGTTTAGGAGGACCTTTGTTGAGCGGAGACGATCCAAATAAGGTTGGATGAGATGAATCCAAAGCAAATGAAGACTCTCTATGGCTCCTAGAAGCTTGATCATTATCAAGGGCTGATTCAGGGGAAACCACGGTTGGAACCACGGTTGGCTCCACTTCCACGGCCGTGGACCTTGCCTGGCTTGCTTCTCGGAGTTGTCCAGAGAGTTCTACGGCCGTGGAACCACTTCCACGCCCGTGGAACATGCAGCTGTTCAGCACTTCTTCGTGGTCTTCATCTTCAGCTCTTGTCTCCTTTTCTAGTGCTTCCAAGGCTTTGATCTCTTCATTGCAAGCCTCCTCAACACCTTCCTCCATCATACTTAAGGTAAGAACCTTCTCCAAGGAATCCTTGATCAAGATCGAGCTCACAATTTCTCTAGATTCTTCTTGTTCGACTATGTTGAAGACATCCTCATCAAGGGTTGGCCCTTTCATCATTGTGGACAACTTGAACTTGATGTTCTCCTCTCCGATGTTGAAGGAGAGAGTCCCATTCTTGCAATCCACTAGGCATCCGGAGGTGGCTAGGAAAGGTCTTCCTAAGATGATGGGAACCGGATAGTCCGCCGGAATATCCAAGACAGCAAAATCAATTGGCACATAGAATCCTCCTAGTTGCACCGGGATGTCTTCTAAGATCCCAACCGGATGAGTGATAGATCGGTCCGCCATATAGAGGGTCATCTTGACCGGTTTCGGCTCTCCTAGCCCAACCTTGTTGCAAAGTGCAAGCGGTATGATGCTTACACTTGCCCCAAGATCACAAAGGGCCTCATACTTCACATCTCCCACTCCAATCGGGACACAAAAGGAACCCGGATCTCTTAGCTTGGGAGGCATCTCCTCCTTCATTGTTTGGATCAATTCCAAGGATCTCTTGGTCATTCTTATCTCCCTATACTCCTCCAACTTCCTTTTATTGGAGAGTATTTCTTTCAAGAACTTGCCATATTCCGGCATTCCTAAAATAGCATCCATGAACGGAATATTAATATGCAATTTAGACATTAGTTCAAGGAATTTACCAAAGTGATTGTCCAAGTGAGCTCTTGCTCGAGATTGTGGGAACGGTAGTGGCGGCTTGTATGGAGGCGGTGCCACATAAGTTGGCTCAACATCCTTGCTCTTGCCTCCATCTCCTTGCAAAGTATCTCCCTCTATCACCACTTGTTTCCCTTTAGCATTCTCCTTGGGCAAAGGGTCCTTCATACTCAACCCGCTCCTCGTTGTAATGGCTAACACTTGGCCTCTTGGGTTGTCTTCGGTCCTTCCGGGAAGCTTTCCCGGATCTCTATGGGCTTCACCCGCCTTTTGGAACACTTGTGCTTCCAACACCTTTTGAGCTTTAGAAATTGAAGTACCGTGCTCTCGAGGCCACTCAACCTTCCAAGCAATTGCTCAAACATCATTTCGGTTCTATCCTTTGGAGGTTGAGTAAATCCGGGTGGAGGTTCTTGTGAAGCTTTTGGTGGTGGAGTTGTGCTTGTGGAAGCGGGAGGGTTCAAGGCTCCATCCGGGTTAGAGTAAGAAAACCCGGGATGGTTGTGGTTGGGCCGGTAATTGTTGAATTGCCGGTTGTTGTTGAAGTTCCTTGGGCCTTGGTAGTTGTTGTAGTTGCCCCTTCCCATGTAATTCACATCCTCCTCCTTGGAAGACAAGTTAGCTTGAGGAAGCACTTGAGGAGTTGCTTGGTTCTTCAAAGTTGTAGCACACAACTCCCTCAAGGACTTTAGCTCGTTGTTGATGGCGTCAAGCTTGAAATTGCTCATGGTGAGTTCGCTCACCTCATATGCTCCCGCCTTTCTCCCTTCACTCTTCCTATGGGAGTATTTCTCAATTACTAGAGCTTGCTTCTCCACAAACTCCCAAGCTTCATCTACATGCTTCTCCATGAAAGTCCCACCGGAAAGAGATTGGAGCTTGAATTGGCTATCTTCATCAAGTCCTTTGAAGTAGATCTCCAATAGCTCGATTTTTGGTATACCACGGTGTGGACAATCTAGGAGAAGATCCTTGAATCTCTCCCAAGACTTGAATAAACTCTCTATCCTTCATCACGAAGGCATTTATCTTCCCTCTCAACTCGGTAGTCTTGGAAGGTGGGAAGAACTTAGTCAAAAACTCGGTTGTCATCTCCTCCCAAGTACCAACTCGCCCTTGTGGAATAGATTGATACCAAGCTAAAGCTTTGTCCTTAAGAGAGAAGGAAAAAGCCCTAAGTTTATGGTTGTTGCTCTCCAATCTTGGCGGTCTAAGAGTCTCCATCAAAATCTCATAGTTCATCAAGTGTTGATGAGGAGACTCTCCTTCCATCCCTCCAAATTGATTATGCCGGATCATTTGTAGAACTTGAGGACGGAGCTCATAATTGTGGGTAGCGGGATCTCCTAAGTTCATACCCGGGCGGTGTGCTCTTTGTGCCGGATCCATACGTCTCCCTAGGGTTTGTGGCTCTTCAATGGCAATGGGCACAACCCTAACATTAGCCGCCGGCTGCGGTTGTATTACCGGTGGAGGAGGTGGAGGTTGTTGACGATTAAGCTCTCCTTGTACAAGGGCTTGCCTAATCTCATCAATCTCCCTCCTAGTTGCTTCTTGCCTCTCATTGGCAAGTCTCCTTTCTTCCTCCAAGAGCTCATCTCTTAACCTTATTTGCTCTAAGGCTTCATCCAACTCAGCTTGGAGGTTTCTACCGGCCATCTCCTTCTCTTTTCGAATGCTCTTGGATCTAGATCTAAAGGTTTTCTCCGGTTCGGGATCGAATGGAGCTAAATCCTTACCACGAGATCTTCGCATACACCTAAAGAGTGAGATGTCCTGAAAAGCAAAGACACAAACCAAAAAGAGATCAAAAGCAACAAGAAAGATCTACACTAGAAACAATCACAAAATAGACTCAATCTAGACCTAGTCCCCGACAACGGCGCCAAAAACTTGTTACGCTCAGGATGTGATACGCAATGGGTTTTAAATTTATACTCGTTATATTTATCCTAACTCCTAGCGAACCCGCAGTGTACGGGACGTTTGTAGAAGGGATAGTATTCCGAGGTCGAACACAAAGACTAAGGTGAGATTGATTCGATTTATGATCAAGTTTAGTGAAGATCTAGGTTAAGAAAAGGGAGAGGAATAAAGAAAATGAAAATCTAAATGTTTTTGGTGGGTTTTTAAGTGATCAATCAAGGATCACTAAGCATGCAAAATAAACAAACCAACTATGCTAACAATCAACACAAACAATCAGGCTAAAACAAGATATAGATCAAAGAGAGAAACGGATTCTAGGGGTTGGAAGTTCCGGTTATGGCATAGGACTCAAGCTATCTAATCATTCCTTGGATTTACTATGAGTTGTTGGGAGCAAGTGTTTCTAGATTGGGATCAATCACCGGGTAGGTCTCATGGTCCACTAGTCCATCCCTAAGATCTCATCACCGGGTAAGTCTCTAAGAACTTACGGGATGGATTTCTACACAAACCGGATTTTCACCTAGAAATCTAACCTATCCTTACCGGGTAAGTCTCGGAAGGGTTAGTTCTAAACAACTATCCTAGCACACTTAGTCCAATGGCGGCTTATGAGGCTCACCACTAAAGAGGGTTTGTTATCTTTGGAATCTAAGAGTGAGGATTACCGGGTAAGTCTCTCCTAACACTTAGTTGCTACCACTAGGTTACCCTAGGATAGGATTAACTCAACAAACACTAGGATTTCAACATTCTAACGATCTAAAGCTAGATCCATCTAACTAGGGAGAATCACGGTGTGTTCTACCAAGTCCACGGCCGTGGTTTGGCAAGAACAACCCGTGGACTTCAACAGAGACTACGTCCAAGCAAGTGAGTAATCCAAGGGATAATCTAAGTCCATCCTATCATAGTCCTAGCCATAACCATCCTTTCCTTACCCTAGAATCACATCTATTTAGCCTACAACATTCATCATAGCAATCGAAATCATCAAACATAAAATCATGGCTTCCATTTGCAAGATAATGAAGAGAAAGAGATGAACAAGTGAAGTAAACAAAACCAAGCTGAAAATGGAATTAGAATGACTCACAACCCTTCTTAAAGAAGGTTTGAATGGTTCATACAACTCTAGAAATCGATTCCGAAATTCTTCAATACAAAGCTATCAAAATCTATCAATGGTGTGCTCTTCTTCTTCTCAAATGAAGCTCTTCTCCAATGGTAGCCTCCTTCTCCATTCTCTTCCAAGAGAATCTTCTTGTTTAGAGTATATTTTGATTGGATGATAGTGGATAATGGAGAGCTGCTCCCATATTCGTTCTCTCAGCCAATGCAGAACCACTTTTATATTACAACTTTGCAAGAGCAGGCCAAGAGATCGTGGCACAGCTGTCACAAAAACCTGGCAAAAACCACGGGTAGAATCACGGCCGTGGAGTGTCAGTGAACCGTGATTTGGACCTTCAGCTTTGCCTTTGATCATTAAGCTTCGATTTGGTGCATGGCTTGTGTTGGCAAGGTTCCATGAGTCCTCCTTAGCCTCTAATTTGCATCCTAATGAGTCCGAGGGTGTGTCATCTCGATGAACGATCCTCAAACGTATCGATTTAGCTCCTAAATCTCCCAAAATACCTACAAAGCAATGCACAAGTCCGTGTAGAGGTCTATCTCGACAAAATATGTGATTTGAGTGCAAACGTTGTGAACTAGTGCTAAACCATGCATGAATGAGTGACAAATCTATCTAAATGATTACCTAAACCTAAGTCATAAATCGTGCTATCAGTTACCAACTTCATTAAAAACCAAATTCAAATGTGGAAAACTAACATCAGTGATGAGGGCAGTTACGATATAAATCAACAACAAAAGGACTTTAACTCGTTTAAAAGGAAGAAACACAATATTAAGCAGGATAAACCAAAACCTGATTTCCATAAACTTAACTTTGATGGTTCTAAACTCGATTCGGGATTAACATGCATTGACATTTGTGATTTGGAATCACAAGGGTGAGGTTGATACTCTCGATACGGTAAAAACTAAATTTAACTCTGTAATTAAAGCTGAAGTTTACGCTCTCAAATCGGGCCTTCAAGAGGATCTCAGATTAAAGAACAACATCCATTGGCTTTGTGGAGTTGTCCGTGGGAGGTCGAGATGATTAACTCCAAGATGGATCTCCACTTATTTGACAAAGTCTTGATCATACATATTTTTATAGAAATCAAT
Organism: Fagopyrum homotropicum; assembly: GCA_033239125.1. NCBI lineage: Eukaryota > Viridiplantae > Streptophyta > Magnoliopsida > Caryophyllales > Polygonaceae > Fagopyrum > Fagopyrum homotropicum. Next base: position 36,522,094 of record BSWB01000001.1, on the reverse strand, counting down.
TGTGTTGTTGACCGGCTGACCCATATGGGAATATTGAACCCCAACACTTGTTTTTCAAAAGATCTCGCACTTCGTGTTCTCATCCGCAAGGATGCTTTAGGGTTGACTACCTCTAGGAGATAGACCAACCTAACCGCTTTCCGTTTTAAAAAAAAATGTGTTAAAAATTTGTTAGGTTTATTTTATAATTTTAATAATTGATGTGTTAAGGGGATTTTTGATAATGATATTGAAATGTTCCTAATATAAGACACAATATATATATTATTTTAATATAGTAAATATTTTATCCATTTACGAGTATAAATTTTATATTTTTTTCGGAAATTATTTTCCGGAAAAGTTCATAAAATTTTCCAATCTGAAACGTCAATTACGGATATTTTTATCGATTTTTTCCCCTCCCATTGTCTTCTTTCTTTTTCTTGCTACTCTTTGCAAGAACGGAGGATATTATCCTCTGAGGTCTCAAGCTTCGGCACCTACCTTTAGGAGACTAGTATTGTCAGCGCATCCAACTAAACGTTCCCTACTTGATGATATTTGTCCACACATCCAACTATCACCTGTGAAATTCACCTTGACTTTGGCCGACAAGTCTATTATTAGACCCGCCGGCATTCTTGAGAACATTGTTGTAAGAATTGACAAGTATGAGATGCTTGTGGACTTTGTGGTTGTTGATATTGATGCAGGTAATAACGTCCTTGTGATCGTAAGACACCCCTTCATTGCTATCGTTGGAGATGTCATCGACGTCCGAGAAGGATTCATCATCTTTCAATTTGACGACGAAACAATGAAGTTTACTCTTCTCGACCCCCCTAAAAGTTCCCTACTTGATGATATTTGTGCTATCACTATTTTTTGATAGAATGATGATTGTATGATCGTTGAGGACCGCCACTCTTTAGATGTTTATGCATTGCAGGATACCCAACAGGATATTGTCCTTGAATTGATGTTGAGAGAGGTATTAAGTGTAACACCCCAAGTTCTGGGAACTCGAAGCGCTACGGGCTAGGACCGCACAATGGGTCCCGACTCTCAGAGTAGCAACAGCAAACGGATGTTACAACAAGGCACGGACGAATGAAAACCAAAACTCAACATAAAACCAAAGGTTTAAACAAAAGAAAACACAAAAGTTCCGCAACCGAGTTCAAAACAAAAGGGAAACAACAAAAGAAACAAAACCCGAACTCGTCCTATAATGTACGGGAAACCCGGCTGAACACACCATCCGGATCTCTCAGCAGCATCCTGAACCTACAGAGCATCTACAACGACGGTATAAACCGTTAGCTAATATTCTAGATACTAGCAAGAACGTAAAGGCACAAACACACATAAGGTAAAGAAAACACATAGCATGCTTGCACACAACCGATTATTATCTTTCATTAAGGTTATCCATTACTAATTTAACTTCTTTTAACACACGAGAATCTCCCAAAACTCGCCTCCGCATCCGTCTACCAATAGGAATAGATCAGTACTATCCGTTACCTGCGGGTCTGGGTTGCAAGAGCATATTCTAGTCTCCTGTAGAACTAGACAAGTGGTCACCGCCCGGTTATAATACACTTGGGCCAATTAAGATTATCAAAGGGTGAAACCTATTTCCAGTTATCCATTATAAACATGATAAAGAATACAAACAAGCCAAAACAATCCAACTAATACGTAGAATAAAGCTAAGTAAGTCCAAGGGACATACCTCACTCATAGGTAACACAAAGACTCAGTAACAATTCAGAGAACACTCAAGAAAGCTCAATTTCCCTCAGGAAAGGAGCAAGGAAGGCCTGTACGAACAAGCATCACGGATCAGGAATGAAACGGTTGCTAGAAGTCTATAACTTCTAGTCTCAACAATCTCTAAGAGATCTCCACAAGCTAAGGGCTCAACCTTAGTCTAATAGCAACTCAGGGAACAAGGAACAACCACAAGGATAAAGGAAAGGAACAAGGAAAGCAAGGAATGAAGCAACTCACCAAAGACGAGAGTTACTGCAGAGCAAACCGCAGGGGCGGTTGGACAGAGGCGCAGGGGTGGCACGTGACAGAGGCGTAGGGGCGGCTTGTTGTTACGCTCAGGATGTGTGTGATACGCAATAGGTTTTAAATTTATACTCGTTATATTTCTCCTAACTCCTAGCGAACCCGCAGTGTACGGGACGTTTGTAGTAGGGATAGTATTCCGAGGTCGAACACAAAGACTAAGGTGAGATTGATTCGATTTATGATTAAGTTTAGTGAAGATCTAGGTTAAGAAAAGAGAAAGAAATAAAGAAATGAAAATCTCAATGTTTTTAGTTGGTTTTTAGGTGATCAATCAAGGATCACAAATCATGCAAAGTAAACAATCAACTAAGCTAACAAATCAATGCAAACAAGCAAACTAAAATGAGATGTAGATCAAAGAGAGAAAAGCGGGTTCTAGGGGTTGGAAATTCCGATTATGGCATAGGACTCAAGCTTATCTAATCATTCCTTGGATTAACTATGATATGTTGGGAGTTAGTGTTTCTAGATTGGGATCAATCACCGGGTAGGTCTCATGGTCCACTAGTCCGTCCCTAAGGTCTCATCATCGGGTAAGTCTCTAAGAACCCTAGGGATGGAATTCTACACAAACCGGATTGTCACCTAGGGATCTAACCTATCCTCACCGGGTAAGTCTCGAAAGGGTTAGTCCTAAACAACTATCCTAGCACACTTAGTCCAATGGCGGCTTATGAGGCTCACCACTACCTAGGGTTTGTCATCTTTGAAATCTAAGAGTAAGAATCACCGGGTAGGTCTCTTCTAACACTTAGTTGCTAACACTAGGTCATCCTAGGGTAGATTAAACTCAACAAACACTAGGATTTCAACATTATAACAATCTAAAGCTAGATCCATCGAACCAGGGAGAATCACGGGGTGTTCTACCAAGTCCACGGCCGTGGATTGGCAAGAACAAACCGTGGACCCTAACAGAGGCTCGTTCAAGTACACAAGCCATCCAAAGGTAAATCTAAGTTCATCCTATCATAGTCTTAGCCATAACCATCCTTTCCTTACCCTAGAATCGCATCTATTTAGCCTACAACATGCATCATAACAATCGAAATCATCAAACATAAAATCATAGCTTCCATTTGCAAGATAATGAAGAGAAAGAGATGAACAAGTGAAGTGAACAAAACCAAGCTGAAATTTAGATTAGAATGACTCACAACCCTTCCAAAAGAAGGTTTAAATGGTTCATACAACTCTAAGAATCGTTTCCGAAATTCTTCACTACATAAGCTATCAAAGACTAGCAATGGTGTGTTCTTCTTCTCCTCTCCAATGGAGCTCCTCTTCCTCCTTCAATGGTGTTTTTCTCCTTAGAGAATCTTCTTGTTGAGAGTGTTTTTGATTGGATGATAGAGGATAATGGAGAGCTGCTCCAAGATGCCTCCTTTCAGCAATGCAGGACCACTTTTATACTACAACCATGCTAGAGAAGGCCAAGAGATCGTGGCACAGCTGTCACAACCGTCTGGCACAAACCACGGTTGGTTCCACGGCTGTGGAAGTGCCAGCGAACCGTGATTTGGTGCTTCAGCGTTGCCTTGGTTCATTAAGCTTTGATTTGGTGCATGGCTTGTGTTGGCAACGTTCCTTGGGTCCTCCTTAGCCCTTAGCTTGCATTCAAACGAGTCCGAGGGTGCGTCATCTTGATGAACGATCCTCAACGTATCGTTTAAGCTCCTAATTCTCCCAAAATACCTACAAAGCAATGCAAGAGTCCGTGTAGACGGCTATCTCGACAAATTACATGATTTAAGTGCAAACGTCATGAACTAGTGCTAGATCATGCATGAATGAGTGAGAATTCTATCTAAATGATTACCTAAACCTAAGTCATAAATCGTGTTATCACTTGTGCAGGCGCGGGGGTGGATCTTCGACATAAGCTACTGTCGGGCTTCTCTTTGACAGCACTCACAGCAAGGGCAACCAAAGCTCGCACCTTTGATTCCGACACGTCAAGACTCAACTACAAAGAGCCTGAGAACAACCAAGGATCAACAACGGAACGCTCAACAAGAATCAAGGATCAAACTTGATTTTTGGAGAAGAACAAAAGGGAAGAACGAAGAAGAGAACGAAACAGAAGGAAAGTAAGGTGCAGCAGCACATGAACGTGAAGAAGAACAAGGGAGAAAGAACTTACACGTTAAGCAAGGACACAAGGGCAAGGCTGCAACACTCTAGCGTTGAAGAAGATGTAAGCAAGAAACGGGGAAAAGAGAAAAAAACGAGAATATATAGGGACGGGCTGGAAAGATAGACGGAAAGGCGTCTAGGGTTTAGAAAGAAGATCAGAAAACCCGCCCACAGAATAGAATATCGGATATTATATCTATGGTAGGAAGATAAAAAGAACGGAAGAAAGATCGGGCACGATTTGTCGTCATCCGTTCTTCACCGCGGGGCGGTGAAGGCAAAACTGGGGTCTTACATCAGATCCCCCTAAAAAGAAGTTTCGTCCCGAAACTTGCAAAATCCCAACGATCACAACAACACACAGAAACTGAACTGAACTCATATATTCCCACTCGGGGCACGTAACTCAAAACGTCACAAAAAGCGTACGCAACGCAACAAAGGGAAAACTAAAACAAACGACTATGCTAAAGGTACATCCAACTCAGCGTAAAACTCTGGATAGTTCCTCTGGATACTATCCTCTATCTCCCAAGTTGCCTCATCAACTCCTCGCATCGACCACTGGATCTTCAACATCGGGATGTCCTTCGAACGCAAGCGTCTCGTACTACGCTCTAAGACAGCCACCGGGTCCTCTAGGAACGTGTGCTCTAGCTCGATCACTAGATCCTCATGACTGACGATGTATCTAGGGTCTGGTATGTACTCCCGTAGCTGAGACACATGGAAGACTGGGTGAACACCCTCGAGTCTCGGTGGCAACGCAAGTCGGTATGCTGCCTCCCCAACTCGCTCAAAAATCTCGAACGGTCAAACGTATATGGGGCTCAGCTTCCCTTTGACACCGAAACGTCTGACGCCTCATGTCGGAGATACTCTCAACCAAACCTGAGCTCCAACTCTGAACTCCAGAGGTCTGCACCTCTTATTTGCATAAGACTTATGTCGACTCTGTGCTGCTAACATCCGCTCTCGGATTACTGCTACTCGAGCCATGTCATCCTGAATCTGCTCTAGTGCTACTCCGCTAGCACTACTAGGCTCGTCCCAACACAAGGGTGTACGACATATCTGTCCGTATAAAGCCTCGTAAGGAGCCATCCTGATCGATGCGTGCCACCTGTTGTTGTACGAAAACTCCACTAAGGGAAGGTGATCTGGCCACACCTGTCCTTAGTCTAAAACACATGCTCGTAACATGTCCTCCAAAGTATGGATGGTCCAATCAGACTGACCATCGGTCTGAGGATGATAAGCAGTCGTGAACTGCAGACTCGTACCTAGGGCGGCATGAACTTGCTGCCAGAACCTCAAAGTGAATCGTCCGTCTCTGTCAGAGACAATAGTCCTAGGTACCCCATGAAGTCTCACTATCTGTCACGTGAACTCCTCTGTCAATCGACTCACCGGCCACGTTTCCTTAATCGGAATGAAACGTGTGGTCTTCGTCAAGCGATCTACTATGACCCAGATAGCATCAAAACCACGACTCGGTCTCAAACCAGTCACAAGTGGGTGTAGCTCGCCTCCTGGTCTATGATGCTCGATCTTGACCTGTTGACAGGTCGTACACTGAGCTACATATCTCGTCACATCTAGCTTTAGACCTCCCCACTAGAAAGAGCGTCTGATATCCTGATACATCTTACTCGCACCGGAATGTACTAAGTAAGGTGAAGAGTGAGCCTCCTGAAGGATCCTCTATCTCAACTCTCGATCTGAAGGCACACAAATACGCTCCTGGCGTCTCAAAACTCCATCAGTACCAACTGCAAACTGCGGCGCCTCTCCTCGAGACATCCGGTCTCGGATTTGTGTTAAAGCGGGTCAACTCTCTTGCTTCTGTCGGATTTCGGCCAACGGATCAGGTACTATCTCCAAGGTGGACAACTGGCTGTCGGAATCCGGAAAGTGGATATCTATCTCTAGCCATGCAAGATCTCGCTGTAGCTGTGGCTGAGCTGTCAACCTAGCGATCGCCATCTCTCGGGGTGTCTTCCTATTGAGGGCATCTGCTACCACATTAGCCTTCCCCGGGTGGTATAAGATCTCAAGATCGAAGTCCTTGATCAACTCCAACCATCTGCGCTAGCGGTTATTCAACTCCCGTTGAGTGAATATGTACTTCAGACTCTTATGGTCTATGAATATCTGACACGTTGCTCCGTACGGATAATGTCTCCAAATCTTCAAAGCATGAACTACAGCAACCAACTCATGGTCATGGGTAGGGTAATTCTCTTTGTACGTCTTTAGCTGTCGAGACACGTAAGCAATCACCTTACCCCTCTGCATCAGAACACATCCCAAGCCGAGCTTGGATGCGTTGCTGTAAACCACAAAATCCTCAATGCCCTCTGTCTGAGCTAGGATAGGAGCAAAGGTCAACCTCTTCTTCAGCTCCTCAAAGGTATGTAGGCACGACTCGGACCATAAGAACCTAGTAGACTTCCGCAACAAGGAAGTGAGCGGTCGGGCGATAACTGAAAAGGCCAACAAAACGCCGGTAGTAACCCGCCAATCCTAAGAAGCTGCGTACCTCCTTGACATTCTTAGGAGGCAGCCATGATGCTACTGACTCGATCTTCGCCGGATCTACCTTGATCCCTTCGGCTGAAACAATGTGACCAAGGAATGCTACCTCAAACATCCAAAATGCGCACTTAGAAAGCTTGGCATAGAGCTCTCTATCCTGTAAGACCTGAAGAATGATCCTCAAGTGTCCGGCATGCTCCTCTCTACTGCGAGAGTAAACTAGTATGTCGTCGATGAAGACAACTACAAACTGGTCTAGAAAGTCGATGAAGATGCTATTCATCAACTCTATGAAAACTGCGGGCGCATTTGTGAGCCCGAATGGCATCACTACAAACTCTTAGTGTCCATATCTGATCCGAAAAGATCATCGATACGGGGCAATGGGTACTTGTTAATGATTGTCACTTTGTTCAGCTCTCGATAGTCGATACACAACCTCATTGACCTGTCTTTCTTCCTGACGAAGAGAACCGGTGCGCCCCAAGGAGATACACTAGGGCGGATGAAGCCCTTCTCTGCTAACTCCTCGAGCTGCTTCTTCAACTCAAGCATCTCAATAGGCGCCATACGGTAGGGAGCCTTAGAGATCAGTCTCGTACCAGGCTCTAGATCAATGCCAAAGTCTACACTTCTCTGTGGAGGTAAACCCGATGGCTCTCCAAAGGCGTCAGCAAACTCGCAAGCTACTGGAATCTCCTCCAAAGCTGGACTAGTACTATCCTTCATGGCATAGCACCAAAAAGCCTCACATCCCTTACTGATAAGTCTCGCAGCTCGAAATGCACTGATGACTGTACCAGTCTTCCCGAGATCCCATCCTCGGAAGATCTCAACATGGCTTGCATCTGTAGTTACTGTCACTGTCCTCTTCCCGGTGTCCAGAACTGCTCGATGTCGATCCATTCAATCCATGCCTATAATAACTTCTTCATGTACTAAGTGCATGACAAAGAAGTCAGCTGGCCAATCGCGACCTCCCAATCTGATAGGGCAATCACGAACCTCTGGTGTACCTCGAATCTTACCCCCATCGGGTAATCGTATAAATAAGGGTCTACCTTCTACAGTAACTAAGGTCAATCTATCTACACATGCATAAGATATAAACGAATGCGTAGCACCAATATCGAAACGAACTTTAACAGGAAAACCATTAATATGAATGGTACATGTGGCTGCTGGAGCTGTCGGCTCTACAACACTCCTCAACTCATACACTCTAGCTTATGCATTTGTGGTATCTGTAGATCCACCAACACGTCAACTACCTCTCCCTTGTCCCGGAGTGGAACCCTGAGGAGCGATAGAACTAGAAACTCTCTACTGTTGCTGTTATTGGTGGTATTGAGATCTCTATCCTCCTCCAGCAAAACTAGCAGGTGAAGAACCCTGTTGTGATAGCGCCTTGCCCTAACGGCAAAAGGCAGCTCTGTGTCCGGGCTTGCCACAAGAAAAGCAAGTCACTGCTGGCTTCTTGGAATCAGCTCGGATGTGTCCAGCTACTTCGCAGTTATGAAACTGTCATCCTTTGTTAGAACTCTGCTGGAAACTAGAACGTCCAGGCGTCTGACTACGCCCAAAACCAGTTGATCCAGTCTTTTGTCTCTTCTCAGGACCTCCTGTCTGAGAAGCTCTCCTATGACCCGGTCGGTCTCTCTCATAAGCAGAAGCTCTATCCTGATAGTCCGTCAAAGAATCACAATGGAAACCAGGAAGATAAGAGCGTGTCGACTCCCTCAACCTCCGAGAGAAAAGGTAAACATGCTGATCCTCAGGTGGTGCAGACGGACCCAACAAAGACAACTCATCCTGGAACTTGCTGACGATCTCACAATAGGCAAATCCTCGAATCCAACCTCAAGGAAATCCTGAAGATGGTCTCTCCTCATAGCTGCAGGACAATAGCGATCCCTGATCACCGTCTTCATTTGCTCATAATTGGTGACCTTATTACGAACGGTCCTCCACCAAGAATGAGCCTGATCCTTCAGCAGCGTTTGTGCTATGTTGACTCGACGTCCCTTTGGGCAACTAATAGCCTCCATAGCGCTATCCAGCTGTCCTAACCACTACTCCACCTCCAATCCAGTCTTTCCCATGAAAGTGGGAACCTTCAGTTGATCAAAAGCCTTCAACCAACTGTCGGGCTTTGGCACCTGTGCCTCAGCCGGTGCTCTAACAACCTCAGCAACTCCAGGAAGCGGGGCAACAACCTGTGAAAATCTTTGCGAAACCTTAGTTGATCTCGCGGGAACTAGTGGTACTGGTGTTGGTCCTCCAGTCCTGATAGCCTCCTCAACTCTCTGCACATAGTCGCGATATGCAGAAGCTCCGATAGACACTCATGCGGACTCTGTTGATGACGCTCTCTGTGCTCAAGACCTAACAGCGGTCCCGTTCCCAGCCTCAGGAACAACACTCTCAGCCACTTCTTCAGCGAACGCCTTAACGATAGGCGGATCAGCAACTGGGGCTTGGCCCCGACCTCTAGCTTGTGGATGGAGGTCTTCCTGCACGTCCTCGTCCATGGACGGCAGGTAGAAGTGGTGGTCGACCTTTTCCTCGCCCCATAGCAGATGTAGCTCTAGTATGCGTCATCTGCTATAAGGATAGATATAAGAAACTATATATATAAGGCCACACTACAACTAAAGTAGAAAACCAAGAAAAGCACACATAAAGGCCAACAAACAAGAAACTACACTTCTGAGATCCCCGGAGGTAGTGGTGGTCGCCCGTACATCTATCCCAGACCGACTAGTTAAAACAAAACCCCTTTTGAAAACGTTAGACCCCTTACGGGTTCTATTTATTTATCCATCCGACCTTCAAAAGATTTTGAGTGCCATTGTTGCCAACCTAGAGCTCTGATACCATATTATAACACCCCAAGTTATGGGAACTCGAAGCACTACGGGCTAGGACCGTACAATGGGTCCCGACCCTCAGAGTAGCAACAACAAACGAATCTTACAACAAGACACACACGAATGAAAACCAAAACTCAATATAAAACCAAAGGTTTAAACAAAAGAAAACACAAAAGCTCCACATCCAAGTTCAAAACAAAAGGGAAACAACAAAAGAAACAATACCCGAACCCGTCCTATAATGTACGGGAACCCTGGCTGACCACACCATCTGGATCACTCAGCAGCACCCTGAACCTGCGGAACATCTACAACGACGTTATAAACCGTTAGCTAAGATTCTAGATACTAACAAGAACGTAAAGACACAAACACACATAAGGTAAAGAAAACACATAGCATGCTTGCACACAACCGAATATTATCTTTCATTAAGGTTATCCATTACTAATTCAACTTCTTTTGTCACACGAGAATCTCCCAAAACTCGTCTCCGCTTCCGTCTACCAATAGGAATAGATCAGTATTATCCGTTACCTACAAGTCTGGGTTACAAGAGCACATTCTAGTCTCCTGTAGAACTAGATAAGTGGTCACCGCCCGATTATAATACACTTGGGCCAGTTAAGATTATCAAAGGGTGAACCCTATTTCCAGTTATCCATTATAAACATGATAAATAACACAAACAAGCCAAAATAATCCAACTAATACGCGGAATAAAGCTAAGTGAGTCCAAGGGACTTACCTCACTCGAAGGTAACACAAAGGCTCAGCAACAACTCAGAGAACACTCAAGAAAGCTCAATTTCCCTCAAAAAAGGAGCAAGGACGGCCTACACGAACAAGCATCACGGATCAGGAACGAAACGGTTGCTAGAAGTCTATAACTTCTAGTCTCAACGATCTCTAAGAGATCTCCACAAGCTAAGGGCTCAACCTTAGTCTAACAGCAACTCAGGAAACAAGGAGCAACCACAAGGATTAAGGAAAGGAACGAGGAAAGCAAGGAAGGAAGCAACTCACCAAAGACGGGAGTTACTGTAGAGCAAACTGCAGGGGCGGTTGGACAGAGGCGCAGGGGCGGCACGTGACAGAGGCGCAGGGGCGGCTCTGTGTAGGCGCGGGGGCGGATCTTCGACAAAACCTACTGTCAAGCTTCTCTTCGACAACAGTCACAACAAGGGCAACCAAAGCTCGCACCTTTGATTTCGACACGTCAAGACTCAACTCAAGAGAGCTTGAGAACAACCAAAGATCAACAACGGAATACTCCACAAGAATCAATGATAAAACTTGATTCTTGGAGAAGAAGAAAAGGGAAGAACGAAGAAGAGAACGAAACAGAAGGAAAGCAAGGTGTAACAGCACATGAACGTGAAGAAGAACAAGGGAGGAAGAACTTACACGTTCAGCAAGGACACAAGGGCAAGGCTGCAGTACTCTGGGGTTGAAGAAGACGTAAGCAAGAAACGGAGAAAAGAGGAAAAGACGGGAATATATAGGGACGGGCTGAAACGATAGACGGAAAAACGTCTAGGGTTTAGAAAGAAGATCAGGAAACCGGCCCATAGAATAGAATATCGGATATTCTATCTATGGAAGGAAGATAAAAAGAACGGAAGAAAGATCGGGCACGATCTGTCGTCATCCGCAGGGGCGGATCACCTCGGCCGCAGGGGCGGCCTTCTTCACCGCGGGGCGGTGAAGGCAAAACTGGGGTCTTACATTAAGCGCACAAATGGAGATGAGAACCACCATTTATGAACTTAGCAGAACTGTGCATGATCTTGTGGCTAACAACTCCACATTGCACCAAGATCTTAAGGAACTTCATGATAGCCATGAATTCTTGGAATTTAAAGTTGTTGTATTAGAAGACTCCTTCCAATAGTTTATTGTTCACCTAGAACACATAGATATTATGCTTGAAGATGGTATCGAGAAACTGGATGCTTTGAGTCCGGACTTGAATAATCTGAAGAATAGCTTAACCCCGGCCCTTAAGACCACCTTACGCATGCCTTATGCCCATCGTACGGGCAGCCTTACGGCCATAATAAGAGCGTATTTTCAGCCAATAATTCTTTCAAATTAATTAGAAAAGTCGTAGCCAAAGTTTTTATTCTTACGACTACCTTATGGACACTTACGGGCAGCTACGGTTGTATCACTTGCCCCTTGGCCATGAAGGTCGGTAATTTAGAAACCAAAAAGTCACACCAAGACCTTATGGGCACCTTACTACCTAATCATGGCCGTATGGAGGTTGTAACACCACTCCATGAAGCTCAATCTGAAATTCAGGACGTAACTCTACAATCCAAAAGCTAAACTCAGCCTCCTTCCAACCCTTCCTCACATGCACCATCACCTCCTTCGACCACACCATCCATCACTTCCGACCACTACCTTAACCCACACATTCCACCTCCAACAATAGTCTCATTTCACCTCCTCATATAGAACAATGGTCTACCCGTCCCCAATGTCCCAAAATACTCTTGTTCGTCCTCGCTCACTTCCCACACTCCGTCGATGCACATCTTGTCTACACCTTCATCCTAGGAGGTGAAGGATTTCATCCGGATTAATCCACATGGGTCAATTTAATGACCAAAATCAAGCGCTACATCAGAGAACCAATGCATTTTCCTTTTCCCTTTTTTTCTTTGCAATTTACTTATGTTATTTCCTTTTTCCTCCCCCAATGTCCCAAAATACTCTTGTTCGTCCTCGCTCACTTCCCACGCTCCATCGATGGACATCTTATCTACACCTTCATCCTAGGAGGTGAAGGATTTCATCCGGATTAATCCACATGGGTCAATTTAATGACCAAAACCAAGAGCTACATGAGAGACAACCAATGCATTTCCCTCCATAACATTCCACCTTTTAGCACCTTCCCTCCCTTGCCACCATATGCATTGCATTGTTTTGTGATTTCTTACTCTCTTTACTTTCTTTTTCTCATCAAGGACGACATGTTTCCCTTTTTTATCACACGTTTGATTTTATGCATTTTTTTATTTTCTTGAGTCTTTTACCTTTTCACATGCATTCTTAAACACAAAACCACAAAAATATTGCATTTGGCGTAGATTGAGTCAATTCTCATCATTCTTACTCACATAAATTGGAAAATGTCATGTTATTACACATGAACTGCCAACGATGCTTTGGATTACTACTTCTTGCTATTGTTTATGCACATGGGTTTTTGGATGATTATTGATGATTAGCTTGCCCAAGCATAACCTTGTGAGCGTTCTAGCCTAAGGACATGCATTTTCATGTGTATTTTCTTTGTTATTGTGAAATCTCCAACATGTTTATTTTCTTATAGAATTTGTGATTTGAATCTCTTTCAAAACTACATGCTCATTTGATTCTATATGTTTGATATTTAAATGATTGAGGCGTCTTTAATAAGCCTATGTGACCTTTACTACCTTTGTGTTTGTTTTATTTCTATTAGTCATTTCTAGTCTTTATTTTCCCTTCTTTGGTGCTCCTAAAAAATGTCTCACAACCGTGAATAGCCTCGTTTGACCTTATTCGGGGTTGTGATGAAAAAAGAGAATAAAGAAATCAAGTATGGGGTGATCTCATGCAGTGTAAAAATAAATTCAAGACATAAATGCATGAATTCAGATGTATATTACCATTATTGAAGATATTAATTTCCATGTTTAATAGAGTGGATAAAAAGTTCCCGACAATTATGCAGCAACAGATAAAAAGTGATTTGTTCAAAAGTAAAGAAAAGCTTAATCTTGAAAGATAAATCAAGTGTTACAAAAATAAAAGTTTTGTGGCGCATGAAGAAGTACAAATAATGAAGAATAGTGTAAAGTGACAATGCTTTGAAGGTGTTTCGAGTTATAAAGATTCGATACTCCATATATTATTTTCCATTTTGAACTACTCTTGTGGTCTACCAACATTACTTGTACATGTCTCATATCCGTGTTACACCTTTATAAAAGATATCGTGACATTTATATTGCATCTTAGTTTCACTTGACATGTGGTGGAGTTCGACAACGCCTTGACATGCCTATGGTAAGATCTATTCATGTTTGTTGAGTTTGAGAGTTTATTGAAATAGGCCTAATCACATCTTATGAGATTGAAGGTAAACACATTACTCCTTAGCGGTTTGAATGTCAATGATTTTTTATTTATCCTCTTACAATGATTGATGCTAAGATTACATGATTTGAGTTATTTATTTTCCTCTAAGTTGAGACAACCTTATATTCTTACACATAGTATGCATACACATGATCTTACTCGAGGACGAGCAAGGTTTAAGTATGTGGTATATTGATGAGTGTCAAATGTAACACTTTTTAGACCTTAGATTCATGCATTTCATACCTCTTTTACTCTCTCATAATCTCTATGTATATGAAAAGTGTTCTCTTTTTGTATTTCGGTATCTACTTTGGTTTGTTTCATGTTTCAAATATGCAAGGTCATTTATGGAGAATAATGGTATGAAAGTACCATAGTTGAAGGATTCAATATTCCCTAGAGTCAGAGAATAAATGAAAACATCAAGATCACTTGAAGGTTGATGAAGCCAAGTGAAAACCATAGGAGATGGATGCCATTTTATGACGACCTTTAAAAAATTCCCAATTTCGACCATATTCCTTTGGGAGTTGGACAATCATGTCAACTGCAAAGTTGTACATCTTTGAAAGAGCTTCAAGATTAGTACTCATGAGTCATGTGATTCCAACCAAATCAACGGTAAAGTCAATTTTACTAAAATATCCAAGAAGCTATCAAGCAACATTACTTACAGCCAAGCTTAACCCACCTTACAGGTAGCTTTATGGTCGAACGGTGCCTGTAAGGAGGCCTTATCATCTACTGCCGAGAAGGAAATTAAATATTCTTTATTAAATTTGGAAGGTTATATTGTGTAACCCTAGACTTTGAGATTTTCCGCTATATATACTTATGTCATATATAGGTTAGATACGTTGATTCATCTCGAATTAGGCATCATTCAGATTTTTTCTTACCCTAGCCGTTAAGTAGTTGTTGCTTTGCTTCGAAGGTTTGCATTTTTGGAAGCAAATAATTGCGAGTTTATGTTTTTCCTGATTTTACATACTGTTTTTGCTTTATATATGATCATGTCTGGCTAAATTTCCTTCCCGATCTAAGGATTTGATAATTCCTATAGTGCTTTAATTTATTGTTTGCACATATATTTGTGAATTGAAATTTTCATATTCCTTTTTTTTCAAAGCGCTTGATTAATCCCTACCTTTTATTTACCTTCGAAATAAGTGATATTTATAACTAGTTAAAATAAAACAATTGAAGAGCCACAAGCGAAGGGCGTTTTAATGGATTTATTGAAAAGATCTTGGTTTTGGAGTACTAGTTCATCAACGCTTCAAGGATTTCTAATTATTGTACAAAGTTCAAGTATTTGTACCTTTTTCTAACTAAAGAACCAAAAGATAAGGTTGTTCTTGGACTTTTTCGGATTTATATTGTATAATCGGTTTTCCTATACTTGTCAAACCGATGGATTAATGAATTTATATTGTATAATCGGTTTTCCTATACTTGTCAAACCGATGGATTAAGAGCTACGCGAATCGTAAAACACGGTTTTTGTTTGTCTATGTCAAAGGCTATTTTAGATGGCTACTAGCAATTATCATATATCAATGTTCATGAGTATTATATATGCATCAATATCTTAATTCATTATAGTGGAGATTCATGATTTCTTAGATCGTCTCCATTATATATTACCTACATCCGACACAATCTTTGTGATTCGATACTCAATTATACTATATTCAATCTCGTATCTTTACGGGAGAGGTTATTCTTACTTTCGATAAAACTTCCACGATCAAATAACCGATTCCAAATTTCATTAATGTTAAAACAAGTTACAATAAACATATCACGAATTCCCTTTAAATTTTAATTTATCCTATATTTAAAATAGAAATATAAAATCGTTGTCCTCAATGACATACATGTTTAAAAATGATAAAGATCCATGTGATTGATGAGAGAAGGTTGCAATGATGATGATCCGGTCTGTTTGACAACTTAGTTTTTAATAAAAATGAAAGAGTACATATAGTATATCCAAAATTATAAAAATGGTAAATTGATGGTTTGCGGTCCATTGTTGCATGTGCAGAAGAACCATTTGTAATGCATTGTCTCAATCCAAGTCGACGAGGAAGAGGAATAGATGTTTCGTGCAATTTGAGCTGTCATCAACTTCTTTTCCTTTTTTACTTTTTTTTACTTTTTTAACCTTTTGCTTTGCTGTTAATTGTAAAATACTTTGTTCATAAAGATACAACCAAACCGGGTATCGGTTATATATTTTTATAAAATAAAATTATAAATCATTTAACAAGTATTATAAGAATAAGATCAATCCATATAGAAAACGTCAATAAATGTCCATTTTAAACATCCAATGCACTAAATTTCAAGATCGGGAAAACCAAAGAGAAAAAGAAAAGTTGAGTGGTTGAGATGTCTAGTCTCGAGTCTATGGGAACCAAATATCCTCCCGTCATCTCTCACCAATTGCCATCATGTTCATCATACTCAATCAAAATCCAACCAACTATATACTATAATACAAGGTAAAATATGCTAAAAGTATAACATATGAATTTAGTGGAGGAATTATATCCTTTTATCTAATTTAGTTTTAGTATACCATTTTTTTAATATATTTTTTAAAAATTTTTGGTACATGTTTAGTTTTCACATCCAATCACAATTATAGAATGAATTATTTTTCATTAATTCGTCATTTTAATTAAGAAATTAGCGTTGAAACTAAACGTTGGGAGTAGAAGCCCAATACATTCTATCCTCATAAACATTAAATTAAGCGGGTCATTTAAAATTTTAAAAATAATATTATGTTATAGAAAACATAAATTATACAATGGTTTTATAAGGTCACGAGAGCTAGAATTGTTAATATATAATCACTTGCTTTACTAGCGTACGAATTTACAATGGTTTACAATTCACATGTTTGGGCAATGTTGGATAAATAACGATCCCGGTAGTAATAATTCAAATCTTCATAATTGACCTGATAACTACAATTATCGACAATAAGTCATTCTAATTGTTCTTCTACAGCTTTAACACACAATTATGAGTTATGACAAAAGCAATATGAGTGGTCACGTCGTTGCTTGTTTAAACCCATTATTCATCATCCCCAACCCTACCATCACATCTTCATGTTCTAACAATTTCGACGTTATATATATAGTAATTGACAAATCATGAAATTTAAAACTATTTTAACCAACTTATTCAATATTAACTTCTGTAATCGCTCAGCTACTGCTCTGCTCCTAATTTTACTATTTACTGTCAATATGTGTAATTATACAAATTATTCTGTTTTCAGTCACCGTTAATGGGCGTTCAACTTCATTTATCTTTATACGAAACCTATATTAGACAATAATATGTTGTAATTTTCATGTAAAATAGTAAATAAACGAGTCAAAAAGTTAATGCGCATTTGACTTTAAAACATCTACAACAAAGATAAAGTGATGAATTTAAAATACTGTCTTTTTTTCTTTTGAAAGGCAAGTGAAGAACTTATAGTTATGGAGCTGTAATTGGATAAAAGGTTAGTAGAACTTGAAAGTGCGGAGCTATAAGGATTATAGTCTAACTATAATCAACACACTAACTAGATAAACATTTGCATCTTCTACACACCATAAAAAATCAATTTATAATTTATTTGTTATTAATAAAGTCAGATAAATATACCTTAAATAGGGGTTATCGTCTATTTGAGTCTTTACAATTTATACCAATCTTATACTTGAAATTAAAAATACAATCTATTTATTTATACCTGGTTGATATACCTTAAATTGGGGTTTTAGTAGAAGTGAATATATTTATTTATAATTACAGACTTATGCAGGAAATTCGAACATACGTTAAAAACCTAATTTAATAAAAAAAATTCATTATATTAACATGAATACTAGTCGTGACAAAGTATATACTAATTGAATTTTGTACTGAAAACTCAGGTCCAGACTATGTGTTTAGCATTTATGTTCACGATATCAACTCGTTTATTTGGTAACAACAATAATAGTGTATAATGAGTAACAATTATTGAAAAGACAAATGAAGTCGGTGCTTATAAATTCATAAATCTCTTTGACTTTACACAAACTAATAATTGCATACAAATTGGGCTCCTAATGGTACCATTAGAATACGTAGTTTGTCTTTCTCTCTCACCCCAAAAAAAAAAGAACACGTCGTTTGTGGACAGCTTCATTTTGAATGGTAGAATGCGATCAAAACACGCTTGTCTTTGCAATCAAAATTTAAAGACAGCTAATTATCTGTAATTTTTATTATTAGATATACAACCCGTAGTAAACAGTTGACGCCGATCACAATTTTTACATAGATTATTAGTTTTATTTTCAAATGGCGACCTCTTATATTCTAAACTCAATGCTTTTATTGCAAGAAATTGTGTATACTTTTATATAAATTATATTTTGGATTTTTTTTTTCTCTGTATGCTTTAAGTTTAATTTTTTTCTTTTAATATCTAAATTGTTTTTCAATTTTACTGTTGGTATCATTCTTATTCGGTTATGTACGTTAAAATTTAATTATAAAATATAAAAAAAATCAAAAATAAATTTAAATCTAATCATGACCTCATTGGAATATAAACTAAAATGTCAATTGCATTGAATTAGTTGATACACATGGATTTACAGCTATTATCGGCAAAATTAGTCTTCATTTAGTTTGATATGAACCACATGAAAATTTGGAAAGATTGATTATTAAGTACATCTTGTAAGTCTCACGGAAACACCAAAACAGTTTAGAAGAAGAAAATGGTGGAGTAGAAATTTGTCTAAAATTACGAATAAGTACAAAATTATCTCAATCTGTTCGTTGCAGAAGAAACCGTTTAATACGTCCGTCTCAATCTTAATCATTTTCTAATTTCAACATCATATATAAAATAATATTTATATGAAAGTGCTTGCGATAGAATGGGTCGTACGTGATGGCCTCCTCCCAACAACTAAGAGGAAGCTCTGTATTGCTTCTCGCTAGCTATAAATGCAGATGCTCATCACTTAACGATAACACATCCAAACCAACATTTTCGCACTTTTTGGAGTTCAGCTTAGCTTGGGGGTGTAAGCTGACCTTATTAGTGGTTGAGCTAGCCTACAAATTTCTTTTACACAGCTCAAGATGACTACCGGTGGCGGTGGCCCTGTCAGGGGCCGCCACTTGCCACATTGGCTTGCAGCCGGCTGGGCTATGGCCCTTCTGATTGTTATCACCGATGTGGCTGCAGTCTCTGCAGATTCTTACGTCTACTCATCTCCACCTCCGCCTCCTGCACCGGTATATGAGTATAAATCCCCACCACCACCCTCTCCTTCACCCCCTCCACCTTACTACTACAAGTCTCCGCCACCACCATCCCCATCTCCCCCACCACCATACTACTACAACTCTCCTCCGCCACCGTCCCCGTCTCCTCCACCACCTTACTACTACAAGTCTCCTCCACCACCATCCCCATCTCCTCCGCCACCTTACTACTACCAATCTCCACCACCACCTTCACCGTCTCCTCCACCACCATACTACTACCAGTCTCCGCCACCACCTTCACCGTCTCCTCCACCACCATACTATTACAAGTCTCCGCCACCACCTTCACCTTCTCCACCACCACCATACTACTACAAGTCGCCGCCGCCACCTTCACCTTCACCTCCACCACCATACTACTACAAGTCACCGCCGCCACCTTCACCGTCTCCTCCTCCACCATACTATTACAAGTCTCCACCACCACCTTCACCGTCTCCTCCACCACCATACTACTACCAGTCTCCACCGCCGCCATCTCCATCTCCACCACCACCATACTACTACAAGTCACCTCCTCCACCAAAGCCAACCTATGTTTACAAATCTCCACCACCACCAACACCGGTTTATAAGTACAAGTCTCCTCCGCCACCTGCACCAACATACTATTATAAGTCACCACCACCTCCAGCACCTACTTACCTTTACAAATCTCCCCCTCCACCAGTGTACTACCCTCCACACCACCACCATCACCTTACTGTGAAGGTTGTTGGAAAGGTTTACTGCTATAAATGTTATGACTGGGAGTACCCATCCAAGTCTCACGACAAGAAGCATCTCAAAGGTAATTAACACCTACAAAAGATAACCTTCTGCCCTTTTACATATATAAATTATAATATGGTCGAATTACATAATCAAGTTATTAGAAAATTAGAAACGAATTTAATATATATATATATATATATATATATTCTTATTAAATTTTATATAATTATTTGTTGTGATTTAGAGTAATTATAGTAGAATTTAATTAATTTTGATAATCTATAGAAAACGAAATGAAAGAAACAAATACATTTTACATCCAATTAAAAAAGAAATGATTCCATGAGTAAGATAATTATATGGACTAGATTTATTTTTATTCCGTTTCAGTGTTCGGGATTAGAACCAAACGGGGTCCAAGTCTACCTTGAGTTATAGAAAAAGGTCAAACATTTATCTTTTACAATATAATCAAAGTTGTTAGAGAAATATAGTAATATGATGGTCTCCACCAAAAAAAAATAGTAATATGATGGTTTTTTTCTTTATGTTGGACAGGTGCTGTTGTTGAGGTGAGGTGCAAGGCTGGTGAGAAGGAAGTTGTGGCCTACGGCACCACCAAGATCAATGGAAAGTTCAGCGCCACCCTCGAAGGCTTTGATTACTCCAAATACGGAGTTGAGGCTTGCAAGGCGAAGCTCCACGAGGCACCAAAGCACTCACGATGCAACATCGCCACCGACCTACACTTGGGCAAAACAGGAGCCAAGCTTTCGGTTAAGTCCAAGGATAAATATGAAGTTGTCCTAAAGGCTAAACCATTCGCTTACGCTCCGAAGACCCCGTACGAAGAATGTAGCAAGCCTAAGCCTCATCCTCATCCTCGTCCTCATCCTCCGTACTACTACAACTCACCTCCACCACCAACTCCGACATACTACTACAAGTCACCGCCACCACCGGCTCCATATGTATACAAGTCTCCACCAACACCAACACCAACCTACTACTACAAGTCTCCTCCACCACCAACACCCACCTACGTATACAAGTCTCCTCCACCACCAGCACCAACATATGTCTACAAGTCACCGCCACCTCCGTCACCTACTTACGAGTACAAGTCCCCTCCCCCACCAACGCCAACCTACGTCTACAAGTCTCCTCCACCACCGACTTATGTCTATAAGTCACCACCACCTCCATCACCTACTTACGAGTACAAGTCTCCTCCACCACCAACGCCAAAATATGTCTACAAGTCCCCACCCCCTCCAACACCGACCTACATATATAAATCCCCACCACCACCGACACCAACCTACGTCTACAAGTCTCCTCCACCACCCGCATATGTCTACAAGTCACCACCACCTCCGACACCAACCTACCTCTACAAGTCACCGCCACCTCCTTCACCTACATACGAGTACAAGTCTCCTCCCCCGCCAACACCAACCTACATCTACAAGTCGCCTCCTCCACCGACGCCAACATACGTCTACAAGTCCCCACCACCTCCAACACCAACTTACGTTTACAAGTCCCCACCACCCCCGACACCGACATACGTCTACAAGTCTCCACCACCACCCGCCTATGTATACAAGTCACCACCACCTCCTACTCCTACCTACATCTACAAGTCCCCACCACCCCCGACCCCGACATATGTCTACAAGTCTCCACCACCACCCGCCTATGTATACAAGTCACCACCACCTCCTACCCCTACCTACATCTACAAGTCCCCACCACCCCCGACCCCGGCATATGTCTACAAGTCTCCACCACCACCCGCCTATGTATACAAGTCACCACCACCTCCTACCCCTACCTACTTCTACAAGTCCCCACCACCCCCGACCCCGACATATGTTTACAAGTCTCCACCACCACCCGCCTATGTATACAAGTCACCACCACCTCCTACCCCTACCTACATCTACAAGTCCCCACCGCCACCTCCTTACGTCTACAAGTCACCACCACCTCCAACCCCAACATATGTCTACAAGTCTCCACCACCACCTGTATATGTGTACAAGTCACCACCACCTCCTACCCCAACATACATCTACAAGTCCCCACCACCGCCTCCTTACGTCTACAAGTCGCCACCACCTCCAACCCCAACATACGTCTACAAGTCTCCACCACCACCTACATATGTATACAAGTCACCACCACCTCCTACCCCAACCTACATCTACAAGTCCCCACCCCCACCTCCCTATGTCTACAAGTCCCCACCACCACCATCTCCATCTCCTCCACCCCCCTACTACTACAAATCTCCACCTCCACCATCTCCATCACCGCCACCTCCGTACTACTACCAATCACCACCCCCGCCATCTCCATCACCTCCACCCCCTTACTATTATCAATCACCACCTCCACCTTCTCCATCACCTCCACCACCATACTATTACAAGTCTCCTCCGCCGCCATCTCTCTCACCCCCACCTCCTTACAACTACAAGTCACCACCACCTCCATCTCCATCCCCACCTCCCTCGTATTACTACCAATCTCCTCCACCACCTTCCTCGTCACCGCCACCTCCTTACTACTACAAGTCCCCACCTCCTCCATCTTCCTCTCCACCTCCCCCATACCACTACCAATCTCCCCCACCACCATCACCTTCACCACCTCCTCCTTACTACTACAACTCTCCACCTCCACCATCCCCATCTCCGCCTCCCCCGTACTACTACCAATCTCCTCCCCCACCTTTACCCTCACCCCCACTTCCCTACTATTACAAGTCCCCACCTCCACCATCATCGCCATCACCTACCCCATACTATTACCAATCTCCTCCACCAACTGTGAAATCACCGCTTTCTCCAGTTTACATCTATGCATCTCCACCACCACCAATATACTAAGAGGCACAACTACGCCTACTTTAGTACATCAAAATTGTGAGTATTCTTATACCATATGAAACATTTTTGCAAGTATATATATACAAATGAAAAGGTCTAATATGATTGTTCTTTATTTTTGTAGGTTTTTTTGTTAATTGTGGAATAAAGGGAGGCTCAAAAAGGACTAGATTATATAATGTTGGTGTGCACAATAAGAGTCTGGATGTCATACTCACGAAGAATACATTTTTTCAACCAGACCAATTTGCAAAAGCTTCGTTGTCGATCATTTTTCACATCATAGTAATTATGTCTTCAACATTTAGCAACATCGAAAAAAAAGGAAGCAAGAGAAGTCGATTTATAGACAAATTGCAATGATTTTAGTCTTGTAGTTCATTGTTTGAATTTAAAAACTTTTTTGGCCTTTTAGTTAATTTGTTTGTATACATTATGGGTTGTTTAGTTATTGAATATTCCTTCATCAAGAGTTCTCTGTTGTTAATTTTCACATTTAATAAAAGGATATATTTTGTGATACACCTTTTGGGTTGATTTCTAACAATATTATTTTCAAGAAGGGAAGAGAGAAAAGTTTATTCTGGAAGTAAGAACCGAATATGTTTTCACTGCTTCATTAAATTGTTATGATGAACTTATCCTCTCTTGTATACAAATCAAATGAACCATACTCTATTCCTATTTAAGACACACCATTGTCTATATACCCCTCAAGCCGCAGAAGAAGACACAAGTCCTAACTTACTGTTGGAACCAATATTTTAAATAAGTAGTGTGCCGATTTTTTTGGTAAATTTTCGGTGGGCTTTAAACATCGTCAACACCGGAAAACAAAAGCATTGCCTTCGTCTCCGCGAGCACTGGTTCGAGGTATGCTTATTTGCTAAAATTGGATTCCGAGTGAATGAGATAATGATGCCCGAAGTTACGTGTACGAAACACAAAACTCAGAAAAAGGAACAAAAATGTGCTTATCCCACGTCGACTAAAAGGAGTAGAATCCTTATAGTATATAAGGAGGGAAACGCTTAAAGGGCATGACCTTTGGGTCACTACCCATTTTCAATGGGGAGCGGGCGTAGCTAACCGACCGCGCGTGCCGAGCTGAGCCAAAAATCAAGAATTTATATTTGAATTAAAAATGAAAGTTACGATTTAAATAGAATATCCGGATTTGAAATTTCGGATTTAATGTGTTGATCTCCTTTGATTAATGAACTTGCCTATAAAAGGGGGTCTCGTCTTCTCATTCCAACACACGAAAAACAAAAGCCAAAACGTCTTTCTCCCATCCTCCTTCAAAATTCGAGAGTGCAATGCAGAAATGGTTCGCCAGATTGTCAAAGTCATTATGGGTCTTGGATCTAGTGTAGTTTTGTCCTGGGTTTCAGAATGTTGTTCTAAACAACGTAATCCAGGGCGTTTTCATACTTAAGGACAAATGTCTTCTATTTCGACTTTGCACGCCAACGGTATTGTAATCCTACACCACCATGCAAATGGTGGGATCATCTCATCAAAGAAAGGAGACAAACGCTAGATCCGGACATCAACACTTGAGAGCAAATGAAAGTGTTGATGAGAACAAGTTTCATACCCCCATACTATGATAAGGAAGCAAGGCAAAGACTGGATAACTTCAAGCAAGGAACCCGGAGTGTGGAAGAGTTCTACACCAGCATGCAAATGGTGATGGTTAAGGCCAACATTCATGAGGATGAGGAGTCTACTATGACTCGATTTTTAAGAATTTTGCATCCATCCTTAGCCAATGAAATTGATTTATATCCTTATGATAATATGACTAACTTATTACTATTGGTTATTAAGGTGGAGAAGAAGTTGAAAGGATGAGACCAAGAGATGAGCTCTTGGAAACAACATACATCTCGGCCAAATCGAGACAATATCGGACGAAATTCTGACCGAGATTCCTCCAAGGACGAGCCTCGAAGGAAGATCAACAACCAAGGAACTTTGAAAGCTTCGACCCAACGGACACATTCTCGCCCTTTGAATTTGCCTTTAAAGAATCCTAAAGGGAGCACTTCTAACTCTACCCATTCAAGAGATATTGTCTATTTTTCTATTTTAAATGTCAAGATAGAGGTCATTATAAAAAGGATTGTCCTAATAATAAGGTATTATTCATTAATCAACAAGGGGATTATGAATGTGAGGAAAAGCATAACAGTGCTAGTGAAAGTGACAAAAGTTGTGAATATGAGCGTGGAGAATCTTTGATTACTAGGAGAACTTTGTATGTTAATATATCTCCTTGTTAAGATAATTGATAACATGGATTATGAACTTAATATAGCCTTGCATATAGGTATTGTTTCCATTTTATTTGCATGTATAGACATGATTCCATGACATTTGAGCTCATATTTGCATACTTTGCTAGAATAGATGTCTACACGGATTCTTGTTGCATTTGTAGGTAATTTGACGGATTTTGGAGCAAAATGGAACATATGAGGACTAAGCCTCAAGGTGGATCATATTGGAGCATGGTAGAGCACTAAAAGAGGGTTGGAACATCATCAAAAGATAGAAGGAAAGAGCCAAAAAAGACACGTTCAGACCAGAAATCTCGGCCAGACAATGAAGAATCTTGGCCGAGATCAATAACAAGATAGACCGAGATTTATTTTATTTTTGGCCCAAACCCAAGGCTTTTAAACCCTAGTTTTTCCTATAAGTCTTGGAAGCTGGCAGCAAGCTAAGGATTGCACTACACACTGAGAATCATCGACTTCACGTACTAGGATCGAAAAATAGACTTGCAACACTTTGGATTGAGAAGGATTGTGAAGATTTCTTGTAGAGAAAGATAGTTCTAGATTTCATTGCATTCTGATTAAAGATTGAATCTTTGTTTTCAGTTTGCTTTTGCTTTTGGGTATTGAAGACATATTGCTAAGTATTTCTTACTTTTCTTTTAGTTCTATGGGTTTATGGTATTCTTGAATCTTTCATATATATTTCTTGATTTGAATATGTGTGTTGTTGACTAAACCCTTGCGATTCTAGGGTGATTGGTTGATGGTTGTGATTTAGATGATGGTAGACTGAG
Organism: Fagopyrum homotropicum; assembly: GCA_033239125.1. Taxonomy (NCBI): domain Eukaryota; kingdom Viridiplantae; phylum Streptophyta; class Magnoliopsida; order Caryophyllales; family Polygonaceae; genus Fagopyrum; species Fagopyrum homotropicum. Next base: position 36,496,298 of record BSWB01000001.1, on the reverse strand, counting down.
CCTTTAAGTTTAGATTGAACCTTGAGAGTTGGTTTAACCTTCGATCAGACGAATCTTAGCCTATTCTTGAGAACCTTGGCTGAGATTTTCCTTAGAACAACCCGAGGTTTCTTCTGTTGATCCGTTTACGTTATATCTTTATGCTTGGGTTTTAGATTGCCCAAATCCTAGTTTTTGTTGAGCTTATCATACCATTAGTTCCCTCTAAGTCTTACATCTAATCTTCGTAAGAGACTTACCCGTTGATTCCCTTTCTTGGTTACCAAAGATGACGAGTCTAGGTAATAAATGACTCAAACCCCGTTATTAGGTTTAAGCGTGCCTTCTTCTTGCCTGAGTGACCTTAACCTTAGACTTACCCAGTGAAGGTTAGTTCTTGACCCTTAGGTTGAGTGGTTGTTTGAGTTTTTGTTCCTTTCCTTAGATGCTTGAGACTTACCCGGTGATAGGAGCTTTGGTTGGGATAGGTGGTTTGTGAGACCTCCCCCGTGATCATTTCCACCTTAGAAACACCTTAGTGATCCGAACCTTATCCTAGTTCTTTAGAAGTCTTGAATCGAAAGCCACAATTGTATACTTTGATCTCCAGAATCTACATTGTCCGATTATCATATTATTCATCTTTATTGCTTTGTGTCTTTTTTTTTTATTCTTTAGTAACAGGTGGAGTCTATTCTATTTTTGATTTATTATCAATTGATTTTACCTCAGTCCTTGAGATCGACCTTGGAATTTTTGATTTTACTACAATTTGATCCATACACTGTGGGTTCTCTTATTTGCTTTGACTTTTATTACAAGTATAAACTTAAGACTATATTCGTTCATTATTTACACACGTCTGAAAGCGAACAAGTTTTTGGCGCCGTTGCTGGGGACTTGACCTAGATCTATTGGTGATTTCGGTCATTGATAGTCTATACTCCGCTTTTATTTTTAATCCTTTTGCTTTGACTCTTTGTACTTGCATGTTTCCCTTTCTTTAGGTTTATACGAAGATCTCGTTCCGGTAAAGAACTCATTCCATACGATCTTAAACCGGAGAAAACTTACAAGAGAGATTAAGGGAAGCTAAGAAAGAGAAGATGGCTAAAAAAGACATTCAAGTCGAATTAGAAGATGCTTTTAACAATTAAGGTTTAACCAGGAAGCCATGAAAGAAGAAAGAATAAGAACACTAAAGAGAGAAGGGGAAACTACGAGAGAGCTAGCTGAACTCATAATTAAAATGAGACATGCGCTCTTTGAAAGAGGAGGCAAGGTCCGTATAGATTTACCTCCACCAGTCGCACTAGCGCCTGCACCTCACCCACCGGTGAGGCATGTTAGAGTTGACCCATTTGTGGGAGAATCACAAACCCTTGGACAAAGAATGGATCTAGCTCAGCGAGTACTCCGTCCAAGTGTAAAATGAGACATGCGCTCTTTGTGATGAAGGATAAGGAAAGTTTGTTCAAGTCATGGGAAAGGTTCAAGGACCTTCTACTAGATTGTTCTCATCATGGTATTCCAAAGATTGAGCTGCTTGAGATCTACTTCAAGGGTTGGATGAGCATACTAAATTCAAGCTTCAATCCCTTTTTGGAGGGACCTTTATGGAGAAGTGTAATGCCCCAATTTTTAGTGAACCGAGATGACACTGGGTTTGATTCACACAATGAAACCATCAATAATAGCCTGACAACAACAACATTAATTGGACCTTCCAACAAGAACACGGCAAATATAGGAAAATATCCAACCTGATTATCAAGTAAAATAGCGGAAAAATGCTAGAGCATGTAGACGACTAGATAAACCATAGAATCTCAACAACCTTAAGGAAGATTTACAAAAGAAGAAAGTAGTCCAAACAAAGAAAGAAAAAGTTTACTCAAAGTCTAGCAAGCATAAACATCCCAATCCTAAGGCATCCAAAAATTTGGCTGAACACCATCAAGCTGTAAGGTAACCACGGCAGCGTACCTGACATCAGAAGGAGAGCCTAACACAAAATCGGGAAGAAACCCGTTAGCTAGCGTTCTCAAAACTAGGGTCAAGCCCTAAGAACAGACTAGGCATGGATAGATTATGTAGAGAGAAATAAAAGTAAAATAAAACCATTAAAGATGCGTAAAAAGTACACATGCTCTTGAATAAACTCATGACTACTACACTACAAGCACCCCTAGAAAAGGGGGCGTATAACCTGCAAACGCCATGTGAGGCAATTCTCAATCAATTGTTCTCACTAAATGGACATTCAACCATAAATCTGTAAATACTAGTAATAAAGAGAAGTCATTATGATATTATGGATATGATGTTCATGTATGCTTATGAATGCAATGGCAAAATGTATCCTCTCACTCAACTCTTGATAACGTGGTAACGTGATATTGATCTCTCATATCATACGTGCCCCTCCGGCGTCCAATGGTTACGGTAATCTGTGGTCTGACTCCCATTTTTGGTTTGTCCTTTTTTCCCCAACTCGGTCCCTACTAGGGCACCGTCCAAAGCATGAATGCACGTTTTTCTATGGTATATATATATATATATATATATATATATGAAAGGGGTTTCCATCACGTCGTATGGGCATGCATGGCACATCGCTTCCTCATACCCAAACCTTATACCGGTAGTCCCCATTTGAAAAAATAGTCAATATCTAACATACATATATCCAAACCATTGATATAAATCAATAATTATATGCACTACTTTTAAAACGAAAAGAAACTCTCACTCTAACTAAATGCTACCATAATGCAAAATCTGAACGAACGACAACTAAGTAAGTTCGGAGACTCACATCGTAGATCACAAGCACACTCCAAACGATTTCTCTATAGCTGTCTCAACCCATCCTCGAGCGCCCAAAGTTTTTGGAATTGGATATGTATGAAAGAAGTAGTAATCGGTGGTGGTTCGGAAGAGGAACGCCAAACGGAAGAGGTCGGAAACTATGGTCGACGGCGAATAGTAATAGGAGCCGGAAGAGGTCGGAAACCCTTGGCCTTGGGTCTAGACCATGATGGATCTGGGTTCAAATCGGTGTCTAGCGGTAGAATGGACCTGTTGTGGTGAAGACCCCTGATAGGTGATGGAATCACTATCATTTAGGATAGTTTTTAGAATCTTTTTATTGCATTTGTGTCGGTTTATGCTACTAACTTCTTGGTCCAGAAGAAGAAGACTAAAAGAATCTAAGGAAGGATTTATAAGCACTTAGGAGTGAAGATCGTTCACGAAGTAAAGCTTCTGTTGCTTCACCGCCCCCGCGTAGCCTTGTCACCGCCCCTGCGGGTGACACCTTACTCCGGAGCGCTCCCTGCGCCTTCGCCAGAGCCAGCCACGACGACTGTCACCGCCCCTGCGTCAACCCCTGGCTCCCCTGCGGTGACTTCCCCTGGAGAAGCGAAGACCAGCGCCCCTGCGCCTCCCCCTGCACCTCTGCTTGCGCCTCAACCTGGGAGCTGAAAGGTGAAGAGTCTGTGTCACCGCCCCTGCAATGACATCGGGACACCATGGCGGCTTGGCATCAGAAACGGGAGGAAGTTGAAAGGTCAGACGTTTGAAGAGTATTAAAGATCCTCCCCTGCGGAATTGCCTAGCCGCCCTTGCGGTCATGAAGAAGATCAAGCGTTTTTGCCTTCACCGCCCCTACGGAGCTGAAGGCCGCTCCTGCGGTTCAACAACAAAAGTTTTACTCCGGCTATTTACACCACCTTCATGGCATTAAAGGTGGCTGTTTTGGGCCGGCCATTTACTCCTATTTAATGTCTTTTGTAGTATAAATAGGCCTTGGTTGATTGCTAGAATTATCCAACTTATTATCCATCATTTTTCCACTTAGAAACCAATTTTCATTTCCATTGTAATGAGTTGCTAACTCCCTTGCTACATTGGGTTGGTTTGAAGCTGCGTTGTTACTTTGGTTGTAAGTTTTTTTAATATAAGTTTTCATCCAGTAATGCTTTGTGTTTCCTTGATCTCCATTGTCTAATTTCATGTTTTACTATTACTTGAGATTGATCACCTTAGGTTCTAAAGTGCATGCAAAGAACTAGGATTAATAGGTTCCGGGTTCGGGTCTTTAATCTAGTAGTAATCTTTAAGTAATAACGGGTTGTAATTACTTAAAGAAAAGGAACACAAATATAAAGATAAGCTTAACGGTTTTAACCTTTTGTTTATATCCCTTAGTCTTTGTTTGAAAGCTAACTTGTTATTTGTTCTTGTAGGTTTACGGAACACTAACCTGTTAAGTTGTGTTGATGCCGGTTGGCTCAACACATATATATGATCGAAACGGGAGATTACTTGAAAACTTGTAAATGGAACTCACCAAAGTAGCAATTGCATGCCTAGAATCAACCTAGTGTAGATTCACCCCCTATTGTCTTACTTGTTGCGTTATTCGTTTTCATAAGTTTTTGTGCATCAATTTAATCAACCCCCCTTTTGTTACTTGTTTCTATAATCAATAATTGCATCTAATAAAACACCTTAACTTGTTCGCTCCAAATGGTGTGTGCAAGCTTTAAATTTATAACTGAAGAAAAATGCTTAAACAAGAATGCGGACCCGTAGTGTACGAATCAATTATAGTAAAAGCAAGAATTCCGGGGTGTCGATCTCAGGGACTTAGGTGAAACAAAGCAAGTATAGGTTGTCAATATTGCAACTAACCACAAAAGCAATTAAAGCAATCAAAAGATGATAATATAGTCAATTAAGGAAATATGCAAATTCTAGGGATTAAAGCATCCAGTTGTGGTTCCAACTCAAGATCTCAAGATAAGCGGACAAAGCTGAGGTTTTGCAAAGGGAAGGTGTTTCTAAAGTGGAATAGATCACCGGGTAAGTCTCACTACTCACAATCCCAAACCAAAGAATCTATTACCGGGTAAGTCTCAAGGTGCTAAGGAAAGAAACTATAATCTCAAACCAATAAACCAACTAAGGGAATGTAATCAACCTTTACCGGGTAAGTCTCAGGCTAACTCACAAAGATGTAATGAAGACACACTCAAACCCCAGTAAAGGATAAACCTTTATTACCTACACTTATGATCATGGGTAAACAAACTAAGGAATCACCGGGTAAGTCTCATCCTATATTTGCATTGAACCAGAAAAGGTGTAATAAGAATAGGATTTGGCAAACTCTAACACTTAACTCTCAGTTTCGGATCAGAAAGGGTCACCTCGGTCAGTCAAGTTCCACCCCGGCCGAGATGTTCATCGACTGAACGAGATGTTCTAAGGTTAAGGATAAGGACTCGAGCTTTCAGAGTCCTACTGGGATTTAAGATTATTCTATCATTGTTTTTCCCACAACCTTCAGCCAATCACCCTAGAATCGCACAAGAAAATTAGCCACTCATCATCATGAAAGCAATAATCAAATATACGGGAAGAGAATGAATATTTGAACACAAAAACCTTAAGAACAAGGCTTCCATAACTGAATCAAATATCAAACAAATAAGCGTTCCTTGGATCACAAATCCAACAAGACAATCAACAAGAACGGAATCTAAGAAAGTCTTACAAATCCCCTTAAAAGCTATAACAAGCTATCAACTTCCTTCCTTCAATCTTCAAAGCTTCCTTCCTTCCTTCAAAACTCCAGAAAAATCCCTTAATTGCTGGATGCTCTCAGCCCTCTAAGCATGGTTAAACTTGTGGAAAATCCAACCCTTTATATAGGAGAATTATCTTCTAAAGATAAAATATCTTAAAAAGATATTTTCCTAATAAAATATACCCATATCTCATAAATAGATCCCTAAAATATATGATCTTCCTTCCAGAAATCCAGCCCAAAAATATAAGATCTCTCCTTCCAAAAATAAAAGATCTCAGCCAAATAAAATATATCTCGCCGCGTCCAGGGTGTTCGCCTCGGTCGGGGCGCTCCTCAAGATCACCTCGGTCGAGGTAGTACTATAGCTGACCGAGGTGACTCTGAACTGAATGTTAAATCTCTCAAATCTAGTCCAAAATAAATCTTCTTTGTTAATTCATTATTTTCTAGGTTCTTCCTTAAGCTCTTGAATGTAGCTCTAATGACTCCTTCGCTCCTTTAGCTCCATTTTGATGCAAAACGTGCCATTTTACCTACGATTACAATGAAACTTGGTGTAGACCTCGATTCCCCCAAAGGTAGATGAAACGACGATATAATCACATAATATACATTCAAACATGTAGATTATTGAAGATAAAACGTCTAAACAGGTCCCAAAATATAGACTATAATTCATGCTATCAAAATACCCCATACTTGTCCCTTGCTTGTCCCCAAGCAAGTTCCAAATCTTAAGTACAAGATAGAATGGATTATAGGTCATAAAGATCAATGAAAAGTTTTTCAAAACATTTTTGGTGGTGTGCTCCACTCATAGATCACTCTAAGAAAATGCTTCATGGAATTTAAAATCAAAATATGATTAAAACATTTTATAAATATAAGAAAGTTGTTCATCTTTGCATAAAATCATAGAATGCATAAATCATAATTATCGAAATTAATCATGCATAATCCAGTTTAAACCACTAAGTCAATCAACAAGCTCGAGGTCTCAAGGGCTTTTCAAGAGAAGGTCAAGAAACGTGTGAGGGTGGGATGTATATAGGGAATGTGGTGCTAGAATCCGGAAAAAGGATCTTTACTTCACTTGCTTTGAACTTCAACATCTTTACCAATAAGCTTTGCTTATTTTACTTTTTTACTTTTTGGGATGCATGGACATAGGTGAACAATAACCGAAGCCTAGGAGATCAACAATCATCAATTTCTCGAGATGCATCAAACCCTTGATGCACATACCACGACCCGTTAGGAATATCGCTCAATCCGACTTTGGCAAGACACAAACACCCGGCTATGTGAATGGTGCCGAGTTACTCATCATCATGATTGACTTCCCCAAACCTATTTGTTTCTTTCTAACTTTCAGCCAACATCTCAACTTTTCTTTCACTTGCTTTTCACTTGCTTGCTTCCAAATTCCCGGATAGGTAAAGGGAGGCAAATATGTATATGAGGGGCTAAGCATGATCAAGAAGAAGAAGAGAAGAGAATGAATTGCCTTAATCATCCCAGGAAGAAAGTGATAGAACTCATCATGTGGTGTCAACCTTCAAATTTAACATAATTTGGACAAAAACAAAGTATTAAACATGCCACAAATTTCAAATAAAACATTTAGCAACTTAAACATATCATAAAACCATTCAAACATATAAAGATTTCAAAACCAGTCTGCAAACAAAATCTTCACTGAGGTCATATCCAGATAAGAAGCACAAAATCGTTTCGAAAACTTTCTCAGTTAAACCACCTCGGTCGAGATGTTCTAAGTCAACCGAGGTACTACACCTCGTTTGGTCAGAATCACTTCGGTCGAGGTCATAAAATTTTTTTTCTTAACCAGTTTTTGATGTTTTTCTCAATCAGATAACCTGTATGCATGCATGTAGTCTCAGATAAACACATAGAGCAAGATAAAACAGTAATATCCGATAGAGTCATACAAGCATACACATAATGTCAAATCATACATCCAAATACCCCACACTTGGGACACATTGTCCCAATGGGTCAAAATAAGTCTGAAAGAAATGTACTCACCGGACATAAGCTGAGCTGCATAATAAATAAATAAAAGAAATCCCTGCAAGCTCTAGTCCTGATCTGCTGGTGGTGGTGGTGGTGGATATGGCATGTACGGGTGCTGGGATGGATCAAAGGGGTAGCCCATAGTATGCTGGAACTGTATCTCCAACATCCGGCGCTGGTAATGCTGGCTCTCCCTCATCTCCAACATATCTAAGGATAAAGCAGCGTAAGAGTCGATCATATGATCCGTCAGCTCGTCTATCCGTCGGTGAGCTACGGGATCCCGCTGTCTGCGGACTCTGCACCTAGCTGGACGTGATGGTGGTGTAGCTGCCTCCTCCTTAGTCTCCTCGTTGTCCAGATCGACGACTAGTATGCTGGGACCGGCTGTGTCTGTCCTTGTATCCATAGCAGCACCGCCATCGTCCTCCTCATCCTCATCAGCCTCCTCCTGTGCTTGTGCTGCTGCATCTCTAGCGTCCTCAATGTATGGAGTCTGATAGGTGATGGAACCACTATCATTTAGGGTAGTTTTTAGAGTCTTTTTATTGCATTAGTGTCGGTTTATGCTACTAACTCCTTGATCCAGAAGAAGAAGATCAAAAGAAGCTAAAGAAGGAGTTATAAGCACTTAGGAGTGAAGATCGATCACAAAGCAAAGCTTCTGTTGCCTCACCGCCCCAGCGGATCCTTGCAGCCGCCCTTGCGGGTGGCGTCTTACTTCGGAGCACTCCGTGCGCTTTCACCAGCGCCAACCATGAAGCGTGTCACCGCCCCTGCGCCACTCCTTGGCGTCCCTGCGGTGTCCTCCACTAACGAAACGAAGACCAGCTCCCCTGCGCCTTCCACTGCGGCACTGCCTGCGCCTCCACATGGGAGCTGGAAGACGAAGAGGCTGTGTCACCGCCCCTGCGTTGACATAGGGACACCCCGGCGGCTTGGTGTTCGCCACTTAGTGTGCGTGCAAATAAGTCTTAAATTTATAAAACTAGAATCAAGCAAGCGAACCCGCAGTGTACGGATCGATATAGTTAAGCAAGAATTCCAGAGTATCGAACACAGGAATTTGGGGGGTTAAATCCAGTTATAGAATTGTCAAGCGAGTAAATGTATGAGCTTTTGTAAATTATTGGGAAAACAACAATCCTAAAGATCCAGGAATCCAGCTGTGGCAATCGATTCAAGATATACTAAAAATATAAGGACAGAGTTGAGGTATGCGAAGGTATACGAATGTAAGGCAATGTACGGTGAAGTTCCAAGACCTTATATGGCTCAACTAAAGACGCTCTCTATAAAGGTTGTTGAGGCTTCAGTATAGAAAGGATCTAAAGGTAAGAATTAATGTCAAATACCCAAACTTGTAATCAAAGGATCAAGACCAACTAAACCGATTAAGGTTGTGACACTCAGAATCAAGGTAGAGGTTGTTGAGGCTTCACTACCACCTAGAAAAGGGAAGCCAAGACTAAGTTAAAGCAAATCTTTAACTTTGGATTAAAGTAAAAGCAAGGCTCGTAACTGACACAAAATTACGGGTAGTTCTTGAGTTCCACGGCCGTGGAAGCTCAAGAACAGACCGTGGATTAGTTTCGTCGGCAATTCTCTTTAACTCTCAGGGTCCAATCTGTTTACGATCGATCTATCATCATCTAAGCCACAACTATCAACCCTTCACCTTAGAATTGCTAAAGGGTTTTAGCCAACAACAGTCATTATGATATCAAATTCAAGATTTAAAGGAATAAAAGACGAAAACTTCCGAAAACCTTAAATAACTTTCAAACCAATCTCAAATTCACAAATATCGATGATAATATAACTCAGATTTGGAATAAACACAAACAAGTAACTATTCTAGATAAGAACGAAGAACGGGATGTCAATCCGGCTTCTAATCAAACTTAGGAATCAAAGGCGTAACTTCCGCCAAGAACGATCTTCCAAATCTTCAACTCTTCGCAAGTCTCCGTTGCGAAATAGCAATCTCCACACGTCCAACTTGAAACCCTAGGCACGTGTAACTCCGTAGACAAAAGTCTAAGCGTGAGGCGTAAGCAAGGTAGCGAAGGTGACGGAGTCTCTTTTCTTCCGCCCTTTTATAGGGCTGGATAAAATATGTCTTCGGCCCATGTGCATAGTGGATCGTAATTCTCCTTTCTCTCGTGCTATTCTTCAACTTAGCATCTTCCTTAGCTCCTAGTGATGTCCTCAATCCTTGGACATGCTCAATCTATCTCCATTCTCCCTCGATTTGTCCGATTTTAGCTCCTAATTGCCTACACTCAACACAAAGCTTATGTAGACCTCTATATCGACAAAATAGATGAACTAACTCACAATTGCTTCAATGCTTTATCAATGAGTACCAAAATGGACGAAATACACTTAGAAAACGTGCCTAAAATATCACAATATTTCATGCTAACACTTGGCATCAGAAACGTCAGGAAAGGCGAAAGGTCAGACGTTGAAGAGCATTGAAGATCCGTCCCAGCGGAATTGTCTAGCCGCCGCAGCGGCTCTGAAGAAGTTCAACCGATTCTGCTTAAACCGCCCCTGCAGTTCCTAAAGGCCGCCCCTGCGGTTTAACGCCAGAAGCTTTACTCCGGCTGTTTACACCACCTTTATGGCATTTAAGGTGGCGGTTTTGGGCCGGCCATTTACTCCTATTTAGTGTCTTTTGTAGTATAAATAGTCCTTGGTTGATTGCTAGAATCATCCATCTTATCATCTAGTTAGTCAACAAATTATCCAATTAGATTGTCTTGCTTCCTTGTAATGAGTTGCTAATTCCCTCGCTACATTGGGTTGGTTTGAAGCTGCATTGTTACCTTGGTTGTAAGTTCTTTTAATCTAAGTTTTCATTCAATAATACTTTGTGTTTCCTTGATCTCCATTGTCTAAATTGCATGTTTACCATTGCTTGAGATTGATCACCTTAGGTTCTAAAGTGCTTGTAAACAACTAGGATTAATAGGTTCCGGGTTCGGGTCTTTAATCTAGTAGCAACTTTAAGTAATAACGGGTTGTGATTTCTTGAGGAAAAGGAACACAAATATAAAGATAAGTTTAACGGTTTTAATATTCTCTTTATATACCTTTGTCTTTATTTGAAAGCTAACTTGTTATTTGTTCTTGTAGGTTTACGGAACTTTAACCTGTTAAGTTGTGTTGATGCCGGTTGGCTCAACACACATATATGATCGAGACGGGAGATTACTTGAAAACTTGTAAAAGGAACTCACCAAAGTAGCAATTGCATGCTTAGAATCAACCTAGTGTAGATTCATCCATTATTGTCTTACTTGTCACCTTTATCGTTTTCATAAGTTTTAGTGCATCAATTCAATCAAACTTCCCCCCCCTTTGTGTCATTTGTCACTATAATCGATAATTGCATCTAAAACACTGAGCAAAGATATTTCTGTGGTCGTCTATACCCAATCAAAAGTAAATCCCGACTTAGCACTAAGAACAAGTATAGTGATTAAGTAAGGGTCGAACCCAAGAGATTTAAGGTGTTTTAGATGTAATTATCGATTATAATGACAAGTGACACAAAGGGGGGGAGGGGTTGGTTGATTTGATGCACATAAACTTATGAAAACGATAAATGCGACAATTAAGACAATAATGGACGAATCTACACTAGGTTGATTCTAAGCATGCAATTGCTACTTTGGTGGATTCCTTTTACAAGTTTTTAAGTAATCTCCCATCTCAATCATACATATGTGTTGAGCCAACCGGCATCAACACAACTTAACTTATTAAAGTTCCGTAAACCTACAAGAACAAATAACAAGTTAGCATTCAAACAAAGACTAAGGGATATAAAGAGAAGATTAAAACCGTTAAATTTATCTTTATATTTGTGTTCATTTTCTTTAAGTAATTACAACCCGTTACTACTTAAGTTGCTACTAGATTAAAGACCCGAACCCGGAACCTGTTAATCCTAGTTGTTTACATGCACTTTAGAACCTAAGGTGATCAATCTCAAGTAATAGTTAACATGTAATTAAACAATGGATCGGAGAGCAAGGAAACACAAAGCATTACTAAATAAAAACTTATGTTAAAAAGAACTTACAACCAAAGTAACAAAGCAGCTTCAAACCAACCCAATGTAGCAAGGGAGTTAGCAACTCATTACAATGGAAAACTCAAGTCTAAAATGGATTTTGTGGGGAAAAGTGTGGATGATCCTAGCAATCAGCCATGAACTATTTATACTTCAAAAGACACTTAATTAGGAGTAAATAGCCGGCCTAAAACAGCCACCTTTAATGCCATAAGGTGGTGTAAACAGCCGGAGTAAAGCTTCTGACGTTAAACCGCAGGGGCGGCCTTCAGAAACCGCAAGGGCGGCCTTCAGGAACCGCAGGGGCGGTTTAGGCAGAATTGGTTGATCTTCTTCAGAACCGCTGGGGCGGCTACACAACTCCATTGGGGCGGATCTTTAATGCACTTCAACGTCTGACCTTTCGCCTTCCTGACGTTTCTGATGTCAAGCCGCCGGGGCGCCTTAAGGCCAACGCAGGGGCGGTGACACAGACTTTTCACCTTCCAGCTCCCAGGGCGAGGCGCAGGCAGGGTGCAGTGGGAGGCGCAGGGGAGCTGGTCTTCGTTTCGTCAAGGCAAGTCACCGCAGGGGCGGCTGTAAGGACCCGCGGGGGCGGTGGAGCAACAAAAGCTTTGCTTCTTGATCGAGCTTCACTCCTAAGTGCTTATAACTCCTTCCTTAGCTTCTTTTGATCTTCTTCTTCTGGACCAAGGAGTTAGTAGCATAAACCGACACTAATACAATAAAAAGACTCTAAAAACTACCCTAAATGATAGTGATTGCATCACCTATCAAACACCTTAACTCTCTTGGGTTCGACCCTTACTTAATCACTATACTTGTTCTTAGTGCTAAGTCGGGATCTACTTTTGAGTGGGTATAGACGACCATAGAAATACATGCGGTCAAATTTTGGCGCCGCTGCCGAGGAGTTTTAGTGTTTTATTGTTATTATTGATTATTGGTTTGAACCATAAAAATGGTTCAAACCCGTGCTACTAATTCTGGCTTTGCTTCTTTTGATCCAGAAATTGAGAGGACGCACATCCGGCAACGAAGACAACAACAACTTCAACAAGAGATGGCTGACCGTACTCTTCGTCAACTTACGCAACCCATCTTGGCTCAAAACCCTCTTGCGGTCGCTATACCGGCACTAGGGGAAGGAGTCAACTTTGAGCTCAAGCCGGGCCTCATCCACTTGCTCCCATCCTTCCATGGGCTAAGTGGTGAATATCCCATCAAGCACCTTGGGAAGTTCCATAATGTGTGCATGAGCATGAAGCCGGCCAACATTACCGAAAAACAAATCAAGATGAGGGCATTCGGCTTCACACTCAAAGATTCTGCGGATGATTGTATTACCACCTTCCATCCAGGAGTATCGACACTTGGGAGAACCTTCACAAAGCGTTCTTGGAGAAATAATTTCCAGCTAAGAAGGCTAATAGCTTGAAGAAAGCTATAAGCAACATCGAGCAAGAGGCAACCGAAACTCTCTACGAGTACTTCGAAAGGTTTCCATGCCTCCGATCCAACTGTCCTTTTCACGGATATTCAACTCAAGATCTAGTCTTATACTTGTACAATAGCTTGCTAGACAATGAAAGGAGGATCGTCGAGGCGGCTTGCGGAGGTAATATTCTTAACTCTACTCCTGACCTTGCTTTGGAAAAGATACAGGAACTAGCGGAAGGAACTCGGAACTTTGGAAGGACCCCGGCTAAGAAAGGAGTTCATGCTGTGAGCTCCGGGAAGAGAGAGATTTCCACTGAGCTCGCGGAATTGAAGGAAATGGTGAAGAGACTAACACTTATGGGAACACCGCAATAGCTCAAAGCTTGTGAAGTTTGTGCTGACCCGTATCATCCAACGGACATGTGTCCACAAGTTCAGGATGACGATGCTGAAGTAAACGCAATGGGTTATGGACAACCACAACAACAAAGACCTAGGAACGATCCCTATGCACAGAATTTCATGCGAAATTGGCGTGACCAACATAATTTTCGTTGGAGGGATCAACAAAACCAACAACCGCAGCCCCGCCAAGGTAAGTTCACTCAACTGAAGATATGTTGCAGGTTTTGACTAAACACTTTGCTACTCATGTCCAAACAACAGAATCTAGCATCAAGAACCTTGAGAAACAGGTTGGTCAAATGGCAGAAGCCATTACAAGAATTGAAACTAGGGCCTCCGGCGTATTACCTTCTCAAACGGTTATAAACCCAAAGGCGATTTTGGAAGAGGCTCAATCATAGAGGAAGAATCCCTACGTCGAGCCAACAACGTAAAACAAAGGAGCTGCTCGGGAGGCAACCCGAGGAAATAAAAAGAGGAGTTTTCTGTCAAGTAAACCGCCCCTGCGGCTCTAAGTCCCGCCCCTGCGGTGACACCCTTGGCCAGCGCTGCCCCCGGCGCTGGGCCTGCGTCTGCTCACGTAGGCCACCACCCCCGCGGTGACTCCCCTATGCCTCCGCGGCGGCCACCCTTGACACGCATCCTCAGCTCCGCCCCCGGCGCTGAGGCTGCGTACCCCTCTTTGTTGTCACCACCCCCGCGGCGACAAACACCGCCCTTGCGGTTCAGTTAGGGAAAGAAAAAAAATACACTTCCCAAAAATAAACTACATCTACTTCCCTCTCCACTCATCCTCCATTCATTCTTCGAAACCTAGCCGCCTCACCTCCCATGCCCTTGCGCCCTCCGGAAACTCTCGCCACCACCTCGTCGCGCCACCTCCGGCAACCTAGTGTCGCAACCCCCTTTCCAACACGAACCATCTCCACCACACACAACCCTTTCATTCTCCTCCACTGTCCCATCTCCGGTGACGTCTACGACAGCTAGGACGACGTCGGGAAAGCCCCATCGCCACCACCTATGTTGAACGTCCAAATCGCCTTCTGCTCTTCGCCTGCCCCTGCGCCTCCAAACTCCCGCCCCTGCGTCAAGCCGCTCCTGCGCTTGTTGCAGCCGCCCCTGCGTAAATCACGACAGTAGGTTCGTCTCTTGATCCAGTTTCTGAACTTTCTAACTCCTTTGCTTGATTCATTGCACGAAATGGAGAACTAGAAGAAATATAAGTTATCAGAGGGAGAGAAGGATCGGTATAGGATTGCTCAAAGCCGGAAAGTGTATGCAACCCGATTTTTGGACGTTCCTACCTTAGAACAATTGGGTTTGTTGGAAAGCATGTAGGAGCTTCTCAACAACGCTGGGCTAGGGGATTTTTTGACAACAAACGCTCCAACATACCCCGAACTCAGCCGCCAGTTTATTGCCAATTTCAAAATGGGAACGGTGGACCATGGGTGTGTTGGACTCACATTCAAGTTCAATAGAAAGAAGTACACATTAGACTACACCCAGTTGCAGGAGGCATTAGGGGTGACCATAGCCGCTTCCGACGACTGGTGGGAACCTATTCCGACACCTGATTTGATGGAGTTCTAGCATGCCGCCACCAGGTCTGAATTTCATGCAGGGGGTGAGTACTCCAATAAATTCACTCACCCCTGTTTGAGGCTCATCTCGAATGTATTCATGGATGTCTTATGTGGACACAAGGAGGAGAACAAGGTTGCTCTTAAGGACCTTCCGCTGCTATACGCCTGCCTCTCCACCAACGGCTGGGTACCGGATTGGTCATACCTCTTCCTTACCGCATTGAAGTGGATTAGGAAGAATGAGCCACGTGATATCATGGGAGGAGGGATCATCTCCTTGTTGGCTGCATAGGTGATGGATCTCTCCACTTTAGAGGACGGATTAGAAGCCCAACTTTATACGGAGGGTATGTTGAGGAGATGGAGGCTCCTCAAAAGAGATGGGGAGCATCGTTTTTGGCTCTCTTTAGCAGATGGGAGTCACATCACATACCTCCCCTGAAGACTTCCATTAGGAGACGAGCTCTCCGATCTATATGTACCGGCTGACCCAGTCCCTCCGAGACGGCCTCAGGTTGATATTGTTGGGAGGTACGCAGCCGGCTCTAGTAGGGCTCACACTACTAATGAGGAGATGCCGATGGCAGGACACGACAGTCAAACCATGGAGAGTCTGCAGGCTCAGATGGCAGCTTTGACTAAACAGCACCAGGCATGGCAGACCGAGTACCAGCGGTCCATGCTTGAGCAGCAACAGGCGTGGCAGTCCAGCTTCGCCTCCTCCATGACCACTAACTTTGACCGCCGTCAGGATGCTTGGCAGGCGGCTCATCAACAGCTGTTGGAGACTCAACAGCTAGCTTGGCAATCTAGCTATGAGACTTCATTTAGAGAGAGAGGATGGAGGCTCAGGAGGGCCGTATCGACACCCTTCACCGCCGGCAGGAGCACTTCTTCCGCCACTTCCCTTACCCACCGGAGGAGGGTCCGGGTGGTCCATCCGGACCACCCCAGTGAGGGGCACATTTCTTTCCCTTTTCCCGCATTTATCTTTGACTCATTTCCACTTTGAGGACAAAGTGTACTTCAAGTATGGGGGAGGGACATATCATTGCTAGTACAGTTCATTGAGTTGTTTTAGAATTTGTGTTTGCATTGTTAAAATCAGTAAAAAAAAAAGCCAAAGAAGTGAAAAAAAGGCATGGAAATCCTTGGATAAACCGAAAACCCGAAAGAGTAGTTTAGGTAAAAAGAAGGTAGTCCGACCAACCTTAGGTTGGTGCAAAAATTGGACTTGAGGGATGTGAGTTTAAGTGAGAAAAGAAGAAGAGTGGCAAGGTAAAAACCCGAAAAGGCACCTTGGCAAAATGAGTGACACCGAGTGTAGGTTTCCCTTCCGGCGTTTTGGCGACATAAGAAGTGGAGTCATAAGGAGGTTGTCCGGATAGGCCACTCTTGGAGCAATAAGGATGGTAGTGATTCTTTTTCTCACATTTCCTATCTTTTCCTTCTTTCTTTCTTGGCTTTTCTCTTGTTTTCCATTATCTTTCTACTGAATCATGCTTCCTGAGGCCTTTGAGTCTAGTTGATGTCATTTGTTTTTACTCGGGACGAGTAAAAGGTCTAAGTATGGGGGAGTTTGATAGGTGATGGAATCACTATCATTTAGGGTAGTTTTTAGAGTCTTTTTATTGCATTAGTATCGGTTTATGCTACTAACTCCTTGGTCCAGAAGAAGAAGATCAAAAGAAGCTAAAGAAGGAGTTATAAGCACTTAGGAGTGAAGATCGATCATGAAGCAAAGATTTTGTTGCCTCACCGCCCCAGCGGATCCTTGCAGCCGCCCCTGCGGGTGGCGTCTTACTTCGGAGCGCTCCCTGCGCTTTCACCGGCGCCAACCATGAAGCGTGTCACCGCCCCTACGCCACTCCTTGGCGTCCCTGCAGTGTCCTCCACTAACGAAATGAAGACCAGCTCCCCTGCGCCTTCCACTGCGGCACTGCCTGCACCTCCACATGGGAGCTGGAAGACGAAGAGGCTGTGTCACCGCCCCTGCGTTGACATAGGGATGCCCCGGCGGCTTGGCATAACAAACGTCAGGAAAGGCGAAAGGTTAGACGTTGAATAGCATTGAAGATCCGCCCCAACGGAATCGTCTAGCCGCCCCAGCGGCTCTGAAGAAGTTCAACCGATTCTGCCTAAACCGCCCCTGCGGTTCCTGAAGACCGCCCCTGCGGTTTAACGCCAGAAGCTTTACTCCGGCTGTTTACACCACCTTTATGGCATTTAAGGTGGCGGTTTTGGGCCGGCCATTTACTCCTATTTAGTGTCTTTTGTAGTATAAATAGTCCTTGGTTGATTGCTAGAATCATCCATCTTATCATCTAGTTAGTCAACAAATTATCCAATTAGATTGTCTTGCTTCCTTGTAATGAGTTGCTAATTCCCTCGCTACATTGTGTTGGTTTGAAGATGCATTGTTACCTTGGTTGTAAGTTCTTTTTAATCTAAGTTTTCATTCAGTAATACTTTGTGTTTCCTTGATCTCCATTGTCTAAATTGCATGTTTACTATTGCTTGAGATTGATCACCTTAGGTTCTAAAGTGCATGTAAACAACTAGGATTAATAGGTTCCGGGTTCGGATCTTTAATCTAGTAGCAACTTTAAGTAATAACGGGTTGTGATTACTTGAGGAAAAGGAACACAAATATAAAGATAAGTTTAACGGTTTTAATCTTCTCTTTATATCCCTTTGTCTTTATTTGAAAGCTAACTTGTTATTTGTTCTTGAAGGTTTACGGAACTTTAACTTGTTAAGTTGTTTTGATGCCGGTTGGCTCAACACATATATATGATCGAGACGGGAGATTACTTGAAAATTTGTAAAAGGAACTCACCAAAGTAGCAATTGCATGCTTAGAATCAACCTAGTGTAGATTCATCCATTATTGTCTTCTTGTCGCCTTTATCGTTTTCATAAGTTTTAGTGCATCAATTTAACCAACCCCCCCTTTGTGTAATTTTACTATAATCGATAATTGCATCTAAAACACCTTAACTCTCTTGGGTTCGACCCTTACTTAATCACTATACTTGTTCTTAGTGCTAAGTCAGGATTTACTTTTGATTGGGTATAGACGATCATAGAAATACCTTCGGTCAGAGTCCATGCAGTGGACCAGTACTAAGGATCATAGATAGAAAACTGGGATGACCACCTAATACCCTGAGGGGCAGTCTGCTCCCAAGGCTTCGCCACATATGGCGTAGTAAGTCCACGAGGAACCAGAATCCTCCTGGTGATCATCTCCTGCAGCCCTAGCCGCTTGACAGCCGCCACTAGTGTACAAGCACTCAGATCCAACCCCATCTCAGTAGCTAAATGAGTCACTAAACCTCCACAACAGATGTCCCCCTTCGCCTTGGCCTTGATTTTGTGCAGATCCTCCGCTAGCATAGTACCGAAATCAAGAACGCCCCCAGTCACCATGCAAAATAAGCTCAAGAGCTCCCCCTGTGTCACCTTCTAGGGCGTCTCAGTACGCGCCATAAGTGTCTCGCTGAATATCTTGTGGGCGAGTCTGAAGGCGATGTGGAAGATGATCCGCTCCCTGGATCTCCAAGTCTCCACCTGTCAGCATGCTCAACTACGTGAGCTATATGTCCCCAGAACTGGCGAGCTACAACTCGAGAGGGGAAATCAGTAACTTTCGGGGTTGGGAAGCCGAAGATGTCTCTCCACTGATCCATCGGTACTAGATAATTCCGGTTCAACAACCGGTACTTGATGGCCTGCTATGTAGGCAGGTGAGTCAGAAAGCTCACAAACTCTAGTGTGGGCTCGAGGTAGGCTGGAGCTCGGATCTCCATGAACTGCTCCAGCCCGACCATCGAGACCATCCGTCTCAGATCATCTACAACGTCCAAACAGTCAAAAGCAGGAATGTCCAAAAAGCGCGGCGCAATCACTGGACGTGTACATATGCGGGCGTAGTCGACCTGGTGATGCTCGTGGATCACCGGTATAGAAGGTCGAGAAGAAGAAGAAGAAGAAGAAGGGGAAGATCTATCCCTCAGGACAAGCTGTCTGTCAGATCTAAAACTCATTCTCTCTCTCTGTCAGATCACCTCGGTTGCCCTGACAACTCTCAAGAACACCTCGGCCGAGGCGCAGGTCGACTGGACCGAGGTAAGGTGCTAGGCGATTTCAACACTTAGAATTCCAGTTATTTTACCCCAATATCACTACCGATTGTTCCTATGGGGTACTTAAGCCTTTTTCAACAAAAATGATTGGCAACCAAAGCCAATTTCTTCCAAAATCAGTAAAAGACGAGAAGTTAGGGTTTTTGTTTTTGTTACCCCAGATTCGGTCGATTTGAGGTGTTTTTGTTGCGGTTTCTTGCTTGCAGTCCGTTCCTCTAGCCTTTCCTTGCAGAATGGGAGCAAGAATCGTCAAAAACGAGTGAGAATCGAAGAGGCGAGGTGAGATCAGTGCTGCGGTCGAGAAGGTGAAGGAGGGAAGAGAGAGAAACCGTTCCCCCTTTTATACCCCCACTAAATCTGCTATCAACTCGGTCGAGGTGGTCCCGACTTGACCGAGGTGAATGGACCGAGGTGAGTTTCTATAAGCCCTAGTCGCCTCGGTTGCCCAAGAATCATCTCGGTCGAGGTGCTGTGCCAGCAACCGAGATGTGTCTCAGTCAAACTCCATCTTCTCGATTTCTCGAACTTCTGTCCTTCCAGTGTTGCTCCTGGGTTGTATTCCTTCCTTAGGAAGTACCTGTTTTCTGTCTAGGGCGCCAAAAAC
The DNA here is from genome assembly GCA_033239125.1 of Fagopyrum homotropicum. Taxonomy (NCBI): domain Eukaryota; kingdom Viridiplantae; phylum Streptophyta; class Magnoliopsida; order Caryophyllales; family Polygonaceae; genus Fagopyrum; species Fagopyrum homotropicum. The sequence continues at coordinate 36,476,410 of BSWB01000001.1, read as the reverse complement.
AAAGCAAAAACAAACTATCTTAAGCTAGACTAGAAAAAGGGAAAAGAAAGCAATACCTTGGGTTGCCTCCCAAGAAGCGCTTGGTTTAAGGTCGCTAGCTGGACCGTACGACATCCCTAAACAAGGTATAGTGGTAAAATCTCCTCAACCTGGACTTCCGTTTTGTATTTCTTAAGTCTATGACCATTGACTTTGAAGCTTCCACTTGTTTCTCCCCAGATTTCGACTACACCATAATGGAAAACATGTTTCACAACGTAAGATCCTATCCATCTAGATTTTAACTTACCTGGAAAGAGGCGAAGGCGGGAGTTGAAGAGTAGAACTGAGTCTCCTTCTTTGAACTCCTTAGGAATGATACACTTGTCATGCCATTTCTTTGTCCTTTCCTTGTAGATCTTGGCATTCTCGTAGGAGTTCAAACGCAGCTCCTCCAGCTCATTGATGTCCAATAGCCGCTTCTCACTGACTTCCTTGATATCGAAATTCAACCATTTGATCGCCCAATACGCTTTGTGTTCTAGCTCAACGGGCAAATGACAAGACTTCCCATATACCAGATTATAGGGGATGGTACCTATGGGAGTCTTGAATGCGGTCCTATAGGCCCAAAGAGCGTCGTCCAACTTCATGGACCAATCCTTCCTTGTCCTAGAGACGGTCTTCTCCAAGATTTGCTTTGATTTCTCTATTCGAGATCTCGACTTGTCCACTAGTTTGAGGGTGATAAGGGGTTGCTACCTTGTGGGTTACCCCATACTTCGATAGAAGTGCTTTAAACTTCCGGTTGATGAAATGTGTCCCTCCATCGCTGATAATGATGCGTGGAGTCCCAAAACATGGAAAGATAGTTCTATTAAAGAACTTCACAACCACCACGGCGTCATTAGTGGGAGAGGCAATGGCTTCCACCCATCTAAAGACGTAGTCGATAGCTAGGAGAATGTAGAGGTTTCCTCCGGATGAAGGGAAAGGTCCCATGAAATCCACTCCCCATACATCAAAGATCTCAACCTCCTGTATGTTATTGAGTGGCATCTCGTTCCTCCTAGATAAGTTCCCTGTTCTTTGGCATGCATCACAAGAAACAACAAATGTTTGCACATCCTTAAATAATGTAGGTCAAAAGAAACCGGAACGTAATACCTTGGCGCACGTTTTGTGAGCGCTAGCATGCCCTCCACAAGGAAGCGAGTGGCAATGCCGTATGACACTAGTAACTTCATCTTCCGGAATGCATCTTCGAAGCATCCCGTCCGGACCTCTCTTAAATAGTAGAGGTTCATCCCAATAGTAATGGCGTACATCCTTAAAGAATTTCTTTCTTTGAGCGTACGTCAGTCCGGGTGGTATTTCCTGGCAAACAAGATAATTAACAATGTCAACATACCAAAGCCCTTTATTATTAGAAGTTTGGTGAAGAAAGTGTTCCACCAACTGTGGATGAATTTCAGAAAAGGGAGTAAGAAGTTTGTTATTCTCAGTTGACATCATCTCGCTTTCGACCTCGGTCAAGGTCTAGAGAGGGTGACCGAGATGTTCTTCAGTCAAGAACACCTCGCTTGGTCCAGAAAGTGCCTCGGTCGAGGTACTGCAACTGGGACCGAAACTAGAGATTTTCTTCTCCTGGATTAGTTTTTCAATCTTAGCTCCTGGATCTTCTTCCAGTGCCTTTAAGCTCCGTATATCTGCATCACAAGAAGCATCTATACCTTCCTCCATTAAGCTAAAACTAATAACTCTTTCAAGTGGATCATTAATAAGGATAGAGCTCACCAATTCTCTTGATTCTTCTTCATCATAAATGTTGAAGATATCATCTCCCAACGACTCTCCTTTCATTGCCGCAAGTAATGCAAACTCAACTTGATCACCGCCAATGTTGAATTGCAACTTGGCATTCTTACAATCCACATTGCAACCCGAAGTTGCTAGAAATGGTCTCCCGAGAATGATAGGAATGGGATAATCTGCGGGAATATCAAGCACAACAAAGTCTATAGGTAAATAGAAGTTACCTAACTTAACCGGAACGTCTTCCAAAATGCCCATGGGATGGGTAATGGATCGGTCCGCCATGTACAACCGTATCTTCACCGGCTTGGGCTCTCCAAGTCCGATCCTCACACATAGCTCCAGCGGGATGATGCTCACGTTGGCTCCTAGATCACACAACGCCTCACAAGTGACATCCCCAACTTGAATAGGAATGCAAAATGAGCCGGGATCTCTCAACTTGGGGGGCATCTTCTCCTTCATGATTTGAATGAGCTCCGAGGATTTAGATGTCATCCTTACTTCACCAAAATCTTCCAACTTCCTCTTCCTTGATAAAATTTCTTTCAAGAACTTCCCATAGGCGGGCATCCCTAGAATAGCATCAAGGAAAGGGATATTTATATGTAGTTTATTCATCAAGTCAAGGAACTTACCAAAATGCTTGTCTAGATGTGCTCTGGCCCTTGAATGAGGGAATGGAAGTGGTGGTTTATATGCAGGAGGTGGAACATAAACTTCAGTTTTGTCCGACGCTCTCTGAGGCTCCACCTCGGTTGGTACCTCGGCCGAAGTGTTCTTTGTCTGTACCTGGACCGAGGTGTTCTTCACTGGCATCGACCGAGGCACTAGATCTGCAGTTTTCAGTCCACTTCTCATCGTTATTGCCATGATCTGTCCTTTAGGGTTGCTCTTTGTCCTTGCTGAGAGCTTCCTTGGATCTCTTGGCGCTTCATTCGCCTTATTAAAGAATTGTTGTTCTAAGGCTTTTTGTGCCTTCGAAAATGAAGTCATGAACGTCTCCATAGCGTTGAGATTGATCAAGATAGCCTCCACCTCTGCATCTTTCTTCTCTGGCTGGGACGAGCTTGATCCAGGCTCTTGGCTCTTCAATGGAGTAGAAGAAGAAGAAGAAGAGAGGAAAGGATTAGAAGAGTTGTTTGAATTGGAGTTAGAGTAAGAGTTACCCGAATTTTGATTGTTTGGCCTCCAATTATTGCTATTGGATCCTCTATTGTTGTTGTAGTTGTTGTTCCGGGAACCGTTGTTGTTGTTCCGGTAATCATTGTTGTTCCTTGAGCCTTGATATCCTTCCTCTTCTTTCTTGGTGTGAGCAATCAAAAGTTCCTTCAATTGCTTTACATCATTCTTGAGGGAGGTAAGTTGATTATCATTTGATGGAGTTTCTTGAAAATTAACTCTCTTAACTCCATTTTCAACTCCTTGGTGTGAGTACTTCTCCATGTGTAAAGCTTGTTTTTCAATGAATTCCCAAGCTTCATCAATCGGCATATCCATGAATGTGCCGGCGGATAGTAGTTGAAGGCTGAATTGGGTAGCTCCATCCAATCCCTTGAAGTAAATCTCCAACAACTCTATCTTTGGAATCCCATGATGTGGACAATCCAAAAGAATATCTTTAAATCTCTCCCATGACTTGGACAAACTCTCCTTGTCCTTCATGATGAATGCGTTGATCTTCCCTCTCATTTCGGAAGTTTTGGAGGGGGGAAAAAATTTCGTCAAGAACTCCGTCGTCATCTCCTCCCAAGTGTTGATCTTTCCGGGAGGAAGAGACTAGTACCAAGTAAGCGCCCTGTCCTTCAAAGAAAAGTAAAAAGGCCTTAACTTGTAATTATTATTTTCCACTCTTGAAGGCTTCAAGGTCTCCATCAAGATCTCATAGTTTTGTAGATGTTGATGTGGAGACTCCCTTTCTAGACCTCCGAACTGGCATTGGCGAATCATGGAAAGAACTTGCGGTCGAAGTTCATAATCATGCTCCGCTGGATCTCCTAGGTTGACTCCTGAACACCTCACTTGCTGGTTCGGGTCCATCCTCTGCCCTAGGGTTTGTGGAATGCCTGCAAAAAGAACATCTCGGACTGGCATCCGAGGTGGAAGTATCTCGGCCGGGGCAACTAGAGCGGGGTTCTGCCTCGGTCGAGGGTCCGGTCGATGCAGAATCTGAGCTCGCAACTCAGCCATATATGCTTCAATCTCTGTAGCTCGGGTGTGATTTTGCTCCCTTTTGCGCTGCAATTCTTCCCTATTGAGGCGCATCTGTTCCATCGCCTCCTTCAATTTGGCCTCAAGATCGCGGTTGTCTTGATTGTCCATATTTGTTTCTTTCAAGCGTCTCTTATATATCTTTTCTAGTTCGGGATCGTAAGGAACGATTTCCTTCCCAACACGGGTTCTTCGCATAAATCTAAGAAAAAGAACCTGCGAAAGTCACTCAAGTAGAGTGGTTAGTAGTAACAATGGCAATAGCCCCGAAAGACAACCGCAACCGGCTCGGTCTAGACCAAGTCCCCGGCAACGGCGCCAAAAACTTATTCGCTCCAAATGGTGTGTGCAAGCTTTAAATTTATAACCGAGAAAAAATGCTTAAACAAGGATGCGAACCCGCAGTGTACGGATCAATTATAGTAAAAGAAAGAATTCCGGGGTGTCGATCTCAGGGACTTAGGTGAAACAAAGCAAGTATAGGTTGTCAATATTGCAACTAACCACAAAAACAGTTAAAGCAATCAAAAGATGATAATATAGTCAATTAAGGAAATATGCAAATTCTAGGGGTTAAAGCATCCAGTTGTGGTTCCAACTCAAGATCTCAAGATAAGCGGACAAAGCTGAGGTTTTGCAAAGGGAAGGTGTTCCTAAAGTGGAATAGATCACCGGGTAAGTCTCACTACTCACAATCCCAAACCAAAGAACCTATTACCGGGTAAGTCTCAAGGTGCTAAGGAAAGGAACTATAATCTCAAACCAACAAACCAACTAAGGGAATAGAATCAACCTATACCGGGTAAGTCTCAGGCTAACTCACAAAGATGTAATGAAGGCACACTCAAACCCCAATAAAGGATAAACCTTTATTACCTACACTTATGATCATGGGTAAACAAACTAAGGAATCACCGGGTAAGTCTCATCCTAGGCTTGCATTGAACCAGGAAAGGTGTAATAAGAATAGGATTTGGGAAACTCTAACACTTAACTCTCAGTTTTGGATCAGAAAGGGTCACCTCGGTCAGTCAAGTTCCACCCCGGTCGAGATGTTCATCGACTGAACGAGATGTTATAAGGTTAAGGATAAGGATTCTAGCTTTCAAGGTCCTACTGGGATTTAAGATTATTCTATCATTGTTTTTCCCATAACCTTCATCCAATCACCCTAGAATCGCACAAGGAAATTAGCCACTCATCATCATGAAAGCAATAGCCAAATATACGGGAAGAGAATGAATATTTGAACACAAAAACCTTAAGAACAAGGCTTCAATAACTGAATCAAATATCAAATAAATAAGCGTTCCTTGGATCACAAATCCAACAAGACAATCAACAAGAAGGGAATCTAAGAAAGTCTTACAAATCCCCTTAAAAGCTATAACAAGCTATCAACTTCCTTCCTTCAATCTTCAAAGCTTAATTCCTTCCTTCAAAACTCCGGAAAAATCCCTTAATTGCTGGATGCTCTCAGCCCTCTAAGCATGGTTGAACTTGTGGAAAATCCAACCCTTTATATAGGAGAATTATCTTCCAAAGATAAAATATCTTAAAAAGATAATTTCCTAATAAAATATATCCATATCTCATAAATAGATCCCTAAAATATATGATCTTTCTTCCAGAAATCCAGCCCAAAAATATAAGATCTCTCCTTCCAAAAATAAAAGATCTCAGCCAAATAAAATATATCTCGCCGCGTCCAGGGTGTTCCCCTCGGTCGGGGCGCTCCTCAAGATCACCTCGGTCGAGGTGGTACTGTAGCTGACCGAGGTGACTCTGAACTGAATGTGAAATCTCTTAAATCTGGTCCAAAGTAAATCTTCTTTGTTAATTCATTGTTTCCTGGGTTCTTCCTTAAGCTCCTGAATGTAGCTCCAATGACTCCTTCGCTCCTTTAGCTCCATTTTGAAGCAAAACGTGCCATTTTACCTACGATTACAACAAAACTTGGTGTGGACCTCGATTCCCGCAAAGGTAGATGAAACGACGATATAATCATATAATATACATTCAAACATGTAGATTATTGAAGATAAAACGTCTAATCACATAATATACATCCTAGGCTTGCATTGTTATTATTGATTATTGGTTTGAACCATTTTTATGGTTCAAACCCGTGCTACTAATTTCGGCTTTGCTTCTTTTGATCTAGAAATTGAGAGGACGCACATCCGGCAATGAAGACAACAAGAACTCCAACAAGAAATGGCTGATCGTACTCTTTGTCAACTTACTCAGCCCACTTTGGCTCAAAACCCTCTTGCAGTTACCATACCGGCATTAGGGGAAGGAGTCAAATTTGAGCTCAAGCCGGGTCTCATTCACTTGCTTCCATCCTTCCATGGGCTAAGTGGTGAAGACCCCATCAAACACCTTGGGAAGTTCCATACCGTGTGTATGAGCATGAAGCCGACCAACATTACCGAAGAACAAATCAAGATGAGGGCATTCGGCTTTACACTCAAAGATTCAGCGGATGATTGGTATTATCACCTTCCATCCGGGAGTATCGACACTTGGGAGAACCTCCACAAGGCGTTTTTGGAGAAATACTTCCCTGCCAATAAGGCGAATAGCTTGAAGAAAGCTATAAGCAACATCGAGCAAGAGGCGAACGAAACTCTCTACGAGTACTTCAAAAGATTCGCCCGCCTCCGATCCAGCTGTCCTTTTCACGGATATTCAACTCAAGATCTAGTCTTGTACTTGTACATTGGCTTGCTAGACAATGAAATGAGAATAGTCGATGTGGCTTGCGGAGGTAATATTCTTAACTCTACTCCTGACCTTGCTTTGGAAAAGATACAGGAACTAGCAGAAGGAACCCGGAACTTTGGAAGGACTCCGTCCAAGAAAGGTGTTCATGCTGTAAATACCGGGAAGAGTGAGATCTCCAATGAGCTCGCGGAGCTGAAGGAAATGGTAAAGGGACTAACACTTGTGGGAACCCCACAGCAGCTCAAAGCTTGTGGAGTGTGTGCTGACCCATATCATCCAACGGACATGTGCCCACAAGTCCAGGATGATGATGTTGAGGTGAACGCAATGGGCTATGGACAACCACAACAGCAAAGGCCTAGGAACGATCCTTATGCGCAGAATTTCATGCCAAATTGGCGTGACCTAGAGAATTTCCCTTGGAGGGATCAACAAAACCAACAACAGCAGCCCCGTCAAGGTAAGTATCAATCAACTGAGGATATGTTGCAGGTTTTGACTAAACACTTTGCTACTCATGTCCAAACGACAGAATCTAGCATAAAAAACCTTGAAAAACAGGTTGGGCAAATGGCGGAAGCCATTTCAAGGACTGAATCTAGATTTTCCGGAGGATTGCCTTCCCAGACATTTGTAACCCCCAAGGAGAATGTTAGTGCCCTAACATTAAGGAGTGGGAAGCAAATCCAACAAAAACTAGCAAAAGAATCACAAAGCAAACCTTTTGTCGATTTTACCGTACCCACAACCGCCCCTACGGCTGCAACTGCACCAGCACCGAGCAAACACCGCCCCTGCAGCTGGACGTCCCCGCCCCTGCGGTGAAAGCCCCTGAGCCGCCTCTGCGCATACAAGCCGACGCCCCTGCGGAAAACACGACAGAAGGTTCTCTTGAGAAGGATTCTTACATCCGGCCTAACTTTCCGCCACTGTACTCAGAGAAATCACCAGCTCCTTTTATTGAGGCCCCGAAGGATAGAAGAATCATTGAGGACAAAGACCTCTTTGAAACTTTTTCCAAATGCGAGGTAAACATTCCCCTCCTTAAGTTGGTGAAAAGTATTCCTAAGTATGATCGTTTCTTGAAGGAACTTTGCACTATCAAAAGAAACTAGAAGCTGAAGGGGAAACAAAAAGTACAAGTAAGTGAGCATGTGTCGGCTGTTTTCCAACGGAGAATGCCCAAGAAGTGCAGCGATCCGGGCATGGTAAGCATTCCTTGTGTTATAGGGGAAACCCGCTTTGACAAAGCAATGCTTGATTTTGGTGCTTCTATCAATGTTTTACCATATTCGATTTATAAATCACTTGGCCTTGGGCCATTAATGGAAACTAGGATTGTAGTACAACTTGCTGATAGATCTAACGTGTACCCGAAAGGGATAATTGAAGATGTATTAGTAATGGTAGACAACCTAATATTTCCTCCTGATTTCTTTGTAATGGATATGGAAAATGATTCACATGTTGCGCCCATTCTATTAGGTAGACCATTTCTGAAAACTACTAGGACTAAAATTGATTATGTTAGTGGCAAATTGACCATGGAGTTTGATGGTGAAGTAGTGGAATTTGACATCTATGATGCAATGAGATTTCCTGGTGATGATCATTCTTTATGTGCTATTAACATTGTTAAAACTTTTGTGCAAGATGTTTTTGATAACTCTGATATTGATGAATTGAAAAATGTAATTGAGCATGACATTGATGGGTTTAAAACAGATTATGTATTAACATCTAGCATGAAAGAGGTCCTAGCCCAATTAGATGGGCATAAAAGGCTACTTATCTCCAATTTGGCCATTGGGCCCACCTTACTAACCCCAAGCGAGAAGCTGGTTCGTCTATAGTGTAAGCACCATAAATAGAATTGAAGGACCTTCCGTCACACCTCAAGTACGTTTTTCTTGGAGAACACAATACCTTGCCGGTGATCATATCCAACAAGTTGACTACCGGTCAAGAAGACAAGTTGGTAAAAGTACTAAAAGAGCACAAGACGGCCCTTGGATGGACCATTGCGGACATCAAAGGGATACGCCCTTCAACTTGCATGCATAGGATCTTACTTGAGAATGAAGCAAACCCTCTAGGCAACCTCAACGGAGGTTAAATCCGCCAATGATGGATGTGGTCAGGAAGGAAGTGTTGAAGCTCCTCCAAGCAGATATGATCTTCCCTATCTCGGATAGCACTTGGGTTAGTCCAACCCAAGTGGTTCCAAAGAAAGGAGGCATCACCATGGTGGAAAATCAACATGGAGAGATGGTCCCAAGCAAAACACAAACTGGATGGAGAGTTTGCATTGACTACCGTAAGCTCAACAAGGTAACACGAAAAGACCATTTCCCATTACCTTTTATTGACCAAATGTTGGAACGTCTTGCAGGTCATCTGTACTACTGCTTCCTTGATGGATATTCGGGCTATTTTCAAATAGCCATCGCACCAGAAGACCAAGAAAAGACGACGTTCACTTGCCCATTTGGCACTTTTGCGTACCGCAGAATGCCATTTGGACTCTGCAACGCACCGGCACTTTCCAACGGTGCTTGATAAGTATTTTCTCCGAATACATAGAAAATTTCATTGATGTCTTTATGGATGATTTTACCGTCCATGGAGACAGTTTTGACACATGTTTAGGACATTTGAAACTTGTTCTTGAAAAATGTGTTGAAACCAATTTGGTTCTTAATTCGGAAAAATGTCATTTCATGGTCGAACAAAGAATTGTGCTAGGACATGTAATATCCTCAAAAGTGATAGAGGTAGATAGGGCAAAGGTTGATGTAATTCAAAATTTACCTTATCCTACTAATGTACGGGAAATCCAATCTTTTCTTGGTCATGCAGGTTTCTACCGACGTTTCATCAAAGATTTTTCAAAGATCTCGGCACCCCTATGCGAATTGCTCAAGAAAGACGTCACCTTCATAGTAGTTGAGAATTGAAAGAAAGCTTTCGACACTTTGAAGGAATGTCTTACCACCGCACCAATCATCCGTTCTCCGGATTGGGAGAAACCTTTCGAAATCATGTGTAACGCCAGTGATTACGCCGTTGGAGCAGTCTTAGGACAAAAAGACAGACGGGCTTCACATGTGATCCATTATGCGTCTATGACACTCAATGGAGCACAAAGGAATTACTCTACCACCGAGAAAGAGATGTTAGCGGTGGTTTTTTCCCTTGAAAAATTTAGACAATACCTACTTGGGGTAAAGGTAATTATTTTCACTGACCATGCATCTCTTAGGTATCTCATGGCGAAAAAGGAAAGAAAACCACGATTGATTCGATGGGTACTCCTCCTAAGTGAGTTTAACCTGGAGATACGGGACAAGAAGGGGGCTGAGAACCTGGTGGCCAATCATTTGAGCAGGCTAGTGAAAGAAGAGGAGGATCCAGGAAAAGGAAGAGAGATAGCTGGAAGCTTTCCAAACGATACATTTTACACAACTCTCTGTTGTGTGACCGCCCCCGCGCCTCACACCTCCCACGCCTGCGGCCAGCCGCCCCTGCGGCTCAGTCTAGGCGCCCCTGCAGAATTGTCGACAGAGGTTTGTCTTAAGCTCCAGTCTTTTAAACCTTGGTTTGTTGACATTGTGAACTTCATTGTCAGGAAAAAGTATCCTCCAGACTTCACCAAGGCACAACGAGAGAAGGTAAATGCTGAAGCTCGACACTACGTTTGGGACGATCCTTACCTTTGGAAGCATTGTAGTGACCAAGTGATCCGACGTTGCATTCCGGACAATGAGGTACAATCCGTCCTAACTTTCTGTCATTCTGAAGCATGTGGGGGGCACTTTGGGGCAAACAAAACTGCAAGAAAAGTTTTGGATACCGGTTTCTTTTGGCCACACATTTTTTGAGATGCTTTTGCGTTTTGCAAAGTGTGTGATAGATACCAAAGGGTAGGAAATCTTTCCAGGAGACATGAAATGCCCCAATCCTCTCTTATATTTTTTGAAATATTTGACGTTTGGGGAATTGATTTCATGGGGCCGTTTCCTATTTCATTCGGGCACACATATATTTTGCTTGCGGTGGACTATGTTTCCAAGTGGGTGGAAGCAAAGGCCACCAAAACTGATGATTCGAAAGTAGTTGCATCATTTCTTAAGGAAAACATTTTCACACGATTTGGAATTTCGAAATCCTTAATCAGCGATAGGGGTACCCATTTCTGCAACAAGACGATCACAACTCTCCTTAAAAAGTATCACGTCCACCAACGAGTGTCAACAACCTATCATCCACTAACAAACGGCCAAGCTGAGGTATCTTACCGGGAAGTAAAAACCATCCTTGAAAAGACGGTCTCTCCCGGATGGAAGGATTGGAGTGCAAGGCTAAATGACGCCCTATTGGCATATCGGACAGCCTATAAAACTCCTATCGGGATGTTTCCTTTTAGGCTTGTGTTTGGGAAAGCTTGCCACCTACCGGTGGAGCTAGAGCACAAAGCTTGATGGGCGGTAAAGAAGTGCAACATGAACATAGAGGAAGTGGGAGAATTCCGGAAACTCCAATTACAAGAGTTGGAGGAATTGAGGTTAGATACATAAAACCATGCCACCACATACAAAGAAAAGACCAAAGCATGGCATGACTGAAACATTCTCCGGAAGGATTTCAAGGTAGGTAAGAAGATACTTCTCTTTCAATCACGTTTGAAACTCTTTGCAGGTAAGCTGCGTTCGAGATGGACAGGACCGTTCGTGGTAACCGAGGTATACCCTCACGGAGCTGTGGATCTTTATGATCCCCAAATGCACAAGGTGTTCAAGGTAAATGGACAAAGGCTAAAGCCTTACCTTGAAGGAGTCAAGAACGATCCGATTGATGATATGGTGCTAGAGGAAGAATAGTCAGAGAAGTAGAGGCCTTACGTCGAGCCAACGACAAAAAAAAAAGGCGCTGCTCGGGAGGCAACCCGAAGAAATAAGAAGAGGAGCCTTTGACAAGAAAACCGCCCCTGCGGCTCAGTGTCCCCGCCCCTGCGGTGACACCCATGCCCAGCGCCGCCGCCTGCGTTGGGCCAGCGCCTGCAAAATGCTAGTCACCGCCCCGCGGTGACTCCCCTACGCCCCTGCGGCGGCCATCCTTGACACACATCCTCGGCGCCGCCCCCGGCGTCGAAGCTGCGTGCCCCTCTTCCTTGTCACTGCCCCCGTGGTGACAAACGCCGCCCTTGCGGTTTTACCCAAAAAAGAAAAAAAATAGAAATCGCAAAAGCATTCCTCTGCACCTACCCCACCCACCCACTCTCTATCTCCTCACCAACCACATCTCCCTCGCCTTTACCCTCTCAAACTACAACGCCCCTGCGCCGCCACCAAACACCCCCACGCCACCCCTACGACGCCCCTGCGCCACTTCCGACGACAACCAACAACCTGCGACGCCCTTGTGCCACCCTAACCAGATCCACCTTTCTCCCTCCAAACTCTCTCACCTTACTACACTCTTCATCACCCACCCACCACAAACTCCACTCCTGCCCCACCTCCGGCGACGCCTACACCAGCAAAGAAGTCACCGGAACGGCCTCAGCATCACCGCCTTCGTCGCTCCCGAAAATTCGCCCTCCGCACTTCTCCCGCACCTGCGCCTCGCCGCCCCTGCGACTGCTTCAGCCGCCCCTGCGGAAAACACAACAGAGGGTTTATTTTCTCTCCTTATTTTTGCAATTTTCTGATTCCTTTGCTGAATCAAATACCAGAATGGAGCCACAATGGAAATACAAAATGTCCAAAGCTGAGAAAGAGAGGTATAGGATCGTACAAGATCGAGTTGTGTACACAACTCGATTCTTGCACGTTTCTACATTGGAGAAGCTTGGCATGTTGGAGAGCATGCAATTCTTTCTGGCCAATCCTTGGCTCAAAGACTTCCTACAGAGGAGTGCTCCAACATATCCCGAGCTTAGCAGACAATTCATCTCCACCTTCACAATGGAGAAGGAGGATCATGTGTGTATTGGACTCACCTTCAAGTTCAACAAGGTGAAATACACACTTGATTACCATCAGATATAGGAGGCTTTCGGGGTGACTCTCAACCCCTTCGAGAACTGGTGGGAGCCAGTCCCGACCCCGGACCTGTGCGAGTTCTAGCGGGCACCTACCTGGTCAGAGTTCCATGCGGGGGGTGAGTACTCCAACAAACTCACTCACCCTTGCTTGAGGCTCATCTCCAAGATCCTCATGAGTGTCTTCCGTGGACACAAAGAGAAGTACAAGGTCGCCCTCAAGGACCTTCCACTACTCCACTCATGCCTTCCGACGAGCGAGAAGGTGATGGATTGGCCGTCCCTCTTCCTTGCCGTTTTGAAGCGGATTAGGAGGAACGAGCCGAGGGACATTGTCGGCGGCGGGGTGATCTCCTTGATCTCCTCATAGGTGATGGACCTGTCCGAGCTAGAGGACAGGCTGGAGGCTCCCCTTTACACTGAGGGGATGCTTAGGAGGTGCAAGCTCCTTCGACGAGACGGGGATAACCTATTTTGTATCTCCCTTGCAGATGGGAGCCACCTCACTTACCTCCCTCGGCCTTTACCATTCGGGGATGAGCTCTCCGAGCTCTACATTCCGGCAGATCCCTTCGTACCGAGGAGGCCGCTAGTGGCCATTGTGGAGAGGCATGCTGCGACCTCCAGCCGGGTTCATCAGGAGGAGCATATTCCCATCCCCGACGACGAGGAGATGCCCACTGCGGCACCAGAGGAGGATCCGGCCCTTGCGAGCCTTCAGGCTCAGATGGCAGCCATGACCACCCAACACCGGACATGGCAGTCCGACTACCAGAGGACTATGCTGGAGCAGCAGCAGAGCTGGCAGACGAGCTTTGCCGCTTCCATGACCTCCCACTTCGACCAGAGGCAAGAGGCTTGGCAGGCGGCCCAACAGCAGCTGGAGGCTTAGCAGCTGGCTTGGCAAGCCAGCTTTGAGACCTCTTTTGGCCGTCGGATGGAGGCCCAACAGGACCGCATTGATGACATCTACCACCGGCAGGAGCACTTCTTCAGCCATTTTCCATACCCACTAGAGGAGGGTCTGGATGGTCCAGCTGGACCATCCCACTGAGGGGTATATTTCTCTTCCCTTTCCCACATTTATCTTTGCCTCATTTCCACTTTGAGGGCAAACTGATCTTCAAGTATGGGGGAGGGACATATCATTGCATGTATAGTTTCTTTTGAGTTATTTGAGTTGTTTTGCATTGAATCTTATGAAGTTTGAATTTCATATAAAAAAAAGAGAAAAAGAAAAAGAAAAAGAAAAAGCCAAAGAAAATGAAAAAAAGGCATGAAAATCCTTGGATAAACCGAAAACCCGAAAGGGCGGTTTAGGCAAAAAGAAGGTAGTCCGACCAACCTTAGGTTGGTGCAAAAATTGGACTTGAGGGATCTGAGTTCAAAGTGAGATCATCAAAGAAAAGAGGAAGAGTGGCAAGGTGAAAACCCGAAAGGGCACCTTGGGAAAATGAGCATCACCGAGAGTAGGTTTCCCTTCCGGCGTTTGGCGACATAAGAAGGGGAGTCATAAGGAGGTTGTCCGGGTAGGCCACTCTTGGAGCAATAAGGATGGTAGTTTTCTCCCTTTTTCTCACATTTTCTCTCTTCTCCTTCTTTCTTTATTGGCTTTTCTTTTGTTTTCATTATCTTCTCTGCTTGCCCATGCTTCATGAGGCCTTTGAGTCTAGTTGCTGTCATTTGTTTTACTCGGGACGAGTAAAAGGTCTAAGTATGTGGGAGTTTGATAGGTGATAAAATCACTATCATTTAGGATAGTTTTTAGAATCTTTTTATTGGATTTGTGTCAGTTTATGCTACTAACTCCTTGGTCCAGAAGAAGAAGACTAAAAGAAGCTAAGGAAGGAGTTATAAGCACTTAGGAGTGAAGATCGTTCACGAAGAAAAGCTTCTGTTGTTTCACCGCCCCCGCGTAGCCTTGTCACCGCCCCTACGGGTGACACCTTACTCCGGAGCGCTCCCTGCGCCTTCGCCAGCGCCAGCCACGACGACTGTCACCGCCCCTGCGTCAACCCCTGGTGCCCCTACGGTGACTTGCCCTGGAGAAGCGAAGACCAGCGCCCCTGCGCCTCCCCCTGCACCTCTGCTTGCGCCTCAACCTGGGAGCTGAAAGGTTAAGAGTCTGTGTCACCGCCCCTGCGTTGACATCGGGACGCCCCGACGGCTTGGCATCAGAAATGGCAGGAAGTTGAAAGGTCAGACGTTTGAAGAGCATTAAAGATCCGCCCTTGTGGAATTGCCTAGCCGCCCCTGCAGTCATGAAGAAGATCAAGCGTTTTTGCCTTCACCGCCCCTGCGGTTCAACGACAAAAGTTTTACTCCGGCTGTTTACACCACCTTTATGGTATTAAAGATGGCTGTTTTGGGCCGGTCCTTTACTCCTATTTAGTGTCTTTTATAGTAAAAATAGGCTTTGGTTGATTGCTAGAAGGAGAACCGAATTATCCATCATTTTCCACTTAGAAACCAATTTTCTCATCATTTTCATTGTAATGAGTTGCTAACTCCCTTGCTACATTAGGTTGGTTTGAAGCTGCGTTGTTACTTTGGTTGTAAGTTTTCTTTAATATAAGTTTTCATTCAGTAATGTTTTGTGTTTCCTTGATCTCCATTGTCTAATTGCATGGTTTAATATTACTTGAGATTGATCACCTAAGGTTCTAAAGTGCATGCAAAGAACTAGGTTTAATAGGTTCCGGGTTCGGGTCTTTAATCTAGTAGTAAACTTTAAGTAATAACGGGTTGTAATTACTTAAAGAAAAGGAACACAAATATAAAGATAAGCTTAACGGTTTTAACCTTTTCTTTATATCCCTTAGTCTTTGTTTGAAAGCTAACTTGTTATTTGTTCTTGTAGGTTTACGGAACACGAACCTGTTAAGTTGTGTTGATGCCGGTTGGCTCAACACATATATATGATCGAGACGGGAGATTACTTGAAAACTTGTAAAATGAACTCACCAAAGTAGCAATTGCATGCCTAGAATCAACCTAGTGTAGATTCACCCCTTATTGTCTTACTTGTTACGTTATTCGTTTTCATAAGTTTTTGTGCATTAATTTAACCAACCCCCCCCTTTGGTTACTTGTTTCTATAATCAATAATTGCATCTAATAAAACACCTTAACTCTCTTGGGTTCGACCCTTACTTAACCACTATAACTGTTTTAGTGCTAAGTCGGGATTTACTTTTGATTGGGTATAGACGACCATAGAAATACCTTCAGTCAACCCCGGTGGTTCCGATCGGCGCAAGTAGCTGGTGGAGGTAGTGCGGAAAAGTGGTGGCGAGAGACTCCGGTGGCTTCCTTATGCGAGAGCGGCTGGGTAGCGGTGTTGCAAAGCGGTGGCGGCGGCCAGAGTGCAAGCAATTCAGAGAAGGAAGGAGAGAGTTCAGAGAAGGAAAGAGAAGAAAATGGGACGAGGGTTTCGGGGAAGGAAAAATGAGGTATAAGAGGGGAGAGTAAGGGTTAGTAGGTAAAGCGGACCCGGTTTAATGAAATTTACGGGTTCGGATTTTACGGAAAACCCGATCCACCATATACACACAATCAAATAAAATTAGATAAGATAAAACGCGACTTCACACATATCCCCTCAAAAAGGAAGTTTTGTCCCGAAACTTAGAACTATACCGTCATGTAACTCTCTACCATTGTATGATCACCCATAACATTGCATCGTAAGAAAGGACCTATAGGTTGTCTTCCCCCTCTCACGCATTTTAGATACTAACCAATCACCCAAGTTCCGCGATCAAATGCGCATAGCTATCGGGGTAACCATCCCGAATGCTCGCCTCAATCTCCCAAGTAGCCTCCTCTACTCCCCACTGAGACCATTGGACTAACAAAAGCGGTATCTGCTTCCTTTGCAGTTGTTTAATCCGGCGATCTAAAAATGTTATAGCTAGGTTGCTCCACAAATGTGTGATCTGACTCCACCATCAACTCATCGTAACATAGTATGTGGATAGGGTCGGGAATATAGTGTCTCAACTATGACACATGAAACACTAGATGTACGGCCTCCAAAGCGGGTGGAAGTGCCAAGCGATAAGCTACCTCTCCTACTCTCTCCAAAATCTCAAACGGGCCGACGTTTATAGGGCTTAACTTCCCTTTAACTCCAAAGCGCTGAACGCCTCGAGTAGAGGAGACTCTCAACCAAACATGGGCTCCCACCTCAAACTCTGGTGGTCTCCTCTGCCTATCAACAGAGGATTTTTAACGACTCTAGGCAATCAACATCCGTTCACGAATCAATGCAACCCTTGCAATATTTTCCTGTATCTGGTCAAGAGATACACCTATGATGTTTGTTGGATCTTCCTAACACAAAGTTGTCCGACATCTCCTCCTATACAATGCCTCATACGGGGCCATTTGAAAAGACGCTTGTCAACTATTATTATAGGAGAACTCCACCAAGCTCAAGTGGTCTGACCATACACTACCCTAATCTAATACACATGATCTTAACATATCCTCCAATGTCTGAATGGTCCTCTCAGATTATCCATTTGACAGGGGATGGTAAGTTGTAGTGAAATGTAGTCGAGTTCCCAATGCCGTATGCACTTGAGCCCAAAATATCGAGGTGAAACGACCATCCCGATCTGACACTATCGTTTTCGGTACTCCATACAGTCTCACTATGTGGCGGACAAACTCTCAGCCAGTCTAGTCACCGGGCATGCCTCCTTGATTGGAAGGAAACGTGTGGTCTTAGTCAATCTATCTACTATGACCCCAATGGCGTCATAACCCCTACTATTATGTAAATATGACAAAAAGTAGATATCCTCCTACATCCACACCGGAACAAGAAGAGGTTGCAAGGTCCCGCATGGTCTCTGGTACTCAATCTTTACCTACTGACACGTTTGACATCTAACAATGAACTTGGCCACATCCGGTTTCATTCTATGCCACAAAAAATGTTGTCGGCGATCCTTATACATCTTATTTGACCCTGGATGAACCGAATAGGGAGTAGCATGAGGTTCCTGGAGAATTCTCTCTCTCAACTCCTCATCCCTAGGTATACATATCCCACCTTGAAATCTTAACACTCCATTTGGCCCGAAGTCAAACCCTATAGCTCTAATCTCATCAACCCTTTGGTACAAACTCTGAGTCCATTCACAATCCTCTTGTTTCTTCTTGATTTCCTCTAACAAACTAGACTGCAACTCCAAGGCACACAACTGACCTTGTATTTAGGGATCCATACCTCAACACCAAGTGC
Organism: Fagopyrum homotropicum; assembly: GCA_033239125.1. Lineage (NCBI taxonomy): Eukaryota > Viridiplantae > Streptophyta > Magnoliopsida > Caryophyllales > Polygonaceae > Fagopyrum > Fagopyrum homotropicum. The sequence continues at coordinate 36,458,378 of BSWB01000001.1, read as the reverse complement.
AATCAACTCTCTTTGTAATTCCGGTTGCTTAGTCAACCGTGCTAACATCGTCCTGATGAGTCTTCCGGCTCAGAGCATCGGCAACTACGTTTGCCTTGTTGGGGTGATACGAAAGTTCCATATCATAGTCCTTGATCAATTCTAGCCATCTCCTTCGTCTCATGTTGAGCTCGCTGAGTAAAGATGTACTTGAGGCTCTTGTGGTCCGTCATGATCTGACATGAGGCCCCGTATTAATAATGACGCCAAATTTTCAAGGTGTGCACCACTGCTGCTAGTTCCAAGTCATGGGTCAGATAATTTTGTTCATGCACCTTCAACTATCGAGATGCATAAGCAATCACTCTATCTTTCTGCATAAACAAATAACCGAGACCCATCCTAGACGCATCACTATAAACTATGAATCCATCAGTCCCACTCGGTAGAATGAGTATCGGAGCAAATGCCAACCTCCTTTTCAGTTCCTCAAAACTCTTCTAGCAAGGCTCGGTCCAAACAAATTTATTACTCTTGTGAAGTAGACTAGTCATAGGTTGGGCAATGTGGGAAAAACCCTCCACAAAACGCCGGTAGTATCCTGCTAACCCAAGGAAACTACGTACCTCCTTCACATTCTTGGGTGGCTTCTAAGATGCTATTGCCTCAATCTTCATGGATCCACCTTAACCCCATCTATTGACACCACATGTCCCAAGAAGGCCACTTATGACATCCAAAAGTCGCACTTTGACAACTTGGCAAACAAATGATGTCGTCTTAGTACACCTAACACTGTCCTCAGGTGATTAGAATGCTCTTCCCTACTCTGAGAATACACCAAGATGTCATCAATGAAAACTACCACAAATCGATCCAAGTACTCAATGAAGATGCGATTCATTGACTCCATGAACACTGATGGGGCATTAGTAAGTCCAAAAGGCATGACAACAAACTCATAATGACCATAACAAGTACGGAAAGCTATCTTCGGATTGTCCTCTTCCCGAACTCTCAACTGATGGTATCTAGATTTCAAGTCAATCTTACAGAAAACTACTGCTCCTTACAGTTGGTCTAACAAGTCTTCGATCCGGGGAAGTGGATACTTGTTTCAACAGTGACCCAATTGATATCCCGGTAATCGATGCACAACCTCATGGATCCATCCTTCTTTACAAACAACACCGGGGCTCCCCAAGGTGATGTACTCGGTCGCACCTACCTTTTCTCCAATAGCTCTTCTAGCCGGATCTTGAGTTCCTTCATCTTCATGGGTGCCATACGATAAAGAGGCTTCGAGATTGGCCTCGTACCTGGTTCCAGATCAATTCTAAAGTCCACCTCTCTTCTAGGATGCAATCCGAGCATATCTGTTGCAAATCCATCCTCAAACTCCTGTACCACTGGAATCTATGTCACTTCTTTACTCGTCCGATCCTGCATGGCGTAACACCAATATCCCACCTCACCATCCTTAAGGGTTTTCACCCTTTGAATAGCACGTAGAACTGCTTGAGATAACGTAGTCTTTAATAACTGACACACATGTGGTGTCTCATCCGGTGAAGTTACTGTAATCGTCCTTCGGTGAATATCCAAGCGTGCTCGGTATCTGACCATCCAGTCCATCCCTAATATCACGTCATCATGGGGTAATGAAATGACAATTAAAATCCGTAGGCTAGATGCGCCCTCCTAGTCGAATGGGACACTAGTAATCTCCCTATCTCTTGACACCTTCCTCCCATCTGAAAGCCTTACTATGAAAGGTGTCCCTATGGTGGTCTCAAGATGTAATCTATCTACACAAGACGTAGCATTGAAAGAATGGGTAGCTCTTGTGTAAAAAAGAATCTTATTTGGTTTAGACTGAATCCAAATCGTACCTTTAGCAATAGGAGCCTCTGGAGCGTCAACTCTCGTCATCTCTATCACACGGGGCTAGCCGTCCCAGATCTACTAGCTGAATTGATCCCTCCACCGCGGCCTCGTCCTCGGCCTTGCACTGGTGGCATAAAGAGACGTATTACCTATCTCGTCCCAGCTGTCAATCTAACCGGTGAAGATCCGTGTGACGGTGTAGGTCTCGAGACGCAGAATGCAGCTCGGTGGCCTAGTTATCCACAAGAGTAGCATGTAACATGCCTCATTCTACACTCCCTCTTAAGGTGATCTAATCCTCTACAATTAAAGCAACATCGTGGCCCCAAGGACTCGACTGACCGTGTTGTCTCAGGCTGACGGTCATGGGTCGGGGGTCGAGTAGGAGTGAAGGTACTTTGCGGGTTAAAACTAGGTCTACTATCTCCTCTAGAACTAGGTGGAACTCTCGGCCTTTTGGCCGATCCCTGAGCAATGTTTGTCCCCATAAGAGTCGGATGAGCCATCTCACAAGTCATAGCCAAGTCTTGATAATGACTCAGTTTCGTGCACTTAAATCCCGAAGCATAAGCACGAATCTCTGGCTTCATCCTCCTAGCAAAAGCTTGAATACGTTGTCTCTCGGTCGGGTACTCATCAGCAACAAAGGTCATCTCCCTTTGAAACTTCTTAATTACTTCATCCACCGGTATATCCTCTAGTCCGGCATCCTGAAATGCCTGAGCACGAGCCTCTCTAACAGCTAATGGACAAAACCTCTCCCTCATAAGCATTCTGAACTCCTCAAAGCTCTCCACCTTATCATGGAGCCCGGAGAACCACCAAAGAAAATCATCCCCTTCGAGCAATGTCTGCACTAGCTCTAACCTACTCCTACAGGTGCTCTCAAGGAGTCTAAGGCTGCGGAAACACATCCCAACCATAATTCAACCTCTCCTCCATGTACTCCTATGAAATTAGAGACCTTCATCTGATGGAACCCTTCAACCATTGTTCAGGTCCAAGCTTAAATAACTCCCGACGGTCTCAACTGGTCTCTACACTTCCCCTCGAGCTAGCGGAGGTGGCATATGCATCCCTGGCACACTAGCAATCAGGGTCCGAAGAGGTGGTGTCTTCCTACGGGATATCACTGTCTCAGATATATGGGAAATACCATGTGATGGAGCTGGCGCATCCCTTCGCTCAAACATCCTTCCAAGAACATCATTGACAGTCTCTTGGAGCGTAGTTCGGAAAGCAGGATCATTCAGGGACACTCATCTTGATGCAGCTTCAGAGTGACTCATCTTGGCTAGGACCGCACTCTCATTGACTTCCTCCGAGTGCACCTCCTCTGGTGACATGGCAATCGTTATAGCTCTGCCTCTTCCTTGACCTCGGTCTCGACCATGGCCTCTTCGCCTACCCCGTCCTCGGAGTGTGGAAGACTCAATATCCTCCGAGTGCACAAATCTCGAGTTAACTAGAAACCCGAAGAAAAATATATTATCAAGACATATTTTCTAGCTAATTACACGAGTTCCGAAGCTCAATGGTGAAGACTTTTGCGCCTTTCTAACCCAACCCGACTATGCACCATGTTTTTCAAAATCACGGATGCACGCATCAAATTCACAAAGTAAGGAAAAAATAAGTTAAAAATCTCAAAGCTCTTAAAACATCAAAATTTGGATTGAGTTTTGTTTGGGTTGGATTATCTCGTCGAAGTTCAAGGTACATCCCTTGTTGTCAACCTGGCTCTGATACCAAGTTGTAACGTCCCAATTTTTAGTAAACTGAGACGTCACTAGGTTTGATTCAAACAATGGTATCATCAATAATATCTTGACAAGAACAACATTACTTAGACCTTTCAACAAAGGACACGACAAATATAGGAAAACATCTAACCTGATTATCAAGTAAAATAGAGGGAAAATGCTAGAGCATGCAGACGACTAGATAAACCACATAATCTCAACAACCATAAGGAAGGTTTACAAAAGAAGAACTTAGTCTAAAAAAAGAAAGCAAAAGTCTACTCAAAGTCTAGCAAGCATAAACATCCCAGTCCTAAGGCACTCAATAATCCGGCTAGACACCATCAAGCTGTAAGGTAACCTCGGTAGCGTAGTCGACGTCAGAAGGAGAACCTAACAACAAAAGTGGGAAAAAAAAAACCGTTAGCTAGCATTTTCAAAATTAGGGTCAAGCCCTAAGAACAGACTAGGCATGTATAGATTATGTAGAGAGAACTAAAAGTAAAATAAAACGATTAAAGATGCGTAAAAAGTAAACATGCTGTTGAATTGAACTCATGAATACTACACTACAAGGACCCCTCAAAAAGGGGGCGTCTAACCTGCAAACGCCCTGTAAGGCAATTCTCAATCAATTGTTCTGACTAAATGGACATTCAACCATAAATCTGTAAATACAAGTAATAAAGAGAAGTCATTATGATATTATGCATATGATGTTTACGTATGCTTATGAAAGCAATGTCATGATGTATCCTCTCACTCAACTCTCGATAACGTGGTAGCACAGTAACGATATCTCATGTCATATGTGGCCCTTTCGTGTCCAATGGTTACAGTAATCCGTGGTTCCGACTCCCATTTTTGGTTCGTCCTTCTTTCCCAGCTCGGTCACTACTAGGGCACCGTTAAAAACATGAATGCATGTTTTCCTATGGTATATATATATACATATGTTCATGAAAGGGGTTCCTACCATGTCGTATGAGCATACATGGGACATCACTCCCTCATCAAGGTCACAAACCATGCCCTATACCGGTAGTCACCATTTGAAAAAATAGTCGATATCTAACATACGTATGTCTAAACCTAATGATATAGATCAATAATGATATGCACTACTTTTAAAACGAAAAGAAAATTTCACTCTAAGTAAATGCTACCACAATACAAAATCTGAACAAAACAATAGCTAAGTAAATCCGGAGACTCACCTCGTAGATCACAAGCACACTCCAAACGATTTCTCTACAACTGTCTCAACCCATCCTTGGGCCCCCAAAGTTTTCGGAATCAGATCTGTATGAAAGAAGTAGTAATCGGCGGTAGTTTGGAAAAGGAATGCCAAACGGAAGAGGTCAGAAACTATGGCCGATGGCGAACAATAACAGGAGCCGGAAGAGGTCGGAAACCCTTGGCCTCAGGTCTGGACCGCACCGTATCTAGGTTCAAATCGGTGTTTGGCGACAGAGTGGACCTGTTGCGGTGAAGACCGCGGTGGTTCCAATCGGCGCGAGTAGCTGGTGGCGGTAGTGCGGAATAGTGGCGGCGTGAAGACCCTGGCGGCTTCCTTCTGCGAGAATGGTTTGCTGGCGGTGGCGTAGAGTGGTGGTGGCGACCGGAGTGCATGTAATTCAAAGAAGGAACGAGAGAGTTTAGAGAAGGAAATAGAAGAAAATGGGACGTGGGTTTTGGGGAAGGAAAAATGAGGTATAAAAGGGGAGAGTTAGGGTTAGTAGGTGAAGCGGACCTAGTTTAATGAAATTTACGGGTTTGGATTTTGGAGAAAACCCGATCCACCCTATACATACAATCAAATAAAATTAGGTAAGATAAAACGCGACTTCAGAAGAAGCCCGTTAATGAAGTATGGAATTTGTTAAGAAATAAGCTTTAGTGATTGAGAAGCATTGCCATAGAAAGGTTGATGAGAAATTCTAAAGATTCAGAGTTTACGAGTGCTCGCTCCGAACGGTGTGTGCAAGCTTTAAATTTATATCCCAAGAAATGTGCTTAAACAAGGATGCGAACCCCCAGTGTGCGGATCAATTATAGTAAAAGCAAGAATTCCGGGGTGTCTATGCAACTGATAACCACAAAAGCGATTAAAGCAATCAAAGAGATGATAATAATGTCAATTAAAGCAAATATGCAAATTCTAGGGATTAAAGCATCTAGTTGTGGTTCCAACTCAAGATCTCAAGATAAGCGGACAAAGCTGAGATTTTGCAAAAGGAAGGTGTTTCTAAAGTGTGAATAGATCACCGGGTAAGTCTCACTACTCACTAACTCCAAACCAAAAGCTCCTATTACCGGGTAAGTCTCAAGGTACTAAGGAAAGGAATTATAATCTCAAACCAACACACCAACTAAAGGAATAGAATCAACCTTTACTGGGTAAGTCGCAGACTAACTCACAAAGATGGAATGAAGGCTCACTTAAACCCCAATAAAGGATAAACCTTTATTACCTACACTTACGATCTTGGATAAACAAACTAAGGAATTACCGGGTAAGTCTCATCCTAGGCTTGCATTGAACCAGGAGAGGTGTAATAAGAATAGGATTTGGCAAACTCTAACACTTAACTCTCAGTTACGGATCAGAAAATCACCTCGGTCAGTCAAGTTCCACCCCGGCCGAGATGTTCATCGACTGAACGAGATGTTCTAGGGTTAAGGATAAAGGCTCGAACTTTCAGGGTCCTACTAGATTAAGATTATTCTATCATTTTTTTTCCCACAACCTTCAGCCAATCACCCTAGAATCGCACAAAGAAATTAGACACTCATCACCGTGAAAGCAATAATCAAATATAAGAGAAGAGAATGAATATTTGAACACAGAAAACTTAAGAACAAGACTTCAATAACTGAATCAAATATCAAACAAATAAGCGTTCCTTGGATCTCAAATCCAACAAGAAAATCAAACAAAGGGAATCTAAGAAAGTCTTACAAATCCCCTCACAAAAGCTATCACAAGCTATGAACTTCCTTCCTTTAATCTTCCTTCAAACTTCCAAAAATCCTTCCTAACTACAGCTTCTTCAATCTTCAAGTACTGTGATGGTAGCGGGTTGCTGAATTTATGGAAAATCCAACCCTTTATATAGGAGGATTATCTTCCAAAGATAATAATCTCTTAAAAAGATAATATCCTAATAAAATATATCTCTTTCTCTAAAATAGATCTCCTAAATATCTAATCTTACTTCCAGAAATCCAACCCAAAAATATAAGATCTCTCCTTCCAAAAATAAAAGATCTCAGCCAAATAAAACATATCTCGCCGCGTCAGGGTATTCGCCTCGGTCTGGGCGCTCCTCTAGATCACCTCGGTCGAGGTGACACTGTAGCTGACCGAGGTGAATCTTAGCTGAATGTGAAATCTCTTAAATCTGTTCCAAAGTAAATCTTCTTTATTGATTCCTTGCTCCCTGAGTTCTCTTTTAAGCTCCTGAATGTGGCTCCAATGACTCCTTTGCTCCTTAGCTCTATTTCGATCCAAAATGTGCCATTTTACCTACGATTACAACGAAACTTGTTGTAGACCTCGATTCTCGTAAAGGTAGATGAAATGACAATATAATCACATAATATACATTCAAACATGTAGACTATTGAAGATAAAACGTCTAAACAAGTCCCAAAATATAGACTATAATACATGCTATCAAAATACCCCATACTTGTCGCTTGCTTGTCTCCAAGCAAGTTCCAAATCTTAAGCACAAGATAGAATGGATTATAAGTCATAAAGATCAATGAAAAGTATTTCAAAATATTTTAATGGTGTGCTCCATTCATAGATCACTTTAAGAGAATGCTTCATGGTGTTTAAAATCAAAATATGATCAAAACATTTTATAAATATAAGAAAGTTGTTCATCTTTGCATAAAATCATAGAATGCATAATAAATCATAATTATCGAAATTAATCATGTATAATCCAATTTAAACCACCAAGTCAATCAACAAGCTCGAGGTCTCAAGGGCTTTTCAAGAGAAGGTTAAGAAACGTGTGAGGGTGGGATGTATATAGGGAATGTGGTGCTAGAATCCGGGAAAAGGATCTTCACTTCACTTTGCTTTGAACTTCAATATCTTCCACCAATAAGCTTTGCTTATTTTACTTTTTACTTTTTGGGATGCATGAACAGAGGTGCACAATAACCGAAGCCTAGGAAATCAACAATCATCAATTTCTCGAGATGCCTCAAACCCTTAATGCACATACCATGACCCGTTAGAAATATCGCTCAATCCGATTTTGGCAAGACACAAACACCCGGCTATGTGAATGGTTCCGAGTTACTCATCATCATGATTGACTTACCCAAACCTATTTGTTTCTTTCTAACTTCCAACCAATATCTCAACTTTTCTTTCACTTGCTTTTCATTTGCTTGCTTCCAAATTCCCGGACAGGTAAAGGGAGGCAAACATCTATATGAGGGGCTAAGCAAGATCAAGAAGAAGAAGAGAAGAGAATGAATTGCCTTAATCATCCCAGGAAGAAAGTGATTGAACTCATCATGTGGTGTCAACCTTCAAATTAAACATAATTTGGATAAAAACAAAGTATTAAACATGCCGAAATCTCAAACAAAGCATTTAGCAACTTAAACATATAACAAAACCTTTCAAACATAAAAAGATTTCAAAACCTGTCTGCAAACAAAATCTTCACTGAGGTCATATCCAAATAAGAAGCACAAAAATCATTTTGAAAACTGTTTCAGTTAAACCACCTCGGTCCAGATGTTCTAAGTCAACCGAGGTGTTGCACCTCGATTGGTCAGAATCACTTCGGTCGAGGTCATAAAAAATTTTTTGTTAACCAGTTTTTGACAATTTTCTCAATCAAATAACCTGTATGCATGTATGTAGTCTCAGATAAACACATAGAGCAAGATAAAAAAAATAATTATTGGTAGAGTCATCCAAGCATACACATAAGTCTAATAAATACATCCAAATACCCCATACTTGGGACACATTGTCCCCATTGGTCAAAGTAAGTCTGAAAATAGAGTACTCACCGGACATAAGCTGAGCTGCATAATAAATAAATAAAAGAAATCCCTGTAAGCTCTAGTCTTGATCTGCTGGTGGTGGTGGTGGATACGGGAAGAAGGGATGCTCGGAAGGATCAAAAGGGTAGCTCATAGTATGCTGGAATTGTATCTCCAACATCCGGCATTGGTAGTGCTAGCTCTCCCTCATCTCCAACATGTCCAAGGATAGGGCGGCGTAAGAGTCGATCATCTGATCCGTCAGCTCGTCAATCCGTCGGTGAGCTACGGGATCCCGCTGTCTACGGACTCTGCGCCTAGCAGGACGTGATGGTGTTGCAGCTGCCTCCTCCTCTGTCTCCTCGTCATCCAAGTCGAAAACTGGCACGCTGGGACCGGCTGTATCTGCACCCTCTCTCCATGGCAGCACCGCCATCGTCATCCTCATCCTCCTCCTCTGCCTGAGCCGCTGCATCTCTAGCATCCTCAATGTAAGGTATCCATATAGTGGACCAGCACTCAGAGTCATAGACCGAGAACTGAGACGACCACCTAATACCCTGAGGGGAAGTCTGCTCCCAAGGCATCGTCACATATGGCGTAGTGAGTCCACGAGGAACTAGAATCCTCCTGGTGATCATCTACTGCAGACTTAACGGCTTGGCAAGCGCCACTAATGTACAAGGCTTCAGGTCCAACTCCATCACTGTAGCTATATGAGTCACTAGGCCGCCACAACAAATGTCTCCCTTCCCCTTAGCCAAGATCCGGTGCAGATCCTCAGCTAGCATCGCACCATAATCGGGCACTCCCCCAGTCACCATACAAAATAAGCTCAGAAGCTCCCCCTGTCTAACCTTCTGGGGCGTCTCAGTAAGCGCCAGAAGTGTCTCGCTGAATATACGGTGGGCGAGTCTGAAAGCAAGGTGGAAAATAATCCCTCCCTGGAGTCTCCAGGTCTCCACCTATCAGCATGGTCAACAATATGAGCTATCTGACCCCAACACTATCGAGCTACGGCTCGAGAAGGGAAGTCGGGAACTGTGGGGGTCGGGAAGCCGAAGATGTCTCTCCACTGATCCATCGGAACTAAGTACTTCCGGTTCAGCAACCGGTACTTGATGGATCTCTCCTCAGGCACGTGAGTCACATAACTCACAAACTCCAATGTAGGCTCGATGTAGGCTGGAGCTCTAATCTCCATGAACTGCTCCAGCCCTACCATCGAGACCATCCGTCTCAGATCCTCAGCAACATAAAGACAATCAAAAGCAGCAATATCTAAAAACCGCGGCGCAATCATAGGGCGCGTACGGATACGGTCGTAATTAGCCTCGTGACGCTCATGTATCACTAGTATGGAAGGTCGAGAAGAAGAAGAATAAGAAGGGGAGGATCTATTTCTCAGGACTATCTAGCGATAAGACTTGGAACTCATTTTCTCTTTCTGTCTGACAGGTCACCTCAGTTGCTTGGCAGAACTCAAGAACACCTTGGCCGAGGCACAGGTCGACTGGACCGAGGTGAGAAGCTGTTCGATTCCAAATCTCTGAATTTCAGTTCTTTTCCCCCAATTTCACTACAGATTATTCCTATGGGGTACTTAATCCTTTTTCAACAGAGATCTATGGCAACTAAAGCCACTAAATTCCGAAATCTACGAGAATAGAGAAGTTAGGTTTTTGAACGTTTACCCCAGATTCAGTTGATTTGAGGCGTTCTTGTTGCAGATTCTTGCTTGTAATTGGTTCCTCTAGCCTTTCCTCGTAGAATAGAAGCAAGAATCGTTGAAAACGATCGAAGAATGGAGAAACTAGGTAGTTCAGGTGCCGTAGTCGAGAGGGTGTTGGGAGGGAAAGAGGGAAAAATTGTTCCCCTTTTATACCCCTCGCCGATTCTGCTGTCACCTCGGTCGAGGTGGTCCCGACTAGACCGAGGTGTCTAGACTGAGGTGGATTGTTGTCAGCCCTAGTCGCCTCGGTTGCTCAAGAATCATCTTGGTCGAGGTGCTGTGACTGCAACCGAGATGTGTCTCAATCAAACTCCGTCTTCTCAATTTCTCGAACTTCTGTCCTTCCAATGTTGCTTCTGGGTTGTATTCCTTCTTTATAAAGCACATGGTTTCTGTCTAGGACGCCAAAAACAAAGCAAAGCAAAGCAAAAGAAAACTATCTAAGGCTAGACTAGAAAAGGGAAAAGAAAGCAATACCTTGGGTTACCTCCCAAGAAGCGCTTGATTTAAGGTCGCTAGCTGGACCTTACAACATCCCTAATGAAGATATAGTGGTGCAATTTCCTCAACCTGAACTTCCGGTTGGTATTTCTTAAGCCTATGCCCATTGACCTTGAAACTTCCGCTCGTTTCTCCCCAAATCTCAATTACACCACAAGGTGTTTCTTAACTAGTTTTTGACGTTTTTCTCAATCAAATAACCTGTATGTGTGTATGTAGTCTCAGATAAACACATAGAGCAAGATAAAACAATAATTATCGGTAGAGTCATCCAAGCATACACATAAGTCTAATAAATACATCCAAATACCCCATACTTGGGATACATTGTCCCAATGGGTCAAAGTAAGTTTGAAAATAGAGTACTCACCGGACATAAGTTGAGCTGCATAATAAATAAATAAAAGAAATCCCTACAAGCTCTAGTCTTGATCTGCTGGTGGTGGTGCTGGATACGGGAAGAAGGGATGCTGGGAAGGTTCAATAGGGTAGCCCATAGTATGCTGGAATTGTATCTCCAACATCCAGCATTGGTAGTGTTGGCTCTCCCTCATCTCCAACATGTCCAAGGATAGGGCAGCGTAAGAGTCGATCATCTGATCCGTCAGCTCGTCAATCCGTCGGTAAGCTACGGGATCCCGCTGTCTACGGACTCTGCGCCTAGCAGGACGTGATGGTGCTGCAGCTGCCTCCTCCTTTGTCTCCTCGTCATCCAATTCGAAAACTGGCACGCTGGGACCGGCTGTATCTGTCCTTGTCTCCATGGCAGCACCGCCATCGTCATCCTCATCCTCCTCTTGTGCCTGAGCCGCTGCATCTCTAGCATCCTCAATGTAAGGTATCCATGCAGTGGATCAGCACTCAAAGTCGTAGACCGAGAACTGAGACGACCACCTAATACCCTGAGGGGCAGTCTACTCCCAAGGCATCGTCACATATGGCGTAGTGAGTCCACGAGGAACTAGAATCCTCCTGGTGATCATCTCCTGCAGACCTAGCGGCTTGGCAGGCGCCACTAATGTACAAGGCTTCAGGTCCAACTCCATCACTGTAGTTATGTGAGTCACTAGGCCGCCACAACAAATGTCTCCCTTCCCCTTAGCCTTGATCTCGTGCAGATCCTCAGCTAGCATCGCACCATAATCGGGCACTCCCCCAGTCACCATACAAAATAAGCTCAGAAGCTCCCCCTGTCTAACCTTCTAGGGCATCTCAGTACGCGCCAGAAGTGTCTCGCTGAATATACGGTGGGCGAATCTAAAAGAAAGGTGGAAAATAATCCTCTCCCTGGAGTCTCCAGGTCTCCACCTGTCATCATGCTCAACAACATGAGCTATCTGACCCCAACACTGTCGAGCTACGGCTCGAGAAGGGAAGTCGGGAACTGTGGGGGTCGGGAAGCCGAAGATGTGTCTCCACTGATCCATCGGAACTAAGTACTTCCGGTTCAGCAACCGGTACTTGATGGATCTCTCCTTAGGCAGGTGAGTCACAGAACTCACAAACTCCAATGTAGGCTCGAGGTAGGCTGGAGCTCTAATCTCCATGAACTGCTCCAGCCCTACCATCGAGACCATCCGTCTCAGATCCTCAGCAACATAAAGATAATCAAAAGCAGCAATATCTAAAAACCACGGCGTAATCACAGGGCGCGTACAGATACGGTCATAATCAGCCTGGTGACGCTCATGTATCACTAGTATGGAAGGTCGAGAAGAAGAAGAAGAAGAAGGGGAGGATCTATCTCTCAGGACTATCTGGCGATAAGACTTGGAACTCATTTTCTCTTTCTGTCTGACAGGTCACCTCAATTGCTTGGCAGAACTCAAGAACACCTTGGACGAGGCACAGGTCGACTGGACCGAGGTTAGAAGCTGTTCGATTCCAACTTTCTGAATTTCAGTTCTTTTCCCCCAATTTCACTACAGCTTGTTCCTATGGGGTACTTGAGCCTTTTTCAACAGAGATCTATGGCAACCAAAGCCACTAAATTCCGAAATCTACGAGAATAGAGAAGTTAGGTTTTCGAACGTTTACCCTAGATTCAGTCGATTTGAGGCGTTCTTGTTGCAGATTCTTGCTTGTAATTGGTTCCTCTAGCCTTTCCTCTTAGAATGGAAGCAAGAATCGTCGAAAACGATCGAAGAATGGAGAAACGAGGTGGTTTAGGTGCCGCAGTCGAGAGGGTGTTGGGGGGGAAAGAGTGAAAAACTGTTCCCCTTTTATACCCCTCGCCGATTCTGTTGTCACCTCGGTCGAGGTGGTCCCGACTAGACCGAGGTGTCTGGACCGAGGTGGATTGTTGTCAGCCCTAGTCGCCTCGGTTGCTCAAGAATCATCTCGGTCGAGGTGCTGTGACTGCAACCGAGATGTGTCTCAATTAAACTCCGTCTTCTCAATTTCTCGAACTTCTGTCCTTCCAATGTTGCTTTTGTGTTGTATTCCATCCTTAGAAAGCATATGGTTTCTGTCTAGGACGCCAAAAACAAAGCAAAGTAAAGCAAAAGCAAACTATCTAATGCTAGACTAGAAAAGGGAAAAGAAAGAAATACCTTGGGTTGCCTCCCAAGAAGCGCTTGATTTAAGGTCGCTAGCTGGACCGTACGGCATCCCTAAACAAGATATAGTGGTGCAATCTGCTCAACTTAAACTTCCAGTTGGTATTTCTTAAGCCTATGTCCATTGACCTTGAAGCTTCCGCTCGTTTCTCCCCAAATCTCAACTGCACCATAAGGTGTTTCTTAACCAGTTTTTGACGTTTTTCTCAATAAAATAACCTGTATGCATGTATGTAGTCTCAAATAAACACATAGAGCAAGATAAAACAATAATAATCGGTTGAGTCATCCAAGCATACACATAAGTCACATAAATACATCCAAATACCCCATACTTGGGACACATTGTTCCAATGGGTTAAAGTAAGTCTGAAAATAGAATACTCACCGGACATAAGCTAAGCTGCATAATAAATAAATAAAAGAAATCCCTGCAAGCTCTAGTCCCGATCTGCTGGTGGTGGTGGTGGATACGGGAAGAAGGGATGTTGGGAAGGATCAAAAGGGTAGCCCATAGTATGCTGGAACTTTATCTCCAACATCCGGCGCTAGTAGTGCTGGCTCTCCTTCATCTCCAACATGTCCAAGGATAGACCGGCGTAAGAGTCGATCATCTGATCCGTAAGCTCGTCAATCCATCGGTGAGCTACGGGATCCCGCTGTCTACGTACTCTGCGCCTAGCAGGACGTGATGGTGCTGCAGCTTCCTCCTCCTCTCTATCCTCGTCATCCAAGACGACAACTGGCACGCTGGGACCGGTTGTATCTGTCCTTGAATCCATGGCAGCACCGCCATCGTCATCCTCATCCTCCTCTTGTGCTTGAGCCGCTGCATCTCTAGCATCCTCAATGTAAGGTATCCATGCAGTGGACCAACATTGAGAGTCGTTGACCGAGAACTGAGACGACCACCTAATACCCTGAGGGGCAGTCTGCTCCCAAGGCATCGTCACATATGGCGTAGTGAGTCCACGAGGAACTAGAATCCTCCTGGTGATCATCTCCTGCAGACCTAGCGGCTTGGCAGGCGCCACTAATGTACAAGACTTCAGGTCCAACTCCATCACTGTAGCTATGTGAGTCACTAGGCCACCACAACAAATGTCTCCCTTCCCCTTAGCCTTGATCCGGTGTAGATCCTCAGCTAGCATCGCACCATAATTTGGGCACTCCCCCAGTCACCATACAAAATAAGCTCAGAAGCTCCCCCTATCTAACCTTCTGGGGCGTCTCAATACGTGCCAGAAGTGTCTCGCTGAATATACGGTGGGCAAGTCTGAAAGCAAGGTGGAAAATAATCCTCTCCCTGGGTCTCCAGGTCTCCACTTGTCAGCATGTTCAACAACATGAACTATCTGACCCCAACACTGTCGAGCTACGGCTCGAGAAGGGAAGTCGGGAACTGTGGGGGTCGGGAAGCCGAAGATGTCTCTCCACTTATCCATCAGAACTAAGTACTTCCGGTTCAGCAACCGGTACTTGATGGATCTCTCCTCAGGCAGGTGAGTCACAGAACTCACAAACTCCAATGAAGGCTCGAGGTAGGCTGGAGCTCGAATCTCCATGAACTGCTCCAGCCCTACCATCGAGACCATCCATCTCAGATCCTCAGCAACATAAAGACAATCAAAAGCAGCAATGTCTAAAAACCACGGCGCAATCACAGGGCGCGTATAGATACGGTCATAATCAGTCTAGTAACGCTCATGTATCACTAGTATGGAAGGTCGAGAAGAAGAAGAAGAAGAAGAAGAAGGGGAGGATCTATCTCTCAGGACTATCTAGCGATAAGACCTGGAACTCATTTTCTCTTTCTGTCTGACAGGTCACCTCAGTTGCTTGGCAGAACTGAAGAACACCTTGGCCAAGGCACAGGTCGACTGGACAGAGGTGAGAAGCTGTTCGATTCCAACTCTCTGAATTTCAGTTCTTTTCCCCCAATTTCACTACAGCTTGTTCCTATGGGGTACTTAAGCCTTTTTCAACAGAGATCTATGGCAACTAAAGCCACTAAATTCCGAAATCTATGAGAATAGAGAAGTTATGTTTTCAAATGTTTACCCCAGATTCAGTCGATTTGAGGTGTTCTTATTGCAGATTCTTGCTTGTAATTGGTTCCTCTAGCCTTTCCTCGTAGAATGGAAGCAAGAATCATCGAAAACGATCAAATAATGGAGAAACGAGGTGGTTTAGGTGCCGCAGTCGAGAGGGTGTTGGGAGGGAAAGAGGGAAAAACTGTTCCCCTTTTATACCCCTCGCCGATTCTGCTGTCACCTCGGCTGAGGTAGTCATGACTGGACCGAGGTGTCTGGACCGAGGTGGATTGTTGTCAGTCCTAGTCGCCTCAGTTGCTCAAGAAATATCTCGGTCGAGGTGTTGTGACTGCAACCGAGATGTGTCTCAGTCAAACTCCGTCTTCTCAATTTCTCGAACTTCTGTCCTTCCAGTGTTTCTTCTAGGTTGTATTCCTTCCTTAGAAAGCACCTGGTTTCTATCTAGGATGCCAAAAACAAAGCAAAACAAAAGCAAACTATCTAAGGCTAGACTAGAAAAGGGAAAAGAAAACAATACCTTGGGTTGCCTCCCAAGAAGCGCTTTATTTAAGGTCGCTAGCTGGACTGTACGGCATCCCTAAACAAGGTATAGTGGTGCAATCTCCTCAACCTAAACTTCCGGTTGGTATTTCTTAAGCCTATGCCCATTGACCTTGAAGCTTCCGCTCGTTTCTCCCCAAATCTCAACTACACCATAAGGGAAAACATGTTTTACAACGTAAGGTCCTATCCATCTAGATTTCAACTTACCTGGAAAGAGGCGAAGGCGGGAGTTGAAGAGTAGAACTAAATCTCCTTCTTTAAACTCCTTAGGAATGATACGCTTGTCATGCCATTTCTTTGTCCTTTCCTTGTAGATCTTGGAATTCTCATAAGCGTTCAAATGCAGCTCCTCCAGGTCATTGATATCCAATAGCCGCTTCTCACCGGCTTCGTTGATGTCGAAATTCAACCATTTGATTGCCCAATATGCCTTGTGTTCTAGCTCAACGGGAAAATGGCAAGACTTTCCATATACCAAATTATAAGGGGTGGTACCAATGGGAGTCCTGAATGCGGTCTTGTAAGCCTAAAGAGCGTCGTCCAACTTCGTGGGCCAATCCTTCCTCGTCCTAGAGACGGTCTTCTCCAAGATTGCTTTGATTTCTCTATTTGAGATCTCGACCTGTCCATTAGTTTGACGGTGATAAGGGGTTGCTACCTTGTGGGTTACCCCATACTTTGATAGAAGTGCTTTAAACTTCCGGTTGATGAAATGTATCCCTCCATTGCTGATGATGATGCGTGCAGTTCCAAAACATGGAAAAATAGTCCTATTAAAGAACTTCACAACCACCATGACGTCATTAGTGGGAGAGGCAATGGCTTCCACCCATCTAGAGACGTAATCGATAGCTAGGAGGATGTAGAGGTTTCCTCCTGAAGATGGGAAAAGTCCCATGAAATAAACTCCCCATACATCAAAAATCTCAACCTCCTGGATGTTATTGAGTGGCATCTCGCTTCTCCTCGATAAGTTCCCTGTTCTTTGGCATGCATCACAAGAGACAACAAACGTTTGCACATCCTTAAATAATGTAGGCCAAAAGAAAACGGAACGTAATACCTTAGCGCATGTTTTGTGAGCGCTAGCATGTCCTCCACAAGTGAGTGAGTGGCAATGCCGTATGACACTAGTAGCTTCATCTTCCGGAATGCATCTTCGAAGCATCCCGTCCGGACCTCTCTTAAACAGTAGAGGTTCATCCCAATAGTAGTGGCGTACATCTTTAAAGAATTTCTTCCTTTGAGCGTACGTCAATCCGTGCGGTATTTCCTGACAAACAAGATAATTAACAATGTCAGCATACCAAGGTTCTTTATTATCAGAAGCTTGGTGGAGAAAGTGCTCCACCAACTGTGAATGAGTTTCAGAGAAGGGAGTAAAAAGTTTGTTATTCTCAGTGGACATCATCTCGCTTGCAACCTCGGTTGAGGTTCTGAGTGGATGAAAGAGATGTTCTTCAGTCAAGAACACCTCGCTTGGTACAGAAAGTGCCTCGGTCGAGGTACTGCAACTGGGAACGAAACTGGAGAATCGCTTCTCCTGGATTAGTTTTTCAATTTTAGTTCTCGGATCTTCTTACAATGCCTTTAAGCTCCGTAAATCTCCATCACAAGAAGCATCTATACCTTCCTCCATTAAGCTAAAACTAATAATTCTTTCAAGTGGATCATTAATAAGGATAGAGCTCACCAATTCTCTTGATTCTTCTTCATCATAGATGTTGAAGATATCATCCTCCAGAGGCTCTCCATTCATTGCAGCAAGCAATGCAAACTCTACTTGATCTTCGCCAATGTTGAATTGCAACTTGCCGTTCTTACAATCCACATTGCAACCCGAAGTTGCTAGAAATGGTCTACCAAGAATGATAGGGATGGGATAATCTGCGGGAATATCAAGCACAACAAAGTCTATAGGTAAGTAGAAGTTACCTAACTTAACCAGAACGTCTTCCAAAATGCCCACGGGATGGGTAATGGAGCGGTCCGCCATGTATAACCTTATCTTCACCGGCTTGGGTTCTCCAAGTCCAATCTTCTCACATGTACAACCGTATCTTCACCGGCTTGGGCTCTCCAAGTCCGATTCTCACACATAGCTCCAGCGGGATGATGCTCACGCTGACTCCTAGATCACACAACGCCTCACAAGTAACATCCCCAACTTGAATGGGAATGCAAAATGAGCCGGTATCTCTCAACTTGGGTGGCACCTTCTCCTTCATGATTTGAATGAGCTCCAAGGATTTAGATGTCATCCTTACTTTACCAAAATCTTCCAGCTTCCTCTTCCTTGATAGAATCTCCTTTAAGAACTTCCCATAGGCGGGAATCCCTAGAATATCATCAAGGAAAGGGATGTTAATTTGTAATTTATTCATCAAGTCAAGGAACTTACCAAAGTGTATGTCTAGATGTGCTCTGGCCCTTGACTGGGGGAATGAAAGTGGTGGTTTATATGCAGGAGGTGGGACATAAACTTCAGTTTTGTCCGACGCTTTCTGAGGCTCCACCTCAGATGGCACCTCGACCGAAGTGTTCTTCGTCTGTACCTGGACCGAGGTGTTCTTTATCTGCACTGGCATCAACCGAGGTACTGGATCTGCAGTTTTCAATCCACTTCTCGTCGTTATTTCCATGATCTGTCCTTTTGGGTTGCTCTCTGTCCTTGCTGGGAGCTTCCCTGGATCTCTTGGTGCTTCATTTGCCTTATTAAAGAATTGTTGCTCTAAGGCTTTTTGTGCCTTTGAAAATGAAGTCATGGACGTCTCCATAACATTGAGCTTGATAAAGATGGCCTCCAGCACTGCATCTTTCTTCGCTAGCTGGGATGAGCTTGATCCAGGCTCTTGGCTCTTCAATGGAGTAGAAGAAGAAGAAAGGAAAGGATTAGGAGAATTATTCGAATTGGAGTTAGAGTAAGGGTTACCCGGATTTTGATTGTTGGATCTCCAATTATTGCTGTAGGAGCCTCTATTGTTATAGTAGTTGTTGTTCCGGGAACCATTGTTGTTGTTCCTTGACCCTTGATATCCACCCTCCTCTTTCTTGGTGTGAGCAACCAAAAGGTCCTGCAATTGCTTCACATCATTCTTGAGGGAAATGAGTTGATTATCATTTGATGGAGCCTCCTGGAAATTAACTCTCTTAACTCCAGTTTCAGCTCCTAGGTGGGAGTATTTCTCCATATGCAAAGCTTGTTTTTCAATGAACTCCCAAGCTTCCTCAATCGGCATGTCCATAAATGTGCCGGCGGATATTAGTTGAAGGTTGAATTGGGTAGCTCCATCCAATCCCTTGAAGTAAATCTCCATCAACTCTATCTTTGGAATCCCATGATGTGGGCAATCCAAAAGAACATCTTTAAATCTCTCCCATGACTTGGACAAACTCTCCTTGTCCTTCATGATAAATGCATTGATATTCCCTCTTATTCCAGCGGTTTTGGAGGGGGGAAAGAATTTTGATAAGAACTCTGTCGTCATCTCCTGCCAAGTGTTGATCTTTCCGGGAGGAAGAGACTGATACCAAGCAAGCGCCCTGTCTTTCAAAGAAAAGTAAAAAGACCTTAGCTTGTAATTATTATTTTCCAGCCTTGAAGGTCTCAAGGTCTTCATCAAAATCTCATAGTTTTGTAAATGTTGATGCAGAGACTCCCTCTCTAAACCTCCAAACTGGCATTGGCGGATCATGGATAGAACTTGCGGTCGAAGTTCATAATCATGCTCCGCTGGATCACCTAGGTTGACTCCTGGACGCCTCACTTGCTGGTTTGGGTCCATCCTCTGTGCTAGGGTCTGTGGAATACATGCAAAAAGAACATCTCAGACAGGCATCCGAGGTGGAAGTATCTCGGCCGCGGCAACTGGAGTGGGGTCCTGCCTCGGTCGAGGGTCTGGTCGATGCAGAATCTGAGCTTGTAACTCATCCATATCTACTTCAATCTCTGCAGCTCTGGTGCGATTTTGCTCCCTCTCGCGTTGTAGTTCTTCCCTATTGAGGCGCAACTGTTCCATCGCCTCCTTCAATTCGGCCTGAAGATCACGATCGTCTCAATTGGCCATTTTTATTTCTTTCAAGTGTCGTTTGTATGTCTTTTCTGGTTCGGGATTGTAAAGAACGATTTCCTTCCAAGCACGGGTTCTTCGCATAAACCTAAAAAGAAGAATCTGCGAAAGTCACTCAAGTAGAGTGGTTAGTAACAACAGGGGCAAATGCCCCGAAAGACAACCGCAACCGGCTCGGTCTAGATAAAGTCCCCGACAACGGCGCCAAAAACTTGTTCGCTCCAAACGGTGTGTGTAAGCTTTAAATTTATATCCCAAGAAATGTGCTTAAACAAGGATGCGAACCCACAATGTACGGATCAATTATAGTAAAAGCAAGAATTCCGGGGTGTCGATCTCAGGGACTTAGGTGAAACCTAAGCAAATAGAGGTAGTCTATGCAACTAATAACCACAAAAGCGATTAAAGCAATCAAAGAGTTGATAATAATGTCAATTAAAGCAAATATGCAAATTCTAGGGATTAAAGCATCTAGTTGTGGTTCCAACTCAAGATCTCAAGATAAGCGGACAAAGCTGAGATTTTGCAAAGGGAAGGTGTTTCTAAAGTGTGAATAGATCACCGGGTAAGTCTCACTACTCACTAACTCCAAACCAAAAGCTCCTATTACCGGGTAAGTCTCAAGGTACTAAAGGAAGGAATTATAATCTCAAACCCACACACCAACTAAGGGAATAAAATCAACCTTTACCGGGTAAGTCTGAGGCTAACTCACAAAGATGGAATAAAGGCACACTCAAACCCCAATAAAGGATAAACCTTTATTACCTACACTTATGATCTTGGATAAACAAACTAAGGAATTACCGGGTAAGTCTCATCATAGGCTTGCATTGAACCAGGAAAGGTGTAATAAGAATAGGATTTGGCAAACTCTAACACTTAACTCTCAGTTGCGGATCAGAAAAGTCAACTCGGTCAGTCAAGTTCCACCCCGGCCGAGATGTTCATCGACTGAACGAGATGTTCTAGGGTTAAGGATAAAGGCTTGAACTTTCAGGGTCCTACTGGATTAAGATTATTCTATCATTTTTTTCCCACAACCTTCAGCCAATTACCCTAGAATCGCACAAAGAAGTTAGC
Organism: Fagopyrum homotropicum; assembly: GCA_033239125.1. Classification (NCBI taxonomy): domain Eukaryota; kingdom Viridiplantae; phylum Streptophyta; class Magnoliopsida; order Caryophyllales; family Polygonaceae; genus Fagopyrum; species Fagopyrum homotropicum. The sequence continues at coordinate 36,437,207 of BSWB01000001.1, read as the reverse complement.
CACTCATCATCATGAAAGCAATAATCAAATATAAGAGAAGACAATGAATATTTGAACACAAAAACCTTAAGAACAAGCCTTCAATAACTGAATCAAATATCAAACAAATCAGCGTTCCTTGGATCTCAAATCCAACAAGACAATCAAACAAAGGGAATCTAAGAAAGTCTTACAAATCCCCTCACAAAAGCTATCACAAGCTATGAACTTCCTTCCTTCAATCTTCCTTCAAACTTCCAAAAATCCTTCCTAACTGCAGCTTCTTCAATCTCCAAGCACTGCGATGGTAGCGGGTTGCTGAATTTGTGGAAAATCCAACCCTTTATATAGGAGAATTATCTTCCAAAGATAATAATATCTTAAGAAGATAATATCCTAATAAAATATATCTCTTTCTCTAAAATAGATCTCCTAAATATATGATCTTCCTTCCAGAAATCCAACCCAAAAATATAAGATCTCTCCTTCCAAAAATTGAAGATCTCAGCCAAATAAAATATATCTCGCCGTGTCAGGGTATTCGCCTCGGTCGGGGCGCTCCTCTAGATCACCTCGGTCGAGGTGACACTGTAGCTGACCGAGGTGAATCTCAGCTGAATGTGAAATCTCTTAAATCTGGTCCAAAGTAAATCTTCTTTATTGATTCATTGCTCCCTGAGTTCTTTTTTAAGCTCCTGAATGTGGCTCCAATGACTCCTTTGCTCCTTAGCTCCATTTCGATCCAAAATGTGCCATTTTACCTACGATTACAATGAAACTTGGTGTAGACCTCGATTCTCGTAAAGGTAGATGAAATGACAATATAATCACATAATATACATTCAAATATGCAGATTATTGAAGATAAAACGGCTAAACAAGTCCCAAAATATAGACTATAATACATGCTATCAACGAGATTAGTCCCACTACTACTAATAATGCTCATTTTGATATTATTAATAATGAGATTAAGGTTGTGTAGGAGCTTTTGAGAGCTCAAACCCAAGCGCTGGCACAAGCTAAGTTGCCACCTAAAGAGCAAGATGTGAACTATATGGGAAGAGGAAATTACCAAGGAAATTATCACGGATCAAGGGATTACAACAACAGGAATTTCCATGGAGTAAATAATTATCGACCTAACCATAGCCATCCAGGTTTCTCTTACACAAACCCGGATGGTGCATTGAATCCTCCAGCTTCCTCGAGCCAAGCATCGCCTATAGCTCCCCAGACTTCACAATAGTCTCCACTAGGATTCACTCAACCTCCCAAGGACCGAACATAAATAATGTTTGAGCAATGAATGGGGAGATTGAGTGGATTGGAGAGCACCATTACTTCTATTTCTAAGGCTCAAAGGGCCTTACAAAATGAAGTGTTCCACAAGGCAAGGGAAGCTCAAAGAGATCCGGGAAAGCTACCCGGAAAGATTGAAGATAATCCTAGAGGGCAAGTTATAGCTATAACTACTAGAAGTGGATTGAAAACTAATGATCCATTGCCCAAGGTATGTGATAAAGGAAAACAAGTGATGGATGAGGAAGATCCGAAGCCAGTTGAGGAGGACAAAGGAAAGAGAAAGAACCAATTTATGTACCTCCACCACCATACAAGCTACCACTTCCATTCCCACAATCTCGAGCTGGAGAACGCTTGGACAAGCACTTTGGTAAGTTTCTTGAACTAATGAGTAAACAACATTCTAATATTCCGTTCATGGATGCTATTGTAGGTATGCCCGCTTATGGGAAGTTCTTGAAAGAAATCCTCTCTAACAAGAGGAAATTAGAGGATGTTGGAGAGATAAGTATGACTAATAGTTGATCCAAACTCAACCAAATTATGAGAGAAGAGATGCCACAAAAGCTAAAAGATCCAAGATCCTTTTGTGTTTCTATTGGAGTCAGAGAGGTGACTTATGAAGCAATATGTGCTCTTGGAGCAAGTGTAAGCATCATACCGCTTGCACTATGTGAGAAGGTTGGAATCGAAGAGCCGAAACCCATCAAGATGACACTTTACATGGCGGATAGGTCAATCACACATCCAAGGGATAAATTTTAGATGAAATTCACGTACAACTTGGTAAGTTCTACGTACCTATTGATCTTGTGGTGTTAAATATTCCAGCATATTATCCGGTACCAATCATTCTTGGAAGACCATTCCATGCAAATTCTGGATGTATGGTGGATTGCAAGAACACCACACTCTCCTTCAACATTGGTGAGGAGAATGTTGAATTCAAGCTGTTCACTATGGTTAAGGGGCCAACCCTTTGAGAAGATATATTCAACATCTATGACGAAGAAGAATCAAGGGAAGTAGTAAGCTCAATTTTTCTCAAAGATCCGCTTAAAAAAGTCATAAGTACGAGCATTACGGAAGAAGGGATCGAGGAGGACTGCAATACTGAAGTCCGAGCTTTAGAAAACTTGGAAAAAGACCCCAAGGCTGAATTTGAAGTGCTAAAGGAAGGTACGAGTGATTCTAAAAATCTCGGTCAAGAGACAAAAATCTCGGCCGAGGTAATTAATTAATTCACCCGAGGTTTTCCATGTCGATTGCACCATCGGCCCAAATCTCGGCTGAGATTTGTCCATAGGAGTCGAGATTTCTGAAACTACAGAACCTTTTCCGAAGTGGCATGGAAGTGTTCTAGGATGCAATACTAGTTCTTCCACAACTATGAAAACATCCCATAATGCCTCAGAAGGCCATAATTCTTTAACAAAGGATCCTTCTACATTGGAGTTGAAGCCTCTTCTTTCCCACCTAAGGTACGCTTTTCTTGGACCTAACTCTACATATCATGTCATTGTGAGTGCTAATCTGACGATGATGAACTTAGTAAGCTAATACATGAGTTAAAATTACATAAGAAAACTCTTAGTTACACCATAGATGATTTAGTTTGAATTAAGCCTTCTTTATGTATGCATAAGATTCTTATGAAAGATGATCATAAGCCTTCACGTGAACCTCAAGAACGCTTAAATCCGATCATGAAAGAGGTGGTGAAGAAGGAAGTTCTTAAGTTACTTGATACATGTATCATCTTTCCTATTTTTGATAGTATGTGGGTGAGTCCCGTCCATGTTGTTCCTAAGAAAGGTGGAATGATTATAGTCACTAACAAGAAGAACGGGTTGATACCTACAAGAACGGTCACAGGATGGAGGATGTGCATAGATTACATGAAACTGAACGTAGCTACAAGGAAGGGTCATGTCCCTCTCCTTGTCCTTGATCAATTGATAAAGTGATTGGCGCAACACTTACACTTTTTCTATTTAGATGGGTATAGTGGATTCTTCCAAATCCTCATCCACCTTGACGATCAAGAGAAGACTACTTTCACGTGCCCTTGGGGTACGTTTGCTTACAGGAGAATGCCTTTTGGAATGTGCAATGCACCAGCTACCTTTTAACGGTGCATGATGACTATATTCTCCGAGTATATTAAGAACAACATTGAGGTTTTAATGGATGATTTTTCTGTATATAGCTCTTCATTTGATGATTGCTTAGCTAACCTTTCTCTAGTTTTACAAAGATGTGAAGCCATTAACCTTGTCCTGAATTGGGAGAAGTGTCACTTTATGGTTAGTGAATGTATTGTTCTAGGTCACTTGATCTCTAACCGCGGAATTGAAGTGGATAGAACAAAGATAGAAACTATTGAGAAGTTACCTCCACCTTCAACAATAAAGAGGGTAAGAAGTTTTTTTGGTCATGTAGGTTTTTATAGAAGATTCATTAAAGGCTTTCCTAAGATTTCTAAACCATTGACTAACCTACTAATGAAAGATGTGCTTTTTGAGTTTTTGAAGGAATGTCTAGATTCTTTCTACAGGTTAAAGGAAGCATTGATATCGACACCTTCATTCAACCTCCAAATTGGAACCTCCCCTTTGAGTTATGTGTGATGCAAGTGACGTAGCCGTAGGATCCTTGCTTGGTTAGAAGAAATATGGACACACTCATGCCATCTATTACGCTAGCAAAACGTTAGAAGAAGCTCAACTGAACTACGTCACAACTGAAAAGGAGTTACTAGCGGTGGTATATGCTTTCGAAAAATTCCGGTCTTACCTTGTGGGAGCGAAAGTCAATGTCTAAACCGATCACACTGCAATCCGGCCTTTGCTCACCAAGAAGGATGCAAAACTGCGCCTCATAAGATGGATCCTCCTTCTACAAGAGTTCAATCTAGAGATCTGAGACGAGAAAGGATCCGAGAACTCGGTGGCGAATCATCTTAGTCGGTTATCTCCTATTGTGATTGAGAAGGATGACATGCCAATCGGTGATTCATTCCCAAATGAGCAACTACATTTGATTGAGGAGTGTCTCCTCCAAGTCTCAAGGGGGAACGAGTCATGGTTCGCAAACATTGTGAACTATTTGGTGTGTGAAGAAGTACCTCCCCGTCTATCCTGTTCTCAGAAGAAGAAGTTCTTCAAGGATGTGCGACACTATTATTGGAATGAACCTCTTATTTTCAACAGAGGTCCTGGTGGAATGTTCAGAAGATGCATACCTGAATATTAACTAGAGAGCGTCATTCCCCATTTTCATTCATTACCTTGTGGTGGACATGTTAGTTCCCACAAGACATGTGCAAAGGTACTTCAATCCGATTTCTTTTGGCCTAACTTATTTAAAGATGTGCAAAACTTTGTTGTTTCTTGTGATGCTAGTCAAAGTACAAGAAATATATGTAGGAGGAATGAAATGTCTCTAAACAACATCCAAGAGGTTGAGATCTTTGATGTATGGGGAGTGGATTTCATGGGACAATTCCCATCTTCTTGTGGGAACCTTTACGTACTATTGGCGGTAGATTATGTTTCTAGATGGGTGAAAGCCATTGCTTCTCCTACTGATGACGCCAAGGTGGTAGTAAAGTTCTTTAATAGAATCATTTTCCTAAGATTTGGGATGCCCCGAGTCATCATTAGTGACGGAGGAACACACTTCACCACCCGGAAGTTTGAAGCACTTTTATCCAAGTATGGGGTAACTCAAAGGGTAGCCACACCATACCATCCTCAAACTAGTGGCCAAGTGGATATATCAAATAGAAAAATCAAAGGAATTCTATAGAAAATTGTCTTTAGAACAAGAAAGGATTGGTCAATGAAGTTAGATGATAGACTATGGGCCTACATAACAACTTGTAAGACTTTGATAGGAACCACACCGTACAATCTAGTATATGCAAGTCTTGCCACCTTTGTGATCCAAGCGGTTGTGCGCTAGCAGCTAGTCTTTGTGATCCAAGCGGTTGTGTGCTAGCAGCTAGTCTACAATCCGAGCAACTCAACTCTAGTGCCTTGGCCACATGAGTGACAAGGCCTCCAGCGCATATGTCTCCTGCTTGCTTGTTGGCTATCTTCCAAAGATAGTTAGCAAGCATAGTAGTGGTGTCCGGTATAGTGCCAGTGGTCATGCAATGCAAAATGAAGAGCTCATCCGCCTTGATCTTTTGTGGCGTCTCCGTTCTTGTAAACAAAGACTCACTCAAGATGCGGTGAGCTATCTTGAAAGACAAGTTATACATGTTCTTCTCTTTCGAATTCCCGGGTCTCCACTTGTCTTTTCCGGTGTCTGTTGCGGCAATGCTCTCCCAGAAGGCACTAGCACTCACCCCCATTGGGAATGTGCCTATAGAAGATGAGGGAAAACCAAACATACGGCCAAACATAGAGATGGACATCTCATGATCCATGTACATAAGTCTAAAAGTCACCTTCCTAGCTCTCGGATCATGTTCAAACGTGTTAAGGAACTATAGAGTGATCTCAGCATAATCATACTCTCAAATAAGCACAAACTGACTCATGCTTGTTCTTTATAACATCCAATCGATATCCTCCCTCACATACAAGGCATCTAAATCATCCAACACAACATAGCGAGGGGCGGTAATAGGTCGAGTCAAAAGGCGTTCATACCTCTTCTTATGCTTGGAAGTAGGTGGGGGAAGGGTTGGTCGTGCTAGAGGAGGTGGTTGTGGTGGTGGAGGGGCCGTAGAAGAAGACCATTTCTTCTTGGTTAGGTTTCTTCTGGTTCTTCTCAAAGTTTCCATTCTCAGCAAGAAAAAATAGGGTTGTTCTTCACAAAACTCGGTCGATTTTTCAATCGGTTTCAATCAATCTCACAAATCTATAAAGTTCTATTCAATGCAACACCTCAAACAGCTTCCTAGGTATGCTTCTAAGAAAAACCATTTAACAAACACAACAATCTAACAACTCAAATGTACGAATCAAGATCGACCAAAAAACTTAGGTTTTGGATGGAAAAACCTGAATTCCGGACGAATGAGCAGTTTTCCGCACTTGTTGTTGCTAGATCCTTCTTGGTCGTTGCAGGGGCTTCAATTTAGGCTCAAGAATCGTTCAAAACGCTTACCAAATGAAGAGATGAGGGTGAGGGCGATTTTTGGCCTTTGAGGAAGAAGGGAGCTCGAAAATCTCTAAGTGTGGAATGAGGAAGAAGAGTGGAGAAGACTTTATATAGGCTATACTTTTTACGAAGAAAATCGGCCAATTTTTTCGTCGGTCTGATTTCTTCACTATTTTCTCATCTTCAAGGGAAATCGGTCTATTTTTTCTTGGGTGAGTCAATCTTTTAGTCGATTTTTTTTCTCAGAGAAGGAAAATCGAGTTGCTCGAAAGCCTTATTACCCATGAATCAATCGATTTATCCATGGTAAAGTCGATTTATGCCCTTTCGCTCCTTTGAAACATTCCTAAGTACACTTGCATCAAAATCTCCACATTTTCTTCAAGAATGTACCTAGTTCCTGCGATGTATGACATAAACAAACCGAGAGCGCATCGAGGAAAAACAAAAATAAAGCAAACAGAGCAAACAAAGCTAACTAGTCTAAGAGCAATCTCCTCAATAGGAGTGCTTCATTTAAAGTCTTTACCTAGGTACTCCACACTCTAGAACTACCGTGGGTTGCCTCCCTAGAAGCGCTTCGTTTAAAGTCTTTACCAAGATGTTATTCCTTAGATCATTAATGGACGAGAGTAAGAGCAATCTCCTCAACAGGAGCTTCCGGTGTGTATTTGTTCAATCGTTGGCCGTTTACTTTGAAACTTCCACACTTTTCACCTCATACTTCAACTGCGCCATGAGGGAAAACATGCTTAATAATAAAAGGTCCTATCCAATGAGATTTAAGCTTACCTGGAAAGAGTCAAAGTCTCGAGTTGAATAGAAGAACGAGATCTCCTTCCTTTAAGCCCTTTGGAATGATATGCTTATAATGCCACTTCTTTGTTCTTTCCTTGTAGATCCGTGCGTTCTCGTATGCGTTCAGACGGATCTCCTCTAGTTCGTTGATGTCCAAAATGATTTTCTCCCGCCTCTTTGATGTTGAAGTTAGTCCACTTGACGGCCCAATACGCTTTGTGCTCTAATTCTACAGGAAGGTAACAAGACTTCTCATACACAAGGTTGTATGGTGTTGTTCCTATGGGAGTCTTGAAAGCTGTTTTGTATGCCCATAATCCATCATCTAGTTTTATCACCCAATCTTTCCTCATTCTAGAAACAGTTTTCTCTAGAATCCCTTTGATCTCCCTGTTGTAAATCTCGACTTGTCCGCTCGTTTTCGAATGGTATGGACTGACGATCTATGAGTTACCCCATACTTAGCTAGTAGAGCCTCAGATCGACGAGCTGTGAAGTTTGTTCGTCCGTCACTAATGATGGTTCGGGGCATCTCGAACCGTAGGAAGATTGTTCTATTGAAGAACTTCACCACCACCATAGCATCATTAGTTAGAGAAGCGACAACTTCGACCCATCTTGAGACATATTCTACAGCTAGAAGTATATATTGGTTACCACAAGATGATGAGAATGGTCCCATGAAGTCTACTCCCCATACATCGAATATCTCCACTTCTTGGATGTTGTTGAGGGGTATCTCATTCCTCCTTGAAATGTTACTTGTCTTTTGACAAGCATCGCATGCAACAACATAGTTCTATACATCCTTAAATAAAGAGGGCCAAAAGAAGCCAGATTGGAGTATCTTAGCACTTATTTTGTGAGAACTAGCATGTCCTCCACAAGGTAAGGAGTGACAATGGCGAATGACGCTCTCTACTTCGCCCTCCGGGATGCACTTTCTGAAGATGCCATCAAGACCTCTCTTGAAGAGTAGAGGTTCATTCTAGTTGAAGTGTCAGACGTCTCTAAAAAACTTCTTCCTTTGAGCATATGACAGTTCTGTAAGAGCCTAGTTGCTGAGTTGCTGAGAGAGTGTGCAGAGGGCCAGGATTATACTTGAGCCGCCCCTACGAGACCCAGAGGGCGCCCTTGCGCCTAGCCTGGACCCCCCTGCGGCTCACAGGGTCCGCCCCTGCGGTTTGTGGTGTGCTGCAGTCATCTTCTTTGACCCGAGCTTTGCTTTTTGACCCATCTTCCCTTTATATTTTCTTCTTCCTTCAGATGAGGGTCTCCTCAATCTCTTTCCTGCTCTATCTCTCTCTCTCCCTACGCTCTTCTTCTTCTCCTCTCTTCTCCTTTGGATCTCTTCATGATCCATGTGTGAATTTTGAGAGCCTTTTGTGCTTCACTTGTTGATGAGTGTTGATGTGTTCCTGTTGTGATTATTGTTAGCCAGCCCTGAGGTTGTGATGGTGTTCAGCTCTTGTTTAGGTTCAGCTTGGTGAGATCTCTCTCCTTCTTCCCTTTCTTTCTTCTTTTCTTCCTTTCTACGTTCTGTCCTTTCTCCTTAGCTTAAGATCCACAAGAGTGATCTTGTGGCAGCCTTGATTGGCTTCTTTTGATGTATATATGTATGTATATATGTGCGTTTGGATGCTGGCTGAAAGAGGAGTGAAGAGACCGATTGAAGAAGTAAAGAGGAGCTGAAGTGGTGTGTCTCTACACACCAACCGCCCCTGCGCCATCTCTGGACCGCCCCTGCGCCAGCAGTAAGCTGCCCCTGCGCCATCTCCTAGCCGCCCCTGCACCACCTACACCAGCTTGGTGTTGCACTTGGTTCTGCAGGTGTGTGTTGCTTCTAGGCTTTCCTTAGGACGCCTTTGTTCCCTCCTTACCTAGTATGAGTGTATAGGATCATGCTAGATGTGTGAGGATGTGTTTGGTTGAGGTTATGATCGGTTTATGCCTTGCACGGCTTTAAGGACTTAGGTTGATGTTGATTGAGGTTGTGAGGTTAAGTATGATCCTCATGGATCCCTTTGGGTCTAGGTGTGACCCCTTTGATGAATAGAGGTTGATATATCTTTATGTCTTGTTATTAGGTAGTGCCCCTCTCTCATGATTGGAGGTTGTTGTGGTTGAGCTGTGTACGAGGTTGAGGTAAGTCTGTATGACTTACTTAGCTGCCATCCTTATATTTGGTGTTTTCATGAGTGGTGTGTGCTTATTGTGTTGCTATGATAGAATGAGATGTCGTTTATACCGACCTATGTTTTATATTGATTGCCCCGTATGCGTGGTTGTGATAACCTTTCCCTTTCATCCCGCCGAGGAGTCTGGGAGGTTCTCTGATGTCATGCCAGACTTGGTATACAAGGAGGGCACAACACCACTCTCATAGGGTACACGGATTGTGTGACCGATTCCACTCCAAATGGCTATCAGGCTCAGAGGCGAGGATATATCGGTCCTCGTGTCACATATTTTTCTCTATGGATATACATATATATATGATTTGAGTGAATGACCATTATATAAAGATGATAAAATGGGTAAATGTGTGATAGCATGCCGATGTGTTTATCTTTCATGATTGTGTTTGTGCTTATGCATTACCTCATATATGTATGGTTAGCTAACGGTTTCATACCGTGTTGTAGGTGTTTACAGGTTAGGCACTACTGAGTGATGTGGCAGAGTACAGGCTGAGGACTCTCGTACATTAGGTGGTTGGTTTGGGTTTGTTGTGTTTCCCTCCTTCGTCAGGATGATCTTTTGTACCTCCTGTGTGAGGATGTTGTTTTATATACTCGGCTATGTTGTCGTTTACCTTTGGGTTATACAGTTTCACTGTTTTATGTATTTGTTTTATATCTGTCAGTGCCATGTTGTAAGGTCTAGTGAACTTGTTGTCAAGCTAGGGTAAAGATCCACTGTGAGATCCTAGCCCAATGTGGCATCCTGAGTCCCGCGGATTCGGGGTATTATAGAGTTGGTATCAGAGCCCAGCTTGACAACAATGACACTTGCTACCTGCAATAAGGTATGATAGGTAAAATAAACAGAACCCACATGGGGTTTGACGTTTTAAAACGTTTTTTGTTTTAAGTGTGGTTTTGGGTTAGAATGTACGAGAAGTTGTCACCTCTGCCATGGATCTCTACAGCGTATATATATATATGTGTGTATTATGGACTGTGTAGATGTATTATATATATATATATATATCGATACATATGGCATATATATAGCCTTGTAAGTTTAGGTGCGTATATCCTACAGATGGCTCAGACTAGAGCAGTATTTGTAGTGTGACGAGGTAGGGGTACACCCCCTCTTCCTCCAGTCACGTCATTTCAGGGACCGGTTTTCGTTGTTGGTTCGCCTATGGCAGAGAACGAGTTTGAAGAGGTTGATTATGTCTCCATGAGCAGATCTGAGTTTCAAGAATATATGCAGCAAGTTTATGAGATTGTGATAGCGGGTAGACCTACACTAGATTTACCAACATCGGTGGGACCAGTTGCAGCTTCCGGATCAGAGAAGAAGCAGTGGACTAGATCAATTAGTGGAGAAGCAGAGATGATGAATGGTGAACCAAGTCAGATAGTAGGACAATTAAGTGGTCCTATGGCCATGAAGACGACTGGCAAGGAACTACAGTGTTTTAATTGTGTGAAATTTGGACATCATCGAGCTGTGTGCCCAAAGGCACCCATCATATGCTTTACGTGTGGTAAAGTATGGCATAGAGCGAAGTTCTGTCGACAGGGCAAGGCGCTGCCTTTACCAGTTCCCTCCCGTTGTAAGATCATGAAAGGTGGACGACGAAGATCGAGATACCCTTTAGCTGCTGACTGAAGGTAATTCTATGGTCGTCTATACCCAATCAAAAGTAAATCCCGACTTAGCACTAAAGACAAGTATAGGGTTAAGTAAGGGTCGAACCCAAGAGAGTTAAGGTGTTTTAGATGCAATTATCGATTATAGTTTCAAGTAACAAAGGGGGGGGGGTTTGGTTGAACTGATTCACAAAAAAACTTAAGAAAAAGATTAATGCAACAAGTAAGACAATGATGGGTGAATCTACACTAGGTTGATTCTAAGCATGCAACTGCTACTTTGGTGAGTTCCTTTTACAAGTTTTCAAGTAATCTCCCATCTCGATCATGTATATATGTGTTGAGTCAACCGGCATCAACACAACTTAACAGGTTAGTGTTCCGTAAACCTACAAAAACAAATAACAAGTTAGCTTTCAAACAAAGACTAAGGGATATAAAGAGAAGATTAAAACCGTTAAACTTATCTTTATATTTGTGTTCCTTTTCTTTAAGTAATTACAACCCGTTATTACTTAAAGTTACTACTAGATTAAAGACCCGAACCCGGAACCTATTAATCCTAGTTATTTGCATGCACTTTAGAACCTAAGGTGATCAATCTCAAGCAATAGTAAACATGCAATTAGACAATGGAGATCAAGGAAACACAAAGCATTACTGAATGAAAACTTATATTAAAAAGAACTTACAACCAAAGTAACAACGCAGCTTCAAACCAACCCAATGTAGCAAGGGAGTTAGCAACTCATTACAAAGGTAGCAAGAAAATCTAAGTGGATAATTTATTGGATAACAAGATTCGATCATTCTAGCAATCAACCAAGGACTATTTATATTACAAAAGACACTAAATGGGAGTAAATGGCCAGCCTAAAACAGCCACCTTTAATGCCATAAAGGTGGTGAAAACAACCAGAGTAAAGCTTCTGATATTAAACCGCAGGGGCGGCCTTTAGTTCCGCAGGGGCGGTGAAGGCAAAAACGCTTGATCTTCTTCATGGCCGCAGGGACGGCTAGGCGATTCCGCTGGGGTGGATCTTCAATCATCTTCAAACGTCTGACCCTTCGACTTCCTAACATTTCTGATGCCAAGCCGCCGGGGCGTCCCTATGTCAACGCAGGGGCGGTGACACAACCTCTTCGTCTTCCAGCTCCCAGGTTGAGGCGCAGGCAAGGGCGCAATGGAAGGCGCAGGGGAGCTAGTCTTCATTTCTTCCAGGCAAGTTACCGCAGGGGCGCCAAGGAGTGGCGCAGGGACGGTGAAACACTTCATGGCCGGCGCTGGAAAAGGCGCAGGGAGCACTCCGGTGTAAGGCGTCACCCGCATGGGCGGGGACAAGGGTCCGTTGGGGCGGTGAGGCAACTGAAGCTTTGCTTCGTGAACGATCTTCACTCCTAAGTGCTTATAACTCCTTCCTTACCTTCTTTTAGTCTTCTTCTTCTGGACCAAGGAGTTAGTAGCAAAAACCGACACAATTGCAATAAAAAGACTCTAAAAACTATCCTAAATGATAGTGATTCCATCACCTATCAAACTCCCCCATAATTAGACCTTTTAGTCTTTCCGAGTAAAACAATTGACAGCAATTAGACTCAAAGGCCTCAGGAAGCATGGGCAAGCAGAAAAGGCAATGAAAACAAAAGAAAAGCCAAGAAAGAAAGAAGGAAAAGAGAGGAAATGTGAGAAAAAGGGAGAAACTACCATCCTTATTGCTCCAAGAGTGGCCTACCCGGACAACCTCCTTATGAATGCCCTTCTTATGTTGCCAAACGCCGGAAGGGAAACCTACACTCGGTGTAGATCATTTTGCCAAGGCGCCCTTTTGGGTTTTCACCTTGCCACTCTTCTTCTTTTGATGATTTCACTTTTAACTAACATCCCTCAAGTCCAATTTTGTACCAACCTAAGGTTGGTCGGACTACCTTCTTTTTGACTAAACCGCCCTTTCGGGTTTTCGGTTTATCCAAGGTTTTCATGCCTCTTTTCAAATTCTTTGTCTTTTCCTTTTTTTTTTTTGTGAATTACAAACTGAATTCAAAATGCAAGATAAAACAACACAACTTAAAAACTCAAATGAACTGTACAAGCAATGATATGTCCCTCCCTCATACTTAAAGTACACTTTGTCCTCAAAATGGAAATAAAGCAAAGATAAATGTGGGAGAAAGGAAGAGAAATGTACCCTTCAGTGGAATGGTCCGGATGGACCACCTGGACCCTCCTCCGGTGGGTAAAGAAAATGGCGGAAAAACTGCTCCAGCCGGCGGTAGAGCGTGTCGATGCGGCCATCCTAAGCCTCCATCCTCTCTCTAAATGAAGTCTCATAGCTAGCTTGCCAAGGGAGCTACTGAATCTCCAACTGCTGTTGATGAGCCGCCTGCCAAGCATCCTGACGGTGGTCGAAGTGAGTGGTGATGGAGGAGGTGAAGCTGGACTGCCACGCCTGCTACTTCTCAAGCATGGACCGCTTGTACTCGGTCTGCCATGCCTGGTGCTGTGTAGTCAAGGTTGCCATCTGAGCCTGCAGACTCTCCATGGCCTGACTATCATATGCTGTAGTCGGCATCTCCTCATCAGTGGCGGGGGCCCGGCTGGAGCCTTCTGTGTATCTCCCAACAATATCCTCTTGAGGCCGTCTTGGAGGAACAGGGTTAGTTGGCACGTACAAATCGGAGAGCTCGTCTCTCAACGGAAGTCGTCGGGGGAGGTATGTGATTTGACTCCCATCTGCTAAAGAGAGCCAAAAGCGGTGCTCCCCGTCTCTCCTGAGGAGCCTGCACCTCCTCAACATACCCTCCGTATATAGTGGGGCCTCTAATCCGTCCTCCAAGGCAGAGAGATCCATCACCCGTGCAGCTAACAAGGAGATGATCCCTCCTCCCACAATATCTTGTGGCTCATTCTTCCTAATCCGCTTCAAAGCGGTAAGGAAGAGGTATGGCTAATCCGGTACCCAGTCGTTCGTTGAGAGGCAGGCGTATAGAAGTGGAAGGTCCTTAAGAGCAACCTTATTCTCCTCCTTGTGTCCATATAAGACACTCATGAATATCTTCAAGATGAGCCTCAAACAGGGGTGAGTGAATTTGTTGGAGTACTCCCCCCTACATGAAACTCACACCTGGTGGCGGCCTGTCAAAACTCCATCAAATCAGGTGTCGGGATGGGTTCCCACTAGTCGTTGGAAGCGGCTATAGTCACCGCTAATGCCTTCTGCAGCTGGGTGTAGTCCAATGTGTACTTTCTTTTGTTGAACTTAAATGTAAGTCCAACACACCCATGGTCCACCGTTTCCATTTTGAAGGTGGCAATGAACTGGCGGCTGAGCTCGGGGTACGTTGGGGCGCTCGTTATCAGAAAATCCCCGAGCCCAGCGTTGTTGAGGAATTCCTGCATGCTCTCCAACATGCCCAAATGTTCCAAGGCATGAACGTTCAAAAATCGGGTTGCATACACATCCCGACCTTGTGCAATCCTATACCGCACTGTCTCGGCTTCTAAAAACTTATAATTCTTCTGATTCTCCATCTCTTGCAGTTTGAACAATCAAAGCAATTAGAAATTTCAGAAAATTGAGTAAGAAACGAACCCTCTGTTGTGTTTTCCGCAGGGGCGGCTGAAGCAGGCGCAGGGGCGGCACGACGCAGGGGCGGGGGAGGGCAAAGAGCAGAGGGCGATTTGGGAGTTCGGCGAAGGTTGTGGTGATGGGGTTGTTCCGGCGTCTTCCTTGTTGTTGCAGACGTCGCCGGAGGTGGGGCAGTGGAGGGCGAGAGTGAGAGGGTTGAGGGGATGTTTGTGTGTGGTGGTGGTGAGAGATGGCATCGCAAAGGGCCGGTAATCGTCGAAGCCGGCGCAAGAGTGTTTGGACAGGGTGGTGCGAGGGTTTCCGGAGGGCGCAGGGGCGTCTAGAGGCGAGGTGGCTAGGTTTCGAAGGGTGAATGGAGGGGGAATGTAAAGGGCGGTATATGTAGGTTTATTTTTAGGAAGTGTATTTTTTTCTTTCCTTAACAAAACCGCAGGGGCGGTGACAAGGAAGAGGGGTACACAGCCTCAACGCAGGGGGCGGCACTGAGGATGCATGTCAAGGATGGCCACCGCAGGGGCGTGGGATGCCACCGCGGGAGCGGTGGCCGGTATGTTGCAAACGCTGGCTCAGCGCCGGGGGCGGCGCTGGGCAAGGGTGTCACCGTGGGGGTGGGGTCAACCAGCCGCATGGGCGGTTTTCTTGACAGAAGCTCATCTTCTTATTCTTTCGGGTTGCCTCCCGAATCAGCGCCTTTGTTTTACGTCATTGGCTCGACGTAAGGACTCTACCTCTATGATTGAGCCTCCTCCAACATCACCTTTGGGTTTATAACCGTCTGTGACGGTAATCCTTCGGAGGACCTAGTTTCAATTCTTGTAATGGCTTCTGCCATTTGACCAACTTGTTTTTCAAGGTTTTTGATGCTAGATTCTGTTGTTTGGAAATAAGTAGAAAACTGTTTAGTCAATACCTGCAACATATCTTCAGTTGATTGATACTTACCTTGACGGGGCATTTGTTGTTGGTTTTGTTGATCCCTCCAACGAAAGTTATGTTGGTCACGCCAGTTTGGCATGAAATTCTGTGCATATGGATCGTTCCTAGGCCTTTGCTGTTGTGGTTTTCCATAACCCATTGCGTTCACCTCAACATCGTCATCCTGGACTTGTGGACACATGTCCGTTGGATGGTATGGGTCAGCACATACTCCACAAGCTTTGAGTGGCTGTAAGGTTCCCATAAGTGTTAGTCTCTTCACCATTTCCTTCAACTCCGCGAGCTCGGTGGAAATCTCGCTCTTCCCGGAACTCACAACATGAACTCCTTTCTTGGACGGGGTCCTTCCGAAATTCCGAGTTCCTTCCGCTGGTTCCTGTATCTTTTCCAAAGTAAGGTCAGGAGTAGAGTGAAGAATATTACCTCCGCAAGCCGCATCGACGGTCCTCCTTTCATTATCGAGCAAGCCATTGTACAAGTACAAGACTAGATCTTGAGTTGAATATCCGTTAAAAAGACAGCTGGATCAGAGGCGTGCAAACCTTTCGAAGTACTCGTAGAGAGTTTCGCTCGCTTCTTGCTCGATGTTGCTTATAGCTTTCTTCAAGCTATTGGCCTTCTTGGCTGGAAAGTATTTCTCCAAAAACGCCTTGTGAAGGTTATCCCAAGTGTCGATGCTCCCGGATGGAAGGTGGTAATACCAATCATCCGCGGAATCTTTGAGTGTGAAGCCGAATGCCCTCATCTTGATTTGTTCTTCGGTAATGTTGGCCGGCTTCATGCACATACACACGGTATGGAACTTCCCAAGGTGTTTCATGGGGTCTTCACCACTTAGCCCATGGAAGGATGGAAGCAAGTGAATGAGGCCGGCTTGAGCTCAAAATTGACTCCTTCTCCTAATGCCGGTATACTGACCGCAAGGGGGTTTTGAGCCAAGGTGGGCTGCGTGAGTTGACGAAGTGTACGGTCAGCCATCTCTAGTTGAAGTTGTTGTTGTCTTCGTTGCCGGATGTGTGTCCTCTCAATTTCTGGATCGAAAGAAGCAAAGCCGGAGTTAGTAGTACGGGTTTGAACAATAAAAATGGTTCAAACCAATAATCAATAACAACAATAAAATACTAAAACTCCCCGGCAACGGCGCCAAAATTTTACTGAAGGTAATTCTATGGTCGTCTATACCCAATCAAAAGTAAATCCCGACTTAGCACTAAAGACAAGTATAGTGGTTAAGTAAGGGTCAAACCCAAGAGAGTTAAGGTGTTTTAGATGCAATTATCGATTATAGTAACAAGTAACAAGGGGGGGGTTTGGTTGAATTGATTCACACAAAAACTTAAGAAAATGATTAATGCGACAAGTAAGACAATGATGGGTGAATCTACACTAGGTTGATTCTAAGCATGCAATTGCTACCTTGGTGAGTTCCTTTTACAAGTTTTCAAGTAATCTCCTGTCTCGATCATATATATGTGTTGAGCCAACCGGCATCAACACAACTTAATAGGTTAGTGTTCCGTAAACCTACAAGAACAAATAACAAGTTAGCTTTCAAACAAAGACTAAGGGATATAAAGAGAAGATTAAAACCGTTAAACTTATCTTTATATTTGTGTGCCTTTTCTTTAAGTAATTACAACCCGTTATTTTTTAAAGTTACTACTAGATTAAAGACCCGAACACGGAACCTATTAATCCTAGTTATTTGCATGAACTTTAGAACCTAAGGTGATCAATCTCAAGCAATAGTAAACATGCAATTAGACAATGAAGATCAAGGAAACACAAAGCATTACTGAATGAAAACTTATATTAAAAAGAATTTACAACCAAAGTAACAACGCAGCTTCATACCAACCCAATGTAGCAAGGGAGTTAGCAACTCATTACAAAGGTAGCAAGAAAATCTAAGTGGATAATTTATTGGATAACAAGATTCGATCATTCTAGCAATCAACCAAGGACTATTTTTACTACAAAAGACACTAAATGGGAGTAAATGGCCAGCCTAAAATAGCCAACTTTAATGCCATAAAGGTGGTGTAAACAGCCGGAGTAAAACTTCTAACGTTAAACCGCAGGGACGGCCTTTAGTTCCGTAGGGTGGTGAAGGCAAAAACGCTTGATCTTCTTCATGGCCGCAGGGGCGGCTAGGCAATTCCGCTGGGGCGAATCTTCAATGCTCTTCAAACGTCTGACCCTTCGACTTCCTAGCATTTCCGATGCCAAGCCGCCGGGGCGTCCCTATGTCAACGCAGGGGCGGTGACACAACCTCTTCGTCTTCTAGCTCCCAGGTTGAGGCGCAGGCAGGGGCGCAGTGGAAGGTGCAGGGGAGCTGGTCTTCGTTTCTTCCAGGCAAGTCACCGTAGGGGCGCCAAGGAGTGGCACAGGGGTGGTGACACACTTCATGGCCAGTGCTGGCGAAAGCGGAGGGAGCGCTCCGGTGTAAGGCGTCACCCGCAGGGGCGGGGACAAGGGTCCGTTGGGGCGGTGAGGCAACAGAAGCTTTGCTTCATGAACGATCTTCACTCCTAAGTGCTTATAACTCCTTCCTTAGCTTCTTTTAGTCTTCTTCTTCTGGGCCAAGGAATTAGTAGCATAAACCGACACAATTACAATAAAAAGACTCTAAAAACTATCCTAAATGATAGTGAGTCCATCACCTATCAGCTGCACAGGGTACAAGGATGGGACGATTATGTTTCAATTGTGGTTATCTAGATCATTTGCGTTCTGAGTGCCCTTTGGCACCGATAACTTGCTTCACTTGTGGTGAACTAGGCAATCTGGCCCCTTTCTGTCAGCAAGGTGGTGTTTCTTCTCAACAAGACCTTCCTCTTTCCGGTGTAGAAAGAGTGGAAGTGGAGGCTATGGCAACGACCTCATTAATACCTGAGGAGCATGAATCCGAGATGGAATGATGCTATGCAGAGGAGCTTCTGGTGTGAGCTGTACAGGTACCATTCTTTTTAATGGTTTACCTAGTGGAGTTTTTGTTTGTTGTGAGTGCTATGCACTTCTTGTCTTTCGATGCATGCGTTAATAATGGACTTTGGAAACAATAGGAGATAGATTTTTCCTTTACAGGATTACCTGTTAAGGGCCTGAGGTACCGTGAGACATGTGTTTGTCCCATTCATTCAGGGACGTGTGTATGGTTATAGACTTCTTTGTCATGCCCTAAGTGCATGAGGAAGTCACTATGTGTATAGTTTGGATGAATAGATATCATGTCATGATAGACATTAGTTGGAAGATTGTCCTAGTCTCCTTTGAGATTTAGAGATAGAGGTCTTCCGAGGCTATGACCTTTGGAAAGATGAGTTTTGTCATTTGTGCCATATGAGTAGTGAAGATTATAACACAAGGAGGTGATGTTTTCAGATGTTATGCCATGAAGAAGATAGTTCCACGTTGGAAGATATTCCAGTGGTTTATGAGCTTATAGATGTGTTACTTAATCGTCTAGTGGCCACCTCAGCAGAGTGAGGACATTGTTATCGAGTTGAAGTATGATACGACACTGATTGGGAAGGCGCATAACATATGGTGCTTGTTGAGATATTGTAATTGACAACTTGAAGAGTTGACTGAGACGGGCTTCTTTTTCCATAGTATGTTCCATGTTCTGTATTGACGACCTAATGGGTTAGCCTCAAGAAACAATTGTGTTTTGAGGATTCCCTTGCGCTCAAGATATCACCAATGGAGGGTGAGAGAGCAAGATATACATAAGATAGCCTTTTATACCATTATGAACACTACGAGTTGTAGTGATGCCATTTGGGGTTGATGGATGCCTTAACAAATTTCAAAGAGTTAATGAATAGCATCTTTTCCTTGATCTGGTTGTGGTGATTTTTATTGATGACATATCGGTATACTCTCATAGTTGAGAGTGGTAGACCGATTATCTACGGACTATTCTGCAAATTTCGAGAGGTAGGGAGTTGGATGCTACGCTCTCTAAATGTGAGTTGAGATGTCAGTGATAGCCTTCCTAAGCCATGCTGATTCCGCCAGTGGGATCATGATTGACCTGGTGAGGATTAAGTACGTTATAACCTGGGAGATACTGATGAACATTAAGGAATGCATAGTTTTCATGGCTCAGCCGATTACTACCAATGCTTGAAGGAAGAATTTTTTTGTGAATGTGTATCTACTTATGAGTCTTTTTAGAAAGACCACCAGATGGGTTTAGTCAAGTAATATACTAAAGCTTTGAAGAGTTGAAGAGGCACTTGACCTCTCCTTCAATTCTGTCATAATCAGAAGATTCTAGGGATCCCGTGAATTACGTTGAAGACGTATGAGGAGGACTACTTGATGCAAGATCTAGAGTAGCAGTGGTACTTCAAGCCTCGAAGATTTGAAGGTAGTACCTACATGATATCTCATGTTGGGTTTTCACAAACCAAAGGAGTCTGAAGTATGTTTTTACGCCAGGGGAGTTGAATAATCACCAGCGTTGAGGGCTTGAGTTGATCAAGATTTCTAACATGGAGATTTCATATCAGAGAAGTTAAACTTTGTTGCTGACAACTTGAACTGAAAAACGCTCCAAGAGAAGATGATTGCAAGACTGATAGTTCGGCCTGAGCCTCAGAGAGATCTAGCTTAGCTAGAGTTGGACAAATAGTTCCTTGATGAGAATACCTAGTTATACCTAAAAGGTTCTACCTGGTCTGTTGGATGAGGTCCAACAGAAGTAGGAGACTTGCCTGACTTTGATGAGGTTTAGTGAGAAGATGTCTCGTAATGAGGCACCACAGTTCTCCATTGAAGTAGATGGAGTGATGGAGCAACATGATCACTTTTGTGTACCTGCTGATGCAAGGTGGAGATAGAGAATCTTCCAGTATACTCACTGTACACCTCATTCAGTACATCCAGGTACGAGTAAGATGTACCATGAGGTGAGATAATTATATTGATAAAGAAGATTGAAGCTGATGTAACCAGATGGAGTATTTCCAACCTAGAGACGAGCTTCACCCACTACTAGTGCAGTAGTGGAAGTGGGAGGACACCTCTATGGACTTTGTTGTGAGATTGTGGCCCCGTGGAAGATTGAGGTTATTTGGATTGTTGGTGACAGATTAATAAAGTCGAAACGTTTCATTCCTATCAGAGAGACGTGGTCAATAAATGGATTCATGGAGGAGTACACTAGGTAGATAGTGAGACTCCATGATGTACCGAGGATAGTCGTCTCTGATCGAGATGGGCAATTTACCTCGAGGTTTGACAACCGATTCAGACTAATTTGAGGGATGAGTCTATATTTCACGACTATGTTTCACCCCCAGACAGATGGTCAGTTATAGAGGACCATCTAGACCCTTGAGAATATAATATAAGTTTGTCTTTTGGATTGGAAGCATGAATGGTTAGATTACCTCCATTCAACGAGTCTATTATATGACAATGTTTGACGTGCATCTTTGGAATGGCTCTATGAGTTCAAGTAACGCTAATTAGAGGAAGAATGTTGGTTGTACGTAGTAGCCAGATATCGTACATAGACAAGAGGCGTTGACCTCTAAAGATCAAGTGGAAGTTCTGTTCAGATGGAAGTATCTCCACTATGAGACGTCAGATGTGTTGACATAGAATGGAAATTGAGTTTCCAATATATCGGTTTAATTAAGATCTTGATCAGTATTATAAAGGCAGCATGAAGTTTAGCTTTGCCTCTGAGGTAAGAGGATATCTACCCAGTGGTTCATGTGTCTCAACTGAGGAAGTATATACCAGATTTGAGACACTTTGTGAGTTATGATGATTTAGTGGTTGAGTCCAACCACACATTTGTTGAATATTCGGTTACATTCTTAGAATGAGATATGAGACGCTTGCATTCGAAAGACATTCCCATTTTGAGGACATCGTGGTCAAGTTGAGGACCTGAAGAGGCTCTGTGAGAGACTGAGGATAGTATCTTGAGGAACTATCCAGAGTATATGTTGGGACAGACCCACTTGTGGGAGCACGAGTAGACCTTAGTGCTATCTTGATGAATGTTGTGCTTATGTGCTTATATGCCTTGATGTGTTTTTGCCATGCTAGCTATGATGTGAGTTATGATCTTAGTAGATTTTGTTGTGCTAGCGTGATGTATGTCATAGCTGGAGATGATTATCCCTCCACGCTATCTGAGTATGTTTTATGTTTATAGCTGGAGATGGTTCTTTCCTCCATGCTATTTGAGTGTGATTAGTATTTAGCGGGAGATGGTTCTTTCCTCCATGCTACCTTGATGGACATAGTTTTAGTGGAGATGTGATTCCTCCATGCGATATATATGTTTATGGTTTGGCTAGAGACGTATTTCCTCTATGCCTGTGATATGGTTTGGCTAGAGACTTATTTCCTCTATGCCTATGAGATGTTCTGGTTAGAGATGTGCTTCCTCTATGCCTTGTGATGAGGTATGGCGAGAGATGTGATTCCTCTATGCCTTTGGATAACTTTATGGCCCTGTTTTCTGGAGTTGATGATTCCTCCATGTGGATGTTTGAGGTTATAGATTGTTATAGGTTATGACCTTCCGAGCGGAGATGTGATACCTCCGATAGAGAGAGTGAGAGTTGTACCTCAGCTTATGGGGTCCGAGAGGCTTTGGGATCTTGCAAGTTTCGGGACGAAACTTGTTTTTAGGGGGTGAGATGTAAGAGCCTAGTTGCTGAGTTATTGAGAGAGTGTGCAGAGGGCCAGGATTATGCCTAAGCCGCCCCTGCGTGACCCAGAGGGCGCCCCTGTTCCTAGCTTGGACCGCCCCTACGGCTCACTGGATCCGCCCCTGCGGTTTGTGGTGTGCTACAACCGTCTTCTTTGACCCGAGCTTTGCTTTTTGACCCATCTTCCCTTTATATTTTCTTCTTCCTTCAGATGAGGGTTTCCTCAATCTCTTTCCTTCTCCATCTCTCTCTTCCTACGCTCTTCTTCTTCTCCTCTCTTCTCCATTGGATCTCTTCATAATCCATGTGAGTTTTGTGAGTTTTGAGAGCCTTTTGTGCTTGGCTTGTTGATGAGTGTTGATGTGTTGCTGTTGTGCTTGTTGTTAGCCAGCCTTGAAGTTATGATGGTTTTCTGCTCTTGTTTAGGTTCAGCTTGGTGAGATCTCTCTCCTTCTTCCCTTTCTTTCTTCTTTTCTTCCTTTCTATGTTATTTCCTTTCTCCTTAGCTTAAGATCCAAAAGAGTGATCTTGTGGCAGCCTTGATTGGCTTCTTTTGATGTATATATGTATGTATATATGTGTGTTTGGATGCTGGCTGAAAGAGGAATGAAGAGACCAATTGAAGAAGCAAAGAGGAACTGAAGTGGTGTGTCTCTGCACACCAGCCGCCCCTGCGCCATCTCTGGACCGCCCCTGGGCCAACAGTGAGCCGCCCCTGCGCCACTTGCACCAGCTTGGTGTTACACTTGGTTCTACAGGTGCGTGTTGCTTCTAGGCTTTCCTTAGGATGTCTTTGTTCCCTCCTTACGTAGTATGAGTGAATAGGATCATACTAGATGTGTGAGGAAGTGTTTTGTTGAGGTTATGATCGGTTTATGCCTTGTACGGCTTTAAGGACTTAGGTGATGTAAATTGAGGTTGTGAGGTTAAGTATGATCCTTATGGATCCCTTTGGGTCTAGGTGTGATCCCATTGATGAATAGAGGTTGATATATCTTTATGCCTTGTTATTAGGTAGTGCCCCTCTCTCAGGATTGGAGGTTGTTGTGGTTGAACTGTGTACGATGTTGAGGTAAGTCCGTAGGACTTACTTAGCTGCCATCCTTATATTTGGTATTTGCATGAGTGGTGTGTGCTTATTATGTTGCTATGATAGCATGAGATGTCGTTTATACCGACCTTTGTTTTATATTGATTGCCCCGTATGCATGGTTGTGATAACCTTTCCCTTTCATCCCGCCGAGGAGTCGGGGAGGTTCTCTGATGTCATGTCAGACCTGGTATACGGGGAGGGCACAACACCACTCTCATAGGGTCCACGGGTTGTGTGACCGATTCCACTCCAAATGGCTATCAGGCTCAGAGGCGAGGATGTTTCAGTCCTCGTGTCACATATTTTCCTCTATGGATATATATATATATATATATATATATATATATATATATATATATATATATATATATATATATATATACGATTTGAGTGAATGACCATTATATAAAGATGATAAAATGGGTAACTGCGTGATAGCATGCCGATGTGTTTATCTCTCATGATTGTGTTTGTGCTTATGCATTACCTCATATATGTATGGTTAGCTAACGGTTTCATACCGTGTTGTAGATGTTTACAAGTTAGGCGTTGCTGAGTGATCTGGCAGGGTGACAGGCCGAGGACTCTCGTACATTAGGTGGTTGGTTTGGGTTTGTTGTGTTTCTCTCCTGCGTGAGGATGATCTTTTGTACCTCCTATGTGAGGATGTTGTTTTATATACTCGGCTATGTTGTCTTTTACCTTTGGGTTATACCATTTCACTGTTTTATGTATTTGTTTTATATGTGTCAGTGCCATGTTGTAAGGTCCAATGAACTTGTTGATAGGCTTGGGTCAGGATCCATTGTGAGATCCTAGCCCAATGTGGCATCCCGAGTCCCGCGGATTCGGGGTGTTACAAGTTCGGGTGAGATTTCCTGACAAACAAGGTAGTTGACAATGTCAGCAAACCATGGGTCATTACCTTTCGAGATCTGATGAAGATACTCTTCAATCTCGTGCATCTGTTCGTGTGGAAACGAATCCTCTATAGGGAGCTCATTTGCCTCGCAAGTGAGGTGTGAAAGGCGGCTAAGATGATCAGCCATCGAGTTCTCCAACCCTTTCTTGTCACGGATCTCTAGATCAAATTCTTGTAGAAGTATGATCCATATTAGGAGCCTTGGCTTTGCATCCTTCTTATCGAATAAGGATCGAATGGCTGAATGATCTTTATAGACTATCACCTTTGCACCTACAAGATAAGAACGGAATTTCTCAAATGCATATACAACACGAAGAAGCTCATTTTCCGTTGTAGCGTAGTTCAATTGAGCTTCGCCTAGCGTCTTGCTAGCATAGTAGATGGTGTGAGTACGTCCATCCTTCTTCTGTCCAAGTACAACTCCTATGGCTATGTCACTTGTGTCATACATGACCTCGAACGGAAGCGTCCAATCAGGTGGTTGGATGATAGGAGCTGAAATTAAAGCCTCCTTGATCTTGTAAAAGGCATCCAAACATTCTTTCGAAAACTCAAAAGTTAAGTCCTTCATCAAAAGATTAGCCAAAAGTTTTGAAATCTTACAAAAATCCGTTATAAACCTCCTATAGAAACCCGCGTGCCCCAAAAAGCTTCTAACTCCTTTCACCGAAGCTGGAGGAGGTAGCTTCTCTATAGTTTCAATCTTGGCCCTATCCACCTCTATTCCACGGTCCAATATCAAATGCCCTAACACAATTCCTTCAGTTACCATAAAGTGACACTTTTCCCAATTCAAAACTAAGTTAGTGTCTTCACATCTCTTAAGAACTAAGGAAAGGTTAGAAAGACAATCACCAAAGAAAGAACCATATACCGAAAAGTCGTCCATGAGTACCTCCATGATGTTCTCTATGTACTCCAAAAGATGGTCATCATGCACCTTTTGAATGTGGTTGGAGCGTTGCATAAATAGAATGGCATCCTTTTGTAAGCGAACGTACCCCAAGGGCACGTGAAGGTAGTCTTCTCTTGATCGTCCGGATGAATGAAAATCTGGAAAAAAAAAACCACTATATCCGTCTAAGTAACAAAAGTAAGAGTGTTGTGCTAACCTTTCAAGCATTTGGTCTATGAAAGGGAGAGGGAAGTGATCCTTCCTCGTTGCAACATTCAGCTTACGGTAATCAATGCACATTCTCCATCCCGTAATTGTTCTCGTAGGAATGAGTTCGTTGTTTTTGTTAGCGACAATGGTCATCCCTCCTTTCTTTGGGACTGCTTGAACTGGACTCACCCACTTTCTATCAAAAATAGGAAAGATGATACCTGCATCAAGCAACTTTAGGATTTCCTTCTTCACGACCTCTTTCATGATCGGATTTTACCGTCGTTGAGGTTTTTGTAAAGGCTTATAATCCTCCTCCATTAAGATCTTATGCATACAAACAGAAGGCTTAATTCCTACTAGGTCATCAATGGTATAGCCTAGAGCTTTCCTATGTTGTTTCAGAACATTAATAAGTCTCTCAAGTTCATCATCATTCAAGTTCGCACTAGCTATAACAGGATATGTTAAGTTAGGTCCAAGAAATGCGTACCTTAGATGTGTAGAGAGCGGCTTTAATTCCAATAATGGTGGTCCATTGATTGATGAATCTTGACCAAGAAGTGTCATTGGAGAAGTCTCTGAAGGTTGAGGAAGTGTGCCATTGCAGCCAAGAACACTTGCAATTGAATTTGTAGAAGTCGGAGAAAGGGCCGAAAAATCGACTTCCTCTAAAGAAAATCGGTCGATTTTTAGGTCAATTTTTTTCTCAGAGAAGGAAAAGCGACTTG
This sequence comes from Fagopyrum homotropicum, assembly GCA_033239125.1. Classification (NCBI taxonomy): domain Eukaryota; kingdom Viridiplantae; phylum Streptophyta; class Magnoliopsida; order Caryophyllales; family Polygonaceae; genus Fagopyrum; species Fagopyrum homotropicum. The sequence goes on along the minus strand of BSWB01000001.1, from coordinate 36,411,122 downwards.
TTTCTTCAAAAATCAGTCGATTTTTCATGGGTATGTCGAGTTTGTCAACTTCTTTCGAAACTTCCTTCAACTCTTCAAATCTTGCTTCTGGCTCTTCCTCTACATCTTCTAATGCTCGAATCTCATCATCACAATCATGCTCCACCCCTTCCTCAACGATCTCATGCTTAGAACCTTTTGAAGTGGGTCTCTTATCAAGATCGAACTCACCACTTCTCTAGACTCTTCTTCATCCAAGATGTTAAAAACATCTTCTCCTACAGTTGGCTCTTTGATTAAAGAGGAAAGTACAAACTCCACTTGCTCCTCTCCTATGTTGAATTATAGCTTCCCGTTCTTGCAATCCGCCAAGTATCCGGAGGTTGTAAGGAATGGTCTCCCAAGTATGATGGGAACCAGATAATCTGCAGGAATGTCAAGCACACCAAAATCTATAGGGACGCAAAACTTAGTGAGTTTTACGGGAATGTCTTCTATGATTCCAACAGGTCTAGTGATGGACCTATTCGCCATATATAGTGTCATCTTCACCGGTTTAGGCTGTCCTAAACCAACTTTCTTGCACAAAGCAAGTGGAATGATACTCACACTTGCTCCAAGATCGCAAAGTGCATCATATTTGAACTCCCCTACTCCAATGGGTATGCAAAATGATCCCGGATCTCGCAGTTTAAGGGGCATCTTCTCCGTCGTAGTCTTGATAAGTTCAGATGACTCCGAACTCATCTTAACTTCACCGAAATCCTCTAGCTTCCTATTGTTAGAGAGGATCGCTTTCAGGAATTTCCCATAAGTTGGCATACCTAAAATTGCATCCATAAAAGGTATGTTAATATGTAGCTTGCTCATGAGATCAATAAACTTACCGAAATGCTTGTCTAAACGCGCTCTCGCTCAAGATTAAGGGAAAGGTAGTGGGGGTTTATAAGCTAGAGGAGGAACATAGACTTTAACCTTCTCCTTTTCAGTTGGGATCTCAACGAACTTGGGCTGCTTCTCGTTGTCATCCGTGCGGGGAATAGGATCGGTGGTTGTCACACCACTCCTTGTAGTAATTGCCATTACACGCCCCTTCGGATTGTCCTCCGTCCTCCCGGGAAGCTTCCCTTGATCTCTAGGAACTTCTCCGGCTTTGCTAAACACTTTATTTTCCAAAGATTTTTGTGCTTTGCAAATCGAAGTGATAGAATTCTCTAACTCTTGCATCTTTCCTATCATTACTTCCATCATCGCTTCAAGCTTGTCCTTCTCCGGTTGACTCGAACTTGATGAAGCTTGTCCTTAACTTTTCAAAGGGGTAGAAGAAGAAGAGGAGGAGGAGGAGGAGGAGGAGGAGGAGGAGGAGGAGGAGGAGGAGGAAGAAGAAGAAGAACAAGAAGAAGAAGAAGGAGGAGGAGGAGGATGTGTTATTGCATTTTTAGCATGGGAATAGGGATTGCCGGGATTATGTTGATTGGATCTCCAATTGTTGTTGAAGTTCCGGTTGTTGTTGTTACTCCAATTGTTGTTCCGGTTGTTGTTCCTATTCCCTTGATTGTTCTCTCTTCCTAGATAGTCAACGTCTTGCTCCTTTTGTGATTGAATGTTGGGCTTCAAAAGTGCTTTCAACTCCTTAATATCATTGTTGAGAGAGAAAATTTGAGCTTGACTTGCTTGATTCAAATTCAATCCCGGATCTCCGGAATTTTGACCTCCACCTTCGATCTTCCTATGAGAGTACTTCTCAATCACAAGAGCTTGCTTTTCAATGAACTCCCAAACATTATCATCTCTCATTTCCATAAAAGTTCCAGCCGAAAGAGATTGAAGTTTGAATTGATTCTCCTCATCCAATCCTTTGTAGTAGATCTTTAACAACTCAAGCTTTGGAATGCCATGGTGAGGGCAATCCAATAGAAGGTCCTTGAAGCTTTATCAAGACTTAAACAAACTTTCGTTAGGTTTCATAGCAAAGGCATTGATTTTACCTCTCAACTCCGCCGTCTTGGATGGTGGAAAGAACTTGGTAAGGAATTCCAAAGTCATCTCCTCCCATGTGTTAACTCTTCCGGTTGGAAGAGCTTGATACCAAGCTAAGGCCTTGTCTTGCAAAGAGAAAAAGAAAGGTCTCAACTTATAGTTGTTATTTGTTGCTCTTGGTGGCTTTAAGGTCTCTATAAGAATCTCATAGTTCTGAAGATATTGATGCGGAGATTCCGTTTCCATTCCATCAAACTGACTTTGGCGGATCATAGTGATGACTTGAGGGCGAAACTCATAGTCATGCTCATCCGGATCTCCAAGATTCACGCCCAAACGGTGTGGCTGCTGATTCAGATCCATATGTTGCCCAAGAGTTCATGGTTCAGCCACGATAGGAGCAACTCTCACATCTCTAGTTGGAACACGAGGATTAGGTGGTGGATTATGCACTATTTCTTCCAGCTCAGGCATATCATCGTTAGATGATTCGTCCTTCTTAGCTTTGGCGGCTTTTTCCAAGTTTACTTGTTGGATCATCAACCGGATTTCATTCACTTTAGCTTGAAATCGCTCTCTATCAGCACAAGCAACAACTCTCTCTTCAATAATTTTCCTTTCACTTAGATTAAGGAGAGCAAGAGTTTTATCCAACTCATCTTGGAGTTTCTTTTCATTGTGTTCGGCCATTTTCGCTTCCCTTGACCGTTTCTTGAGAGTCTTCTCAGGTTCAGGGTCAAAAGAACGAGGTCTTTCTCATATCAAAACCTTCGCATATACCTAAAGAGAAATCTGCAAAATCACTCAAGTAGATAGATCAAATAACAAGAATAAAAGCTCGCAAGACAGACAACCAAAAACCGAATTTGGTCTAGACCAAATCCCCGGAAACGGCGCCAAAGTTCTTTGGTGAAACTCTGTTCCGTTGTTGTAACGAGAACTTCAAATGTACCTAAGAACACAAATCTTCAAGAACACTCAAGCAGAAAGATCAATAGCAAAAGCAAAAACAATCCCCGATAACGGCGCCAAAAACTTTTTCGCTCAAAAGTTTGTGCGTCAAAGTCTGAAATTTATATCCAGAACTTAAGCAAAAGCGAACCCACAATGTACGGATCAGCTGTAGTAAGGCAAGAAATTCCAGAGTCGAAATTAGGGATTTGGTGAGAGTAAAGTCAGTTCCAAAAATCGTCTGGCAAAGAGTAAAAAAAAAACTTTTGTAAAGATGTTAAGAGACAAATGATTCCAAGGATTCAAGTATCCGACTGTGGCTTTCGATTCAAGACACTCTAAAGATCAAAGGGTAGAGTTGATGTTGCCAAGGTTATGTGTTTCAAAGGAAGGAATATTGTACGGCGAAATTCCACTACTCACTTATGCCAACTCAAGAACTCTCAACTTGAGGGATCTTGAGTCTCATCAAGAAGAGTATTCAAAGTAAGGATTGATACTCAAATCATTCCCTAAAACCCAAGGATATGACTCTCGAAGGTAAAGATGAAGGGCACACTCGAACCTTAATAGAGGATGTTGAATCTCTCTATTACCCAAATCTTGTAAACTTTCGTTACCAAGCGAAGAATCAATGATGAAGTCTCTTCTTACACTTGGATAAGGGTTAAAAAGGTTAAGCAAGATTAGGATTTAGGCTAGGTTTAACTTTGGTTAGAGGATAAAGCATTACGATATGTCAACCCAAAAAAATCAGATTATTCTTGAGGAAAAATCGGCCGATTTTTCGCTAAGAACACCACGATTTTTCGCACTCGCAAATGTTAAATCTCAACTCTCAGGGTCCAAAAGATTGAATGAGTTCAGTCTATCATCATCTATGCCTCAATCATCAACTATTCTCCCTAGAATCACAAGGTTTTTAGCCAATCATTTTCATTTTTGAATCAAAATCAAGATTGAATAAAGAAAACCAAATAAAAACCAAACTTCGCATAAAACTTGACAAATCTTTAAAATATGTAATCAATCCTTCAAAACTTCAACAAAATCTCTCAAAGCACTCAATAGAATATGTTCACAAACCACACAAATAAACAATAATCAGAGATCTCACAACTTTCTTGAATCTTGAACTCTATCTTCTTCCCGCAACTTTCTTTCTCTCCAAGAATTGGTCTCCAATCCTATACCGTCAGCCGTCAATCTCCGTTTTGTTCCAACCTCCCCCTTCTCGTCTCCTAGGGTTCCAACATAACCTAAAATCTCTAATAGGCTGCAAGACATTCCCCCATTATCGCCCAATGCTTTGGTCTTTCAAACGTTATATTTTTTGGACGGTTGAATGTAAAAATCGGTCGATTCACTCCATAGTTCGTCCGATTTTTCTACAGCAAAATCGACCTATCCAGGAATAAATCACCCAATTTTCCTTTACTAACAGTGTTCGTCTTTTGGCTTGTTTTCCACTTCCTTGTGTGACTCTTCCACGCACTTTCCTTGCTCCTCATGACTCCTCAATGGTCTCTTATGCTCCCTTGTCAACTCGAGCTACTCCTTGCTCCATTATTGCTCCCAAATTTATCATTTTCACCTACCATTTAATCAAAATTGGTATAGACCTCTATTTCCGAAATATATGAAATAAAGCTTAAAGGCACACAAACTCTTCGAATGTAAGAGAAACTGAGGCAAAACATTCAGAATATGCATGATTATAATGACATATAATTCATGTCATCAGTGGTGATGATCGGTGGGCTGCGGGTGATTCCAAAGACAAGAATATTTACAACCTCTCCTTTATGATAGCCCATAGGATCTTGAGTGAGATTTTTTTTGCTAGATCTGAGAGCCCGTAGAAGTTGAAGGTGGATGAGTTGTTCTTGTTGTGGTGTATAGTTACCGGCACTATGTCAGATACTGCCGTTCTGCTTGTTGATAACTTAGGAAAGATAGTGAACAAGTCCAAGGGGGACATATGTGTTGGAGCCCTAGTAACATTAGTCACTAGGGGCTTAGATGTAGATTACTCTGTCTACACTTTGGTTGTAGAAGCTCGCCCCTTTTGACTACAACATTTCATCTCCCGAGGCATTCTTATTCCTTGGGGTTGTGGCGCTCCTTATGTGATCATGCCTTGGGAGAACAAGAACCCTAGGTGGATTACATGGAAGAGTTCCTTTACCATCCGCAATCAGAACAACTGAAGTATGGATTTGAAGAGATGAATGATGCTTCTGATGAGGATGATGCACCTGTTGAGATTGTGTCTGGTGATGTTGATGATGATGATGATGGCGTTGACGCCATGGACACAAGGACCGATGTTGTTGGTCCTAGTAGAGTTGATGATGACGATGAGGAGACAGAGGATGATGACCCTGTCATTGTTGGAGCTGACAGGGACCGTGGATAGCAGAATGTGCCCATGAGAGGACTGAGACACTCATTTGCTTATGCACCTCAGCATAGGGCCCCACATTATTATGATGCAGATGAGCTCCTAGCCATGATGGGCAGGTTGGACGTAAGGATGGGCAGGATGGACAGATCCGTTTCTAGGATCTGAACGGGCATGAGGCACATGGACCAATACCACAATAGGATGTTGAAGGATCTTTACCCCCAGATCTTCAAAGCGCCCTTCGATCTGGCCTTTTACAGATTCTAAGAGCCGCCACCACCACCACCACCACAAGAGTGATCGCATGATTTGCCACACCATTTTCCATTTTCCATTCTTAGTATTTTTCTCCATCTTTTATTTATTTCTGCACATTGGGGACAATGTGAGTTTTAAGTATGGGGTGGAGGTACTTGTAGTATTTTCAACGTTCCTATCTCGCACTGCTTTCGGACATTATTTCTATTGTTGTCACACGTTTTCCATTAAGCATTGCATGGTTTGTAATGTACTCTCTAATATTCTCTTTTGAAAAAAAAATAAAAAAAATGAAAAGTTGAAAATTTTTGTGCTTCTAGGATGGATGTGATCTCTATGATAATATTCTTTGTGGAATAGATATGATGATCTTTATGTGTTTGAATTGATTTATGACATATGTGGGATTTGAATACTTTGCTAGAATTCATGCATGGATTGTAATTTGCTTTTGTATGTATCATGTTGAGTGTTGATGGTTGAAACCTCATGATAAGTTCTTACACATCTTATTGGAATGATTAAGGCAATTCGATTTCTTTTTCTTTCTTCATCTTGATCACGCTTAGCACCTCTTAAAAAATGTATAAATTGTCTCCCTTTACCCATCCGGGAATTAGGATGCATGCTAGTGTGTTGAAGTGTGTAGAAGAAAAGTGTATGGTGAAGTTTAAAAAGTGAAGTGTGTTGCGTAGAAAAATAGTTTTAGGGATGTTGATCATGATGATGAGTAACTCGGTACCATTCACATAGGCGGGTGTTTGTATCTTTGCGATAGTCTCATTGATCAATAGTCCTAACGGGTCATGGTATATGCATCCGGTGTGAGGCACCTCGATAAAATTCTGAGGATTGCTGATCACCAAGATGTCAGCTTTTGTGCACATATGTCATGTTCTCAAGTGAAAGTTAAAAAAAGGGAAGTCAATAAGTGCTTATTTCTGGTGGATGTTGTGTATTGTTGTTGTTGTGGAGTTGTTCCTTTTTCCCAGATTTTTGCACCACATATCCTAAAATACATCCTACCCATAACACGTTTCTTGGCCTTTTCTTGCTAAGTCCTTAAGATATTCTTGCACATGTGTTTTGACTTAGTGGTTTAAATTTGATTCCTCATGATTCATCAAGATGATTGTACTTTATTATGCATGTTATGATTTTCCAATAATGTGTGATTATAATTTCCATATCTATATTTCTCGTTGACATATATTGATCTATCATTCTCGGCCCGACAATGAATAATCTCGGCCGAGATTAATAACAAGATAGACCGAGATTTATCTTATTTTCGGCCCAAGCCCAAGGCTTTTAAACCCTAATTTTTCCTATAAGTCTTGGAGGCTGGCAGCAAGCTAAGGACCGCACAACACACTGAGAATCATCGACTTCACGTACTAGGATTGATCATTAGACTTACATCACTTTGGATTGTGAAGATTTCTTGGAGAGAGAGATAGTTCTAGATTCATTGCTTTCGGATTAAAGACTGAATCTTTTTTATTGGTTTGCTTTTTCTTTTGGATATTGAAGACATATTGCTAAGTATTTCTTACTTTTCTTTTAGATCTATTGGTTTATGGTATTCTTGAATCTTGCATAAACCTTTCTTGGTTTGAGTATGTGTGTTGTTGGATAAACCTTGTGATTCTAGGATGATTGGTTGATGGTTGTGGTTTGGATGATGATAGACTGAGCCTTTAAGTTTAGATTGGACCTTGAGAGTTGGTTTAACCTTCGATTAGACGAATCTCGACCTATTCTTGAGAACCTTGGCTGAGATTTTCCTTACAGTAACCCGGGGTTTCTTGTTGATCCGTTTATGTTATATCTTTATGCTTGGGTTTTAGATTGCCCAAATCCTAGTTTTTGTTGAGCTTATCATACTCTTAGTTCTCTTTAAGACTTGCATCTAAGCTTGGGAAGAGACTTACCTGGTGATTCCTTTTCTTGGTTACCAAAGATGACAAGTCTAGGTAATAAAGGACTCAAAACCCTTTATTAGATTTGAGTGTGCCTTCTTTTTGCCTGAGTGAGCATAACCTGAGACCTACCCGGTGAAGGTTAGTTCTTGACCCTTAGGTTGAGTGGTTGGTCTGAGTTTTTATTCGTTTCCTTAGATCCTTGAGACTTACCTGGTGATAGGAGCTTTGGTTTGGGATAGTTGGTTTGTGAGACCTCCCCCATGATCATTCCCACCTTAAAAACACCTTTCCTTAGCGATCCCAACTTTGTCCTAGTTCTTTAGAAGTCTTGAATCAAAACCACAACTGAATACTTTGATCTCTAGAATCTGCATTGCCTGATTATCATATTATTCATCTTTATTGTTTTTTGTCTTTTTCATATTTTAGTAACATCTGGAGTCTATTCTATTTTTGATTTATCATCAAATTAGTTCACCTCATTCCCTGAGATCGACCTTGGAATATTTTCTTTTACTACAATTTGATCCATACACTACGGGTTCGTTTATTTGTTTTGGCTTTTATTACAGGTATAAATTTGAGACTATATTCGTTCATTATTTACACATATGAGAGAGAACAATAACCAACGAGAAAATCTCTTTCATATTAGATGTCTTGTTAAAGGGAAGGTGTGTACCATGATAATCGATGGAGGTAGTTGTTGCAATATTGCTAGTGTTGAATTAATTACTAAATTGAAACTTCCTACATTTTATCACCCTAGGCCCTATAAGTTAAAATGGATGAATGATTGTGGTACTTTGAAAGTCAACAAGCAAGCTAGAGTGACTATCATACTAGGACATTATACTAGATGAGATTTTGTGTGATGTAGTACTTATGCATGCTTGCCATATTTTGCTAGGTCGCCCTTGGAAAGATGATCGGAAAGTGAAACATGATGGCCATTCAAATAGGTATATTTTCACATTCAATGGTAAAAATGTAAAACTAAAGCTCATGACTCCTCTACAGATCATTGAGACCTATGAGAAGCAGAAGACGGAAGACAAGGATTGATGATGCGGGGTTAAGCCGTAGTTCCCGATCTAGATTGAAAGTCCTTCAACAGACGCAAATCTTGGATGGATAGAAAGAAATCTCGGGCGAGATTTTGTGAAGACAAGCCCGATATTTTAAGAAAATCATAAAACGTATTAGTGGATGATATGGAAAGATAAGAAGATGAATATGTAATGATAAATGATAAGTATAGGAAGATATGAAGCAAGATATTCCCACAAAGAACCTTGACCAATTATATGTCAAAACCCCTTAACGAAAAGCTTACCTTAACCCTCACTTCTTTAACCTTACACAATTCTTTTAAGTAAGACAAGCACAAGGAGGGACTAGTATCGACCAGGAGCACCAACCTTCAAGAAGATTAACACACACGCACAATCTAGCAAGGACTTCACCACAATTCAATTGAAGGCTCTCTTTTTTATTGAATAGGAATGAATAAAGTACAAACTTCATAAGCGGAGCTACAAGTTCACACAATATTTGGAAAATATATCAAATCTCAAAAACTATATAACAATCTCCCCATCCAAGGTTATTTATAAGGGGGATCTTCTACATAAACTAAGAAGGATATATTTTATAAGATAATCTAGGAAAGATATCTTTTAAATATACAAAAAATAATAATCCCAAAAATAGGATAAAAAATACCAGCCATTTCCTTAAGAGTGTTGACAGATTAAGGTAATAAAATATAAACATAGTTGCCAAAAATAAAGATCGTTGACCGAATCTTTAAGCGCGCATCAGAGAGGAAATCTCGGATGGAATCTCGGTCGAGATTCATGGAGGTTCATCCGAGATTTTTTTCATGTGAAGCTCTTCCTCCATCCTAGCCATCTTCTATACTTGATGGCTCTTCTTGATCGAAGCTTGACTCTTCTATAACAGTCAGCAATGTTACCAAAGGATTCCTAAGGGTGAGTAAGGTCTCCTTGAGTGTACATGTTGTGAGTATGTTTGTAACTTCGTCTTGAATAGCCTTTGCTCTTGATCTTGTGATTGTTCCTTCCATGATAGGATTGGAAGAAGGGGTAGTTGGCTTGTCCTTAAATGCTTTAGCCATTGCTCTAGTAATTGGTCCTTGATGTAGTGTTGGAGATGGTCCCACATTAATCGAGCATTGGACAAAGAAAAGGAGGAAAGGCATTCCAGTAAAGAATCTCGCTCAAATAGTGAAATCTCGCCCAAGATTCCCGATTATCGCCCGAGATTACATGAATCTCGACCCCCTGCAAGCAACGTCAGTCCATCTTCAAGAGCTCTTCTAGTTGCCAAAGGAGAATGTCAGATTGAGTATCCACCCATGGATAACTTATGTCAAATATGTCATTAAGTAATTTCATTAAGCATTGTGTGCTTAAGGAACCTAGACTTTACCACCCATACTTAGATTTGAGTTGTCATGAATATGTAATTAGGTTGCTTTCCTTAACTTCTTTTGATCTTATATCGTTGCCTTTCGGGAAATGAGTAAGTTTCATTGCAGGAAAGCTAGTTGCGGACAAGGTAGATCGAATGGGCATGAATTTTTGCTACTTGATCCCGGAGATCTCTTGACATTGCCACCAATAAAGGATGCGACACAACCTATACTCAGTTTTCATCATCGAAAATGATTTATGGACCCTCAATAGACATCTCGGCCACCCCAGTAACAAAATCTCGCCCGAGATTGTTGTATTTTGACCGAGAATTCCTACTGTCGAGTGTTGTAGTGCACGTCTTCAGAGTGTTACAAACTTCGAGCGATCCTCTAGGAGAGTCATGGACACAGAAGTTTTTACCACAAAGATGCTTGAATTCCTATGTGATTAGTGATGAGCATGGTGCGGGTTCGAGAACAAATCATTTTCAAGAAGGGGAGTATGATGAGGGACTATCCTCGACACCAAATATACAAGGACCAATCACTAGATCAAGGGCAAGAAGGATCCGAAAGGATATGCTATTGTAGATTATCAAGGAACCAAGGAATATGAGCCAATGAAGAAAGCTCGGCCTTGAGACGAAATCTTGGCCGAGATATAGACCGAGATTTTGTTTATGTTGAGACTTATAAGATCCGTTAAAGATCTTCTTAGATAGAGTTACTTTTAATACCTTATAACCTCTCCAACATTCTGAAGGTATCTTTTGGGTTTTTTATCCTATCTTTTAGGATTATTTTAGTATTTATCTTTTAGAGGAATCTCTTTTATAAATATCCTTAGAGGACGAGATTCATAGGAAGATTAGTTTTGATTATTGATTTCCACGTTATTGTGAGATACTTGTGACTTCGCTCATGGGGTTTGCATTTTATCATTTCTATTCAATCAAAAGAGAGATTATTTGATTGAATCGTTGTGAGTCCTTGCTAGCTTGTTCTTGTGTGTGTTAATCTTGTTGAAGATTGGTGCTACTAGTCAAACTAGTCCCTCCTTGTGTTTGTCTAGATAGAAGACTTGTGTAAGGTTGAAGAAGGAAGAGTTAAGGTAATTCTTTGTTAAGGGTTTTGACACATAATTGGTCAATGTTCTTTGCAAGTCTAACATATAGTCCTATCTTCCTATATTTATCATAAATTATTCTATTATTCATTTTCTTATCTTTCATTATCATCCATATTTCCGCATTCTGAGATTACAAAATTCTCGGCTTGTTCATCATAAATCTCGCCCTGGATTTACTTAAATTGACCGAGATTCTATTTGTTGTTCAATCCGTGCACTTTCAATCTAGATCGGGAACTACGGCATCAACCCCGCATCAATATTTATTCAAAAATATATCGTTATCGATAAAATATAAAGTAAATGTCCATGTAAAAATGTTGTTGTGATAATGTACTCCAAATATTACTCCAAATAGAAAGTTGATGCAAAAAAATGACAAAAGAAAAAATGTTTTCTTTCTTTTGTTCGTAAGATTTAAAAACAAATTGGAAACGGTTTTGCGAGAAGTTGGTTTAAAAGAAGGTTGAAGATATTTAGTGTTATATGCTCGAACTTTTTCATATTCCATATAAGCAAATGGAAATGCATGAGAACATATAACATCGGCTAATCTTAAACTTTCGTCACTATGGTTATACATAAATAAAGAAGATTGAGAGGAAGAAGATGCAAACCCTTGAGACAATTGCGAATGTTCCCGTGATATACCTAGCTTCTCGGGATGGATTTTTTGCATGCGGGTTTGCAAATTCCCGTAGCCGTCCTTCACCCTCCACTTGTACACCTTTGGACAATAGTTGCATGAGTGATAGCATGTATTATAATCTATATTTTGGGGCTGGTTTAGACGTTTTATCTTCAATAATCTTCATGCATGGATGTATATTATGTGATTATATTGTTGTTTCATCTACCTTTACGAGAATCGAGGTCTACACCTAGTTTCGTTGTAATTGTAGGTAAAATGGCACGTTTTTGGACCGAAATGGAGCTAAGGAGCTAAGGAGTCATTAGAGCTACATTCTGGATCTTAAGGAAGAACTCATGAAGCATGGAAATGATTAAAAAGATTTACTTTGGACCAGATTTGAGAGATTTCACATTCAGTTGAGATTCACCTCGGTCAACTACAGTGTCACCTCAACCGAGGTGATCTTGAGGAGCGTCCCGACCGAGGTGAATACCCTGTCGCCGGCGAGATATATATTTTTGGCTGAGATCTTTTATTTTTGGAAAGAAGATATCTTATATTTTTGGGCTGGATTTCTGGAAGGAAGATATTATTTTTGGGAGATCTATTTTAGAGATATGGATATATTTTATAGAAAATTATCTTTTTAAAATATTATTATCTTTGGAAGATAATTCTCCTATATAAAGGGTTGGATTTTCCACAAGTTCAACCATGCTTAGATGCTGAGAGCATCCAGCAATTGAGGGATTTTCTGGAAGTTTTGAAGGAAGGATTGAAGGATTGAAGATCAAGGAAGGAAGGAAGCTAGTTTGGAGTTAGCTTTTGAAGGAGTTTGTAAGACTTTCTTAGATTGTCTTTTTGGTTGATTGTCTTTGCTGATTTATGATTGAGGAACGCTTGTTGTTTGATAATTGATTCAGTTATTGAGACCTTTTTCTTAAGGTTTTCTTATTCGAATATTGATTCCCTTTTCATTAAATTGATTATTGTTATCATGATGATTGTTGGCGAAGTTTCTTATGCGATTCTAGGGTGATTGGCTGAAAGTTGTGGGGAAGACGATGATAGAATGATCTTAATCCCAGCAGGACCCTAAAAGCTCGAGTCTTTATCTTAACCGACGAACACCTCGGTCAGCTGTGGAACATCTCGACCGAGATGGTACATAAACTGAACGAGGTGAACCTTTCTTGAACATTATCTGAGTTAAGAGTTTAAGTTTGCTAAATCCTATCCTTATTACACCTTTCCTGGTTCAACGCAAGCCTAGGATGAGACTTACCCGGTGATTCCTTTGCTTGTTTACCTAAGATCATGAGTGTAGATAATAAAGGTTTATCCTTTATTGGGGTTTGAGTGTGCCTTCATCCCATCTTTGTGAGTTAGCCTGAGACTTACCCGGTAAAGGTTGATTCTATTCCCTTGGGTGGTGTGTTGGTTTGAGATTATGGTTCCTTTCCTTAGTACCTTGAGACTTACCCGGTAATAGGAGCTTTGGTTTGGGATAGTGAGTAGTGAGACTTACCCGGTAATCTATTCCCACCTTAGAAACACCTTCCCTTCGTAAACCTCAACTTTGTCCGCGTTATCTTTTGAGATCTTGAGTCGGAACCACAACTAGATGCTTTAATCCCTAGAATCCGCATTTCCCCTTACTTGACTTTATATCATCTTTGATTTCTTTAATTGCTTTTGGTTAATTGCAATATTTTGACAACCTGATTTTGTGCTTTGTTTCACCTAAGTTCCTGTGATCGATCCCTGGAATTCTTGCTTTTTATTACAAATGACCCGTACACTGCGGGTTCGCATATTTGTTCAAGCATACTTCTTGGGTTATAAATTTAAAGCTTGCACACACCGTTTGGAGCGAACAATGAGACTTGACAATATTCATTCACCGCCTCACCCTTCTTGTAACGCTTTGTAAAAATGTTGGATGTAAGCATTTTCGGTTGAGGAACTTGTCGAAACACCCCTTCACAATGTGATATTTCGGGTATTTGGCTTTTGCTTTCTTTGGTGTTATGAAAGAAATGGGAATGCTGGGGTTTTCCATTACGAGATTAAGGTTACAAGATTGAAAAATGAATTCGAGAAAGACGAGAAATTGAGAATTTTGAGAATACGAGATTGAGACTTGAGAATTGAGAGTAGTAGAGAGAGTTGAGAATGTTGATGTGGGATAAAATAGAAGAGATGTTGAGTATTTATAAGAAAGGGGTGTGATTTTTTTATAGCCTTTATCATTACTAAAAAAAGTATTAAAACCACATCCACAATGTCTACTAGCCGTTGGAAATGTGGGGCCCACTAACCGATCTTTGAAAGTGCCGTTGGTATGCCCAAAAGAGCCGTTGCAAAGCAGCAACTCTAAACCGCCGGTTTGGACAATTTTTCTTTTCAAATAATATAATATGCATAAACCGGCGGTTCAGCCAAACCGGCAAATCTAAACCGCCGGTTTGACCAAACCGACGGTTGGGACAGTTTGAAAACAACATGTTTGGCGGTTTAGCCCAAATCGGACCCATGTCTAAGATTCTTATTTGGTCCGGACTGGTTTTACGGGTCCGGTTGGGATCGAATTTTCAAAATTTCAAATGAGGGATCGGAACATCCAGACTTGTTATGGAATTTTTGGAAATATGGACCCGGGCTCGGCGGAATCTCATTCTGATTTATATCTGTCTAAAGGGCCTGTTCTTTTACCATATCAGGATATATGATATATGGGTATGAATATCACGTATCCGATATCCATGTTTCATAATTGAGTATTTATTTACTTATTTATTTACTTATATTAAAGCAGAAGACCATTCACACTACGTGTCATTCATATATTAACTTCGCAACACGTGTCATTTTCTAATGATATTCATTTTTATCATTTTACAATTTAACTAATAAATTTAAAATCACTAATATAGATAGTAATTATGTTGTTCCGTTTTTTAATCTTATTACAATCTTCTACCTATTTTAAAGATATCTTTAAATATTTTTAACTTTATTTATAAAACATTTAGATTCCTATTCTAACTTTACATTATAAATATATTTTTGTTTTTATAAATATTAAGTGCTCACTAAATCAACAAATGTATAAATTATAATAATATTAGTGTTATATCTTTGTTGTTCTTTAAATATCATATTTATAATCATCTAATAATTTCTTTCGAAAGAATTTGGCCTACTAGGCTCTTTTTGGTTTTTGTTAAAGAAACTATACCCCATATTATTTTACTACTTTCATGTAATGGTAGGTAAAACTAATTAACCCTTCTATTAAAAAAGAAAGAATAAATGATGTTTGTTGTGTAAGTTTTAACTTTTAATTACTGAATTTTTTTTATTTTTTATTTTTTTGCCTTTTTATTTTTTTTATTATTTTTTTTTATTTTCTAGAATAAGTTTATCATACTAGAAATTTCCCATACCAGATATTTTATCATACTAGAAATTTTATCATACCAGAATTTTTATCATATTAGAAATTTTATCATATCATAAATTTTATCATACCAAAATTTTTATCATACCATAATTTTATCATACCAAAATTATTATCATACCAGAAATTTTATCATACCAGAATACCAAAATTTTCATACCAGAAATTCATACTAGGAAATTTTCTGGTATAAATTTTCATACCAGAAAATTCTGGTTTGAGTTTTTTGGTATGAATTTTTCATACCAGAAAAATCATACTAGAGTTTTCAACATGAACACATAAATCCCTTCTAATTGGTCTACAACATTCAGGCTTGTGGTTTCAAATGATGCCAACCCATTCAACGAGTGTCCTCAATTCCTCATTCAACCTGTGTAGGCTCATCGCATGTTGTCACCCTTTCATCATTCCCCGACCCTATCTCCTTCGATGAGCAGGCGATCTAGACCTCGATCTCTTTCCCCTTCACAAACAATATACAAATTTCATCATCTCAATCTTGACATTGAAACAAACTAAACAAATTGAAAAATATATATATAGAACCTAATATTTCACCTGATTCATTTTTCTTACTGGAAATACAATACCACGGGATAATTTTTAAATAAAAATACTCATAATGAGCAGCAAAGGATAATGAGCAGTAAAATGTACCTGCTAGCTTCAAGAGAAGAATACGTCCCTGCTGAAGATTCCTTCTAGAATCAGTTGTTCTCTCAATGTTGAGGAGCAAGAGTCAATGACTCATCAGTCAATAATTCATGCTTGTCACTTTTGAAAATTGTTTCTTCTATTCTGCATCACAATTAGAAACAAAGACATGCCTTTCTCTCATTCAAAAATCAATGTCCAAGGTGACTGCGAAACTTGTCTAGAAATAACTTATCCATTATACTAATCTCAGTGAGCCATTATTAAATCAATAAATTTACAACTCAACTCTAGACCTTCTTTCTACTCCACATATACTAATCTTTCAACTCTAGACCTTCTGTCTCATACCAGAATTATAACACCCAAGCAGCAATTTAAAAAATGTAACAATGTCCATGTTTTTACATACCAACTTCAGTACTAAGGAAAGATTCGGCCTCTTCTATAGAGAAGCTCGATCCCGTTGCTTGCTGTCAAATTCATGATGACCAGATCTATGGTTTGAATCTATGGTACTTCTATTCAAACAATAATACCTGTAATCATGTCCAAAATAGCAATATAAATGTGAAGTAGTGAACTGTGAAGAAGCATTGGTATACACCATTTATCACTGAGACCAAATTCCATAAACTAACGCATAGAAGTACCTTTTCTCTTTGCAGTTGCTCATTTTCCTCCTCTAACTTACTCGCCAATGATTCCATCTCGAC
Source organism: Fagopyrum homotropicum (assembly GCA_033239125.1). NCBI lineage: Eukaryota > Viridiplantae > Streptophyta > Magnoliopsida > Caryophyllales > Polygonaceae > Fagopyrum > Fagopyrum homotropicum. The sequence continues at coordinate 36,394,583 of BSWB01000001.1, read as the reverse complement.
CTGGTACGCCTGAAGAAGAATTGGTATACACCATTTATCCAGCGCTCTTCATCTCCTACCCGCTCTTCATCTCCTACCTCCGCCGCCAGCGCCTCCCAGTGTCCAAGCCCTTCCGCCGCCGGATTCCAGTTTAATCTTAGTAAGTGTACCCCAAATTTTTTTACTGTTCAAGTGTTATTAATGAGTAAATTAATTTCACTTACCATCATCCCTCTCATTCACAAACCACCAATGTTCGTTTTCGTTGATACTAGAGAACTAGAAACCATTCGCCGACTCCTCAACTTCAACTCTCATCTCCCTCAATCTCTCTCGTAAGCTCCATTTTCTTCAACTTTGATTCCTTCTTTGTCTATCTCCGGCCATCTCCTTCACTTGATCTGTCATTTTCGTCTTCGTTTTTACCCCAAACACACCAGAAATTATTCGATTTTCGTAAACTCTAAGAAAGTGAAAATGTCGACTTGATCAAAAGTCGTTGCTAACCAATCTTCTTGTGATGCTCCTACCATCAACCTTCTAACTCCTACGCCTCCTTTACCTGTTGAAGATGCCATACCAAACAAAGGTCAGGCTTCTGTTGTGTCTGAGGATGAATTAGGCCTTCAAATTGTATTATCTGGTGTTCGAACAGTCGATATACATGTGGTTAGTATTGCTTTGATACTCTTTCATATTTTATGGTATTATAGTTTTTGGTATTTGTTCATATTAGGGTTTGTAAGTTTATTTATCATTTCTGGCATTTGTTTTGATATGGTTTGTTCTATGTTTTATTTCGTCTTTATATTTACATGAGTTTTCTGGTTGTTTGTATGTTATTAGATGTTCTAGTATCTTACTGGTTTCAAGTTTTCTAGCATTTGCTTTAGTTTAAGATGCTAGTATGTGTTTATTGTTAGGGTTCTGGTATTGTAGGTTGATGTATTACTTTTTGGTATGCTTTCTGGTATTTGTTCATATGAGGTTTTTGGTTTAATGTTTTCTGGTATTTGCTTTAGTTTAAAATTCTAGTATGTGTTTATGGTTAGGGTTTCTGGTATTGCATGTTAATGTATTACTTTCTAGTATCTTTTCTGGTATTTGTTCATATGAGGTTAAATGTGTTCTGGTATTAGATGTTCTGGTATGTTATTTGTTTAATGTTGTGTCTTAGCATGAAACAAGTTTTTAAGTTTATTTATTAATGTTTTCTGGTATATGTTCATATGAGGTTTTTATATTACTTTATGGTATTTCATGTTGATGTATATATTGATATTATTTTCTGGTATATTTACACAAGTTGTTTAAGAAAATGTTATTGATGGACATAAAGAGTCTTTTGTAAGTTGAATGCCTGATATGAGTTTCTGGTTTGTTGTTGTAATCGGTTTCGGTAATTAACAATCTTGTTTCCTTTACTAGATCATGTACAGACTTGATGATAACCCAAAATACGAGGCAACACGGATAACTGTTTCATCTCGCGTAAATATGGTTAATTTTTTACTTGAAGGGTTGGATGCCAATGGGCAACTATTGTTCAAGAACTCTATATTTTCAGACCTCATCTCCCTTTGTACAAATCTTAAACTTTCCAACCAATTAATACACTTCATGCTTCTGCATGAGGTGAAAACTTACCGCAAACACTCTATGTGGTTTGCAATCAACAAAACTCTGCTTAGGTATTTATAACTGTACACCCAACCTTTTCAGTTCAGTTTGGTACCTCCATTCCACTTTTTATTGTTAATGTGTTTCTTTCTTTTTTTGTTGTATGATTTTGTTCATAAGGTTTGGCTTAAGCGAGTTTTTCAGAAATTACCGGCCTTGAGTGTCGGTTCCATGTATACAATGAAGAAGAAAATGTCGACATGAAGGAGTTGTTCGGCATCCCAGGTGTAAATTGGAGCATTTGGAGGAAAAATATTCAAAACTTCCTAAGAATGACGAAAGGAAATTTAAGATGGCTTTGCTGCTCTTTGTTGAATTTGTTTTGCTTGGGAATGACAAGAAGAAGTTTGTCTCCAATCTTGCTCTTTCCCTTCTGAAGGGCATGAATGCCTTTAATTCTTATTCATGGGGGCGCCTTGTCTTCAATAAGACACTTGAAAACCTTAGGGATTGTGAGCCAACAAAGTTTCGGACATCAGGAAATTACAGCCTTTTTGGTTTTCCTTTGGCATTCCAGGTATGCTTCTGGTTTTCCATTTATGTGCCTTTGGTATGGTTATATTTTGTATTTTTGTTATGGTTTATGTTTCTGGTATGATTAGTTTTCATTTATGTTCCTTTGGGATGAGTAATTAGTTACCAGAAATGTTAATTTTGTGATTTTATGGTATGCTTTATTGCATTAGCATTTCTGGTATTTGTTTCTGGTTTGTGTTTCTTGTATTTTGTTTTCATGTATTTGATTCTGCTATGATTGTTTATTTTTTATAATTGAGTTATGTGATGTATTGTGTTGTTTCTGGTATGTTCTGAATTTTATACTTTCTGGTATGAGTTTACTTGCTTTTTGGTTTTATGATATGCATTTCTGGTTTCATTTTCTGGTATGATATTATGTTATTAGTTTCATATTATTGATTTGCGTTTTTGGTATGGTCTATTCATGTGTTTCATGTCTGTAATTTGCAGGTTTTCATCCTTGACTCTATCCCCAAACTAGCATCTTTGTTTGCCAAATGTGTTGATGAAGAAACAACCCCACTTTGTCTTAAGTGGGTTTCATCAACCAAGGAGAAGATGAAATGCAGCTTCCAAACAATCAAAGATACAGCGTCATCGGTGACCCAAGATGACATCAAAACTATCCCCCTCTCTCTAGAAGAACCAGAATCTGAGGATGACTGCAAGTGGTTAGGGGATGAAGTTTTGGACCCAACTGGCTATCTATGTCATCTTTTCAAAGTTGGGTTCCACAATGTACGTGTATGCAGGCCTGGAGGGCGTGATGTCAAGTTTATCAAGGATGCCCCAAAGAAGGAGGAATCTGACAGTGATGACTTTGCTACTCCTCATCGTCGTCATATTTTGAGGTTGTCAAGACCACAAAAAGTTGTAAAGAAAGAAGATGGCTCAAAGAAGAGGAAAAAGGAAGAGGGAAGGAAAATGTATTTCAATATATTTCATACTCAATCTATCTTTTAATTATATGGCATTAGTTTCTGTTATGCTAGTCTCTTTAGTTTTATTGTATGAATGCTTTTTGGCTTTCTAGTATGTGTCTGTTAGTTTCTGGTATACTTTTTATATAACTTTTGGTATGAGTTTCTGTTTTAGTTTTCTGATATGAATTCTTTCTTACTTTTTGGTACGTGTCTGTTTGTTTCTGGTTTGTGTTTTATCTTAGTTATCGTATAAGTTTTGTCTTACAGTCTTGTATTAGTTTTGATATGTTTTCTGGTATGATATTTTGAAGCTTGTTTCCTGTGTATATTGTTATGTTTTGTTTGGTTTATGTTTCTGGTATGTTTATCATTTACTTAATAATGTTTTTTTTATGTAGGGCTCCATCTAAGAAACCTAAGACATACAAGATTGTTGTGGAAGCTGAATGGTAAACTGAAGTTGAATACGCATTTATATTATCATACTAGAATTGTTAATTTTTAAAAATGTGTTCTATTGTTTTAGCCCCGAAGAAGACATGATGACATTGGCTACTCCCCCTAAGGTTGATGTTGCACCATCTAACCCTGTTGGGATTGTTGATGCTCTAGAAATGGATACCATTGTCCCTACATAAGATATGGTTGCACCACCTCTCCTTAATCCCACCACCTCCACTATTCCTACCACAAACAGGTAATTGATATTTTACATACCAGAATTTATTAGTTTCAAATGCTTATTTAATATCGCATTTGTAATCTTGTACTATGTTAATGTATAGGGTGCTTGATTGGGTTGAGGATTTAATGAAACAAATACAAACCCAAAATCAAGTGATTTTTGAGTTGGTCAAGAAGGTTGAGCAACAAGATGCGACTATCAACGAAGTTGTTATGAGGCAGAAGGGACAAACTATGACCCAACACAGAATAGAAGGTCAATGTTTCAAGATCCTCACCAATGTTCAAAGGATGACCGATTCTTTTAAAGGCACCAAACCCTCTAAAAAGCCGGCCTCCCCACCTTCAGGTGATGCTCCTAAGTTAGAAATTCTTGGGGTTTCTTCAAGTTCGGAAGAGACGCCATCTCCAGAAAAGCCAATGTCCCAGTCCCAGCCCCAACCCAAGTAGGATGCTGAAGTTGATAAGCCAAAGGAAGAAGCGGTGAAAGAGGTATAATACACTACTATTCTTCATGTGTTTTGTTTCCGTGCATATTTGTTAATGTTTGTGTTATGTTTTCATTCTGGTACAGAAACCAATACCAGATGTAGATGTGAAAGGGAAAGTTAAAACCAGAGGACCAAGGAGAATGGGTTAACGTGAAAAAAAAAAACCCAACAATCGTGTCGTATCTCCCTATGTCGTCCCATTAAAAATCCCCAAGCCACCCAAGCATAATTTCTTGAGCAAGAAGGATAGAGATGCTTTTTTATGCTTGGTACCTTGACCCGAAGATTTCAAAAGATTTTATTACTGGATTTCAACATTCAGCAAATAAACAAAACTTCAAGCTCTTACTCAAAAAAATTGGTTGGTTGTGGGATCATGTAAGTTAACACTAACCTTACTTATATTCAAGTTAATAATTTCTGGTATGATGTTTTTCTGGTATGACTTTCGAATACTAGCTACTGATGTGTTTCTGGTAAGAGGTTGGGTGTACATTTTGTTTCTAAATTCTCTAGTATGATGTGTTGTACTGCATTCTGGTATGAGCTAGTTGTATAAGAGTCTGGTATGACTTTGATTTGTGCTTCTTTTTTTTTTTGGTTTTCTGGTATTATGTATTTCATTAGTTTTATGGTATGTGATTCTTTCATTTTGCCATAAATTATCATTTGACTTCCTTAGATGATTTATTGCTTGAGCTTTTTGGTATTTGTTTATGTTTTGTGATTCTGATATGATGTGTTTCCATGTATGTGTATCTTGCTTGATGGTTTTCATGTATTGAATTCTGATATGATATTTTTATGTGTTTTTGGTATGATTCTCATATGAGCTTCTGGTATTGAATTATTAGTTTTTTTTCCTACTTTACAACAACTGGATGAAATGATTACATGCCTCCGAAAAGCTGTACTTGAATATCCCGAGGTTTATGGCCGTATTTCTATTCTTCCCGTACCATTCGTCGACTACTTCAACGATGTGCGCTATAAACAATTCTTAGCGTCGAAAAATACAGGGAATTTTAATTACGGTGAAGAAATTGCAGGTTTTATATTTGGACTTGATTCTCCCATCTTTGCCAAGAGCTTATATGAAGTCGATACAATATACATAGCCATCAACACCTGTGGTAAACACTGGATAGCGCAATAGATTGATTTAATTAAATGGTGTGTAGTTGTATATGACTCAATTGTGGACTGTATGTCTGATGAGGACTTGAAAGCTTTGCTCACCCCATTCCTTGTTATGTATCCTCACATTCTGAAACTTCATGGAGAATTTGATAGGTTTGGGGACAATCTTGATATGCCATTGGATTATGTTCGAAAGACAACCAAAGAAGTTCCACAGAACAACCCAAGGTAATTTCTACAATACTACTCATATGTTTCTAGTATGTTCATTAGTATGATGTTTTGGAAAAACACTTATATAATCTGTTGTCTACAATTGCAGTGGAAGTTGTGGTGTATTCACAATCAAGCACATTCAGTATTTGTCATCTGGACGAACTGATTTGTCAAACATATGTCAAGAATGGGTCCCAGATTTCATGGAACAATTTTGTTCTATTTGTACCATAGGAAGTGGGTGAAACCTCACGAGTCCCTTTGAAACTGAATCTGTCCTATATGATGTAGTTGACTCTTGATAAACTGATATTTTGGTATTGACTCACTATGTTGTAACAGTCATTTAGATTGTATTAATATAGTATTCCATTAATATAGATTTTGTAATATAATATGATATCTTATTGATAAACTAATATTTTGGTATTGACTCACTATGTTGTATGATTTATTGCCTGAGCTTTTTGGTATGCATATATATAGCCTGATGGTATTCTTTTATTGGATTTTGGTATGAGTTTTTTATTGAGTTTTTGTTATAACCTGTTGTTATACTTTTGGTATGAGGACTTTTACACATAAAAGAAACATATATTTATATAGTAACTGTTTTCTACAAATCTCATAATGACAAATTATCATAATTTTTATTTCTAGTATGTGTCTTCACTCCTTCTCCATTGGTTGATTTCGGCAAGTTTTTTTGTTATGGCCTACCATGCCGCAACAGCTGCATTTCTTCTTCTTGCTTCCTTTCGTTGATCCCCGTATCCTAGCTTTAGGCAATCTTCCGGTTCTCTTCCTCTTTATAGGAGGGTTGCATGTAATGCAACTTGGAATATCTAAATTCTCATGATCTACGATTGGGTGTATTGTCTCCTCATATGTAGTCTTCCAATATACGGTGCTGTAATAATTACTTACCAGAGAAGCCGGATTCATTTTCGCCATCTTTGCTGCAGCTATGGCATGAACACACGGTATTTCCTCAATATCAAATTCCTTGCAAGTGCAACTCCTATCCACTAAACATACAACTTCCCTTTCCTAATTCCATTGTACCTCAAACAACAGCCTTTTCGCATCAAGCACGTAGCATCCAAACTTTGTTGTCTCCCCATATTTAGCTTGTATTAGGGCATCAACGTTTGGTGTTGTCATTTATGTACATGATGCAGCATTTTCCCTTCGCGTTGCAAACCATCTACCCACCGTTTGTCTAATACCATCAATGAGGCCAAGCACTGGATAATCCCTTGCATCACACAGTACACTATTTATACATTCTGTGTTGTTGCTTGTCATAATGTTGTAACGTTTGGCGGGGCAAAAAGCTCGGGACCAAGCAACAAATCCAATTTCTTCCAACAGTTGCGCAACTACTACCTTCTCCTACAAACATTTTCAAGTACACATGAAGTCATATACAATACCAGAAAAATCATACCAAACACGTAACATGTTTCCACACCAGAAAAAGGTCATACCATAATCATTGTTCATCAATGATAATGTTCAATACCAAAAACATATCATGTACCAGAAACGAGCACAAAATGCATACTAGAATTCATACTAGAGATTAAATGTAATACCAGAAATAATAATGTTCATACAACAAACCTAACATGCGTTCACACTAGAGTCACTATTAATGAGAGATAAGGGACAATACCAAAAATGAAATAAACCACCAGAAATGAAATACCAGAAGCATAATATGATTGCATACCAGAAAATACTATAAACCAAAATAAACATACCATCTTTATATTTTCAAACAGTTCAAGACACTTATCTTTTCTGTAGCACCTAGCTGCATCCAAGAACATTTGTTGAACTATGTTCTTGGTTGACTTTTTCTTAATTTTCCCTTTCAAGTGGTACATGCAAACTCCATGGGATGCTTTTGTGTAGTGCTTAGCAATACCATTCTTTATTGACATGTGTCTGTCCGATATAAATAGTTATTTATTGTTGTCAGTGACAAACTTGTGTATATGATAGAAGAAGAAATCATACGAGTCATCACATTCACGGTCAACAATCGCATATACTAGCGGGTGTATTTGTTGGTTTGCGTCTTGCGCTGTTGCAAGCAATAGTACCCCACCATATCGTCCTTTGAAAAATATTCCGTCGACTGATATTGTAACATCCGGAAATTTTATTTCCGGAAGTTGAGTTGTTTCCGACTTTTCCGCGTCTGTGGCTTATTTTCCGCAGGCACGTTTTCTGAGTTCGGGTTTTAAAGCGGGATGGGGACACCTTTTTACTTTCCGACCTTGGGAAGAGGAGTGAGGGGACAAGGGAGTTGACCCTTGGTTATCCCACCTCTTTTGTCAGCTTATTACTCTCTCCTCTTTTCCCACTATTCCTCTTACGCTCTTTCACTCCCTTCCACTCCTCTCTTCCTTCTTGGACTTGGAAGAGCTCGGTAGGAGCAGCAGCTTGAGCTTTCCAGATCTGTTATGGTAAGTGGTCTCACTAGTACAAAAAATCCCCTAGACCTCGCTTACGTAGGAGCGGTTTGAAAGAACCGTGATCAAAGGTATTTTTATTTTTTTTTAAAAATCTCAGACCCCGGTTATATGAACTAACCGGGGTATAATAATTCTGGAACCCGGTTATATAAACTAACCGAGGTATAAAATAATTTTGGACCCCGGTTTATTAAAAACCGTAGTAAAAAAAAACTCTATAGCCCTAATCAATCTATCCCTGTCGATCTCCCGACTCTCCCAACCATCTGATATTCCTAATTGTTCAAGTAGCCGGCCAAATCCCAACCATCTCTGATAGCATCGTCTTTACCAGCCGACGACGACTATGAGTGGCGACTAGGAGCGGCGACTGGCGAGCGTTGGCGACAACAATTTCACTCTCCCCCATCACAACCTCCACCGCCTCCACCAACGTCTTCATCACTAGCTGTATCTACATCTTCATCGTCAAATCCACCGACTGAAGAAGATAAGGATGATCAAGTTTTAGAAACGCCGATTTCCGATTCGCCGCAGGGATATTAAGGTGGTAATGAAGAGGAAGTGTCAAAACTAGCGGAAAGTAGTCAATTGTTTGTGGCGGACGTGGAATCTGTGGAACTTGTATGGTAGAGGTAAATGTTGTTTTTCATTTGATTCCGCAAGCTTTTATGGATTTAGTTATCTATTTGTTTGTTTTTGTTCTTTAATAACATAAGAGTGGTTGAGCTTTGATTGAAATTTTTGCTCCAAGCCATTTTCTGGTTGAATTTTGGGCCCTCTTAAAGGTGAGGGGCTTGAATTAGGGTTGACATTGATGGTTTGTCATTTTTCTGGTGAATATTTGGGTCAATTTGGTATACTTTTGTCACTATCATCACTCCATTATAGAGTGAATTAGAAAAATATGGGTATGATTACGCCATTTTAGACTACATCTGTATAAACAATCTCAAGCATATTAGAGTGAATTTCCGTTGATATGATCTTCCCCTACTAAATTTTGCCAGGATAACCTGTTTACCATCCAAAAATTTGCATTTCATACTGATATGCATATACTACTGAACGGTTGGATATGCATAAAGTTGTTGTTTATTACATAAAGTTGAGTTGGTTCAAAAGTGCTTATTGTTGATTCATTTGGATATGGATATAGGGGTTCTTTGAAGTTGTTGGAAGCAATATGACCTCTTTATAACCTTGTAAACCAAATACAGATTATTTTGAACCTAACAGTTGCCAAAATCAAATACAGACAAAAACAAAACTAAATCCCCTACAATAACAGTATCTTACAAATCCCCTACAGTAACACCATTACCTACAAGTAATATATATTAAAATTTATTGGTAAAATTAGACAAATTGATCCTCAAGCTCTGAGCTTCTGGTTCTGCGTGATTTTTTATTTTTTTTAATCATATCAGATGCTAGAGCTGATCATTTTTCTTCTACTACTACTTTAGATGTATATATTTTGACTGTCATACTACTAATTGTAGTCCTGACCTCAAGCTCTCAACTCTCAAGTAGTTTGATCATTGCTAACAGATTAAACTTGATAACTTTTATCCTAACTAAATTTCTTCCTCTTGGTTATATATTATTCATTCTTCTATAGATCTTCTCTTCATATTCTTTTTTTTTTCTTTGGGTGTATCCCTGGTTATATACAAACTAATGTGGATGAGTGCAAAAACGTGCAGGAAAATTGATGGAAGTTACGTGCTTGATGTTGAGAACGCTGAGACAGGATTCTCGCTTCACCACATGCCAATGAAAACAAATCCCCCAACACATATGACGGTTAGAAATCATTTGTGAGACAAAAAAATTTCATAATCTTACACCCCCTTTATTTCCTTCATTAGTCATTACCCATTCATATTATATACTAATTTGTGGTAAGATTGGTAGTAATTTGTAGCTTTATATTTTGTCACTGTCATGAAATAGCGCATAAGAAACATTGGATTCGAAGATAAGCTCATTTTTGCAGGATATTCGTATGCTGACATTTGGATTTGATTTGGAGATGCATTAGAATATGATCAAGTATGTATGATTTGCTTTGTTTCCAGGATTTACTTGAGTTGTTAATGAAGCTCAGAGATGATCATCAGTACTATCTGTTTTGTGGATGTTAAGTTTGTAACTTTGACTTCACTTGATATTATTATTTACACAGATTGTAAATATTGGGCAACTTCTTTTGGTGCAGTATGAATCTAGTGAAGTGTTCGCCACTAAGCGTGCGTGCAAATAAGCTTTAAATTTATAAAACTAGAATCAAAGCAAGCGAACCCACAGTGTACGGATCGGCGTAGTAAAGCAAGAATTACATAGTATCGAACTCAGGGATTTGGGGGGAATAAATTCAGTTCGCAAATCGTCAAGCAAGTAAATGTAATAAGCTTTGCAAATATTAGGAATACAGCAACCCTAAAGATCCAAGTATCTAATTGTGGCAATCGATTCAAGATATTCTATAAGTATAAGGACAGAGTCGAGGATTGCAAAGGTATACTAAAGTAAGGTAATGTATGATGAAGTTCCAAAACCCTATATGTCTAACCCAAAGACTCTCTCTATAAAGGTTGTTGAGGCTTCAGTATAGAAAGGATCTATGGACAAGAATTAATCTCAAATACCCAAACTTGTAACCCAAGGATCAAAACTAACTTAAACGATTAAGGTTGTGACACTCGAAATCGAAATAGAGGGTGATGAGTCTCAGTACTACCTAGAAAAGGGCAAGCCAAGACTAGATTAAAGCTAATCTTTAACCTTGGATTAAGGTAAAAGCAAAGTTTGTAAACTAGGGTAAATCACGGGCAGATCTTGAGTTCCACGGCCGTGGAAGTCCAAGAACAGACCGTGATCTTGGTTGTCGACGAAGTTTCTCTAACTCTCAGGGTCCAATCTGTTTATGATCGATCTATCATCATCTAAGCCACAACTATCAATCCTTCACCTTAGAATTGCTAAAGGGTTTTAGCCAATAACCATTGTCATGATATCAAAAATCAATTTAAGAAGAATGAAAGATGAAAACCCTCGAAAACTCGAATATAATTCACCAATTCTCAAATCCAAAAGACACAATGGGATACTCAATGGATTCAGAATATAACACAAAACCTCACAATGATCTTCGGGAATCCAAATGGTTGGCGCTTCCGCAAACTCTTGCGACAAACCCTAAGGCGAACTCTCCAAAGCGAGGTTGCTAAAAACTCCCTCCTCCCACCTTTTTATCCATAGAGAAAGAGGTCACTTCCAGCCCAATTACGTAGATGATGTGGCAATAAATGATTCGTCAAAAGATTGCCTAAATCACGGTCTCTTGATGCTCCACGACCGTGGTTTAGGGCGTGGAATTGGTTTACGGTGTCTCTCATCTTCCACGACCGTACTTTAGGCCGTTTAACTTACTGGAATGCTCCACGATCATGATGCCAAGATCCACGGCCGTGGTTTAGAGTGTGGACTCTTCTACGGCCGTAATTTAGGGCGTGGAAGTGTAGATTGCTTATGGTTTCCTTTGTGTCGTGACATTCTCCATCTTAGCTCCTTCCTTAGCTTCCTTGATGTGTTCCTAATCCTTCGATATGATTGAATCCTCTCTTTTCTCTCTCAAATGGTCCGGTTTCAGCTCTTATTCACCTATAATCTATCACAAACTAATTTAGACCTCCATATCGAAAATATAGGTGAACAAGCTAACAAATGCTTCAATACCTTATCCATGAACACAATAATGAATGAAAAACAACTAGAATAAGTGTCTAGAATGTCGCAATATTTCATGCTAACAAAATACCCCATGCTTGTTACATGCTTGTCCCCAAGCAAGGTTTTTGAAAGCTTAGAACACAAGTTAGGATGAAATATGCATGCAAACTCAAAAACAAAACATCTTTTAGGTAAGTGTGCTTCTAGTCAATAGATCATTCTCAAACCCTGCTTCATTCATTTCAAAAACACTCATATACATAAACAAAAGAATGTAGAGGAAAGAAACATCATAAGCTGCTCAAGCATCAAGACAAATATCATAACCCTTCAAGTATTGTCAAAATCAATCATAAGAAACTTCAATTTAGATCACTAAGTCAAATAACACTCTTTTGATCTTAAGGACTTCCAAGTAAGGTCTAGAAGCGGAAAGGAGGGAACTTATAAGGGATGTGGTGCATAAATCCGGGAAAAAGGAATAACCCAACTCCTTTACTTTTTACTTTGATTTTGCAACACCATCGACTTAGAGCTTTGCTCTTTTCTTTTTCACATTATTTTTTGACTTTACTTTTGGAGTTATGGACAGCGGTGCACAAAAACCGAAGCCTAGGAGATTGGCGTTTCTCAGTTTTCGAGATGCCTCAAACCCTTGATGCACATACCATAATCCGTTAGGAATATCGCTCAATCCGACTTTGGCAAGACACAAACACCCGGCTATGTGAATGGTGCCGAGTTACTCATCATCATGATTGATTTCCCCAAACCTAAAATTTCTATTCTTTGAATGCAAATTTTTGCTTTCATGGCCCTCCCACATCAAACATGCCAAAATTTCAACTCCTCCTAATTCCCGGATAGGTAAGGGAGACAATTATTTCATTAAGAGGCTAAGTGATCAAAGAAAGAAAGAAGAAACTCGAATTGCCTTAATCATTTCAAAAAGGTATAAGAACTCATCTTGTGATTTCAACTTCGATTTCTCAATATGATTTAGATAAAACTCTTCACATTATGAGACTTGCAAGAAGGATAAACAACACATTCAATTTCTTTTCAATTCATGATTTCGTTTAGGCATACAATTGTCATCAAAAACTCAATCCGCAAGTAGGAACTATCATAGAAATCATCTCAAATCTTAGAAGCACAAAACCTTTTTAGAATTTTTCAAAATTTTTTGCATTTTTATGGGTTTTTCAAAAGCTTTTTCATGCAATGCAATAATGAAATGTGTGACTATGAAATGAAACATGCAAAGTGTCATCGATCAAGGCAAGCAAATGTAGTAGAGTTATTACAACACATAGTCACACCCCGCCCCATACTTAGGACAAACATTTTCATCAATGTTCAAAAAGAAATAAAGAAAAGAAAGAAGAGAAAAATGAACTCACTAGACGGCGGTAGGGCGGCTGAAACTGGCTATCATGAAATCTCGTCACTACGGTGGAGGCAGTGGTGGAAACGGGTGGAAATCGGAGCTGAAGTTCCGCCCAAACTGCTGGCGGTAGATATCCCTCATCATCCGGTCATGCTCATCAGCCCGTTCATCATGAGTATCCCTATGAATCTCCAAGTGTCCTACCCTCTGGGAAAGATATGTAGCCCATGCCGGAAGCTGTTCATACCATGCCGGCGGCTGGGCGTACCATGTTGGTGCATCTTGTGGGGCCGGTGCTGCTGGTGCCTGTGCATACCATGGTGGCGGAGCTCCCATCCACTCCGGCTGTGCTCCATACCAAGCGGGAGGAACATCCATCCATGTCGGTCTCTCGCTCACACTAGCACGGCGAGAGGAGGAAGCACCGGAGGGTCTAGAAGGGCGGGGAGACTGTCTAGGTAAGTCCGGGAAGGTGTCCGGCTGATCCGGAAACGTGCCAAATGTTTGCTCATCACCTCCTCCCTCATAGTAGTCACCTCCTCCCATATCCTCAGCTGGAGGCTCATCCGGAATGTAAGGAGGTAGTGCTAGTCTATTCGCATGCATAGCAGTGAATGTCTCCTTCCAATTATGGCATCCAGTCATAATGGAATACTCAAGATGCCACGGAATGCCTCTACCTCCTTTATCCTCCCATGGCATAGCAGCAGTAGGTGGACCTCGGTGTCTAGGAAAGATCATACCCGTAGTCATAAGGCTCTTGAAACCCAAAGGTCTCGCCGCTATCCTAGTGCATGTGGAGCAATCAATCCCGAGCTGCGTAGCTATGTGGGTAACCATCCCACCATACCCAATGTTCCCAGCCCTGTTGTTCTTAAGCTTGCTCATGGTGGAGGCTAGGAGGGTGGCACAATCAGCGGGTCTACCGTGGAGCATAGCGTAAAGAAGGAACAACTCATCGGTCTTTATCTTTTGGGGGGTCTCGGTCCTAGGGAATAGGCATTCGGAAAGGACCTTATGAGCTATCTTCAAGGCTAAGTGGTAGATGAGCTTAGCCTTGGTGTCAACTGGGTACCAGCGGTCCTCGCTAGCGTAAATCATGGCTATGTCATCCCAAAAGTCCTTAGCGTATACACTGCTAGGGAAATGACCGTTAAAGGTCTCATGGAACCCAAAGAAGGCTCCAAACTGCTAGATGGAGAACTCATAATCCGTCTCCATCAATCTAAAAGATACAATCCTCTCAACGTGGCTGTGCTCGAAGGAAATAACAAACTCCCTCGTAATCTCCTCATATGCATCCGCTCGAATAGCGGAGAAAACAATCAGTCCGGCCCTATCCAAGAGCCATATCAAGTCATTCACCACATTAAGTGACTCTAACTCCTCAAGTAAGAGGTATCTAGGTCCTATGACCGGTCTCTCCTCGATCTTTTCTAAAGCTTGGAGATAATTTGGGTGAATGGAAGGGATACTAGGGCGTGGAGGTGATGGTTGATAACACGATTTATGATGTAGGTTTAAGCACTCAGTTAGATAGTTTTTCCGCTCATTCATGCATGGTTTAGCACTAGTTCATGACGTTTGCATTCAATTCTTGTATATTTGTTGAGATAGACGTCTACACAGACTTTTGCATGTTTTGTAGGTATTTTGGGAGCTTTAGGAGCTTAATCGATACATTCGAGAATCGTTCCTCGAGATGACACACCTTTGGACTCATTGGGAAGCAAGCTAGGAGCTAAGGAGGACACATGGGACCTTGTTGGTGCATGCCTTGCACCAAATTGTGGCTTGATGATCCAAAGAAAGCTCCATCACCAAAACCACGGCCACTGGGACTTCCACGGGCGTGGAAATAGGCTGTTGTTCTCCCTGCACAGCTGCGACAGCTGTCCCACGATCTCCATAACCGACCCTTGCCCTTGATGGTGTATAAAAGGTGGTCCTGCAGGCTGTTAAGGGCAGACTCCATCATTCCATTCTCTCCCACACTCTCAACAACACATATTCTCTCATTGGAAGATTGGAAGGGAGATACTCTTGGAGGAGAAGAAAGTCTTCCATTGGAGAAGAAGAGAAGAACACACCATTCTTAGTTTTTCATAGTTTTTAGAGAGATTTTGGAGCAACTTGTTGGAAACGTTTGCAAGGGTTTGTAAGGAACGATTTGAACCTTCTTTTGAAGGGTTGTATGTCTTACTTAAACTCATTTTCAGCTTGGATTTCTTTGTTCTATATTTTCTTTATCTCTCTTTCATTTCATCCTTTTGATATGGACTCCATGATTGTATGCTTGATGAGTTTGATTGTTAAGATGCATGTTGTTGGCTAAATAGATGCGATTCTAGGGTAAGGGAAAGATGGTTATCGCTTGGACTATGATAGAATGGACTTAGATGTACCTTTGGATGATTTGTTTGCTCGAACCTAGCTACTGTTACAAACCACGGTCTGATCTTGCCAATCTACGGCCGTGGAAGGGGATGAACTGCCCGTGATTTTGACTGACTTGCTTGTTTTGATGAACCTAAGAGCTAAGATGTTAGATTGTTGAAATCCTAGTGTTTGTTGAGCTAAATCTATCCTAGGGTGCCTAGTCTAAGAAGAGACCTACCCGGTGATTCTTGTTCTTAGATACCGAAGATGATGAACTCTAGGTAGTAGTGAGCCTCACAAGCCACTATTGGACAGAGTGTGCTAGGATAGAAGTTTAGGACTTGCCTTCTCGAGACTTACCCGGTAAGGAGAGGTTAGATCCCTAGGTAACCATCCGGTTTGTGAAGATATCCCTACCTTAGGCTCCTAGAGACCTACCCGGTGATAGGACCTTAGGTGCGGGGTTAGTGGATCATGAGACCTCCCCGGTAATTGACCCCATTTGAGAAACATTCACTCCCAACATACTATAGTTAATCCAAAGAATGACTAGATAGCTTGAGTCCTATGCCATAACCGGAATTTCTAATCCCTAGAATCCTCTTTTCTCTCCTTGATTACCTATCTCTTATTTGTGTTTGCTTCTTTGTGTTGCCATCTTAATAGTTTGTTAATTCTCACATGATTTGTGATCCTTGATTGATCACCATAAAACCAACCCAAAAACATTGAGATTTTCATTTATTTGTTTCTTTCATCTTTTCTTAGCCTAGATCGACACTATCCTTAGTCACTATTGATTCAATTTCACCTTAGTCTTTGTGTTCGACCTCGGAATACTATCCTTACTACAAAATGACCAATACATTGTGGGTTCACTAGGAGTTAGGAAAAATATATCGAGTTATAAATTTAAGACTTTTGCGTGTCATGTTCTTAGCGTAACAAGTTTTTGGCGCCGTTGCCGGGGACTAGGTCTAGATTGAGTCATTTTTGTGATTGTTTATAGTGTAGGTCTTTCTTGTTGCTTTTGATCTTGTTTGGTTTATGTCTTTGCATTTTCAGGACATCTCTCATTCTTTAGGTGCATGCGAAGATCTCGTGGCAAGGATTTAGCTCCATTCGATCCCGAACCGGAGAAAACCCTTAAAGCTAGATCTAAGAGCATTAAGAAGAAGAAGGAGATGGCCGCAAGAGATCTTCAAGCTGAGTTGGATGAGGCTTTAAAGAAAATTAGGTTAAGAGATGAGCTCTTGGAGAATGAAAGGAGACTTGCCAATGAGAGGCAAGAAGCAACTAGGAGGGAGATTGAACAGATTAGGCAAGCTCTTGTGCAAAGAGAGCTTAATCGTCAACAACCTCCTCCACCACCACCACAACCGCAGCCGGCGGCTAATATTCGGTTTGAGCCGATAATGATTGAGGAGCCACAAACATTAGGGCAACGTATGGATCCAGCTCAAAGAGTGCACCGTCCGGGTGTGAACTTAGGAGATCCCGCAGCCCATGATTATGAGCTCCGCCCTCAAGTTCTACAAATGATCCGGCATAATCAATTTAGAGTGATGGAAGGAGAGTCTCCTCATCAACATTTGATGAACTACGAGATATTGATGGAGACTCTAAGGCCGCCTAGGTTGGAGAACAACAATCATAAGCTTAGGGCTTTTTCCTTCTCACTTAAGGATAAAGCCTTGGCTTGGTACCAATCGATTCCACTAGGGCGTGTGAGTACTTGGGAGGAAATGACAACCGAGTTCTTGACTAAGTTCTTCCCACCTTCCAAGACTACCGAGCTAAGAGGGAAGATAAACGCCTTTGTATGAAGGATAGAGAAAGCCTATTCAAGTCTTGGGAGAGGTTCAAAGACCTTCTCCTAGATTGTCCACACCATGGTATACCGAAAATAGAGCTTTTCGAGATCTACTTCAAGGGACTTGATGAAGATAGCCAATTCAAGCTTCAATCTCTTTCCGGTGGGACTTTCATGGAAAAGAATGTGGATGAAGCTTGGGAGTTTGTAGAGAAACAAGCTTTGGTTATTGAAAAGTACTCCCATAGGAAGAGTGATGGGAGGAAAGCGGGAGCATATGAGGTGAGTGAAGTCACCATGAGTAATTTCAAGCTTGATGCAATCAACAATGAGCTTAACAATTTGAGGGAGTTGTGTGCTACAACTTTGAAGAGTCAAGCTAGCCCTCAAGCGCAAGTGCAAGCAAACTTGTCTTCCAAGGAGGAAGATGTGAACTATATGGGAAGGGGAAACTACAACAACTATCAAGGCCCAAGGAACTTCAACAACAACCGGCAATTTAACACTTACCGGCCTAACCATAACCATCCCGGATTTTCCTATTCTAACCCGGATGGAGCCTTGAACCCTCCCGCTTCCAAAAGCGCAGCTCTACCACCAAAGGTTTCACAAGAACCTCCACCCGGATTTACTCAACCTCCAAAGGATAGAACCGAGATAATGTTTGAGCAATTGCTTGGAAGGTTGAGTGGTCTTGAGAGAACGGTGACTTCCATTTCTAAAGCTCAAAAGGTATTGGAAGCACAAGTGTTCCAAAAGGCGGGTGAAGCTCATAGAGATCCGGGAAAGCATCCTGGAAGAACCGAAGATAACCCAAGAGGCCAAGTGTTGGCCAGCACTACAAGGAGTGGGCTGAGCATGAAGGATCCCTTGCCTAAGGGAAATGATAAAGGGAAGTAAGTGGTGATAGAGGAGGATACATTGCAAGAAGATGGAGGCAAGAGCAAGGATGATGAGCCAACATATGTGGCACCACCTCCATACAAGCCACCACTACCATTCCCACAATCACGAGAAAGAGCTCGCTTGGACAAGCACTTCGGTAAATTCCTTGAACTTATGTCTAAATTACATATTAACATTCTGTTCATGGATGTTTTTCTAGGTATGCCGGCATATGGCAAGTTCTTGAAGGAAATACTCTCAAACAAAAGGAAGTTGGAGGAGTATGGAGAAGTGAGGATGACAAAGTCGTCCTCGGAATTGATCCAAACCATGAAGGAGGAGATGCCTCCTAAGCTAAGAGATCCGGGATCTTTTTGTGTGCCAATTGGAGTGGGAGAAGTGAAGTATGAAGCCCTATGTGATCTCGGGGCAAGCGTAAGCATCATACCGCTTACACTTTGCAACAAGGTTGGGCTAGGAGAGCCAAAGCCGGTCAATATGACCCTTTACATGGCGGACCATTCGATCACTCACCCGGTTGGAATCTTAAAGGACATACCGGTGCAACTCGGGAAGTTCTATGTGCCGATTGATTTTGTTGTCTTGGACATCCCGGCGGACTATCCGGTTCCTATCATTTTGGGAAGGCCGTTCTTAGCCACTTCCGGATGCTTGGTGGATTGTAAAAATGGAATTCTCTCCTTCAACATTAGAGAAGAGAATATTAAGTTCAAACTATCCACAATGATGAAGGGGCCAGCCCTTGGTGAAGATGTGTTCAACATTGTCGAGCAAGAGGAGTCTAGAGAAGTTGTGAGCTCGATCTTGATCAAGGACCCCTTGGAGAAGGTTCTTAGCTTGAGTTTGATGGAGGAAGGAGTTGAGGAGGCTTGCAATGAAGAAATCAAGGCTTTGGATGCATTGGAAAAGGAGACAAGAGATGAATTTGAAGTACACGAAGGTGTGCTGAATTGCTGTGTGAACCACGGCCTGGGGGGAAGAACCACGCCCGTGGTTTATCCCGTGGAACCTACTGGAATGCTCCGAAGTGCTAGCTTTGCAAGTTCCATGGCCGTGGTTGTGCCAGAGCCCGTGATTTTTCCCGTGGTTTCTCCAGAAACTGCCTTAGTTGTTGATCAAGCTTCAAGGAGCCTTAAGGAGTCTTCCAAAGCTCTGGATTCATCTCAACCTACATTGTATGGAGCGTCTCCACTCGATAAAGGTCCTCCTAAACTTGAACTTAAACCCCTCCCCTCTCATCTTAAGTATTCTTTTCTTGGTGATAATTCTATATATCCGGTGATTGTTAATGCATGTTTGAATGATGATGAGTTGAGTAGATTGTTGCATGAGTTGAGATTGCATAGGAAGGCTATTGGTTATACCATTGATGATTTAGTTGGCATTAAACCTTCTTTGTGCATGCATAAGATCTTAATGGAAGATAATCATAAACCTTCAATTGAACCTCAAAGAAGACTAAACCCTATCATGAAAGAAGTAGTCAAGAAGGAGATCCTTAAATTGCTAGATGCAGGAATCATTTTCCCGATTTCGGATAGTAAGTGGGTTAGTCCCGTGCATGTGGTTCCTAAGAAGGGTGGGATGACCGTAGTGACTAATGAGAATAATGAATTAATCTCAACTAGAACGGTTACGGGATGGAGGATGTGTATAGACTATAGGAAACTAAATGTGGCCTCTAGGAAAGATCACTTCCCTCTTCCCTTTATTGACCAAATGCTAGAGAGATTAGCTCAACATTCTCACTTTTGCTACTTAAATGGTTATAGTGGATTCTTCCAAATCCCTATTGACCCCGATGACCAAGAGAAAACTACATTCACATGTCCTTGGGGTACATTTGCATATAGGAGAATGCCATTTGGGTTGTGTAATGCACCCGCCACCTTTCAAAGGTGTATGATGGCTATCTTTTCTGAATACATTGAAAACATCATGGAAGTGTTTATGGATGATTTCTCTGTTTATGGATCTTCATTTGATGAATGTTTAGCTAACTTGTCCTTGGTGCTTAAAAGATGTGAGGAGACTAATGTAGTCTTGAATTGGGAAAAATGCCACTTCATGGTAAGTGAAGGTATTATGTTGGGACACTTGGTGTCCAACCGTGGCATTGAGGTTGATAGGGCTAAGATAGAGACAATAGAGAAGTTGTCACCACCTACCTCGGTGAAGGGGGTAAGGAGTTTCTTAGGGCATGCCGGTTTTTAGCGGAGATTCATTAAAGATTTCTCTAAGATTTCTAAGCCTCTTACTAACCTACTAATGAAAGATGTTGAGTTTGTTTTCTCCAAGAATTGTCTTGAGGCTTTTTGTAGTTTGAAGAATGCTTTGATCTCCGCGCCCATCATGCAACCTCCGGATTGGAGTCTACTGTTTGAGATCATGTGTGACGCGAGCGATGTAGCCGTTGGGGCTGTT
Source organism: Fagopyrum homotropicum (assembly GCA_033239125.1). NCBI lineage: Eukaryota > Viridiplantae > Streptophyta > Magnoliopsida > Caryophyllales > Polygonaceae > Fagopyrum > Fagopyrum homotropicum. The sequence continues at coordinate 36,373,815 of BSWB01000001.1, read as the reverse complement.
TTGGGACAAAGGAAAGATGGACTTACACATGCCATCTATTATGCTAGCAAGACGCTAGATGATGCCCAACTCAATTATGCTACCACCGAGAAGGAGTTGCTAGCGGTTGTGTACGCATTTGAGAAGTTCCGCTCGTATCTTGTTGGAGCGAAGGTCATTGTGTATACGGATCATGCTGCGATCCGTTATCTCCTTACAAAGAAGGATGCCAAGCCTCGTTTGATTCGGTGGATCCTTCTTCTTCAAGAGTTTGACTTGGAAATCCGGGATAAGAAAGGGTCCGAAAATTCTGTGGTGGACCATCTTAGTAGACTCCCACCGTTGGAGATTGAGAGAGATGACATCCCGATTGATGACTCATTCTGAGATGAGCAATTGCAAATGGTGGAGGAGTGCTTGCTTCAAGTGTCCAAGGGAAATGAGCCATGGTATGCTGACATTGTGAACTACCTTGTGTGTGAGGAGGTGCCACCCGGTTTATCCTATGCCCAAAGGAAGAAATTCTTCAAGGATGTGAGGCATTACTATTGGAGTGAACTGCTTTTGTTCAAGAGAGGGCCGGATGGAGTCTTTAGGAGATGCATACCGGAGGATGAGGTGGAGAGTGTGATCCGCCATTGTCACTCTTTTGCGTGTGGAGGCCATGCTAGCTCACACAAGACATGTGCAAAGGTGTTGCAATCCGGCTTTTATTGGCCTCACTTGTTTAGAGATGTGCAGAATTTTGTGGTAGCTTGTGATGCTTGCCAAAGGACGGGCAACATCTCAAGGAGGAATGAGATGCCCTTGAACAACATACAAGAAGTTGAGATATTCGATGTTTGGGGTGTGGACTTCATGGGACCATTCCCCTCTTCATGTGGCAACCTCTACATCCTCTTGGCGGTGGACTATGTGTCGAGATGGGTAGAAGCAATCGCCTCTCCCACAAATGATGCCAAGGTGGTGGTGCGGTTCTTCAACCGAGTGATCTTCCCTAGGTTTGGAACACCAAGGGTGATCATAAGTGATGGAGGGAAGCACTTCACCAATAGGAACTTCGGGACACTTTTGGCTAAGTATGGGGTGACTCATAAGGTGGCAACACCTTACCATCCCCAAACTAGTGGCCAAGTGGAGATCTCCAACCGGGAGATCAAAGGGATCCTTGAGAAGACGGTGTCTAGAACGAGGAAGGATTGGGATATGAAGCTTGATGATGCCTTGTGGGCTTATAGAACCACTTTCAAGACACCGATTGGCACCAGTCCCTACAAGCTAGTTTATGGCAAGTCTTGCCACCTTCCGGTAGAGATGGAGCATAGAACGTATTGGGCCATTAGATGGCTGAATTTTGACCTCAAGGAGGCCAGAGAGAAAAGGTTGCTTGACATGAATGCTCTTGAGGAGATCCGGTTGGATGCCTATGAAAACACCCGGATCTACAAGAAAAGGACTAAACGTTGGCATGATAAGCGTCTCATCCCGAAGGAGTTGAGTGAAGGAGACTTGGTCCTTCTCTTCAACTCAGGTTGCGGCTCTTCCCCGGAAAGCTAAAATCAAGATGGACGGGTCTTTATGTGGTGAAGAAGATCTTTCCCCATGGAGCGGTTGAGATAGGAGGGGAGCATTGTGGAGATTTTAAGGGGAATAGGCACGGTTTGAAGAAGTATATCCCGGGAGCTCCGGTGGATATGATTGCCCCACTTCACCTCGAATGAGATGCCCCCGAGTTTGGTCAAGCTAATGACCTTAAAGAAGCGCTTGGTGGGAGGCAACCCATTGGTAGACATCTTTCCCTTTTTGTTTTTGTTTTGTTTTCTATTTTTCTGTTTTTGTGTTTTTGTGTGTGTTTGGAGTTTGTGTGCTAGAGTTTAAGTAGCATGGAAGCCTTGCATGGCATGTGGATGATGATGATGAACCCCTCATCAATTATGGGTGGAGCGGACGCAGAACTTGGACGGCTAGCGGTGCCTAGTGCGGGTCCCGACGCCATAACGAACACCTTGAGCTCTCTACCATCGTTGATAGGATCATCCGCCATCAATCCATTTGAGTAATCCCAAATACCAAAGCAAACCATTTTACATTGTGAGGACCCTCTTTCACTCTTCTTTACTTCATTTACACATTGGGGACAATGTGTTTCTAAGTATGGGGTGGGGTTTTCATGATCACTTGCATGATTAGCATCTAGGATAGTTTCTTTTAGTCACATGTTTCATTATGTCTTGCATTGTACATACATATTTCGAAAAATCCAAAAAATCAGAAAATTTAAAAAAAGTTTTAGTGCTTCTAAGCTTGGGAATGACCCTTATGATAAAATTGTCTTGTGAATTAGCTATGGATAGCCTCGTGTGTTGAATAGATGAATGCATATGTGGACTTGAAGTACTTATCTTGAATCCCATGAATGATTTGTGATTATGATGCTTGCCTTGATTGGATTGAGGATTGAAAGTCGAAATTGCATGCTAGTTCTTGCACATCATTTAGGAATGACTAAGGCAATTCATTTTCCTCTACTTCTCATCTTGATCATGTTGCTTGAGTACCTCAATTAATGAAAATTTTGACCCCTTTTGACCCATCCGGGAATAGGAGCATGCTAGTGTGTTGATGTGTGTGAAAAGCAAGTGTGGGGTGAAGTTGTTGATGAATGAATGTTGTGAATGAAGTGCTGAAACTGTTGTGAAAGTGTAGACAAAAATATAGGTTTGGGGACGTTGGTTTAAATGACGAGTAACTCGGCACCATTCACATAATCGGGTGTTTGTGTCTTGCCAAAGTCAAATAAACCGATAGTCCTAACGAGCTTTGGTATGTGTGCCCGGTGTGGAGCACCTCGAAAAATAAAAAAGCCCGAGGCTCACTAATCACCAAGGTTTCGGCTTTTGTACACCAATGTCATTGTCTCAAAAATAAGTGAAAAAGAAAAGAAAACAAAGAAAAGATGGAGAAAAATATACACTTGTGGTGAAGTTGATCAAAAATAAATTTGTGGAGTTAGTTCCTTTCCCGGATTAGCATCACATAACCTAAAAATTACCACCTAATCACAACGTTTCTTAGCCTCTTCCTTCCTAAGTCCTTGTGACCTATTTGCATGTGTGTAAGAATTAGTAATCTAGATTGGATGTGCTCATGATCATCTTGACTTCTTCATTGTTACCTTTCATGCATGCTTTCTAGTTAAGTATAATTGTCTTTCCGTGCCTCCATTCGTTTGATGCATGATTGCTTGTCCATTTGCCATGAAACATGACTATGAAGGTGATCCAATATTAGAAGCACAACTCCAAAAAGATTTTGTTATTTTTCTGCATGCATAAATCATGTCATCTCTTAGTCTACAGTTGGGACTTGCTCGGGACGAGCAAACCTTAAGTATGGGGTATTTTTGATAACACGATTTATGACGTAGGTTTAAGCACTCATTTAGATTGTTTTTCCGCTCATTCATGCATGGTTTAGCACTAGTTCATGACGTTTGCATTCAATTCTTGTATATTTGTCGAGATAGACGTCTACACGGACTTTTGCATGTTTTGTAGGTATTTTGGGAGCTTTAGGTGCTTAATTGATACATTCGAGGATCGTTCCTCGAGATGACACACCTTCGGACTCATTGGGAAGCAAGCTAGGAGCTAAGGAGGACACATGGGACCTTGTTGGTGCATGCCTTGCACCAAATTGTGGTTTGATGATCCAAAGAAAGTTGCATCACCAAAACCACGGCCACTAGGACTTCCACGGGCGTGGAAATAGGTCGTGGTTCTCTCTGCACAGCTACGACAGCTGTCCCACGATCTCCATAACCGACCCTTGCCCTTGATGGTGTATAAAAGGTGGTCCTGCAAGCTGTTAAGGGCAGACCCCATCATTCCATTCTCTCCCACACTCTCAACAACACATATTCTCTCATTGGAAGATTGGAAGGGAGATACTCTTGGAGGAGAAGAAAGGCTTCCATTGGAGAAGAAGAGAAGAACACACCATTCTTAGTTTTTCATAGTTTTTAGAGAGATTTTGGAGCAACTTGTTGGAAACGTTTGCAAGAGTTTGTAAGGAACGATTTGAACCTTCTTTTGAAGGGTTGTAAGTCTTACTCAAACTCATTTTGAGCTTGGATTTCTTTATTCTATTTGCTTCATCTCTCTTTCATTTCATCCTTTTGATATGGACTCCATGGTTGTATGCTTGATGAGTTTGATTGTTAAGATGCATGTTGTTGGCTAAATAGATACGATTCTAGGGTAAGGGAAAGATGGTTATGGCTTGGACTATGATAGAATGGACTTAGATGTACCTTTGGATGATTTGTTTGCTCGAACCTAGCAACTGTTGCGAACCACGGTCTGATCTTGCTAGTCAACGGCCGTGGAAGGGGATGAACTGCCCGTGATTTCGGCTGACTTGCTTGTTTTGATGAACCTAAGAGCTAAGATGTTAGATTGTTGAAATCCTAGTGTTTTTTGAGCTAAATCTATCCTAGGGTGACCTAGTGTAAGAAGAGACCTACCCGGTGATTCTTGTTCTTAGATACAGAAGATGATGAACTCTAGGTAGTAGTGAGCCTCACAAGCCGCTATTGGACTGAGTGTGCTAGGATAGAAGTTTAGGACTTGCCTTCCCGAGACTTATCCGGTAAGGAGAGGTTAGATCCCTAGATAACCATCCGGTTTGTGAAGATATCCCTACCTTAGGCTCCTAGAGACCTACCCGGTGATAGGACCTTAGGTGCGGGGTTAGTGGATCATGAGACCTACCCGGTAATTGACCCCATTTGAGAAACATTCACTCCCAACATACTATAGTTAATCCAAAGAATGACTAGATAGCTTGAGTCCTATGCCATAACCGGAATTTCTAATCCATAGAATCCTCTTTTCTCTCCTTGATTACCTATCTCTTATTTGTGTTTGCTTCTTTGTGTTGCCATCTTAATAGTTTGTTAATTCTCACATGATTTGTGATCCTTGATTGATCACCATAAAACCAATCCAAAAACATTGAGATTTTCATTTATTTGTTTCTTTCATCTTTTCTTAGCCTAGATCGACACTATCATTAGTCACTATTGATTCAATTTCACCTTAGTCTTTGTGTTCGACCTCGGAATACTATTCTTACTACAAAATGACCCATACACTGTGGGTTTGCTTGGAGTTAGGAAAAATATATCGAGTTATAAAATTAAGACTTTTGCGTGTCATGTTCTTAGCGTAACAATGGTGGTTCACTAGGAGGGGCTTGGGAAGAAGAGGAACTATCACCCTTTCTCTTCTTTTTCTTTCCTGCACTTCTCGTGAACATTTTCTCAATTCCAGAAAAAACCACGGTCTGTTCTTCCTGTTCCACGGCCGTGGAAGCTCCAAAGACCGTGATTCGTCTTTGATTTGCTCAAATCTCAACAAAATCAACAACAAACTCAGCAGAACCTGTCCTAGACTAATTCCAATCTCAATCCTATGCAATTTCTCTAAGTTCTTGCGAAAATTTAGCCCGAATTGAAAAAGAAGAGAAGAAGAGTAAAAATCTAGGTTTTTGGATCTTTGAATCCAAATTCTGCCTTCTGGCGGGATTGTTCACTCTTTTTGTCGATTGGATCTTGTAGAGGAATGAAAATGCTCCACTTAAGCACCAAGAATCGTTCGAAACGATTACCGAATGAGGATTTGCGAGATGTGGAGATTTTTCGGAGTTTAGGGCGTGGAAGAGGGGCGTGGATTTGGGAATCAGGGTGTTTTTGTGAAGGAAGGTGGTTTATATAGTGGCCATAAAATTTTTTGAAAATCACGGTCACTCTGGGGTTTCCACGGCCGTGGTTTTGTACGGACCCGTGGTTTTTGGTGATTTTTCTCAGATTTTGAAGAATTACGGTCAGTGTAGCCTCCACGACCGTGATTTAGGACGTGGAACTCTCTGTAATGTGCCAAAATCCGAGTTTTGTCAATTTCTTCCAACTTTTTCCTTTCCCATTGCCTATTCCATTGCTCCTACATCCAAAAACACAACATACCGGAAGGTATCGAGGCAAAACAAAACAAAACGTCTAGACTAATCTAATCTAAGAATGACAAACAAAAGCATAAGTGCAATACCTTGGGTTGCCTCCCAAGAAGCGCTTGTTTAAGGTCCGTAGCTAGACCGTACTTGCATCTATTCGAGTGCGGTAGGCGCGAACTCCTCAGCTTGGAGTTCCGGTGAGTACTTCTTGAGCCGTTGACCGTTCACCTTGAAGCTTCCGCCCTTTTCACCCCATACTTCAACTGCGCCATGGGAAAAACATGTTTTATTAGATAAGGTCCAGTCCAACGAGATTTAAGCTTACCTAGAAAGAGCCGAAGTCTCGAATTGAAGAGGATAACTTGATCTCCTTCCTTGAGGTCCTTTGGAATGATATGCTTATCATGCCAACGCTTCGCTCTCTCCTTGTAGATCTTGGCGTTCTCGTAGGCGTTTAAGTGAAGTTCTTCAAGCTCGTTAAGGTCCAAGAGGCGCTTCTCGCCCGCTTCCTTCATGTTGAAGTTCAACCACTTTACCGCCCAATACGCCTTATGTTCCAGCTCTACCGGTAAGTGACAAGACTTCCCATACACAAGGTTGTATGGTGTCGTTCCTATGGGAGTCTTGTATGTAGTCCGGTATGCCCACAATGCATCATCTAGCTTCAAAGACCAATCTTTCCTTGTCTTCGAAACTGTTTTCTCTAGGATTCCTATAATCTCCCGGTTCGAAATCTCCACTTGTCCACTCGTTTGTGGATGATAAGGGGTGGCGATCTTGTGAGTCACCCCATACTTAGCTAGTAGAGCTTCGAATCGTCGGACAATGAAGTGAGAGCCTCCATCACTAATGATAGTCCGTGGTGTCCCAAATCTTGGAAAAATAGTCTTGTTAAAGAACTTAACCACAACCATGGCATCATTAGTTAGAGAGGCAATCGCTTCAACCCATCTCGAAACATAATCTACAGCTAGAAGTATGTATTGGTTTCCACAAGAGGATAGGAAAGGTCCCATGAAGTCTATTCCCCAAACGTCAAAGATCTCTACCTCCTGAATATTGTTAAGATGCATTTCGTTTCTCCTAGATATGTTCCCTGTTCTTTGACAAGCATCGCAGCAGGAAACAAAGGTTTGCACATCTTTAAATAAAGTAGGCCAAAAGAATCCAGATTGCAATACCTTAGCGCTAGTCTTGTTCGAGCTAGCGTGTCCTCCATAAGGTAGTGAATGACAATGACGGATGACACTTTTCATCTCGTCTTCCGGCACACATCGTCGAATGATGCCGTCGGGACCTCTCTTGAAGAGGAGAGGTTCATTCCAAAAGTATTCCCGCACATCCTTAAAGAACTTCTTCCTTTGTGCATAGGATAATCCGGGTGGTATTTCCTGGCAAACCAAATAGTTAATAAAATCAGCAAACCATGGTTCGTTACCTTTAGTAATATTGTTGATGCACTCCTCTATGATGTGTAAATGCTCGTCCGGAAAGGAGTCATCTATAGGTAGATTGTCGTCCTCTAGATGTGGTAGACGACTCAAATGATCCGCAACAGAATTTTCCGAACCCTACTTATCACGGATCTCTAGATCGAATTCTTGTAGGAGAAGAATCCATCTAATCAACCTTGGTTTCGCATCCTTCTTTGCAAGTAGATACCGGATCGCAGCATGATCCGTGTATACAATCACCTTTGCACCTACAAGATAAGAACGAAACTTTTCAAATGCATAAACAATAGCTAGAAATTCCTTTTCAGTAGTGGCATAGTTAAGTTGCGCTTCATCTAGCGTCTTGCTAGCGTAGTAGATAGCATGGGTTCGTCCTTCCTTCTTTTGCCCAAGCACAGCTCCTATACCTACATCACTTGCATCACACATGACCTCAAATGGAAGATTCCAATTTGGGGGTTGAATGATCAGGGCTGAGATTAGAGCTTCCCGAATCTTATGAAACGCATCTAAGCACTCCTGCGAAAAATCAAAAACTGCATCCTTCATCAATAGATTAGTAAGCGGTTTTGATATCTTATAGAAATCTTTTATAAAACGTCTATAAAATCCAGCATGTCCTAGAAAGCTGCTTATACCCTTCACCGAAGATGGAGGAGGGAGCTTTTCTATAGTTTCTATCTTAGCCTTATCTACTTCGATCCCTCTACTAGAGATCAAGTGTCCGAGTACAATGCCTTCCTTCACCATAAATTGACACTTCTCCCAATTAAGAACTAGGTTAGTGTCTTCACACCTTTGTAGCACAAAAGAAAGGTGAGAAAGACAATTATTGAAATAGGAACCATAAACAGAAAAGTCATCCATGAAAACCTCCATGATCTCCTCTATGTACTCCGAGAAGATAGCCATCATGCACCTTTGGAAGGTGGTTGGGGCGTTGCAAAGCCCGAACGGCATTCTCCTATAAGCGAACGTACCCCACGGGCACGTGAATGTGGTCTTCTCTTGATCGTCTGGATGAATCGGGATCTGGAAGAAACCACTATAACCGTCAAGATAGCAAAAATGAGAATGTTGTGCTAACCTTTCAAGCATTTGGTCAATGAAGGGTAATGGGAAGTGATCCTTTCTAGTTGCATTGTTTAGCTTCCTGTAATCAATGTACATCCTCCATCCAGTCACTGTCCTTGTAGGAATGAGCTCATTATTCTTATTGGTGATGACCGTCATTCCTCCCTTCTTTGGAACAACTTGTACGGGACTCACCCACTTGCTATCGGAGATAGGGTAGATGTTGTCTGCATCAAGTAGTTTAAGAATTTCCTTCTTGACAACCTCCTTCATGGTCGGATTTAACCGCCTTTGAGGTTGTCCTGAAGTCCTAAAGTCTTCTTCCATTAGGATCGTCTGCATACATAATTAAGGCTTAATGCCTACTAGATCCTCTATAGTGTAACCTAAGGCCTTCCTATGTTTCTTTAGAACAACCATAAGCTTACTATGTTCATCTTCACTTAGATCGGAACTAAAAATTATAGGAAAGGTAGAATTAGATCCTAGAAATGCGTACCTTAGATGTGTGGGAAGTGGCTTCAATTCCATCACTATTGGACTCTCTAATGGCTCTTGAGGAGTGTCCAATGCTTCCTTAGAAGTCTCTAAGGGTATAGAAGTTGTTGGAGAAGACTCAAGAGAAGTGGTAGAAAGAACGTAATTGTCCTTAGATTTTCCCAAAATCACGGCACCTCTGTTTCCTCCACGGCCGTGGTTTAGGGCGTGGAAGTCAATTACGGCACCTCTGATAGTTCCACGGCCGTGGTTTTGGCCGTGTAACTTACTGGAGTCCTCTGAATAGCTAATTACGGTCATGTTGGTGAGAACCACGGCCGTGGAATAGCATGACTGGCCGTGATTCCTCACGTTTCTGACCCATCGTAGAGTTTTTCAAACTCTTCTTCATGCACTTCTTGTAGCTCTTCTAAAGCTTCAATCTCCTCATTGCACTCTTCTTCTTCTCCTTTCTCCGTGATGCTCATAGTAATAACCCTTTGCAATGGATCTTTGAGGAGAATCGAACTTACTTCTTCTCTAGATAGCTCTTCGTCATGGATGTTAAACATATCGTCTTCAAGAGCCGGCTCTTTCATCAAAGTGGAAAGAACAAACTCTACCTTTTCCTCTCCTATTTCGAAGGCGAGTCTAGCATTCTTGCAATCCACCACACAACCGGATGTTGCAAGGAACGGTATTCTGAGTATGATCGGGACCGGGCTATCTGCAGGAATGTCAAGCACAACAAAATCTATTGGAACATAGAACTTACCAAGCTTGACCGGGACGTCTTCAATGACACCGACGGGATGAGTTATGGATCGATCCGCCATATATAACGTCATCTTCACCGGTTTAGGCTCGCCCAGCCGGGATAAGATGATTGGTGGCTGGTCTTGGATTATTCTGGTTCGCTTTGATCGTTGGATCAATGTCCTCTAGCGACGGCATGGAGGAATCGCTCTCTTCATCGGATGAGTCGGTTCTAACCGATCTTGTCGGTTTCCTTCTCTTCTTCTTCTTGGAATCACTCATCTCCAGCCTCATTTGCAGCATCATGTCCTTGAGCTCATCAATTTGCAATTGATGACGCTCAGATTCTTCCTTGCGAGTTTTCTCGCTCCATCTAAGTTGAGCTTCGGAATCATCCAACTCTACTTGGATATTCCTCTCTTTACTTTCAGCCATCTTTTTTTCTTTGAGCTTCTTTCTCAAAGTCTTCTCAAGTTCTTGATCAAGAGGTAAGAGGTCTTTTTGGTGTTAGACCTGCGCATATACCTAAGATAACCTGCAAATATCACTTAAAAGAGATATCAAATGACAAGAGCAAAGCTCCCAAGCTTGACAACCGATAACCGAATTCGGCCAAAACCAACTCCCCGGCAACGGCGCCAAAAACTTGTTCGCCACTAAGCGTGCGTGCAAATAAGCTTTAAATTTATAAAACTAGAATCAAAGCAAGCGAACCCGCAGTGTACGGATCGGCGTAGTAAAGCAATAATTCCAAAGTATCGAACTCAGCGATTTGCGGGGAACAAATTCAGTTCGCAAATCGTCAAGCAAGTAAATGTAATAAGCTTTGCAAATATTGGGAAAATAGCAACCCTAAAGATCCAAGTATCTAATTGTGGCAATCGATTCAAGATATTCTATAAGTATATGGACAGAGTCGAGGATTGCAAAGGTATACTAAAGTAAGGTAATGTACGATGAAGTTCCAAAACCATATATGTCTAACCCAAAGACTCTCTCAATAAAGGTTGTTGAGGCTTCAGTATAGAAAGGATCTATGGACAAGAATTAATCTCAAATACCCAAACTTGTAACCCAAGGATCAAAACTAACTAAAACGATTAAGGTTGTGACACTCAAAATCGAAATAGAGGGTGATGAGTCTCACTACTACCTAGAAAAGGGCAAACCAAGACTAGATTAAAGCTAATCTTTAACCTTGGATTAAGGTAAAAGCAAAGTTCGTAAACTAGGGTAAATCACGGGCAGATCTTGAGTTCCACGGCCGTGGAAGTCCAAGAACAGACCGTGATCTTGGTTGTCGACGTAGTTTCTCTAACTCTCAAGGTCCAATCTGTTTACGATCGATCTATCAACCCTTCACCTTAAAATTGCTAAAGGGTTTTAGCCAATTGCCATTGTCATGATATCAAAAATCAATTTAAGAAGAATGAAAGATGAAAACCCTCGAAAACTCGAATATAATTCAAAACCAATTCTCAAATCCAAAACACACAATGGGATACTCAATGGATTCAGAATATAACACAAAACCTCACAATGATCTTAGGCAAACATGAAGAACGGGATGTCAATCCGTCTTCAATATCAAAACCTAAGAAAAGGGCGCAACTTCCGCCACACACAATCTTCGGGAATCCAAATGGTCAGCGCTTCCGTAAACTCTTGCGACAAAACCTATGGCGAACTTTCCAAAGCGAGGTTGCTAAACACTCCCTCCTCCCGCCTTTTTATCCGTAGAGAAAGAGGTCACTTCCAGCCCAATTACGTAGATGATGTGGCAATAAATGATTCGTCAAAAGATTGCCTAAATCACGGTCTCTTGATGTTCCACGACCGTGGTTTAGGGCGTGGAATTGGATTACGGTGTCTCTCATCTTCTACAACCGTACTTTAGGCCGTGTAACTTACTGGAATGCTCCACGCTCATGATGCCAAGATCCACGGCCGTGATTTAGAGAGTGGACTCTTCTACGGCCGTAATTTAGGGCGTGGAAGTGTAGATTGCTTATGGTTTCCTTTGTGTCGTGACATTCTCCATCTTAGCTCCTTCCTTAGCTTCCTTGATGTGTTCCTAATCCTTGGATATGATTGAATCCTCTCTTTTCTCTCTCAAATGGTCCGGTTTCAGCTCTTATTCACCTATAATCAATCACAAACTAATGTAGACCTCCATATCGAAAATATAGGTGAACAAGCTAACAAATGCTTCAATACCTTATCCATGAACACAATAATGAATGAAAAACAACTAGAATAAGTGCCTAGAATGTCGCAATATTTCATGCTAACATGAAGCTTTGCTAACCAACTGCCCTGGTGTAGACGAGGATGACCATTAAAACGTCGTCAAGCAAACATCTTATGAGAGAGGTACTTCATCTTGTTTCTCTAGGTAACTTGTCTACATTTGCAGTTTTAAAGTCCCCAAGAATATTGGATGAAATATCTTAAGGTGTTGTGCTCTGCTCCTCTGGAGTAGATGATTTGAGGCCGGAATATGTTGTGATAAGCACATGTACAAATCTAAAACACATGTACATTGAAACACAACCATAAATTATAACTATAAACCATATTTAAAATCTAATGGGCCAACATTCGACACAGTAAGGCAACCCTTTTAATTAAGTAATTTCCCTCTTTAGCGCCATAAGAATCTCTCTTTCCTGCCTCGCAACTGCTCTCTCTCCTCCCCAGTCTGCACTGACTGAGACATGAACATCAAAAAATTATGCGACTAATGCCAGAGTCTTCACTTTGCTATCTTCAACTGCTTTGCTCGGCACCATGGCTAGTTCTATAGCGATAAAGTTCTTCTTCAGCCCTAAAAAGAACTCGTCCCAGTCTTATTCGTCCACCAATGGCGGAGGTGCTACACAGAGCCCCTTTGATCCTTCAAAGGGCGCAAGAGGTTTGTTCTGAGCATTTTCCTATCTAACAATTATGATTCTAGGCTAAATTCATTACCTGCTTGATCTTTTTTTACAATTTTTATTTTTGGTTTCGCTGAAGCGCTATATGATAAAACCGATATACATAAGTGCAATGTTTGCAATCCTCTTGTGACGAATCTGTGATTTTTTTCCAATGATTTATGAGCTGACTTTCGTGTGATAGAAGACGTATCAATTTTCATCTTTGTGTTATATCTGCTATCGGTTTTTATAGCTTAGGCGTTTAGTGTGTGAAGAATATTAGAGTTTTAGGTCTTATTGTGTATAGTTTGTTAAACCCTCTCTTTTTTGGAGTTCAAATTTCTTTTTTTATTTAGTTTATAATTTCCTAATCCTCTTCCAAGATTCCGATTAGCTTACTGAAATTTCTAACTTCAAATTTTCTCTTTTCTTCAAATTCTATTGTCTTTGGCTTCCCACACATTCAATGTAGCTATAGGGAGTTCAGCTAATAGAAATTGCGCTGTAGGTACATTTCTTGGGATGATTATTTCATGGCAGTTGCCTTTCTGTCTATGTAGCGTTCCAAGGATCCTAATAGACAGGTGCTACTCAGTTACTTTACTTACATTTATGTTAGTTACATGTGTTTTAGGTTTCATAATCTACTCTTTTATCAATTCTTCTCCTTGTAATCGTATATAGTTTAATTACCATGGAAATTGGTCCGATGTCCACCCCTCCGGCGGGCAATACCATCCGGGAAAGCTAACAAAGCAGGCAATATTCAGTTATGTAGCCGGTGCGACCGGAGGTTTGATTTTTGGGTACGATCTCGGAATAACAGGGGGTGTGACGTCGATGGATCCATTCTTGGAGGCGTATTTCCCTAGTGTGTATTGGCAGCAGGCCTCCGTCGCATCCAAAGACACCAACCAGTACTGCAAGTTCGACAGTCAAATTTTGACTCTTTTCACCTCGTCCCTTTACTTGGCAACGTTAGTGTCATCGCTAGTCGCCGCTCCCATCACCAAGTGTGGCAGGAAGGTTTTGATGCTCATTGGTGGGTCCGTCTTCTTGGCCGATTCCATAGTCAATGCTTGCGTTGTTTCAAATAGGGTGATGTGTGTTTTCATGCTTATCCTTGGACTTTGTTTATTGGGCTTTGGCGTTGACTTTGCTAATCAGGTATCATATATTCTGTTGCATTTCAATTATTTGAAATTTAAATCAAATCCCCAAACACATATGACATTTAGGCATCATCTGTGAGACAAAATCTTACACCCCCTTTATTTCCTTCATTAGTCATTACCCATTCATATTATATGCTCTATGTGGTAAGATTGGTAGTAATCTGTAGATTTATTTTTTGTCAGTGTCATGAATTAGCTAATACACTATATGCTTGCACTTTAGTGAGCAAGTTCCCTTCTCTAAAACTTCTTTGAAAGATAGTCAAAGTCAGGCAAGGGTAAATTTATTTGCCCATTAATTGTTGCTTGTGAATTTGTGATAAATTTTCCTTTCTAAAAATTCATTACAACTATAATTCTTGATTTAGCACTTGGTTGAAGATTAGTATCTCCTGGAAGGAGGTTTCAAACAATGGGACAATATGGTCAAGGTGAATTGTAGAAGGTACATTTTGTGGAGCGTCTCATTCAAGAATGCACAAAGAGTGACTCGAGTTTGTGGTATCGACAAAAACCATCTTCATGAACTAGACAAGGAGTGACTCGAGTTTGTGGAGCCACTCATTCAAGAATGCATCGACATTGACTGACTTGTCTCTTAGTTTTTCATGTAGAGACAATTGGTAAAAAGTGTTTGTTATCATTTGTGAAGATACATAAGCTACTTTCGGAATGAAGAATGATAGAAACTTATTTTTTTATGTTACTTTTGGATTATATAATTTTTATATTAATTAAATTATAATTTTGCATAAGCATTTCAACTTAATGTTATTTATTTTCTGAGAATAATTTAGGATACGTACAATACATATTGTGTAATTTAAGCAGGGGCAAAATTACCTATTTTCATATTAAAAATAATAAATTACGGTAAAAAATTACGAGGGTTTTATGTAGAAATCGGGAAAGATTTTGAAATTTTAAAAAAGCCGCTAGAAAAATACAACGGTTATTAGAAAAATACCCCGGTTATTTTATAATAACCGGGGTCCAAAAATTACCCCGGTTATTATAAAATAACCGTGGTATTTTTCGGACCACGGTTATTATCAAATAACCGGGGTCCGAAAATTACCCCGGTTGTTAAAAAACTAGGGTCCAAAAAAAATAACCCGGTGATATATAACATGGTGCGAACGCCTGGACCTCGCTCCCGTTAACCACGCTTTCTTAACCGGGTTCCCATGTACAAAATAACCGTGGTCTAGGTGGGGTATTTGTACTAGTGTCTCTTCCCCTCTTCCTCTTGTTGCTTGTTGTCTCTTCTTCCTCTTCTTTTCACCTCCATGGCCATGGAGGAAGCTTTTGAAGAGAAATCTAGTAAACACTTGCTTGTCCTTTTCTTTAGCTCGTTTAGGTCGTGTTGAGGAAGCTAAGACCTGTGGTGAAGGTTTGGAGGAAGCCCAGCAAGAGAAGGAGGCACTAGGAGTAGAGAACTAGTCGAAGAAACGAAGAAGACGGACATTCTGATGTTCGACCGTGGGGGCGGACCACCAGAGGCGCAGGGGCGGATTGAGGCCACCGTAGGGGCAGCCACCAGGCGCAGGGGCGGCGCCAGTGATCCGCAGGGGCGGTGACAGGGTTCCGCCGGGAACGCCAGCTTGCTTCCGCGGCTGCGTTTTCTTCACTAGTAGGTTCCTTCCTCCTTTCCTCTTCGTTCCTTCCTTAGACCTTATGATGTTGCTTCGCTAGAAGCATGATTAGGTTGGACCTAGGACATATGAGAATGCCATTTAATGGCTTGAACCTAGGTGCCCTTGAATCTTTAGTGATCTTGTGTGTGTGAGGGTCTTGTCGTCTCTCTCCCATCTTACCCTCTTAGTCCAGCTTGATGTGTGCTTAATCTCTTTTGGTTTATGGGTTGTTGTTCCCTCTTTCTCTTGCCTAGCTTGATCTTGACCTCCTAAAGGTTTCAAAGAGCCTTACTAGCTCCTAGTTGTTGAACCCATGTTCGGTTTTAGCTTTGGAGAGTCTTGGAAGTGTGTTGTGAGTTGTTGTTGATATATGTATCTAGTGGATCAGGCTTTGGTTTTCCTTTTTGGAAAGTGAGATCATTGGTTTGGTTAGCTTGAGACGAGGTAAGTCCTCGGACTTACTTAGCCGCTTCTATGCCTTATTTGGATGTATATGGTTGTGTGTGTTTACCGCTTTTAAGCATGAAAATGGATTAGGATTTACTTGACCTTATTTATTGGCCCATCGTTACTACTATTATTATCGGGCGGTGACATCACCGCTCAGTTTCCCGAGGGAGACTGGGGGATCTCTGCGACCAGGCAATACACGGTATACGGGCGGGCTTCTTCATCACTCCCTCAGGGTATACGGGTTGGGCGCCGCCGCACTTCTGTTGGTTACACGGGGACAGAGGCGAGAGTTATAAGACTCTCGTGTCACACTTGAACGAATGAATTAGATATGGAACAACCTAAAAAGATATTAAGTAATGAATGTTATGTTGTGTACTTTGTGATCTCATGTGTGTTTGTGCCATATTATTCTTATAATGCATAGAATGTGAGCTAATGGTTTAAAACCGTTTTGTGTAGATGCCTTGCAGGTTAGGGATGCCGTCGAGTGAGGTAGAGGAGTGGATAGCCGAGTGGTCTCCGTACATTATAGGACGGGGGCGTTTTGGGGAGTTTCTTGTTTTGTCAGATTTTGGTTGTTGTACGTTCGGATTGCATTACGTTTTATGTCATTTTGAGGACTCGATTGAGTTTCCAACTTGTATCCCTTCCTTCCTTTCATTGCATACATTATAAACTATTTTGAGTTTTATGTCTTTATTTGTGCCATGTTGGAAAGGTCCGGTGAAGTTGTTGTCAAGCTAAGGGTCGGGACCCATTGTGTGGTCACACCCGTAGCATTCCGATATCCCGTGGATTCGGGGTGTTACAAAGTGGTATCAGAGCCCTAGGTTGACAACAATGGCACTCGCAACCTTCTAAAGGCCGAATGAGGAATAAACAGAACCCCTCGGGTTTTGACTTTTTGTTTCCAAAAAAATTCATATGCATGAGTCGGGATTGGGTTAGAATGTACGGGACCTCCACTCCACTCCTCACACAAACCTCGGCGACATAGTTTTCTGGACTTGATGTATATATAATTGCATAGTTATATATATATATATGGCCTTATGATGTTTTTGGACTTATATGTACTTAGATATGCATGTGACCTTAGGATGATTAGGCTTGTATGCCTTGGTTGTACTTTGGACTTCGACCTCTTACTTACCATACTTTATAAGTCTTCTTTTATAAATAATATTATAAGTACGGCATACATATCGAATTAATTACACCTAAATAAACGCGAAACGATACCAGATGGCACGTACGAGAGCGACTGCTTATGTAGGACCCGCCCGGGGTAGAGCACCACTTCCTCCTATCTTCCCGAGACGGGGATTAGTAGGGAGACCTCCAAGCGTGAGAGTTCGGGGACGTATCCCCATTACGGACCCACCCGTTGTAGATCCGCCAGCAGTTGAGATTCCTGTAGAGGACATGGCGAAGAGTGTCATTCCCGAGGGAAGGGAAAGGACAGTTGGGAGGTCTGGAGCGCGTAGTTCCTCATCTGTTAGGACCGGAGGAGCATCGATTGGAGCTACCGTGTTCGAGGATTATATACGTCGAGTCGAGGAGGCATATAGGACTGGAGCACCACCCCCAGCACCACCGGTGCCGGTGCCTGCACCTGCACCTGCACCCGGGAGATCGGCTGAGGTCTCACAGAGGGTTACTGATAGCATGAATTATAGTCTATATTTTGGGACCTGTTTAGACGTTTTATCTTCAATAATCTGCATGTTTGAATGTATATTATGTGATTATATTGTCATTTCATCTACCTTTGCGGGAATCGAGGTCTACACCAAGTTTCGTTGTAATCGTAGGTAAAATGGCACGTTTTACATCAAAATGGAGCTAAAGGAGCTAAGGAATCATTGGAGCTACATTCAGGAGCTTAAGGAAGAATCCAGGAAGCATGGAAATGGATTAAAGATTCACTTTGGACCAGATTTAAGAGATTTCACATTCAGTTTAGAGTCACCTCGGTTGACCACAGAGTCACCTCGACCGAGGTGATCCCGAGGAGCGTCTCGACCGAGGTGATCCCGAGGAGCGTCTCGACCGAGGCGAATACCCTGACACGGCGAGATCATTTATACTTGGCTGAGATCTTTTATTTTTGGAAGGAGAGATCTTATATTTTTGGGCTGGATTTTTGGAAGGAAGATTATATATTTTGGAGATCTATTTTAGAGATTAAGATATATTTTATTAGGATAATATCTTTTGAAGATATGTTATCTTTGGAAGATAGTTTTCCTATATAAAGGGCTGGATTTTCCACAATTCAGCATCGGCGCATCACCGAAAATCCAGCTATCATTATAGTGGTTGAAAGAAGGAAGGAAGGTTGAAGATCAATCAAGGAAGGATTGATAGCTTGTCATAGCTTTTGTGAAGGGTTTTGTAAGACTCTCTTAGATTCCCTTCTTGTTGATTGTCTTGTTGGATTTGTAATCCAAGGAACGCTTACTTGTGATATTTGATTTAGTTATTGAAGCTTTATTCTTAAGGTTTTGTGTTCAAATATTCACTTTCTTCCCATATATTTGATTATTTCTTTCATAATAATGAGTGGCTAATTTCTTTGTGCGATTCTAGGGTGATTGGCTGAAGGTTGTGGGAAAAACAATGATAGAATAATCTTAAATTTCAGTAGGACCCTGAAAGCTCGAGTCTTTATCCTTAACCCTAGAGTACCTCGTTCAGTCGACGAACATCTCGGCCGGGGTGGAATTCGTCTGACCGAGGTGACTTATCTGATCCGAAACTGAGAGTTAAGTGTTAGAGTTTGCTAAATCATATTCTTATTACACCTTTCCTGGTTCAATGCAAGCCTAGGATGAGACTTACCTGGTAATTCCTTTGTTTGTTTACCTAAGATCATAAGTGTAGGTAATAAAGGTTTATCCTTTATTGGGGTTTGAGTGTGCTTTCATCCCAACTTTGTGAGTTAGCCTGAGACTTACCCGGTAAAGGTTGATTCTATTCCCTTAGTTGGTGTGTTGGTTTAAGATTATAGTTCCTTTCTTAGTACCTTGAGACTTACCCGGTAATAGGTTCTTTGGTTTGGGATAAGTGAGTAGTGAGACTTACCCGGTGATCTATTCCACTTTAGAAACACCTTCCCTTTGCAAAATCTCAGCTTTGTCCGCTTATCTTTAGATCTTGAGTTGGAACCGCAACTAGATGCTTTAATCCCTAGAATTGCATATTTCCTTAATTGATTTTTTATCATCTTTGATTGCTTTAATCGCTTTTGTGGTTATTAGTTGCATTGACAACCTATATTTTCTTTGTTTCACCTAAGTCCCTGAGATCGACACCCCGGAATTCTTGCTTTTACTACGATTGACCCGTACACTGCGGGTTCGCATCCTTGTTTTAGGCATACATCTAGGGTTATAAATTTAAAGCTTGCACACACCATTTCTAGCGAACAAGTTTTTGGCGCCGTTGTCGGGGACTTGGTCTAGACCGAGCCGGTTGCGGTTGTCTTTCGGGGCACTTGCCCCTGTTGCTACTAACCACTCTACTTGAGTGACTTTCGTAGGTTCTTTCTTGTAATTTTATGCGAAGAACCCGCGCTGGGAAGGAAATCGTTCCTTACGATCCCGAACCAAAAAAGACATACAAAAGACGCTTGAAAGAAGCTAAGATGGCCAATCAAGAGAATCGCGATCTTGAGGCCGAACTGAAGGAGGCATTGGAACAACTACGCCTCAGTAAAGAAGAAATGCGACTGGAAAAGGAAGAAACTCGCGCAAGGACGGAAGCAATCGAAGCAGATATGGCGACTTTACCGGACCAATATCTACCTCGACCAGTTCCAAATCCTCGACCGAGACAGGATCTAGCACCAGCTGCCCCGGCCGAGATACTTCCACCTCGGATGCCAGTCCGAGATGTTCTTTTTGCAGGTATTCCATAGACCCTAGGACAGAGGATGGACCCCAACCAGCAACTGAGGCGTCCAGGAGTCAACCTAGGTGATCCAGCGGACCATGACTATGAGCTTTGACCGCAAGTTCTTTCCATGATTCGCCAATGCCAGTTTGGAGGGCTAGAGAGGGAGTCTACGCATCAACATCTGCAAAACTATGAGACCTTGATGGAGACCTTGAGACCTTCAAGGCTGGAAAACAACAATTACAAGCTAATGCCTTTCTACTTCTCTTTGAAAGATAGGGCACTTACTTGGTATCAATCTCTCCCTCCAGGAAAAATTAACACTTGGGAGGAGATGACGACGGAGTTCTTGACTAAATTCTTTCCCCCCTCTAAGACCGCTGAAATGAGAGGGAAAATCAATGCATTCATCATGAAGGACAAGGAGAGTTTGTCCAAGTCATGGGAGAGATTTAAAGACATCCTTGGATTGCCCACATCATGGGATTCCAATGATAGAGTTGTTGGAGATTTACTTTAAGGGACTGGATGGAAATATACAGTTCAACCTTCAACTACTATGCGCCAGTACATTCATGGATATGCCGACTGACGAAGCTTGGGAGTTCATAGAGAAGCAAGCTTTACACATGAAGAAATACTCCCACCAAGGAGCTGAAGGTGGAGTTAAAAGAGTCAACTTCCTAGAAGCTCCATCAAACAATGATCAACTCACCTCTTTGAAGAATGATGTGAAGCAATTGAAAGACCTTTTGGTTGCTCAAACCCAAAAGGAAGAGGTAGGATATCAAGGGTCAAGGAATAACAATCAAGGTTCCCGAAACAACAACTACAACAATAATAGAGGATCCAACAGCAACAATTGGAGATCCAACAATCAAAAATCGGGTAACTCTTACTCTAACTCAAATTCAAATAATTCTTCTAATCCTTTCCTCTCTTCTTCTTCTTCTTCTACTCCATTGAATATCCAGGAGAAAGGATCAAGTTCCTCCCAGCCGGAAAAGAAAGATGCGGTACTGGATGCAATCTTGATCAAGCTCAACTCTATGGAGACATCCATGACTTCATTTTCGAAGGCACAAAAAGCCTTGGAATAACAATTCTTTAATAAGGCGAATGAAGCGCCAAGAGATCCAGGGAAGCTTCCAGCAAGGACGGAAAGCAACCCCAAAGGACAAATCATGGCAATAACGACGAGAAGTGGACTGAAGACCGCAGATCCAGTGCCTCGGTCGATGCTAGTACAGACGAAGAACACCTCGGTCCAGGCATAGTCGAAGAACACTTCGGCCAAGGTGCCAACCGAGGTGGAGCCTCAGAGAGCGTCGGATAAAACTGAAGTTTATGTCCCACCTCCTGCATATAAAACACCACTTCCATTCCCCCAGTCAAGGGCTAGAGCATATCTAGACAAGCATTTTGGTAAGTTCCTTGATTTGATGAATAAACTACATATTAACATCCCTATCCTTGATGCCATTCTAGGGATGCCCGCCTATGGGAAGTTCTTAAAAGAAATTCTATCAAGAAAGAGGAAGTTGGAAGACTTTGGTGAAGTAAGGATGACATCTAAATCCTCAAAGCTTATTCAAATCATGAAGGAGAAGATGTCACCCAAATTACGGGATCCCGGCTCATTTTGCATTCCCATTCAAGTTGGGGATGTCACTTGTGAGGCCTTGTGTGATCTAGGAACCAGCGTGAGCATCATCCTGCTGGAGCTATGTGTGAGGATCGGACTTGGAGAGCCCAAGCCGGTGAAGATACGGTTGTACATGGCGGACCGCTCCATTACCCATCCCGTGGGCATTTTGGAAGACGTTCCGGTTAAGTTAGGTAACTTCTATTTACCTATAGACTTTGTTGTGCTTGATATTCCCGCAGATTACCCCGTTCCTATCATTCTCGGGAGACCATTTCTAGCAACTTCGGGTTGCAATGTGGATTGTAAGAACGCCAAGATGCAATTCAACATTGGCAGTGATCAAGTTGAGTTTGCATTGCTTGCGACAATGAAGGGAGAGCAGCTAGGAGATGAGATCTTCAACATCTATGATGAAGAAGAATCAAGAGAATTGGTGAGCTCTATCCTTATTAACGATCCACTTGAAAAAGTTATTAGCTTTAGCTTAATGGAGGAAGGTATAGATGCTTCTTGTGATGCAGATATACGGAGCTTAAAGGCGCTGGAAGAAGATCCATGAGCTAAATTTGAAAAATTAATCCAGGAGAAGAAGATCTCCAATTTCGGTCCCAGTTGTAGTACCTCGACCGAGGCACTTTCTGGACCAAGCGAGGTGTTCTTGGCTGAAGAACATCTCGGTCACCCTCTCTGGACCTCGACCGAGGTCGAAAGCGAGATGATGTCAATTGAGAATAACAAACTTCTTACTCCCCTTTCTGACATTCATCCTCAGTTGGTGGAACATTTTCTCCACCACACTTCTGATAATAAAGGGCCTTGGTATGCTGACATTGTTAATTATCTTGTTTGCCAGGAAATACCACCCGGATTGACGTACACTCAAAGGAAGAAATTCTTTAAGGATATACGCCATTACTACTGGGATGAACCTCTACTATTTAAGAGAGGTCTGGATGGGATGCTTCGAAGATGCATTCCGGAAGATGAAGTTACTAGTGTCATACGGCATTGTCACTCACTTCCTTACGAGGGCATGCTAGCGCTCACAAAACATGCGCCAAGGTATTACGTTCCGGTTTCTTTTGGCCTACATTATTTAAGGATGTGCAAACGTTTGTTGTCTCTTGTGATGCATGCCAAAGAATAGGAAATTTATCTAGGAGGAATCAGATGCCACTCAATAACATACAGGAGGTTGAGATCTTTGATGTATGGGGAGTAGATTTCATGGGACCATTTCCATCATCCGGAAGAAACCTCTACATTCTCCTAGTTGTCGACTACGTCTCTAGATGGGTTGAAGCTATTGCCTCTCCCACTAATGACGCATTGGTGGTTGTGAAGTTCTTTAATAAGACTATCTTTTCACGTTTTGGGACTCCACGCATCATCATCAGCGATGGAGGGACACATTTCATCAACCGGAAATTTAAGGCACTTCTATCAAAGTATGGGGTAACCCACAAGGTAGCAACTCCTTATCACCCTCAAACTAGTGGACATGTCGAGATCTCAAATAGAGAAATTAAAGCAATCTTGGAGAAGACCGTCTCTAGGACGAAGAATGATTGGTCCATGAAGTTGGACAACGCTCTTTGGGCCTACAGGACCGCATTCAAGACTCCCATTGGTACCACCCCTTATAATTTGGTATATGGGAAGTCTTGTCATTTACCTGTTGAGCTGGAACATAAAGCATATTGGGCGATCAAATGGTTGAACTTCGACATCAAAGACGCCGGTGAAAAGCGGCTATTGGACATCAACGAGCTGGAGGATCTGCGTTTGAACGCTTATGAGAATGCCAAGATCTACAAAGAAAGGACGAAGAAATGGCATGACAAACGTATCATTCCTAAGGAGTTTGAAGAAGGAGACTTAGTTCTACTCTTCAACTCCCGCCTCCGCCTCTCTCCAGGTAAGTTGAAATCTAGATGGACCGGACCTTATGTTGTGAAAAATGTTTTCCCTTATGGTGCAGTTGAGATTTGGGGAGAAACAAGTGGAAGCTTCAAGGTCAATGGTCATAGACTTAAGAAATACACACCGGAAGTCCCGGTTGAGGAGGTTGCACCACTATACCTTGTTTGAAGACACCGTATGGTCCAGCTAGCGACCTTAAATCAAGCGCTTCTTGGGAGGCAACCTAAGGTATTGCTTTCTTTCCCTTTCCTAGTCTAGCTTTAGATAGTTTGCTTTTACTTTGCTTTGCTTTGTTTTTGGCGTCCTAGACAAACAACAGGTAATCTCTAAGGAAGGAATACAACCCAGGAGCAACACTGGAAGGACAGAAGTTTGAGAATTTGAGAAGACGGAGTTTGACTGAGACACATCTCGGTTGCTGTCATCGCACCTCGACCGAGATGATTCTTGAGCAACCGAGGCGACTAGGGTTACTGAAGACCCACCTCGGTTCGTACCACCTCGGTCCAGTCGAGACCATCTCGACCGAGGTGACAGCAGTTCCAGAAAAGGGTATAAAAGGGAGATCGATTTCTCTCTCTTCCCTCTCTCACCTTCTCGACCGCGGCGCACCAATCCATCTTGTTCTCTAATTTTCAACCGTTTTCGACGATTCTTGCTTCCAAACTACAAGGAAAGAGTAGAGGATCGGTTTGCAAACGACAATCTGCAACAAAAACACTCCGAATCAACCGAATCTGGGGTAAATCGAATAAAATCCCTAACTCGCTTTTCTTCACTGTTTCGGTCAAATTGGGCTTTGGTTGCCCCTGCATTGTGTTGGAAAAGGCTTAAGTAATCCATAGGAACAATTGATAGTGATATCGGGGGAAATAACTGGATTTTTTAGAGTTTCGATCGAACAGCCATCTACCTCGGTCCAGTCGACCTGCGTCTCGACCGAGGTGTTCTTAGGATCTGACAGCCGACCGAGGTGGTCTGACAGTGAGTAGAAAATGAGTTCTGACAGACAGCTGGTTCTGAGGGATAGATCCTCCCCTTCTCCTTCCTCTTCTTCTCGTCGATCCATACCGGTGATCCATGAGCGTCACCAGGTCGATTATGACCGCATCGCTGTGGGTCTAGTGGTTGCACCATGATTTCTAGATATTTCTGCATTCGACTGCCTCTACGTGGATGATGATTTGAGGCGGATGATAGCTATGGTGGGGTTGGAGTAGTTTATTGAGATTAGAGCTCCGGCCTACCTTGAGCCGACCTTGGAGTTTGTTAGCTCCGTGAATTACTTGCCTACAGAGTGTGCCATCAAGTACCGGTTGTTGAACCGGAACTACTTAGTTCCGATGGATCATTGAAGGGATATCTTCGGCTTCCCGACCCCCACAGTTGTTGATTTTCCTTCTCGAGCCGTAGCTCGAGAGTTTTGGGGCCAGATAGCTCACGTAGTTGAGCATGCTGATAGGTGGAGACCTGGAGACTCTAGGGAGCGTATTATCTTCCACCTCGCCTTCAGATTAGCCCACCGGATCTTTAGCGAGACACTTATGGCGCGTACTGAGACGCCCCAAAAGATTAGACAGGGGGAGTTGCTGAGTCTGTACTGTATCGTGACCGGAGGAGTTCCGGACTTTGGGGTGATGCTGGTAGAGGATTTGCACAAGATAAAGGCGAAGGCAAAGGGAAATATTTGTTGTGGAGGTCTAGTGACTCATATCGCGAGTTACATGGACCTTGATTTGAGTACTTGTACTATGGTGGCGGCTGCCAAGCCGCTTGGGTTGTAGGAGATGATTACGAGGAGGATCTTGGTTCCTCGCGGACTTACTACACCGTATGTGGTGATGCCCTGGGAGCAGACTGCACCTCAGGGTAGTAGATGGTCATCTCAGTTTTCAGTTTATGACCCGCAGTACTGGTACACGGCGTGGATTCCTCTTATTGAGGACGCACGAGACGCAGCAGAAGCAGCCCAGGAGCAGGATGAGGAGGAGGCTGATGAGGATGAGGATGGCGGTGCAGCCATGGACACAAGGGCAGATACAGCTGGTACCAGTATGCCAATCGTCGATCTAGACGATGAGGAGACAAAGGACGAGCCAGCTGCAGCACCAACACGTCCTGCCAGGCGTAGAGTACGCAGGCAGAGGGATCCAATCGTTCACCGCCGGATTGATGATCTGACGGATCAGATAATAGACTCCTACGCCGCCTTATCCCTAGAGATGATGGAGATACGGGAGAGCCAGCACTACCAGATCAGGATGGCTAAGATTCAGTTTCAACAGGTCATGGGCTACCCGTTTGACCCGTCTCAGCATCCGTACATACCATATCCTCCACCACCGCCAGCAGATCAGGACTAGAGCTTGCAGGATTTCTTTTCTTTATTCATTATGCAGCTCAGCTTTGTCCGGTGAGTATTTTGTTCTTATGACTTATTTGACACATTGGGACAATGTGTCCCAAGTATGGGGTTTGCGGATATGTATTATTTGACTTATGTGGATGATTGTATGACTCTTGATGGATATTTATGATTAGATCCTACTCCATATGCTTATATGAGACTATATGCATACAGGTTATTTGATTAAGAAAAACGTCAAAAACTGGTTTAAGAAAAAAAAATTTTGACCTCGACCGATGTGACTCTGACCAATCGAGGTACAGTACCTCGGTTGACTTAGAACATCTCGACCGAGGTGGTTTAACTGAGAAAGTTTTCGAAACGATTTTTGTGCTTCTTATCTGGATATGACCTCAATGATGATTCTGTTTGCTTACTGGTTTTGAAATCTTTATATGTTTGAAAGGTTTTATAATATGTTTAAGTTGCTAAATGCTTTGTTTGAAATTTGTGGCATGTTTAATACTTTGTTTTTATCAAAACTATGTTGAATTTGAAGGTGGACACCACATGATGAGTTCTCTCACTTTCTTCCTGGGATGATTAAGGCAATTCATTCTCTTCTCTTCTTCTTCTTGATCATGCTTAGCCTCTCATATACATATTTGCCTTCCTTTACCTATCCCGGAATTTGGAAGCAAGCAAATGAAAAGCAAGTGAAAGAAAAGTTGAAATGATGGCTGAAGGTTAGAAAGAAACAAATAGGTTTGGGGAAGTCAATCACGATGATGAGTAACTCGGCACCATTCACATAGCCGGGTGTTTGTGTCTTGCCAAAGTCGGATCGAGCGATATACCTAACGGGTCATGGTATGTGTATCAAGGGTTTGAGGCATCTCGAGAAATTGAGGATTGCTGATCTCCTAGGCTTCGGTTATTGTGCATCTCTGTCCATGCATCCCAAAAAGTAAAGTAAAAAGTAAAATAAGCAAAGCTTATTGGTGGAAGATGTTGAAATTCAAAGTAAGTGAAGTAAAGATCCTTTTCCCGGATTCTAGCACCACACTCCCTACATACATCCCACCCTCACACGTTTCTTTGACCTTTCTCTTGAAAAGCCCTTGAGACCTCGAGCTTGTTGATTGACTTGGTGGTTTAAACTGGATTATACATGATTAATTTTGATAATTATGATTTATTATGCATTCTATGATTTTTATGCAAAGATGAACAACTTTCTTATATTTATAAAATGTTTTGATCATATTTTAATTTTAAATTCCATGAAGCATTCTCTTAGAGTGATCTATGAGCGGAGCACACCATTAAAATATTTTGAAATACTTTTCATTGATCTTTATGACTTATAATCCATTCTATCTTGTACTTAAGATTTGGAACTTGCTTGGGGACAAGCAAGGGACAAGTATGGGGTATTTTGATAGCATGAATTATAGTCTATATTTTGGGACATGTTTAGACGTTTTATCTTTAATAATTTGCATGTTTGAATGTATATTATATGATTATATTATCATTTCATCTACCTTTGCGGGAATCGAGGTCTACACCAAGTTTCGTTGTAATCGTAGGTAAAATGGCACGTTTTACATCAAAATGGAGCTAAGGAATCATTGGAGCTACATTCAGGAGCTTAAGGAAGAATCCAAGAAGCATGGAAATGAATTAAAGATTCACTTTGGACCAGATTTAAGAGATTTCACATTCAGTTTAGAGTCACCTCGGTTGACCACAGAGTCACCTCGACCGAGGTGATCCCGAGGAGCGTCTCGACCGAGGTGAATACCCTAACGCGGCGAGATCATTTATACTTGGCTGAGATCTTTTATTTTTGGAAGGAGAGATCTTATATTTTTGGGCTGGATTTCTGGAAGGAAGATTATATATTTTGGAGATCTATTTTAGAGATTAAGATATATTTTATTAGGATAATATCTTTTGAAGATATTTTATCTTTGGAAGATAGTTTTCCTATATAAAGGGCTGGATTTTCCACAATTCAGCATCGGCGCATCACCAAAAATCCCGCTATCATTATAGTGGTTAAAAGAAGGAAGGAAGGTTGAAGATCAATCAAGGAAGGATTGATAGCTTGTCATAACTTTTGTGAAGGGTTTTGTAAGACTCTCTTAGATTCCCTTCTTGTTGATTGTCTTGTTGGATTTGTAATCCAAGGAACGCTTACTTGTGATATTTGATTCAGTTATTGAAGCTTTATTCTTAAGGTTTTTGTGTTCAAATATTCACTTTCTTCCCATATATTTGATTATTGCTTTCATAATGATGAGTGGCTAATTTCTTTGTGCGATTCTAGGGTGATTGGCTGAAGGTTGTGGGAAAAGCAATGATAGAATAATCATAAATTCCAGTAGGACCCTGAAAGCTCGAATCTTTATCCTTAACCCTAGAGTACCTCGTTCAGTCGACGAACATCTCGGCCGGGGTGGAATTCGTCTGACCGAGGTGACTTATCTGATCCGAAACTGAGAGTTAAGTGTTAGAGTTTGCCAAATCCTATTCTTATTACACCTTTCCTGGTTCAATGCAAGCCTAGGATGAGACTTACCCGGTAATTCCTTTGTATGTTTACCTAAGATCATAAGTGTAGGTAATAAAGGTTTATCCTTTATTGGGGTTTGAGTGTGCTTTCATCCCAACTTTGTGAGTTAGCTTGAGACTTACCCGGTAAAGGTTGATTCTATTCCCTTAGTTGGTGTGTTGGTTTACAATTATAGTTCCTTTCCTTAGTACCTTGAGACTTACCCGGTAATAGGTTCTTTGGTTTGGGATTAGTGAGTAGTGAGACTTACCCGGTGATCTATTCCACTTTAGAAACACCTTCCCTTTGCAAAATCTCAGCTTTGTCCGCTTATCTTTAGATCTTGAGTTGGAACCACAACTAGATGCTTTAATCCCTAGAATTGCATATTTCCTTAATTGACTTTTTATCATCTTTGATTGCTTTAATCGCTTTTGTGGTTATTAGTTGCATTGACAACCTATACTTGCTTTGTTTCACCTAAGTCCTTGAGATCGACACCCCGGAATTCTTGCTTTTACTACGATTGACCCGTACACTGCGGGTTCGCATCCTTGTTTTAGGCATACATCTAGGGTTATAAATTTAAAGCTTGCACACACCATTTGGAGCGAACAATTACTCAGACTAGGGTCGTACAAGAGATCGTCGCACCGTTAGTAGTTGTACCCGCGCAGGTTGTGGAGATTGCTAGGGCTGGAGACAGGTTGAGGTCTCTTGGACCTGATTCATGGTTGAAGGCTTTTAACCAGCAGCATGTACCTTACTTCGACGGAAAGTAGGGTTAGAGGTCGAGTATTGGGTCGGGCACGTGGAGACAACACTAGAGGCGATCCGTTGCTCAGAGGAGAGGCAGGTAGAGGTGGTTCAGACGTTGTTTAGAGATCAGGCCCACTACTAGTGGAGGTTGGTACGAGGAGGCGTGACTAGGATGGACCAGCTGTTGAGACTTATTAGAGAGACTTTCTGCCCAGATTCATTGAGGAGGGACCGAGTCCAGGATTTCTTAGAGGCTGGGTTTGAGGATGTCCCAGTTATCGATGCGATCAGACGTTTCCGAGCGGAGTTGGCTTTAATGGGGCCCGCCGCACCTACGGCTGACCAGCATGTATATCTCTTTTCTAGAAGATTGAGGGAGTCTACCCATTCATACCTTGCGAGATTCTGATGTAAGTCCTTGGTCGAGTACCAGGACCGAGCCTCAGCATACGAGAGAGACAGACCGGGAGCTAGGAGAGTGGGGCAGTCTGGAGGACCGGACAAGCGTCAAAGGACGAGACCCACTAGTTTAGGGGCAGGAGCCTCAGGACAGGGTCGTGGTCCGGCCCAGGGACGTACAGGACATCCGCCTGCTACTCAGGCGCCAGACAAAGGGATGCAGTGTTTCAACTGCGGAGGAGATGATCATCTTAGGTCTGATTGTAGGAAGCCTCCAGTGACGTGTTTCTCTTGTGGCCAAACAGGCCACAGGGCAGCTTTTTGCAAACCGGGTGGGGCCCCGTCACAGTAGGGGTCTTCACCTGCTAGCGCGGCAGGTAGAGGACAGAGGCCACCTCAGGTTCAAGCTCAGGGTTTTCAGTAGAGGGGACATAGTCAGACACGTACACAAGGGTCGGCTCAGGGTCCAGGCCGTGGTAGAGGCCATGGTGGGGGTACACAGGAGACCCGTGGCACACAGGTCAGGGTGTTTGAGTTGAGAAGCATTGTGGATCCAGCAGCGCCGGCAGCTACAAGTACTATTCAAATCCATGGACTTCTAGTCCCAGTTTTATTTGATACGGGTGTCATACACTCTTTTATATTTGATGATTGTGTAGCTAGGTTGTCCTTAGCAACGGTAAGAGGGGAGACCCTTCATTGTGGTGTTACCCGATGGGGGTAGGGTTAGTTGTACCCGAGAGGTACGCGGTTGTCCCATACGTTTGGGAAACCGAGATTGGTTAGCCGACTTCTATGTCATGCACTTAGTGCATGAAGAAGTAATTTTTGACATGGACTGGATGGACCGCCATCGAGCCGTTTTGGACATCAGCCGGACATGAGGTGATTTTCCGAGGTTAGAACCTCGGGAAGACCAGTGCAGTCATTAGTGCGGTCCGAGCCGCGAGACTTACCGGATAGGGATGCGAGGTCTTCTGGTGCTATGCCATGAAGGAGGAGACGGGACCATCGCTGGAGGATATTCCTGTCGCATGTGAGTTTGAGGTTGTCTTCGGGGAGCCACTCGGATTACCACCGCTAGGGGTGAGCAAAATAATCCGATCCGACCAATCCGATCCGAGTATCCGATGATCCGACGTAAAAAAAGTCCTATCCGAAAAAATCCGACAAACTGTTATCCGAATCCGATCCGGGCAATTTTTCCGGATAGTCGGATCGGATATGGAATGGATTTTTCTTGGCCAGATATCCGAACAAATTTAGTTATATTACTTGTTTTAAGATATATTACCAAAAATCACTCAGCATAGTTGGTTCTGGACTTCAGGCTCTTTGGTTTAAATCTCATGAGGTTTTTGGTTCGATTCCCCTGGGCGGTGGTATGTGTGCTGCGTGTATTTTTTTTAAATTTCATAAAAAGTAAGGGTAAAAACAGTATTAGCCATTAAAAAAATCTGTAGACAAAATTCTAGAATCGATTCATTTCAAAATTCCGAAACCCTAATACTCTATTCTTCATTCCTCCATTTTTTTCTTCGACGGCGTTTTGAGTCTTCTGACTCTTCCGAGGTTCTCTTCTCCGGTTCTCTTTGCGAACAATACACATGACTGACTTCTCTTCTTCTCTGATTCTCTTCCTCGACGTCTTCGGTTCTCTTCAATGGCGTTTCTAAGGCTCTCTTCTCCGGCTCTCTTTCTGCGACGCAACACAGTCACACTTCAACAATGTTCGTTCTTCACTCCTGCTTCACTCAGATTCGATCCATGGTAAGCCATCTTCACTCAGATTCGATCTATTGTAGGTCTTTGGTTCAATTTTCAAGACTGCTCTTCTATCTTCAGGTAGAGGATGGTGACTATTGAAGCTATCCCCGGTAAAGTGAGAGTTTATCATCTTAATTGTTCTGCGTCGATCGATTCGAGTTTGATTTTTAGCTTTAGGCTTGAAGGAATCGTATATTAGTGCATTTACTTCTAGTTGGAGTGGGTGGAGTACTACTGTACTGGATTGAACATCCCTTTCCCTCAAGTCCTCCACTTCCTGAGCAGTGACCCCTACACTTATTTTGCCTTTGGCATGCTCTTATTCTCTTCACATTATATCTCTTGTATACAAATTATTACTCATTTGAGATATTTGCTCTGGTTTGTTTTTGCATAATTTAGGAACTTGTTCTGTGACAAATATTGTGTCTGCACTTCTAAATCCTGTTGAACCTGTTGTGTTGTATTACTTTCTAAATATGAGATACTCAATTACTCACTTTGATTGAATTTCATATTTGTATTATTGTTGTTTTCGTTAATTTTTTTACTTTGCGATTGGTTTATTGTAGTGATTTAGGTCGGATAATAGTCGGATAGCAGTCGGATATTAGTCGGATAGCAAGTATTGCAAACTGTCGGATACCCGGATCAGATATCCGGTCCGATCCGATCCGAAGCGTCGGATATCCGGCCATGGTCGGATCGGATTCGGATAGTTGATTTAGGAAATTCCCGGATCGGATATCCTGAGGTTCAGATCGGATCGGATATCCGACTTTGCTCAGCCCTAACCACTGCAGAGGAGCGTCGATTTCACTATTGAGTTGGAGCCCGACACGAGGCCGATCTCTAAGGCTTCATACCGCATGGTGCCGATCGATTTGTTGGAGCTGAAGAAGCAGCTCGAGGAGTTAGTTGAGAGAGGTTTTATACGCCCGAGCGTTTCCCCTTGGGGTGCACCGGTCCTCTTCATCAGGAAGAAGGACGGATCTTTGAGGCTTTGTATCGATTACCGGCAATTGAACAAAGTCACAATCAAGATTAAGTACCCTCTACCGCGCATCGATGATCTTCTAGACCAGTTGCAGGGAGCCTCCGTGTTTTCACGCATTGATTTGAGGTCGGGCTATCACCAGCTGAGGGGGAGAGAGGAGGACGTGCCGAAGACGGCATTCGGGACGTGATATGGCCATTATGAGTTTGTCGTGATGCCCTTCGGGCTCACGAATGCACCCATTGTCTTCATGGAGTTGATGAACGGCATCTTCATCGACTTCTTGGACCAGTTTGTGGTGGTGTTTATAGATGATATCTTAGTCTACTCCCGGAGTAGGGAGGAGCATGCGGGACACCTGAGGACAGTCCTTCGAGTCCTTCAAGATAGAGAGCTTTATGCAAATCTCTATAAGTGCGAGTTTTGGATGTCCGAGGTGGCATTCTTAGGCCATATAGTTTCCTCCGAGGGTGTCATGGTTGACCCGGTGAAGATAGAGTCCGTTTCTTCATGGCCGCCTCCTAGGTCGGTCAAGGAGGTACACAGTTTCTTGGGCTTAGCGTGGTATTACCGCCGATTTGTTGAGGGTTTCTCCGTGATTGCACGCCCGCTTACTTCCTTGCTGAGGAAGTCCACCAGGTTCGTCTAGTACGAGCCTTGTTAGAGCAACTTTGAGGAGCTGAAGAGGAGGTTGACCTCCGCTCCTATTTTGGCCCAGCCCGAGGGCGTAGAGGGTTTCGTTGTATATAGTGACACCTCCAAGCTTGGCTTGGGGTGCGTTCTGATGCAGAGAGGTAGGGTTATTGCATACGCTTCACGGTAGCTGAAGCCGTACGAGGAGAACTATCATACCCATGATCTCGAGCTAGCGGCAGTGATTCATGCCTTGAAGATCTAGCAGCACTACTTGTACGGGGCTACGTGCCAGATCTTCACAGACCATAAGAGTCTGAAGTATATATTCACTCAGCGGGAGTTGAATAACCGCCAGAGGAGATGGTTGGAGCTGATTATGGACTTTGATTTAGAGATTTTGTACCATCCGGGGCGGGCGAACATAGTCGCTGATGCGTTGAGTAGGAGGACTCCTCGAGAGGAGGCTATAGCATGGCTTACGGTTCAACCTCAGCTGAGGAGGGATTTGATAGTGTTGGAGATGGATATCCGATTCCCGGATGTGGACGGTCGTTTGTCTGAATTGGAGGTACTTCCTGACCTGTCCGGAGAAATCCGGCATAAGTAGGAGGGATGCCTGATTTTGAGGAGGATCAGAGAGAGGATGACCCGAGGTGAGGCACCGCAGTTTATGGTAGGAGTAGATGGCTTACTGAGAGGCCAGGGGCGTATTTGTGTACCGTCGGACCCAGAGTTGAGAGAGCAGATTCTGAGTGAGGCACATTCTACACCTTACTCGGTGCATCCAAGCACGAGTAAGATGTATCGGGACCTTAGGAGATCTTATTGGTGGGGCGGAATCAAGCCCGATGTAGCGAGATATGTTGCCCGATGCACGACCTGCCAGCAGGTCAAGATCGAGTACCACAGACACGGGGGAGAACTTCACCCACTGCCCGTGCTGCAATGGAAGTGGGAGGATATATCGATGGACTTCGTTACCGGGTTGAGACCGAGCAGGAGCTTCGACGTGATTTGGGTAGTTGTAGATCGGTTGACGAAGACCGCACGTTTCATCCCCATCCGGGAGACGTGGCCGGTGAGTTGTCTAGCCGAGGAGTTTACCTGTCAGATTGTGAGATTGCACGGAGTGCCGAGGACCATTGTCTCAGATAGGGACGGGCGTTTTACCTTGAGGTTTTGGCAGCAGGTACACGCCGCCCTAGGTTCGAGTCTTCATTTCACCACCGCATACCATCCTCAAACCGACGGCCAGCCAAAGCGGACTATTCAGACCTTAGAGGACATGTTGCGGGCATGTGTACTAGACTGGGGGCAGCTATGGCCGGACCACCTCCCATTGGTGGAGTTTTCATATAATAATAGTTGGCATGCGTCGATTGGGATGGCACCGTATGAGGCATTGTATGGGCGGAGATGCCGCACTCCCTTATGTTGGGACGAGCTATAGAGTTCTAGTGTTGTAGCTCCAGATCAGGTGCTGGATGACATGGCTAGGGTTGCTTTGATACGAAAGAGGATGTTGACCGCTCAGAGTCGTCAGAGATCGTATGCGGATAGGAGGCGTAGACCTCTTGAGTTCAGGGTAGGAGCCCAGGTCTGGCTGAGAGTTTCACCGACTCGGAGTTTTAGACGATTTGGCATTAAGGGGAAGTTGAGCCCCCGATATGTCGTTCTATTCGAGATAGTAGAGAGGGTTGGTGAGATGGCATACTGATTAGCATTACCGCCCCATTTGGAGGGTATACATCCGGTATTCCATGTGTCTCAGTTGAGGGAGTACATCCACGACCCGAGGCACTTTATTAGTCACGAGGACCTTGTGGTCGAGCCGGACCATACTTTTGCAGAGCATCCCATAGCGGTTTTAGAGCGGAGTACGAGACGCCTTCGATCGAAGGAGATACCGATGTTGAGGGTGCAATGGTCGAGGCGAGGAGCCGACGAGGCTACATGAGAGACGGAGGACAGTATCCGGAGGAACTATCCCGAGTTTTACGCGAGTTTAGAGACACCGATAAGGTAGTCGGGTTAGTCCCGAGCTTCGTCCTTGACCTTTACTTATGTTCTTAGATTGTGATATGTTTTGTATGTATGTGATTACCTCGTGAGGCGTTTTCATGAGTTGAGGGTAACGTTGGGCCTGAGATCGATAGTTAGCTCCGAGAGTTCCTTGCGTTTTCGAGTGTGTTGTCGAGTACCTTTAGCAAGTTTTGGGACGAAACTTGTTTTTAGGAGGGTTACTTGTAACATCCGGAAATTTTATTTCCGGAAGTTGAGTTATTTCCGACTTTTCCGAGTCTACGGCTTATTTCCCGCAAGCACGTTTTCTGAGTTCGGGTTTTAACGCGGGATGGGGACACCTTTTTACTTTCCGACCTTGGGAAGAGGAGTGAGGGGACAAGGGAGCTGACCCTTGGTTATCCCACCTCTTTTGTCAGCTCATTACTCTCTCCTCTTTTCCCCACTTTTCCTCTTACGCTCTTTCACTCCCTTCCACTCCTCTCTTCCTTCTTTCTTGCTCTCACCTTCTTGGACTTGGAAGAGCTTGGTAGGAGCAGCAACTTGCGCTTTCCAGATCTGTTGTGGTAAGTGGTCTCTTCCCCTCTTCCTCTTGTTGCTTGTTGTCTCTTCTTCCTCTTCTCTTCACCTCCATGGTCATAGAGGAAGATTTTAAAGAGAAATCTAGTAAACCCTTGCATATCCCTTTAGTTAGCTCGTTTAGGTCGTGGTGAGGAAGCTAAGACATGTGCTGAAGGTTTGGAGGAAGCCCAGCAAGAGAAGGAGGCACTAGGAGCAGAGAACCAGTCGAAGAAACGAAGAAGACGGACTTTCTGTAGTTCGACCGCAGGGGCGGACCACCAGAGGCGCAGGGGAGGATTGAGGCCATCGCAGGGGAGGCTAGAGCCACCACAGGGGCGGCCACCAGGCGCAGGGGTGGCGCCGGTGATCCGCAGGGGCGGAGACAGGGTTCCACCAAGAGCGACAGCTTGCTTCCGCGGCTGCGTTTTCTTCACCAGTAGGTTCCTTCCTCATTTCCTCTTTGCTCGTTCCTTAGACCTTATGTTGTTTCTTAGCTAGAAGCATGATTAAGTTGGACCTAGGACTTATGAGAATGCCATTTAGTGGCTTGAACCTAGGTGCCCTTGAATCTTTAGTGATCTTGTGTGTGTGAGGGTCTTGTGATCTCTCTCCCATCTTACCCTCTTAGTCCAGCTTGTTGTGTGCTTAATCTCTTTTGGGTTGTGGGCTGTTGTTCCCTCTTTCCCTTCCCTAGCTTGATCTTGACCTCCTAAAGGTTCCAGAGATCCTTACTAGCTCCTAGTTGTTGTACCCTTGTTCGATTTTAGCTTTGGAGAGTCTTGGAAGTGCGTTGTGAGTTGTTGTTGATATATGTATCTTGTGGATCAGGCTTTGGTTTTCCTTTTCGGAAAGTAAGATTGTTGATTTGGTTAGCTTGAGACGAGGTAAGTTCTCGGACTTACTTAGCCGTTTCTATGCCTTATTTGGATGTATATGGTGGTGTGTGTTTACCGCTTTTAAGCTTGAAAATGGATTAGGATTTACTTGACCTTATTTATTGGCCCATTGTTACTACTATTATTATCGGGCGGTGACATCACCACTCAGTTTCCCGAGGGAGA
Source organism: Fagopyrum homotropicum (assembly GCA_033239125.1). Classification (NCBI taxonomy): domain Eukaryota; kingdom Viridiplantae; phylum Streptophyta; class Magnoliopsida; order Caryophyllales; family Polygonaceae; genus Fagopyrum; species Fagopyrum homotropicum. The sequence goes on along the minus strand of BSWB01000001.1, from coordinate 36,337,297 downwards.
CCGGGGGGATCTCTACGACCAGGCCATACACCGTATACGGGCGGGCTTCTTCATCACTCCCTCGGGGTATACGGGTTGGGCGCCGCCACACTCCTGTTGGTTACACGGGGACAAAGGCGAGAGTTATAAGACTCTCGTGTCACACTTGAACGAATGAATTAAATATGGAACAACCTAAAAAGATATTAAGTAATGAATGTTCATGTTGTGTGCTTTGTGATCTCATGTGTGTCTTTGCCATATTATTCTTATAATGCATAATATGTGAGCTAACGGTTTAAAACCGTTTTGTGTAGATGTCTTGCAGGTTAGGGATGCCGCTGAGTGAGGTGGAGGATTGGACAGTCGAGTGGTCTCCGTACATTATAGGACGGGGGCGTTTTTGGGGGTTTTCTTGTTTTGTCGGATTTTGGTTGTTGTATGTTCGGATTGCGTTACGTTTTATGTCGTTTTGAGGACTCGGCTGAGTTTCCAACTTGTATCCCTTCCTTCCTTTCATTGCATACATTATAAATTATTTTGAGTTGTATGCCTTTATTTGTTCCATGTTGGAAAGGACCGGTGAAGTTGTTGTCAGGCTAAGGGTCGGGATCCATTGTGTGGTCTCGCCCGTAGTATTCTGATATCTCGCGGATTCGGGGTGTTACAGATATAACCTTAAATAACAACAATCACCAATCAATTAGTTTTTTGGTATACCAGAAAAGCCAAAAACTTCATTTTCAAATATATATCACTATACCAGAACCTGAGCATGTAATCAAATCAGAAATGATATTATCAAAAGCACATTTATCTAACAATACTAGACACCAAATATACAAACCAGAAAAGAGCATACCAGAAGCATAACTCTACTGCTTACCAGAAGCATAACTCTACTACTAGAATCTATATCATTCATGCATAATTCATAATACCAGAGGCATAACTTTATTACATACTAGAATGAGGATAATACCTTTCTCATTACTATATATCATTTGATTGATTGTCCCAAAGCAAAGAAGACATACTTGAATTTGTTTTCATCATCCAATTGCAGCGCTACAATAGTGTTCGGATTAGCCTCTTGCAATCGATGTAAGTACACCAGAACACCCTTGTAGTTCTCTTCATTTGTTCCTCTTATATTGTCCTTCACAGCCTCTTGTGCCATCCAACATTTCCAGTAGCTAGCTTCTAAACAATGCTCGTTTCTCAAAATTCCAATAATTGTCTTAGCTCGGGGAGTTTGTGTGTATTAGCATACCTGAATAACATAAACAATATAATTTTAATGTAGTTCATACCAGAATCGAAGAAAACAATATATAATTGAATATTATATGTGATAATAAGCAATGGACTTACATTTTTGCAACTATTTCAGCAATGACATGATATGAGACCTTTTTGCGATAATTTCTTCTTGTATGGAATGAACAAGTGTGCTCTCATGTATACTTTGTTAGTGTAAACACTTTCGATTTCTTGATTTTTGAGAACCGAATGCGCCACTTACAATCTTTATCTAGACATCGCACAAGAATAGCAAGCTTGATAGACTTTGTTATTTTGTATTGTGTACATTTGGCAACAACATTCAAACACAATGCATTTTTCACTGCGGTTTTATCCTTGAACTTTTGACCAAGCTTAAGACCCCATTGAGTTTCTTTAGGTTCAACTTCAGTGATTGCATAGCTATTCTCGGTTTCTATTTCAGTCACACTAGGAGCAACAACAATGGTAGTGTATGGATGATATTCGTTAATTTCTTCAATTTCTGGTATAACAATTCTAGACTTTAATCTTACACACAATGACACACTCCAACATGGTTGAGTCAATTGATTAACTTCAACAAAATCCTCAAAATCTTCTACCGTCTCAATATCAAATGGTTGCAACGCTTCATTTAAGGTATTCTTGTACGTAAGTTCCAATTTGTTCACTGTCTCATCTACTTGAAAACGTTTGACAATCAACAACCTAATTTCTAGTATGTTAACTGGATCTCCCACAGTGATGGGTTTGCACACTACTTTGTCCCCTATATATGTCCATTCATTTTCCACAGATTTTCATTCTTCTCCACAATAAACCACAATTTGTAAATGAGCCATGCCTAACAAGTTCTGTATATACTAGAAAAAAACTACTATAAGTATACCAGAAGTTAAAGTATGCACAACACCACAAATAGAGCATGCTACATACTAGAAAAAAAGCATACCAGAAAAAACTAATCATGTATACGTACCAAAAAGTCACATACCATAAACACAATTTTGAAACAATACCAGAAACAAAATTAACAATCAAATACCAGATAAATGATGATACCAGAAACATTATTATTCAAATATAATGTACATACCAGAAACACAATTATTGTACCAGAGAATTGATAATACCATAAACATTGTTGTGACATTTTCAATGCCAAAAGTCATTCAAATGATTATACTAGAGAATTGATGATACCAGAAAGACAATTATCATACTAAAAAAGGGATTATACCAGAACTTATTCATTCATACCAGAATTAAGAAAACAAACTAGCAACAAGGTTCATACCATAATCGTTTATCAAATTGATACCAGAACAGAGAAAATCCAAATGTAATGGACATAACCAAAAATTGAAATCATAACACACTCATTCATACCAGAAACATAATTTAAAACAAAACCAAATCTGACGATACCGTATACCAAAATACAAGAATTTGATCAAAATTTCACAATGGTGAACATAATACCAGAATAATACTGAAGAAGATGGCGAGAGAGAGAGAGAGAGAGAGAGTAGAATATTGTGAGAGAGATACCTGGTTAGATCGAAGCGATTTCTGGTATTTGAAGTGTTGAACCACAATTCGATTGCATTGTATTCGTTTCTGGTGTTTGATCGATTGATACCAAAGAAGATTGCGAGATCGATGTCGATTGTGAGAGAGAAGAGAAGAAGTAGATCGATAATTGTGATACCAGAGAAGGAGAAGTTTGCGAGCTCGAGAGGAGGAAAAGAATGGATTTTGAGATCGCTTTCCTTGAGCGTAACAGAAAAGAGAGAGAAGAAGGAGAATATTACCTAATTTTATGGTAAATAATTGCCTTTTAACACGGTAAATATGATTTGGGGTATATTTTCTTAATGAAAAATATAAAAAAGCCTAGTTAGTATCGTGGTTTCTTAATAAATCCTAGTTACCAAATTTGCCCTTAAAATAATTAGGGTACATTTACTAAAGTGTAAAATAGAATAAATTAATTGACATAATTTGGTTTAGTAGGCTTTTTCTAGTTTTGTGTTTAGTAAATGTACCCATTGAAAGAAGAGTATGTAGAGTTTGAGAATAAATACAAAAGGTTGGGGTATATTTACTTAATTGAAACATTAAAAAGCCTAGTTACTACTCTAATTTTTCAAAAAGGCCTAGTTACCAAAATTGCCCAATTGAATTGGCCTAGTTACTAGTTCTAAATATAAAAAAGCCTACTTACCTAATTAGTCAATTTCTTTTCTTTTTAATCTGATCTTTTAAAAAATTTCTATTTTAATATTTACATTTTAATTTTATCATGTTTTAAAATAGTTAATTGAAACTAACTTATTTTTACACTTTTATATTTTACAAGAGATAAAAAAAGATATATAATATCACATAATTAGTCTATTTTTATCGTTTATCTAAAATTATAATCAATTTACTGGTAAAAATTTTATTTTATTTTCTCTACAAATTAATTAAATAAAATCATGGGAGAATTTGACATACTAGGCTTTTTTGAGTTTTTGTTTAAGAAAGTGTACCCCAAATTTTTTACCACTTTCATTTAATAGCAGGTAAAAATAATTAACCCTTCTATTTAGAAAGAAAAGAATAAATGATGTTTGTTATTTGTTATATAAGTATAAGTTTTAATTTTTAATTACTGAATTTGTTTTCTTTTATTATTTTTCTTGCCTTTTTTTTTAATTTTTAATTTTTTTTTTATTTTCTGGACTGAATTTCTCATACCGGAATTTCTCATACCAGAAATTTCATACCAGAAATTTCTTACCAGAAATTTCATACCAGAAATTATCATACGAAAATTTCATACCAGAATTTTGTCATACCAGAATTTTTTCATACCAAAATTTTTTCATATACCAAAATTACTTGAACTTTCTCACATACTAGAATTTTTTCACATACCAGAAATTTTCTTACCAGATTTTTTTGATCATTTTTATTTTTTATAATTTCTGGTATGAGTTTTTCCTACCAGAAAACTCATACTAGAAATTCGTAAAAAAAAAATCATACCAGAAAAATTGCATACAAGAAAAATCGCATACTAGAAAAATCTCATACTAGAAAAATCACATACCAGAAAAATGACATACCAAAAACATGGCATACCAAAAACATGGCATACTAGAAAAAAATATTTTTCTGGTATATAGTAGAACAATTTAACAACATTCACATGCTCGTGAAAAGTCCTTCCTTGTTTATTATTACTGAAGTTCAAAGAAGAAAAAAAACTTGGATACCCACATAGCAAGTTGTAGCAACTAGTGGCTTGATACGTGGAGATCACCATTAGAACTTGGGGTGAAATCCAAAACACTCACACCACAGTTGCTTTGAAGTAGTCTTCTAAAATAATCAGTTCCCAAGCCTGAACAACAGTAACAAGCAAAAACCAGGATTCAAGATCAAAATCACTACAACTAAGCATAATATCATCGAGGATTAAGAGATGTACCGATTGTAGATGCAACGAGGGCCTGGTTCGCAGCATTATGAGCAACAACAAGCACAAACTTGCTGTCATGAGCTAAGATCCTATCCCAACAGTTAGCACGCACCACAACAACTACACAACCACCATCTGGTCCGATCGGCAGCAACAGAAAGAAACTAAGCATCAAACGAATCAAATAACCAGAGAATCAAAATCAAAATTAAGACTGAATGAGTTCACCCATCTTCTTCACACTGACCTTTTTAACAACAACACATGTATCCTTTTTTCTCTCAAGGATCCTTTTGATACATACCAAAAATTAAGACAAAATCAAAATTTTAATTTTGCGAACAAATTAGAGAGAGGAAGAGTATTACACTGACCTCGTCGAAGAAGAGAGCGTAGCCATTGTCAACGGATGGAAGCAGATTGAGATAAGGAAGGGAGAGAAGTCCTGAGGTCGGATATGGCGATGGGAAGAACCTCTTTCCAAAGTCAACGCTGCTGTGAGCAGGACTTTAAAGAGCACTTCTACTTGGCCAGATCAGAGCTCCCGACTCATCTTCAATGGCAGAAATGGAAGGATCGAAGAGCGAAGAGGGAAGGAGTGACGAAAGAGAAGATCGGAAGAGCGAACGAGGGGTTAGTGGAGTTAGGGTTTGAGTTTGACGGTAAAAAGGAGAATGGGGTACACTTACTTAATTGTAAATTGTTGTAATTGGCCTAGTTAGTATAACATAATTAAAAAAAGCCTAGTTACCTAATTGACCCTTTTTTACCATACATTGAAATTATTTTATAAATTATATATTTTATTTTATTTTATATTATTTTATTTTTATCTATTAAAATTTGAACTTATGACTGTGTCTTTGGCACGGGAACTATACTAGTATGGGTATCAAAGTGATATACTCATGTATCAATACTTTAATTTTTTATAGATTCTGATATGAGATAGGTATGAGATATCAGGTATCAAATATCAATCTCATACTCGTATCCCTGATGTCGATATCGATATCAAATATCAATCTCATACTCGTATCCCTGATGTCGATATCGATATCGATATCGATATCGATATGTGATATACAAATATGAGGCGGCACTAAGTTCTTTCTCTCAAATTTTTTGTTTAAGAAATTTTAATATTTTTTTCCAACCCTAACCGGTCGGACGATCATGTTCAAAAGTGCATACTCCTGAGCTTAACTGCTTAAGCGAGCTGACATGCGTTATTTTATAACTTTTCTCATATCGAGCATCCAATTTTACCAAAGTACCCTATAAGGTGTCTGAATTCTAACGCCAAACCTACTGCTGCGTGTTCTGTTTTAGGCCGAACATTCAGAGACGGCTCCTCCCCTGCTGCGCCCTCCGCTCAACCGACTGAATCGGGATCGGAATCCGAATCGGAATCGAGCCGTCGCAACTCCTGATCTACAAACCCTAACCTGACACAGGTCTTCCTCTCACTTTGGATTTATTTTCGGAATAATACGATTCATTTCGTCTGCTTTTCACCATTGTTCATTCCTAACGACTTCAATCATCTCTTAATTGCATCATCTTATGTTTCACACAAAACTTCTATCTCAGGCGCGCAGTATTTTTAACAAAGGATATATAAGTGTACCAACGCAAGCAACTAGCAGTGAGAAGTCGACTGTTACATTTTCCCGTTCTGAGGTACTTGATCTGTTTCTCTGCTATGCTAAAAAGTCAATTGCCGCTTGAATGTTTCAGCTTCTGGTTTTGAACAATTGATTTGGATAGTCGATACTTTTACTGTGCATTTGAGTCGCCTTGGGTGTAGGGAACGTGATCTGTGCTGCCTTTTGCTTGCCGCTATCTGCTGATTGCCAAAGTTTGCACTTGCAGACAAAGTGCTTGATATGGCTAACTGGAGATGTTTTTATGAGGTTTTGTATAGTTTAGTCTTTTAGCTGAGTGATGATTTATGAAGTTTTGTGTGGTTTAGTCTTTTAGTTGGGTACTTGAGGATTCAACTTCCGAGGTGATCATACAGTCCTATGCCATCATTGTCAAATGAGGTGTTACTTCTGTTTTCAGTTTTCTTCCTTCTGCTTGCCACTTTCTCGATTCTTGTGGGGTGTGTTCATTAAGAAAATTGTTACCACATACGCAGGATATTTATAGGTATTCATTTGGTTAAAGCAATTGCATGAAGTTTTGTCTTTCGTGATGGCTCAAGAGTTTTATCAAGCTCGCTTCCTTAGCTATGTTTTATGAGGGAGCTACTTTTGTTCATAGCTGTGTCTTGTGGTTTCCTTTGTCTTTCATGATGACGTTTCTTTCTTTCTTTTTCTCGGTGCCTAACTCATAGTTATTTGTTTCCAGATACTTCATAATCTAAAGAGATAAGTTATATTTTCTTAACTAAAATAGTGATCTGCACTTACCATCCCCAGTAAGTTTGTTTCATCAGCTTATGTTCTAATGGCATCCTAATGCATCTCATTTTTTGTAATAAAATTAATTTGTCTAAACTATACATAATTTTAGGTATACCTGTACTGTAGTTTCCTTTTAGCTGATAGACTTCATGTTTGCCACACCCTTATATTCCTCCCTTTTCTTCCATTCGTCATTAAGATGTGTTTATGATCTTAAGTTTATGAAAGGGGAAAAATATTGAACGCCTTTTATGATCCTTGTAGTGTATATCAATAAGACACAATGCTGTCACGATGGAGCAGAGCTATGACTCAGGTTTATAAAGCTGGTTCTCTGACCAAATTCACAGAGTTTAAAACTGGTATTCATGTTGATTCCTGTCGAAAGTATGCAAAAGTTGCAGCATCAGCAATGCCTCAAACTTTTGATTACATGGAAAAGACTGCATCCAGTGACACAAAGGTAATAGTTTATGCCTTACCATGTTTTGTAGTTTCTGTTCCAAAATGCATTTGCTTGCTTTATTTCTGGGGAAATTGCACCCACCTCCATATAACATTTATACTCTGAAAACCCTCAACTGCAATATGAATTTGTAAGGGTTGATTGATGGGTGGTAGGGTATATATTATTTACATGGTTCAATTGTGTAAATAGAGCATACACTGGGCTTTTTAGGAGTTCTCAGTTTGGAAATTGAGATGAGGAAAATTGCCCATATAGTTGAACCTGGAAAGGCCATGCTAACTATGAGTGTTGTAATTTACGGCATCATGCCTATATAAAATAGCTATAATCATCTCTTGTCTGTTGCTTTAACAAAATTAATCTTCTTATGATATTGTGAATTTTCAGTTTATGTTTTCCTTAATTTGAGAACCTGTAGCATGCATACAATTTATCTTTTATGAAAATGATACCATACAGTTTAAAATGATGACAAAGTTTATTAAGGCAAACAAAAATTCCCATAATTGAGGTTCTATTGTCTTCCACAATGTGGTTATGTTTTGGCTAAGTTTCATTTGCAGTCTTTGACATTGAACATTGTGTCTCAAATGGGTCCCAGCATTATCTTTTGTTCTCATAGATTAGGAGCAAGGATGGGAAAAAGCACACAAGAAAGTAAGAAACACGAACACTGATCACATACAGGGATGCTAGAGCCAAATCCCTTCAAAATCTTCAGATTAGTCTCCAAATAACAATATGAAATGCTAGTTGCACCCTTAAGAAAAGCCTTTTAACAAAAATGGATGATGGAATCCCTCTATGTTTGCCACTTATTTATGCTTAGGGTTGTTTTAGTCTCATCTATCACCCTAACATTGCCATCACAAGCCTAACATAAATATTCTCAAGTCAACTGGACCCCAACATGCTTCCCCTTTGCACTTAATCAGCCTATAACAATCGTTTATGACAATGTAGTTTATGTTTTACGAGTTATTGTTGTAAGTTTTTCCGTTCCGTCAAAGTCAGTTGAAAGTCATTAAATGGCTTAGATGATCCCTAGATGTATCAAATGACGTCCTTCACCTTGCTTTTTAACTAATGGAGGTTCAGGTGGAATATGGGATAGGGTTTGATTAGATATGGCTCTTGGTTCTGAATCCTGTTTTTGATCGGTTTTGACCGGCTCCAGTTGAGTTCCAGTCTTCTAGAAGGAAAAAAAAAAAAAAAAAAAAAAAAAAAAAGAGTGCAACTTGGCTTGTAACCTTGAGCTGCTGGTTGGCCTGGCCTCGATTTTGGTGGTTTGAGAGGGTTGGGGTTTAGGGTATAGAGTTAATAACTTTAAGATACTTTTAAACTATACGATGACTCAGAATAATTCAACTATTAAAATTGATAATACGTTGATAGTTTATACTACTGTTGGTAACTTTTTACGGGCTCGATTATGTCCATATTACACACTCAAGCACCCAAATTAATGATAAAATCTAGGTGCCCCATCATGTTGGTGGAAAATTTAACCAGTTGATATTATTTTGAGTCATTTCCCCTAAATTTAGATAAAACTGCCGGTTCCTCCCCCTCTGACTAGAAACTGAACCGGGACGAGGAGCGAACTGCTGATTCAGTTTTGACCCGGTCCGGTCCCGATTCCATGTTTCTATGTCTAGGTGTGATGAATCTATAAAACAAATTGAGGAAATAGTTGGATTAGGTTGTATCACTAAATGTTTGAAATGCAGCCGGTAGCCACATAAGGAAAATATGAGTAATCAGAGAAGAGTTAGTTTCCGTTGTGTTTATTTCCATGGGAAACCAAATATAAATACAGCAAACAAACCATAAAAGTAGGTAGTAATTAGTACATCTAAAGTGATATAACCTATCTGATACAATTTACAAGAAAAAGATACAACTGCATATACAGCTGCAGCTTTATGTGAAAAAGTCACAACTAAATATTTATAACAGAAACTAATGAAAAATCTTATCCACAATCCACATTGCATAAAGCATTTAAACCTTTTAATAGTAACTCTGACCGAAGGAGGGATGCAGAAAAAAGTCCATAAGATAGGGATTGCAGTATAAGCTGTATGACAGAGCCCACAGGTAAGGGTATTCTCACCCATTTCGGTGCTGCAACTTTGTCTTCTTTTAGGCGATTATGGGAAATCCTTAATTATATGGAGGAAATCTATTATACTAATGTATTAAATCAGTTGATTGTAGTCAGTTTTTGGTACCAAATTTTCTAAACTAAAATATTAGCTAGAAATTAATCCGATGGAATGTGACGATGTAAAGGAGGCAGACCCTTCAGTTATGTAACCTTAAGTTTTATCTTTAAACTTACTGCTTGCTTTTGATTCAGGCAGTTTAAAATCAATCATAAAAACTTTAAGACACAATCCATGACTATACATCATCAAAAGCATAATTTTATGAAACTGCATATCTCATATCTAGGACTTGTTTTTTAGTTATAGCTGCGGTCCAACATGCCTGCCCCTTTTAGTTTAACGTATGATAAAGGATGATCAAATTTATTATTTTACACCATTCAAACTGAAAGTCATGGTTCCCTTTTTTCCTTATTCATCATGAGATATTGCTACTGTTTTGCCGCACCTCTTGCGCTTGACAGGTTATTGGCTATTTTACAGGTAAATTTGGATAAAATGTTTTGGTCTAAGCCTTGTTCATTAGCACTGGCACTAGATTCCCCTGTTAGGGTTGAGGAACCAAAATATGAGGGCATCCGCTACTTTATGCTAAAGATGTTGCTATTCTATAGCAAGCAAAGCAAATCTATTCGTGGAGCAAACGTGGTTTACCAACGCATAATCTCACAAGTTGACAAACCTGCAATCTATAATGGTATGTACCTGTCTCACACTTGTCTGCTCAATTTGATTTTTTTTTATGTGAAACAATTAAATCAGTTGATCAACTTGAGGAGTCATCCCTAGTCAAGAGTCAGGGCCTGTAAATAGGCCTTCTTTAGTTGATTGTGCATTTGAACTCTTGTCTCGACGTCTTTAGGAGACCAGGTTGAGTTTATTGTAGTACCGCTTCCGTTGTATTCTTTTCAGAGTCATGGTGATGTGAAATCGCCTTGAGCTTCACATGGTAGAGCCGTAGATCCCAGGGGCATATACAAGTGGGTAAGGGAGGGGACTGTGCCCCTGCTTCCGTCGAGATTCAGCTCTGTTAGCTCATCTGGTAGGAGGGAAGGAGGTACCTGGATTGTAGGGTCCGAGTCCTGGGAGTAGGAAAAAGAGACTTTCTGTTTATTTATGGATTTTATTTTAAGCAAATACAATATGTATAGATGGAGAGATTAAGTTAAGTCTATACAAAACAAACTTGGGCAATTTTGGTAACTAGGCCTTTTTGAAAAACTAGAGTAGTAACTAGGCTTTTTAATGTTTCAATTAAGTAAATATACCCACCATTTGTATTTATTTTCAAACTCTACGCACTCTTCTCTCAAGGGGTACATTTACTAAACACAAAATTAGAAAAAACCTAGTAAACCAAATTGTTTCAACAAAACTTTCTTGTTATATATTTTCATTTTAAGAAAATATACATATATTCGAGTGGGAAAAAGAGACTTTTTGTTTATTTATGGATTTTATTTTAAGCAAATACAATATATATAGATGGAGAGATTAAGTTAAGTCTATACAAAACAAACTTTTTTGTTGTATATTTTCATTTTAAAAAAATATACATATATTCGAGTGGAGATTAAGTGAAGTTTATTATTAAATTCACTTTTAGATAATCTAATGTAATCAATACGATATAATTTCAAATACAATAATTCATGAACCACTACCTAATTTATTTGACAATTTATTTATAAAACATACCAAGTACATAAAATTAGTTTAATTATCCTCTAGATAAAAAAAACATATACAACGAAATCTCTAATTTATAGTACGAAAACTTTAGTAGACTTTTTTTTTTAATTTATAGATTTTAGTTTATTAATTTTAAACTTAATTTGGTTGCCTAACTTGTTGTCCGTCTTCCTTCTAGTTTGATGTAAATTATATTATATTATATTATATTATATTATATTATATAATAATATACAAATGACTTATACAAAAAAAATTTACCCCCTAAAATGTTTTTCTGGCTCCGCCACTGGTAGTGCCTGTAGAATTTTGACCTCGAGATAACAAGTACTGCCAATTTGAATAGATTGCCACTCCAAGAAGTTGGAACTTCTGTTGAATCAACAAATGACAGATGATGAATCAAACAAGGGCAAATCATTTTTACATCCCACAGCTTCAGGATATCTCTCAACTCCAACTTGAAATCAGAAAATTTGACTTCTATTAAATTGAACGAAACAAAGGATTTTTTCATCAAATATTCATATCTCCAAGTGATTACAATACTCTATATTTTATATACATGTTATGTCTCCTAAGTTTATCGAATCAAAAGGATAACATTTGCTATCAAAGTAACACGTAAATTAACTCATTAATGCATGAAGTGAGAAAAACACATGCAACATTACCTCCGGGGTCCAGTTCTTGTTGAATTAATCTTCAGCACGACTCATATAACGAGTTCACAAATTACTTTGCAAAGGATCAGGGTATGGGTCCCTATGGAAGCTCTAGGTCCTTCATGTGTGGGTTAAAGGTACCCATTTTCGGATTTTCCCATCACCAGAGTATGAAAAATTTGTATCCGCTAAGTAGTTCTCTTTTTTTGGCATTCTGCATGCCCTCTCTCATGAACTCTGTGATTAACTATTTTGAAACACACGGGCCGGCATCGATTTTCACCCAGCCTGTGCAGCTCTGTAGTTGGGGTGCGCTGATTCAATATTCTTCGAGTTTTCGTTTCACTTGAGTGATTAAGATGTTCAGAAATCGCCTTGCCTCGGGATGCAACATGGCTCCTTTAAGAAGCTGAAGGGCCTTCAAGTTTGGACTGAACCTATCCATTTTCTCTTCACAGGGATATGATTCATTTGCTTCACAATCTTTTTTTTTTTTGCTGTTTAGTTTCAATTTATCTTTTTAGCTCTATTGTTTTGGTATTCTCAGTTTTCTTACAATCTGAAGGTTTTATATGTGACTTATTCTACACGCAGTATTTAATGTGGAGAAGACATTTAAAACAACTTTTGCTCTCCTTGTGCTTCATATGTGGCTATGCTTACGCCGCTTAAAAGAAGAAGGCAAGGAAGGTGTTGAGTTTGGACAATATTTATACGAGATCTACAATCATGATTTGGAGCTCAGAGTTTCTAAGGCTGGGGTTAGTGTTATCTCATAGTCTTACCGTTTTTTTTCTCTAGACAGTGCATATTTTGATACTAAAGTTACTCCTCTGCCATCTTTTCAAAGTTCAATTGGATCTATCATTAAGCTTAGTTTCAATAGATGTAAACAAGACCATACATAGTATGAAAAGGGTTATAGGTATGTTCAGAAAGGAGCAGCCTAATACATGCAACCACAGTTGCAATTGGTTAATAGACATAAGAAAAAGCATTACGGGCTATTAACCTCATCAATGCAAGGGTTTTATTCCACTTATACTGTGCATAGAGGAATCCAATCTATTAATACTGTTTGCATATGAATTTAGTACCTGAAGTTTATTTCTGATATCTTAAAATATCTCTTTTATAATATGGATGGCAGGTAGGTTAACTTACTATTAACAAAGTGGATTAAAGATTTGGAAAGAATATTCTAGGGACATGTTGTTGCATATGAATTTATAATCAGGCCATAGAGTACACATAATCTATGAATTTACTGATGTGCCAAGTTAATTTAATGAGCAGTGACTAGATGGTAGGTTTCTTGACAGTATTTGTTTATGCTTTTGACGATTAACCTTAAATGCTGTACATTTATCTTTACGAATTCCATTAAACTTTTTCATCCAATAAATATCACGAGGCTGCTAATGAGAGGATTCCATATCTAGTGATGCTGTTTGCATATGAAATTAGTACCTGAAGTTCATTTCTGATATCTTAAAGTATCTCTTTTAATATGGATGTCAGGTTAACTTACTATTAACAAAGTGGATGAAAGATTTGGAAAGAATATTCTATGGAAATATCGTTGCATATGACACTGCCATGCTTCCAGAAGCTAAGAAGGATGATCTACCAAATGTGCTATGGAGGTTTGCCAAACCCACCCTAATTTCTCTTAATTGTGGAACTGTATGAATTGATAGGTAGGGATTTCCTCATTATTAAAGAGTCATCACAGAGGGTAATTTAGGGTTAGATGGGAACACTGGAAGAAGAAAAATCCATTTTCTCAGGAAATTAATAGGTGGGGATTTCCCTTGAAACAAATGTCAAGTGGCCAGTAAGAGTCGAGTGAGTAGTTATGCGGCTGTACAATGGACAGATATGTGGCTGCAGCATTAAATTTTCTCCAACTCCTTTCCAGAAACAATGAAATACTGATGCAGTACCACCATAGGGATATAGTTCTGACATCACAGTACTCCATCACTTGCTAATTCATCAAATATTATGTTTCATGAAGGAAAGAAAGAAATGTCTTTTTTGGTGTATATACATATGAAAATTGATTTGTTTCTACAATTCTTTTTTACCTGCTACAGAAACGTATTGTCAGATGATGGATCTTTGGAGCAAGATGGTGCTGCAAGACATGTTGTCCAGGTATAGCCTGATTTCTGCCTTGGTGTATGACCAGTTTGTGCTTTTACCACCCAAGCCAGGTCTTTGAATAGTTGAAATTGGGGATGCAGAAAATTTCGGGTAAAAAGAAGACAGGCAGTTAAATTGTTTTCTGTTCTATAGTCTATACAGCTTTGTAACCTACATGCTTGGCTTCTCATAGTTTGGGTATAATGAGGCTTCTTCTGCTAGCATATGTGAACAGTAGATACTGTATTAATTCAAGAAGGCTGCTTTAAACAATATTTAGCTGCTTATCCTTTCTTCATCTCTGTATATTTGAGAATTCAATTCAGTCTCAATGAATTTCTGCTTGATAATTCGTAACACTAGCGGAAGATTACTATTAGGTAATTTTCCGCCAGATAATTAATAGGGAATGGTATGACATGGACTTGCACAGCTGAATACCAAATTGCAATGGCAGCTATATATGCTTCAATCTTCTTTCCCTTTCATGCTTAACTATGTGGTGCTATTTCTATGCAGGCCATGGCTAGGTATGTTCGCCGTGAAGCTAGCTGCCTTTCACTAACAGGTAATATGTGCGAGCTATCAGCTGCATAAGCTCTCTTATTTCTCACTTCATGGATTCACTTTTGTCACTTTTTGTTCACTATATTATGGTACTGTATTCTACTTTGAACGTCTGGTCGGGGGTTCTCTCTAGTTGTGATCTACACATGTAGCAATTAGTGTAAAGAAAATATCATCTAAGTTCCTTACATCTGAAACTTCATCCCCGGTGTCTCTGCAGCAAACCTTGAAAATGAAATTGGGGGTGTAAACTGTCGTCAAATGATACTTTAAAGTACCAGTTTGGTAATTTGATGTAACTTACATTTCGCCTTTGATTGTCTTAAAAGAGGAATGCTAGATATATACATGGTGCAGATGAGAAGCAAAAATAAAAAAAATAGCAAGGATACATGAACGAAGTCCATATTTGCAGTGAAAACATTAGGAAGCAGTAATTACAGGCTTTAGCATAGGATTTGATTGCACAAGCTGAAGCAATGTGCTATGGTGTTATAAACTGTAACTGACTCAAGGTTCTGGGTATCACAGATTCAACAGCTATGTATTCTGGAAACTTCATGTTCACTCCATTAAAGAAGGCACAACCAAATCCTGGACAGAGCTTGTGATGTTGAAGGCCTTTGTTCCAACAAACGCACCTGAAGTTTGTTTGTTGATACATGTTCTGTCAGCTTTCAGTTCTCAGCGCATGTTTTAGTACTGCACTACTCATATATGCAATTGTTTTCATAAGCTCTGGCCTTGCATATTTTAATCCGGGAGGGTGTTCTCGGGGTTATTTTTTTCTAGCAGAAACAATTTTGTAGGGTTGATTTTAACTTGATAGCTATCTTATGGAATCACTTGTTAGGTGAATAAATTCGTCTATTTTTTGTATGGGCATTTTCAAAATGTACAACAAAACACTCGATTTGAAGGAACCTAAGTTGTGCCCAGGATCATATCTGAGGAGCTTTCCACAAGCAAACCGAAAATAGAAGTTCACTGATGAAACGTAACACTGAATTTATATACTTGTCTTGTAAATTCAGTCATACTGCGTACTTAAAGACTATACATTTAACATTTTAAAGAAATACAACCCGGAACTTGATAACATCAACGCCGATTTTATACTAATCAGTATAGTCATCTACCAATGGCTTCTTTTGATGTAATATATGGTTATTCCAAGTATGAACGCAGTTGAACTATGCTTTCAGGGTATGAAATACATTGGATTTGGAAGCTTGAATGACCGTATGGAGAGCGAGGAACCCAATAAGTCACTCCACTGGTCTCCACAGTTGCCAACAATGCGGTACCCTTGTTTCACCATCTCATCACGTCTCTCCGACTTGTATGTTGTTGCCAGCTTCCCGTGATCCTCTGGGGCTCTGCCACATTTTCACAACGGACAACAAATTAAATGACAGCAATCGAAGATATGAACATCAGGACACCTAAACACAATTCATATCATAATAGGAGCAAAAACTAAAATACCCTTGATACAACACTTCCACATCTGCTATCACATTTCTTCCAACTCAAAATTAGCACAGATTTGATACCCATTGTCTTCTATTCTATAAACAGCAGGACACCTAAGTTCAAATCCTACAGATCATAAATAGGTCAACACAAGGGGCTCTAACTCTCTAAAGTACCTTCGTTACGTTTTCTTGCTAAGTACTTTATTTATATAAAGAGAAAAAAGAGGAAAGAACTTCACCAAGCAGGCCAGTACAGAGACAAAATGAATTATAATTGTTTGCAAGAAAATCTAAAAATTGAATAGATATTAACCATTAGATGCAGACAAATACCATTACCAAGGAGGCTATGCTGGATGGCATTCCCATATCAACATTTACATATAATATCAGCAGCAGGAATCATAGAAAGTATAAATTGGCTACAGTAAAGACAAACAAAAGATATAAAGACAACTGTGTTGGTGGTTACCTCAATATGAGTTTGTCCCACTTCTGAAATCCAGCATTCATCAAATTCTGAATAGTAACACTCCTCTGCTTCTCATTCCGACCAGTCAGCAGAAATACTTTAAATCCAAGTGTGAGAACCTGCTCGTACAGTCTCAGAAATGACTCTATGGCTGGAGCCTCTCCCTTTCCTACCCACTTATCGAACTCCACATGATCAAACACTTGTAATCTACAAATCACACACTAAAAAGTCATGTGTCATTACCAATTCATTTCTCACCAAGGACATATGGTATATAGATTGCTCAGAACAAGAGATTTCCCAAGCAACGGACCAATTTCCCCCAATTTCCCCTTTCAAAAACAGACTTTGCATTTACTGCAACAATTTCATGTAAAATAATCTTTTAAAGCTGGGATATGTTTAGGGATACTAAGAGCAAGAAGTTGTTTAGCAAACATTAGTTGCAACAAAATTGTTTGAATTATCAATACAAAGATCTCCGTTTCATCATTTCTTTCACCCAAACCGAGGTAATAGCATCCTTGATCAGTATTCAAACAAACAATACATCCCAATATTTTTTGCACAAAAGTCTAAATGTTGTATCAACACAGAAATAATACTAAACAAGAAGCAAACTGATTGAAAAGAAAAAGTCATACCCATAAGCATGTTGTGCATAGTAAGGCAGATTAGAAATCAAAGTCTCATCGACATCAAACACCCAGACATCCTTGGCATCATGACTCAAAACAACACTCTTGGCAAACAGCGAAGCCTCGAGGGCAACACGATCGAGATCAAAGGCATATGCCCTACCAGTAACGTAATCCTTAACGTAATCGGCGCATTCTACAGGGACGGACTTCCAAGGACTCAAATTGTTGGCCTCGACAGCGAACCTCCAGCTCGTACACCTTAGTAACAGATCATGATCCTGCTGGGCACCGGAGAACTTCTCTGGATATTGGAGGATGAGAGGTCTAGGAAGGAGATGCGGTTGGTGTATGGTTTGAGGGTCAAAGGGTGTTGCGGATGGATCGAGAGAAAATGCAATAGAAAGGAGGGGAAAGAGGAGAAGGAACCTCGAAATCCCCTTCATTGTAGGCTGAGAAAAGGGGATTGATCGAATTCGATTTCGAATCGACTGCGCGTGCTTTGGCAGAATTTGAATATTTGATCGAGGGAATATGCGATTGCGGGAAAGGGGAAGAACTTGTCGGGAATGTCGGATTGAAGAGGGGTTTTTATAGGATCAAACAGAAGGGGGGAAATTCGAATATTCGATTCTTGGATAAGGAGAAGAAGAAATGGAGGAGAAGGATGAATGAAGGAGCCCAAGCCCAAGTGTGGAATCAAACAATTTGTAGAGTTGTGTTGGGAATGTGAATCGAGAGATTGCGCTAACGGAAACGAAAACTGTTTGGTGTTTCTTAAGAGAGTTGGTGCGTAGCCTCAGAGCTCCTCCCAATGAAATACCGACACGTGTTAGCTGCCGCCCAACTTTGGTTTCTATATTTCTCTACTTTATTTATCTACTTAATTTTTAATCCTTTAACCGGCTGAAAAGAATGTAGAAAAGGAAAAAAAAAATGAAAGAAAATAGAAGAGATACAACAACAACAAAAAAAAAGTACTTCCACGGCAAGTTTGAAAAGTTGAATAGGAATATAATAAAATGACGTACGTCAGCCTCTCATATAATATACACTCATTTAAATCACATCCAAATCATATAATATACACTCATTTGTATCACATCCAAATATTAATATGTATAATTACTTTCTTGTTTTTGTATTTTTAGAATTTATTACCTAATTTATTTTATAATAGTATAATTACTTTCGTGTATTAACCCATATAATATTATGGAGAATTTGCAGGAATAACATAAATTACATACGGATGTATCCGATTAGGCAAGCGAGAGGTACAAAGGCACAAGACGACGTTCAATTATCAACAAGTGAATCACACAATAGTTACAATGACAATAATCGAACATGGTACCATAATATAAAGATCGAACTGAAGGGGGGCATATATTGTCCATATGATTCGTCGATCCTTTAATTCATCTCTCTAAGAACCGTTGCTAACAAGGAATTAAAAAATGTAAAAAGAATGCTAACGTTGATGTAAACTAAATGTTAAGCATAATTTGTTAAAAGAAGATTGCTAATGCTGCTTTACAAAAAGATATAAGATTTCGATTTTTATCTCTGATAAATGAAAAGATAAAAAAAAAACCTAGTTATGGATCAACTGAAGTTATTTATTGAACCCTCATCTTCAATAAAAGCTTCTCTAGACTAGGTAAAATAAAAAAAATTCATGAAAATGCAAAGTTTAGGGAGAGAAAGAGGGGATCAACATAAGGGAAATTACTTGAAAATAAGAAATGGAATCTAACCGGCAAACAAACTTTAATATGAGATCAAATAAGTCAACAGAAAATCAGGATAAAGAAAACAATTGGAGGAAGTAGGAAATGACTACTTGAATATAGCAAGAAACTAATAAGCTTGAACCAGTACTCAATTGCAGAAAAGAACAAACCCGAAGCCATAAACCTTCATTTGAAGCAAAATCGAAGTATAATCAATGATCAAACAAATTTGACAAAAAAACTATATTACCTGCAATGATCAATTTTGCAAAATAAACTAATTATCCCCATGGCACATACATTGCACCGAAGCAAGGTAACTAGAAGGCGATGTTGCTTTTGCAATATTGGGATGATAGCAACTGAAGAACTAAAACATTTGATAATCGAGGAAAGTCATTAGTACAAAAACAAAGATAGCAACAGATGAGGGATATGATGGATATCAAACAAAGGGCCACTTAAAAGTAATACATTCATTGAAATCAATTGCTCATCAGAAAAACAACTTATTATCCAATCTTTGTGTTGCCTATAAAAATCAAATAATTTATGATGCATGTGCTACCATAAACCAATAAACACTAAACTGTTGAATAATGTATCTCTTACCAATTCATAAGTTGTCTTGCATTTGTATAATTTGAGTAAAGAAGTGCATAAGCACAAATCAATCAATCATGTGACAAAGAATCCATCAAACAATCAAACATGTGAGATAGAATCTTCACATAAGAACAAATCAATTAATAAAACACACAACTGAAGCGGATCGAGTTACAAAATCAAACAATCCAAAAAAAACAAAGCAAAACCCAAATCATGATGCCGACGATTGGTTAATCACATCCAAACTCAACAAATCAATCAATCATAAAAAATACAAAGCAAAATTCAGATGATTGACTAATCGAATTGAAAATTAAGAAAATTCACCTCATGATTATGAACATCCAAGCGATGACAATTAATAAGAAAGAAATAACAAATAGGCTCAGTAGAAATAGCAAGCTAAATCCTAGCAATAGGCTCAACAACATACCATAACTCAAGAGTCCCAACACAAGTAGAAGCCAACAGTGGAGTAAAAACCATGTGATTTATACGAGATACTCGAACCCAAAACTCACTACTAAGTTAATTTAGATTCATATTTTATTTTATATAAACACAAAATCTCTTCTTCACTCAGTACAACTATTTCTCCTAACTTCAACATATCATCATCTTAACATTAAGAATGTGACTCCTACTAATCATCCAA
This sequence comes from Fagopyrum homotropicum, assembly GCA_033239125.1. Lineage (NCBI taxonomy): Eukaryota > Viridiplantae > Streptophyta > Magnoliopsida > Caryophyllales > Polygonaceae > Fagopyrum > Fagopyrum homotropicum. Next base: position 36,316,845 of record BSWB01000001.1, on the reverse strand, counting down.
TCCCATATTGGCGGTGGCGCGGCGGAAGAGAAGACAAAGGTGATGATTTCGGCAGCCACCAGCAGCAACACCTTGTCACCAGTAGAAGGCAACATTATGTTCTTGGACAAAGCTAAAATAAGAAATTATAACCGATTCAACCAAAATGTTTGTTGTACATGAAATCATTAATCTGTCATGATGTAGATTAATTTGAGAAATGCTCGTTGTACATCAATAAAATTTGTGATTGAAGTTTTTTTAACAAACCTACCGTTTTTTCAATACTAATTTTTCCATAGGATTCTTGAGTGGTGGTATCGATGACTTGGCAAGTTTGGGAGTCAATGAAAAAGAAGCTGGTGAGGGTGCCACAAGAGTAGGCGTAAAAACATGTGCAACATATTATGGTGATACTGAGGTGTAAAAATATGCATACAAGCATGTAAAACGATGAAATCAAAGTCAAACATCGGTGAAAAACATTTATCATAGTAAATAATCATCATATAATTAAAAGAATCAACCAATTTTAGCCAAATCAATCTACAACAGAAAAACACAAATTCTAGGATATTCGGAAAATTTTCGGATGAGGAAAATCATCAAATCTTCAATTCCAAGGATAAATCATGCAAGAATCGAGTTAGGAATGAAGATTAGAGCAAGAAAACATAACTTGGAGTGATTAAATACAATAGGAATGAAGATTTGAGAGTAAGGAGAGAAGAAGGATCAAATTTACAGAAGAGGAGAAGAGGGAACAATGGCTATTGTCGGCCTAGTTTTATAGTAGGGGTGGGCATGAATCCCACTTAATCCCGTCCCGTCCCGGTCCCGTACCGATCCCGACGGGATTTGGAAAAAAAATATGTATCCCATCCTGTCCCGCGAAAAATTTGCGGGACGGGACGCGGGACAGAGACTTCTCATCCCGGTTAATCCCGTCCCGCATTTATATATAAATAATATATTTATATATATATTATATAAATAAATATCATACATAAATTATAATTTTTTATAAATATTTTTATATTTTCAAAATTATTAGTTCGATAATTTTTCATCAATCATTCACTCATTCTTTACGACTCATTTGGTTGGATCTAAAATACTAGAGGTTCTACTCTCCCTTAATTTAGTCCGTTCGCCGTCTTACTCTGCTCCGTTCCATCGCCGCCCTTGCTCTAGTCCGTTCCATCGCCCTTGATTTATGGATTCGCGCAATTGTAATCGATAGGTAAATAAATGTAATTTTTTGTAGATTATTTGTTGTTATGTTTTGAATGTGAATTGGTAAGACACTTTGATGTAACTTGAATTTGTTTTCAATGTATTAACTACTAATGTAGGCCTCATGAATCGATAATTAGGTATCGAGTTTTTTTTTTCCCGATCATTTGTGTCTTTTAACATGAGAGAAAACAAGTATACATATTGAATATAATCGGTGCATAATTTGCGCGGGATTTGTCCCGTTCCGTCCCGTCCCGTCCCGTGCCACATGGGACAAGGCCCGCGGGACGAAGAAAAAAAGTCGTAAATCCCGTCCCGTCCCGCAAATAACTTGCAGGACGGGACGCGGGACGACCCCTATCCCGTCCCGTCCCGTGCCCACCCCTATTTTATAGTGCTCAACTGATGTACAAATATGGTCTACGGAAAAAAACAAACACAACCTAGGGCTTGCCCGTATTACAATACGGTCTACAACTAATTCTTCACAAGCCGTATTTCTTGTTCAACATAGGCCGTATTTTCTAGTGTTCTCCATGGATGGATTGGGAGAAATACGGGTTATTGCAAAAGGGGGTATACGGGTTAAGTTAAAATACAATACATTTTTGTATAATATTTACACGCTACCCATATTTCTTTTCTTCACAGAACGTATTTCCTTTGCATTCTTCTTCTGGTCGTATACGAGTAAAGTGCCAATTAAATACGGCTAGTTAACCGTATAATATATACACATAGCCCATATGTTATTTCTACATAAGCCTTATTTCCAGTTTCTTTTTAGGCCGTATGCTTGAATTCTTCTTCTAGCTTGGACGGAAATACGATTTAAGGTGGTCGACCCCTTCCTCGCCCTACATCAAATATAGCTCTAAAACGCGCCATCTGCGATATATATATATATATAAGGTCATACTAACAACTACTGCAAAATCCAAGAAAAGCACATAACAGACCAACATAAAAGAAAAACTAAGCTGTTGAGATCCGTAGAGGTAGTGGTGGTCGCCAATACATCTATTCCAGACCGACAAGTTAAAAACAAAACCCCCTTTTTAAAACTTAGACCCCTTGCGGGTTCTATTTATTTATCTATACGACCTTGAGAAGATTTTGAGTGCCATTGTTGTAAACCTAGAGCTAATTTAATACCATATTGTAACGCCCTAAGTTCTGGGAACTCAAAGTGTTACGAGTTAGGACCTCACATTGGGTCTTGACCCTCAAAGTAATAATAATAACATCGTATCTTGCAACAAGGCACAAATAAATGAAAACCAAAACTTATATAAAACCAAAGGTTTAACAAAAGGGAAAAGCCAAAGACTCGCATCCGAGTTCAACAACAAATTGAAAAGACACAACAACAATATAAACCCGATCCCATCTTATAATGTACGGGAAACCCGACTTACCACACCGTCCGGATCACTCAACCGCATCTCTAACGTGCAAGGCATCTATAACATCGGTATAAACCGTTAGCTAACATTCTAGGTATAAAAAAGACAGTAAAGGCACAAACACATAACATGCTTGCACACAACTGATTATTATCTTTCATTATGTTAATCCCTTTTTCTAATTCAACTTATATTGTCACACGAGAATCACCTTGATCTCACCCCTTTCACCAACAAGAATAGAGGCGATGCAGCCCTCCGTTACCTGTTGGAATGGTCGCAAGAGAACCTCCCAGTTTCCCCATTTTGAAATGGACAAATGCTCACCGCCCGATTATGATACACTTGGGCCAAAGAAGGTATAAGGTCATCCTTGTCCGGTTTTCCGTTATAACAATAAACAACAAACACAGTCAATACGGCCAAACCAATATACGCAATGCAGATAAGTAATTCCAAGGGACTTACCTCACTCGAGGGTAACACAAGGGTCAGCTACTGCACAGTTTTCCGAAGAAAAGAATGAATGCCTGTTCAGACAAGGCATAGAAAATTAGAAACGAACCGAAAGCTAGAAGTCTATAACTTCTAGTTTCCATGATCTCTAAGAGATCTCCAACAAGATAAGGACACAAGCTAGCCTCACAAGTCCCCCAAGGAACAACATCAACAACCTAACTCAAGGAAAGGAACGAGGAATCAAGGAAGAAAGTAACTCACCAAAGACGGGAGTTACTTCAGAGGAAACCGCAGGGACAACCGACAGAGGTGCGGGGGCGGCGATGGCTTATAGCCGCATGGGCGGCTTGTCCTAGGCGTGGGAGCGGTTCTGTGACAGAACGATCGTCGGTGCTTCCTTTGAAAACAACAACACAACAAGGGAATCAAGGCTTGATTCTTCGATCCACACACGTCAACACTCAACCCAAGGAGCCTGGAAACACATACTTATCAACAAAGAAGGACAACCAAGAATCAAGACTCGATCTTGATTCATGTGGAGAAGAAGAAGAAAAGAGGAAAAGAAGAAGAAGAAAAGAAGAAGCATGCAATAACTATACATGAACGTCAAGGAATGAAGAACTTACACGTTGTGCAGAAGATCACAATGAAACGTAGCTTTGCTCAAGGTTGAAGAAGAACGTAAGCAAGAAGAAGAAAACGGAAGAGAAGGCGGGAATATATAGAAAACGGTTGGGAAAGAACAAGAAAGGTCAGATTAGGGTTAGAAGATAGAAGAAAAGTCGGCCCAAAAGATAGAAGATCGGATCTTCTAAGAAAGGAAGGAAATAAAAACGAAAGAAAACAGATCAGACGCGATTTGGGGTCAGCCGCGGGACGGGCTGACCCGACCGCGACAATGATCCCTGTCACCGCGGGGGCGGTGACGGCCAAAACCGGGTGTTACCAAAGATATTTTCATGGATGGTGAAAGGGACAAAAAGTCCTTGCCATCCTTTTTGTTTCAAATAAGCTAGAAATTGTTAGAAAGTGAAGAAAAGCTTATCCTAGAATGAGAAGACAAGTGATACAAAGATCAAAGTGTTATATTACTTGCAAAAGAGTGCAAAGATGAAGAAAAGTGTAAGTTGGTGAACCACTGAAGGATTTCGAGTATTGATCACACTCGATGCCCAGATATTGTTTGTCATTTTAACCTACTTTTTCTCCTACCAACATTATACTTTTGAAGTCTTGTATCCCCGTGACAACCCTCATAAAGAAAACATGATTTATATCTTGCAATTAGTTTCACTTGACAAGTGGTAGAGTTTAAGTACGCCTTGACTAGCTTATGGTAAGAGCTTTGTATTTCTATTGAGTTTGAGTGAACCTTGTTATATCTATACATATTGTTGAGATTGAGAGTAAACACATTACATTTGAGTGTTTTGGAGAGTTATGATTTATTTCTCATCCATTTTCAATGATTGATGCTATGATGACATGATTTAAGTTGTTTGTTTTCCTCTTAGTTGAGTTAGGTCATTTGGTTTGCATATAGTATGTTATGTGTCATGATCTTACTCGAGGAAAAGTAATGTTTAATATGGGTTTATTTTTATGAGTTTCAAATGTTACATCATATAGCCTTTAGAATCATGCAATTTTCATATCCATATAGCTTGTATATGCTTCGTTTTAGTGTAGAAAGAATCCCTTCCCATATTCCGGTGTCTACTTTGTCTTATTTCGTGTTTCAGGCATTCAAGACCATTTATGATGTGACATCCGGAATTTTTATTCTGGTTAACGAGCGAGTTATCGATCTTCCCGCAAGTGTGACTCAGTTTTCCCGCACGCACGAGGTGTTGAGTGACGGGTTTATTCCATAATCTCGTTCTGACCTTCCGTTATCTCGCCTTTTTGCTTTTGGACCTTTCATTGCTTGCACCAAGGAGACAAGGAGGTCAGTTGACCCCTTGTTCCCCTCCCCTTGTGCAGTTTGGTTTCTCTCTCCTCACAAACTCATTCACGTTCTTCTCTTTCACACTTCCTATCTCCTTGTGCTCTCTTCTCTCTCTTCTCCTTGGATCTCTTGGGTCTTGGCCAACAATGAGAAGCTGTGGGATTCAGTATGGTAAGCACTCTCTCCTCCCTTCCTCCTTCTTCCCAACTGTTAACTCCTTCTTCTTCTCTCCTTCTCCATTTCTATGGTTGAAGCTTTGGAAGAGAGTTCATCTTTATCCTTTGCATGCATGTGTTCCTAGAACGTTTATAAGAGTTTAGGTTCTGTGGTCGGTGTTTGGAGAAGACCCAACAAGAGAATGAGACCATTGAATCTCAAGATCCACAGTCGGAGACGAATAAGACGACCTTCTGTTGTTCGACCGTAGGGGCGAATCTTCAAAGCCGTAGGGGCGGACCCATGCCACCGCAGGGGCAGCGCCAGAGGCCGAAGGGGCGGTGACAACAGCTTGATTCCGTGGTTGTGTTTCTTCAACAATAGGCTCTTCTCCTCCTTCCTTCTTGGTTCCTTTATTTGTTTAGAGGTGGATATATGATAGTAGCATGCCTAGGATCGACCTAGGGTAGTTGTGAATGCCATCTAGTGGCTGTGAATCTAGGATCCCTTAAGGCTTGTTGTGGTTTGTTGGATTCGAGAGTATATTGGACCTCCTAGGCTAGGTTGCTCCTTCTTGGCTATGGTGTTTGATCTTGAGAGATAGTAGGCTGTTGGGAGATCCTTTCAGGTGTTGAGTGTGATGTGAGCACTATGGATTCTAGGATACGGTCCTAGAATGAGAGCCAAATGATCTTGCGTAGATCATTTGTGTGGAAGTATAAGAGTTCTTGAGTTGAGCGAGTTGTTGATACATATCTTCTTGTGAGCAGGCTGTGGGCTTCTTCCCAAGGGAAGCGAGAGTGTTGTGTGAGTTGAGCGTTGGGACGAGGTAAGTCTCCGGACTTACTTAGCTCGTATTCTTTTTATTAGCTTCGACGCGTGTTTGATGGAATGTGTTTTATTGTTGCTTTATAACAACGAAACCAAAAATAGGACCATCGACCTTTATATATTATTTGGCCCAAGTGAATGATAACAGGCGGTGTAACTTGTCTAGCTCTTGCATAGAGCTAGGAGGTTCTTAGCGACTAGCCCGTGCAGGTAGACGGTCGGATGTATCAGTACCATTCCTTGCCAGTAAGTGGGGACCGAGGCGAGTTTCGGGGACTCTCGTGTCATAAACCTTAGTTGAATTAGTACGAGAATGACTTAATAAAAAGATAATAAACCGGACTTGTGTGTTTTGGAGCATGTTGTGTGTTATGATAATTTATGTGTGTTTGTGCCATCACCTTGTTTCTAATGCCTTGAATATTAGTTAACGGTTTTAAACCGATTGTGTAGATGCCCTGCAAGTTAGGGATGCCACCGAGTGAGGTGGAGGAGTGGACTACCGGGGTCTCCGTACATTATAGGACATGGATGTATTTCTTTTCTGTTATGTTGTGGATTGTGTATTTTTACGTTATGGAGTTTATGTCATTTTGAGGACTGAGCTGAGTTTCCACTTTATACTTTACATTTCAGTATTCTCGAGTATACACTATAAACGCTTTAAGTATTTGCCTTTATTTGTGCCTTGTTGGAAAGGTCCGGTGAAATTGTTGTCAAGCTAAGGGTTGGGACCCCTTGTGAGGTCTCCGCCCGTAGTGTCCGCTCCAAATGGTGTGTGCAAGCTTTAAATTTATAACCCAAGAAGTATGCTTGAATAAATATGCAAACCCGCAGTGTACGGGTCAATTGTAATAAAAGCAAGAATTCCAGGGGTCGATCACAGGGACTTAGGTGAAACAAAGCACATAATCAGGTTGTCAAATATTGCAATTAACCAAAAGCAATTAAAGCAATCAAAGATTATGTAAAAGTCAAGTAAGGCGAAATTCGGATTCCAGGGATTAAAGCATCTAGTTGTGGTTTCGACTCAAGATCTCAAAGGATAACACAGACAAAGCTGAGGTTTGCAACGGGAAGGTGTTTCTATGGTAAGAATAGATTATCGGGTAAGTCTTACTACTCACTATCCCAAACCAAAGCTCCTATTACCAGGTAAGTCTCAAGGTACTAAGGAAAGGAACTATAACTCAAACCAACACACCACCCAAGGGAATAAAATCAACCTTTACCGGGTAAGTCTCAGGCTAACTCACAAAGATGGGATGAAGGCACACTCAAACCCTAATAAAGGATAAACCTTTATTACCTACACTCATGATCTTAGGTAAACAAGCAAAGGAATCACCGGGTAAGTCTCATCCTAGGCTTGCTTTGAACCAGGAAAGGTGTAATAAGGATAGGATTTGGCAAACTTAAACTCTTAACTTCAGTTTCGGATCAGGAAAGGTTCACCTCGTTCAGTCAGATCCCACCCCGGTCGAGATGTTCTTCGACTAAACGAGGTGTTCTAGGGTTAAGGTTAAAGACTGGAGCTTTCAGGATCCTGCTGGGATTAAGATCATTCTATCATCATCTTTCCCACAACTTTCAGCCAATCACCCTAGAATCGCATAAGAAACTTAGTCAACAATCATCATGATAACAATAATCAATTTAATGGAAAGAGAATCAATATTCGAACAAGAAACCTTAAGAAAAAGATCTCAATAACTGAATCAAATATCAAACAACAAGCGTTCCTCAATCACAAATCAGCAAAGACAATCAACCAAAAAGAAAATCTAAGAAAGTCTTACAAACTCCTTCAAAAGCTAACTCCAAACTAGACTCCTTCCTTCCTTGATCTTCAATCTTCAATACTTCCTTCAAAACTTCCAGAAAATCCCTCAATTGTTGAATGCTGCAAGCATGATCCGAAGATGGCTGAATTGTAGAAAATCCAACCCTTTATATAGGAGAATTATCTTCCAAAGATAATAATATCTTAAAAAGATAATTTCCCATAAAATATAACCATATCTCTAAAATAGATCTCCCAAAAAATAATATCTTCCTTCTAGAAATCCAGCCCAAAAATATAAGATATATTCTTTCCAAAATTAAAAGATCTCAGCCAAAAATATGGATCTCGCTGGCCGCAGGGTATTCGCCTCGGTCAGGACGCTCCTCAAGATCACCTTGGTCGAGGTGGTACTGTAGCTGATCGAGGTGAATCTCAACTGAATGTGAAATCTCTCGAATCTTGTGCAAAGTCAATCTTCTTAATCATTTCCATGCTTCCTGAGGTCTTCTTATAGCTTCAGAATGTAGCTCCAATGACTCCTTAGCTCCTTAGCTCCATTTCGATGCAAAACGTGCCATTTTACCTACAATTACAACGAAACTAGGTGTAGACCTCGATTCCCGTAAAGGTAGATGAAAAACAATATAATCACATAATAAACATCCATACATGCAGATTATTGAAGATAAACGTCTAAACTAGCCCCAAAATATAGACTATAGTACATGCTATCAAAATACCCCATACTTGTCCCTTGCTTGTCCCCAAGCAAGTTTCAAATCTTAGATACAAGATAGAATGGATTATAAGTCAGAAAAATCAATGAAAAGCATTTCAAAACATTTTTGGTGGTGTGCTCCACTCATAGATCACTCTAAGAGAATGCTTCATGGCGCAAAAAATCAAGACACGATCAAAACATTTGATGAGTATAAGAAAGTTATTCATCTTTGCATAAAACCATAGAATACATAATAAATCATATTTATCGAAATCAATCATGTATAATCCAGTTTAAACCACCAAGTCAATCAACAAGCTCGAGGTCTCAAGGGCTTTCCAAAAGAGGTCAAGAAACGTGTCAAGGTGGGATGTATATAGGGAATGTGGTGCTAGAATCCGGGAAAAGGATCTTACTTCACTTTTCTTTGAAACTCAACATCTTCCACCAATAAGCTTTGCTTATTTTACTTTGGACAGAGGTGCACAATAACCGAAGCCTAGGAGATCAACAATCATCAATTTTTCGAGATGCCTCAAACCCTTTGTTCGCCCCTAGAGGTGTGTGCAAATAAGTTTTAAATTTATAAAAATAGAATCAAGCAAGCGAACCCGCAGTGTACGGATCGACGTAGTTAAGCAAGAATTCCAGAGTATCGAACACAGGGATTTGGGTGGGAACAAATTCAATTGCAGATTATCAAGCGAGTAAATATGAGAGTTTTGCAAATATTGGGAAAACAACAACCCTAAAGATCCAAGTATCAAGCTGTGGCAATCGATTCAAGATATACTAATGATATAAAGACAGAGTTGAGATATGCAAAGGTATGCTAATGTAAGGTAATCGTACGGTGAAATTCCAAAAACCTTATATGACTCACCTACAAGATACTCCCTATACAGGTTGTTGAGGCTCAATATAGAAAGGTTCTAAAGATGAGAATTAATGTCAAGTACCCAAACTTGTAATCCAAGGATCAAGACTAACTTAGCCGATTATGGTTATGACACTCACAATCGAGGTAGAGGTTGTTGAGGCTTCACTACCACCTAGAAAAGACAAGTCTAAACTAAGTTAAAGCAAATCTTTAACTTTGGATTAAAGTAAAAGCAGGTTCGTAAACTTAAGGGAAATTACGGCTGGATCTTGAGACTCCACGGCCGTGGAACTCAAGAACAGCCCGTAATTTAGGGTTCGTCGACGATTCTCTCTAACTCTCAGGGTCTAATTTGTTTACGATCGATCTATCATCATCTAAGCCACAACTATCAACCCTTCACCTTAGAATTGTTAAGGGTTTTTAGCCAATAACCGTCATGTTGATATCAAATTCAAGAATTAAAAGATAGAAAGATGAAAACTTCCGAAAACTTTCAATAATCTTCAAACCAATCTCAAAGTCACAGCCAAGAACAAATATTGTCAATGGATTTAGAATAAAGCGAACAATCACAATCTTAGGAAAGAAGGAAGAACGGGATGTCAATCCGTTTTCCAAATCAAACCTAAACAAGAAGAGAAGTCTTCTTGCAACAATCTTCCAAAAGCTTCGATCTTCCGCCAATCCGAAGATCTCAACAGCAATCTCCACCAAAAGTGCGAGATTAGGGCAAATCCCAGATGCGAACTTCGATCTCCAATGAGATCTCCAAATGCCTCTAAACGAGATGTACGCGTCGATAGCGTAGATTGTCCTCCTAAGCGAAGATGTAAGCCGTCCTATACGTCGATTAACGAGGTGTAAGCGTCGATGTGGAAGACGTCTTAAGCGATGATGACAGAATCTTGTTTCGTCCGTCTTTTTATAGGGCAAGATAAAATATCGGCCCGGCCCAATCTTCAAAAGATCGTGGCTTCAAAATGTGGCGAAAAAGATCGCCAAGATCACGGTCGTGGAAGATTCCACGACCGTAATTTAGAGTGTGGATTATGTCACGGTTTGAACCATATGTTCCACGGCCGTAATAGTTACTGGAATGCACCACGCCTCTCTTTGCAGTATTCCACGGCCGTGGAACCAAACGTGGTTTGTAGTACGGCCGTATTTTAGAGCGTGGTTTAGGGCAAGAACGTGATTCTTCCCTAGCCTCGTGCATTCCTCAAGTTGAACTCCAATTTGCTCCTAATAATGCCCTCAATCCATGGACATATTCAATCAACTCTTCTTTTGCTCGGTTCCGCTCGGAAATGACTCTCAATCACCTATAATCAACATAAAGCTAGTGTAGACATCCATATCGACAATATAGGTAATACTAGCTCACATATGCAATGATGCTCAATCAAAGACTATCAATATGAATCAAATACGTTTAGAAAACGTGCCTAAAATATCACAATATTTCATGCTAACAAATAACCCCATACTTAACACTTGCTTGTCCCTAAGCAAGGTCTTTCAAAAAGCTTTAAACAAGAGTTAGGATGAAATATGTGTACCTTCTTTTGGATGAACGTGCCTTCTAAAGAATAGATCATTCTCAAACCTTGCTTCAATTGTTTATCAAACTTTCACACACTCAATCAAAGAGTAAAAAGCAAAGAAATTTCATGAATCAATTCAACTTCTAAACAAGCATCATAACCCTTAAACATTATCAAAATCAATCATAAGAAACTTCAATTTAGATCACCAAGTCATATAACATTCTTTTGATCTTAAGGACTTCCAAAGAAAAGGTCTAGAATATGGAAGGGAAGGGAAAACTTTAAGGAAATGTGGTGCATGAATCCGGAAAAATGGACAACTACCTTCTTCTTCTTTTGCGGTTTCCGCAACACTTCAACTTAGAGCTTCGCTCTCTTCTTTTCATTTTTCGACTTTACTTTTGGAGTTATGGACAGAGGTGCACAAAAACCGAAGCCTAGGAGATTGACGTTTCTCAATTTTTATGAGATGCCTCAAACCCTTAGCGCACATACCATAATCCGCTAGGAATATCGCTCAATCCGACTTTGGCAAGACACAAACACCCGGCTATGTGAATGGTGCCGAGTTACTCATCATCATGATTGACTTCCCCAAACCTAGAATTTCTTTCTATTCTTTTGATTGCAAAAATTGCTCTCATGGCCCTCCCACATCAAACATGCCTTTTTCATTCACTTCTCCAAATTCCCGGATAGGTAAAGGAGGCTAGTATTTCAATGAGGAGCTAAAATGGTCAAAAGAAAGAAGAAAGAAAATTCGAATTGCCTTAATCATCTCAACAAGAAGTATAAGAACTTATAGCATGATTTCAACATCAATTTCTCAACATGATTTAGGTAACATTCTTCACATTATGAAACTTGCAAAAGAGGTAAAATTCATTCATTCAAATTCTTTTCAATTCACAATCCTTTTAAGCATGCAATTGTCATCAAACTCAATTCACAAGTAGTGATTATCATAGAAATCATCTCAATTCATTAGAAGCACATAATTTTTCAAAATTTTTCAATTTTTATGGATTTTTCAAGTTCTTTTTCATGCAATGCGATAATGAAACGTGAAACACATAATGAACATGCAATGATAGTCTCAAATGAAAGCAAGCATAGTAAGTAGAGTTATTACAAACTTTAGTACATCTCACCCCATACTTAGGACGAACATTGTCCCTAATGTTCAAAAGAAAGAGAGAAAAGAAAGAAAAGAAAAAGAAACTCACAAAGTGGTGGCGGGAATGTCTAAAGCGAACGGTCATGCATCAAATCACTGCGGCGCCGGCGGAGGCGGGAATGGAGAGAAGCTGGAGTCGTAGGGCCGCCCAAACTGCTGGCGGTAGACGTCCCTCATCATGTGGTCAAGGTCGTCTAAACGTCCGTCTCTATCATCCGCCCGGATCTCTAACGCTCCTACTCTCTCTGAAAGTCCGGTAGCCCAATCCGGCATCTGCTCGTACCATCCCGGGGCCTGACTGTACCATGCTGGGGCGTCGGATGGTGCTGGTGCTGGTGGAGGTGCTGCTGGCTGCTCGGTGGACCAAGGAGGGGGAACGCCATACCATGTGGGAGGTGTGGTCATCCACGTGGGCCTCTCACTCATGCTAGCGCGGCGAGATGACGAGCCTGAGGCTCTAGCTGGACGTGGAGAGCGTCTAGGTACATCTGGGGCCGCCTCCGGCTGATCCGGAAACGTGCCAAACTCCTGCTCGGCTCCTCCTCCACTCTCAAACTGATCTCCCATATCCTCCTCCTCGACAACCGGTGGTGGAACATAAGGGGGAGCTACTATCCTGTTCGCATGCATCGCAGCGAACGTCTCCTTCCAATTATGGTGCCCCGCCATAATGGAGTACTCTGGCAGCCACTCTATACCCCTGCCCGTCCTAGTCTCCCAAGGCATGCCCGCATAAGGCGGACCTCTATGTGTGGGGAAAATGAGACCCCTAACCATGAAAGCATGTAGCCCTAAAGGAACGGCCGGTATGCGGGTGCAAGCAGAAAAGTCGACACCAAAACTCCTAGCAATGTGGGTAACTATCCCACCATATCCAATGTTCCCCTTCTTCTTATTCTTGAGCTTGCTCATCGTAGCAGCCAAGAGAGTAGCACAATCTGCACGGCGTCCATAAAGCATGCAATAGAGCAAGAATAGCTCATCCGTCTTGATCTTTTGGGGCGTCTCCGTCCTAGGAAAGAGACACTCCGAAAGAACACGGTGAGCTATCTTCAAGGCTAGATGGTACATCAATCTAGCCTTGGTATCAGCGGGTTGCCAACGGTCCTCGTCGGCGTAGATCATTGCAACCTCCTCCCAAAAGTCCTTGGGGTAAACACCACTCGGAAATCGACCATTGAAGGTCTCATGGAACCCAAAAATCGTCCCAAACTCACGGATACTCAACTGATAATCTCTCTCCATAAGGCGAAAAGAGACGGTCCTATCGACGTGGCTGTGCTCAAAGGATGTCACAACCTCCCGTGTAATCTCCTCATATGCGTCTTCTCGGATAGCCGAGAAGACAACTAATCCGGCTCTATCCAAGAGCCAAGTAAGGTCATCAGCGATGTTGAGAGGAGTTAGATCCTCCAACAACAAATATCTAGGGCCAATCACCGGCCTCTCCTTGATCCTATCAAGTGCAACAAGATGGTCGTCGTGTATGGTCGGGACTCTAGGGTGAGGGGGTGAAGATGGAGGTGAAGGTGAGGATGGAGGTGAAGGTGAAGAGGGTGGTGGTGCCCTAGAGGATGAGGAGGAGGAGGGATTACCCTTCCTTTTCTTATTCTGCTCATTTTTCTTCTCCTTTATCCTCCCCGAAACTCTCCTTACGAAGTCCATTCTGATCAAAAATTACGGTCTGTTCGTCCAAAACCACGGCCGTAATTCACCAAGTGACCGTGGTTCGTCTCAGAAAATCACAAATCTCAGCAAAACAGCAATCAATCTTCACAACAGGCTGTCCTAGTCTAATTTCCTCAATTCTCAATCAGTTCTTCCTAAAAATCTCTAACAAAAACGACCGAATCAGCAAGAATCAAGAAGGGAAAAGAAAACCTCTTTTTCGGATTGAAAAATCCGAAATGCGCGTTTGTTGGTGAATTTCCGTTCGATTCGTTGCTTGGATCTTGTTTGTGGTTGAATTTGCTGCAGTTTGGGAAGAAGAATCGTTGGAAACGATTAGGAAACGAAGATTTGAGAGGGGTCGTGGTGTTTCGGCACTTAGGTCGTGGAAAGAGGGATTTTTGGGATAAATTTGTGAAGAATGTGGTTTATATAGTTGCAGGCAAAATTTTGAAAATCACGGTCTGTTGGGGTGTTCCACGGCCGTGGAAGTGTACGGAACCGTGGTTTTGGTGATTTTTCAAAGGCTTTTGGAAATTACGGCCACTGTAGCTATGACGACCGTAATTTAGACCGTGGAACCTTCTGTAAAGCTCCAAAGTCCAAATTTCGTCACTCTTCTTCAACATCATCCTCCTCTTTTCCTTTTCCATTGGTCCTACATCCAAAAACACGAACATACCGGAAGAAATCGAGGAAAAAACAAAGCAAAAACGTTTATACTAAACTAATCTATGAATCGAAAATAAAAACAAAAATGCAATACCTTGGGTTGCCTCCCAAGAAGCGCTTTGTTTAAGGTCCGTAGCTAGACCAATCTCGCACTTATTCGAGTGCTGTAGGCGCAAACTCCTCAGCTTGGAGTTCCGGCGTGTACTTCTTGAGTCGTTGGCCGTTCACCTTAAAACTTCCGCTCGCTTCACCCCATACTTCAACTGCACCATGGGGGAAAATACGCTTAATTAGAAAAGGTCCGGTCCAACGGGATTTAAGCTTACCTGGAAAGAGGCGAAGTCTTGAATTGAAGAGGAGAACTTGATCTCCTTCTTTGAAGTCCTTTGGAATGATATGCTTATCATGCCAACGCTTTGCTCTTTCCTTGTAGATCTTAGCGTTTTCATAAGCATTCAAGCGGAGTTCATCCAGTTCATTGATGTCGAGGAGACGCTTCTCTCCCGCTTCCTTCATGCCGAAATTCAGCCACTTGATAGCCCAAAACACTTTGTGTTCCAACTCCACCGGCAAGTGACAAGACTTCCCATACACAAGGTTGTATGGTGTGGTTCCTATGGGAGTCTTGTACGCAGTCCGGTATGCCCATAATGCATCATCAAGCTTCAAGGACCAATCCTTCCTAGTCCTTGAAACCGTCTTCTCTAAGATTCCTTTGATCTCCCTATTTGAGATCTCAACTTGTCCACTTGTTTGTGGATGGTAAGGGGTAGCGATCTTGTGAGTAACCCCATACTTAGCTAGAAGAGCTTCAAAGCGACGGGCTATGAAGTGAGAACCTCCATCACTAATGATCGTCCTTGGCGTCCCAAATCGCGGGAAGATGGTCTTGTTGAAGAACTTAACCACCACCATGGCATCATTTGTGGGAGAGGCGATCGCTTCCACCCATCTAGAAACGTAGTCTACCGCCAATAGTATGTATTGGTTTCCACAAGAAGATGGGAATGGTCCCATGAAATCGACTCCCCAAACGTCAAAAATCTCCACCTCTTGGATGTTGTTGAGGGGCATCTTATTCCTTCTAGAAATATTGCCTGTTCTTTGACAAGCATCGCAACAAGAAACAAAGGATTGCACATCTCTAAACAAAGTAGGCCAAAAGAATCCAGATTGCAATACCTTTGCGCTAGTCTTGTTCGAACTAGCGTGTCCTCCACAAGGTAGTGAATGACAATGACGGATGACACTTCGCATCTCATCTTCCGGCACACATCGCCGAATGATGCCATCCGGACCTCTCTTAAAGAGGAGAGGCTCGTTCCAATAGTATTCCCGGACGTCCTTAAAGAACTTCTTCCTTTGTGCGTAGGATAGTCCGGGTGGTATCTCCTGGCAAACCAAATAGTTAACAAAATCAGCAAACCATGGTTCATTACCTTTGGAGATTACGTCGATGCACTCCTCTATGATGTGTAGGTGTTCGTCCGGAAAGGAGTCATCAATGGGTAGATGGTCGTCCTCTAGATGTGTTAGACGACTCAAATGATCCGCAACAGAATTTTCTGAACCTTTCTTGTCACGGATCTCAAGATCGAATTCTTGTAGGAGAAGAATCCATCTAATCAGCCTTGGTTTCGCATCTTTCTTCGCAAGGAGGTACCGGATCGCAGCATGATCCGTGTAGACAATCACCTTTGCACCTACAAGATAAGAGCGAAACTTGTCAATAGCATAGACAATGACTAAAAACTCTTTCTCGGTAGTGGCATAGTTGAGCTGCGCTTCATCTAGTATCTTGCTAGCATAGTATATGACATGGGTTCGCCCTTCCTTTCGTTGTCCAAGAACAGCTCCAATAGCTACGTCACAAGCGTCGCACATAATCTCAAAGGGTAGAGTCCAATCCGGAGGTTGGATAATAGGTGCTGAGATTAGAGCTTGCCGAATGGTGTTGAACGCATCTAAACATTCCTGCGAAAACTCAAAAACCGCATCCTTCATCAATAGATTAGTGAGAGGTTTTGATATCTTAGAAAAGTCCTTGATGAAACGTCTATAAAATCCAGCATGTCCTAGGAAACTTCTTATCCCTTTCACCGAAATTGGGGGAGGAAGTTTCTCTATGGTCTCTATTTTAGCCTTGTCTACCTCTATCCCTCTACTAGAGACTAAGTGACCTAATACGATTCCTTCCTTAACCATGAATTGACACTTCTCCCAATTAAGAACTAGGTTAGTGTCTTCACACCTTTGTAAAACAAGAGAAAGGTTAGAAAGGCAATCGTTAAAAGAGGAACCACATACGGAGAAGTCGTCCATGAAGACTTCCATGATTTCCTCTACGTATTCGGAGAAGATGGCCATCATGCACCGTTGGAAGGTGGCTGGGGCGTTGCAAAGCCCGAACGGCATTCTCCTATAAGCAAACGTACCCCACGAGCACGTGAATGTGGTCTTCTCCTGATCGTCCGGATGTATCGGAATCTGAAAGAAACCACTATAACCGTCAAGGTAGCAAAAATGTGAATGTTGTGCTAACCTTTCAAGCATTTGGTCAATGAATGGCAATGGAAAGTGATCCTTCCGCGTTGCGTTGTTGAGCTTGCGGTAGTCTATGCACATCCGCCATCCGGTTACGGTTCGGGTAGGAATGAGTTCATTCTTCTTGTTGGTGATGACCGTCATTCCTCCCTTCTTCGGAACTACTTGAACTGGACTCACCCACTTACTATCGGAGATAGGATAGATGATACCTGCATCAAGAAGTTTAAGAATTTCCTTCTTGACAACCTCCTTCATGGTCGGATTCAACCGCCTTTGAGGTTGTCTCGAAGTTCTAAAGTCTTCCTCCATTAGTATCTTATGCATGCATAGGGAGGGTTTAATTCCTACTAAGTCCTCAATAGTATAGCCTATAGCTTTCCTATGTTTCTTAAGGACAATCATGAGCTGTTCATGTTCATCTATGCTTAGATCGGAACTAACAATAACCGGAAAGGTAGAATTAGATCCTAGAAAAGCGTACCTTAGATGAGTAGGAAGTGGTTTGAGTTCCATTGTTTTCGGAGCTTCCAACGATCCTTGAGAAGCATCCGAAGTCTCCTTAGAAATCTCTAAGGGTGTTGAGTGTGTTGGAGAAGAATCAGAAGAAGTTGAAGAAGTGTCTCGATCACTCTCTTCCACGGCCAAAATTACGGGTGGATCTTGTCCTCCACGGCCGTGGTTTAGGGCGTGGAAGGGAAATACGGTTGTCACATCTTCTCCACGGCCGTGTAATCCTCTGGAGTGAAGGACGTTTTTGGTTGTGAAATCCACGGCCGTGGAATACAGGGTATGACCGTGGATTCTGACATTCTCAGCCTCATCGTGGAGTTTCTCAAACTCCTCTTCATGCATCTCTTCTTGTGCTTCTAAGGCTTCAATTGCCTCATTGCACTCTTCATCTTCCCCTACATTGGTTAGACTCATAGTGATAACTTTTTGTAAAGGATCGTTGAAGAGAATCGCACTTACCTCCTCTCTTGACAAACCTTCTTCGTCTTGGATATCGTAAATATCCTCATCAAAGATTGGTTCCTTCACTAGAGTGGAGAGAACGAACTCTACTTTCTCTTCTCCTATATCAAAAGCGAGTCTCCCATTCTTACAATCGACTATGCAGCCGGAAGTTGCAAGAAACGGTCTTCCGAGTATGATCAGGACCGGACTATCTGCAGGAATGTCAAGCACGACAAAATCAATGGGAACAAAGAATTTACCTAGCTTGACCGGGACGTCTTCTACAATACCGACGGGGCGAGTGATGGATCGATCCGCCATGTATAACGTCATCTTCACCGGTTTAGGGTCGCCTAAACCGATCTTCCTACACAATGCAAGTGGTATGATGCTCACACTTGCTCCTAAGTCACAGAAAGCGTCATATGTGACATCTCCCACTCCAATGGGAAGGCAAAATGACCCCGGATCCTTCAGCTTTGGGGGCATTTTCTCTTTCATGGTCTTGATGAGATCCGAAGAATCCGAACTCATCTTGACCTCACCGAAGTCTTCTAGCTTCCTCTTGTTAGAGAGGAGTTCCTTCAAGAACTTGCCATAAGCCGGCATACCTACAATAGCATCAATGAATGGTATGTTAATATGCAGCTTACTCATAAGTTCTATGAACTTACCGAATTGTTTGTCTAGGCGCGCTCGCGCTCTAGATTGAGGGAATGGAAGGGGAGGTTTGTAAGCTGGAGGAGGAACGTAGACGTCTTCCTTCTCCTTCCCCTTCTCCTTGCCCTTCTCTACGGGGACTTCAACGAACGTAGGCTGCGGATCGGTGGTTGTTACTCCGCTCCTAGTTGTAATCGCCATCACCCTTCCCTTAGGGTTGTCCTCCGTCTTTCCTGGAAGCTTCCCTTGATTTCTAGGAACTTCCTCCGCGTGGTTGAACATTTGGTTTTCTAAAACCTTTTGAGCTTTGTCAACCTTAGAAACTTGATCATCAACCTTGATGAGGCGGTTCTCCAACCCTTGAAGCTTTCCCAAAATCGTTTCCAATATGGGATCGGGCTTCTCCTTTCCCGAAGTGTTTCCTCCATTAAATGATTGCCCCTGGCTTTTCAAAGGAGTAGAGGAAGAGGAAGGTGGAGTTAGTGAATTTGAGTTGGAAGGATAAGAGTTACCGGAATTTTGTTGATTGGAGCGTCAATTGTTATTGTTTGAACCCCTATTGTTGTTCCAATCGTTGTTCCGGTTGTTGTTGTTTCCATTCCAATTGTTATTCCGGTTGTTATTCCGGTTATTGTTATTGCCGCCATTGTTGTTGCCCAAATAACCAACATCCTTCCCTTGTTGCTTTGGGAAGTTGGTCTTGATAGCCTCCTTCAACTCTTTGATCTCATTGTTGAGGGAGAGAATTTGATTTTGAGCTTCATGTGTGAGCTTTGCTCCTTGCTCCACACGATTTCCCTCCACTTTCCGGTGGGAATACTTCTCTATGACTCTTGCTTGCTTCTCAATGAAGTCCCAAGCGTCATCTTCTCTCATGTCCATGAACGTTCCACATGAGAGGGATTGGAGGTTGAATTGCGTTCCCGCATCCAGCCCCTTGTAGTAAATCTCCAGCAAGGCAAGTTTGGATATGCCATGATGAGGGCAATCCAAGAGCAAATCCTGAAACCTTTCCCAAGATTGAAACAAACTTTCGTTAGGTCTCATGGAAAAAGCATTAATCTTACCTCTAAGTTCCGCCGTTTTGGATGGCGGAAAGAATTTGGTGAGGAACTCCGCGGAAAGGTCTTCCCACGTGTCTAGTTTCCCACTAGGAAGAGCTTGATACCAAGATAACGCTTTCCCCTTCAAGGAGAAGAAGAAAGGCTTGAGCTTATAGCTGTTGGTAGTAGCGCTCTTCGGTCTCATTGTCTCCATCATACACTCAAAGTTCTGCAAGTGTTGGTGTGGAGATTCAGCGCTTGTCCCGCCGAATTGGTTTTGGCGAACAAGAGTAATGACTTGAGGGTTGAAGCTAAACCCTTGCACATCTTCAGCATCGAAATTCACGCCCAAGCGGCGTGGTTGTTGTGTTGGATCCATCCGCTGGCCAAGAGTTCTTGGCTCATTATCTACACGTTCGACCCTTACATTCCTAGGCGGAATGCGGCGATTAGCAGCTCCTTGTGGATGGAAAGGATTTACATTGATCGTGGGATCAATCTCCTCTAGCGGTGGCATAGAAGAATCACTATCATCAGCGGATGAGTGACTTTTTCTTCTAGACCTTGATGCTTTCCTTGAAGATTTCTTGCTTCCCTTATTCTTAAGGTCGCTCATCTCTACCCTCATCTGGAAGATCATGTCTTGTAGATTGTTAACTTGAGATTGATGACGATCCATCTCATCTTGGCGGAGAGTCTCATTCCATTGAAGTTGAGCTTCCTTCTCTACCAATTCTGCTTGAAGATTCCGTTCGTGTCCTTCAGCCATCTTCTTTTCCTTGCATTTTTGCCTTAAAGTTTTCTCTAGCTCTTGATCAAGAGGCAAGAGATCTTCGGTGTTCCTAGACCTGCGCATGCACTCAAAGTAATATCAAATAATGAGAGCAAGCTCCCAAGCTTGACAACCGGCTACCGAATTCGGCCGAAACCAAATCCCCGGCAACGGCGCCAAAAACTTGTTCGCCCCTAGAGGTGTGTGCAAATAAGTTTTAAATTTATAAAACTAGAATCAAGAAAGCCAACCCGCAGTGTACGGATCGACGTAGTTAAGCAAGAATTCCAGAGTATCGAACACAGGGATTTGGGTGGGAACAAATTCAATTGTAGATTATCAAGCGAGTAAATATGAGAGTTTTGCAAATATTGGGAAAACAACAACCCTAAAGATCCAAGTATCAAGCTGTGGCAATCGATTCAAGATATACTAATGATATAAAGACAGAGTTGAGATATGCAAAGGTATGCTAATGTAAGGTAATCGTACGGTGAAATTCCAAAAACCTTATATGACTCACCTACAAGATACTCCCTATACAGGTTGTTGAGGCTCAATATAGAAAGGTTCTAAAGATGAGAATTAATGTCAAATACCCAAACTTGTAATCCAAGGATCAAGACTAACTTAGCCGATTATGGTTATGACACTCACAATCGAGGTAGAGGTTGTTGAGGCTTCACTACCACCTAGAAAAGACAAGTCTAAACTAAGTTAAAGCAAATCTTTAACTTTGGATTAAAGTAAAAGCAGGTTCGTAAACTTAAGGGAAATTACGGCTGGATCTTGAGACTCCACGGCCGTGGAACTCAAGAACAGCCCGTAATTTAGGGTTCGTCGACGATTCTCTCTAACTCTCAGGGTCTAATCTGTTCACGATCGATCTATCATCATCTAAGCCACAACTATCAACCCTTCACCTTAGAATTGTTAAGGGTTTTTAGCCAATAACCGTCATGTTGATATCAAATTCAAGAATTAAAAGATAGAAAGATGAAAACTTCCGAAAACTTTCAATAATCTTCAAACCAATCTCAAAGTCACAGCCAAGAACAAATATTGTCAATGGATTTAGAATAAAGCGAACAATCACAATCTTAGGAAAGAAGGAAGAACGGGATGTCAATCCGTTTTCCAAATCAAACCTAAACAAGAAGAGAAGTCTTCTTGCAACAATCTTCCAAAAGTTTCGATCTTCCGCCAATCCGAAGATCTCAACAGCAATCTCCACCAAAAGTGCGAGATTAGGGCAAATCCCAGATGCGAACTTCGATCTCCAATGAGATCTCCAAATGCCTCTAAACGAGATGTACGCGTCGATAGCGTAGATTGTCCTCCTAAGCGAAGATGT
This sequence comes from Fagopyrum homotropicum, assembly GCA_033239125.1. Lineage (NCBI taxonomy): Eukaryota > Viridiplantae > Streptophyta > Magnoliopsida > Caryophyllales > Polygonaceae > Fagopyrum > Fagopyrum homotropicum. Next base: position 36,295,040 of record BSWB01000001.1, on the reverse strand, counting down.
AAGCCGTCCTATACGTCGATTAACGAGGTGTAAGCGTCGATGTGGAAGACGTCTTAAGCGATGATGACGGAATCTTGTTTCGTCCGTCTTTTTATAGGGCAAGATAAAATATCGGCCCGGCCCAATCTTCAAAAGATCGTGGCTTCAAAATGTGGCGAAAAAGATCGCCAAGATCACGGTCGTGGAAGATTCCACGACCGTAATTTAGAGCGTGGATTATGTCACGGTTTGAACCATATGTTCCACGGCCGTAATAGTTACTGGAATGCACCACGCCTCTCTTTGCAGTATTCCACGGCCGTGGAACCAAACGTGGTTTGTAGTACGGCCGTATTTTAGAGCGTGGTTTAGGGCAAGAACGTGATTCTTCCCTAGCCTCGTGCATTCCTCAAGTTGAACTCCAATTTGCTCCTAATAATGCCCTCAATCCATGGACATATTCAATCAACTCTTCTTTTGCTCGGTTCCGCTCGGAAATGACTCTCAATCACCTATAATCAACATAAAGCTAGTGTAGATATCCATATCGACAATATAGGTAATACTAGCTCACATATGCAATGATGCTCAATCAAAGACTATCAATATGAATCAAATACGTTTAGAAAACGTGCCTAAAATATCACAATATTTCATGCTAACACCCTTGATGCACATACCATGACCCTTTAGGAATATCGCTCAATCCGACTTTGGCAAGACACAAACACCCGGCTATGTGAATGGTGTCGAGTTACTCATCATCATGATTGACTTCCCCAAACCTATTTGTTTCTTTCTAACACTTTCAGCCAACATCTCAACTTCACTTTCACTTGCTTTTCTTTGCTTTGCTTCCAAATTCCCGGATAGGTAAAGGGAGTCAAATATGTATATGAGGGGCTAAAGCATGATCAAGAAGAAGAAAAGAAGAGAATGAATTTCCTTAGTCACCAGGAAGAATGTGATAGAACTCATCATGTGGTGTCAACCTTCAAATCCAACATAATTTTGATAAAAACAAAGTATTAAACATGCTAAAACCTAAAACAAAGCATTTTGCAACTTAAACATATCATAAAACCTTTCGAGCATATAAAGATTTAAAAACCAATCTGCAAACAGAATCATCATTGAGGTCATATTCAGAGAAGAAGCACAAAACGTTTCGAAAAACTCTCAATTAAGAACCCACCTCGGTCGAGGTGTTCTGGCATCATCCGAGGTGACTAACCTCGATCAGCCATGAACATCCCGTCGAGGTCATAAATTTTTTTTTTCAAACCAGTTTTTGACGTTTTTCTCAAACAGAAACCTGTATGCATGCATGTGATGACAGATAAGCATATATAGCAAGATAAAACAATAATATCCGGTAGAGTCATACAAGCATACACATAAGGTCACATCAATACATCCAAATACCCCATACTTGGAACACATTGTCCCAATGGGTCAAATATAAGTCATAAGAAATAAGTACTCACCGGACATAGCTGAACTGCATAAAGAAATAAGAAATAGCTCCCAGATAAGATCATCTCGGTCGGCGAAGAACATCTCGGTCGAGGCGTTCTGATAGCATCCAAGATGTGTCTCAGTCAAACTCTGTCTTCTCAATTTCTCGAACGTCAGTCCTTCCATGTAGCTCCTGGATTGTAATTCTTCTTAGAGATTACCTGATTCTTGTCTAGGAGAACGCAAAAACAAAGCGAAGCAAACTATCTAAAACTAAGCTAGAAAAGGGAAAAGAAAGCAATACCTTGGGTTGCCTCCCAAGAAGCGCTTGGTTTAAGGTCGCTAGCTGGAACTTTCTCCATGGAATTACTCAATGTAACTCGAATACCTTGGAGTACTCATCATATCCATCATAAAATTCTTCCAAGAAGGTTTCGGTTCCTAATTTCACTGGCAAATGGTAGGATCTCCCACGTACAAGCTTGTATGGTTTAGTTCTCACCGGAATCCTATCGGTCTTCCTATGCTTCCGTGGGACATAACTCAGTTTTGCATCCTATCCTTTCCTGGATCGGGAAATCATCTTCTCGAGAATCCACTTAGCTCCCCCATCTCCAGCTTGGGGATAGTGTTACGCTAGAAAAGTATAGCACAAAAGTCTTACAATTTATAACTCGATATAATTTCCTAACTCCTAGCGAACCCACAATGTATGGGTCGTTTTGTAGCAAGGATAGTATTTCGAGGTCGAACATGAAGACTAAGGTGAAATCAAATCAAACAAGTGATGATGGATAATGCAAATCTAGTCTAAGAAAAGAGAAAGGAATAAGGAAATGAAAATCTTGATATTTTTGGGTTTGGTTTTTGTGGTGATCAAACAAAGATCACAAATCATGCAAGATTAATAAATCGAACTAACAACTCAAGCTAGCAACACAAACAAGCAACACAAACACAAGATATGTGATCAAAGAGAGAAAAGCGATTCTAGGGGTTAGGACTGCCGGTTATGGCATTGGACTCAAGCTTCTAATCAACCTTGGACTAGCTATGGTATGTTGGGAAGGGTGTTTCTCAAATGGGATCAATGACCGGGTAGGTCTCATGGTCCGCTAATCCTGAACCTAAGGTCCTATCACCGGGTAAGTCTCTAGGAGCCTAAGGTTGGGAATTTTACACAAACCGGATTGCTATCTAGGGGTCAAACCTCTCCTTACCGGGTAAGTCTCGGGAAGGCAAGTCCTAAACATCAATCCTAGCACACTCAGCCCAATAGTGGCTTATGAGGCTCACTACTACCTAGAGTTCATCATCTTTGGTATCTAAGATCGAGAATTACCGGGTAGGTCTCTTCCCTCACTTAGTTTGCTAGCATTATGTCACTCTAGGCTAGATTTAGCATAACAAACACTAGGATTTCAACAATCTAACATCATAACATTCAGATTTATCAATACAGGCACAACAGAGAAAATCACGGGTGGATCATACAGAACCACGGCCGTGGAAAGGTATGAACGGACCGTGGTTTTCAACAGAGGTTAGGTTCGAGCAAGCAATTCATCCAAAGGTACATTCAAGTCTATTCTATCATGGTCCAAGCCATAACCATCATTCCATTACCCTAGAATCACAACTATTTAGCCAACAACATGCATTTTAAGATTCAAACTCAACAAGCAAACATGCATGGCTTCCATAGCAAGAAAATGAAATGAAAGAGAAAAGAAACAAGTAGAAACAAGAAAACTCAGTTGCATATAAGTTTAAGCAAGACTTACAACCCTTCAAAAGAAGGTCCAAAATATTTCTTACAATCCTTGCAAATGTCTTCAACCAAGGTCTCTCAAAAATCACTCAAAAGCTATGAAAACTCTAAGATTAATGTTGTTCTTCTTCTTCACAAAAATGAGAGTGTTTTTCTCCTTCTCCAAGTCTATCCTCCAATGGAATCATGTGTTGTGAGAGAGTGTGGGAGAGAATCCCCTAGCAACAACCTGCAGGACCACTTATATTCTCCATCAAGGGCAAGAGTCGGGCATGGAGATCATTGGACAGCTGTCATAGTTGTCCAGAGGAAACCACGGCCAAAATTACGGGCGTGGTTCTTGGTGCCAGACCGTGGAAATCCCTGTTCAGCTTCCTTTTGATCATTAAGACATGAGTTGGTGCAAGGCATGCACCAACAAGGTCCTATGTGTTCTCCTTTGCTCCTAGCTTGCTTCTTAATGAGTCCGGAAGTATGCCATCACGAGAAATGATCCTTGAATGTATCGATTAACCTCCAAAAGCTCCCCAAAATACCTACAAAACCGACAAGAGTTCGTGTAGACGTCTATTTCGACAATATGCATGAATTAAGCGTAAACGTCATGAACTAATGCCAAACCATGCATGAATAACGGGAAAAACTATCTAAATGAATGCCTATACTAACGTCATAAATCACGTCATCAGATAGTACAAGGTCTTTGTCACGTGAGTAATCCCATACTTGAACAAATAACACTTTGTTGCCTTAGCGTTGAAGCGCTTGTTAACTCCACTCCTTTCAATCCAAGGAGCTTTTACTTTCAGCAAATTCAAGGGAGGTTTCATCTTGGTCTTAGGAGGTTCTTTCGGAGGAGACCTCCAACTCTTTAGTGCATCCCTGAAGAAATCTAGAACTTTAAAGGGAGTAGGAGCAAGTACCTTATAAAGTATTTAAATAGTGGGACAAGTTTCATGTTAGGGTGATAATCAACACATGAAATCTTTCCCAACTCAACTGGATTCTCTTCAACCTCGGCCGATCTTACTTCAACCTCGGCCGATGTTTCAGCAGTTGGATCGAGATCTTCCACTTCGTCCTCTACCTCAAAATCTTCAGGAGAAACTTCCGGTTCGATTGGAGGAATGCTTGAAACTTGTTGTACTTCCTTATGCTCCTCTTTCGGCATAGCATAGGATAGGGTTCTTTCTTTGAGCTCCTCCGCCTTCTTCATCAATTTCTTCCATTTTGATTCAAATGAATCTTCAAGAGGTTGCTCATAAACCTTTTTAGGGACATTCAACTCATCCCATATCGCAAGCTCTTCCTCAATAGCCTCTTCTCTTTCTCTTTCATCGTTAAATCAACAGAAGGCGTATTTCTCTTCCAAGTAAGGCGTATTTCTCTTCCAAGTATTTATAATGGTCCGCCCTAGCACTTTGTCTTGCTATCCAGGCTGGATCAAATGTAGTCATCGGACATCCTGAAAACTACAAAACTCATAGAAAAAGGATCAAATGCAAAAGAAAAACTAGACAACAAAATACCGAACTCGGTCTTGACCAAGTCCCCGGCAACGGCGCCAAAAACTTGTTTGCTCCAAACGGTGTGTGCAAGCTTTAAATTTATAATCCAAGAAGTATGCTTGAACAAATATGCGAACCCACAATGTACGGGTCAATTGTAATAAAAGCAAGAATTGCAGGGGTCGATCACAGGGACTTAGGTGAAACAAAGCACATAATCAAGTTGTCAAATATTGTAATTAACCAAAAGCAATTAAAGTAATCAAATATGATGTAAACGTGAAGTAAGGGGAAATGCGGATTCTAGGGATTAAAGCATCTAGT